>CM029923.1:14968304-16234018 GCA_017639245.1 Myiopsitta monachus | reverse complement strand
AACAGAAAACTTTATCCCTCTTACCTATCTTAGCAAATAGTAGAAGTACTTGTTTCTATTGGATGCTGTTCTGTAGCTCAGAACTTTCTTTTGAAGCCTGAAATGAAAAGACTTTTTGAGTTTATTATTAAATATTTAGGGGTTTAAAAGAATACTTTTTATATTTTGGATGGATATCTGATAACTGCCAAAACAGCAGGTACAAAATGCAGAGATGTCTGCTCTGTCTGGAAGGCTTCAAAGGGTTTGCAGTTGTGTGAACTCTTTAGTTTTCGTAACCCACTAGAACATACTGCTCTGTAGAATGTCATTGTGAAAACTGCTGTAGCTGTGAGGTTAAGAACATTTTAACGTGCGTTGTCTTTTTATGAAATACATCTGAAGAGTGCTGTTAGTGAAGAAATGCTATGTAGCTGATGAGAGATGCATGCTGAAAGATTGTTACGTCAAAATTGTGGAAGAGGATGAGGAAGAAGAGCATGCTGTTTAAGGTGCTGTGATCACAATTCACATTTAAATCAAATAATTGATGAAGGATGAATTTTAAGTTTTTATTGTTTAAAAAAAGATAAGTTATCTTAAATTTGGTGAAGTTTTGAAGTCCTCATGTTGATGTAGATGAGTAGGGGAACAGACTTGATAATGTCTATTTTCTCACTTTTTATGTTCTCATAACCACTGTATTTTAAAACTTTAGACCTAGAATTAGTTTCATCTTTTGAGAATATGTTCCCCTCTCTGTGACTTCATCCTGAGTGTGTATTTGTAGTGTACTAATTCCAGCTGAATGCTTAGGCCTTTCTCCATATAATGAAAAAAATCACAGCTCTCCTTTCAAGTTCAAGGAGCTTTCTTGTGAGCACTTAACTCCACAAAGCAAATTCATTTGATTCCTCAGACCTCTCACTTGAATTGATCTCCCAGGATTGCTTTTTTCCTTCTTATGACTGTATCTGTTCCCACTTGTTTCCAAATTTTCCCAGCTGGATTCTACATGGAAATAAACACTTTATATCATCCCCAGGAAATTAATTTTAAACACTCAAAAAGGATTTTCCATGGCTGATTTATATTATTCAAGCTATATTGATTTTAATTGAACCATTTAGATAGATATGTATAAATTTTGTACTGCCTCATAGAAACCAGGAGTTACAGAAGTAGGAACACATTTTGTGCTACAACTGATAAATGTATTGGCTGTACCTTTGGCTTCTTTACATTCAGTGTTCTTGCGTGAAATTCTTTGCAAATCATATGAAATTTAACATCCCTTTGCCATCCCTTTGTGTCTGTCTTGCTATTAGAGGAATTTTTGAAGAGTAAGGGCAGGGGAAACACTAGCAAAAATAATCTTGCTTATGGAACTGTTTCCCAGTGTAATGATCAATTTAGAAGTTCATCATATAAATGGAACAGTGCATGAAAGCCTGATAGGGAAGCTACTCGGCAGAAGTTAATGATTTAATAATTAAAAAATTATTCCTAGTTATTTTGTGCTTTCTGGTAGATTATTAAAAATGTTAAATAATACAGTATGGCAAGCAGAAAGATAAAATAATGTATTCTTGTCATGGAACATACCGTATGATAGGCTACCTACTGATTTTTTTTTTTTTTCTTTTTTTCTAAAGACATAGTAGACAGGAAACAATAAGGGATGGAAATTTTCAAGTAACATAAAACTGTTTATATTGTGAACCACTTAGTGATGTACAAATAACAGCATATCACTTAGTTCTAGTGTTTCATAACACTGCTGTTACATGATAATGGAAGGAACTTTTCCAGTATATTGACTTAAAATTATATTTTCTTTGCAATTTGTTCAGTGATAGCACGTTATAATTTTCCTAGTCTTGTTTAGCACATTTTGTTAAGTGATCAGGCAGGAAAAAAATAAAGCTTTTGTTATTGCTGCTTTACGTATTAATCAGCTCACAGATATACGTGCCCTTATTGGAGAGTATTCAGTTCTTTTACGTTATGTCTGCTTTTTGTATTGGCAGTGAATATCTATCAAGCCAGCCTTTTCCTGAGGTTAGGTTCTTTTGTCTTCTGGTGGGTTCTAAACCTACTGTCAATCTCTGCAGCAGACAGCTCACTAATGTAATAGCTTTTATTTTAATTTTATAGGTTACATGTATCTAGAGGCACCTTAAATCTTCATTACATACATTTCATACACTGGAAAAGTTAAGGCTCTTTAAAACATTGCGTTCATTGTTACTAGGTAGACGCAAGCAAAAAAATGGACTCTGTGCTTCCAGTTTCTTTGCTAATTATTGTTAAAGGAAGATGGTAAGATACACAGCTTGAGGAATTTGTTATTCTTGCTTTCATTTTATTTTAATGAGTTTGTTTGATCCATGTTATTCAGTTGGTTCAGAATACATTTATGTTATTATGTTTCTTGGGGATTCACTGATTTCTGTGGTTCTCTGAGGTTAATTGAGTAATCATTAGTTGCCTCCATTATCTGGTAAAAGTGAATTAAAATTGATTTGAATCCAAATGAAACACATATTCTGGTTTTATCATATGAAAGGGTGCAGAGTGGTTCCTATATATAGACATCTATCAAGTGGCCATCTGGTTAGCTTATAACATTTAGCATACAGCAATATTTCTTTTCATTTTGAAAAATAAGCCTCATAATAGAACTAAATAGAATGTGGTTGAACCTTTGATCTATAGAGTTAACTTAGATTTATGTCTGTTTGATGTCCAGTTGAAGTCACTTAGTCCTGATTTTTCTGACAATCAGTTTTCACATGATCTCTGAAGATTTTAGATTTCACTAGAAATAATTCAGCATATTAATCTCTAAAGCAGGTGGTAACATTTTAATTTCATTTTGTTTATTTTGGTGATGTCTTTTGGGTTTCCTTTTATGACTATTCTGTGTATGTTTATTGCACTGAAAACCACAATAAGAAAACAGTGAAACTTCATCAGAACAAGAAAATATTTATAACAAAGGAGGCTTACAATCATATTCTATGAGAATGTAATTGCAATTTGTAAAATTATGGAGATCTGGGCTCCTAAATATTATAATTTCTGGACACAAAACCATTTATTTAATTAGAATGGAACAAATACTTAGGCCATTGATGTAGCTTTGAGAAAGAATTAATGCAAACCAACCTGGATACTTGCATATTTAATTCTAACAAATGTGAAAATCCACATAATGCGAAGGTAGAAAAGAGGTGGAGTATACTGTCTGTCAATCATAACTATGACAGTAGATGCAGAAACTTTACTGCTTGGACATGTAATCCTCTACACAGGAGCTTGTTGTTAGCTGTTAGCTCCTTCTACTCTATTTTCCCTGCCAGTTTTAATAGCTGAAATTTTAAGACAATCATATTTATGTATTCTCATAGCCATTAATATGTCTTTTGTAGCTGATTAAACAGCCAAAGCCTTCTACCCATCATAGTCACTAGAGAAAAACTATTTTTGCAACATCATATATGGCAAGAATGGAGAGAAATTTTTTTTTTTCATAAAAGATAGTATTCCCTATCAGAAGGTGGTATTTAAACTAAAAGATAAAACTATCTTCTAACATGCTGAATTTATTGCAATGCATGTTTGTTATAGTGTCACCATTTTCTGGTCTTTTGTATAAACATACATAAATACTATATGTATCTACATGTATATGCAAATATAGCACAAATATATAATTCCATTTATATTATTTTGTACAAATACTGTCAGCTATTACTGGAATCTTTTGCTTTCACTTAGTAATGAAGAAGAATTATTTTGCTTTTAAATCACTGGATTATACAGATGTATGATGGGCATTGAGGCTAATCAAAATTCAAGAATATACCTTGAAATAAGATTTTTTTCTTTTTAAAAAATATTACTGCTGGGGAAATATGTAAACTGTAAATAGCTCTTGATTAACCTGGTATGGTTGTAAAAAAAACCATAGAAGGCATGGAATGGCTGTTTTAACTTGAAATAGTGAAAATGATGCAAATCCTACTGTAGTGTGCAAGTTGCTTATTTGAAGCTGCAAGTTTGATTTACTCTTGCCTGTGGGCTGGGAATAGCAGCAGGGAGCTTATTTTGACTATAAATGGAAAATGCATGATATAAAAGTCACGCAGTAAAACATTTTGCTTGTATCCATTGGAACTTCTTTAGCTGCATAACTCTAGCAGTCTCTTTGAATATATCTTTCTGTATGCCATCTCAACCAGTGCTCTGTGGCACTATGTTTCAACTGCACAGTTCTCTAATGTATCTTTTTCTTGTTCCCATTCCTAAACCAGAGCTCTCAATCTCTCCTGACATTGTATGGATATAAGAATTGCAAGAAATGATCCACACTAGACAAGTTTATCACAGCTCTTTCTGAGTCATGAGTAAGGTTCTTAATTTTGATTCACCTGCTTTCTATTTATGCATTGATTAATTTGTATTTATCCTAAATGAACTGACTGATCCCTAGAGGCAAGTAAGGGAGAGGAGGAGTTTTCCTATTCTCTAGCTGTAAGTTGCTGTCTCACTTCATTCAAGGCTCTCAGATGCTTATTACAATTTTATGCTTTAGTAAACCTTGAGTAATTTCATTATGTAAACCAACCTGTAAGATCCTAAGTGAGGGGAAGCTGTTGAAACTGAACAGTCAGAAACAAACAGTTAAAGGATAAAAGATTAAGTGACCTGTTTGCAAGTGCACTTAGCTAGTAACAAAAGATGAGAAATTAAGGCACACTTCTGAAGATGTAGCCAGGTTAGGTAATCGCAGAGCAATTCCTCCTCTCTCCTTTTATTGTAAGTACAAAAGAGTAATTGTTGATACATTTTCAAAAAATTAAAATAGTCATTGACCTGAAGTCTGTCTTGTTTGCTTTAGCCAATAGTCACTTGTTCAGTAGCTTGCTGTAGTGTTACCTAAACTAGTTAAATAGATATGGTTGGTGCAGTTTAGCTAAAATATTTAGAATCTGGATATTTCAGTTCATCCAGACACAGTGTTTGTAGAAACATGCTGCCAGTTACATCTACATTTTATGTGAAGAATTCATTAGGATTTGGTTTTCTGTTGTTTTACGTAAGTTTCTCCAGTTAATATAAGAGCTTCAGAATACATAGTATGTCTCCATACCACATGGTGCAGGAATCTTCAGATTGGTCTGAACTGAAGGTACACTGCTTGAGATCTGACCTTATGTATAACTGTAGTTATACAACGCACTATACTGTGCCACACTGCCAGATAACGTGAAGCTACTTCAATATCTTAAGCATAGCACCAAATTAAGCCAGGTAGTTGTGCTTCTACTCTCCAAGGCATTAATTCATGTATAGACTTTGTCATGGTTCCCTCCTGGACAGTGTTAGATTTCACTAAGAGCAATTAAAAGTTCAGTGAAGGATTTTATCATCCAGATTTATAGACTTGGAAACAGCTTAATTCCACAAGACAGCACACTTAACAACGTGTTTTACAGAAATGCCTCTTTGCAGAGGCAGCTCTCCTCATCAGCTTTCTCTGTGTATGTGGTTTATATACATGCAGGCAGACTAATTGCATTATCGCAAAAATTTGTTGTCTAGCATTTTATGTAGCTTGGGCATCCCAAGTAGAGACCTTTAGTGCTTCAAGTCCTGATCCCCTTAATCAGGAGGACAGAGATGAAAGAGAGCAGAAATTTTTAGACAAGTCTTAGCAATAAAACCTCCTGCTTGCTATGTCTTTGTTATATAGCACATAGCCCTGTAATACCTATCAGGAGGTTATAAAAAAGATGGAGTCTGACTCTACAGTGTACTACAGTAGGAGAGTCAAACACAACAATTGCCTGAATAATGTGAAACAGGAGAGGTTCAGGCTGGGTGTTAGGAGAAATGTGCTTCTTGAGGCAAGTCAAGCGTTTGAACACATCACCAGGAGAGGTTGCATAGCCTCCATTCTTGGAGGTTTTCCAAACCCAAGTAGATAAAGCCCTAAGCAAGTCTGACCCAGCTTTTTGCAAGAGGATGGACCAGCAACCCTCCAACCTGAGCTATCCTATGACATGATGATCACAGGATATGCATAAGCTCAAAATGAATGTGTGAGTGTAGATTAAGCTGGCAGACCTGAAGTTAACTTTAAGATAGATATTGTAGGCACAGGTTTCAGTGATTGTCTTTAATAGCCTCAGGCAACAAGGCAAGTATCTGACTATGATGAAGCCTTTTCTTAGGGCTAAAACTATGGTCCTTCTGTGTGCCGTTTCATTTCCATGTTCATAAGGCAGACACTTCTCAAGTTTTGAAAACCCTGGCATAATTTCTTGGCAGTACTTGCATGAGCAAAATGTGGTGTATCTTCTTTCAGACTAAGATTAGCATAGACAAATGAGTTGTTTTAAAATACCACTCATTTTCCTAATATAGTCTAGTACCTTGGGATAACAGTGGGCATGGCTGCTCAATGGATGTTTCTATGATTATGTATGTTTTTGAAGGTGATACCACATTGAGATTGAAGGTCTTTCAGGGGAATGACAGTTCATTCAGGTGGATGGTACAACATGAGTGTTAGTGTTATACATGTCTGCTTTTGTTGTTTATCTAAAGACATACCTTTCAAGCCTGAAGAAACTGTATGTGAGAGCAATGGCAAAAAAAGAATATAGAAACACGGACTTTTTAATGACTTAGCCTGTAAGAGCTTACAGCTAAAAGCAGCACTTTACTGCTGGGAGTAGTCCAACTGATCTCTGTGAAATAATAGAAATCAATGTGACTGCTCCCAGCAGTAAGCACTACAGGCCAGATTCTCAGCTATATAAAACTGAAGACACCAGCTGAGTATTTTAACATTTCCTCCTTCTTCCCGCCCTCCCCTTTTTATCCCATTGGTTTGCCAAGATAGTCTGGAACACAGTACTGCCATGTCCTAAGCAGTGGGGGATTCACTAAAAGCTGTTAAAATCCAAACATGTTTCTGAGCGTGCAGAGATGATGTTCAAGTTGTTTGTAAACTTTTTATTTTTCCTTTCCCGAAGCCCACCAAAAGTCTTGCTTCTGAGAAAAAACTGAAGAGTATTTCACAGCAGCTTTCCAAACAAATTAACATTTGAGTTGAGACCAGGCATGGAAATACACATCCCTGGAGGAGAACTTTCAGAAAGTAATGAGTTCATGTAAACATTGGGTATGCTGCAATATAGAACAGTCTTAACCAATTCACAACAGCAGATGTAATAGCACTATAAATCTTTTCATCTATACTTGTCTACAAATAGCAGAGTAATTGTTTTACATGAGACATCTGATCTGTAGACATACTCAGGACCATGTTGTCACCCCCTCAATTTCAGACACTTTGACAGAAGCACTATAACAGTTAGCTTATCTCTTAAAAATCCCAAGGTTTTAGCAATTCCAATATGTTTCTGTGACATCCAAGTACTGAGACTTTATGAAGTTGGAGAGCACTTCTTAAATTTGATGCCAGAAAATGAGATAGTGAGATATGTAGGAATATATCAGATATGAGTGAGGCTTTGAGTTCCATAACAGCAAGTCCTAGGCTGACTCTAAGAATGTACGCTCCTAACATGGTATTTACTTAGCAGCTGCCTGGGTTCATAACATCCAAACTGAAAATGTAACAACTGTAGCTGCAATGTGCTTTTACAGATTTGAGTTTTCATTTTCCTGCACGAAAAAGTGAAAGCGCAAATTGGAGATTTGCAACTGCATTTAGTGGTAAAAGTATCAGTTTGTATTGAAGCATGAGGTTATTGATTGTAGAGAGAAAGGTTAAACCTTTCCCATTAAGGACATTAAGGAATTAAGGACATTCCATATCTTTCCCACAAGAAATTGGTTATAAAGACACATGGGTGATCAGTGGCAGGTTTCATATTATCTTTTGCTATTTCATGCTTGACTAATAGAGGTTTGTTTTGTTAACTGCAAACCACATAGCACATTGCTGTCATATTCCAAGTAGGAGGCATATCTGTAAACAGTCCCAAGCAAGAACATGTTGCTAGCAATAATTTTGCATATTTTCAGATATGAAGGCCAATAGCAGAATTTAATTGGGACAGCAAAGGAAGATTGTTTAAAAAAGAAAACAGCAAGTGAAGAATGGTATGAAAGTTGCATTATTTCTAATTTTTGTAGCAAATTCAACTTCTAACATGAAATTGTTTCTAGGAAAAAAATCCAAGCAGATTAAAATTAAAGAAGTTGTGAGGTCTTGTAGCATTATCATAATCTGGTTTTGTTTTGGTTTTACTTAATAGCAGGAGCTATCTTGATTTGTGTGTGCATGTTTGAGTTAGTAGATACAAACGTACTCAGTTTTAGGAGTCTGAAACTAATTGTCTCCTACTGAAGGCATCTTTTTAGAGTTAGTGAGTTTTAGGTATGTGTTTGTGAATTGCTACAAAGATACTTTTAACTTAGAAGTGTGATGTTTTTCGTGGACATTGACCATAAGTAGCTGTGATAAAACAATTATCTTGTTTCACATTGTCTAATTAAATGATGGTAAATAATAAAAGTTAAGAACAAGAGTTTGTAGCTTTGAATAGCATGACCAGTTGTTAGCTACAATGTATGAGTTTTACTTTTAAGCCCAAGTAACCAGTTATGATTTTGCCATTAGTTGACACATATTGCTTGATCTCCAGCCCAAGGATATTGGGGCCAAGGAAAGAATGTAAAAAGCACTAGTTCCTCCTGATAGGTCAATGAAGCCAAGAATGACAGATTGGCAACAGATCAGCAAGCATACCAGAGAGAAAAGTATGTTGACAAAAGTCATGTTTTTCCCTTTGTGTCAGGGCCTCCTCAAGCACATATCCCTGTTCAGAGGCTCTGGCTGCCTGGGGCCAGGGCCAAGGCCATGCAGCTAGTGGCAGGAGGAAGAGCTATTCCAGAGGGCACAGTGGCTCTGGCCTGCTCACCTTCCTTGGATTTGGTAATGTGAGGTCTGGCTGGAAAGGCCACTGCCCTGCACATTCTGTCATCTCACCCTCTCTGCACCCTGAAACCTTGCTTTGACCAACGCAAGACAGACTTGCATGTTTCAGGCATTCACAAGAAATTTAAAAGCAGGGATTCTTTTAAAACTTAAACATGCATGTATCTTCCAAAATATCCCCTGCAATCTGAGGAGAGGAAAAGCCACAAACATCATAACTAATATCAAAAGTGACTGTATGAAAACCAGAGTAAGGATTTTAAAATAGGATTTGCAAGAAATATTTTCTATTAAAAGTTCAGAATATGGTGAACTGTAAAAAGGCAAATGCAGAAATATTGTATATGGTGAACCTGTCAGTGGAAAGATACTCATCTATGCTTATGTACATAGACAATAGTAAATATAATATATGCATACATTTATTGAAGGAAAAATAATACACTTGCCACATGCCACGGAAAATGAGCTGTGTTGTTAATTAGAATGTTGTGTGAATGTCTAGAAGAACAGCTTTTCTTTAAAAAATGAAGCAACAGATCTTTTTAAAATTTGCATGAATTCAAGCAAGACTGAGTCACAATTGCCAGGGGAATTTGTTACTTCGTTGCAGTGGAGAGTTGTAAAGACCTTTGAGAGCTGTGGAAAAACATTTATCAGGGAAGTTCTGTGATAGATCCAGCTATGACCTACCAACTGTCATGTAATCATTAGGAAAAAACTAATCTGAAATGGCATGAATCTGAAACTTCCCATAGGGATTGAAATGTTGAATGAAGGATTTCAAACAAAGGGTTTGCTTAAAACAGAATGTTTCAGTGCTGGCAGCTGTTTTAAGTGAGTTTGGCTGGTTACTCAGATGAAGCAAAGTGTACTGGAGGAAAACTGCTGTATAGAAATGGTGACAAGAATAAGAAATAGCTATCTTGTATTGAATTTTGAATTTTACCAAATTAGGCTCATCACAAAATGACAGCTGAAGGCATTGTCTCAGAGCTTATGATTGTTAGTAGAGAATTTACGTGTTTAGTTTTCTGTGCTCCAAATTCTGGCTTTGGGAGGGCTTCTAACAGTTAGAACATAAAATCACCTTGAAATCATAGTGTATAAATTACCCTTCTAAATCAAAGATGTAGATGTGAAGTAGGGCGTGGTTTAAATCCTTTTCTTAGAGAAGATTGCCTTGAGAAAACCTTGTCAACAGAAGCTCAGAAGCATATTTTTATGCATGTTTGTTGAGCATTTGATTTAATACAAGTTGTGCAGTATATATTTCTCGGTTCATTTATGCAGCAGTTACTGTTTTCAAAGTACTGTGCTCTTGGAACAAATTGTTTTAATTTCCCAGCTAAAATTAATTTTTTTTTTGCAAAGCAGTTTTGTTTTGATATTTTTTTGAGGGGTGTAGTAGTACAAAGAATTTGTATCATTTCCTAGCAATCTTACTAACATGATGATGTTCTTGCCTGGAACTCAGCACAGTAAGCTCCCAACAACAGAAATCATATAGTTTTTCTCCACAAAAATAGAATGATAAATGGTCTAAAAAAGTGATTGTCCCACTTAAAAAACCTGAAGATTAAAACCAGGACAAAAGGAACCCTGTCTCACCCTATTGTTGAGAATCAGCATGAATAATCTTCTCTCATGGTTTCCAGGAACCCGTATTGCTCTGGCAGAGTAAACAGCAGCACCTGAAGAGGGCATGTGAATACCTGCTTGATGGTAATTTATCTTAGAGGTCATTTTATATTTATTAGTGTGTTCATGCAGCTGGAAAGCATCTACGCTAGTGGATTCTTTTATTTAAATGAAATTGATTAGTAAGAATTAGTTTTAAAATGTTTTTCAATTCTAACAAGTTTAGTTACTGGAAGAGCCACTTTCCTGCTGAAATCGTTTAGCTACAACCTTCTATCAAAAACCAATACTGAACAACACCCCTTTAGAAACTGGTAATTATTCTGAAAACAAATTACATAGAATCATAGAATAGTTAGGGTTGGAAAGGACCTGAAGATCATCTAGTTCCAACCCCCCTGCCATGGGCACCTCCCACTAAACCATGCCACCCAAGGCTCTGTCTAGCCTGGCCTCGAACACCACCAGGGATGGAGCATTCACAACTTCCCTGAGCAACCCATTCCAGTGCCTCACCACCCTTTACTGTAAAGAATTTCTTCCTCAAATCATTATAGATTAAAATATCAAAAATTATTCTCTGGGTTTGAAATTTACTTGCTGATTGGTACAGAATACTTCCTCTACATTGGTATGAAAAATTCTTTATAAACAAAAATGCTGGGCCAACTGCTAGGTTGTGGACTGACATCCAGCAAAGATTGTAAAATCACAGAATGGTTTCCGTTGGAAGGGACCATTAAATATCAACTTGTCTACCCCCTCTGCCATGGGCAGGGACATACCCCACTAGACCAGGTTGCTCGAAGCCCTGTCCAACTTGGCCTTGAGCACTTCAAACACGGGGCATCCACAACCTTTTTCTGTGTCTTACTGCTGTCATCATAAAAAATTTCTTCATGAAGTCTAATCTAAATCTATTCTCTTTCAGTATAAAACCATTCCCCTGTGTCATGTCACTACAGACCCTGGTAAAAGTAAAATTAAAATAAAATTAAATTAAAATAAAATAAAATCAAATAAAATAAAATGCCGAAAAGCACTCTTTATATGTTGACTGGCTGCAATAAGTTCTTCAGGCAGAACAATGACAACTCTCTCTGCCTTTCTTCATAGAAAAGATGATCCAACCCCATGACTGATTTTGTGGCCATTCTCCAGACCTGCTTTAGCAGGTCTGTCTTTCTAGTACTGGGGACCTCTGAACTGGATGCAGTACTCCAGATGGTGTGTCATGAGAGACAAGATACATGTTCATTGCATGGCTAGGATATAACTGCCCAGTCATGCATGTCTGCCTTTAAATATTTCTGCCTTTCAATATTTCTAAGATCAGGCAAAAGATGACAGTATTTTTAGAAGTTAAAGAAGCTGTTGTCCTACTTTTTTTATGAAAAACAAGAATCCATTAGATGGATGCTTAAAGGTGAACAGTGGTTTCTGATGGTGCAACATGATAACATGCTTGTCCATTACTTTGGAAAGGAAAACCTGAGTATGGGTCTTGATAAATGATTTGGATTTCAGTAATCTTTGGTGGGGTGAAACAGGCTTTCTTGAAATGGAACAAAAAGTATCTATGAAATGCAGTCTTTTTTTCTTACTTCATACATCTCCTTCTAACTAAATTAACTTGTCCTTCTTGCTTAGACTAATGTAAATTTATTGCTTATTTAATGCTTACTTTGTATTGAGTGACTGCATCCGTCTGAAATCTTGTTACGCCATTCCAAAAGGAGTGATAACCTACACATGGGGGAGAAGTCAACTTTCACAATGTTCCAATGTGTTCTAATATGAGATCTAATGTATTGAGGAAATAAAGATGTATTTTTTTCATTAGGGTCTCATTTTTTTTCTTGATGTGTTGTGAAAATGATTGTGATAAAATGTCATGCAACAATTGTATATTTTTGGTTGGTTGGGTTTTTTTTAACCTTCTCTGGGTGATTTCCTTGTATTTGTTTGACTTCTGGCAGAGAAAACTCTCCTTCTGATCTCCTTCAAAACAGTAGAATAGCATCTTTCCTGTTGACAACCTGAAGGGTTTAAAATGGTGGAGCTATTAGAGAAAAATGTATGATGATGATGATGAATTAAACATACCTAAGTATGCTTGTAGCTCAGTCAAGAGAGCTGAAACTTATATAATTGTTCTGATTTAGTCTGCCACAGGCAAAATGCTTTTCTTAGATCATGTGCACTAGCTTTTCTGATTATGGCCTAACAAAAGCACTCTTTTTTTGTGTGTGTAAGCTTTCTGTTGATGGTCTTAATTCTTTCTCAAATTTTTGGCACATCATTTTTCTCTCACTTCTGCCTTTGGGTGTTACAAATCTGTATTTGAATTCAAGCTGTTGGTAATATTTCATGTGTTAACCAAGTATATGGTTATCCATTTATATAACTGGAACAGTCAATTTCTTCCAATATTCCTTCAGTCTGTCTCAAATCTGATACAACTTCAAAACTTCTAAAGGATTTTTAGGCAACTTTCTCATTTGAATAATTCTTCCTATTAGATTGTCATGGGTTCAGCAGCAGCAGTCATTTTTCTCCTTCTTGGTAGCTGGTGCAGCGCTGTGTTTTTGATTTTTTTAGGCCTGGGAACAGCACTGATAACAGCAGTGTTTTCAGTTACTGCTTGGTAACGTTTTGGTTAGACCAAGGACTTTCTGAATCTCATGCTCTGCCAGGGAGGAGGGGAAGCCAGGAGGAAGCAGAGACAGGACACCTGACCCAAACTGACCAAAGAAGTATTCCAAACCATAGCACATCATGCCCAGGATGTAAAAATGGAGGGCAGAGACCCGGAAAGGTTGGGGGGGGGGGGGGGCGCGGCTGGGTCGGGATTGGTATCAGTGATGAGCACTTGTGTTCTCTTCCTTTGTATTTCTCTTGTCATTGTTATTGGTGGTGGTGGTAGTAGTGGTTTGTGTTGTACCTTGGTTACTAGACTGTTCTTGTCTCGGCCTGGGGGAGTTGCGTTATTTCGATTCTCCTTCCCATTCCCCTGGGACTGTGGGTAGAAGGAGGGGGGAGTGACTGAGCGAACTGTTTGAGGGGCTTAAACCATGACATAGATTAATCTGTATTTTAGTTGGCAGTTTATTCATAGTAATAATAAAGGAATTGAGAAATATTTTAGTGTTTCCGTACTTTTGGAAATTCTCTACTAATAACTCCCTATGGTTTTCCATGCATTAAATTTCAGCTTACACTAGCCAAAAAAAACCAGACTGACTAGCACTGTAATGAATGTGCTGTGTGACTGTATGTCATGGTTTAAGCCCCTCAATAACTCATGCAGTCTCTCTCTCACTCACTTCCCCTCTTTCTTCCCCCAGTCCTGGGGGGATGGGAGGAGAATCAAAACAATGCAACTTCCACAGGTTGAGATTAGAACAGTTTAGTAACTAAGGTATAGCACAAACCACTACTGCTACCACCAGTAATACTAACGACAGAGAAGTACAAAGAAAGAGAATACAACTGCTCACCAAGCCTGACCCTGCCACTGCACCCCCCAGCAGCAAACACCTCATCAGTAAGTCCTCACCTTCCCGGCTCTCTGCTCTCCGATTTGACATCCTGGACAAGACGTGCTATGGTATGGAATAACCTCTGTGGTCAGTCTGGGTCAGGTGTCCTGTCTCTGCTTCCTCCCGGCTTCCCCCCTCCCTGGCATAGCATGAGACTCAGAAAATCCTTGGTCAAACCAAAACATTACCAAGTAGTAACTGAAAACACTGGTGTTATCAGTGTTGTTCCCAGGCCTAAAAATCAAAAACACAGCGCTGCACCAGCTACCAAGAAGGAGAAAAATGACTGCTGCTGCTGAACCCATGACACTGTAATTTAGAGATTTTTATACCAGAATAACCATTCTGACAGTACTTCATTCTTAAAGTGATTTTTGGGGTGATTTTAAAGAAAGAAGGAAAGAAAATTTTAGGATTGAATGAAAATACTCTCAGAGTATGCAGGACAGATACTTATCTCATGGATGCCAATAACAAATTTCCAATTACTATTCTAGTACAGTGACTGGCATTTAATTGATGAATAATAATTGTAAGCCTCAAGGTGGACTTTGATGTTATAGTCTTCTGACCAGTAGGGAGAATATAACCTTCTGTGACTGGTTTGGCTTGTTTCGGTCTTCTTGCTAAGAGTATAATCACAAACGAATTTATTTTAAAGCATTAAAAATAATAATTTCAAACACCATTTCTGTCTCTACGCATAGTAGCAATGTCTGAAGGCAACATTTATGCTTGACATTCTGTTGTGCCACATTTTTGTAAACATTTCTGAACTCATAATTTATCACATAAGATGCATAATCCATGTCAGTGGGCAGCTGTGAAAAATATCCAGGGAGCCTAAGTAGAAGTCATCTACATTATAGTTGATGAAAGGATAAATGATGTGATTTAAATCAGTTTGTGAAGTTGTTTCAGATATAAACAGAGTCCATGTTTAAACAAGAACTTGCAGCTTTAAAAATTAGTTTGACATGCTTTCCTTTCCTGTTTCACTCTTAGCTTCCAGAGAACTTTTCCATTTCTGGAAGGACTAGGGATACTGAAGAGATTCAAAACATCATTAAAAGCTCCACTTCTTGCTTTCATTCATAACATTGTCATGCAAAGAAAATGCAGATCACTGTACTCAGCCTATGGGAGAAGTTACTGTGTCCTACACACAAATATGAGAAGAACAGACTTTTCACCCCAACTAGATTTTAATTCAGATTATTAACAGTCAAGAGTTATTTCAGTCTTTTTAGGAGAAACTTATTCGCTTACCTTCTGCCATGGTCTAATGAAAATTGCTGCTGTCCCCAAGCTCACAGAGAAATTAGACACATAAATTTGCACAATAAAGAAAACAGCAATACTAAAGGAAACTTTTGGCTTGCTAGTGAATGATGATATAATTTTCTTGAAAATAAATACTTGGAATGTATTAAAATAATTTAAAAATTCTTGCATAAACTCAAATGTAAGCAGAAAAAAAAATGTTACCTTTAGACTTGGATAATTTGCACCAAATTTTCGTTCTGATAGCTAGCCTTTACAATGTATTTTAATTGTATTGTGGTGCCAAGTAATTAAATGAGCCTCTATAGCCTCTGAACTGCTTGCTGACTGCTATGTTAAACCATCATCACCTGAAGCAGCTGCTCCTCTTTCAAAATTAGAGAAAATGCTGTTTCTGAAAGAATCTGTTAGCTGAGTAAAACACAAGTGGCTTTGAAAAGGTAAAAGATCACTTTTAAAATGTGAAGGTTTCCCTTCTATTTCACCCAGAACATAGGCTGTTGGTTCTTAAGTGCAGCTAAGGTGAATTTTGGAGCTAACTGGGGATTAATTGAAATAAAGTAATATTCCTGGTCTAATTTAGGGCTGTTTTCAAATAACTCGTGCAAGCAGCTTTCCGAAATCCTCTTCATTCACATTCATTTTCAATTATGTGGAATTTTTGTTTGATGCTGAATTGTACATGCTTGACAGTGAGGAACAAATGCTGCCTGTCTTCTAGGTTTTGACTGCTGCTGGAAATGTCAGAAATTGCTTTTAAGTCTGAGTTTAGGATCCAAAACTAATAAGAGCTTGTCTTTAGTGATCCAGAGTTGTCCTTTGGTTTATATAGCTTTTTCATCTAACATTTACCCACCCAATGAGCAGCTTTTCCTTCTCACTGTTTGTTTTGCTAGCCTAAGCAAGCAAAGCCCTCCGTCTCTTCTTATGAGATCTGTTCCATGTTCCAGTCTGCATTCATAATCTTTGAGTACAGTGATCAAAAAGATGTGTGATAGCTCAGATGAGATCTTACTTGTGTTTTGAAAGAAGTATTTTTATTTATTCATCTATGTATGCTTTCCCTGAAAGACTGAAACATGATAAGGATTGCACTTATTTTATATCATTTACTTTGCCCATTCTTAAAATGTTACGTTTGTTGTTTGTTACTAATATGATATTAGTGTTGACTTTGTAGATTTGTTAAGAGGAGCTTGAGACTCAGTGTTTTACTATAACTTTCAATTTATCGATACTGAGCTAGATTTTTGCAGTTCAGTTCATTCCTATGTTTTCTGGCCTTAAAACTGTTTTTCTTTTTTATTCCTGTTGTACTTTTCCAGCAATCCTGCAAAGCTTTTATTTTTATTTATACTGCTTAATTTTCATCCACGTAGGTCTCACTTTTGTATTTTCTTGGTGTTTCCAGCTCTTAAAGTATCAATTACTAGATTTACATGGTTGATAGAATACTTTTCTACAATATATCATTAGAGAGAAAAAGGATTGATTTCTTTTCTTACAATTCATAGCCATTTTCCTATAGAGAACATCAGCTATGTTGCCGTACAACTGGCACTAAATCTTTTTTCAAACCATTGATGAGATTTCTGCCTGTGTTTTAGTCTATCATACAATGCCGAAGGTAAAATTTCTCATTTAATCTTATTACTAGTGCTGTGGGATTAATGTCAGGTGGCACTTGTGGTGACAGTGAAAAGATTAAAAAGCAATTCCATTAAACCTGTCTACTGCATTTGATATTTGAACTGTTAATAAGAGGGATTACCTTCTTTGTAGGCCATCGTAAAAATAAGCTCAGTATAATTGTCTTATGAACCAAAGACCTCCTTACTTCTAATACATGAAAGATTCTGTTTCATAAAGATCTCTGATTAAGACATTCATTGAGATTTTAGTTGTATTAAGCTAATAGTAAGATCAACATAATGGTTGCCTCCATGTCTGATTATGAACGTTATAGGTTTTCTGAAAGTATATAAGCATAGTTAAAACATACTCCCTCTTAGAGTTCTACATTTCCATATAGTTTGTATTATGTTATTTTTTCAGCCCAATTTATCAGAAGGAACTAGTCAAAAATGCAAATGGAAACAATTGAAAGAGCAATAATTATTTAGAACAAGATTCCTCTTACATTTTTTTTTCTTCTTTAGAAATTTGCTGTATTCTCTTTTTCTCATAGCAAGGAAAAGTAGAGGTTTCAAGACCCCATAGCAGTGTTCAGACATTATATGCAGGTTTACAGCTGGGAGTAATTTATCATTTCTGTATGTGGAAAATGAAGAAAAGGTACTAGATTCATACAATGAAGTAGACCCTAGATTCAGTCCAAGTGTTTTCCTCACTTACATGCTTCTGTAAGAGAAGTAGAAAAACCTCTGTTTTAAAAGATGTAACCAACACAGTCGTGGCCCTGGATATAATTTAGTTTTGGAGGCTTTATATTGTTTATAAATGCTTTGAGCATCTTTGTGCAAATAGACTCTTTACAATAAGACGAGATGGGTCTTAGCTCATGCTGTTCTATGGTACACATGCTTATTTTACTGTCTGTAAAAGTTTAATGCAGCTTTTAAAATGTTTTAAAGTGGATTTCCATATACTGAATCTGATAAACCCTTTGAAATGCCAAAAAACATTAAATAGTGGTGTAGATAAATAGAAAATATTATATAAAATATTATAAAAGTAGTTAGATAAAATTTTGATTTATAGTTGGGGTTTTAGTTAAAAATTAGGAAAAGGTTAGACATAGAAGAGTGTAGCAGAAGTGACAGATGTTACTGTAGATGTTACTGTCTGTTTTAGAGATAACTATGAAACTTCAGTGGGAGCTAAGCCCTTAAATTTTAGGCATCTGTGCAGTATAATGGGTGAATAGAACAGTGTACACAAATTCTCAGTTAAGTTTGGTCTGAATAACAGAGGGATGGAATGTGGACATTCCAATGCCAAGATGTTAAGACCTATAATGAAAATATGGAAACTATAAATGATTGGTTTTCCCTTCCATACGAAGTAAATTTGCATCATAATTAGTCAATACAGGGATATAAATTTTTACAAAATTGCTAAAAAACCAAATTGTGTTTAGAATCAATTTGTAACCCATGTGAGCTATTTGAAAATGACTTTTTTAA
Organism: Myiopsitta monachus; assembly: GCA_017639245.1. NCBI lineage: Eukaryota > Metazoa > Chordata > Aves > Psittaciformes > Psittacidae > Myiopsitta > Myiopsitta monachus. Next base: position 16,215,443 of record CM029923.1, on the reverse strand, counting down.
AAGAGAGGAAATAAATGCATGGAAAACAGTGAACTCAATTTGGGTTTACAAAGTGCTTTTTACAGGATCTTTACCAAAATTTCTTAAAGAGAAAAAACTGTCATGAAATAGGAGGAAAAGACATCTTGTAAATTATCAGCTAATCAGGAATGAGAAACTGAATAAACAGTCAATGTTTTACAACAGAGGGAGAATACCAGTGGAGATCTGTGCTTATGTCTATGCTGTTTATAAATTATCTGGGTGAGTAGAGTAGTAGGAGAATTTGCTGATACAAGAAAGTAAAAACCGATCTGATTACAAAGAGCTGCAAAAGCAACTTGAGTACTAAAAAGCTGAGACAATAGTATGGCAGGTGACAATTTCTGTCAGATTTAATAAGTGCCAAGTCCTGCACATGGGAGAAAAAAAAAAAAGCACCAACAAAACAGCAAAAACACTCCCCCGAAACTAGTATAGTTGCACTGTCTTTGTATAACTATACAAGGACTACAGTGGGTTCTAAATTGATTGTTACCACTCATGAAAAAGTATTTGTTAGAAATTGTCAGTTCAGTCTCTAGTAGTAATAAAAAAGCAATAAGAATAGAAGAGTTATTGAGAAAGGAATTGAAAGTAAAGCAAGAAACATCTTTATTTTGTGATGCATGCATACTTGCTATTCCGTGCTACTCTACTTGCGCAGAATGCAGCAGAATCAGAAAAAATACATAACAAGAAAGGAGAACCAAAGAGTAGGTTGGCCTTTTATGTAGAAAGAGGCTGAACAGAGTAGACATTTCAGCTTAGGAAGGTGAGAAAGACAAAATTGAGTAACATGGCATTAGAAAAAAGAATAAAAAATTGATCAGGTTTTGGAATGAAAAGGGATTGAAGGATTTGAAGTTCAAGCCTCAGGGAATAGATACAAATCCAAAAAACTACACAGAATGTATCTTCAGCATTGGAAGTCATTATCATAGGATGTTTTGTGACCCAGAAATATAAATGGATTTAAAGCGTTTAATTCAAAGAAAATTTATCAAGAAATGGAAGTGCAAAGTGGAAGGCAGTTTGTGGTTTAGGAAGCCTCTAAACCGCAGCCTGTTGGAAACTTGTAATGCATATGTGACAATGATGTCCTGTATGTGCCCAATTTTCATATACTTCAGATTTTTCAGACTTCTGGTGGGTTTCTTTCAGTTGATACCAGACTTTAATTCACTGAGTCCTGAAGCAGAACCCTGAGTAGAGGACTTCCAATTTTTCTGTATTATTATAATTAGTCCTAATCTGTTCATTTTGAAATTAAGATACTCTGTGCTAATATAGCAGTGACCAATGAAAAAAAAGTAAATACTATCAGTGGAATTGTGCGCGCTTCTAAAATAAAATTGTCCGTGCATTCTAAAGACGTCCTCTGTGACAGAACTTAAGATGATAAATGATCAACAAATGATGAACTGCAGTTCTAAATTATTAGTAGCTTATTATGCTTTGTCCTGAATAAAAGCCAATTCCTAACATATTTTATGACTCATCCTCAGAAGTTTCTTAGAAGTCCTCATTGCTACAAAGGGAAATCTTTTATCACATCACAGTGTTAGTCCATGGTTAATTACAAGTCTTCATCCTTCCTTGCTGTAATGAAAACAATATTTTTTCATCATTGTTTAGGAAAGACTAATGAACTGGCACAGATTTTATATTTTTTAATACTTTTATAGGAGAATGAATAACCTAAAAAATAGATTTCTTCATTCCATATAGCAGAGCAAAACTTCCATCAAATACCTTCTATTTGTTTGGTTTATTAATTTTTTTCTTTTTTTTTTTTTTAAATCCAGCAGATTCTAGGCAGAATTTTCAGATAAGTATCTTCTTTCAGCTTTATCTCTCTCTTAACCAGAACATCTGCTTTCATTTCTCAGTAGGTGTTTTTGTCTACCATTCATTCTACCCTGATTGCTGAGCCAAGAGTATGCTTCCCAATGATTTACCTGACTGAAACTTAGACTACTTATGGTAATGAGGACAAATGCCACGACCTTCTATTGTTGGAGGCTATCTGTTCATGTATCTAAACAAATGTGATTAATTTGAATTTACAGTTTCTTATGTGGCTGGTTTTTTGAAATACGTGGTATCTGAGTTTATTGGCAGGGATTTCTGAGGAAATGATGCCAGAGGGCAAACAAAAAACCAAACCACTGACAAAAACAAATAATAAGAGGGTAAAAAAATGTAAGGGAAAGCAAAGGGATCATCCACTTTGAGAAGAGGGCAGATCCATGACAGACTGAAAAAACCCTACATAGAGCAGGAAAGCAATATTCATGATAGAAGAGCCAAAACATTTTGCTATGACTCTGCTGGATAATAGCTTACATTAGTAAATGCCTCTGTGTCAACTGGAAATACAATTCTAAAGTGTTTGCCTCCTCTGTGAGGGGAAATATACCATATAGCTATTATGTTTAAACCCACTTTGTAATTTCATATTTGAAGGACTCTTTGTAAAACTAACAGCTTGGTTTTTTTAGAAATATGGTTAGAGGAAAAAGTATAATGAATAAATTACTGGCTAACTCTGTCTAGTGAAAATTCAGGGGAATTGTATTGTGCCTGTACCTTGCTGCACATTTGTGCTAATTTATAGCACTATGTAAAACTGAGTGTAGGCTCATATTGTATGGGCTTGGTTGCAAACAACCCAAATACCAAAAAAGTAAGTGAAAATATTAGTCATTATTAGTTTTCCTAAAAAATTGTAAAGCTTGTCTTTGAGGAAGGATGTTGATGCTGTCTCTGGCAACTTTTTATATAACCTATCCAGAAATTTAAACAGCTCCTACTTAAAACACTCTTAACATTAGGAAAATATTCAGGAATTTTATGCCTCTGGTAATTAGGTATTCCTTTAATTTTTCAGTCTCAGTATTTCGTTGGCTGGTTTCTTACCCATTTGCACCCTGCATTTATTTTTCTAGCTGTTATTTCTTCCTCTTCTTCTTATAGAAAATTATCTAGTATCATAATAAGTCTTAGTTTTGCTTGGCTCTACAAACCAGACTATTTTGGTATAATTTGTGAAGCAGGTAATCCAGTCCTATGCTCGTAGTGAGTGCTTTTCACTGTAGGTATTCCAACTTAAAGCTATATTTTTGAGCACTGGAGACCCAAATAATATTCCAGCATCCAGGTATGATGCTTGGATAATATCTTGCCTGTGACTTATGCAACAGTATTGATTTTCCTTACCTTTCTAGAAATAGCTTGTCTGATAGGTTCAATATCCTTTTCCAAAGCAGACTTAGACTGATGATTCATAGTCACACAACCAGAGCAATATCAGTGATTTGCTGCAGATGAACGTTGGCTTTTTACAAAAATTTTATCAGTCCTGAAATGTGTGATATTATGTTGTATATTAATGGCATTTCATTCCGTTTTCTGTATGCCGAACCAAGTTATTCAATTCCTCTTGATTTTCTGATCCTCTGTATTGGTAATACTTGATAAAAAATATTTTTATTAGCACCCTTCTATTTAGGATATTATTAGTGTAAATGTTTTTTTAAAATTGGGTTCAATCTGACCCCTGAATTACCTGTTTAACAACAGCCCTTCAGGTTCAGCAGCTGACCTTTGGTTTCCTTTTTCCATTTAATCAGAAATCTGTTATGTAAAGTAGGTGCTTAGCGTAATGCACAGAGCTATATGACTGATGTCAAATTGGAATTAAATGTGCACTTCAAAATTTTATTAGAACCAAACATCTGCTTTGTTTCCAGTGAAAAACAGTAGCACAAATGAAACTGAATTTGTTTCTACTATTAGTATTTGGTGGAATAAGAAGAGAAGGGAAGGTGAATTACAAAAAAAAAGTATGGAAATGTATGTGGCAGTCATCACATGAGTCTGAATTTCACACTCAAACAGCTGAAACTCTGAATGATTTGCTGGTACTCCAGATCTGAAAAGGATGCTCACCTGCATGCCTGTGACAAGGTGATCTGCTTAGTGGATGAGGGAGAGGCTGTGGATGTGGACTATCTAGACTTTATTAAAGTCTTTGGCCCCTTTTCCCACAGCGTTCTTTTGGAGAAACTGGCTGTTCATGGCTTGGGTGGGTGTACTGTCTGCTGGATGGCCAGGCCCAAAGGGTGATGGTGAATGGAGTTAAATCTGGTTAGCAGATGGTCACAAGTGGTGCTCCCAGGGTCTCAGTATTTGGGCCATTTCTTTCCCAGTGATATCAACAAGGGGATCAAGTTCGCTCTCAGTATGTTTGCAGACAGCGCCAAGTTAGGTAAGGGTGCTAATGTGCTTGAAGGTAGGAAAGGTTGGATTGATGTGCCAAACCAATTGCTTGAGTTTCAACAAGGCAAAGTGCTGGGTCCTGCACTTGGGTTACAGCAGCCCCATGGAATTCTACAGACTTGGGAAGGAGTGGCTGGAAAGCTTACAGGTAGGAAAGAACCCTGAGGGCTGTTGATCAAAAGCCAGCTGCATATAAGCCAGCAGTGTGCCCAGGCAGCCAAGAAAGGCAACAGCATCCTGGCCTGTATCAGAAATAGTGTGGTCAGCAGGACCAGGGCAGTGATCATCCCCCCATACTCAACACTGGTGAGGTTGCACCTCGAATACTGTGTGCAGTTCTGGGCCTCTCACTACAAGGTGAACACAGAGTTGCTGGAGCAAGTCCAGAGAAGGGCAATGGAGCTGGTGAAGGGCCTAGAGCATAAGAGCTGTGAGGAATGGTTGAAGGAACTAGAGTTGTTTAGCCTGGAGTAAAGGATGTTCAGGGGAGACCTTATTGCTCTCTACAGCTAGCTGGACGGAGGTTGTAGTGAGATGAATGTTGGTCTTTCCTCCCAAGTAACAAATGATAGGATGAGATGAAATGACATCAAGTTGCACCAGAGGAGGTTTAGATTGGATATTGGAAAAAAAATTCTTCACTGAAAGGGTTATTAATCATGGAACAGGCTGCCCAGGGAAGTGGTGGATTCACCATCCCTGGAGGTATTTAAAAGACTTGTAACTGTTGTTAAGGGACATGGTTTAGTGTTGGACTTGGCAGTGCTATGTTAACAGTTGGACTTGATGATACTAGGTCTTTTATTACCTAAATGATTCTATTCTATTTTTGTCATATTTACAGAAAATTAATTTCTGAGCTTTGTCAGCAAGGTTATTAGATGTTCACATGTCTACAATGCTAATACAAATTTATTTTTATATGTTGTGCAGTGTATTGATAATTCTCTATATAAACAGCAGTTATTTTTTTTATTAGCTAGAAGTGATGTATAGAGATGTTATTCCCTAAGATTAGTCCTGTGTGCTTAATATTGGTTTATGTAGCTGATCTTTTCTTTAAATCCATTCAGCTTGATTGGTTTTACTTGCTCTCTCCATTAACGTTTGACTATGCTGTTTTGCTGTTTTTCATATAAATAAAAATAGCTAACGTAAGTCACTATAATTACATCAGACCATAGCAAAGAAGGAAGAAGACTATAGTTAGCAGTTAATAAGCCTTTCATTGTGGTATCAAAAGGTTATCTAATTATAGCCAGAAGCATGTGTGTGTGTACATTAGGCAAGGTGTGTATGTGGAGTCACACTGAACTTGTATTTGGTTTGCTTGTATAAAGGTTAACTGAATTTTATGCTGCTCTATTGCTCACAGTAGGCTGCCAAACATTTGGAAATATCAAAACAAACTGCATTCATTGCCAAAGAAGATGCTGTAAAGAATGTAAAAATAAAAAGAGCATCCATATTAAGCCAGCTTCATTTAACCCAATATCCCATATCTGAACGCAGGCAAAAATCAGTTGTAAAGGACCGTTTTTCTTAATTCAGCAGTGATCAGTTTCTAGTCTTTTGTTTATTAAATGGAGGCTGTAACCTCACTTGGCACATCCTGGCAGCATGAGATGTCCTGAAGTTCTCTGGCAGTTTCCCGTGAAAACTTCTTTTGACGTTCAGGAATTGACATTCCAAACCAAGCTTCTCTGTAAGGTATGACAAGACTAAAAATAGCCTCAAGAGAAGTGCGGTGTTGGCTCTCGTAATCCTGTTTGTGTGGAACTTCTTCAAAATCTAATTTGATCACTACAGAGTATTTTGTTAAGGAAGATCCATAAGGAATAAAATCTAAGGGAAGGCATGATGAAAATCTCATGCAGTGCAGGAAGGTACCTTTACAATAGTATTAATAAATTTCAGAGGTTTCAAGCTTTTGTTTCATCAAAGTGTGCCTTGCTGCTCTCAGGCTGGGGAGGGTAGCAGTTTCCAGGTTTTGAACAACTGAAGGTAAAGTACTTCTTCGTACACCCCTGCATTTTGGGTGTTTTCTTTTTTGTTGGTATGAAAAAGCCTGTTGGTTTAATGCCAGTAGCCAGAATCAAGGCTACTCTTGTTTCAGCACTGTATATGTATTCAGATGTTGTTACATCTGAGCTGCTTGCATTTTTCAGTGAATTTATCCTCACAGGGCTGCCAAAAAGAATGACGCTTCAATTATTTGAGATTAAAATACTTTGAGAAATTACCACAAATTGTTAGAGACCAGGACGGGGTCAAGTCCAGGTTTCAAATGTGCCAATTTCCAGTCTTTTACTGTAGGATTAGATCAACAGTATGTATTTCCCATGCTGTTGTCTGTTAAGAATGAGTTGAGATCTAAGTTGTTACAGTGTATCTCTTACTTTTTCTGGTATATGAGTTTTAACACTTTAATTGGTATAGAGTTAAGAAACTTAAAAGCTAAGTAGGAAAGACTGTGCTTCATGAATAATGTGAAGTGTGACAGGGAAGTACATTATTGTTTAAATTGTACATAACTAATTTGTTAATTACAGTCAGAAATAATGTTTCTACCTCAGTTTAAAATCCTCAAACGAACTTGGATTTGCAGACAAAGTTTAGTGTGTCACATTGGTAAATATCCTACTGAGAAGGCAAGTGTAGGATTTGGCCCAGAATTTTAGCAGGACTTCCTTGTTTCCCAGTCCATTTGGAGTAGGTTTCAGCATTTATACTTATGTTAACACTTATGGTCCATCCCAGAATAGTTTACTGTTGTGGTAAGAAAAAGAAATGGTCTTTCCACAAGCAGTTTAGAATGTTATAGGTAAAAGCTGACACAGGTATAATATGAGATAATTTCAAAATAAAGATGATGGAAGCAGTATGGAAGGAAATAATGGGGTTGTCCTTAGATGCAGAAGCAGCAAAATGCTTTCGAACTTCTGTCTCCAAGCTATACTGTATAAAGCATGCTAACCTCAGTTTTATACCAGCTTCAGAGTCAATAGGAGGGTGCCTGACTTTTCTCAGTATTCTCCTCACGCATGAAATTGCATGAAGGGTCAGGTTTGTAGGTAGCATTGCATTGTTTTAATGAATTTAACCGGATGCATGCAAATAAGGATACCAAAGACATCCTCACCTCTGGAGTTCTATTTATTTCTGCATTGATACAGTGTTGTAGAGTCCACTGAGAAATTTTCAATGATTTCTTTTTTCTGCTTTTACTGTAACTGTTCTTAGCCATCCTAAGCAAAGAATATTCACTCTTTCTGTGACCTCAGTCCTTAGCTAAGTCATCCCTGACTTTGGTAGGTAATTTCTAAAGGAAGAACCAAGTTTTTCTCACTTTCTGATTGTTAAGCTACGTATTTCTTTCAGATGTTTCTCTGTTGGAAGTCAGACTGTGGATGAATAATCCAAAACCAGCAGCAGTACAGGAGTAGTATTACACCTTGTCAAGTGGTAATTTGGGAGGTGAATCATGACCAGTTTTGTTTGAGATTCCTATGATTCTGCTTTTCCAATTTTGCAATCTAATGAAACAACCTTTCTGTTCAATTCTCTTGTAAAATAATTAGTTCTTCTGGTCCTTTCATGCTTTCTCTCCTGCTGTCCCAGTTTGCACAGGAAGAGCTTCCAGAAAGTTTCCACAAAGCCATATTTACCATTTCAGATTTCTGTGTGAAGTTGTCTTAAAAGCTTTGACTGTAGTTAGACTACAGCTTAGTACTTTAATAGCTGTTCTGTTGTTCTAGACCTTACTTGTATAATGTTTGTAATGTCATTTTTTAATAATGAGTTCAGTGGGATTAATTATATTGCATAACTTTAAATCCACTATTTTTTTCATATTTGAATATGAATGCATATAGCCAAAACCTACAGCTCAATTTGTTAAAATATTGTAGCATAATTGAGAGGGTTTTAAATAATAAAATAGAAAACAAAAAAAGTCTTTGATACTTCCAAAATTTTGAAACATAGATATCTTAAATGAATAAATTTGTGTGCATCGTTGTACTGTCTACCTTTATAATAAGTCTGCATACAATATAGCAAGACCTGTACTGTGAAGGGACACTTGGATCTGATTTTTGTTTGAACAGTGTTGTGATAGGGTGGATATTTACTCTTTCAGCTAGATAGTGTAATATAAATTGGAATAAAATGATTATTACCATCCCAAAAAACGAAGGGAGAGAAGTGTTCTATTTCATACCAGAAAAATGTGTAAATAACTTTCTCAGTAGTGGAGACAACAAAATCTGTATGGACTGTCTCGTTTCATTCAACATTTCCTGAGAGAGTTTTTTTTTGGGGGGGGAGGAAAAAAAAAAAGAAGAATAAAAGGAGTTAAAAAATGAGTCATGGCTGTGAGAGATGGGGAATCTCTTCCAATACCTAAAGGGGGCCTATGAGAAAGCTGGGCAGGGACTTTTTACAAGGGTAGCTAAGTATAGGACAAAGGGAATGGCTTTAAACTGACAGGGTAGATTTATGTTAGATACTGGGAAAAAATTCTTTCCTGTGAGGCTGATGAGGCACTGGCACAGGTTGCCCAGAGAAGCTGTGGCTGTCCCATCTCTGGAAGTGTTCAGGCCAGGCTGGATGTGGCCTTGAGCAGCCTGGTCTAGTGGAAGGTGTCCCTGCATGTGGCAGGAGGGTTGCAACTACGTAATCTTTAAGGTCCCTTCCAACTCAAACCATTCTGTGATTGTGTGGTTCTGTGATTGTGTGGTTCTGTGATTGTGTGGTTCTGTGATTGTGTGGTTCTGTGATTGTGTGGTTCTGTGATTGTGTGGTTCTGTGATTGTGTGGTTCTGTGATTGTGTGGTTCTGTGATTGTGTGGTTCTGTGATTGTGTGGTTCTGTGATTGTGTGGTTCTGTGATTGTGTGGTTCTGTGATTGTGTGGTTCTGTGATTGTGTGGTTCTGTGATCAGTGAGAGGAGCATCTAACAATTATTCTTGACTAAAGAGAACTTTGAAAGTTGGAAAGCTTGCTTTACATGATAGATCTGTTAACTAAAAGGACTTTATTCATGGCAGGTCATTTTCAGGTAAGCTAAGACCTCTTTGAGCTTTGTTTATTTGCATAAGCCAAGAAGCAAAATATATACTGATACCTACAGGACTTTGAAGACCTCCACTTTAGGTTAAAGTTAAGGCTGTTTCCCTGAGGAGATGATAGGGTTATCATGGAACCAGACAGGTCATCCTGAGTCCTAGAAACATATAAGGTAGTAATCTAATAATAAAGTTGTCACAGAAGCTGCCTCCAGTTCAGTACCCTATCTCTGACAATATCAAGAGTTAATATACGGTGAAGAATGTAAGAAGAGGCAAGCATCAAGTGAACACTCTATACGAATACTATTCTAGCATCCCATGATCTTTAGTTAGGTACTTGCCAAATTAACGTTAGGGCATTAAGTAACCTTATAAGGATCTTTATCTCATCAGTCTGCCCATGTAAACTTTTAAGTATCTAAAAAATCCTACTGAAAGTTGTTCCAAGACTTCACTGTCCATGTGGAGAAATTCCATATTTTTATTTTGAATTTTCCTTCATCTAATTTCTTTCAGTGACCTGTGTTCTCTTATATTGGAAGAGACAAGGAACATCTGTTCTGTCAGGGTGTGACAGATTTCTAGAGATACTTTTCTCCCAGTGATTTTTCCAGGTAAAAAATTCATGTTTGTTTGACCTCTCTTAACGAAGCTGTTCTGAATATGCCTGTGACTATTGATCTCATCCCTTCCTGGTTCTTTACCAGTTGGTGTATCCTTCTAAAGCTGGGTAGTTCTTGCTTTAGATGAGTAGGGATGTTGCTCTGACAAACTGATTGGCCCAGTTCAGTAGTTTGAAGTTTGGTAATTTTTACTCTGTTTGAATCCTTCTTGGATAATAGTCTCCCCCTTGAGACAATAGACTAGTGCTTTTATGCTTTTATTATTTCTCTATTAAAGAATCATGTTGAAAGGAGGAGACTGGGCAAGAAAACCTTCTTTTGACCCTTCCATATCAATCTCTTTCCCTCAGATACATAGCAAGTACACCTGTGAATATACACAACCTGCAGTGATCGTCAATATTTAATCTCATTGCCTGCATAAACTAGGAATTCTGATGTTTGGCAATTCCAATGTTTAGTAAGCAGAAACATTTTTTTTTTTTTTTATTAAGGACATCCCTCCACTCCTCCCACTTCCTCTCACCCCCAAGAAAGTTATTCATTACAGGAAATAATTGTCAAAAAAACCAAACCCCACAGGTTCCAAACCTGTTCAGAATTTTTCTTTAAAACAATTTATTTTCTGTCATGGAATAAATGTATGTTTCATTGTGCTTCCTGATTTAATTGAAAAGTGAAAATAATTTTGCTTGGACTGCTATCCCCTGCAAATGAACTAATGAAAGCACAATTATATTTAATATTTAATCATGATTCGTGAGAGAAGAGCTGTTGTGAGAACATGCAGAGAACAGGTAGTTCAAGAGATATACAGTGAGATGTACAGAGAACAGTTCGTTTAGGCAGGGATTTCCTATGTATTGGAAGTCATGACCAAGACAAATATGACTTTTCTGCACAAGGCTGACCAAAATTTATTGCCTTTTCATTAAGCAGTTAGCAAAGGCTTTCTGCTTTGAAACTTACTGATATTTCAAAATGAGAAAAATGATCATACCATGTGAGTTCTAATCTCATGTAGACAATTGGAAGAGAGACTTAGGTCAATCTAAACCATCTTCTTTTCCAAAATCAGAACCTAGGTGAAGCTGAACCTATTTTCTGGATCAAACTGAATAAAAGATGTTACTTTTGGTTAATTGGAGTTAAATTGTCTTGTTTAATTTAAATTTTCTAATTACCTGTTTTGTGCCAATTTATACTTTGTGAAGGCTGGTATGTTGTTGCAGCTCAAATGCAGATGCTGTCACTCTGCTCAGTAAATAGTTAGGCTTGCAAACCTGAATTTCAAATATTTTAATTGCTAGTAGTAAAAAAAAAAAATAGCTATTTTTAAGGGATTTGGAGGGATTTTTATGTTTATTACTTTGTTGTAAGATGTTTGAAGTCATCTGTTGAACATAATGAACAAATTAAGACACTGAAATTAAACCCATACAGAGAACAATTATTTCTTGGCTTTGGTAAGAGCAGAATGAACACCTAATTAAACTAATCAAGACTAGGTGATCTGGGACTAGAGAAATGAGGGAAGGGATTTTCTTAAGCAGTATATTTAACAAAAGTTTAGAGGTGAGGTAGTAGTAGAAAGAAATTCCAGAGCTGAACGAGAACTACTCTTATGGTAGACCAGCAAAAATTATTATTCACTGAGATGAAGAGAATTCCATCCAATCAACATTACTTTAATCTGTTTTCATATTCAGACTTAGGGTATTATGATAAATTTTCATTAACTTTTTGCCATCATATATTTGTATGATACCTGTACTTGAATTATCATTCCTTGCCATTACTTAGATACTTAGCTGCTTGTATTCTGAAATTGCTTCTTGAGTTTAACAATAGTGGCTATAAAATAATTGAGATTAAACTGTAAAGACCTAAACAGTATGTGCCAGCCGGTGTGGGGTATCAAAGATGGACTCCAGTTCTGGTGAAATCTGAAGACCTTTATTTCATGTCTCACATCCCTTTTATAGTCTATTAAGTGCTAAGCAGTAACCTCCCGCTCTCTTACTTCCTTATCATCCCGATTTAGCAAAACTACTAAGGGTTACAAATATTCACATCGTTTGGTCTGTCTTTGAGATGCACATCCTGCTTTATCTTGCAAACTGTCTGCTTTGTTTTGCTAAGCGATCTTTACCCTTCATTGCCCTCTTTGCAGTTCCCATGGTTCTGGCCTGACAAGGACAATAGCACCTGGTGTTTTCTTCACTGTTCCCAGCGCTTAAGTTGGAACAGGGTGATAATGCCTGAATCCTTTTCGTTAACTATTTCTATCCCGTCACCCACAAGCCGGAGTTGCTGAACCCTACAATTCATTTAAAAATCAGATTTTGGTCATCTTTTAACTATTTGTTCAGGTAGATCATAAATACACGACCCAAATTTTAAATAAGTAAACGACTCATTAGTAGCAATGTTAAGGAAGAAAAAAATCACGTAATACACGTGTGACCTAGTATTTCGTATGTGAGCTTCCCATTGTTTTCATTTAAGCCTGGTTCATGGGCATGAAGCAACTGAAGTACAACAGCACAGGTCATCCAGCAAATCTGAGAATGCAGAATATTCTTTTTGCCACTAACAGAACTTTGCAGTGTTGAAATAAACAATGCAGTCTGCCTGGTTGCACGTATAAATCTTCACTTTGCCTAAGCGTATGTGTGCTTAGGAAACAACACAGTTGACAATGTGTTTAATAGCTTATTTGTAAGTCTTTTATGATTTTGGTAAGCCCAGAGGGAGCTTCAGAGACCAGTTGGTTTTTCTTGGGCCTGTTATTTCTGACATCTAACTCGAACATTGCTGTGCTGCTTAGCTACCAATCATGCTTCAACATTTTCCCATGTAAAAGAACAGTCTTTGTAACTAAGAATGATTTTAAATCATTATGAAACTTGAAGAATTTTTTTCCTTAAGTGTTGCTAGCAGTGTCTTTGTCCTAGGCCTTTTGTATTTTAAGATGAGACACTGCTAAAGATAAAATGTGTATTTCAAAATGCCTTCAGAAGAGAAGGCCTTCAGATTAATTTGTGACTTATTTATTTTTTAATGTAAAAAGACATGGATCCTATAGAAGAAATTACATTTGTGATGCACTCTTTGACTTTCCTTTTCACTGTGAGGGTGAGAAACAACCTCTAGATTTTTAAAGTAACATTTTGTGGATTCAGATGTGGATGTGTAGAGTTTTATTGCACAGTTTAAAACTGGAAAGATGATTGCAGCTGCAGACCTCTTTAGATGACTCCCTTGGAGATCAGCATTAATTACCTGAGGCAGGAGGGGGATTGGTGAAAGATACAAGGTATAATTTGAGAATTGTACATGAAAAACAATAAGAAAATGCAAGATGATTCTTCTTCCCATAACAAGTTTAACTTGTGTATCCAAGAGTTTGTGAGTGATAATTCAGCATTTTCTCTTACTGCTGATCTAGACCATCCTTTCATCCTCATTAGCAAGCTTTGGATGGAATACAGATGGTCATATTCCTCAGAATATGCTAGAGTTTGTGATCACGAAAAATATCTTGGTAACCCTTTAAGAGTAAATAGTGTTTAAAGTAGGTTTAATTTGTAGTAAATATTTGGAATTCAGCAAAATAAAAGAGTGAAAAAATGTTTTACTAGTTAATACTTGCCAACCTAATTTATATTACAGTTCACTAATTCCGAATTCTTGTGCTATTAATTATGATAATTCAAATAAAATGAACGTTCGGGAAAATTTCAGGGAAGGTTTTTTCAATTTGCTCTCTAATTCAGAGGCTGCCTGGATTGAAACACACACAATAGAGTCAAAAACTACTTTAATGAGATCTGCAGGATTTATTCTTTGAAAGAGATGCTCCAGCCTGCACAAGCATTAGAGACGATGTGATCCTTCTGTAACCCAGTGCATTCTGGTTCTGTAGCAGCCAGGTTTAGAGAAACTTTACATCAGTCAGGTGTTTGTCTGCCCATAAGTAACAGTGGTGTGGGGCAGATGGGGGGCAGCTTCCTCCATACCTTGTCTTAGCAGTTTTGCCATGTGTCAGTGTTTCCCTGTGGAAGAACAACTATTTGTGCCCTTCAGTGAGAGTTTCTGACCAAGCTCTAGGAGTAGGTGGGGTGGAGGGTGCAAAAAAACAGTGTCTGCAGTGAAAAAAAAAAAAGAAACTCCTGGTAAAAGTAATGAGCAAAATCGTGCCTAAGCCTCCAGGGTGGGGGGATGTAGGGGGTTGAGGGGTCTAGGGGAGGTATTTTTGAGGGATTGTGTAGAATGAAATAGTCTGGAAAGCTTTGGAGGAAACAGCTTTACAAGTATAAAATGAGTAGATCTGCTTATTGAAAATTTTGTTTTAGTCTGCTAAGGTCAGCATCACTTAATTTTCTCTGTTGAAAATACTATGCTTTACTAGTGTGCTCTAATGCATACTAGCTTAAACACTGGAAGGGTCCTTTGGTGTTCTTCGCCTGTTTTTGTTCCAAAGGGAAGATAGGGTGATGTTATTTGCAGAGCTTTGAGTGATTTGGGATCCTGTCTGTCCTTGTGCTAGGGAGGACTAGTTTCTAATGCTTTGCTACCTCTCAGCTGAGTTAATATCTGTAGCATGCTAACAGAGGAGGGGAAATGTGAAAGCCTGTGATCCATTAGGACTGTAAGTGTGTATATTTGATTTCTTTTTCATTTTCAGTGGTTCTTTCCCATGCACCACTCTTTCTCTCTGTTTTTTGTCAATTTTAGGTCCACTTTCCATATTCCCATTTGTTTCTCCTTTGTACTGGATGTGTTTGTTGTACTGATGATTCTCATGCCTAACCTTTGGTACTTTATTCTTTCTGGAAGCAAAAATCTGACCTGAACCCCAATATTTTATTGTTATTCTAATGGTCTTACAGAGATCTTGAGTTTTTGACTTAGTGTATTCTGCTGGAAGTCCAGCTGCAATGTATTTTTTTTCTCCCCCATATCTAGAGCAGTACTGTGGTCATGCTAGGTCTCTCTCAGCTTTGCTGAGTAGCTGAAAGAATTTCCTGGAGACAGTCAGGTTACAAGCATCCATGGGGAACCCCTTTCTGGCAAATCAGGCTGTCAGGACCAGAGTAAGTTGTGTGCCACTTCTTCTGCTAATAAAATATTTCCAAGCAAGTTTTGCTGGTTTTTGTTTGTTTGTTTTTTTTTTGTTTGGTTTTTTTTTTTTTTTGTTTGGTTTTTTTTTTTTTTTTTTAGGATGTGATATTAGCGCTTAATCCTATCCTGTGTTCTTTCATTTGTGTTGAATGTGAACATAGGAACAAAGTTTGCTTGCGCTATTTCTTGCAATTCTAAAGCCAAAGAACATAAAAACGTGGTTTGGGATGTGAGGATAAGTGTTTTAGTCTAGAACAAGTAATCCCTAGGTCTTTTCCTGATGTTATAGAAGAGAAAGGGCTTAAATTAAGAGTCTGTGTATGGTGATATGAACTGTATATTGAGTTCTTTTGATAATGAAGATTCACTGTAGCGTCTGAACGGGCTGTGAATTCTTTGGAAAATTTGACTGCAGGTATTGATGTTATCTTTAAAGTGCGTAACATTTCCACTGAATTTGCTTTTGATGACTTCCACAATTTAGCCAGTGGTGAATAACAGACTTGCAATGAAAGACTTCAAGATGAACCCTCTGACTATGAAGTGGGATAAAAAATTAGAGAACCAAGTGGTAGAATATTGTGGCGAAGTCAGAGTGCATCATTTCATGAGTAAATGTCTCAATATAGGACAGTTTTCCTGGCAGTTTTTATCTGGCATTGGGAGACTGAGAAAATTTTTTCAACTGTGCACTGAAATGACTGAGAGTTTTCTGATGCACTGGAAATCACAATTTGCTCATCTCAATGTTAAAAGCTGAAGAAATCACTAAGAAGTAGACATATGGTTCATGTTTTTTGGGTTTTGATTGGTTTTAGTTTGTTTCTCTCAAGAAATTGAAGTACCAATCTCTCACATGTGATGTCCTTTTATATCATGTCAGTAGGTTACATTTTATCGTGATTGCAACTGTGGTTATGGATACTGAACAGAAATAAACATCATACTTAATTTTTTATAAGACTTTTTAGTTCCCTAATGTGCATAATTTAGTCTATAGATTCTTTTCAAGTGATGCAGAGATTATCTAAGTGTTTTGAAGAAAGGACTAAGGTTTTATCTTCAGGAGTACACAGACATTTACTAGCTATTTTCCTGTTTACTCAGTGAGGTTTAAACTTCCTTTTATTACCCATTCTGAAGTGACTTGCCTTGGAAAGTCTTTAGCAGAGCAGTGACACCTTTATCTATTCAGTCCTGTAATTTTTGCACTGTTTGTCCACCAAGAATTACACAGAGAACTATTTTTCTACAAAACAATTGAGAAGTAGTTTCTGATTAAAGAACACTGCTCATCTGTGTAAGAGTTGGGAAATCATTTGTATTTGCATTTCATAGACTAATGGTACCACTTTAAAGATTTGTGCTTTAGGAAGAAATTGCATATAAATCTAAAAAAATCTGTGTCCATCAGAAATGTCAAATGAATTAGAAAAGAGTCAACCTGTATATAACAATTTGCTGTGCAGATAGATACTGAGTTCTAATTAGAAGCATTAGCTTAATCCTGTGCAGGTTAGATTAGGCAGTCAATTTCCATAGTAAACAACTACAGAAAAATTTAGCAAAGCCATACGAATCAGCTTCCTTTTAAGGTAAAGTAGTTTTCTGCTACTTCATGTAGAATTCCATTAAATTAATTCTGGATTTTGAAGTACTGGTGTGGCGAACAGTTTTTCAAAACAAAGCTTGAGAAGATTTGGCATGAAAATTGTCCTTAATCTGTACCATCTAGGTATATAGTGGTGTTAAAAGTTTTTTCCTTCATCTGGAGTGTCCGCTGAAAAAAATAGCCTTTATAATATCAAAAGTAGTTAAACATATTACATAGTATATTTTTAATAGTAATTGAAGTGGTAGGAGGCAAACAGCATAAATTTTTAATCCGTGCCTACTTTTCTTTTTCACAAAAAAAAAATCAAGACTCCATGGAGCTTTTCTTCTTGAAAAAAGGTGGCAGATTCTATAATACAGATAAAATGTTTACACAATATGACTTGCTTATCAAAAGGACAGGCATTTAAGAAAAGATCTTAAGATCTGTGTTGCCTGTGGGTCTAAACCTTCTCAATAATTTTCTTTAACTTCTTCACTTTTAGAAGCCCACCCGATGGCTATACAGATCTATTTTGTTTCCCTGATTCTTAAGAAATAGTTCATAATTACTCACATATTCTGTTTAGTGCCATACCAGGTATTCTTTTGTTTCAGAGGAAAGCCATATGTTCCCTGTTCATTTAGCTCTAATGTAAATATTGGAAAAATAGTTAAAACATTGCCTTGCATATTCTCATGCTCTTGAATTAAGGTTTACATTAGCACAATAAATAATAAAGATCTAAGGGTTAGTACAATGGATTTGGCTGAGAACATATTTCTGGGAAAGCCTGTGTGTCAGGACATATTTTTTTTTTTTTTCATGCTTTGTCCCTGGTTTTGTTTAGCTAGTGGAATGCTTAAAGTGATAGCCTCAGTGAAACAAGGATTACTCAGTCATGGAATAGGGCACAAAATATATAGTGTAGAAGAATATATAAGAAGAAAATACAAAAATATGAAAAAAATCAGGATCTAACCTTTACTAGAAAGGTTTGAAAAGCTACATTCCTTTTCTCAGTTAATTCCTGCTGGTACAAGTCTTGACTTTGCCAGGTACTTGGTTCCTGAAAGGACTTCTGCATCAACTCATACCGTAAAAAGCAATGGGGATTATGTTTACATTTTAGAGGGTTTGAGTCTTCCTGTTATGTCATGTAGAGGAACCTTACTTTTATATATTTTATAGATTTTTAATAGACTTTGAACCACATTTTCTAGATGAATTACAGTTGCTATATGAATTACAGTTTTCTAGAGTAATGTCTGTGAAATTCTATTGATATTCTTCTTTTAAAAAAATTCCTCTCCAGTACCAGTGTTTTCCTTGCCAATGGGAATGAAGAATACACTTGCAATTGAATGAAAAGACTACTGCTTAGGTTGTTAAAAATGTTTTAATCTATTCTATGCTTTTCTTAAATAACTGACCATTCTTTACAGGCTAAAAGGCTTTCTTAGTCTAAGTGGCTACTCTAGCTGTAGATTTTTCAATATGAGGATCATTTACTGAAGAAGCTAAAAGTGAACCAGCCTATATAGGAAATAGAATTGCCATTCTACCATGTAGCTATTCTTAGAATCAATAACATTGGTCCTGCAATAAGCAACATATAGCTACTTCATGCGTAATTACTGTCAGGGTTGCCATTCTGTGGAAAACTATAGACTTTTTTCGCAGTTAAACTACATTTATTATCAGTACTCTGTTCAGCTTTTATCTTGATTACAAGCATCCAAATTGCTTTGCCACTCAGCCTTTTTTTTTTCAGAGGACTACTGAGGCATAAAGAAGTACTTTCTTTATGTTATTTCATACTTTCTTCTTTGCTTTCCCTTGACCTCAGATCTGTTCCCAGAAGGGAGAAAAAAACATCCAGATTGAAGTTAGATCTCCCTGCAAAAAATTATGCTGACATTCTTGACCATCATATTGAGGTCAGCTTAAAAAGAAACCTTCTACTGTGCAATGAAGAAAGTACTTACACATTTTCACTTTTATTCAAGTGTGTTCACAGAACTGTCCAAAGAAATAATCTGAAAAATAATGTTCTAATGCATGGGAGCGGTGTATTCCCAGTACATATTGAACTTGGAAGTGGGAAAAGTGATGTGGTTAATTCTGTGTGTTTTTCAGTGTTACTCAGTAAATAAGTCTTTGTAGTGCATAGAAAACAACCTGGTCCTCTAGGTCATATTTACTAGAAATAACTAATGAAAAGCTCAACAATTTGTCCATGCTAACAGTAACTGAAAGAACATCCAGAATTATATGCCCAGAAGATGTACATAGATTTTATATATGTTTTCTAGGGAGAAGTAGGAGCCCTTTCTATGATGATATTTTTCCTAATTTTTTTAAGTTCTTTTAAAGGGTTTTTGATATTGAAGAGAATTACATATACTAATCCTGATAATGCTGCACCCTGAAAGACTTCTGCAACTACAGAAACCCAGTGACTTTAACTGGGTGCTATGTGGGCATACTGGTCTGCCAAGTTATTAAGTCTTGCTTTTGTGAGACAGACTCACTTGGAGGTGGTTGTTTTGTTGTTTTGCTTGTGTGGGTTTTTAGTTTGTTGGGTAGTTAACGATGGTTAATTTTGTCTTATCATAAATTATGATTACATGAATTAGTAATTATTGGTGATTATGGGATTTTTGCAGTAAAAGTTATTGATGGAGTTGAGTTTGTCACCTGCAAAAATTAGATACTGAAGTCATTACAACACAGCTGGCTGAGGATATGAAATTATTTTGGTTTGGAAATAAGTAATAGCACAAAAGGAAGCCGAAGCTAAAAGGTACCAACAAAGAAATCACTTTGATGAATAGGACCTGAAGTTCAGCTCTGTAGTATTTTTTGTTTAATGCTTCAGCATGTAACTGCTTTTCATTTAGCAGATAAACATGCAGTAGGAGATATACTTTGGAATGTAGCTTGTGAGCCTCGTAAAGTCTTTTTGTTCTTCTGTAGTATTCTGTTGCATCTTCCAATATTTGTCTTATTTCAGCAATCATCAGAAAGTCCACACAGTCAAAAGTCAGAAGGTGAAATTGTTTGACTTTTGTGCTGGTCATTAAAGGTTTCTTCTAATAGCAAAAGCATGATATTGTTTTTGGAGATGTCTTTTGCTTGCTTGCTTGCTTACGTGATAGTCAATTGGCATAAATTGTAGCCAAAATCAATTTCTCTAGCATTATACCAGCTAATAAACATGCCCCACCCTACTCACCAACCCCTCTTGTTTATGTAGCAGTTCTAGCATACTTTTTCCCCTTATAGCCAGACTTCTAGGCAGCAAAATTAGATAAAAACATCTGATTGAATAAAGGATTCATAGCATTAGTCAGATTTTCAGCAAGTGTTTTCTAGTTAGACAGAAGATTTGCATTCTCTTAATGAACATTAAAAAAATTATTGTTTTACAATAACTATGTAGAAGCACAGCAGTAAATTCTTCTATTTAATTTCATACTGGCTGCTTGAGCTGTTCTTTAAAATGTCAGATAGTTAGGAGTTGCATGTTTTCTCAGCTTAATTACTGCCAGTACCTAATAGATGTGCCATCTTACTCATCAGTGTTCTCACTTACTAGTAATGTCAGGATTTTTAACACCTAAATAGGTAGCAGATTTTTTTCTTTGTTGAATCATAAATATGCCTTTTTCAGTTATGCTCTTTGCATTATTCCATTAATTTAGCTGCCTGCTTATTTTAATGTACATATATCTGTCCTACTTCCAATCTCAGATGCTATTTTTACATGAGATTGAGAACTGCAGTGTGTTATTGTTACCTCTTTGGACTGTCACTGTATATTTCATTTATGTTACTTTGCTAAACAGACTGAATAACTTCACAGCTCTAAAAAGTTTTAATTGGTGAAAATGCCTCAAAGTATTTGATTAGCACTAGAGTGTGTCCTGATATGTGACTGTATAAGACAGCAAGACTAACAGGAGCTATTTTTGTGACAATGATACACTTCTGTCAAGTCTTCATACATTTCAGTGGAATGTTTTCAGCAGCTGATTATGCCTTTAAAAATAATTAGCAAATAAAATTTTCACTAGTTTTCCTTGAAAATACTTATGGCCATCTCTTGTGAGGTTTTCCATCTCCTACTGCCTAAAAGGGTATTGCAGAACTTACTCCCTACAGAGATGATTTGCTCATATTTCATAACTGTGCTACTGATATCTGATTTAGGTGACAAAAATAGGCCTTGATGTAGCTGTATATCAACTTTCCTGCTCTGAGAAACAAGTATGAGTGGTCCAGCTTTTCTGACTCCTCATGGAGCTGCAGTCTTCATTTCTGTTTTATTGTGAATGAGTAATTATTGTTCATGGAATAAGAGATAGAATGCAAAATATGGTTATAGCTCCTTCTGCTGCTCAAGATGCTGACTTTGTAAAATCTGTACCCCTCTGGAAAAAAAGGTCAACACCAGAATACAAAGGAACTGAAGGAAGAAGAAAACCCGCCTGTATGCTTAATTTTACAGTGAAGTTACCTATTCTTGTTGTCTGTATGATTAAGCAAAGATTAAAAATTGTCTGGTCAACAAAAATAACTTAGTGGGCTTTAAAAACAAACAAACAAAAAAATTCCCTTCCACAATTTACACACTTTTGTCAGGTAAAAAATTCAGAATTTTGTTTCCTTTAAGAATAATTTTGTTAAAATGTTTTTCAGAAACCTACCAAGTTTGTGATTATTTTAAAACTACTCACATACATATTATTATACTTAAATTTGCCTTTAATCTTTGGTCTTTTGTTCAACTGAATTTTACTTCATAATTATGTCATATGTTTCACTTCTAAAAGCTTTCATGTGGCAATAAACTTCAGAATGTCAACTTTCTATTTTATTGAACTTTTAAAGTGTTAGATTTTCCTGAAGGACCAAAATACTGGAGTTTTAAGAAAGGTTTTCCTATCCCTATGTGCATTCTTTCTTTTCTTTCTTTTTTTTTTTATGCATTAATGTTTTCATACATTTCGTATTTTTTGATGAAATAATTTTGTGGCAAATTTAGCTTTTAAGAAGTACAATTCTAAAAGCAAGGTTTAAACAGAAATCTTCACTGTGGGAACAAGCAGGAAAAAGTCGGTATTTGAAGCACAGGGAAAAGCGAGGAATAGCTAAATGTTGATTTCCTTCTACACACTCCTGATATGCTTTCCCTAAAGTTAAAGAAACTTCCATTGGTGCTAATAGTATTCAGTCAGTAATAGTCTACAAGATAAAAGGTGCTGAGTACAAGACGTAGTTTACTGTTCAGGTGTTATATAGACCTTTTTACAGAGCTTTTTGTATAAATAGTATAATTAATCCCATTAATGCCTTTCAGAGGTTTAAGTAAGTATTTACTTCATAAAATGGCAAATCATCATCAACATACTTTGTGACAGGTGTGTTCTTTCTTTTAACCAGATCTACAGTTTACCAGAAAGTTAGATGGATTTTCCAGGAATATCTTAAATAAACCCAAAGGACAAACAACTCCTCAAAAAAACCCCAAACAACCAAAAAACTGCACCACACCCTAAACTTCCCCCCCCAAAAAAACCAAACAAACCCTTGTCTTCCTTCCACAGGAATGAGTTTACACAGTAAGGTGGATCTTTTACTAACTGGTATGTGTGTGTGCTCAGCATTCAGCATGTTTTGACTCTTAATGTATTGCAGATTGTCATGAGTTCAGCAGTAGCAGTCATTTTTCTCCTTCTTGGTAGCTGGTGCAGCACTGTGTTTTTGATTTTGGGCCTGGGAGCAGTGCTGATAACACCAGTGTTTTCAGTTACTGCTTGGTGATGTTTTGTCTGGCCAAGGACTTTCTGAGTCTCATGCTCTGCCAGGGAAGAGGGGAGCTGGGAGGAAGCAGAGACAGGACACCTGACCCAACCTGACCAAAGAGGTTATTCCATACCACAGCACGTCATGCCCAGGATGTGGAGACGGAGAGCAGAGACCAGAAGGGTGTGGTGGTGCAGTGGGGGGTTCTCTGCTGTGGGATGCACTGGCTGGGTCGGGCTTGGTGAGCAGTTGTATTCTCTTTCCTTGTATTTCTCTTGTATTGTTACTGGTGGTAGCAATAGTGATTTGTGTTATACTTTAGTTACTAAACTATTCTTATCTCAACCTGTGCGAGTTGAATTCTTTTGATTCTCCTCCCCATACCCCCGGGACTGGGGGAAGAAAAAGAGGGGAGTGAGTGAGTGAGCAAACTGGCTTTAACCATGACACAGATACAATTAGTGTCTTCTATTGGCGAAGAATGTAGGAGATTTTTTTTTTCCTCAGACCTTGGTGCTGTCCAGCTGAGGAACTTGTTTCGGTGGCATCCATTTGTTTCGCTACTCCTGACTTGTTTTTGTTTGGGTTTCTGTGTGAGTGTGTTTGGGGTTTTTTCATGTTTGTTTTTATGATGAAATTTAATATAATCAGATGTCTAAACACATAATTGGCAGTACTTCAGGAATATAGACTTGTTACTTTTTGTCATAAACTTGGATGGATCTTTATCATTTGGGATTACTAGGGTATGAAGCAACATGTAAATGTGAATAGACAGCAGAATGAAGTTGTCTCTTGTGCCAGACAACAGTATTGTTTTCTGATATGTATACAGGTCCTGCAGCATTTGATTCTGTCAAGGTCTTTGAACAGTACATCTTGAAAATACTTATAACCCAACAAATGGAAGATTTAAGAATATTTTTTTCTATAAGCTCTGGAGGAAATGCTTCTTTCAAAGCAGCACTGCTGTTCCTTGCTCTTTTCTATGAAAAGAGCTGTGATACTTTAAAGATTTTTCTCTGGTAAACCATAATCATCTTTTAAAAGCCACAGATCTATAACTGACATGCTTGAATAAGTAACTATGAATGTCCTCATTGATAAAAGAGTAATTGACAAAATTGTCATTGCTTTTTCAGCTTTAATTAAAAATATTGCTGAAGGAAGGTGTCCAAAGGACTTTCAGAATTGGGATAGAATCTGAGTACAAGTAATGCTCTGAAACATGAGTCTGCTACCTGCTCAGATTTTTAGAAAGACTTCTAAAGCATTGACAAGTTTTGTATTTCCTTAACATGGCTGCAGATGTCAATTTCTATTTGTATTCTTTTGTTTTAATATTGCTTGCAGCCACATACTGAACAGTTACCTTTGTTAGGCTGTTTAAACAGCAAAAAAGGAGCCACAGCAGTAGGTTCAAGTCACTCAGCTATGGAAGAACAGAAATTTGGGAAGGTGATGCTTAGTACACTCTGTACCATCTTACAGAAACTGAACTGAGCTAAAGAGGAAGCCTCTGGCATTTTTTCCTTGTTCGTAGAGGTGCTGCTTTGCTATGGAGTACAGTACCATTGCACAGCATGTTGCGTCATCTTAGTCTCTCATCTCTTTAAGTGTTACCTAGAAAATTACAGGAAAAAACAATGATTTGGAACGGGTACAGCTGTCAGTCAAAATCCTATTCTGAGTTTTGTTCCATGATTAGGAACCGAACATGTAGAGGAACGTGGTTGATGATAGAAAAGGCCTTCCTGTGGCTCTGTTGCTTTGCAGAGGCCTTGTATTAAGCGCTGACTGTCCTTCTACTGCTGAGGCAACCCCCTGTCACAAACTTTGGAAACCCAGACTGCACAGTTACCTATGGATTAATCTTTAGGGAATCAATGCCGATTTCCAGAGACCTGGTGGGCTTTAGCTGCACTCTACAGAAAAAAAGTTGGTATTGGCCAGAATGCCTTTTCCTGAAGACAACAACATTGCTGGTCTTGCACTTGGGCCACAACAGCCCCATGCAACTCTACAGGCTTGGAGAGGAGTGGCTGGAAAGCTGCTTGGTGGAAAAAGAGCCTGGGGGTGTTGGTTGACAGCCATCCAAACATGAGCCAGTTTGTACCCAGGTGACAAAGAAGGTCAACAGCATCTTGGCTTGTATCAGAAGTAGTGTGGCCAGCAGGACCAGGGCAGTGATCACCCCCCTGTACTCCACACTGGTGAAGCTGCATCTTGAGTGCTTTGTTCAGTTGTAAGCTTGCCACTGCAAGACAGATATGGAGGTGCTGTAGCACATCCAAAGAAGTTGGTGGAGGTTCCAGAGCACAAATCTGAAGAAGAGGCTCTGAGGGAGCTGGGGTTGTTCAGCCTGGAGAAAAGGAGGCTCAGGGGAGACTTTGTTGCTTTCTACAGTTACCAGGAAAGTTGGTTATAGCAAGGTGGGTGTTGGTCTCTTCTCCCAGCTGATAGAATGAGAAGAAACGGGATCAAGTTGCACTAGGGGAGGTTTAGACTGGATATTAAGAAAAAAATATTCACTGAAAGTGTTATTAATAATTGGCACAGGCTGCTCAGGGAAGTGTTGGAGTTGCCATCCCTGGAGGTATTTAAAAGACATGGTTTAGTGTTGGACTTGGCAGTGCTAGGTTAATGGCTGGACTTGATGATCTCAAAGGTCTTTTCCAATCTAAATCATTCCATGACTGTTGCTGAGTTCTGAATCCTTATGTCGTGGTTTAAGCCTCTCAGACAGTTCGCTCACTCACTTCCCCCCTCTTTCTTTCCCCCAGTCCCAGGAGGATGGGGAGGAGAATCAAAAAAATGTAAATCCCACAGGTTGAGATAAGAACAATTTAGTAACTAAGGTATAACACAAACCACTGCTGCTACCACCAATAATAATACAAAGAAAGAGAATACAACTGCTCACCACACGATACCAAGCCCGACCCAGCAGTGAACCCCCACATCGTTCCGGGTCTCTGCCCTCTGTTTTTACATCCTGGGCATGACGTGCTGTGGTATGGAATAACCTCTTTGGTCAGTTTGGGTCAGGTGTCCTGTCTCTGCTTCCTCCCAGCTTCCCCTCCTCCCTGGCATAGCATGAGACTCAGAAAGTCCTTGGTCAGATCAAAACATTCTAAGCTGTAACTATAAACATTGGTGTTATCAGCGCTGTTCCCAGGCCCAAAGTCAAAACCACAGAACTGCACCAGCTACCAAGAAGGAGAAAAATGACTGCTACTTCTGAACCCACGACACCATGTTATACAGGAGGTCAGGTAAGGTAGTATTTTGGTTCTTTACAGTCCAGAAGCTGGTTTTATGAAAAGTTTCTTTTTGAATTTACTATTTAAACCTTCAAAAACATTAGGGGAAGAATTTTGTCATAATCCTTTAGAAGCATCTGAACACAGTAGCTGCCATCTACCAACTCTGTTGTTTTCTTTTTCCTGTACGCAGGTTGTCCTTCCCTTTCTTTTGCCCATTCGTTATTACTACTTCTCTCCCTCTCTGCCAAAACAGCCCCTTTTCATAGCAGGACAGTATTTTTGCCTTGAGAAGGAATTCCCAGCATGCTGCATTGACATGAGATATTCATCAATGAGTCTCTGGACCTAAAATATTTAAGTGTTTGAAGCACTATCTTTTTAGGGCATGCCACAGAGTGTTTCCAGGCCAAAAATTGTACATACCAACCATTCCTCATCTCACCTAGCACAAGACAGGCACTTCAAATCAACTGTCATTTCCCCAGTGACAAAAAAATTTGCTTAACAAAGCTGCTCAATCTGAGGATCCATGGACTCCTCAGACCTCTGAATGGTGCGCACTGCAGCTCTCCACTGTGATAGTGGACAGTGCATTGATATATCATTCTGGTTTTAGTTTTTTATTAGCGAGTCCAGATCCTTTTCACCTTCAAATACATTTCAAGGGAAAAAAAATGTCTGTCAGACAGATGTGCATTTCTTTCCCACTTCAAATCTACTTCTCCAGTTAAGGATACTTCCCAGTTGTGTTGTGCAGCTCTGTCTCTTATGGATGTCTACTGAATGTGACTGAACCTGTTCACTGTCATCTTCCAGAACATCTTTAGAGTTGCTGTCTGTCAAAGCTTACCTTAAAAATACTTTAATTAAAAAGATTATCCTTTTTCTTCCTTCTGCTGTGTTCTATTACCTCTGCAGGTGTCATGAATGCTTACTATGGGGTTACTGCTGCTTTAAGTGGTGCCTTTTCCATTTTATTGTTTTCTGTCTTTGAGTATGTGTTTTTGAGCTGTTTTTCTCTTTGTCATGCTTAAGAGCTGTATGATGACTGTAAGAGTCAAGATACATAACATTCTTCGATGTTAGAAAAACTTTCTGTCCAGTGCACTTCAACTAGAATCACTGGACATGTCACTTCTCTGCTAGGTAGATACTGATGCCAGTTTCTGTCTGGACAGTTGTATTCTATGAATGTTGAAACAAAATCTGAATAGTTCTGTTTTAGTAAGATTACAGTAATTTACAGTAAAATCTATCAGAAAGTTACTGAAACTTCTCAATTAACTTATCAATGGGAATCTGGTTTCTGGAAAAACACAGTAATTTTAACTTGCTCTGCTGGGGATAATGCTAAGTATACAAAATTAAAATGGCAATTTGGCAATTAAAGAAATTGTCTCTAAGTATTCTGAAAACATATTTCAATTGCTGCACTTTCTGTAGGCTGAGAAAGTTCCATATCACTGGTCTTAGAAATTCTGCTTGGTGAGGCTGTGTAGTGAATCATTACTTACTAGTTGTAACAAGTTTATCTTCCAGATTTGAAATCTTTCTTTGTAGCTGAGAAGTATTGTAAATAATCTCAGTTGCTCATTTATTAGGTGACCTCTTTCTCTTTTGAACATAGAAGTTCTCTCCCAGCATCAAAAGTTCTGAGAGTTTGCTATAAACATGCTGCCTGGGTTTGATTGGCTTGACTGTGGGCCTATTTTTTCAATATTGTTTTCCATCAAGAATATTATTTCTGTAGAACTTGTCCTGCACTGCTTGGTGCTAAGTGATTCACTGAGGCTAAATAAATGACCTGATGTGCCCTAATATAAGTTGGTTCTTATCTGCGGACATCATATATACACTAACTCTTGTTGTTTTTCCTAAGGCTTCTAACCCCAGAACCTGTTGCTCCATTAGTTTAACATTTTGCCTCTTTTCCTCCAAAACATGACTGAGCTTGAATCTCAAAGTGAATTCAGGAATTAATTTTTTGAGAACTTTATTAAAGGAAAAAACCCCTCTGCAAATAATTTTGGATTTATATTGAAAATTAAATTAAACTGTTTTGTCTCATGTATTTAAAGAATGACAGTTATTATTCTGTAAAGACCAAATGCTTACATAAAATGGGAAGATTTTTACCTTGAACTTCTAAGCCTTATCCTCTCTTCCTCATCCCTCAAAAAATCCCCAAGCTCCTTCCAGTTTTGTAGGTTTCTAATTCTAATATTTTTTTTCACTGTGCTTCTTTATGGCTTAAATGAATGTTTCCGTACTGCTGTTCTTAAATAGTTTTACTGGGCAGGATCTCAGAGCCAGTTTTGAAAATCTGCAGTGTGATATGAACTAGACAGGCAGTGTGTAGGCAACTAAGGAGGAATCTATTTTCAGTATTAAATAAGTTGTCATGCATGTGGGCTCCTGGATTGTGTTCAATGACATAGCTGTCTGGTTTGTTCGGCAGTCTTGTCTGCAGGAGAATAGGTATCACCTTAATCAATACTCTGCAGGAGTCCGTCTTCTATAAAGGGAAAGCCTGCAGAGTTTCCTCCTTCATCACATTTAAAGCCTAGGGAAAAAGAAAACCCAAAAGAGAAAAGCTCAAGAAAGCTCTTCAGCTCTGTTGTCTAGCAAAAAAACCCAAAAAACCTCAACCCACGCAGCTCTGCCAGAGGAGAAATTATTTTTTTACTTCAGCAGACTACAGTGTTCAAGAGTGGAGAAAGAGAAGACATCAAAGTTGCATGTACCTGGCTGCCTCACATGCAACTTTCTCACTATTTCTCACTCAAATTATTAAAGTATGCTGCTGGTTTAGACAAAACTGTTCTGTAGGAGAATCAAGTTTTGAGGGCTTCATGTTGTCAAATGCACTCTTCAGGTTACTAATTGGAGAAGAATATACTTTTAGTTACCCACCTACTAATTAGTTTCTGATCCTGTAAAAGTGCTGGGGTTCAGATTCCTTGCTACCTTCCTATGAGAACCCGATTTAACAGTGCAAAAATCAAAGCAAGTGTCAGTTAATCTCTTTATCTCTTAGATGTTCTATAATAATGTAAAAGAAAGTACTTTCCAGTTAAAGTGTGTGAGTGTGGTGGTTCTTCTTTCTTTAACTCTTCAAAGCATTTGGGCAAAGTTTTTTGCTGCCCTGGAATTAGTTTCCATAGGAAGGTTTAGGAGGGCTACCTGTAGCAGCTGGAGGGGTGCCCAGGGCTGGTGAATGCAGTGTGGGTTACCTATTCCTTCCTTCTTCCCAAGAAACCTACAGTTTAGATGCTGCTGGATCTAAGCCTTAGTGGAAGTGAACATGTGGAAGAAAGGCGGTCCAATAAACCAAGAAAGAGATGGGAGAAAAAGGCAGTAAAGTCCATCTTTCCCATACCAGGAAGAAGATTTCTAGGTCTGAAATGCAGAACAGAAGGTAGAGTTGCTTGCTGAGGTGAAAAAAGGACATGGAGCTTTTGAGAGAGAGTAGTAATAATGAGGGAAGAGTGCCTTGCAGGCAGCTTTTAGTATGTAGGTTGCAAACCAACTCTGTTTTAAATGACCAATTCAGCAAAATTAATGTTTCCGCCTTCCATTCCTGACTCTTCTCCAATGGGTCACATTTCTTTTGTAACCCTTTATTTTTCTTGTCTAACTGTATGAACAATAGGAGGAAAAGACCCTTTTGTCTCTGAAACTTAGCAGCTCCTTCTACTTTGAATGAAGAGGACAGGTAACAGTGTTGTCGAGAGTTAATTGCACCAGCAAAAATACTGCTAGACATTTTATCTGGGTGAATACCCAGAACAGTAGCATTCACAGGTTCAGAGTTTCTCTCTTGCACTGATCTGCAGTGTAATGTGGCCTCCTGGTGTAGCTTATCTAACCTGCTTTTGAAAGCTTTTGCTTTTTTGAGGCACTTTTGGTCCCTTTATTCCATTGACCATCAATACGAGAAAAAAAAAAATTAAAAATCTAGGTATTTCTAATTGTGTTAATCCCTAAACAATGTGCTCTAGGTGACCCTGCATGAGCAGGGGGGTTGGACAGATGACCTCCAGTGGTCCTTTCCAACTTCAACCATTCAGTGATTTTGTGTTGATTTAAGTTGGCAACCTGGGTAGTAAGGCTCTGTTCAGTATCTTGATAATAAATACGAAATGCAGTCCTAAATAATGTTCAAGTTACTTTGTGTGCTGTGACTTCTATAGAAAATGGGGGCATTCAGAGAACATAAAGCCCACTTACTTCCTGGATTAGCTCTCTTCTGAATTATGCTGAGTTGTGGGTAATCTTCATTTACTGGTAACAGTGGAATATATATCCAATGCAAAATACATCCCTGTTTCACTTTAATGATGAAGCTGAGATGCAAAATAAATAATGCCTTAATTTTAGTCAAAGAGCCTAACACGAATACAGCTAAATTATAGCTAAATGCAGAAAAACTATGGGGACTCTGTGAGAAAAAAATAATAGAAGACATTAATATCAAACTTGTGAGATTGCATGTTTGAAAATGGAGGCAAAATTATTAGATTAACATGTTAAATATAAGCTATGGTTTTGAAATTGAAGCCTAATACATATTAATACCACACAATTAGTATTAAAGTGACAATACTTAATAATAAACATAAAATCAGCACTGCATTAATTTTATTTGCACTTTTTACTTATGCAATTTTTAAAGATGTGTGAAAATAACCTGTCAATAACCTGACACAAAGTCAGTCAAATTTTCGTGAACTATTAAGAGCCAAAAATTGTAATAGGCTTCTGCTTTTCTTGTGCAGTATCTCTTCCTCTGCGAAATGACACGACTCTTCAAAATTCTGAACTGTGGCTCTCAAGAGGAATGTGGCTGTCACTTGAGGAAAAATGTATATTGAAAAGTGACAGATGTCAGATGGTAATAATTATGGCAACCTAAATATTTATAAATCTGTACCTTACTATAAAAATACATTTCTTCATCTGAAAGATTCTGTGACGTTAGAAGTTATAATCCTGACATTTTGTTGCTCAGGGCTGTGTTTTACAAGTTGTAGTTTTGGATTCAGAAAACTTATTTTTACTATCTTGAGTCAATTACAGGATTAAAAAACCTATATTAAGTTAAAAATCTATTTGAGGATTGGAAACATATGGCAAAAAGCTAGTTTTACCCACACTCCTGGTAAAATATTCAGAAAGCTAACAACAGACATCTGAGGCTGAAGGCCATGCAAGTGTGGAATAACAGGAAATAACCTTGTGCTCTTGTGTTTAGATCCAATCTTTTGGTAAAGTGGAAAAAGTCTGGTATACAGAAGACAGTGAAATTCCTTCAGTGAAAGACCATAAGGATGCTAACTGCTCCTACTTATATTTCTTAACGTACAATGAGTACTAAACAATTCAGTGGTATTTCAACAGTATCTCCAGTGTCACATGCCTCCACAAAGTTCCAAATGTGGTGAGTTCTGAAGATAATTCAGTCAGTGTCAGTGAGATGCCACAGTATGTCAGTGGGCTTGATGATGAATGCCCTTAGATTGGTTAGGACGAATGAACTACATTATTTGGAGTTTTAGCTTTTTTGGATGTGAAAGATTTAAAGGCTTGGTTGGTTTTTTTTTTTGTTGGTTTGTTTTTCTGTTTGGTTGGTTGTTTTTTTGTGTGTGTGTGGTTTTGTTTGTTTGTTTGTTAGTTTGTTTCTCATTCATTAGTTAACATGGAGTGGCTTGTGTTGAGTGTTATTAGGCTGAATACTCCATGAGTGTGATTTGGGACGTATCTGTTCCCACCCAGTGGTTGTATTTTTTTCTCACAAGTGAATCTCAAAATCCTTAATCAAAGCACTAGAGCTTTTTTACGGTCTCCTTCAATTTTGATTCTGGGTTGTTAATTTTAGGTAGCTGAAATAACCATATATGAATCTGTCAGACACAGGAATAAATTAAAGATAAATCTTAGCAATAGTCCTCAAAATAGAAGGCCAAACTAATTTTACTATTTCCATTTAAAGATTTTAAAGTTGTTTAAAATTTGAAAGGGAGGAAGCAATGAAAATGAAAATGCATAAATAGTTTGTGAAGATCGTACAGTTACAGGGTTCCTACATTAATTGGTGTATGACCTTTTTTATTTTTGTTCTTACTGGAATAAGCTTTTTTCATGGGTCAGTGCACTTGACAGGTTGGTTTTTACTTGGTCCTTTAAGAACCCAAGGGATAATTATTCAAATTTGTGCATTTAGAGCATTAGTTAAAATGTAGAATCCATTTCATAATCCTAAAGGTAGAAATAACGTTTTTAACAGGTTTTCACTTGCAACAAACTTTTCCTGACTAGTACCCAAATATAAAATAAAATTAAATTATTTGCATGACCTCTTAGTCAGTCTGTCTGCACGAAGGTGTGGTGTCTATAAAGGATGTGCAGTAACTGACTGCTGGTTTTATTTTTGTCACGTTGGCAAATATGAATGAGCGTGAAACAGTTTCCTCACTGGAAAACGAGTTTCCTACATTATCATGTACAGTGACAAATGTTCTTATAGCTAATATGAGAACACATAAATGAATATTGTGTGTGTTTGTCTTAAACGTTATATTAATGGGTCAGAGGCTTTATCAGAATAAGAGAATTTATCAAGTGTTTTGTTTGATATATTGTAATTCTGTTATGGCTTACTAGGCTTCTACTCAGGTATCTGTATTTCTCTTAAGCTAAATACCTCTATCCTCAGAGATGCATTTTTTTGCTTCCCTCTTCATAGTGTTAGCCAAATGAAATAAATGTGAAATGCTAGTAGCTATATATATTTATACACACACACACACACACACACACACACATGAAAAGCAGGTTGTATTGCTCTGTAGTACTGCTGCACCTTGGCAGCCCCAGAAGAGATGAAAACTTGTTGAACTAGCTGCTTTGTGAACAAACAACATGGGACAGCCCCAATCCAGAATCTGTTATAGCCAGAATTAGAACACAGTGTGTTAGCAGGAGCACCTGAAATGAGATTTCGCCGCCTGCAAACTCACTGTGCTTTATTGGACCATGGTGCTGTTCAGAAACACTTTTATCTCACTGGTTCTCCCTCAAGGGGAAAAACAATATGGGAAACTGTATTTATGAATAAGGCAGTTATTCTAATGCACTTTCATAAATTATCATTATCATTTTATTTAATGTTTTACATTCTTACTAACTTTTCCAACTATATTTTTTTTTATTCTTTCTGGAAAAAAACAAAGGTGGGAAGGGGGAAGAGAAGCGAGGGTGGGCAAAATAATTAGTATTCCAAAGAACAATCCTAGTCAATGGTAAGATGAAAATGTAAATCTAAAACAGTGTTTTCCAGATAATCAGTTTTGTGATATACTTCATGTCACAGCCTTAGGCTTCATAAGCAAAACCCATTCTTTTAATTCTTTTTCTTTCCCCTCTAGCTACCAGACTAATTTTCCACTGAACTGAAGTTGTTCATCCTTGCCTAGATGATAGAAACCAGCACTAATGTCTGCATGCTTAATGTTCAGGCTGAAGTTCTTAGGGGATGAAATTATCCCAGGTTTCATAAATCTAGATTGCAAGCGATTTTAGAGTGTTCTCTTTTTCTTTAAAAAAAACCCAAACCAAACAAAAAAAAAAAAGACCCAACCCATTGCTTCCCAAAATGTATTTGGGATTCTTTTTAGCCTGAAGTTTCTTGGCCTGGTCTCTGGTACAGTTGTTCTGAATATCTTTTGTGCATGATACAACTCAGATCAGTATTTTAACATTTTACTTGTGTGTTTTTAATGTGCTTTGTGAACATTTGTCTGCAGAACAAAGCTGTAACAAGGTATCTGCTCCTCTAGGAGACTTTTTTCTTTTAACATGAACAAATTTACATGCACCCCTACATTCCCTCTCTTCACCCACCCCCCCACTGCCCTCCTTCCCCCCCCCCCCCGGAAGGCAGCCCTTTGGAAAGGTAATAAACTTGTGTTGAATTTTAATATTGTTAAAAAATGTTTTCCTCCCCATATTTAAAAAGCTTTTCTTAAAGTATAAATTCATTCCTTTTAAAAT
Organism: Myiopsitta monachus; assembly: GCA_017639245.1. Lineage (NCBI taxonomy): Eukaryota > Metazoa > Chordata > Aves > Psittaciformes > Psittacidae > Myiopsitta > Myiopsitta monachus. The sequence continues at coordinate 16,181,596 of CM029923.1, read as the reverse complement.
ATATAAAATATTGAATTTAAGCTAATTCATAGTATATAATTTATGAAAGAGTGAACAAAAAATTTAAATTTTCATCCTGATTATCTCAGATGTTCTGTGGAACTTTAAGTTTCTATTGTGTTGTCAAATGGACAAATTTTGCTTGCAGTGGCTTCTTTCTCTAAGGAAATATTTTTAACCTATTCCTGTTAATGAAAGGTAATGAACAGTGTTATGTCAGTCCCTTACTTACCTTCATCTTCCAGGGTAGGACTGAAACTAGAACTCTGTTCAATAGCAGCAGTCAGACTGCTATGATGATAGTAATTCAGAGATTATTCAGTAAGATGTTTTACTCAATACTCCATGCTTACAATTCTAAACAATGAAATACGCTGATCTACTGGTGAATCTTAAATGTAGGTATTGCGCTAATTGTATAAAATTTAATACTTGTACTGAAGGAAACTTTCCTGTTTCATGTGGAAATCTTTAGCTATTATTTGTGAAAGCATATTTTAGGTAACATCTGCTAAAGATACTCTTACTACGTGCATTCTGAGGCAGCTTCTGTTTGCAGAGGAAGCTTTGGTTTTAAATCTGGTTTGATTTTATATTTTTTTTATAATTCACCACACTCTACTCCTCCTTCCCACCCCCAGTTAACAACAGTATGAGTTAGGAAGGGCTTCTTTTATCAAAGCCTTTTTGAAACCATTGAATGAATTAAGTAACAAAGTCTGAGTACCAGAAGAGCCAAATGCAGAATGAGTTTAAAGTCTATTTTAGGTAGATATGAGTGGGGTTTTTTATGTGTATGCTCTAGTTTTGCTTTAAGGTACAATCTAATATGTGTTTGTCTACTGCACTCAGCTACAGTTTCCCTCCTTAACTGTTACTGATAATTTGTTAGAAGAAAAAGCTTAACAGTGGCACGTTAAAGGATATAAATGCCTATCATGTCAACAGCACAGCAGTCTTTAGTAAAGACATAATCACTCCCTCTGCCCTCAGTTGCTGGGATCTCATTTTCTGCCTGTTCACAGAGGTGTTAAATTTGTTCCTCCTTAAAGATATAGAAAAACAATAATGTGACAAGTTTATGGGGCGGGGAATGAATAGGTCAGAAAGGCTCAAGAGCCAAAGGAGTACAAAGACAGACAACCAGAAAAATAGATTGAAATTTGCTTTGAGGAAGTGAAGAAGAGTATGTCAATAGAAATAAAACAGGCTAAAGGTGGAAATGTTTAACATGAAAAATATGCTGTCATGAGAGTGGAGAGTTCAAAGACTGAGGACATCTCTTGAGTCTTTTTCCAAGGTATTGATAATATTGTGAGGTGACTTAAGGGGACAAGACTACAATTTTTGTTTGTTTCTTATTTGTGGAAATATATTTTGCAATATCAATAAATAGAAGACTAAATAATGAACTATTAACCATATTTCTTTCTAGTAGAATGCAGGAGTTCCCTTGCAACAATTAGAAGTCTTTTCTAATAGTACAAACTTTAAAACCTTATGGGCAAAAGCCCTGGTTTTGTTTGTGTGGTACGTATCACAGTGAGGTTCCAATCCTGTTAGAATTTTTCATTAAAATTACAGATGTGATGGTGGAATCCTTCTGGTCTAGTCCAGCCATGTGCAAAATCTGTCTCCTTAAACATATGGAAAATCTAATTCCAGAGAATATTTTCTGGTTCAATATTCATAAGACTGTATTTGAAAGTTCCTTCTCTGTCTTATTCCTGCCCCTTATTTCTTATTCCTCATTCCTCCCCCTGCTCCCAACTGAAGGACAGTGAGATTAAACATCAGTCTCTCTTGTTCTGGAGCAATAAAACATTGCCTTTAGCATTATTTCAGTGCAGTAACAGCCTGAAGTTATTTTCAGATAATTTCATTTTATGGTCAAAAGAAAAAAAAATAAAAGGACCTAACCCCAGAGAATTATAATACATCAGACTACAAATGCAAAAAACATGCATTCAGAGAAATGTCACAGACTTCAGTTATTGTTTCCATAGAATTAGGCTTTTCTTCTGGACTTCTGTAGCTGAGTAGACTAAATAATTTTGATGTTGACGTGATACCTAATGTTTCCATCTGCTTTGTGATGGTTATGTAAGGCTTACCTGTGTGGAAGAACAAAGCTTGAGGATCTCAGTGATACTGTTAGTGGAATTAAAAGTCTTGCCACACAAAGACCATAGCTTATTTTGTTCTTGAGTAGAAAGTATAAATGTAAATTAAATACGTTAATATTTACTAATTGTAACTAACAGTATATGTTTGACACTGCAGGATTCCAGACTTGGCTGGCATTCTTGCTGAGGTGCAGTGTTTAAAATACTTGAATTAATTATCTATCATTTATCAGGATTGTTCTTTTTTTTATTATTGTCTATCTCAAATTCATTGTGGAGTAGCAGCTAAAAGAGTAAAGGAAAGACCATAAGCTAGATATTTATTGGTATAAATCAGTGTAGATTTTTGACTCCAACGAACTTGCAGAGATTTCTACAAGCTGAGTATATTAATGAATAGCAAGGGATATATGGGTCTACTGTAGGTTTCCTCCTCCTTAATAGTAATCCCACTCCTTTAATAATTAAGAAGTAATAATTGTGATTAACACTAGGTTCCGATTGACTGAAGTGGTATTGACACCTAGAACCTCTGGGATAAGGATTTTGTCTCTCCTAACCATTTGCCAGAGAAGTGCATTCCGAAATTTGGTACCTAGCAACCCAAACCTTCTGCACCTTTTTTGCAGGTTGGCAGGCTTCACTCTGCCCTCCGTGCTTCCTGTTTCTGTTGCTGGATGATACAGCTCTGAATGTTCTGATCTCATGCCTCCATGTAAGTAGTACACCTCAGCTCATGATACTTTCTGGTTATTTTTCTTATGATGCTAGACTTTATTTCTTAGCAGAATGAAGTAGAGAGTTTTTCTATATTGGCATTTTAAGAAAAACAACAATTTTAAATACAGTGATCTGTATTTGGCAATTGGGTATTGTAGTTTAAGCTGTGAGTTACGCAGCCCTCTCCCTCACTCCCCCCTCTTTTTTCCCCCTTCTTTTCCTTGGAGTTGGGGGGGAAATGGGGAGAAGAATCAAAAGAGTGTAACTCTCACGGGTTGAGATAAGAACAGTCCAGTAACTAAGGCACAACACAAATCACTACTGCTACCACCAATAATGACAATGACCAGGGAAATACAATGGAAGAGGATACAACTACTCACCACTCGATGACCGAGCCGTGAACTAAACTCTTCTGGGTTCCTGCCCCCACTTTTTACGTCCTGGGCATGATGTGCTGTGGTATGGAATACCTCCTTGGTCAGTTTGGGTTAGGTGCCCTGACTCAGCTTCCTCCCAGCTTCCCCTCCTCCCTGTCAGAGCATGAGACTCAGAAAGTCCTTAGTCAGACCAAAACATTCTAAGCCGTAACTATAAACGTCGGTGTTACCAGCACTGTGCCCAGGCTGAAAGTCGAAAACACGGTACTGCGCCAGCTAGTACAAAGGAGAAAAATGACTGCTGCTGTTGAACCCATGACAGGTATGTTCCCAGCCATAGTTTATATTACCAGTGGTTACTTGCTTTATGTATTACATTGCACTCTGACAGTCATTTCAGTTACAAATATTTTGCAAAGCAGAATTAATTATATAAAATTTGTTAAAGCATTTTTTGCACCCTGAATTTAAAATACAGCTTTTGAAAGAGTCCATGCATATCGTGTTTTTGTAGCATGAGAAAGATATTAATCACAGGAACACTGCTTCTGAGGACATGTTCCCCTCACTTGGTAGACTGCAGTGGTGAGTTCCGTCTGCACTTGCATCTGCAATATACACAAATTGCATCTGTGTATGAACTAAAAAAATGTGGGAAAAGAGCTTGCAGGAGACCTGTATTTATTACTTGAGACCAATTTTAGCTGAAATAAAAATCTTAATGACTCCCACTGATAAATGTTACAATAATATAACAGAAAGATCAACTATAGAATTTATATCTATTAATTCATAGAATCATAGAATCAGAATAGTTAGGGTTGGAAAGGATGTTAAGATCATCTAGTTCCAACCCCCTTGCCATAGGCAGGGATACCTCCCATTAAATCATGCCACCAAAGGCTCTGTCCAGCAGAGACAACAGGTGTCCTTGAACACCTGCCAGCGGTGAAGCATTCACAACCTTCCTGGGCAACCCATTCCAGTGCCTCACCACCCTCACAGGAAAGAATTTCTTCCTCATATCCAATCTAAACTTCCCCTGTTGAAGTTTGAACCTGTTACCCCTTGTCCTATCACTACAGTCCTGCATGAAGAGTCCCTCCCCAGCATCCCTATAGGCCCCCTTCAGATACTGGAAGGCTGCTATGAGGTCTCCATGCAGCCTTCTCTTCTCCAGGCTCAACAGCCCCAACTTTCTCAGCCTATCTTCAAACAGGAGGTGCTCCAGTCCCCTGATCGTCCTCAGTGGCCCTCCTCTGGACTTGTTCCAACAGTTCCATGTCCTTTTGATGTTGAGGACACTAGAACAGCACACAATACTCCAAGTGAGGCCTCATGAGAGCAGAGAAAAGGGACAGGATTACCTCCCTCGACCTGCTGGTCACGCTCCTTTAGATGCAGCCCAGGATACGGTTGGCTTTTTGGGCTGCAAGCACACACTGCCGGCTCATGTTAATTTTTTCATTGACCAACACCCCAAAGTCCTTCTCCACGGGGCTGCTCTGAATCTCTTCCCTGCCCAACCTGGAGCTGTGCCTGGGATTGCTCTGACCCAGCTGTAGGACCATGTGCTTGTCAGGGTTAAACTTCATCAGGTTGGCATCAGCCCACCTCACAAGAGTGTCAAGGTTCCTCTGGATGCCATTTCTTCCCTCCAGCATATCAACCAAACCACACAGCTTGGTGTCATTGGCAAACTTGCTGTTGGCACACTCAATCCCACTGTCCATGTCACTGACAAAGATGTTGAACAAGAGTGATCCCAACACCAATCCCTGAGGGACCCCACTCGTTCCTGGTGTCCAGCTGGACACTGAGCCATTGAGCACAACTCATGTGCGACCATCCAGCCAGTTCTTTATCCACCTGAGTGGTCCACCTATCAAATTGATGTCTCTACAATTTAGAGACAAGGATGTCATGTGAGACAGATGTGTGCACATCTACAGGGGTATGATATCATAAGCATCACAGAAACATGGTGGAATGGCTCCTATGACTGGAGTGTTGGAATGGAAGGTTACAGGTCTCTTAGGAAAGACAGGCCCTGTAGGTGGAGATGGGGAGTTGCTATTTATGTTAGGGATAGGCTGGAGAGTATGGAACTCTGTCTGGGGACAGGTGAGCAGTCAATAGAGAGTTTGTGGTTCAGGGTTAAAGGGAGAACAGCGATGAGAGACTATTATCATGGGGATCTGTTACAGATCACCTGACCAAGAGGACTCTGTGGATGAAGCAGCTCTATAGACAGATAGGAACAGCCTCATGCTCGCAGGCACTTGTTCTCATGGGGGACTGCAGTCATCCTGTTATCTGTTGGAGAGATGGTATGGCTCAGTCACAAGCAATCCAGGAAGTTCCTCGATTTTGTGGAAGACAACTTCCTTTTGCAAGTAATAGAGGAGATGACAAGGAGAGGTGCCATGCCTGACCTCATCCTCACCAACATAATTAAACATGTAGCGCTAAATACTTTAACATATGCTGTTTTATTAGGGTGACAACATGAATATATACATACAGTTATCAGTAGTCTATTTAGGAAAAAAATGTAGATCATCAAAGATTTGGCAATACATCACGGCTGTCTTCTTTAGTAAGAGGTTTCTATATTTTTAATGTGCGTGTTCTTTTCATCCTACTTTGTGTTTTTGGTAAGTTTGTTGGTATGCTCAGTGGAGTTTAAATACTCTTTCTTAATTTCTGAACCTTAAATGCAAAATTAATTTGGCACCTCACAGCATCTCATTCAGTAAAAATGTTTTATAGTGTATAAAAAAAAGTTCCCTTAAATAAGTTGGTAGAAAGGCAAATGAAACACAAGTCATCTGATCCGGCTTAGCAGTTGCCAGGGTAATGACTATCTTGGTGTAAGGTAGTAGAATATTGAATCATTTAATAAAGTTTAATTTGTAATTTACTAGAATTATATTCACACTGCTATAAAAACATTAAAATTATGTAATATCAGCTTTCTTTAGTGATATCTCAGTAAAAATTGTTGCTGCTGCCTGTTTGTATGTGTAATTGTAGTTCCCTTCAAACTGCTGATTTCCTTCGCTGTACTTTGTAATTTTGAATATTGGCCGGAATATTTATGTAAGAAGATGTGGTATTTCTTGAAGTACTATAGGTACAAGCTGCAGTGTTTTTTCCTACTGCAGTCTCTTCTGAAGAACTTGCAGTAAGAAGAGCTTCTCTGCGTACTTTATGTTGAAAGGAAATGTATTATTTGTCCTTCAGGAACAGGACTAGAAAAATTTTCCAGTGTTCCACAAATATTGTCAGAAATATTTATTAAAAAATGTTTAATTTCTTCTTTCAAGTTTCCTTCTGCTTAGGTAGAACTACCTAAACTGTCCTCTTAGCAAAAGTATAGAATCAATGTATTTTTACACTTTCAGCTATTATCAATGTAAATACTTATATGTTCGGGTTTTTTCAATGTGAACTGCTTTGAGAACTCAGTACGTGTGAATGTTGAGCAAAACTAAAAATCCTGTTATAATACTAGTAGTTTCTTAAGTGAAAGTTGTGCACATTTTTTTTACCCCTGGAAAAGCTTGTACAGCTGGCTATTGAGCTGTCTACTGAGCTCTGTAGACTGTCTCATGTGATGTTAGCACATGATAAAGTATGTCTGCCTATGTGTTTGACATACACATCTGATAAGGGAAGGCAAATCCTTCCAGCTGTCACGCACTCAGCCATCCTGCGAAGTGAACACTGGAGTTCTCTATGCAAATCAAATGGCCTTTGATTTTGTGACTGGTGCAAGTGCACCCTTTCTTTACAGCAACAAACATTTATCTATCATGTCAAGCATTTATCTATTGTACATTCCTCAGTGGTGGTTTAGTCATTCAACAAGCATCTCTCCCTCGATAGAATAGGTACTAAAGATCCCAGGGCAGATACTGAGGCACAAGTTGTTTTTATAGGCACAACCCATCTTGCAGGCTGTATACTTGTTTATGGTTTAAATCTAACTTATTGTCATGGGTTCAGCAGTAGCAGTCATTTTTGTCCTTCTTGGTACCTGGTGCAGCGCTGTGGTTTTGATTTTGGGCCTGGGAGCAGTGCTGATAACACCAGTGTTTTCAGTTACTGCTTGGTAGTGTTTTGGTCTGACCAAGGACTTTCTGAGTCTCATGCTATGCCAGGGAGTAGGGGAAGCCGGGAGGAAGCAGAGACAGGACACTTGACCCAACCTGACCAAAGAGGTTATTCCATACCACAGCACGTCATGTCCAGGATGTGAAATTGGAGAGCAGGGACCTGGAAGAGTGTGGTGGTGGACTGGGGGGTTCTCTGCTGAGGGGTGCAGTGGCTGGATCGGGCTTGGTGAGCAGTTGCATTCTTTTTCCTTGTATTTCTCTTGTATTATTATTGATGGTAGCAGTAGTGATTTGTGTTATACCTTAGTTACTAAACTGTTCTTATCTCAACCTGTGCATGCTGCATTCCTTTGATTCTCCTCCCCATCCTCCCAGGACTGGGGGAAGAAAGAGAGAGAAGTGAGTGAGTGAGTGAGTGAGTGAGTGAGTGAGAAAACTGTGTGGGGGTGTTAGAGGCTTAAACCACGACACTTGTCTACAAACTGAAATAAGAAACTTGACTCAGCCCACTGAAAGGCTTTAACAGAAGAGATTTGACTAGGAATTTAGAGAAATCTAAATTGGCAGAAGTTATTTAAAGTTACTTTTGCATTACCACAGTCATCCACAGCATTACGTGAAGATGAACTTCTACGTGAATGAATTTGGTTCTTGTGCCCAAATCCTATTTTAGAGGGGTCCATCAAATATGATCAATTTATGACTCAATAAAAGGGGAGAATGAGTCTTACCTAATGTGCATACATAGATGGATGTTAATGGTTTTTATTAAGGTTAATTTTTATGTAAGTTTATCCTGCCTTAAGGCAAAGATATGACCACACTGGTATTCCTCAACATCATCTTATCAGTAATGTCATTCCCACCTGTATGTCCACTTAGAATATGTGGGTCTTGAAGCAAAAACTTAGATACCAGTTTTAAGTGACACGAAATGATTCCAAAACAGCAGCCGGATTTAGGAAAGCCGTTGCCCAGAGAAATGCCAACTCTAACAAACCAACAGCATGTTGCTACTTTGCCCACAAAATTGGCAGAATTACAAGGCACAGGCTTGATAACAAGAACTTTGCTACAGTCAGCTTGTTTTCCTTTTATGTCCATTATCACTGACAGAATACAGGGTTCAGTTAGTCCTGTGTGTGATGATATGGCCAAATACATTAGAAGAGGTTCTGGCTCATCAGATAAGAATCAAAGTACAGGAACATTGTTATGCATATCTCTGCACTTGTTGTTATTTCTTAGCTATTATCTTTGCGTATAACCAAAGTATGAGGTTGTAAAAGGTGATTTTTTTGCCTTGAGTAAACGCCAGAGAGTTATCTGCAGCTAATACATAAAATGTGTTGGATTTAAAGGAACCTGGTGTTGTGGTTGTAATTTTTTAATTATTTGGCTGAATCTCTTTATTCTGTCTAAATAAAGGCTTTTCAACTGAGTATGTTCAATGCAATTTCTATTATTGTTGTTGCTCAGTTATCAGCATTTTCTCATACATATCCCTATGGGTTTTTTTTGCAGTATATATAAGAGAACCTGGCATGTTCTCTAACAGAAAGTTTTATCCAAATCTTTATACTCACATTTTTAATGTAAAAAATAGCTCCAGATATAAATCTGTTGCTGATTCATTCCCTTGTCTTGTTTTTGGCTCCTGTCTCTGACAACAGCAATAGCCTATTCAGTACTATTTTGTTCTCTGTTTTAAAAGTACAGACAAGTGGTGCTGACGTTCTGCAATTTTTCTTTTGCTTTTTAAGTTTGAGTTTATTATGACCATGTGTAAGACATATTCTGAGTCAGTTAAGCTTTCAATTTTTTTATTTATTTAATTCAGTGAAAAGAAATCATAATAACAGGATTTCAGACTCGGTAGGGAGTTTAATTATTTTTGTCTCTTTCAGTAATTTATTCACCAGTTGGAGTCTTTTCTGTGAAGATTCTTGATTGAAATACTGTTTAATTTCTTAGCTGAAATTCAGCAAGTGAAATAAGTATCAGGGAAGAGCAGGAAAAAACAAAGAAGATTGCTTTTAGGAAAACACTTGGGAATGAAAGTGATCGAAGAACGTGTGTTGGAATTGTGATTCTTCCATAAATCTGTGGTTTTATCTTGGCATTATAGACAGGAAATCTGTTGAACATATTTAACCAGATTCTCTCACTTATTTTGTTCTATAGGTGTCATTTGCAAACTTCAGGTGTGTGCCATCTCACAGCTGTAAGTCCTTGTTGAACTTGTAAGAGATAAAGATATTAAATGGGAAAGATTTGAGTGTGACCCTGTGATACTGCATTTGTTATCAGCACAAAGGCAAAGCAGGAGCCACTGATCGCACTATCCTCTGAACCTTATCATCCAACCAGCATTCCACTTGTTGGGCTGTCCACCCAGGTAGACTGTAACTTCCTGTGTTAAACACAAGAATATTGTGAAAGGTAGCGTTGAAAGCCTTGCTAAACTTGGGATAAATGATGATATTCACTGCTCTCCCCATCTTCACAAATTCAATCATTTCATCATAAAAGTTGACCAGATTGGTCAGATGTCATTTACCCTTTACAATTCCTTTGCAGTTGTTGTCAATCAGTATACTAGTTGTGGGTGCAGAAATGTGTTCCCAGGGACTGAAATCAGGCTGACTTGCTCTGGGTTAATCTTCCATATATTTTTTTTCCGAATCTCAGTTATTTCAAGTCCTCAGTAACTGAAAGTGAAATATATTGACTAGTACACTATGTGTTGGCTTTAATAAGGAAAAATTAAAAACAATTCTTGGTGCAGTTTTTCCACAATGTGCATGAGAAAATGCTTTTGATCTTATATATGCTGTACGGCATAATATATTACAGTCTTGGGTGATTTCATCAACCTATGGGGGGAATACTCCCTCCATTACTTTCACCTATGGGATATGCAGCTACCTGCATTTATTTGGCCAGACATTTGTTATAAGCATCACATAATACTTCTGCATTTATTCATGGATGCACCATCAGGCTTTGCCTTCATTTGTTAGTCTGGCAAAAGGCTTCAAAATAGCATCATGATCTCAGAAGGAAGACTTGTCTTTGTGATAGCTGTTCCTTAAGCACTTAGGATTGGTAGAATTTTCAGGCACAAATTCTTTTAATGAGAAAAGTGAATTGGTTCTTTTTCTTGTTACTGTTCTATGTGGTTTCTTAACTTGTATTGCTATAGCAGTGGGTGACAAATGGAAGTCTCAGTGAAGAATTGCTAGTCCATTCTTGAACCAAGGTCTTTAAAAGGTGATTTTGAGAAGATATATTTCTCAGTTGTTTTAATGAATTTATGCAAATCAGAAACAAAACATATAGTTTTTATGTACTGATGTGTACATGAGAGGGCACTGAAAGTTTTCTCCTAGTATTTAAAATGTAATCAGTTGCCAAATGAAGTTCACAGTCTTTGTATCAAGGGAATGGCAAGTAGACCAATACTAGTTGTATTCATTTGTGGTGCATTGGTCAAGCTGTGAATCAGTTTCTGAGGACCTAAAGGATGTCTTAGCATTATATATTTCAAATATCTCATTTTCTGTGTCCACATGTTGTTTATGGTCTGAGAGATGACAGTGGAAAAAGTTACAAACTCTAAAAATAGGTAAATATCTTTATCTCATCTTGGAGGTTGCTTTGGTTCTGGTGACGCATATTCTAAACAAGAGCACAGGGGTTTTTTTGTCTTACCTGTATTTTCTCGCTGTCCTTAACAGGTGTAAACCTTACATTGTGCAATGCGCACCAGGAGAAGATCAGTACTGTATTCTGAGTAAATTCTGATGTAGTTTACTACCCTAAGTAGTTTTTACTTGCTGTCACAAACTGTATTTTGTGATATCGATAGTATGAATCTAGTATCTGTTTCAGAAAAAGAACAAGGTTACACATTACATTTTAAACGGCAAATAACTTATTTTAACTCTTCTTGGGTTAGTGAACCTTAACATGTTTGTTTTAAAATTCTTCCTGAGCTTTCATTACCATACGGTCCTGTAATAGTTTTTGACCTGAAGTGACCTTACCAGCGATCATACCAACTATGTCAGTGACTATGAACAAGATATTCAGGAAGAGAATGCTAGGGCTAAGTTGCTTTTGATTTGTTCGAAGTGACCTGTGCAAAATCAATTGAAACTTTTTTTTTCTGGTATATCTTAAAGAATAAATCACTGAGACAGCAGAATAAGGAAAATGATTACTATTTAGGTAGCTGGTGTGGGACACAAGACATAATTCTGGGCCTGATATTAAGGAAAACACAGTGTGTCATGATCATGGTGGTGTAGGAATTGTGTGTTAGGACTTTGGGTTCTGTTTCCAGAACTGTCACAGGCGTGGAAGATGAAATTGCAGTTAAGCTATATCGATATAAACTAGGATTAATCAGTTAATACTGCCCAAAATACAAATGTAATTCAGCTAAAATGTTACTTAGAGCAGAGAATTCAATGCTTTGTCCTCAGTACTGTTCTCATATTTGGATAAGGGAGAAATGTAAAAAAAACCAACAAAACCAAACATCACAATCTGTTTCCAGTTATTTTGGGGTAAAATTGGAATAATTCTTCTTTGTCAAAATGCAATTATGGAGATTTCATATTACTGTGAGTTTAATTTTTTACCCTGTGCCTAAAAACACTTCTTGCAAAAGATTGGAAAGTGTTGAATAGAATAAGTAGGTCAAATAAGTGGAATGATACTGCCCCTTATCTTTAAACAATATTCTAATTTGACTGTAGCACAATGAAAAGAAATGAATGCTGTATGTGCTCCCATGGGAGCTGTCAGAAAGATAAAACTGAATATTCTCTAAATCAGCTTTTCCATGGACAACTGCTTCATCATCATTAGTATGTATATCCTTATTAATATCTAGGCCACCCAGTTATGAGATCCTAGACTGCAGCTTTTCATAATTTACAACTACTCCTATCATTTTCAGCAGATTGTATGCATGACCTATCACAGAATGAACACTTGATGTATTTCTCTGAGTCTTCTCAAAGTGTTCTTTTCAAATAAGGGCTAAGAATAAATGTATCCATCTGTTTAGAAAGTTGCATTTATGCACAGTAGTGATCCTTGCCAACTGTTTTACTTAACCTAGCTGTGTGTGAAAGGACTGGTCTCTGTAAGGTGTCTGCGAATGTGGAAATGAGACAGTTTGACAGATGAGGACAGACAAATACATAAACTTTCCAGCAAGACAACTAAGAGTTAGGATCAGATTATAAATAAATGTTTCTGAATTCTCTAATTGCCCAGTGTATAAGTGTATTCCATTTTCAGTCTTTCACCAAGTCTGGAAAATTTAAAGCTGTTTACAGGTCACTTGAACAGTCTTCACCTGGTTGAAAAAGTTAGCTCAGGACCAGATGTTCAGTCATAAATAGGAAGCAGTATAAATGACTGGAATAGAGAATGTAGGCAGATTTGCAGCGTAAGGCTAGGGTAAGCTATTATAGAGACAGCTAATTGTAAGTGCTGGTTGCTTATGCAAAGAATAACATAATATTGTGTAGACTGTACTAGTCTGAGTGATTGACTGAAGGGAGAGCGACTATAAAATGGAGGATTCAGCCCATTGTTCAATGCCAGGTAGACTTTGAGATATAAATTTCTGGGATGGGATTAGCCTTATGAAGCCTGGAGTTTTCAATATCCTAAAAATAACAAATGGTTTCTTTTCTTCCACAGATTTCTAGGATCCTATATCCAGAGTAATAAGAATTGCTATTCCTTGGTATTAATAATTACATGATTAGATACAGCTCTGCCAAAAAAAAGCAGGGGGGACGGGAAGTAAATGAAAATCAGCCAAGCAGTCAACACTGCTTATTAAGAAACACTTTCTCTATAGTCATCTCTGGAGAGATCTTGATGAAGATGGTATTTTAAGTCTTTTGTGGTGAATTAACTCTTGCATAAGTAAAATCAAATTATGCTGTTCCTCAACCCAGCAGCACTTCTCAGTGCTGTGTAACTAGACTGGTTTATTGATAAAGCAGTGTAACTTATCTAAGAAATGGTGAAACTTGTTTTCATTACCTCTGCTAACATGAAATGTTTGTTAATAGGTAAAAGTAGATGATACTAACCAGGTCTTCTGAAACAAAGGAAGTTCTTTAATTTCTTCAAGTGAGTCAAGATGCTAGTCTTGAGAGAATCATGCTGGGTGATATTAAATAGGGAAATTGAAATCAAATCTTATGTTTCTCTGTTTATCAGCATTTTTCAATGTCCATTCTTTAGATGTGCATAGTCTAAACAACCTAAATCATGATGGAAATATTTTTTAAAAATCTCTCAATTGTGAAAGGGTAAAAAAATACCAAGTTTCATATAGATTATTGCAGACTTATCTTAAATTTCTTGGTACAGACTAATTGAAGCTCTTTTTGTGCCTTTTCCGGTTAGGTGCCTTCATCCTATGTTAACAGCTTGTTCTAAAGCAGAAGTGTTCTTAAGTAAATATATTGTGCTTCATGTGATGAGTCAAACACACTCATGAAACAGAATGTTCTGTTATTGAGTCACAGCTGAAGAAAATATGCAGATGGTTAATAGAAAAATCTTAATTGTTAGAATACTGCAAAACATGAAATAACATGTAACACTGATTTGAGAAATAATCCTGTTTTCAGCACAGCCTCATGTGTAAGTGCTCTTCAAGTAATGGGATGGTATGTTTGTTTGTAGTAAGCATATTTCATGGAAGACATAAAATTTAGTGGTTTATTCTGAAAGTGAAAAGTGTGATTAGCAATATAAATAGTTTATTTCAGCACAAGCTTGCTTTATCTTTGTTTTTCCATTGTATCCTGCTTAAGCACAATCACATAGGCAGATGGGAAGAATGTAAGCTTCTGAAACTGTGAAACAAGCAGGAACAAGTGACTTTTATGGCTGGACATAATAATAGAGACATATGGCAGTCATGCTTGATTGAACCAACTTCTAATCTGTAAGTAACAGAATAAGTTATATAAGGGCTTTAGGGACATGCATGGGGATAAGTAGGTCAAAAGTCCATGTCAAGGAAGACTACTAGCCTTTATCAACTAGCTCTTAAAAGACCCTCATGGATATGCACAGAAGAAAGAATGAAGATCGCATCAGCCATCGGGAGGTGGGATTTGTCTTTCTGAAATTCCTATGAATATGTAAAAGGCTTAACTATAAGAAACTTTGGCTCTGTAGTCCGAAATGTGCATGCAGGATATGAAGGCATGCACCCAGTGCTGTAAATAAACCTTTGCTCCACTGACTTTGTCCCCAGTTAACTTTTTCTAAAGGTGAGTGCATTTCTTACAACTTGCCTATTGAAGGGATTTTTTTCCATAATCATTTATTTTCATAAATAGCAATTGTAGAATGTGTCAGAAAAAAAGTAAAGGGGAAAATTATTATAGAAATATCTACCGAGTAACACAACCTCAAATATGTGTTGAATCAGTGGTAATTCCAAAACCAATAAAAAATACTTATAGAACTAATATAGTTATTGAATTTGCATCTTACTTTTGTGTGTTAACAAAAAGTAACCTGCCTAATTACATTTTTCCATAAAACGTGTATTTGCTCAGGAGTTTGTAATGTAAATCCGTATACATTACTGGTTAGTATTAAGCCTCAGCAGCACTGGTAAGTGCTTTCCCTAACTCTAAAAAGACAGTTTTTGTACCAGGAGGCTATCTCTATATACATACCCACAGCCTGCTTGCCACTTTGAAAAATATATCCAAAAGATGCTTTCTGATTGTGCTAAGGGATGAAAATGTTTATGAAATGTGTATGATTCCAAAGTCAGTATGTATAGCAGTATCAGAAGACAAATCTGGGCAAGATCAAGGGGAAAGTAGCCTCTACCTGAAGATAACTGAAGTATAACTGTTGGTGTGAAGTGATTGCCATGCTATTTTTCTGAAAGGCTAATGCCTTCACATTAGGCTAAACTGAAAACTGGCTCTATTCAGTTATCCACTTGAGGTAACTGGAGGCTGAATCTGAAACCATTAGTTGCTTCTCCAACAAGGAGCCCTCTGTTATTCTGAGTAGTCTGTCTGCCTTCAGAGAAGTTACTGATGTGATACAGTAAAAAGATGTTGGTTTTTTTCCATGAGTTCTACATCAAAGCAAAAGATTTGACAGAAACAGAGCTATCGATATTTGTGTAAAATGTAGGATTTTGTTTAGAAAATGCTTTGCTTAGAGATGCATGAGAGCCTTGGAACTGTTACTTTCACTCAATTTTTTTCTGTTCATAATTAGTTCATTTGGTAGTAGATGCAGTGAGCGTTAAAACCTTCATATCATAAGTAATTATTATTTTTTTTTAGTTATGAAGTTTACTCCCACTACATTTTTGAGGCATATTTTACAATGTTATAATATTCTGTATTGGTAGATACAATAGAATATTCTGTAGCTTTTACAGAGGCTAACAAAAGAAAAGTGAATTTTCACAAAACCAGTAATCACCTACTTCCTCAACTCTGCATCTGATTGAGAATACAAATTATGTGAGTTTGGTTTTTTTTTTTATTATTATTATTATTATTATTGTTATTGTTATTTAAAGGAAAAGGACATTGATTTCACACCTTTTGGGTTTTGGTGGGGTTTTTTATGCTGTTTTTTTGTGTGTGCGTTTGTTTGAAGTTTACCAGATTTGCACAGCAAAGTTAACCTAGCTACATGACTCTGCAAATCAGCAGTATAAACATTTTGCAGTGTAACAACAGTTTCACTTTGCTATTAAAAAGGTGGAGTTATAACTCGCATTTGCAGGACCACTTACATTAGTAAGTGGCATCACTTGTCTCTGCATTGTCAAAACGAGGTTGCAGAGCCCCTCATGCATACACTGGTGTGTTTTTCAAGTTCCAGTGATTCCTTTGGGCCCCTATGAACCTTTGTCATGGGTTCAGCAGCAGCAGTCATTTTTCTCCTTCGTACTAGCTGGTGCAGCACTGTGGTTTTGATTTTGGGCCTGGGAACTGCGCTGATAACACCAGTATTTTCAGTTACCTCTTGATAACGTTTTGGTCTGACCAAGGACTTTCTGAGTCTTATGCTCTGCCAGGGAGGAGGGGAAGCTGGGAGGAAGTGGAGAGAGGACACCTGACCCAAACTGACCAAAGAGATATTCCATGCCACAGCACGTCATGTTCAGGATGTAAAAATGGAGGGCAGAGACCCAGAAGGGTGTGGTGTGCACTGCGTGGTCGGGCTTGGTATCGTGTGGTGAGCAGATGTATTCTCTTTCTTTGTATTTCTCTTGTCATTATTATTGGTGGTAGCAGTACTGGTTTATGTTATACCTTAGTTACTAAACTGTCAACCTGTGGGAGTCTCATTCTTTCGATTCTCCTTCCCATTCCCCCTGGATCTGGGGGATGAAAGAGAGGCAGGTGAGTGAATGAAGTGCATGAGGGTCTTAAACCACTACAACCTTTTAACCTGAGTTTCTCTTGATTCCGTTGGGCCTCTATGAACCTTTTAACCTGAATTTCTCTTTTGATGATGTTGATTAAATCTTAACTGCCACTCCACAGCTTTTAAATAACCATTACATATTGTTTACATGCCTGTCACTCACAGGGCTCAAAACCCACAATAATCCATGGTGGGAAACAAGAAATATGACTTGACCAAGCAAACATGAAAGACTAACAAAAAACACAGTATCAACATAAATACATGGGGCTTTACTGAAGCTATTTCTATACCTGCAAATTGTGCCCCCTCTTTTGTCCTAGTATTTCCCTGGATGTAGATTCTGTCATGCAAAACTCCAGAACTTAAACATGAAGACTCTTGGATGCAACCAGAAAGTAAGTGTGATTATTAATACTTACATTTCCATTCAAGTATGTTTCTCATAAAAAAACTCAAGGTTGTCTTTCTTGTATGTACCTATGTAACTAGGGCACATGCAGTGCATGTGCGAGCTAGTCTGGTATGAAGTACATTTCTTTGCCATTTATGAATTTCACTGAACTTCCTAGCAGTCATATAGATTAGTGTTTTCAGGATTTATAGATGTATGTGTGAATACCTAAATAACTAACAGCCATTTAAGTTTTGATTTGGACTTAAGACCAAATGTTAAGTCTGATACTGACACTAGCTTTTAAAGCAGCTGTAAAAACCTTAGGGAGTCATGCATGGAGACGCTTTTCTCAGTTGGTTCCAAGAAGAACATATTATTTTAAAAGAAAAGAAAAAGGTCTTGAACACCTGGCAAAGCTAATGTGTGGAAGTAATTGCTTTCAGTAATATTCTAGGCCGAATTTAGCTTTTAATGGCAAAAAAAGCTACTGAAAGCTTAAAAAGAAAACAAACTAAAACCCCCACCAAGCTTAGGGCTGGGGGCCTGACATGACCAGAGGGTTTTGAAGTGCTTTGAGCAATTGAGAGGCATTTCCCTGTGGTACTTTTGGAAGCAGTAAGTTTGGAATCTTATCAGAAGAATTTTGGTGGTGAGTTGTTTCCAAGATGTGAAAAATGTAGTTGTGTTTGAAGTGGGAAAGTAGTTTTAGGAAGGCAACACGATAATATTACCATTTTAGTATCAAATATTCAAATTTATTAAAAAAAAATAAATAAAAATGTACCCCAGTGTCATTCTCTAAGTAGATCTGTATTTTGAGCCCACACAGATCTTTAAGTCAGTCAGTGCAGTTGTTTTATAGATCTCATTGTTCATTTCATTGAACCTTACATAATATTGAAATAATACCATCCTAGTCAAATAAGCAGATCTAGCAAAATGAGGGCGTTGTTTTTTACTCTACTTAGTGCAGCTGTAATTAGAATACAATAGTTAATTGTAGGTTAATAATAGGTTAACGAGATAGCCACAATAAAAATAAATGTGTTATGGCCAGTTCTGCTACTCTGTCAAAACCTCCTTTAGTGGAGGACTTGCTCACCTAATATGCTGGTTCTCAGACAGTTTCATTACTTGAGAAAGGCTTTCTGAAAATGTCTTAAGAATAAACTTTTCAGGGGATTATTAATAAAATCAATTTAGTTTAATCAAGGTACTTCCCTGTTTTGGAGGTTTCTCTCTTTTGTGAATATAAATCCTGTTTAAATCTTAGTCCAAAAGCTGACAGAAGTCTAAGGGAATTTTATTAACCCAGAGATTTAGTTGATTTCTGTAACACCAAGGTTTTTGACAAGTAATTTCTCCCCTTCAGAGGGAACTGTGACCCAGCCCAAGAATTGTAAATAATGTCTGGTATCTATTAGACTGTGTTTCAGTTCTGTGCTTTCCGTAAGTGATTATCATCAAGTGTAAAGGAGATCCATAGCATAAGTGTTAAGTCTTTCTGGGATTAATGATAAACTTGCTCAGATTTGGAACTTCAGTAGTAGATCACTAAACATTTGCACCAAAAATACTTAAAGGTTTATTTAATCAAGAGTATTAAACTTTTATGTGGGATTTAATGTTGTAAGATGGTGTAAGAAATACTTAGCTGTGATTTTTGAATATTTCTATAATCCTGGACTGTCTAGAATTACTGTGAGGCTATGGAATTGTAGTAAGGAATTGTGGCAATGGAAACATGGGGATATTGTGATGTTAGTCAGCTTTCTTCCTGAGATGTAAGATCTCTAGGAGGAGAAGTAGTAGATTTTGGAAACTAAGTGCCGACTCTTCAGCTTCTTCCTTGCATAAAGTTCTAGAAGGTTTCTGAAAGTGTGAAAAAGAGAAAGGCAAAGTTCATGGGAATGATTCGCACAGTGTTGGTAACAAACATTTATTTCTCTTTAATCTTTTCAGCAAATGCACAAATCCATGTTTACACTGATTTTAGACTATTTCCAGAGTAGGCACATTTGTCTGTAGCCAATTTTTCCAATTCCATCAATCCTTTCTATAATTTTGACTGTTGCATAAAGGTACCTTAAGATATAATCAAGATAGTAGAAAGTTACATTTCTTAAAACATTTAAGGTCTCCAAAACAAAGATCAGAAGTGCCTGCTGCTTTTTTCTCTGCCTCAAATACATTGATGAGAATGTAGGTAATAAAAATGTATCCTGACTTGTATTTATGGTTTTTTTTTTTTTTAAAGTTCAGTTGGAAAATTTGAACATTTCTCATTGGATCTGTAAATATACCAGAAAATAATTTTATAAACACTTAATGACGTTTCTGCACTGGTCTGTTTGGGGCCAGTCCCTTATTTCATCCCTTTTTCTTTCTCTGCTACTATGTTTTCTTTTCCTGCATTTATTTAGCACAAAACAAACTGTGAAAAATTCTACTTTCAGACCATTTTAAGAAGTACAGTTTTCTTCATATGTGTTCTATAATGCTGCATAACTTCTTAAAACTGTCATTTGACTGATATTGGCCACCTGTGGGCAGACAGCCAATCTAATTATATGTCCTAGCTGAAAGTAAAATGGATTCCATTTGAAAACATGATAAACCACTACTCTTTTAAACCTGCCACAAGGTAAAATTTCTTATTGTTGCCTTGGTTAATTTAATATTGATGCTTAAATTATCAGCACTCTTTAAACTAGCCACCACCTTTTAAGAAGGTAGTTAGGATTTCCTTTTCAGTAGACTGAGAATATCTTACTTTCCCTTGATCCAAAACACGGATAGTAGAAGCCATCAAATTCATTAAACAAAACTAATTTCTACTGAATTTACATGAGAATGTAAATAAATCTTAATTTTTCTGCATAATAATCTAATTCTGAAGTGAATAATTATTTGTCCTTTGCCCTTGTCATTTAGCACAGCTAAGAAACTGGATTATTGATGAAAATAAGATAATGTAATTGCCCTTAAAGCACAAATTAAATCCTTTGAGACATGGTCAATAAGTGAGATTACATAATTAATTACTTTGGGGAAGGCAAGTTGACGCTTTTTACATTAAATTCATCATGTAACAAGACTTTTTGTGGGGTAGATCGTATTATCAACAAAAACTGCTAGAGGGACTGAGTTTAACAATTTTATTAGTAGTAGCATATATTCTGAACGGCCTAAGGTCAGTTCTTCGAGTAACACTGATTAGAATGTATTTTCATAATTTTACATTAGTCCTTAATGGTTTCACTTTATGTTCTTTTACAGTTAAAAAATTTGGTTGAACTAATGTTCCTTTAGCTTTGTAGGCTTACAAAGACTCACAGAGAGATGTATGCAATGGGTGTTGAAGTGTTAATAAACCTTGAACAAAAGGAGATGCTTTGATCTGAATACTACTGTGTTTTTTAATAATCAAATGATCCTGAGGGAAGCAAATACTTCAGGTTCAGAGTGTTTACATAAGAATACAGTTAACAGGTTTTGAGAGAATGTCTTGTCTACTGTGATAGCAGAGTACTTTCTGCAGAAGAGAGCTGAATAGTCTGAGAATCTGTTACATTGGTCATGTAAAAACCCTGTTATACTTTTAAACTGTCATCTCTTCACAACCTCTTCAGAAATCAAATCCAACCAGCAATTATATAAACACTAACAGACCAATTACATCCTCATTAAAATTGAAGCATCTCTTTCTTAGAAGTATCTGTAGAGAGCAAGGCAGTGCAAATAATTTACCAGAAGGAGTATCTTCTCTTGAAGTCACAATGTGTATATGTGTAACTTGTTTTGCAGAGACCTATGATGGAGAGAATCAAAATAAATTACGTAGTAGGAACCATGCATCTCTCATTGAGATATATTCATAAGATCTGAATTAAGTTCTTTAAGCCTGAGAAATCAGTGGGATTGAGTGGGAAGAGATGTCATAGAGACATTTCAGTCCCTGTGAGAAATTGAAAGGCTTGTATATTTTTCTACTCTCTGAGCTCTTATTAATATCTTTTTATTTATAATGATTTCTTAAACTTTTTTACGTTTATGACAGAGGGGTTAATTCATCCTAGTGTGAAACTATTATTAGCAGATTATGTTTTATTTTACTATCAAGCACTTGCAATTCTCATTGAATTATGTTGTGTTGTCTACTAACTGCCATGTTCTACTGCTGATTTTGGACACAAAGTACACTTTGATAATTTGTAATTCATAGGAGTTTACGATATTGGATTTAGCCTATTTTTTTTTTTTTTTTAATAACCTGCCATTTTTTGAAATGATGGAACTGAAATTACATAGTGATTAGGGCAAGGGGTAATGGGTTGAAATTTAAACAGGGGAAGTCCAGGTTAGACATAAGGAAGAAGTTCTTTAGTGGGAGGGTGGTGGAGCACTGGAACAGGTTGCCCCAAAGAAAGTGGTAAATGCTCCATCCATGGCAGTGTTCAAGGCCAGGTTGGACAGAGCCTTAGATGACATGGTTTAGTGTGTGGATTCCTTGTCCATGTCAGGAGGGTTGCAACTAAGTGATCTTAAGGTCCATTCCAGCCCAAACTATTCCATGATTCCATGATTTTTGTGAAATTATGGATTTTTATTTTTTTTTCTACTGCTTTAAACATGCATTGTAATTTTCCCCTGTGCACAGAATTCAGGTACATTTTGGTTTTCCAAGGCAGAAAAATTAAATGAGAATTTTATATAAAAATAAATTGACACATTAAAGCTGTTAACTTACTGCTGATTTGATTCTAATGAAGTCAAGAGTCCTTTTTGAGAAATGGAAGGTTTGGAATTTTCCTTGAAGGGGGACTAGCAAATCTCTAAGCAACCTTTCTGGCTTGACAGAGCATCTCAGAAGATTAGGTTTGCTACGAATTAAAGACAAACAAAGCTTTTATTTACCTTGCAAGATGTTCTAACTCGTTAGTTTTTGGGATTCAGCCTAATGTTTTTACAAATTGAAGTGAACAACTCATATCAAAGTAAAGGGAAATAAGAAGGTTAATTGTAATGTGTATTCTTGGTTCTTCTTTTATAACCAATTTATTACAGGCTGCTTCTGGGTCAAAAGTGTGGATTTTGAGTGTTGAGATATTAGCTTTTGAAAAACCACAATTATTGATAAGTCACATTGTTCATTATAAAAATGAAGAGGTTTTAATTCGAAAAATTGCAAAGAGACTTCCTAGTAGTTATGAAATTAATGCTCTTATTTTGAGAATCAGCAGTATTGCTTTTGATGCATATCATTAATAACAAAAAGCCTCATTCCAGTTATTAAAATACTCTTGCATACTCCGTACTGATGAGTTTTTATAGTTTGTTGCTTGCATTACTCCCCAGTGACATTGTATGTGTAGATTGTTCTCCAAGTATGTACAACTGAATAATAATATTAAAACCCAAGAACTTCCTTTGAGTGCACTGTAGAATTAAAAAAGGAAAACAGTTTTAAACCTTTAATATAATAAAAAATTAGGTTGGGGCTTTAAAATTGTTTTGCTTATGCTTCAGTTATTGCTTTCATTAAAGTTTTAATTTCCAGAGATATTGCTTTGATAAAATTAAGTAAACATCTTTGGTTTGTATCTCTGTACACACTGAAAATTATGTGCCTTTCCTCCTCAATTACTGCTGTCTACTTTCCATTATAATTACTTTCCCTAACGTACACATATAACGCAGCAAGATGGAATTAAAATAATTCATCTATATAATGAATGAAAAATGTGTGAGGGTGAAGATTGTATCCTTCGAAATCAAGCACTACAGAACAAGAGCAGCAGGCCATAGCTTTGTTTTTTTTTTTTCACAGTAATATTCTGTTTGTGCCATTGATATAGTAAGTACAGGTATTACAATCCATTTGATGGCAAGAGTAGTTACCTGTTAGTTTTTTACTATAGTGTTAAAGAAGTCTGTAATTTACCAGTTACAATTATTTTGTAAAATGGCTATGAATTTTTAGCCTAAGTGATGCAGATGGGATCACTGAAACCAGAAGAGGTTGGATCAAAACCTCTGTTTGATGAGCATGCATTGATGTAACATGCTGCTGACTGCCAGAAACAGAGTAATTGAAAGGGAAAAGCTGCCTCTCCAATATTCTTGAATAGTAACCTCAGGCACAGGAGTTAACCATGGATTATCAGGTTAGCAACTGTATTATATAACTGCAATTAATGTTAAACCAACTAGTTAAAGTAGTGCTACCTACATTTTCGTGTGTCTAGAGAGCTAGATGATAGGTAAAAACAGGGACTCGGTGTAAATCTTCGTTCTCAGGATGGGAATGGCAAATGGGCTCCTTTCTGGAGAAGGAGTGTACACATGAACGTACGTACTAATATCTGCTATTTATTCTCTGCTTACTGAAGCACTTAAGCAGTTGTCTAGCGGTTCTAGATTGAATTTTTCACTTGATAAATTGAATTTTTTTCCACCTTTTAGCTACAGTGACAGCTTTTTAAACTTTGGAAGTAGCTGCTGCTGTGTTGGCCTTTAGGCCACATATAAACAACAAATTAAACTTTGAGTTTGCTCTCTTACTGCTATTTCTTTGATATCCACAGCTGTAAAAGCCTCAGTATTCTGACAAAAAACCCACAACAACAAACAAAAATACCCACCATTAGTAATTTCTGCACCTTTAACTTGCTGCTGCCGTTATCCATTTCCTGCAATTTTTCTGTTTCAGTGGAGGTCACTATGGCCTGAGTGACATCCAACTCACTACAAATGTCAGCCAAATTAATTTCCTATTTAACTAGTTTGATGACAATGTCTTTACTTAGTGCTTGTATAGAGGTAAATGCAGCTACACCTACCTTACAGTTTGTAAAAACATGCAGAGATTGTTTTATGATGTTTGCATCTTCATTGTGTAGAGGAAATTCCTGTGAGAATTCTGACAAGCTACTGTGGTAGGTATGTGAAAGCCTGTGGTTAACTTACCACTGTGGTCAATCCAAATCCACTTACTTTAGTGAGGCACATTACAGAGGATTAGTGTATTTGAATCTATTTACACCTTTACACTATTTAAATTATTTTACAACTTTGTGAGTGTAGATGAGTAATGCATTTTATGAAGTCTCAATTTTCTGGTTAATAATATCGTACATTTTCCTTGGATAGTTAAAAAAGCAAAACAGCAAACAAAAGAAACCAAAAAAAGACACACACACAGAAAAAAAAAAAACACAAACCAAAAAAAAAAAAACCAAAACCTAAAACAACCACCCAAAATAAAAAAGCCCAAAACAAACAAAAGGCATTTAAATTCAGGTTTTATAAACATACGCATATCTCTACTGATAACATTAGAAAATCCAGGAATGCTTCCCATGTACAAAAAGAGATTGTTTCAGCAAGGGTCAATGACTCAGTTACAGGTGGAGGGCAGGTCTTGTTCTGATCTTACTCTTGGCTTGCATTCTCCAAGGTTTATGCAGCTGCAGCAATCTGGCCTGACATGGTGCAGAGGCTGGAGCCATTGCCGCATTCTGTGCGAGAAATTCCATGGTTAGAAAAACAATATAAATAGTAAATGAACTTGACAAAATAAATGTTATTATTTACTTTCACTGGAATTATCTGACCTACAGTTATATCTGCTCAATTTTTTTTTAGAAGAAATTTTTCAACTGTCTCATACTGTGGTTGTTTAAATTAATGAACAGAAAAAGTGATTCATAGGTGGTTAGCTTAACTACGACCAGTTTATATGGCATGGGTAAAATGCAAAGGAGCTCAGATAATCCCAAATAACAGCTTTTAGTCCCCAGTAAAAAGCTTCTTTGTGTTGTATGATGTTCCTCATACAGAGTAAAGCAATGCACATACTATTAATGAAGGTATAATGATGGAGCATATGAGGAAAAAAGTAGTTGACGCTTTTAGTCCATCATTATATGCATGACTGATACAGTCAATATTTTTTTTCCATAAATCTTCTGTTATGATAATATTTCTTCTGAGAAATTACAAAAGATTTTTCCTGCAAGCACCTATATGGGCTTATCTTCACAGAATGTTGCTCTGCTGGTAACCTCAATATGCTATTTCTATGCTTATCTTTATGTGAATGCAATTGCTGTTCTGGCAAAATACAACATTTTAATGGTACAAGCTGGCTAGTGCTGAAAGCAAACCACATATGTACCATAAGTGTATGTCGTGGTTTAAGCCTCTAACCCCTCCACGCAGTTTTCTCACTCACTCACTCCCTTTTTTTTCTTCCCCCAGTCCTGGAGGGATAGGGAGGAGAATCAAAAAAAAAAAAAAAAAAATGCAACTCACACAGGTTGAGATAAGAACAGTTTAGTAACTAAGGTATAACACAAATCACTGCTGCTACCACCAGTAATAATACAAGAGAAATACAAGGAAAGAGAATACAACTGCTCACCAAGCCCGACCCAGCCACTACACCCCCTAGCAGCGAACCCCCCAGTGCACCAAAAAGCTGACCATGCCGTGCACCCCCAGTCTACCACCACACCCTTCTGGGTCTCTGCTCCCTATCTTCACATCCTGGACATGACGTGCTGTGGTATGGAATGACCTCTTTGGTCAGTTTGGGTCAAGTGTCCTGTCTTTGCTTCCTCCTGGTTCCCCCCTCCCTGGCAGTGCATGAGACTCGGAAAGTCCTTGGCCAGACCAAAACACTTACCAAGCAGTAACTGGAAGCACTGGTGTTATCAGTGCTGTTCCCAGGCCCAAAATCAAAACCACAGCGCTGCACCAGCTACCAAGAAGGAGATAAAATGACTGCTACTGCTGAACCCATGGCAGCATATCTTAAGATCCTTTCATTTCTTCTTAATGAAGATCAAGCACTGTCTGATAGGTGGAAGGAACTTAGTATTTGTGAAGGAATGAATTGGTAAGATTTAATCTGGTAAGCTCTTTGCAAAGTGGATATGGTTTGTTTTTTTACCATTTGTGTTTACAGTGAAAAGCTAAAATAATTATGGTGCAGTAATGCTTAACTTTTACCCTGTTTTCATCTCTTAAAACTTCATTTTAAATTTCATAATCACAACTGGTTTTTTTTTGCAGAAAGAAAGGCTGACTTTCTCTGGAAATGGGCTTTAATGAGTTAAAGAAATCAGTGTGATTCTTGGAAATAAAGATTCTATCTATAGAATAGATAGATATATCTTTATATATAGATATATTTATATATCAAGATATAAAGAATGTATCTATATAAAATGGTGAATCTATCTATACTTTTTGGTGGATTAAGTTGGTTTGCATTGCAGTCACAGAAGTGAGGGGTAAATTATCTTGTGGGGAAATCCATGCTACGTGCATAATGATAATGGTAGTTAAGTTAAGCTGAAACATCCTGGTTTAATCTGGTTGTCATATACTACGTGTGTGGTCAGAGTGTATGCGAGAGTAGTGCCATTATCGATGGAGAAGAATATGCCCATGACACTGCAAATTACACTTCTCTGTTACAGTGGTTTTGACCTTTGATACTACTCTCACTTGCCTAACAACACACACGCCCTGAGAATGTTTAGAGCAGTTTCTGACGGTCTTCTGCTTTGAGCAACTACATAGCAGCTGGAGGTGTTTAGTGATGACATGAACAGTAGAAGCTAATACTCTTTTGAGCATGTTAAATCTACAACAAAACACCGTCTCATTACTTTCTATATTAGCAACATCCATTTGATCCCGTAGTTATGGTTACTGTGTTTTATTAAACGTAGGAAATAATTTGATTCAGACAATTATTCACACCAGTTTATATCATGTTGAAAGAATCAGTGTGTGATAAATCACCCTGTATTAATCACTTCTCCACTTAAAAAAAAAGAGAAAAAGGAACTCGATACAAGCTGTATGGCAAAGTACTCTTTAATTCGGGAGTTTAAGGAGAGTGTTATTCAAGAGAAATTAGATGTTTCAATGGTGTGCCTTTGACAGATATGGACAGAAATTAATTCATATATTGGCTTGTTTATAGAGAAAACAAATCCAGATTTCCAAAGGATTCTAAGAGATTAGGAATCCGTCTTGTATTTACAGCTCTTTTCTACTTCTTTTGAAAACTAGGTCAAAGTGCGTGCTGCTGCTATTACTGTCATTTAAAGGGAATTTACTTCAGTGTTTATCCTAGTAAGCTATGGAGAAATTTCATTCTTGTCATTGCAGTGATTCAGACTTATGGCTTCTCCAGTCATTGGCTGTTGGGTTTAAATCGCTGATTGTAAAAATTAAGGATCGTGTTACACAGTGATTCTATGAAAAATGCAGAGTAAAAGGGCATACTTAGTCCAGTCGTGAGGTTTCTTGAGACATTGATAGGGCAGATAGTTCACTGGTGAACAACAGGCGGAATATTCAGCAATCTTCTCATAATGCATAGCCATTATTCTAGCAACTTGTCCAAGTTATTTGCTTGAGATTATGTGCAAAGATATTTTTATACTATTCTCACCTAGTTTTGTAGTCCTTTCTGTAAATGTCCAGAAGAGCTGCTGGAGGAAAAAATACTGTTTTCTCTTATTATGCCTGAAATCTTAGGGTGGGTATTATCAAATCAGAACTAGATGGTAGTGTCAAATGGTGCAGGAAAAAAACTCTAATTATTGGCTCAAATGGAGAAGTTACTAAATCTGTTTGAAATCTGAGTAGAGGCACATTCATAACCAGGCCACTATTTTGAAAGTTTTTTCTATATTGTAGGGTTTTATTCTTCTGCATTTTTTATCGTCTTACAACATTTTATGGCTGATAAATGCAATTTTCCATTTTGTGAGACAAATAATCCTTATGGTTCTAATTTTTCATCAACCAGTTGAGCTTTACATGCTGTTTATTATTGTTACAAATGGCTATGTTATAGTAGTTTGTTTCAATTATACTGACAATATTCTGACTATTTTTCACCCCCATAGGTAATGACAAATACTTCCACTATATGTAAACTACAATTGATTTTGTTAATTAGCTATTCAGTACAAAAAAAAACACTGATAGAATTCTTAATTTTTTATGTTTAAAATTTTGGCAAAAAGAAAGGAAAGTTTCAGAGCAAAAGTACAAAATTTCACCTGGTTGCTCAGCTACTTGTCTATCTGTTGCGTTTGTTAATTTACTGGAAATTATAGTTGTATGGTGCCTGTTATCTAATCGGATTGATTAGAATTTAATTGATTATACAGTGAAAAGGCAGCAATCTTAGGGAAGTGATATTAGAAATACCTGAAGGGAGGGTGTAAAGAAGATGGACCCATGCTCTCTTTTGTTGCATGTTACCCAGTTACCTACAGGGGTACCAGCAGTGCACACTAACAGGGTTGAGTTTGATCTGTCACAAACAAATTTTCAGACTTCTCACAATGGTTACTGGAGTTAAATTTAGTGCTGTGTAGTATTTTATTTTGAAGCAGCAATTGAGACAGCAACTGGTTTTGGCAGAGTTAGATGTTACCTTTTATTGAAGCCATATTTTTTAAAATGTTCTAATGTCTGTTCTGTTGAAGAGCAGAATGAAAGTAATCAGCACTGAGTTTCAAATACTATCTTTTGTGTAGTCCCTTTAAGCACCACTTATTCTCTGATGCCATGTTTGTTTACGAAAGAGCTTGGATGAATATGGCATTCCAAAAGCAGTGGTTTCCTATGTCTGCAAGGGTGAAATTGTACTTCTCTTGGAACTAAGGACAGTCCCAACGTGCAGGTTGACACATGGTCTTAGAGACTATTTTTTGTGGTAAATGATCCCCATATGTCACAGATTTTAGTGTTAGGGACTAGCTGTACACAGAGACCTTGTCAGGCAGATAGACACAAGCCCAACAGATGGACTGGAAGAGGGTATTCTGAGTTATGTTGTATCATCTGAATATTGCATTAGTCAGCCATCCTCACAGATTACATTTTCTATTGGAAAGGCTATTCAAAAAGCAATTAATATTTCTAGAGTAATTTTAAGATACTGTAAGTTTTTAATATAATTGCTCCAGTACACCATTTTTTAAAAAGAATGTAATTTTCTATTTGTTATATATGTAGTGACAGAATTCTGTACTTAGTAAACATGCATAATTAGGTGAACACTTCAAGATCTTGAAAAATGAAATAGTGGTTTCATTACATTCTGTTTTGTATAGGGCAAATGGACTTTTGCATAGACCAAGGGAATAAGTTTAAAGGCATAGGAAATTAAAATTTTATGAGAGTTTCTGCCCACCAGGGTTGATGAATCAGACTGACTTCAAAGAGAAATAAGGTTTTCATGTCATCTGTTGTTTTCAGTTTTTCTTATGTTTAAAAGGGTGGGAGCTTTCATGTATATCTCTCTTTCTCTCTCATATGCTGCATCTGATCTAAAGCTGATCAAAGCCTTTTAGGTAATTCCAGTAGGTCTTCAGTAGACATTAAAATCAGTTCTACTAATTGCTAGAAGGGAAAGATGGGATTTTCAGCCACCTGAAAAGTGCATAACTTCCATCAAGGACTTTTGGAAATCAACACTGAAATATGTAGTTGTGCGTCAGTTCCATTAATAGTCATTGGAGTAAATTACTCCTGAAGGAGTAAATATGACTGAGCAAATTGCATGCTTTTTTTAACCTGTGTCATCCAAGGCCACATTGTATCTCTACAGCTGTACAACTGAAGAGTGTCTTCAGCAGATGCACAAAGTTTCTCGAAAAGAAAAATGAAGTTTTTAAACTTTTAACAATGTCTAAACTCTTTTTTCCTGCACTAAGTATGCCATTTTGTTTCTTTGCTGAATGTCTGAGTCCACACACAACATTATTTTTAGGTTAGCTTATGACAAATGACTGTATGAACCACAGAAAGTAGAGAGGGCAAGATATAAAGCTCAAGTTTATAAAAGCTTGTCATCATGGTAGAATGAAGTCTTGGCATTGAAAAGCCAACTGTGACTCCCTCCAGCACAAGTGACCCCTGCAGCCTGTCTATACTTGTTGTAAGATTAGTCTTTATTTTTCCCAGGGGACAGACACAATGTGTGTGTTCCAGCAGCTGCTCCCATAAGCAGCTCAAGACACTGAAAGAGGAGGAAAGAGGAAAGATTTTTCTTTGTAGTAAATGGATTAAAAACTTGAGCTAGGAAAAAAAAAACCAGTTTTAAAAAAAATAATTTGATGAACATTGGTATTAAAGGAAAAAGAATTCACCCATATACCATATTTTCAAACTGAATTTACTATGTAACTCATTAATGTCCTTTAGCTGTGACTAATAGGAGGTCATGTTTATTCAGGACCTCTGTGGCCTCTGTCTAAAGTGATGTCATCTGTGATATTATTTTGTGTGATTTGCATATGTATATGACCAGTGAACTGGGCGGGTAATAAAATATTGCTTTTGCATTGATACGAGAGTGTGTATTCAAAGACAGGGTGACTTTCTGCTGCTGTCAGGTTGAAACGAAGTCAAGCTTGATGTCTGAATGACTCCCTTCCTGCTCTGTTTAACACTTCCCTGAGGTACCGCAACCTGTTCTGGGTTGAAATTTGGAGTAGTTCACAGATGGCTCTATGAGTTCCACGTTAATAATTCCTGGGACAAGATCTGAATAGGAAGTTTCTGATATAATAGAGATTGTGATTTGAAATAGGTAGATGGGTATGCTCTCAAATGACACCTACTGAATATTTATTTTTTTTTTTTCATGAGTTTGAATTACTTATGTCTGTTTCTCTGGACACTAAATTTATTCTCTCATAAAAGATTAGTGTATTTCCTTCCACTTAAAAATATCAGACTGTCACAGCATTTTAAAGATTATGCGTAAATATTCTGTACCTCAGAATGTTTCAGAGCACAGGTGGAAAAAAAAAAGAATAAAAAAAAAGTTGTACAGTCAACAGGGAGATAGAAGTGCAAAAGGTATTTAGGGAAATATATCTCTGGGTTTTGACCTTTTCTAAAAGAAAAAGATTGCTGCAATTAGTCACACAATTACTGTGAAAGCCTGAGGAGTAATAAGACCAAGTAACTTGAGTTTTCTTATGCATTTAGATCAGTAAAATTAATCATGTATGTGAAAAAATGAGTCGGAAATTATCAGAGCAATGCTGATATAACCATACCGTTCATAAAATCTCAGGCTAATTTAATTGTAGTTCATGTCAGAAGAAGGCTGTGGATGGAGAACTTTGGGCATTGTTAACTGTTTGAGATTCTTCTCTTGTGGATTCTTTTTCTTATTTGCAAATCAGAAAGTTCATTCTCATGCATTACCTCCAATAGCAGTCTGATTCCTTAAATAGTTGCAGACCAGACGCTGTTTGCCTGGCTTTTAACTGGTTTTACACAGCTGTGTTAAGCTAGCATACATTACTGCTTTACTTCCTACTCCAAATTAAACAGACTTACAATACATCTAGTTATAGGGAAAACAGGCAGTGTTTCACAAATATGTCTTCAGGATTCATTGTTTTAGCCTTAACCATAACAATGTGTCCAAACCCTATATCAGAAGTAAACAAGGCAGTGTTCGGTGTAGACCTGTTTACAGTCCTGTGGTCCATGCAAGATCACAAAAAAACCCCAGTTTTTCTCCTCCTTGAATTCTTAGCTTTTTCAAAATAATCCATACCCATAAACTTCAAATATAAGCAGGCAAATGTCACATACTGAGTTTTCTGAAGGCTGCTGAAATGATCACATCACCTTCTGTGGATTGTACTCAGAAATGATCATTAGTCTCTTTTAGGTTCATAAAATTGTTTCCCATCTTTCTGGGGCTAAGATGGAATATGAATTATGTACATGAGCCTGAAATTATGGCTGTCCTCCATCTGCTATGGTGCAGAGGGCTGATGCCCTCACTCTAGAGCTCAGCTCTTAATCTGGAGTAGAGATATTTGCATTGTTGTGTGCTGCTTCTCTGCTTCTCCAGTCGTCTTATCTTTCCAGCAAGCTATAGCCTCATATTTGATCAACTTGATAATTTCCACATTGATAACTTCCACATCTTCTGGGTTCACATCCCAGCAAGTATTTCCCCAATTCAATTCCCCATTTCTCCTTCTCTTTGAGGACGCCTAATATTGTGTTATATTCTAACCAGATTAAGTCTCATCTGGTTAAACTCTAAATGTTTTCCACATCTGGAAGTATTTCCCTTTTCTGGTCTAGTATCAGCGTGGTGACCTAAGGTTACTTTTTCCCCCCTTATATTTAGCAGATCTAGTTCCTGAAGATAATCACACTAGAAATAACTCTTTCAGGCAAATCATTCATTGTTTACCTCCAGTGCAGTGCTTGTTCTTGCCTTCTTGGAGACCTGCAGTTCATTTGAAAGTGGTAACATTTCTCTTGGCTTAAGGGGTTAATACATCATCTGTAGAACCAATGAACAGGCCTAAGAATATCTTTATCTTATTTGAAGATGGACTTCTGTGTTCTGCCACTAATTAACACTGCATGTTTTTGTCCAAAGAGCTTGAAACTCAGCAGAATTCCTGCGTACTTACTACCAACTGACTGGTTACAAGAGCAGTCTGAAGCTATGCTGAAGCCAGGCTAATTCCCCTGCTGGCATCTGTTACAGTAGCATACATAAGCCTGAGCAGAGTAAACTTCTGTGTGTTCCCCCTTGTGGTGATGTTTAGATTTTTTAGTTGGTGGATGGTCAGTGTGATTCTTGTGTACTATTCCTTGTGGTAGGATTAGTGGACAAAAGCCTTGGTATAATCCTGGTTTGTAAAACCAACCAACCAAAAAAAAACACCCTACTTATCCAGTTCATAGAACTGAAGTGCATGGGACAGGCTATTGAGCATCATCTGTTGGTGGCCTTGCTTCACCACTGTGGAAGCTAGTAGAAAAGTGCACAGAGATGACTATGAGTTTCAGTTCTGGCCCTATCAGTAAAACTTTCATTTTTTTTTTTCACAGGAAATTGTTTAACTTTATACCATTTCAGCTGATGATTTTCTAGCAGCAACAATTGCAATAGATATTTTTATTGTATGAGTTGACAAATTTTGGATTAAGCTGGAAACATTTACAGCCAACATTATTGACACTGATAAAAAGTGCAGTTGCTCAGTACCTGAGCATCCTTGGTTATGGTATGTAATGCCTGACTTTTACTGCCTAGCTCTGGAAACAGAGCATTACAGGATCACAATCCATGCAAATTTATCAAGTTATAAAAGAATCAGGGTCAGTTCTAGAGTCTTCAAAGCCATTTGTCTAGTTTATGAACTCCTGCTTTCCATGTGAGTGAGTTGCCCACTTGTGGCTGGAAGAATGAGTGTTACAGAGCAGCTGAGGACTCTGGCTAGAAGAAGTTAGTGTGAGTGCCACCTATGATATCCCAGAGGATGCTGTGTCTCCCCCTCATCATTCCTTTCTGCTCCCACCCTGAAGCTGAACCCAGGAGCCCTTCCAAAGATTACTACAGTTATGCTAATAATTTATACACATTCTACTGAGACTGAAATTGTATGTCTGATCTTGAAATAATGATAGGCTTAACTGCTCACTAAGACAGATGAACAAATGATATTGAAAACATTTTTCTTGTGAAAACTCAGCTTTCTTTTCAGGCAAAAGAGAGATACTTCGCCTGCAATGTTTTGTTGTATGTTGAGTATTTGATTATATTGTCTAACCAGACAGCAGAAGAACATTTCTAGGCATTTGCTAGCCTCAAGAAAGAAAAAGAATCCGTCTTTAAAAATCTTCCCTCAGGCTAATACTTCTTCTCTCAGACTCAGAATTCCTAATCTTCACAGTTGTAATTAGAAAGAAAATTGTTTTTTTCTAAGAACAAGACAGACACAAAAGACTCTGTGTCCTGTGCATACAGTACCTGCTACAGGATCTGCTCAGAGTTGCACAATCACTTAGTGGAACAATAAGATTAAAGCAAAGTGAATCCTCAGTGACATTTTAGAAGCACCATGTGATTTTTCACATATGCACTCCCAGCTTACTTCTACAAAGCCTATTTGTGGTATCTGACAACATTGATCTCCAGTTTCAAAAATGAATCAAGAAGTGAACAACTGCAAGAAATGCTTTGATGTTTCCTGCTTTATCATAGATAAAGAGTTGTTTTTCCAATGTCCTTGTTTTGTTCCCAAAAAAATGCACTTTTTAATGATGTAAAGAAGACTTGGAGATAATTTAAAACTTTTGGAGCTGTGTCAGTGCTGACCCCCACTCAGTTCAGAGCTGAGATTCCCTAAGTGCTACTTGTTTCAAATTCAGTAAATGTTGATGTCTTTGGAATCCACAATCGATGTCAGTCTTGCCTAGCTCCTTCTGTCTGGTTAAACTGAAATGATACAAGAACACTTATGGTAACAAATAATTTAGAAACAGATTTTTCTGTGCTTCACAAAGAATAGGCATCTTTAGTTATCTATATCAAAACAGCTGATAGAAGCTTTAGAACAAACTCAAAGTCTAAACCTAAAGTCTTTTTTACTCATTTGTCTGTAATATATGAATTGAATTACGGGGCATCAATCACATGATGTTCTTAGTTGATCATCATGTTTTATCTTTGTCACAATTAGTTTTAAAAGCTTTGCTTCTAGTTCTAAAAGGGTGTTTTAAGTGCCAAAACTATTTCATCTGAAGCTATCAGGATCATTTCTTCACATCTGTGATCTTGTCCTCTTGAGTTTTTCTTAATCATTTTCCTCTTCCATCAGGCAGTCAAATGTGTAAGTATCTGGTTTTGTAACTTTCTTCAATACATCATTCTCCCAAGTGATTCCTGGCTTTCAGATTAGATGGAAAAATACTCAAAGCTGTCTACTTGAAGAGAGGCAGACAATGTTTGTTCTTTGCAACTTGCTTTCCTCAATCATATTAGTGGTTCTTTTAAGAACGCTTTTCCATTGCTGTTTGTGTGAACCGAAACTTGGGAATTTTTGTTATGTTTAATATTAGTCCATGTTAGAGATTTTTGTTAACACTGTCGTAGTCACAGGCAAATTTTATTTTGGTTTCTGAGTTTTTTGCCAGCTGTTTTCTGGAAGATTTACCTTGTAGAAAGAGTTTCTTTCTGTTCATTTTCAGGGCAGAAGTGGATATTTTTTTAATGTTTCATTTTGTTTCTTGTATCCTTGAGAAGAAAAGCTGTGTGCACAACAGGCCTGACCTTGTCTTTGTACTCTGATAGTTAAGAAACCTTATTTAAAACTCTTGATGATCTTTGTTCTGTGGAGATTTGAATCTTTCACATGCATCAAGTTCATCTTGGAGTAACTAAATTCATAAGGATTCGTCTGAACATATGGTGAAATTGCATCTTTTTTTATTTGAGTTGCACTCTTGAATATGAACTCTTCCTGTCTCAAGATTTACAGCAGGGAGAGGAAACACTTATCACTATTGCTTGTGGTATAGCGCCTGATTCCATTGTAACTGAGTCATGCAGACATGAATGTAAGGGGCCCCTGAATGAGAGAGGATGTGATTTAACAGTCAAGAAGAGGTAGAAGAAACGAAAGTGAAGAAACTTGCTTCAGAAATACACTTCGGGTTGATAACAAAAATGGGAATTCATCTTATCCCTTGTGACTCTAACTCAGTTTTTCCCTACAAAATGCTGTTGTCAGTCAAGTTCAGAGCACAAGCCCTCCCGTGGGGATCTAGGCCACCTTTGATATGCAGAACTCTGCAGCCTTGAGTATCCTCAGCAGGGACATGCCTCTTTTTTAACATGGCAGCTTTAAAGCTCTGATTCTTGTTTTTTTGTCTCTGCCTGAGCTATGTTGCAGATATGCCTACACCCAGTCTTGTACCTCAGTGATTCTGATACTGATTCTGACCCAGACCTGCCTCATCACTGCAGACGTGCCAGACAGTCTGGACAGTTGGCAGAACCTGGTGAACATTGCTGGATCTGCCCTGTATGCCTTGCATGGCTCCTTGAGGTCTGTACCTGATCTGCTGAGGGCACAGCCCTGCCTCCTTTGCTGTGACTTTTTATTCCCACCTCAATTTTCCCTTACGAAACAGACTGCCCTTGCTGCTCCTCGAAATTGTTTTCCTTTTTATAGAGGGCTGTGTATAAGGTGCAAAAGCAGCAGACCAAAAATATCCTGGTGGAGGCAAGTTCAAGTGTGTGTACTGCAAAGTATATATTTTTTCTCTGTTTAGATATTAGAGTGTGTTGTGATGCAGAGATATTTTAAGTTTCAGTCATCTTCATTGATCACCTTCTTGTGTCATTTTACTTCTCTTGTCTTTTCTTTTAGGTAGATGCTCTATCTTTGTCTGTCTCCTCACTGCCAGCATCATCACTGCTTCATGAGGGTCAGCATTTGATCATACTGAAAAAAAAAAAAGAAAAGAGATTTTAAAGGGAAATTAAGGGTTTATCTGTGTAACAGAGTGGAAGTAGACATACAGTTCAGAATGAAAAGGGTGCACCTAATTTTGTAGTATCAAAAGAGCATAGTATCCTTATATTTAGCTGCTGAACAAAAATCCTTTTAAAAGTCATGTTTGAATTTAGGATTTTGTGCTAGTGAGAAAATCAGTATCTAATTTGGAAAAAGAAAAGGTGGTTAAAGAGCACTTCCTGTGCAAAGAAACTGGGGCACTCTAATCTGCATGCACTAGTTTTTCATACATGAGAAATGTATAAAGTATTTTCCGCTTTATGAACTGTCACATTCACACTGAAACACTTTGGCAGTTGCTTCCTGTATGGTTTGTCATATGTCTCCTTGATGATTTCTCACTCTGTGGAGGAAGGGGTGATTGAGGAGGAACTAACAAATGATGATCTATAAAAATTGATTCTCAATGCATGTCGTTCAGAAGCGTCATACACACCTTATAAAGGGTATATTATCTTTTGAAGTAAGGATCCTGCAAGGCACTGGGGGTGGCAGTGGAGATCCTGCTACTGCTACGTATGTGTACTTGCAAGGCAGAACATATATAGATTGTAATCATTCTCTTAAAAAAATTAAGCTTTTCAGACTGAGCTCAGTTAACAGGAGTGCCAATTTGTTGATGCTTCTGAGCAGATTCCCCTGAAGGATAAAATACACAGTAGAAAGCTGCCAAGAAAGGACATCGCTGTAGTGGTTAATTTGGCAAAGCTGTTCTTATGCCACCCACTCCTCCATGAAACCCTGCCAGGGAAACCAGAGTGTATATGCAGAGATGCAAAGAGGTTGTTGTTAGCATAGACTTACTTTACACTCTAAATTGCCTTCTCCAGGCTAAACAGGCCCAGCTCTCTCAGGCTTTCCTCATTAGAGAGGAACCCTCTCCAGTAATCCCTTGTCTTTGTTGAACCATGGAGCCCATAACTGGACACAGCACTCCAGGTGTGGGTGTGACCCCATCTGATGACCAGATCTTTTCTAAATGAAGACTATCTAGATTTTATAGGACTGTTTTCAATCTGCTCATCTTAAACCGCTTTCCAGAGATACTTAAAACCTTTATTTTTTCCTTTTTTTTTTTTTCCCCCTAAAGGATATCAGAACTGGAGAGGTCAGATTAACTTTCTGTACTTACTGAAGAGCCAGAAATAGAATTAGAAACAGAAACTTCTGAGTTCCAGTCTTAGGCTTTCTCAAAATATGCCATTGTGTTAGATAAAAGCCATTGCATTTTCTGCTCTGGTTGAGCTTGTGTTTTTATAGGCAAAAGTGTGTATAACTCCTTTTAAGGGACTTTCTAACTTCCCTGGGTCTGTATTGCAGCATATCAGTTCTTCATTGTACCAATATTTAGCCCCACTGAACTCCTAGGAGGCTGTATAACAGAGGATATACCACCACCCCCACCACCATTTTTAATGGAATAGTATTAGTTCTGTAAAATGGTGTTGATTTGCCAATCTACCAAGAAACTTGTTTTGAAGTAACTTCAGCTTCACTGAAACAATATTTCATTTTCCTAGCAATACCTGTATTTTGTCCTCTCTGACAGTGGTCTTGGGTGCTATTTACCAGAAGTGTTGTTCTTGCTCTAATGAACAAGGTTATATTGTACTTCGACTGAAATACTGGAAAGACATAGTCTGATAAGTTGCATAAGTTGCAAAAATCGGCATAAAAGCCTTACATAACAAAGAGAGAAAAGAGTCACTTCAGTCCTGGTTTTGTGTAACTGCTAGTTAGACAAAAGCATAAATCTGCACTGCAGTCTTACAATATGTCACTGGTTTACCAAATATATCCTTTTTTCATGTATCCTGTCAAGATAATAAAGATTTAAGCTCCAAGAATGTTCTTTCTGTGTATGAGAAACAAATTTAACAGGGCTGCTATTTCCATTCTTTCAAGCCATGCTGCCTAGCAGTTCAGTATGGATCTTTAGGGATTATATTATTTCAAGTGCAGTTTTACTCAGCACCTCTGAGACCAACTGCTGTGAAATCAAGTACCTGTAGGAAGAAATCTGTCTCCTAATCACATTTTTCTTGTCTCTGTTAACTTTACAGTTTCTTCATTGAAGAAAAATCCTCATCCACTGTGAAGCTGTATTGTGCAGCTCACATAGACTCACTTTATCTGTTGAGTTGTATTAGTTTAGCTGTGCCATAGTATCTCTGAAGGCTCATTAAAGTTTATTACCTGTTAGGCTGCGTTCTTCAGGAAAGCTAAGAAAGTGAAGGGGAGAAGGCTTTGAAGTCTACACAAGATTGTGAGAAGAGTCATTTAGGAGGGATAAAGGAACTGCTCTACCTTCAGATGAATTGATGTGCAGCAGAAAGTGAAGGATGGCAGAATGCTTACATTAAACTTTCGTTGTGTGCTTTAGTGAATATATATCTGAAATGTAAACACGAGATAATTCAGCTTGAAATTACTTCACAAGTGATCAATTCTCAAATGCTGCATGGAGATGATGTCCTAATTATGTGTTAGCACTCTTAATACTTCCTTGGAATAGTTTCTTAAGAAGGAAGCCATCCAAGAGCATATATACCGATTATGCGATGCACATCTGCTGTTAAATCCAACTCGTATAATACTCTGTTCTCTCTTCAAAAGTCTTAAGTTTTGTACTTCCAGGATGTATAGTCAATCTCCAGGATGTATAGTCAATCTTTCTTTTTTTTTCTCAAAGTATGATGCCATTTGTGAAAGGGAAATGAAGGTGACATCAGCCAATGAGTTTGCTGCACAGTCGTTCTGAAGCATGATTCATATTGTTGTCTTAAGAATTTCATTGTTATCAAATGAAGGTTCCGTTATGCAAAAAAAGAACAAATGTTCTCCAAAAAATATCTACTGTGATCTGAAAAGGAGCTTTTAAAATTGGTATTTGGCTTTTTTACCTGAATTCTGATAGTGTTGTTAGCAAAAACTTTAGAGAGGTTTTGACATCCCTGACAGCGTTCAAGGCCAGGCTGGATGGGGTTTTGAGCAACCTCATCTAGTGGATGGTGTACCTGCCAATGGTAAGGGGGTTGGAATTAGGTGATCTTTAAAGTCCCTTCCAACCCAAACCATTCTATGATTATTTCATGTGCTTTTATTAGAACAAAAGTAGGCAATAGTCTCAAGAATTGAAGGGGAATTTAATCTCCCAATAGACACTTTCTGTCTAAAAGTACTTGTACATTTTCTAAAACATTGTTTCCTTCTACTATTAAAGAAAAGTAATTTTATTCACATTTTGTAAATTAGGCCAATTTCATTGACTTTTCTGGTGAGAATCTAGGGACCTTTTGAACTGGATTTTAGGGGATTCCCATTTTCACAATTCTCAGCAGAATGTGCCAAAACTAATTAGTGATTCATTTTCTTTCCTCTCTTTTCTTAAATGGACATTGTAGACTTGTCTATTTTGAGATAAATTTTGGATCAAAGTGTTTGGTAATGAACACTTCATTCTGACTTAGTTTGCTTCTGAACTTTCTGAATTTTGTTTGTCATGGGTTCAGCAGTAGCAGTCATTTTTGTCCTTCTTGGTAGCTGGTGCAGCGCTGTGGTTTTGATTTTGGGCCTGGGAAGTGCGCTGATAACACCAGTGTTTTCAGTTACTGCCTGGTGATGTTTTGGTCTGGCCAAGGACTTTCTGAATCTCATGCTCTGCCAGGGAGGAGGGGAAGCTGGGAGGAAGCAGAGACAGGACACCTGACCCAAACTGACCAAAGAGGTTATTCCATACCACAGCACGTCATGCCCAGAATGTAAAACCAGAGGGTAGAGACCCGGAAGGGCGTGGTGGTGGACTGGGGGATTCACTGCTGGGGGGTGCAGTGGCTGGGTCGGGCTTGGTGAGCAGTTGTATTCTCTTTCCTTGTATTTCTCTTGTATTATTACTGGTGGTAGCAGTAGTGATTTGTGTTATACCTTAGTTACTAAACTGTTCTTATTTCAACCTATGGGAGTTGCATTCTTTTAATTCTCCTCCCCATCCCCCTGGGACTGGGGGAAGAAGAGAGGGAGGGAGGGAGGGAGGGAGTGAGTGAGTGAGAAAATTTTGTGGTTGACTGGACTTAAACCACAACAATTTGTAACCTGTCATCTTATTTATGCTTTGGTTTTTTTTTTTTTTTTTTTTACTTTTAACTGTCTTCTCAGCATTGCCTTTCAAGTGAATATATGTTTCAGTTATGGAGAGAACAAATAAAAGTATTGCTTTAGAAGTAAACGAATATCCTAATGTTTCTGTCTTCACAGGCAGAATTGAAATAGCTTGTGCTTTTAAGGTTAGCACACTGCCCTCACTCCTCAGCCTTCCCTTTCTT
The DNA here is from genome assembly GCA_017639245.1 of Myiopsitta monachus. Classification (NCBI taxonomy): domain Eukaryota; kingdom Metazoa; phylum Chordata; class Aves; order Psittaciformes; family Psittacidae; genus Myiopsitta; species Myiopsitta monachus. Next base: position 16,140,671 of record CM029923.1, on the reverse strand, counting down.
TTTGGCACTATAGCACTGAACTTAAGCTTTTACAGCACACCTAAACTGGTAGCGTCATTTATGTACCAGTACAGAGTATGGCAGAACTAGGTCCATGATGCTGTTTCATATGGTATTTTTAGGAGCTTAGAAATAAAGATGTGTTCTGTTAAAATATGTTAGAAAATCTCAAACTCCTCTTACAATAAGTGAAGAAAACGTGTCTAGGTGTTTATGAAACTTTTACTGCAGTGTTCATCTGCAGGGATATTTCAGAATCTGTGCCTAGGTCCTGACTTGTGTCATAGTTGTACTGCAGTTATTTAAACACTGTATAGACTTTTTGTGGTCCTCAGGATTCTGAACATCAATTTGTGTTTGGTATAGTATACTGCATCGTAATACAATAATAAGCCCTGAAAATGCAAGCAACTTGTTAAAGCACTGAAAAGCTTGACTAGCCCTATTCTTCATGGAGGACTGACACTGAAATTTATTCGTGTATTGCTGTCAGTACGCTAGTAGGAACCTGCAGTGCACAGGGACTTCTTAGAACAGCTTTGTTGTATTTGCGGAGATACTGATTTCTATGCTTGTGTGAAATTAGGTATTGCTGGCTGAGCTCTTCAGGCAGTGGAAAGCAAGGTCAGGGAGCAGCCACTTGCACATATGCTGTCTGCAGGGCTGTGAGTAGCTCCTGTTGCTTCCCAGGAGAGGATATGGTAATGGCAAGGCAGCGTAGTGATGGGACTTCCCCTGCTGAAGGTGTTCATGCAGTGTTTATTGCTATTCCTACCAACAGACTGTAATGCTAGCATAAAAAAAAAAATCACATAACATCTTGCAAAAGGCTTTTAGTTTTGTAATAGATGTAGTAAAATGTTTCAGCCTTGGGTATATTTAAATAGTTTTCACTTAAGTGATGAAATAAGTGACCTGATTCTTTTTAAGCTTATTTGAACAAGACCCAAACACTAAAGTCTAACTCATCCTTAATTTATAGCTGACTGCTGTCCCTAGCTTTTGTCTAAAAAACCATGGAATTATGCTTGTCACATTGCGAATGGAAGCAGAATTAGAACCTATAGTTTTGGTAAACTCAAATGATAGCTTTTTATATGGTTGTTTCAATATTAGACCTTCTCTAAGACTTAAAGGAAAAGACAGTGAAATAGTATTCTGCCCAGACTTTCAACATGGTTCTGATTCTCGGGTACTCCTGAACTGGAAATTCCACATGAAAACTGCAGGAGAAAGTGATTTCAACTGACAGCTCATGTTCAGTGTTTCCTTTGAGTTTTTAATAGAAATAACACCATTTCAGACTTAGCAGATTTCTATGGTATATCTTGGGCAATTGTGCAAAAGTCCATAAGCAGCAGATTGATAGAAACTTCTATAGTAATAGAGACTTTCACAAGAATATCTTCTTTAAACTTTGGATGTTGATGTGGCATGAAATCTCATCATCAGTGTTAAGGCCCTACGCTTTCTCTCTTTTAAGCCAGAGTGTTGGGGTTTTTTAAAAAGAAGTCAAGTCACTTTTTGAACTGGATAAGTGTTATTCCTACTTAGCTTTTAGCCTTTTAAAGACCACTTTTGATTTCTTAAAAGCAACAGTGTTAACCAGAAACTAATCAACCATGGCAGGCAGGTAGTTGATATTTGATTTAATTGTATTATCTTTAAAGAACAGCAGCAGATATATGATGTGCAGGATTCTGTGAGAGCTTTGTGAGGGATAAACATGGAATACGTTTTTTTTTGAAGTGATCTTCGTAAGTTCGTATTTGCTTGAACCTGTTGTGGAGTGAGGGGGACATCTGGTTGGTTGGGGTATTTATTGTTCTTTTTTTCCCCCTCAGCGCTGATTACAGGGAGACTTTTGATGCAGTAAATTTTCATTCATAATTACTTTTTTCACTGTAAAGTTGTCCAATCCCTATGGTGTAACCTACATGAAAGTCAGAGTTTAATTTCTTGTCCTGCCACGTGTTTCTCATAGGGGGTTTACATTGCTTCAGATGCTTAAAGATGAGGTGCTCTCAGATTCAGCATGTGTCGTGGTTTAAGCCCAGTCAACCACGAAGTTTTCTTTCTTACTCACTCACTCTTCTCTCTTTCTTCGCCCAGTCAACCACGAAGTTTACTCACTCACTCACTCACTCACTCACTCACTCACTCACTCACTCACTCACTCACTCACTCACCTCTCTTTCTTCCCCCAGTCCCAGGGGGATGGGGAGGAGAATCATAAGAATACAACTGCTACTGCTGAACCCATGACAGCAGGGATGATCCTTTTTATTTCTTCCAGGTCTGAAAGCTAAAATTTTATGCATGTTCTGGATGAAGACTTACACATTAATGTTAATATGGTGACACTGAATATTTAATGTTCTGGGTGCCTACTATCATTTTCAGGCATCTAACAGAGATGAGTTTGAAGGCCTGAAGTTTAGTACTGTTATGTTTCTTTGCAGTCAGTGAACAGAGTGTCTTTATAGGGCAGATCATGCCAGCAAATCTTAGGAGCTGACATGCAACTGGTATGAATGCCAGCTCTCACATTCCTGGCTTTTACTGTCCCAACCAGAAAAAGTTTGAGTAACTTTCATATTGGTGCTCAACAAAGAAGATTTTCAGCATTTGTATTGAAGGGAACTTTGATAAAATGTCTTTTCATTTATATGTTTAATTTTTACAAAACCAGAATATTTTGATGCACAGTAATAAGCAGCCTTTTAGGGTTGTGAAGGTTTTGTTTTAGTTGGTAGCTGATACTTCAGGGGGAACCTAGTTACTGATGACCCAGTAGCCAAATGTGTTGTGTTAGCTTGAACACACATGGTGATTAATTGGCACCATTTGAGGCCCATGTGCCTTATGGCTGCCCAGCTGTTCCGTAGATGGTTAGGTTAGAAAACATAACTTTGTCTTGTAGCGTTTGAATGAGAACATCTGCCCAAAGAAGCTGATGAGTTAGAAAGGGAATGTGTTTCAATGAAAGCATTTAAAGTCATATTAAGTCCTGCTGTTGCAACCCAAGCTATCGGGTTTTGCCTTTGCAATGCTGTTTTACCTTCATATTTATTTCTGTGATTCAGGCTTGCACATGCTCTGTTATCTGTCAGTCTGGTAGGTAAAGCTATGGACTTTTTTTTAAGTAGCCTGCACTTTCATGTCTCAGTCATAAAAGATATGGTTTAAAAAAGGGGAGGGAAGAAGGGCACACAAATCCCCCCCCACACACACACCTGCTCTCCCCCCTAAAAAAACCCCAAAACCCAAACCAAACTCAACAAAACCACCAAAACCCAGGACAATGCTCAGATTTCATAAAGGTACAATGTATTGCTGTGATATGGTCAGTCACCTGCACAAGTGCTTTAACAGCCATGATGCAGTTTGTATTTACAGAATGGACTATTTGGATGGATTTAATTTGGGATAAGGGACTTATTTTCAGAAATTAAACTGTGCCATTCTTTTGGTGGCAGAAGGGAAGGCAGGCAGACCTCCTTGCACTCCCCAAACTGCATTTACATTTTGCAGATACATTGAAAGCATAAAAAAAAAGAAAAAGGCTTTTACTGAATAAGCACTTAATATCTGTTGATAACTGTCAGCACAGTAGCCATCAGTAGAATAAGCACCTTCTCTAATATTCTCAAGAAAGAGTAATTTGTTAGCGCTAATGATGAACATAGTTACATGTTTCCTTTTCAGTAACGATTTTATAGCTGAGTATACTTGGCAGCTTTTAAAATTGTCATCTGAGTGCAAGTGCTCTCAGACTTGAAACAGGTCATTAGTGCATTACCGGGGAAATATCTATTTTCATGGCATAACTTTTTCTTACTATACAACTTCATAATGTTAATCTAAATTAGTTACGTATTTGATTTGTCAGGATTTTCATTCTCTCCTGCTGTTTTAGATACAGCTGCAATATCCTTGGAAGAAAAAAACCCAACCAGTAGTTCCAAAAAAATGCATGTATTTAAATTCACCTCACAAGTTTTACTCCTGAAGAATAGAGCAGAAGGCTTTTAGGGGACTTAAATGAATTTGCGCAAATGTTCTTCTTGCTTCTGTAGGGCTTGTCAGAACGATTTAAACCTGCAAGAATACTTAGGGTACTTACAATTTGTGCTTTATCACTCAGTTGTTCAGCAAGTCATTTGGCTCTTTCTATGTGCTGTTCTTCAAATAATTGCAAGTAGCATCCCAGAAAAAGAAACATTCAATGTCTAAACTGGAAACATGATCATATTAAAGACCTCATTTAAATTGTCAATAAGCACTGTGTTTGTACATGAATTATGTGTATGCATGTTTTCTGAGAAATGTGTGGGTTTTTTTCATAACAATGTAGAAGAAAAAGAACTTGCATAGCTTCAGTTTTGCTTTCTTTAGATGTTTGTTTTTTTGTTGGTTTTGGTTTTTTTGTGGTTTGGTTTGTAAATTATTTTTAATTTGTTGTCATTTTTTCTTTCTTTCACTTTGTTTGAGTTATGCTTCAGTTTTTTTAAAGAATTTGTATTCCAGAAATTTTTCTATTGGTTTTTGCTTCTAGTATATATTAAAGTGCTTTAGTGTTTTACAGATTCCTTAACCCACTCCTATTTTAATGTCCTGCAAGTGAAAAAAATAGATGCAGAATTAATATTTAAATTAACAAACTTGATAGACATTCTTCTCTGCATTTTAAAGTCTAGAATGGCAACATACCTATAAGAACAATTTGTAAGCAACTTGAGAGTATTTACTTTCTTTGAGTATACCTCTCTTTACCTTAAAGTGTTAAACTAATAAAACGTGAAGTGGAACCTCATTTCTGTACTGATTTGGAGAACCTTCATGAGGATAAGCCAAGTAAGCCAAAACTGTTTTGTGATTTTTGGAAGACTCTTCTGAGATCACCAAGGTTGAAGACAATTTATATGAGGGCCTGTATTAAGAAGTATTCAAAACAGGGAAATGAAAACTAGCTTCTGAGAGCAGGACACCAACCAAGACATACGCTGTTAACTTGGTTATGAAAGATTATTATTAATTTTCTCAGGCTTTTAAGTTCAATTATTTCATTAGCTATTAAAGAAACAGGAGCTGTTTTTCAGCATCTGTCAGCTTATGTTGATTAGTTTGAGTGTTTTCTCACTGATGAGGGGGAGCAGAGTTTAGTTTTAAGATACACAGCTCCCTTGCAGATTCTGAGGTACTAATTAGTGTGTTTAATACTTCCTATTTCTGAACTCTTTATAATTTTCTGTTAGTCATCATTAGAATATTATATTGGGGTTTTAATTATGTTGTGTAATTTGATTTATCCAAGCTGCATACTTCTTGCCATATCATAAAAGAGATACAATATATTAGCATATTTTTAATTTGTTTCTCATTCATATGCTGCTACTCAGCATATTTGTAACTTCCAAAGAGAGAAGGCAGGTGATAAAAGTTTCCTCTTTGATTTTTAAACTTGTTGCAATACTTGTCACCTGGCAAAAACTGATTAGCTGCCTTTGAAGTTGGGCAAATCTCATATAAGCAGAAATTGAAATGTAAAGGATACCTTTAAAGAAAATAGTATGAATGTTTCAGATCAGGCAGTGCTTGACTTGGTAGGCATGATTTCACAAAAGCCTTACCTTTAAGTTTTATTAATCAAATCCAACACAGTCTACTTTCAGACACAATCCACGCACAGTGGTCATCTTCTAAGATTTGGTTTTTTCACAGCTTCCAAGCACCAATTTTATGGGGCAATTGGGTAATGCTGTTTGTATTTTGTCATAGCTGGCAGTAGAACCCCACTCCTCCACCTTCGATAATATATACATTTATACAAAAAACATTGTTACCTGAAAATATTTTTAGGAAATGCCATTTATTAATGTATTTGGGAGAGACCACCTCAAACTTTCCTAAAGTTTTATTAATACTGCCAGGCTAATCTATACAATCACATTGCCCATGGTGATTACATTTATGGATTTCATTTTTTAAAAAATTACTAAGAATAATATGAATTGAAATATTTCACATATACCATGAGAATTGATTTTGCATGAAACAGAAAAATAATTTCTGTTATTCTGATGAACAAAGCAACAAGCAAGTAATGGTACTTAAAATTTTGAAGTTTATATTCATCCAGCGTAAAGCCTGAAGTTTCAAGTGTAGATGGTAAAAGTTTCTTGGTTTTGTTACTTTTATGCAAGACTTAGCATCTCACATGGTTTCACATTTTAAGAAACCTTTGCGTTATTTGAACATAGAAAAGTTAAATGCTTCCGTTCATTTGCTTTATCTAAATAAAATGAGTTGTAGCCACAAAAAGCAGAATCATAAACACTGTCAAAATCAGGGTCAACTTCCGATTGTCCCTTGATCAGAGGTTGATCAAAGTTTCAAGTAAATATGGGGAAATTCATCTCTGTGCAAAAAATGGTCTAACTGAAAACATTCTCCAATTTGCTTTGCAACCATCAGATTAAATTCTTAATTTAAAATTTAAATAATATTACATTATAGTAATACAAACCCACCCATATTTTTTAGTATTACTGATATATCCTAGGCAAGCTAAAGTTGCTCTTATTTCTGGGCCTAGTAGTGAAAGGAGATTTGCTGAGAATATTGTTTATCTCTGAAGCTGCATACTTTGTTTTGCATTCTTTTCAATAGGCATTTAGTAGCAGTAATGATATTTTTAGTTGATGGTAGTTTTTGAAACCAGATAGTCAAAATCTTAAATTTTGTGCTCAAATGTTAACAGCTTTTGAAGAATATTACATTCATTCTCCTTATGTGATGGAGCCTTCTTTCACTTTTGCTGTGAGGTGGCTTAGTTTATTGTCACCCAAATACTTGAGCTATCGATTCCGATTGTATTAGAACAGTTTTTGGTAATATAGTGTACATATTTCTAGGCGCAAATCTAACTTTTTTTTTTTTTTGATGTAGCAAGGCACAAAGTGTCAGTAAATTGTTTATTGAATGTGATGTTTCACAAAAATGATGTAAACAAACAGTAAACGCAGTTCTGACAGCCTTAGCTTGACAGAAGTGTGGACTCAAACAGTACTTATTAAAACTTTATGGTTGTTTCTAGCTTCTCATAAATTAACACCCTCGACTAAACTAGCACTAGAGATTAGTGAGGAGCTATATCACATAAATACATTTGCATGTGCAGAAATTAATCAGCAGGAATTTCTTTTAAAGGAAGACATTTTATGTCACAGTTCTGAAGAACAATTAATTTATTTGATAACAAAGCTAACAGTCTAAAAATTGGTGAGGTTGTCAGGTCTGAATTTCAGTGCTGATAATCATTTCCTTTTGCTATTATCAAAATACAGCATTTGGAAAACAGCCTCTTGCTTGTAATGTTGGGCATTCATGGGAGGGGAAAATCTGATGTGCTATTACAGGAAATACTCTTTTTTATATATAGCATATTTGGCAAAATAATTTTAGAAAAATAGATAAGAAAAAAGTATTTTTTCTGCTACAGTTACTTGATATTATACAAGTTGCTAGTAAATGGAGCATTCCACTGACTAAAATTGCCACTATACTCTCGCTTTCCCGTATCACAAATGGTTAAATGTAAATATATTAATTATTTCACTACTCGTGCAGTTTAAATTTATTTGTATTTATCCTTCCAAAGCCTAAACCCAAACTTATATTAATAGAATGGAGACTATTATACATACTAAGATCTCTAGTTAAGTAATAACAATTTTCATCTCAGTGCAGTTTGGAAATAATCGGTGACACCTGGTTAGCTGGAAGTTTGAATCCCGGAAGTCTTACCAGATTTTCTCATCTTTATCCTGATGGCAGTGATGAAAAAAATATAGTAAACTTCTCTACTTAATTCAGCACCCATAATTTTATTTGTAATCTGCTGCACTATCTTTGCACAATAATAATTAATGATCATATTTTCAATGGTAATTAAACAAGCATGTTTTCTAGAAATGTTTATGCAGTTATAATTAATTCAATGGAGCTAGGTTCTAATATTTAAAATGATGAATATTTGATGATTTTACATTATATTAAAGGATGTAAATATTGAAAGAAATTTCACAGCTTGAAATTAAGTGTGTGCGCCAAACAAATTAGAGTGCAGATTGCATATAACTTTCTTAATTTTTAACATCATTGCTGAAAGTCTGTTAAAAATCAAAATTACTGTATTTCTCAACTGTACGGAAATAGATATTCTGAATTGAAGCCTATGGGAATTTTGTCATTAGCTTTGTACAATAAAGATTAGAAGGTTAGTGCATAAGCATTGTCAAAAGTTGACTTCTTCGACAATTACTCTACTTGTCATAATAGTGCAGGAGTTCCCCTTTTAAGGTAAGGGTTAGACTGTACTTAATTTGTTTAGTTATTGATCTCTAAATAGCACTAGAAATGCCCCAGAGGAAAGAGAAATGTAGGAACAGATAGACTTGACAGGAGGATAGAATAGCAAAGACTGTGGAGCTCTGAAGCCCTAAACCATCTAGACACAAAGAGCATGGGCAGACTTGTTTACCTTCTTAAAAAGGGTTAGAATGAAGTAATACTTCAGATTTTTCTATGTGGTATCTAAATTAATTATAAAAATAGAGATTTGATAATGACTTTCCTTATTTAACAGCTGATCACTATAATTTTGAAGAAAATTAGGGAGTCTATCTGCTCAACTGAGCAAAACAGTAGTTTCAACTGTAGGTGTTTCAGAAATACTTTATATGCCTGTTAGAATAGCAGATGAATAAACCCCCTGCAAACTCATCACTCACACAAAACTTACTGTATTTCTTAAAGCTGTTTGAGACTCGTATCCAGGGCTCTAAAGAAACAGGCAATATTTAAACCAAAACATAAAACTCAAAGTAAACCCCAAATCCGACAGCCACTATCAAATGTCACACTTCAGATGATGAAGTCCTGACTCTCCTGAGTAAAAAAACCCAGCAGAAAACATTTGATGCATTCCTGTTCTTTTTATGGCTTGCTAACTGCTGGAGTAATATTTCCTGTTTGAAGAGAACCCACAGAGAGAATTTTTATTATTTTTTTTAAATTCCCTGGTGTCATTTGCAAGAACAATTACTTTAAAATTGATTAATTTAAAATTTAAATAAAATGGATCAAAACTTTAATTTTAAAAGTTCTGTTAATTCTGATACTGCATGTTGTTGATATCCGCAACCAGTTTAGCCTACCTAAACTGGATTTCAAGGACAGAAGATAATTCTTTCTATGTTAATCATTCTTTGTGATTACAGCTTTCTCAGTACAAACTAAAAAGATGAAATTGTGAAACATTTCCCAGCCATAGTTAACTTCCAGTTTCACTTATCTATTCCTTCAAGGACCATTACTCCAAAATCCATCTTGTGGACTGTGAATTTAGGCACAGCCTTAGGCAAAAGTCTTTTTGTGGCCATGGTGACTGTCTGTGATCTGTGGTACCTGTGACATAGTATTTCTCCATCTACTCACCATTACTTTAATCGCTGCCTGAGGACTCAAGTTGTTTGCAGCTAAAACTTGGTAACCTTTTAAAAGGGTAACAAATGGGGAATACCCTCAAAATCTCTGTGAGATATAAGGCTTTGATCTGTTCATAAAAGAATGTTCTGTTTCTCTGAAATCCCTTGTGAAGGCCAAATAGACTTACAGACCAAGCTAAAATACCTTTCTATATCTATACATCTGTTTGTTCAGCAGGGACACATGTATTCTGAATGAGTTAGAATTGTTTACCCAGCAGCTCGACATTTACAGTTTTTCCTGGTGAAAGTTCAGAAGCCATAAGAGATCATCACCTCTTAGAGTAAATAATAAAAACTGATGAGGGTTCACAAAAGGTGAGGGAAGGTTCTTTTCCTCCACAAATCTCTCACCTTGTTTGGAATTACATTGTCTAGTGTATAGATAAATATAACTGTAGTTGTATTTGGTGTAACAGTATCTTCCACAGGCACTAATTGAGAATCACAGTGTACAGCACAGAGTTACTGTGTTTTATGACCACAGTACACTTAAGCAGTTACCAGCCTCACTGTTCTGTAGGACTGGTTGATGTAAAACACTTGAGAAAAGGTCATTCAAACAGAAAGTTGTCTCAAATACAGACAGCTATTGGAAATATTCTGGTTACAAGAGTAAAATCATAAGGTGGGTGAATAAGGAGCAACTACTGTGTAAGACGCATCTTTTTAAGTGTAACTTGGAAAAAGAAGGCTGTGCATTGCTTAGCAAGATGCATTTTTTTTGCCTGGGTTTCATTACAAGTTCTTGAAATAAAGATGTTCTGAGTCCTGTACAGTGAGGCAGTTCCTGGGAAATTTTTAAAATTGTTGACTGCTATTCCAAATCACTGATTTGCTTCAACTTTTTGCTGTACTAGTTACATACAAAAGCAGAGTGTAAAGCAAGCAAAAGAGTTGTGTGAAAAGGAAGGTGGTTGTAAGTGGGTTGAATATATTAATTTCTTTTCCTAATTTTAGAACTTCCTCTCTTTTTTTTTTTTTTTTTTTGACAAATTTTTCTTGTAAGCCTATTAATGCCATCTAAGATTGTCTTGTAATACGAGTCTGGATAATGAGTAATCACTGAGAATTCTATTCCATGTAATTTTTGTAAGGAAGAAGTAGTAGTAGTAGGTAATGCTCTGTTTAGTACAAGTTTGACACAAGTAAACTGAATTGGTTCGGGTTTCTTAAATCTCTAAAATAAATCAGAGATATTCAACATGCCAAATTTTTGTTTACCTATAGAACAGAAAGGTCCTACACAAGAGCACTAGCTTAAAATCTGTAGGAATCAAAAGTGAGAATATCTCATGAAAGAGGCAAAGATCTTTATCCTGTAACTAATGAAAACCACTGATAGAATATTAATTCACAAGCAATAGATAATGTTGATAAACAGTTTCTAAACTGTATCAGCAAAACCATGACATCTAGCAAACTTTCATAAAGATTAATTCTTTTGTTAAGAAAATTGGAGTGAAAAACAAACAACTTTTGTATAAGACGACCTTTGTTTTCTTGTTAAAAATAAGTAAAATTGATGGTTTTTTTATATTCCTGCTTAATTACACTTATGTTTCCAGCTATTCTGAAAGATGCTCTTTAAATGTGACTTACTGCTGTGGGTTAACTCTGATAGGAATCCAAGCCCCACACAGCTGTTCTCTCACTCCTTCTCAGTGAGATGAAGAAGAGAAATGGAAAGCCAAGACAGAAAACTCATGGGTTAAGTCATTCCAATAGATGAGTAAAGCTGTATACACAAGCAAAGCAAAATAAACATACTTCCCATTATCAGACAGATGTTTAGCTATTTCCAGGAAAGCAGGGCTTCGTTATGTGTAATGTTTATTTGGGAAGATAAATGCCTTAACTCTGGACATCTCTTGCCTTCCTCCTTTTATTGCTAAGCATGATGCCATATGGTATGGAATATCCCTCTTGTCAGTTGAGGTCAGCTGTCCCAGCTGTTCTTCCCTCCCAGCTCCTTGTGCATCCAGAATCTACTTGCTGGTGGAGTGCTGTGAGAAGCAGAAAAGGTATTGACTATGTAAGCACTGCTCAACAATAGCTGATATTCTCAGTGCTGTTCTGGTCATAAATCCATGTAGCACCATGTGAGTTACTATCAAGAAAAATAACTTTGCCCCAGCCAAAACCACTATACATATGGAAATGTGATTGAAATGGCAATGCTCAAAACTCAGTTTTGAGATCTTACAGTTTATGAAAATAGGCATCACTTGATTATCAATTCTTTGGGGATGTTCAATGACAAGACTGACTATATGCATTCCAGTACTCTAATATTATCAAGTCTTAGGGTTTTTTTCTTCATTTGTAAAATGATAAGGTGCAGATAGGAGACCTTATGTTAAAAGTACCATGTAGGTTTGATCTCTCTATATGTATACACATGTTTATAAATTATAATATATAGATATGGGAAAATAATCTTCTCTTGTACTACTATATCTCTAGATTATGACACCGCAACTATCACATACATTTGTATCATCAGTAACGATGCAGGCTGGGTAAGCAGTAGCACTTTTGAAAATATGCAAGTAGCTTAGGAATCAAAGTGATGTTTTTTCAAGTGACTCACATTCTTTTATATAATTAGCTGGGACAAATAGATCTTGGCTTTTCAAAAATCTTAATGGATTTTGGAAAATTAAGGCCCTGCAAAAAAGAAATTAATTCGCTGTACATCAGCTTTTATCTACTTACGTTAGATGATTGAATGTAACACAGTTTACTGCAGAGGCGGCCTAAACTGTTGAACTTCATTATAGTGGTTTGAATGAGCAGTCCATGACACTTGGTTGAACTGATGTTGCAGAATTTTGTGCTTCAAAATCTATTCTTAAGTTCAGCTTTTGCTTGAAAAAGAAATCTGGTTGTGTATTATTTAATATAAAGACTCATATTTCAACTCTTCAGATCTGTTGTGCCAGAATGTTTTATCTTCAGGTGGCAAGAAACTTAGTGAAATATCCAGTTACTGAATTGCTTTCATCTGCTTACTTTTTACCCCAAGCTCATCTGTAGTTACCGCAAGGTATTGTTATTCACTATCAAATGAAGAATAAGCATAAATCATTGGGAATGATATTTTGGGTAGTATTACAGAAAGTAACTTCTCTTCAAAAATAAAATTCTTCAGTGTGACATCAGTTACACAAAATGTCCCAGACACATGCAAATGAATGCAAAATCGCTTGCTAACTTTTGCTAGTAAAACAATTTGGAACAGTGCTCACTGTGTAGGAAGACGCCAATCTGTGAAATACTGTGATGAACTGTTAGACTGAGTTATTCTACAAGGAATCCAACAATGAAAGCAGTGATCCAAGACTTGATAAGTAATGTTGAGGTTTAATTACTTCCTGAGTATATATGTCACTCTTAGTATTTCCAGAGTGGTATTTATTTTGTTTTAAACTCAGTCCATTAGATGTTTTTAATAGTATATCATATGGCTTGGAAATCAGATTGAATTTATAGGCACATAGTGAAAAGATTTTCATGTCCTTCCTAATGGTTCAAGCATAAAAGAGTACTGCTTAAATCTATGGCAGTACGAGCTACAGCTTAACTGCATGGAACTGACAGTGCTCCCTCCTTCTAAATTCTGTTTCCAGATAGCAGTAAAGTACAAGCTTATTGCATTTCACATTTGTAAGGTTTCAGATATTTTTTCTATTTTCTCCTCTTTAAAAGAAGTATATTGATATTTTACCTGCATTGCTCTTATTTTTACTGGCTTTTAACTAACATTTCAGTGGATCCTGTCTGTCACAGCTCTTGAAACCCTGGCTGCCAGTTTTATCTACCCAAAAATAATTTATGATTAATGGGACTATGTAAAATAAAACCAGTGGTGCAACAATGTCTAGACCTTTAAAACTGAGTGACAGTTGTGTTTGGGGCTTGAAGCCTATAGTTCTTTTGCATTTTTCTGCTATTTTGTTATTAATAGTATGTTTAAGGTGGATAGCAACTTGTTTTTTCTTTTTGTAAGTGTAGGGTCTATTCCAACTCCTTTTTCATTACCTCAGATACACCTTTTTAAAAGTATTGCTTTCACTGATATATTTTTGCCTGAAAATATTCAGACAGCTTGTCTAATTGGCATCAAAAAAGGAGGCACTATAAACACTCACTTGAGTCATTACCTTCTTTTACTTTCAAGATGGCAACCTTTTAAATTAGACTCCTTGTTTGAGAGACTTTGTGAAATCAGGCTAGGTGACAGCAGTTGAATTGCAAGAAACTGAAAAATTAGTCCAATAATCTACGGGTTTTTCAAACGTACAGAATCAACAACTCTTAAGTTGATTTTGATGTACCCATAAATGTGAAAGTATCTCTGCAAATTTGTAAAGAAACTATTTTCCCATAGTCTTGACAGAACATTGGACATGTTTTTATTTCTTTTTAATTAAAGTAATAAATTCTCCAATGTGAGAAACTTAAGCAATGAAAAAATGTCTTTTTTTTTCCTATTAATGTGTTAATGAAATCTTGATATTGACATTAGTGCTGGAAATATTTTCTTCCTAAGATCATTATGGCTACTGACTAGTTCACAAACTGATGATGGCTTTGGTTTCAGGGATGGGTTGCTGATTTAACAATTGGCATATGTTTTTATAGTAGTACTTTCCTTTAAATAGAAATGCCTTATCTAATTAAGGATTTTATTATTATAGCTTATAAGGATCATAAATAAAATATTATACTAAATCGATGCTACAGTAATCCTTTATTAACATGATTTCAAAGAAAGATTTTCAGATATTAATTCAATCGGATTTAGTGATACATGATAGAATAGCATTTCTTACTGCATTGCCATTATAGTACTGTCATGGGTTCAGCAGTAGCAGTCATTTTTCTCCTTCTTGCTAGCTGGTGCAGCACTGTGGTTTTGATTTTGGGCCTGGGAACAGCGCTGATAACACCAGTGTTTTCAATTACTGCTTGGTAATGTTTTGGTCTGGCCAAGGACTTTCTGAGTCTCATGCTCTGCCAGGGAGGAGGAGAGCCAGGAGGAAGCAGAGACAGGACACCTGACTCAAACTGACCAAAGAGGTTATTCCATGACACAGCACGTCATGTCCAGGATGTGAAGATGGAGAGCAGAGACCTGGAAGGGTGTGGTCGTGCACTTGGGGGTGCACAGCATTGTCAGGTTTTTGGCACTGGGGGGTTCACTGTTGAGGGGTGCAGTGGCTGGGTCGGGCTTGGTGAGCAGTTGTATTCTCTTTCTTTGTATTTCTCTTGTATTATTATTGGTGGTAGCAGTAGTGATTTGTATTATATCTCTGTTAGTGGACTGTTCTTATCTCAACCTGTGGGAGTTACATTCTTTCGGTTCTTTTCCCCATTCCCCCCCATCGGAGTGGGGGGGCGAAAGGGGGAAGAGAGGGAGTAGTGAAATTTACAGCTTAAACCATGACAAGTGCAAACAACTAAAATCCATACAGTTTATTTGGATCGGCAGTGGTTGTTTGTTGAATCATTTTTTTTCTAGAAAACTGAACTTTGCTGTCATTTCTATGCGTTTTGTCTGTGTTTGAAGTAGTTGGACATCCTGAACTTACAACCTTAAATCAAAACTTTAAGCTGTCTGTTTTCACACAATATTCTGAAGTTTAGCAGAAATGCATGTGTCCTGGGTTCAGCAGTAGCAGTCATTTTTTTCTCCTCCTTAGTAGCTGGTGCAGCGCTCTGTTTTTGACTTTTGGCCTGGGAACAGCACTGATAACACCGGTGTTTCTAGTTACTGCTCAAATGTTTAATCACCAAGGACTTTCTGAACCTCATGCTATGCCAGGGAGGAAGGGAAGCCGGGAGGAAGCAGAGACAGAACACCTGACCCAAACTAGCCAAAGAGGTTATTCCGTACCACAGCACATCATGGCCAGGATGTGAAAAACTGGGGGCAGGACCCGGAAGAGTTAGTTCACAGATCAGTTGTCAGGTGGTGAGCGATTGTATTCTCTTCCCTCATATTTCCCTTGTCATTATTATTATTGGTGGTAGCAGTAGTGATTTGTGTTATACCTTAGTTACAGGACTGTTCTTATCTCAACCCGTAATCTCAGCAGTTACTGGACTGTTCTTATCTCAACTCATATCTTAAACATTCTTTCAATTATCCTCGCCATCCCCCTGGGAGCGGAGAAAGGGGAGGGGAGACTCCAGAGACTGTGTGATTTTTCTGAGTTACAGTTGGGCTTAAACCACGACAGTTCTTTTTGGCTCCCTATGTGGGGCACGAAGGGTTGAGATAACGGCAGGATTAATAGCCACTCGTCACAAAGCTGATTTATTGGCTCTAAGATTGTTGCTCTTGATCTCACAGGTTCAGCATGTGGTACCTTACTTACAGCTGGTATTTGCTGTCTTAACGTTTATCAGATGGGGGGGTTGGGCTAAGATTCTTGTCTCATTGTACTTTATGGTAATGACTTGTAATACAATAGAATCATTGATCATGAAACTGGTCTGGCTTGCATTCCCAGTGTGGTCACCACCTCTATACTTTGGGAGGTATATAATTGAAGTGGCTCAGGTGGACTTAGTTTGGCAACGTAAGGGTGAATTATTTTTGGCCCGGTGGGCCCATGACACTTCAGGCCAGATACAGGCAGAGATACAACATACAGGTGTGCTCGTTATCTAGGGGTAAACTTAACAATAGACACTATTGCCCAGATTATTCACAAGTGTGAAACATGAGCTGCAATTAAGCAAGCTAAGCAGTTAAAGACTCTTTGGTATGGAGGACGATGTCTGAAGTACGAATATGGGGACGTGTTGCGGTTTAAGTCTCTCAAACTCACAGAAGTCGCTTGCTCACTCACTCACTCCCCCTCTTTCTTCCCCCAGTCCTGGGAGGATGGGAGGAGAATCAAAAGAATGCAACTTCCACTGGTTGAGATACGAACAGTTTAGTAACTAAGGTATAACACAAATCACTACTGCTACCACCAGTAATAATACAAGAGAAATACAAGGAAAGAGAATATAACTGCTCACCAAGCCAGACCCAGCCACTGCACCCCCCAGCAGCGAACCTCCCACTGCACCACAACACCCTTCCGGATCTCTCCTCTCCGTTTTCACATCCTCGACATGATGTGCTGTGGTATGGAATACCTCTTTGGTCAGTTTGGGTCAGGTGTCCTGTCTCTGCTTCCTCCCGGCTCCTCTCCTCCCTGGCATAGCATGAGACTCAGAAAGTCCTTGGCCAGACCAAAACATTACCAGGCAGTAACTGAAAACACTGGTGTTATCAGCGCTGCTCCCAGGCCCAAAATCAAAACCACAGAGCTGCACCAGCTACCAAGAAGGAGAAAAATGACTGCTACTGCTGAACCCAGGACAGTATCCACCCCTTATTCCATACCATTCACGTCATGCTCAGATCCCATATTTTCAATACACCATCACATGTATATGTATATATCCACACACACACACACAGGGAGAGAGATCATCCCTCAGCACATGGACCAATCCCTATAAAGCTGATGAGTCTATCCAGTCCATGATGTCAGGCCCCATCTTTTGTAACAGTCTTTCAGAGCAGGAGAAGCTGTGTGCAGTGCTCACACTCGTGAATAACCTGGGCAATAGTGTCCATTGCTAAGCCCACCCCTCGATCATGAGTCCATCTGTATGTTGCATCTCTGCCCTGATGGCCTAAGGTGTCATGGGCCCACCAGGCTCAAAATAATTCACCCTTATGTTGCCAATCTAAGTGCATCTGAGCCACTTCATATTAGCCGCTTGTCACTGGGGACTCCATACAGCTGCCTTCCATCTCCGCTGCTTCCAAAGCACTGGAGGGGCCCAGTGGACTAGATACTTGCCCATACTGTCCCACACACCCTGCCACTCATGACTGTCCAGCCTCAGGGAAAATCTCTTGGCCGTCCTGGATCCTAGTCCAACCCCAGACAAGACCCCCACCCCACACTGCTTAACTCTTGGGACCAGACAGAATGGTTGTGGGTAAAACACACTCTGAATGCAGTGCCAACATGGTGATCCCCATCACAATCAGCAGGAAGGTCTCAAGGGTGCTTAAAGGCCATTCAAACCCTTCAAAAGAGTCTGCTGTACTTGTCCCTGCAGGCTGGTGTAGCTGCTGCTGCTTGCCGACTCTCTCACCATCAGCTGCTCTTTGTCTGAGTCCAGATCTCCCTCCTCTGCCTTGCTGGGAAGTGCTGCGTGGTCTCCTGCATCCTTCTGGGGCTCTCGGGGCTCTGCTGGTGGCTGCTGGGGAATGCTCTCGGCCGCCACAGGGCTGGGCTCGGCCACCGCCTGGCCCCCCCAGTCGGTAGCTGTGGGGCTCGGCTCGGCCTCGGGCCTTGTCTTCTCCACCGCCACCCCCCGCTCGGTGGGGGGGCTCACCCCCTCTGCTGCCTCCTTCGTGGCGTCCTGGTCCCGGGGGCAGCTCTCCTGGACTGTTTCGGCTGCAGGCGGCTCCTGGGGCTGCCCCACTTTGGCTTCCCCTCCTCCCTTCTGGAGCTCGCCCGTATTACAAGCCATTCAATAGAGTACAATGTAACAAGAACCTTAACCCAAAACCCAGATGTGAAAAACGTTAAGATAAGAAATACCGGCTGTAAGTAAAGTATCATACACTGAACCTGTGAGAACCAGAGCAACAACTTTGAGAGCCAATAAATCAGCATTGTGACGAGTGGCTATTAATCCTGTCTTATCTCAACCCTTCATGCCCTACTTTGGGCGCCAAGAAGAACTATCATGGTTTAAGCCTCCAAGCCACGCAGTTTTCTCACTCACTCACCTCTCTTTCTTCCCCCAGTCCAGGGGGGATGGGGAGGAGAATTGGAAAAAAAAATGCAACTCCCACAGGTTGAGATAAGAACAGTTTAGTAACTGAAGTATAACACAAATCACTACTGCTACCACCAATAATAATACAAGAGAAATACAAGGAAAAAGAATACAACTGCTCACCAAGCCTGACCCAGCCACTGCACCTCCCAGATACACCACCACCTCTTGGTAGCTGGTGCAGCGCTGATAACACCAGTGTTTTCAGTTACTGCTTGATAATGCTTGGTCTGGCCAAGGACTTTCTGAGTCTCATGCTCTGCCAGGGAGGAGGGGAAGCCGGGAGGAAGCAGAGACAGGACACCTGACCCAAACTGACCAAAGAGGTTATTCCATACCACAGCACGTCATGCCCAGGATGTGAAAACAGGAGAGCAGAGATCCAGGAAGGGTGTGGTGGTGCAGTGGGAGGTTCGCTGCTGGGGGGTGCACTGGCTGGGTCGGGCTTGGTGAGCAGTTGTATTCTCTTTCCTTGTATTTCTCTTGTATTATTACTGGTGGTAGCAGTAGTGATTTGTGTTATACCTTAGTTACTAAACTGTTCGTATCTCAACCTGTGCGAGTTGCATTCTTTTGATTCTCCTCCCCATCCTCCCAGGACTGGGGGAAGAAAGAGAGGGCAGTGAGTGAGTGAGAAAAACTGCGTGGCTTGGAGGCTTAAACCTGCAACAGGTTTTTTTTCTCTTTGTATTCTCTTTTTTTCTTTTTTTTTTTTTCTTTCTATTGTTTTTCTATTTTTTTCTTTCTATTTTTTTTTTATTTCTATTCTATTTCTTTGTACTTCCCTTGTCATTGTTATTAGTGGTGGTAGCAGCAGTGATTTGTGTTATACCTTAGTTACTAAACTGTTCTTATCTCAATCTTGTGGGAGTTGTATTCTTTCGATTCTCCTCCCCATCTCTCCAGGACTGGGGGAAGAAAGAGAGGGCAGTGTGTGAGTGAGCGAGCGAACTGGCTTAAACCACGACGGTGAGTAATGTGGGAAGATGGGGAAACCCAATGTGTACCTCAAGGGGATTTGATTTTAGGGGAAAACAGCCAATGAACTCAGTTGTATACTGTTGCCTGCTATGTAATACTTTTATAGTCCACCAACTCATGTCTTCGGGTCACCAGCCACTGGCCCTGACTTCCCTCCAGCCATCATCTCAACAAAGAATGAACTTTGATGAAACCAGACAAGTGTTTCAGTAAAGACAATGGTCCAGCCCTGCACACAGCCTCCCCTGCTCTGAAAGACTGTTACAAGAGATGGAGCCCGACATCATGGACCGCATGGACTCATCAGCTTTATAGGGATTGGTCCATGAGCTAAGGAATGATCTCTCTCCCTCTGTGTGTATGTGTGTATATATATATATTTATAAGAGTGATGGTATATTGAAAATGTGGGACCTGAGCATGACATGAATGGCATGGAATAAGGGGTGGATACCACGACAGCATGTTTAGGTGATATTTATTTAGCTTAAAGTTAAATTAAAACCTATTTCCTCCAGTGGCAGCTTTTCTCACTGAGTAGCTACTGACAAAATAGTTGGTGTCATAAGTCATAAGAGAACACAAAGGTATAAGTTTTATGTTTCCATTCTTTATTACATGGGAAAGCTAGGAAGAGTTGTGGCCACACTTCAAAGACCAGATTTCCCCCCTCATTTTATTTTACCCCTGCTTTTGTACTGGAGGTGTTCTTTCCTGAAAACAGAATTGTCATTTCTGGTATTGCATTGTCGTCAGAAATATATCTTGATGAAATGATAATTATTATACTGCAATATTTCTCAGAATTCAGTGCACATAAAAAATGGGAGAGTCATTGGTGTGTTTCTAAATTGGAGAATCATTATTAGTTTATAGAGTTTCCTGTAGGTAGCAGTGATATTTGGATAACTACCTTAATCACTTCAGTGTGGCAGGGACACTTTGCTACATGTGATAATTTATTGGTATTGCTCAGTGATGAATGCAAAGAAGTCCTTTGCTCCACTAACAGAGAGAGTTCTGATCTGTTACCCAGCATGTGACTGAGGACTGTGGAACTACGTGTTGCTCAGAAAAATTATTAGAAATTTCCCTTTACATTTGCTCTGATGTAGAGACATGACAAGTCATGCACCTACTTACCAAATGTACTCAAAGTCAGTGTCTTTTTTTCTAGACCGTACTGAACCCTTAGTACCAAGGCTTGTCTGTCTTTAATAAGCTTATAAATCTTCCTGTTATTGCATATCAGCCCAAGAGAAGTGGAGAAAGAGAATAAATTGCATTTATCAGTTTGTTTAGAGATTTGTAATAGTGTATTGACAAGAGGGACGTTTATAATTTATGGTTACATGGAGGAAGAATGAAAGATAGAGGAATAACATTTCTAACAAAAACATTTTGATCTTACCAAAATATCTTGTGATCATGGCCTTCATATGTGGATGAAACACAGGTAGGAATGTACACGTGCAACAGTAAACCAGTCATACTAAGGCAAAATAAATCAACTTTTCCTATACAAAAAGACTTTTTTTTTTTTTTTAAATTATATTTTATATATTCTAAAAGGGTTTTCTTTCAACTTACTGCTTTCCAAATTGGTGCTTTTCCAGCCAATCACCAGTGCTGAAATGCACATCATGGCCTTTGAATAATTCTCACTCTCCTGCAAAGAGCTGCTCCTGAAAGTATATCTAAGTAAGGACAGTTAAACAGAATTAATGTGCTTTCTAAACAGTGTTGCAATAGGTAAGTTAAGTAATTTTTTTTCTATAAACAGTAGTATTTCCACATCTTTTTCAAAAACAGAGTACTTATTTCCCAGTAATTTTTGCTATAAAAGTTGCAACATGTAATAAAAATTTTTTTCCTTAATTTTTTTGGTTGGAGTGAGAGTCGTAACTACTTATGGAAACACCTGGAGAAAAAAAATCTGTCATAGGGAACCTGTTCCTGGCAAAGATTTCTAAAACCTCTGCAAGTGTTTTCCATTTTAGAGCACTTATTGTACTTCATGTTAAAGCTGTTGAGGTGGTTAAAGTTGTCTAACTTTACTGTGCAGGTTAGCTAAATGTAACATTAATACATATAACATTAAATATAACATTTTGTAAGAGGACAGTTTGTGCTTAGGCATATCTGAATCAGGGCCTCAATTCTTTGTAAGTATTCAACTACCCTGTAATCTGCAGTAATCTTCTTAAAGCACCTGCATTTGTAGGAGGTTGCTCACTTGGAGTTCTGTTGCTATTCATGCAAATTCATTAGGAATTTAAGTAGTGCATAGTGTCTAACTTTCAGCTTTTTCAATGTTTAACCCTGAGAATATCAAAGTTAAAAAAAAAAGGTTTTGAAGAGTAAAATTATCCTTCTACTCTCTAAATTCTGTCATTTGCCCCTACTTTGTACATTGAAAATAATTATTTTCTTTTAAATGCCCTAATTTTATTTATATATCCTTTGTCTCTGGATATTTGTAGAAATTCAAAGGAGAATGCCCTTCATAGAATGCTTTTATGCTGTTATGTAGAAAAGCCACCAGAGAAATAGTCAGTGTTCCACCCAACAGCAGAATTTCTCATCTTATGCCTGTCATTAGAACATGTTATCTAAGTGAAAGTATCTTGATGTGTTTATTAATAGTCATTTATAGAGGTACAGTATGATATTTCAACATCCCAATCAAGTGGACATAAAGTTGGGGCTATTTTTCTGAACAAATTGTTTGTGTTTTCATGCTTTGTGGGAGTAATTTTATATGAGAAGTGTGTGATAAAAAAAAATTACATTAAAACTATTGTTTGTGGGGTCTGAGTTGTTTACAAGCTTTTATCTAGTCTAAGAATTAGATGTGTCTTAGACAAGCACAGCCTACCTACTGAATGTCTCTCTATATTTCTAAATGATGATAAATTCATGAGTATACATAGTTATGGTAGCAGGCTGAGAAGATTAAGAAGTAATTTCTTGTTATTCTAACATTTCTGTCTCATTCCTTTTTAGTTTTGCATATTTTGGAAATGGAGAAGTGGAAATTGTATATGTGAATGAGTTGAATTCAGGCTGCAGATTTTTTTTGTTGCTCTGAAATATTGGACATAGCTGAGTTTTGCAAGTGGTATAGGAGTTCATTTTCCACCTTTAAAATATGTGGTTATTGTATTTGATTATATGTTAGAACTGTTTTATTGTGCTTTTATTGCACGCTGAAGAAATTTGATTTGTATTTTAAGATCCTTAAACATACTTTAGAATACATTAACAGAGGAAAGCTGGTTTGTAAGCTATTGAATTAGCTGAAAATAATGTGGGTGGTAACTAAAGTAGTGTATTCAGCATACACATAAGGACTAAATTAGAGCTCTGTGTAGCTCATTTATGCAGGCCCAAATATACTTGAAAATGATCTTAGTAAAAGGTTCTAGCCCCAGATACGCGCAACATTCTTTCAAGCTGCATTTCCATAACACAGCTTCAGGTTAGCTAAATTCCTAAGCAGAGAAACCAGAATTTTCATGTGGCTCTTATTTTTGTCTTTTTCATTATAAATCGTATTTACACAACTAAAAATGTATGTTTGCACATATGTACAGTCTGCATTTATAATGCAGATATGGTAGAAATCATTAATCTGCTTAATATAGGATTTCAGTGACAGGTATGGTACTCAGCAAATAACCATGTTAGAGTAGGAAGGATCAGATTTTGTGACTTTCACATTCTTTACCTGGAATGGTCCTTGCTCTTTAAGTGGAGCTGGAAAAACCTTTCAGGGTATGGATCACCCTGAAATAGGGAAGCTGAAGCCGTTTAAGAATATGCTTTTTCAGAATACTTCATATGTGGAAAATGATGGAATATTGTGATCTCTTTCTTCTGTTTTCACTTAGCCTTAAAAAAGTAACAAGGCATACAGCATAATCCCAAAGAATGTTGTGTTGTTTGTCGTACAGTTATGGTCCCTTACTGGGCATTTTGAAGCTATATGTGGTCTCATTTAAAGTCACCAATAGTCTCTGAATTCTTGGAGGATTTGTTTCCAGGTGTTCTGTGTCATTTCTAGCTATTCTATAACTTAAAGATTAATAATAAACGTTCAGGTTACCTTAAGATTGCCATGTGTATCTCCCTGAAATGTTAATCATGAACATCTGTGTTCAGGATTTTACGTAGATAATTTTGGTTGATGAGATCTATTTATTAAGCACTATGAGGCTTTTAGTAGTATGGTCCCCATTTTTATGTACCATTCTGCAGGTAAAAATAGAACATTCAAGTTTGGTTTATGTTTAATTTTGTTATCAAGGAGAATAATAGGATGGACATTGACAAATTCCCTAATTACTGTAGTTGACAGAAAGCTGATGCTATTAGAGTTACAAATTTGTAAAAAAACAAAATATAAAATTGCACTGTTTGCAATCATCGTAACATGCCTCAGGTACTCAGTTTAAGTAACTATTACATCACCATTTAAATTTTGTTTTCATAAGGGAAGGGGAATAATCTGTCCTTTTTAAAATTTGAGTTAACTATATTATCCTGAAACCATATTTTTCAGGTAGGAGTTCTTGTTATGTGTCTAAGAATTTAAAGTTAAAAGAATCCCATTAAAAAATATTAATTCCTTTGTAAAGGAATTTATTATTCTATTAACCATGTAGTTCTAAATTCAAATGAAGTAGGAGTAGCACAGACTTACGTCTGTATCTGTGCTACCCAGAATTGCCCCCTAAAACTTTGGTCTTAAGTTCTTAAAGAGCTCATTCAAAGTCTCTCCTAACTAAAATCTATAAGTGAGTGCAAAAGAAGATGCCACTAATCTTTAGCATGTGCTCTTTGGGGAGCTGTTAGAAATGTTCATAATCTCTCACTTAATGCCTGTAGTTTTACAAGGAACTGAGAAAGGACGAGGGCTTGAAACTTACTCTTCCCATTTGAAGAGGACATCAAAACACATAACATTTGGTAAAAAAGCGTTCAACTTGCACATGTGCATATTTACATCACTTGTGCACAACTCTACAATCATACTGTTTTCAGTGTGACTGTCATTATATACTCCCAGTAATCTTATAGACAGCTCAATTGGAAGCGTTTTGAGCATGGGGCTGTTCAGTTTAGCCCAAACCAGTGATACAGCACATGGTGACAGAAACAAACTGCAAGTTCCAGTCACAACTGAATTTTTTGTCTGTTCCAAAAAGGGTTGGATAACCTTTGCTGTCTTTCTATATTGCATAGTTGTATGGGACATCATGTATATTCTATTTTCCTTTCTCTCATTTCCTCTGCATTTCAGCTGCAACATGTAATGCACAGATTTAGTGGCTCCTGGAAGGAGTAACAGAGTAGCTTTGTATTCAGCCATCACCCTTCCTACTTCTAGTAATAGTAGAGAGCCAACTTCCTCAGCATCAATGTGTATGTGACATACTGAGGGCTATTTTTTGTTGATGATTGCATTATTATTTTGAAATGATCTCTTATTTTTCCTTTAGTTTAGAATTCTGATTACAGGAAGTGGGATGGAAAAAGACAATGAAAGGGAAGGAACAAACACAGAATAAACTACTTGAGAGTGTAGCTTGACCAAAGACTTCTGAATACATATGAAGCATTTTTCATAATTCAAAGAAGCCAGTTCCATTTTTATATTTCAAATCCGTTTTACTTTCATAACTGTCCTGGGTTCAGCAGCAGCAGTCATTTTTCTCCTTCTTGGTAGCTGGTGAAGCACTGTGGTTTTGATTTTGGGCCTGGGAACAGCGCTGATAACACCAGTGTTTTCAGTTACTGCTTGGTAATATTTTGGTCTGGCCAAGGACTTTCTGAGTCTCATGTTATGTCAGGGAGGAGGGGGAGCCGGGAGGAAACAGAGACAGGACACCTGACCCAAACTGACCAAAGAGGTTAGTCCATACCACAGCACGTCATGTCCAGGATGTGAAAACGGAGAGCAGAGACCAGGAAGGGTGTGGTGGTGCAGTGGGGGGTTCGCTGCTGGGGGGTGCAATGGCTGGGTCTGGCTTGGTGAGCAGTTATATTCTCTTTCCTTGTATTTCTCTTGTATTATTACTGGTGGTAGCAGTAGTGATTTGTGTTATACTTCAGTTACTAAACTGTTCTTATCTCAACCTGTGGAAGTTGCATTCTTTTGATTCTCCTCCCATCCTGGGAGAATGACTGGGGGAAGAAAGAGTGAGTGAGCAAGCAAACTGGTTTAAACTGCGACAATAACCATTCCAACATAAACAGGATTTATACTGACCTACTACTCTGGCGGAGAAATGGGAGCTCTGATAATACCTTCAAGTTTCATTTTTTGTTTAGTGAATAATTTGAATTACCTGTGTGTGTAGCATATAAGCTTTGCCTTTTTCTGTCACTAAACATATGCTTTGACTAAGAAGTGTGTTTTACGCTAGTCATGGCAACAAGTATTGGGCTAATGATACCTCTTTATAAGTATGCAAGGCAACAAGGCAATTAATTTTCTCTGAAAGTTGATCAGTTAGTTTAGGAACTTCTTCATGTTTCACAAGGGTGCTGTTTTCAACTTGTTGTACTGATAGGTTTATTTCAGAATCCCAAAGAATTCCTGCAAAAAATTTTAATCTGTAGCCTAGCTTCTCTAAATCAAAATCAACTAAGGGGAGCAGCCAAGCAGCATTTGTAAGTCAAAGTAACCCTGTGCTTAGTCTTACATTGCCGGCTCTTCATAGAATACTCGGGAAATAAATGATTCTGCTGCATCTCTGAGATCTAGATACAGTGAAATTTCACATTAAGCCTTTTTACTAAATTCTCCTACCTTTTTAATAAAATCTTTTATTGTTTTACAAAACAAGAGATACATTCTTTCCTCAGCTCCATAAACTTCAGTGAAGCTGAAAATTGGTTCAGCTCCATTTATCTAAATAAAATTACATCTCTTTACCCTAGTGGACTTCAGTCAGTATGGCTGAGGCATGCTTTTACCCAGGATAGATCACTGTTTTTTTTTCTTTGTGTCAGTAATATATTTAAAGGAAAATAGATACAGGGTCAAGAATGGGATTTCAGTAATACCAAGTAGTTAAACTATGTGCTTAACATTTATTCTAGCATATGTACTTAAAGCAGATGGCATTGGAGATGTTTGTCAGAAGCAATTTTGTATGCCTTTTTGTCATACAAAATGTTAATTACTTGCATTGAAGGTATTTAAGTTGTAACTTTTACATTTGTTTCCCATATTATTTATTCATGCCTACACTGAGGCACTGGTTTGTATTGTGTCCTTCCTTATTTTAATAAGAATTTCATAGAGTACAGCTATCCTTATTGTTGTATGTGTGCGAGAAACTACACATCTAGTTGCTGTGACTAGATTACAGTAATGCTGCGTTTTCAATTTCAGGGGTATTGTTTTGCTAAATATCCTGTCTGCACTCTGCAAATCATTAGTTCAAAACAGCTGTTCATAGTGATAGCCAAGTTAGCTATTCTTCAAACAAATAGAAATTGTTCAAAAAAGTTTTATACTATAATGAGCTTTTTATTTATTATGTCTTTACTGCTACAGCTTTTTAAATGCAGAAAAATATTCAGGTCAGCATTCTATCTTTAATTGGAAAGTATATGTTTATCATATTATAGAAAAGGAAAGAGAAGTGTCTGTTCTGCCATTTTGTAAATTATCTGTTGTTAAAAGGCAACTACAAAGTAAGAAATTACCAGAAAGGTCATTTGAATTCGTGAACACTAAAAGACTTCTTGGAGAAATGAACTGAAATGACAAATGATCACTGAAATGGTGACAAATGTCAGCAAGTTAGCAATATTTGTTTTTAATATTCTACTTGAGCCAATCTCCTCTGTCGAAAATGTAATGGTTACTATCTAAAATATCTTGTCCTGGGTTTAAAACTTAAGAATATGAAAATGGACAGTATTAATAGCATTGTTTGTTCTCATCTTCTTAAATGTATTTTACAAGTTTATAAAAAAAGACAAAAAAAAATTCAGTTGAGAGATAATTGTTATTAATTTGGCTTATTGTTACTTAAAGAATATATTACCATAAGTTAAGTTAGTTTGTGTGTATCATGGGTTCAGCAGTAGCAGTCATTTTTCTCCTTCTTGATAGCTGTTGCAGCACTGTGTTTTTGACTTTCTGCCTGGGAACAGCACTGGTAACACCAGTGTTTCAGTTACTGCTTGGTAATGTTTTGGTCTGACCAAGGATTTTCTGAGCCTCAAGCTCTGCCAGGGAGGAGGGGAAGCCGGGAGGAAGCAGACAGGACACCTGACCCAAACTGACCAAAGAGGTATTCTGTACTGCAGCACATCATGCCCAGGATGGAAAAACTGAGGGCAGAGACCCGGAAGGGTGAGGGGTGCACTGCTGGGTTGGGCTGGGTATAGGTGGTGAGCGATTGTATTCTTTCCTTGTATTTGCCTTGTCATTATTATTATTGGTGGTAGCAGTAGTGGTTTTGTGTTACACTTTAGTTACTAAACTGTTCTTATCTTAACCTGTGGGAGTTGCATTCTTTTGATTCTCCTTCCCATCCCTCCTGGAGAGGGGGCAAGAAAGAGGGGAGAGTGAGTGAGCAAAACTGTGTGTCTGAGAGGCTTAAACCATGAGAGTGTGCTGTACTTTAATTCAGCAAATAAAAATGCTATAAACAGAAGGTATCGATGATGCAGGTATGCAGAAGACTGCATGTACAGCCAAACAGCATATGATTATTTTTCCAGTATTTGAAATAACAATCAAATGTACAGATGCAGTACAAAAAAAAAAAAAAACAAAAAACAAAAAAAAAAAAAACAAACAAACAAAAAAAAAACCACAAAAACAAAACCAAACAAAACCTGAGAGAGCATTGCACTGTATATGAATGTTACTAGAGAAATAATGATAGGTGAAATAGTAATTGGTGTATTAGCTCACACAGAAAATGTACTGATGGTAATCGGGGAAGGAGAGACTGAGTTAAGGCAGAGTAGTGAGCTGAAATTCCCACCATTCTAGGGGGTAGTTGTGGTATAAATACAGCCCATTCTTCACTCTTGTCACATTCATTCAGTCCTTATTTTGACATATTCCTTCATTAAATGCTTTTTTAATGGTATGTACATTTTGTGCTTTAGTTACGAGTCTTAGATATCTGCCACTGCGTTCTAATCTCTAAGCAAATTAATCTCTACATGTTAACAAATTTCATTTCATAGCCTATAAGAAATCATTTGCAAGACTAATGCAAAAGAATAAATAAAGTTACACAGATGCACAAAACATATGACAAAAAGTGATTTGTGCCTCAGGTTCTGAGCCTGTAAAATCCTCTTTGACTTCACAGCCAGTTTTTATGGATTGCAGGCAGAATTCACATGCAAAATATAAAAAGATTTTAGGTTCTGTGGTTTACAATTTGTATTTGATGGGAAAAACAGGGGAACCAACTCATGCTTCAGCTTTTTAGCAGGAAAGAAGATTAGTTTCTTTTTCCAATGAAAAGGATTGAGAAGTAAAATACTTGCTTCTGTTGATCACAGTGGGGGAAGAACAAACATTTAAGTCTGTTTGGAGGGAATAGGGACAAATATTGAGCCCATTGTGGAATGAAGCATGTTTAGCCAAGATGGACAAAGGTTTTTGGGGACCAAATGCTTTAATAGTGGTCCTACTCACTTGTATGTTCAGCCACAGAAGAGAAACAGTATCTTGTGATTAAAAGTTTTGTATTTAATTAAAGGAGGTGTTATATTACTATGTTCTCTTATCATCAGGGTATAGAATAAAGTTAGCTCTGTCATGGTTTTCCTGGTGGAAATTTTAAATCACATTCAATATCTATTTTTAATACATTTTTGGAGGATGCCATTAAAAACCTGTTTCTTTCCTGTATCATTTTGGCCTGTTAAATAATACTGAAAGATTTCATTTGGGTGGGTAATAGACGAGATGCAGCAGCTAGGAATGTTGTGTTCTGTAGTAGAGTTACATGTTTCTTCCTATGAAAGACTTGTTTACATGGATTTTTCTTCTGTGGTAGATTCATATTTTTTTTTTGTTACTACTCTATGATTTTTTTTTAATAGGTCTGTTAAGTGCAGATTGTTCTACAGTGAATGCAAATAAAAGGATTTTGAGCCTAGTCTAAAATGAACTGCTGCAAAGATAGACAAACTCATGACATATTTATGACATAAAATAACAGTGAATTCTAATATAAAATTTGAAGAAAATTGCTTTGATATGTCTTTTATGAAGGGGTCTGGTAAACTGATTCTTACTGTGTAAATATTGCTATTATTGAGATGAGGCCAGTTAAAGGAATGTAGCTTTTGAAGATTTTGGCATGCAACGATTTTCCCATAGGTAACAAGGGGCAACAACATCTGAGAAACTTGTTACAGCTGATAATTATCTCTCATTAGATTGAAATTTAGTCAACATGTGACATCAGATGAGAGAAGAAGGGTTTTCTGTCTGTATTCCTCCCTCCTCTTTGAAATACATTCTACATCATTATTTCACGATTTCACTGATAGAGTAACTGATATTGTGTAAACTACAAAATACAGTGTTTGCTCTGGATAGTTTATGAAAGTCTTTCATACTACTAGTGTATTTTCTTGAAACAATGGCTTTAATTATGCACATCTCTAACTCTCTTATGTATCACCTTTGTGTTGTAGACCTGCGTAGGTCCTTTGCTAGTCAGAGTATGCTGTTGCCCTACACCCCTCCATATACACTTTTTTTTGTGAAGATAGAAAGTATTTTAACCAAAAATCAGTAGTAATATTAGAAAATGTTTATAATTCAGACATTGTATTCCCCCCATGGTTTTGTGACTTCTAGGGCTCCTTCGTTGGAAGCACACATGTATAATGTCTATCTCTCTTTT
Source organism: Myiopsitta monachus (assembly GCA_017639245.1). Taxonomy (NCBI): domain Eukaryota; kingdom Metazoa; phylum Chordata; class Aves; order Psittaciformes; family Psittacidae; genus Myiopsitta; species Myiopsitta monachus. The sequence continues at coordinate 16,110,364 of CM029923.1, read as the reverse complement.
TTTAGTGCAGTACAACACAGGAATCTCTAGCTATTGAGACAAACCTTAGGATGTAAATCATCTCACTAGAGTCTGTGGGTAGAGATGAGAGGAATTGCATGTAGTATTGTAACAGTGATTTTGTAATTGTATTTTAGGGAAATTATTGTTTTTTATGAAATGGTGACATTTCTTTCCAAAAGCAAACAATTTTTCAGATAAAGATTTACATTGTTGAAACTAGCATTTTTCTGTTAAGGTATTTATGATATCCTTTAAGTGAAAATGTTTTCAACCAACCATTAACAGTCACTAAAGTTAACAAAACAGTCATGTTTTATCCCAGTACTTGAAATCACTGATACTCACTCTCTGTTGTTGACAGTAAATTAGAAGAATTATCCTCAATTCACTGCAATTACATAATTATGTGCTTGATCTCCTGAAGGCCATCTGAAAATTCCAAGTTAGAATCTAACTGTTTCTCTGGTTCCAAAACGAATGGTGAGATTTCATAGTGTCTTTGTTTTGGCTGGGACGGAGTGAGTTTTCTTCCTAGTACCTGGTACACTGCTGTGTTTTGGACTTAGGATGAGAATAGTGTTAACACAGTACTGTTTTCAGTTATTATTAAGCAGTGTTAGTATGGTAAGTGATGGACTTTTCAGCTTATACCCAGGCAGCAAGAAAGCTAGAGGGGCATAAAAAGTCGGGAGCTGACACAGCCAGGACAGCTGACCCAAGCCAGCCAAAGGGATATTCTGTATCCTATGACATCATGCTCAGTATATGAACTGGGATTAAGATGGACAGGGAACTGGCTGGGAATCAGTTGGTCAGCAACTACATTGCACATCACTTGTTTTGTATACTCCATTATCCTTATTATTATCAGTGTTATAATTTCCTTCCATTTCTGTTCCATTAAACTGCCTGTCTCTCAGCCGTGAGTTTTCTCGCTTTTACTTTTCCATTTCTCTCCCCCAGCCTATTGCAGGGTAGAGGTGGAGTGAGTGAGCAGCTCTGTGGTGCTTACTTGCCAGCTGGGATTGAACTATGACACATAGGAATGTACTCTTATCCTGTTCAGTCTTATTTATAACATTCATTATCATATAAAGAGTCTGTGCTGACTTCTAGTTATTGAGGATCCAGTCATGTAGATGTCAAGGAAATACCTGTGGCCTGCATGGAATTACTTTATTCCAGTACTAATTTATAAACATCCATGAGATGTTTACAATGACAAATAGACACTTATCACTGTTCACTCCCTGCATGCTATTTCTTGAAAAGATAATTCTTCTAGAATATTTCTGAGGATGATTTTTAAAGAGTAATTTATCACACATTTTACGTTTACCTTGGAATAAATGATACAGCATATGTGAGTGTTATAAAGGAATTATCAGTGGTAAATTTAATTTGAAATCTGTTCAGTGAGTGGAATGACCTTTCAGCTGGTAGAAATAATAGACTTTCAAATAACACATTTTTCTTATTAGTGTAAAAAAAAAGGTGGTTGCTGTTTTGACAGTTCTACTTTACAGCATCTTGTTGCAGAAGCTGAATCTTCTGAAATCTTAGTAACTAATGGTGCAGCAAACGTATATATAATTACTTACAGTTTCTACAGGCCAATTTTCCTGTAATGTAGGTCCACAAAACAGGTATTAAATAATCACAGAGAAGTCACTGGAAAGACTTCACTGAAAGGCTGAATTTGGACCCAAACCAGCAGCTGTATTAGCTCTTTCTTTCATCAAATACAGTTATTTTTTAAGTGAAATCACAGTCAGTCAAATCTGTCTATTGCAACCCCGGGTGATTTCATTGACTAAATTTCTCGTTATTTTTCCCTGTTGTGAGACTCTTTGTAAACATTTAGTAGATGTATGTAGTGTAAAAATGTAGCTATAAAAACTTATTCCTACTCACAGCAGAAACTTAAACAGAAATAATATTACAGCACAAAACAATAATACTGAAGAACATTAAAGATTCCATTAAAAAGAGCCAGGCTGCACCTGCTAATTAAAGTTTACACAGGGAAAGAAAAAAATTGCCCTGGACTTAATGCCATTTTCTTCAGCTCTTTAGACAGTTAATATCTTTATTATCAAAGACTACTGTGGTTCATCTGAGGGCAGTACAAAACCAGAAGCATCATTTTCCAGTATTTCTTTTTAAATGCAAAAAAGTGCTAAGATACCAAATATTTGCACTTGCAAAAGGATGGCATTATACTGGTGTCCCATGGGGTGAATTTTAAAAAGGCCTTTTGTGACCTTGGGCAATTTTTTTCACTTGCTCTGTCATCATTTATATGTTCAAATTTTTACAGCCTGATGTGTTAAGAAGGAAAAACTTAAGGCAGGGATTTTTTTCTCATTTTATAGTTGAATGGTATTCAGTAGAATATGATATTCAGTGGGTTTGGGCCTTGAAGTATGACTGGAATGCAATTAAAATGGTAATTTTAAAAAAAATAAAATCTAAGCCAAATGCAGTTTTGCATGTGGTATGAATCTTTTCACACTCAATGTAAATAATGTAGGTATGAAATCTGTGCTCACTGCTCCCAAAGGATTATCAAATCCTAAGATCTGGTCAGCTGAAAGGAATAAACTTAAGTTTATTAAATTTAAATTAAACTTAAAATTATCAAACTTTTGAATAAATTTGACTGACCTGGGAGTCCAGAAGTTCAGGAATTTCAGCAGAGATGTGCATGGTGAAATGCGAAGGACCAGGAAATTATGGAGAGCCTCCCTCTGACACATTCATTAAAAAACTATGATCCAGTCTGGCAAAGTGTAGTCCCCTTTTGACTCCATGGAAAGTATAAGCTGAGTTTTCCACTAAGCTTTTAATCTTCCATCATTATTCCAGTCATTTTCAATTAAAAGCTTCTTAGAGTGCTTGAGAAGATTGACCTGGTACAGAAACTCCTGAATCTGTGATGTAACATTTGCTTTGCTTTTTAATTTACGCTACTTCATATTTCGTCTTCTCCCTACATCTTCCTTTTCTCTCCTGACCCTAAGACCTTGCCTGCTTACCTTGAGATAAATCTTTTTCTCACCTCTCTGCTCATGTTTATGAATTATTGCATGTTAAATCCAAGCAGTGTATTTACAAAATGAAATTTCATAACATACACCTGTGGTGGATAAAACATGAATTGAAAGCTGTAATAATGATAGCTTTTCTGTTTTGAAGTTTAATCAAATTGGCTTCCAAGTCTGAAAAATACAGAGGTATCTTCTCAAAAGCTTCATAGAGAAAAGGAAGTTAGGATAAATCAGAAAAGAGTGGGTGGATTACTTACATTTCATAAACCCTTTATTATAGTGCCCTAGCTTTCTTTTTATTTTCTGTGGAAATACAATTGTTTTTTCTTCTGCTTACAGGAGAAATTGAAATAAAAATTAAAAAATTCTATCAGTTTTTGAAGGTGGTGTGAGTCATAAAGACGATACTGGTACAGAAAGAATAAATCTTTTTTATTACTTTAGTACAGAGTTAATATATTTCAGTAGTACAATTTTTATCAATCCTACCCTTTTGCTTTTAATATTTCTTCTCACAGCATTTATTTTGGTTGTGCCATCTCTGCGTATCAACAGCAATTGGTTTATCTGTGTGACATACATTTTTGAGTTTCTGATTTATTTTTTTGAGAGGAGGTTGAATATCATTTGAATATAATTTTAATAGAATTTTAGCAAATTGGTTGCATATCATATGAATATGTTAAATTTTATGTATTTATGTTTAGTTAGCCAAAAAGCTCCCCCTTATTCCCCATCTTATGCCCTCATGTCTTTATCCTCCATGGTCTCTTTGTCTTTTAGTTTAATGTCATTGGATAGTGATCAGTGGGGCATTGTTGTTTATTTCTTGTTTGCATATCAGGATCATCACTTATACCACAAGGAGTTCCACAAATGCTCAGTTGTCATTGCAGAACCAGCAGAAGGAGAGAACAAGAACATCTAATTGATTTTCTGATTTTCCTATCTATCCTATAGAAACACTGACTTTTTTATTAAAGGAATAATTTATTGACTGTCCTTTGAAACAGAACAATAGCTGGTTTTGTAAGAACCTATCTTTTTGGGTCATTTTATTATTCATACACCTCAAGTTCTAATTTCTCATGCAGTACTTTGGGCATTGTTGAAGACAGATAAAATATCTGAAACATAGCAATCACTGAAATAGATGCAAGTGTTCATATTCTGCATCAAGATGCACATATGTAGTCTTACACATGCATTCAATAAATAGAAGACCAGCTAATCGTATCATAAATTCATAGATTGTTCAGAATGACAGTAGTATTTAGCTAGATGAGAACGCTGGCATATCAAACTGATGATGCCTAGACGTGTTTTCTTATTATAATTTATATTTTAGGCAATAACAAAGTTTTTAAAGGTTTGTCAACAATATGAGATATCAATCATTTATAATAGATATTGAGACTTAAAAATGTCAGCTTTGTAATAAAGTTCTGTGCATTTTTTTAATATATTCATTTTTGTATTTCTGTTTGTGCTGGATTGCACTCTTCCTGCTGTCTACCCGAATTATCACATCAATGTTATTCTGGAATTGTGCTACTATTAGTTAATCTAAAATTAACAGTGTTATGGCAAAGGGTTATTATTCCATTAGTAGGATATATATTATATATGATTAGCTCCCAAATTTATTTCATTACTTTTGTAAATATGTCTTGAACAAACATATAAAATACAGTATTGATAATTACTGGGTTATCTGAAAGCGATAGAGGTAAATCCACTAGTGGGTTATGTTTGGCACTAAGGTCTCAGAGGTCCATTCTGGTCATATTTTTTTGAAACATGACACAAACCTCCCCATATCTATGCTTTTTGTGATTTCAATAATTTAATACATTCGGGATTTTTGCTTGGTTTTGGGTTAAAAAAATAAATAAATTATTTTTATGTTAGTACATCTGACCATGGAAAGTAACAAGATAATCTTAATTGTACTGACTTGAACTTGCTCTAGCCTGAAGGCATGCACTCAAACTGTGGTTTAGTAAGCGTGTGTTAACCTGGTTTATCTATCATAGATGGTCCCAGGCAGATATGCAGGGACTGCTGTGGGAGTCAGAAGATATGTCATAAATTGTTACAGCATTGTTCTCAATTTGTATAGGTAGATTCAATTTTTTGTGGAGTTCTTATATATTTATATGTGGCTACTAATGATAGACTTAAAATCTGTTTGATAAAATTAACAACAGTTTTATATATGATCTTCATATGAGAATTAATTATCTCAGCTTGCAAAGTAAAGTAAGATTTAAAGTAAGCATGTCTTTCTGATTTGTCTAACTTGTCTAAAACTATCAATTAGACTGAGGGAAGTTTTAATACATGTACTTTTCTAATGTGACATTACTAAAGTATGGTGTACCTGGGAGATCTTTCAAACATATGAGGATGAACTGCTGAGGAGCATTCTTAAAAGCTGCTTATATATCTGTCAAAAACAAATGTGAGCCTGACCTCAAGCAGCTGTTACTTTCTTTAATATTTAGTTTACAAGGATAGTGCAGGACTCTGTCATGCTGTATCATCTATTTTAAGAAGTCCTGGGTGGCTTTTCTTGAGGAGAAATTTTGGATATCAGGGATATTTCAATTTGAAAATTAATTGTTCTTTTCTAAGGGAAACGAAGGCAACTAAATTAGCTGGTTCTGCTGCTGCCATTCTGCACAAGAAACTCCTGAAATACAATTTGGTTGGTGAATCAAAGACAAAATATAAATCTTGGACTGATAAATCATTGCAATTAACCATTGGAATTAAGAGATTAATGATTGCATTAGATAATTTTGGGAACAAAATAAATTTCCTAAGAAGTATCATGCCTGTTCTAGATTCAGTTCAACATATTAAAAATATTGTGGGCCATATTCTTCAGTTTCTGGGCTTTTATTACTTAATCACAGGGTTAATACAAATCTTTGTGGTTTTAAGCACAGCTGCTGTTCTTTGGATATATTCAGGACCTTGCTAATTTTTGTGTATTTTGAAGTGTTGTTCCCAACACAGATATAATGACATAAGTCTACAAAACCTGTAACATTAGTTACTCTACTAACTTCTTCCAAAGATGTACTTTACTTACTATTAATGAGGCTGATTTATCTGTTCAGGAACATACCGCATGAATAGTACTTTACAACATGGGTTACTATGGTAACACTTCTGTAGTTTTATGCTCATATTCCAGTATATCTTATTTTATTTTTCAAGTGCTTTTTATGAACATATTTAAATTAGCTTATCGCTTGAAAACATTTGTGAAGGACTTTTTTACCTCAGTATTATTTAACATGGTTGTTACGGCAACTGTATTTTTCTCTTGATATTTTACCTATGAAAGACAGTGACTGTATCTCAAGCAAATAAGGGGGAAATGAAAATTTTTCATGTTTATTTACTTTTATTTCTACACAGATGGCACCATATAATACCCGTAAGCTTTGCATGAGATATAAAAGGGGTTTGAGCTCTGCCTTCCTCCTCAGGCTTTGCACATGCAAAATGACACGTGCAAAATGACACATGTAAAATCTTGATCAATAAGATTAACATGCATGATGATGCTGCTGTTACAGGCTTTGTGGTGAGATAATTAGCTATATGAGTTACTTTGGACAAAATAATATAAAGAAGAGCAAGGCATGTGCTTTTTTTCTTCTTATTATTTTTTTTTTTATTATTTGCATGTTAATGCATCTGGCCATGGAAAGGAACAAGGTAATCTTAGTTGTACTGTCTCAAATTTGCTATAGCCTGAAGGCATGCACTCAAACTGTGGTTTACTAAGTGCGTGATAACCAGGCTCATCCATGATACATGGTCCCAGATAGATGTGCAGACTATTGTGAAGTATATTAGCAAAGCGTGCAAGGAGCAGGGCTGAAACTAAAATGAAGCAGCACTGTGCTGTTCTATATGTCTTACTGACTTGATTGGCACTCCAGAGAGTTATGGCAGGAAAGAGTCAGCCTACAAGAGTGTTCTCATCTGGCTATATACTGTAGACAAGTAAATAGTGCAAAAAGTATTGTTTTCTGAATTTTACAGGTAGAGGATGTCTCGTTTATCTTGATGCTCCCTTGGTAAGAAAATACTAAACAGAGGACTATGAAATGTCAGGATCTCACAGTCTCTAGTGTGGGGGTCTAGCACCTTACAAAAGTTCATGTTTAAAACCTTTTTTGGGAGGAAAATGGGAGAAATTACTCTGTCAAAGCAAATTCTCAGGTTGTTTGATGCATGATATCTGTTTACCAGGTAACAGTATGTATATATCCAGTCCTCCATTCAGGTGACTTAAGTACAGTTAGATCCTGGGATTAAAAAAAATAATTTGTATTTGAGAACATAAGAGTAACTATATGGATACAACTCTCTGCCTTCAGATTCGTGCAGTTGTGGAACTGTATGTAAAGGATGGAAAATTATCTTATACTTTTTAGATAACAAATTTTCAAATAATTTTATTACTGATACTTATGTTGGTCAACTTGAAATGCATGGTTCAAATTAAAATTACCATTGTGATTAAAGTAGCAATCAGTGCCCCTTCTTGGTTTAAGGAACAGTTATTGACTAGAGTTATATTGGACATAATTTAGATTATTTGTTTTGAATAATAAATTGGCATTTTCTATGTCTATCAGCAGGTCCATACTCTAATTAAAATGAACAGAACAGCAATATTAAGAAGAAGGTAACATTTCTTAGACTGCGAGGTATAATGAAACTATTGCAATAAGTATTTCTAATATGTATCAGAGTATTACAAACTAAGCTGTTGGATCCCTTAACCTGACAAGTAATCATCGTTATTTAATCGAATTTATGATCAGGCAAAACCCTATCTTCATCATAAAACGGTCTAAACAAATACTCAAATTCTGCTTAAATTTAACTTTATATACCAGTAAGCGGTGCAGAGTATTCCCTATATCTCTGCTGCACAATGTGGTTATTGAAACTTGAAATAATTTAAGTTTTCTCAGACTTTACAGAGAATCTATTTTATTAAAAGGAAGCATGTAGCTGAGAGAGTATTTTATATAGGACTAAAAAGATGTCTAGGAAGTAGAAGCAGTAACAGCTGCATGTAAGATAAGGCAAAAGTTTAGTAAAAGTTCTTTACTACAAAAACTGTGTTACTGGTTTATATCGTTTTTAAATGGGCTGTGAGTATGGAATACCCCTTTGGCTAGTTGGGGTCAGATGTCCTGTCTCTGCTTCCTCCTGGCTTCCCATGCCCCTCCTCACTGGCAGAGCATGAGAGACTGAAAAGTCCTTGACTGGGATAAGTGCTACTGAGAAACAACGAAAACATCGGTGTGTTATCAGCACTGTTCTCAGGCTAAAGTCGAAAACACAGTGCTGCACCAGCTACTAAGAAGGATTCAAAAATAACTGCTACAGCTGAACCCAGGAAAATTTTACATTTATCTGTTCCAAAGATAGCTCAAATTTGAATAATTCAGTAAACATAATAATTCAGGATAAATCATTTGTGGACAGATCTAGTTAGTACAAATCCATACAGCGCTGCAATGTCATCTGAGGCGGAGCCCCATGAATCTTTGCTGACTGGATAAGCTGGCAGGTATTCCTCAAAGCATTTCTTTGGGTCTGACAGTAATGAGTAATTTTGCTTAGGTCTTCCCCAGTTTTGATGCTGTGAAAAGACATACTCAAGCAATGGGTTTATTTTTGGAAAATTGATTAGCTTTTTTTTAAAAAGAAACTGCGCATTATAAGGTACACTTCCAGTTTATGATCTTTCCCGAATATGGGACTGTTTTCCGATAATGAGAAATATATATTGAAAGTCTGCCTGTGACATATCCTCTAGGTAAGAGAGAGATTCTAGAGAAAGTGGAAAACATCTAGGGCTCATTTCTGTGAGATATTCACTTGTTTATCTATAGAACTGTGACTTTAATTATATTCCTCCATTAAGAAAAATGTGTGTTAGTCTCTAAGATCAACCACAAGGATTTTGGAGGAGTCCTGAATTTTATTTTAATGGAATTACCTTTGAGGGTGTATTATGAGAATACTAACACCTGTTTATGTTTGAATTTAATGGTATGCAGCAAAGCAGACAAAACCTTCAACTATACCTGTTTTCTTGGAAGTGGAAGGTTCTGCTTTATTTTGAGAGAATAATAGCAATGAAAAAAATTGCATTGATTGTTTTCTGGTTTTACTGAGAAAATACGCTTTTTAGATTTGGAGAGATTACCTCCTCCTACCTCCCAACCACCACCTTTGTATTCTAACACCTCTGTTAAACTGGGCTCACTATGTGTGTCCCAGGCTACAGCAGAGCCTGTTGCATTCAGTGTCAATCACTTAGAAGCAAGAAGTCACTTTTTAGGTCATTGTGATGCCCATCTCTTCCAAACTCAAACCACTCATCTTCTCTGTTCCTTGCAGGAAAATAGTAGAAACAGTGGATTTTACCATGAACTTTTTTATGCCTGTACTAGAGGATTTCAGTTTGTTTGAAATATTTCCTGGATATTGATTGGTGTGCAGTCTAGAACCTGGCTGATTACTTAGCCACTGTTGTCTTCTTAGGCCAGTTTTGCAAGCCAGGTTGAAAATTTCTCTCAAAAGCAAGGACTAGTTAAATCAGTATATCTGTATAAGTTGTGTCGACTCCATGAGTTTGAGTGAGCAGACAGACTTGAAACTGTGTTCCAGAGAACTCCTGTTAGAAATGTTACGTGTGGCTTTCATTACATTTCAGTAAATGTATTCTAATAAAGTGTTATAATATACATTCACTTTTGATATTCTGAGGAAAAAAAAAACACTTTTTCATAGAGGGAATTTAAATGTTTAAAGTTCAGCATAATAAGTATTTGTATGGCAAACCTTTTTAATGGGGATTTGTCATACTAAATATTTAATTAAACTAAGGTGAAATATTGTTACTCATGTGAACCAAGTTTTTGTTAGAATAATTAAACTGCTTCAGAAGATTTCTCTGCACTTTCTTTCCACATCAAATACAACTGTATATGTCAACCTTTCAGCAAAGAGTAGGTTCAATTTTAGAAGTCACGAATAAACACATGGATTTTGTCCCCTACCTTGGAAGCTGGAAAAACTAATTTAAACTTTGTTAGTGCTAGATGAATGATAGTTACGTATTGTCGTGGTTTAAGCCGTAAATCTCACTTCTCCCTCTTCCCCCCACCACCACTCCGATGGGGGTTGATGGGGAGAAGAACCGAAAGAATGTAACTCCCACAGGTTGAGATAAGAGCAGTCCAATAACTGAGATATAATACAAATCACTACTGCTACCACCAATAATAATAATGTCAAGGCAAATACAAGGGAAGAGGATACAACCACTCACACCCGACCTAGCCGAGAGAGAGAGAGACTTCCGGATTCCTGCCCCCAGTTTTTTACATCCTGGGCATGACGTGCTGTGGCATGGAATAGCTCTGGTCAGTATGGGTCAGACGCCCCATCCCCGTTTCCTCCTGCCCCCCCCCTCCTCCCTGGCAGAGCATGAGACTCAGAAAGTCCTTGGTCAGACCAAAACATTACCAAGCAGTAACTGAAAACACTGGTGTTATCAGCGCTGCTCCAGCTACCAAGGAGAAAAAATGCTGCTGTTGAACCCAGGACACGGATGATGGTGCATTTAAAGGAAAGAATAAGAGAAGATACATAGGATAACATAGGAAAACAAGCTGCTTTCCTAACTACAAAGATAAGTATTCCTCTCTGACTTCATTTTGAGAGAATGCTAAGCAACTGGCTGTTCGCTACCTTCTCCAGTAACATGGCATTTAAAGATCAGCACCTTCAAGTTCCAAGGCTGTATAACTACTTTTGCTGGGCAGTGAGACCTCATCTAATCTGAAGCTGCGTGTAGTGCAAACTACTGTCATTCCAGCAGCCATTCCTGTTCTTAAATGATTTCTGCTCTTTAGCAGTAGTACTGCAGCACATAGCACAACACATAACACAATACCCAAAGGAGATTTTATAGTCTCCTCTGTAAGGTTTCAAGCTACTATTGCAAGTGTTTACCCCAGACATACTTCACTTGCCTTGCCAGGCTCTCACAGTGCCTAATTTTCTCCCCTTTATGACATGACTATTTCTTAATGATAAATGGAAAATATATACACGTGGTACGTGTTTCAAGTTTCCCTCTTAGCTTCTGTTGTTTCCTAATTTTCTCTGTGAAGATCTGGCATTTCGTTCCAGCTCTGTAGCTGAGAGACCTAGCAAACAGGTTGGTAGATATTTCAGTGATGGGGGAAACACTGTTTTATGCATTGTGGGTATAACTGATTCTAGAATGTTAACTTCTGAAAGAGAAAGCCTAGTAGTTTATAAAGATGGCTTTACATTACTGTAGGAAAAGATAGAAGCACTGTTCAGTATAAAAGACCCTTTTGTTCCTGTGAAATTGTATTCAGCAGTGGACACAAGCTTATTTTGCAAAACTGTAATGTCTGCATACATATTTTTCCAGTTCAGATTAAAAAAATAAAACCAAAAAAGCCCCAATAAATAAATATTTCTTCATCACCAGTTATTCCCCAATGAAATTCAAGCAACACATAACCTTACTGGTTATTTCCAAAAACAACAGTATAAATGTGTCTCTGTGTGTCAAAATGCTGAGATATGAGAGGTGGTCATTGTTCAGGTTTTGAAGTTTTATCAAATTTGGGGGTGTCTAGCTTGTTGGAGATAAAGATGAAAGGTTCCTAGGAAATTAGTTACTGTCACTTTGTCACAACACTGACTTTTGCTGTGAAAGTACATTTTGAGATATGAGGAAAAATGTTCCATGTGTGGAAGACATAGCTCTCTGTTCTGTGCTCTGTGCAGAATTGTTGTAAACTACCAGCTAGTGGGGCTGCAAAGACAAGCAAAGAAGAAAAAGCACGTTTTGAAGTAACTTTGGTTATTTGGAATCAGTATGGTTCATTTTATCATTCCTTTGCTTTTCAAAAAGGTTAAGACTTCTGCTTTTTTGGCAGATGTAGTTGGTGAAAAAACTGTTTCCACATTTTGTATGCGATTGTATTACATCCAGTTTTATCAGTACTTTTCCTGGAAAACCATGTGTTGGTCAGCTGTGAGAGAAACTATTATGAAAATCCTGAAAAGATTTTGTTTATAAAACAAAAAATCTGGACTCAGCACTTACTGGCAGTCTAAGTTTGAGCAGATGTGCATCTAAAAAATGAGGACACTTGTTTGCCTGTAAGAGAAATGCTTTTCAAATTGGTCTGTAGGTCTTGCATAAGCACATTTTTAGTGCCTTTACTCATGGGCAGAAGAGAAATTGATACAGGATCTTTTCTAAAAGCTGTGATTCGGAAGCAGACAGGCATTGCAGGAGTGTAAATTCAGGGCAGTGGTAAAACATGTTACGACTTTTCCCTTTATTCCTTTTTCTGGTGTTCTTTTTTTTTTCTGTTTTGGGGTTTCATGTTTTGGTTTTTGGTTTTTTGGGGGGGTTTGGGGGGGTTGTTTTTTGTGTGGTGGAGGGTGAGTTGTTTAGTTGGTTTTGCCTAGTGTTTGTCCTGAACAAGTGTGTTGTCTTGCTGTGCACAAGCTTGTTTCCGCAGCAGGGAAGGGAGCAGCAGCAGCTCTTGAGCTGCTTCTTCACCTGTTTCTCAGATCTTTGTTCAAAATCCCTGATCAGAAGCTCATAAATGTGTCTTCTGGCCACAGGTGAAGATATTGAAGCCTTCCCTGTTATGTCAGTATTACTTTGCACATCGAATATGTTTGCCATTCTTGTCAGTGAGTTATTCCTCAGTAGAAGCAGAAATTCACCAGTACAAACTGCATAAGAAAGAAAAAGGGTTGCTTGAAGTCTGAATAAAAACAAGTTTATGTTTGTTTTGAATTCCTGCTGAGACCAGCTGCGTCATATTTTATGTTTAATGAAGATAAGGGCTTGGACTTGTTTAGTACATTATTAACATTTAACCTGTTTGGCCAGGTCAAAAGAAATCGTGAATGACTTGCTGAAAAATAAAATTTTAAAATTTTATCTTTTAATATAATGTATCAACTTCAGCTTTATTGTTTGCTTACATTTGTAGGCATTTCTTTGGGACCTCTTTTAATATCTTCCAGCTTTTTTACAGCTTAGAATAAACCTTTGTGTGCAATGGAAGATAAGACTCAAATTATCATTTGGTCTAAGGAAAAAAATATACATGGTAAAATCATAAGCTTCTAATCTGGATCAGAATTTGCTACGAATTCTAGCCCATAGTTCATTTCTTTTTCTTCAGTTCAAAATAAAATATATTCCGCTTCCATGGCTTGTTCTGCATCCTTTTCCAACAATTATGCTTGTGCTGTGCTATGTAGATATAAAACTTCTGCTGAAGTGTTTTAGAATTCTTTGCTGTATTGTACAACTCTGTCCATAAGGGAATGCATAAGCACAGGGGGCCACTGCTTCCTTTCAAAACATAAAGAAGATGAAAGTAAACAAGATCATACCAAAAAGGAATCCATTGTTGGATAGTCTGAAGTATAATAGAAGTGTTTAAAGGCACAGATGATGAGAAACTAGAGGGACTCTTTCCTATTTACTGTTGATCAGATACAGTATGATTTTGTGAAATATTTTGCATTTATCTGTTGCAGAGTTGTGATGTCTTTGTAACACTGATTATCAAAACATGGCAAGGATGGTATTGGGTGTCTTAAAAGGGTTAGAGACATTCTTTTGTGGACAATACTCATGAATACAATAAGAGACATTCTCTTTTTCAGCAAGGAGATTTCTACTTACAAACCTATATTGCATAAAGAGATATGAAAATGGAGGAGGTACGTCTGTCCTGCTTTGTTTTTGTTTGAGCCTGTTTAAATTACTGTTCATTATATTCTTACCCTGTGACTTGAGAACTGAGGCATAAATTGATCTGACTGTATTATCCTTCAAAATCCTGTGAAAGGAGACGTAAAATAAATGCAGGTGTTACTGGCACAGCAATAGATATTAGAGATGAAAAGCTGGCACCTTTTGTGCAATGCTGAATGCCATGGAAATAATGAGTTTGTCTGATAAAGCTTATAAGCAATAGAGGAAATTAAACACAAACCTATTTAAGCTGATGGACTTTTCTCAGAGTCCCTGGTCCCTGATTATGTTGACAAGAGATATTTAACAAAATAAACTAGTAAATAAGTAACACAGAAGTCTAAACACTATTGAGGGCGTATATGTTTAATTTTGGGACGTAAAATGTGAGAAGAATTGCTGGCGGACAGACAGTCTTTTTACTTTGATATATGTTGCCTTGAACTATTTAACTCTATTCTGCTCTTGTGTTAGGTTTAGTCTGCTTTCCTGTTACTACCATATGCCTGGAGACATCCTGTATCACTTAATGAAGTTAAACATGACAAACCTCTTTTATAGTTATATAAAGCAAGTGTAGTTAAGAAAAACATTTACATACTGTAATTGTTGGAGAACGTTAGAATAAAGCATTTGAAAGAAAAGACCTTCCTAGTTATGGGTCCAGAGATCTGAATTGCAGCTCTGAGGCTGAAGCACTGTGTAGCCTTATGAGAAGTGAGGGGAAAAAAAAAAAAGACTATGTGATCGGTTTTGTAGTCTTCTGCATATATAATATTCAGCTTTGTTCAATACTAATACTTTACAGCTGCCATTTGTGGATTTAGTTCACTGAATTCTATGAATATTAGTGAGTCATGCACCTAAATCTACTTAAAATATCAAAGCTTTTATTTACTATTCAGCTATTTAGACTAAAGCCCAGAAAGAACATCAGGGTCACATCTGGGCTGGGTTGGCTCAAACTTCTATGCTTCCAAGGCAGCTTAAATCAAATTTCCCATGGTTTACCTAAGAACAAGCTAATTGACATACTTAACATGTGGTGTATATACAATACAGCAGAATAGAAATAGTACATGAACGGCTTACTGACCATGTGCTTGCAGTAGATGAACTCTTAATAGATAATTATTTTTCCACCTTCCCCACTGGTGAATTTAAGATGTTCTGTAAGAGCAGAAATAAACATATAGAATTAGAAGTCCCTCTATCGTATAGAAAACTAATTTAAGACTGACTAGCTTACCTTCCTTGTATAGTGTTTTTTACCACATAACTTTCTGCATACAGCATTTTCAGGTGCTGGTATGGAATAGGTAGTACTTACATAGGGGAAATTCTGTGTTACAAAAGTACTGTGTCAGAGGAGGAACAGGAAATGTGTGCAAGCAGAACTCCAAAACATTATCACCATAATAGAGAGTCTGTTCTCACCACAGCTGTTTAATTAACAGAAGAGGGAATCCTTGGGAAGATAGATGAATCTATCTGTTTTGATATTAATATTTCTTCCTTACAGTCACAATAACAAAACATCGTAAATGTAGTAATACACTAATGAGCCTCAAACCAGAGTATGATGGAACTGGAAGTTAGAAAATTGGGCTGGTTTGTGATAAATGACCATATTTTCTCCAGTTCTTCAGTCTGGCTCACTTTGAAAGGAGTTAGATTTAACTATCTCTGAATAACTGGAGTTAATCCACACTGCTTGCTGGAGGCTCCTTTGTTTAACTCACTTTGGTGAAATCACTCCAATAAAAATAATACAAATATTATTCGCTCATTAAATGTGAAGTGCTGAAGTGGTAAGGCAGTTTGACTAGATGATTGCTCAGGTCCCTTCCAATGGAACTATTGAAGGCCACCAGTGTCTTACGTGTTAAACATGGATACTGCAGACCTTCTTTGTAGGTGCAATTCTTCCACAGATTCTTCCAAAGATCTTCAATCAGTGATTAAACTACAGCTCAAATGCAGGGAGGTTGGTGCTATGTAGAATACACAACTTCACTTTAAAAAAAAAACAATTTGGTACAAGAAAATCATTGCTGTGGGAATACATCCCTCCTAACATGGCGTTCTCCAGAAGCTTAGTTTATGTACTTAAATCTGTATTTGAAAGAGAACCCTCATTTTGAAAAAACTATGAAGAAACTGATATGTGTGGATGATATGAAAAAGTTAACTTACTGACAAATCTTCTCACTGTTAATCTTTAAGGATTTTACCTGGGACAAATTCTTGCTGTTGAGACAACTACACCCAATAGAGCTGCTAGATAAAGTATGGGAATAATGTTTTCCTGCATTTAGATTTGTTTGACTTCTTGCCCTTGCAGAAAGGGATGTCAGGTAAGAATAATCTTGTAGAAAACTTAAATGTCTAGCGTAGAATTGTTGTTGCACACTGTATATACACATTAGCATAATGTTTGATGATGGTAGAGACTACTTAGTTGTCATGAATTTCTCATAGAGAATTTATTTTGGGAACTACATTCCCATAAAGAAAGATTTTGTCTGCATCTCAGTTTTTACAGCCTTACAATTTCTCTATGCTAGTGCCTCACAGTTTAAAGTGAATCTCATTGTTCACGTTTGCACATTTCTTCCAATAAATTTTAACACTGCATTTGCTTCTCTTTCTGTGATTAAATTGTTGAACATTTCTTAAGTAATTTCCATGTCAGGCCAGCTCTTTATTCAGTTTTCACTGCCACCTACCCACTGACAAAGTGGTTCATTTCCATTTGTATTATTGTTTACTACATTTTTCTGGCTTGTTCCCTTATTGTTGGCTGCTTATCTGCTCTCACTGAATCGTGTATCATTTCTCAGCAATCCTCCATTCTCTCCCAGGCTCTCCATTCTTCAACACAGTTTATAACAATAGTGAATAGAATTATGTAATCTTAGGTCATGTTCTTTTTTTCGTGTTACTATTTTTATACTTGCACTCTGACCCTGTGTTAGTCACTTTTATAGGAACTGTTGGTTTTGGTTTTGTTTTGGTTTTTTTTTTTAAATTAATACCTTTTCTTGTCTTGCGTTGTTTTCTTATTTTAATTCCAGCAGATTCTTTTGTGATTTACCCATGTATTTTGTAGGGCAGGAGAATGTGAATAAAATAAAACTCAAACTAGTCATTGCATTCTTCTTCCATCTCCCATCCTCCACAGGGTTACTTTGTTACTTGATTTCTTTTTCACTGCCTGCCTCTCCTGCCTGTATTCACATATCTACATTGTAAGGATACCTTTGTTGATGTACAGCTAAATTCAGATCCTGCCCTTTTGTACACATTTCAAAGTGCAATTCTTGTTTCCTTTCATTTTTACCTTTAACCACCTCTCACTGATAATTGGGTTTTATATTCTGCTAACAATAAAAGTAAATGCATCTTCCTGGTTTGTCATCTTAACATATCTCTTATCTCCCTTAGATTACCCTATCTAAAGGAGATACTCTGTCTTCATGCCATCTCCTTCTTTGTGCCTCCGCATGTAATGCACTTGCTGTCTCAATCCTGAAGTCACTGTCACTGCTGACCTCAGCAGTGCAGCAATGCACTTGGTATCCAAAAAAGCCTTCTGAGTCTTGCTTGTGATCTGGGACAGGATTTAAAGTGAACTGGTCCTTATAGGGAATGTTTTCTTGACAGTATTTTTTTTTAGCCTTTTTTCAAAAGTTATATAGCAAATAAGTTTCCATTTGCCAAATGCCACTTCCGGCCAGTACGATATAACTCTGGCAAATGTTTATTCAGTTTACAGCTTTGCTTCAGCCAAAGATGAATAGAACTTTCCTTGTGCAGAAGTGAAACTTGTGGTATACTCATACATTCTCAAACCAGTTGCAGGTTGTCAGCTGAGGCACATTAACCTACCCCACACGTGTACTACTTTCTCAGTGCCAGTACAAAATAAGTTGGATTTACTTAAAGCTGTGGTAATGATCACAAGAACTTTCAACAGCAGCAGCTTTATCTCTCATCAGCTTTGAAGTTAACCCTGATTTGAGAGAAGGCTGTGCCAGGTGATCTCCAAGTCCAGGGTTGAGATCTTGCTTTTTGCCCTGCTTCCTTCTCACAGGATCCTGAACTCCACAACCTTACGGCCACTTTGCCAGAAACTTCGCCAGTCAAAAAATGCCAGATGTGATGCAATATTCAGCCACAAACAGATGAGTCATCTTAAAAAGGTATTTTATAATTGTATGAACAGGAGATTTTTCATATGAATTGCTAATACTGAGGCATGCTTCTTGCTGTTGTCACAGGTACTATACCTGTAAGGAAACACAGACTTCACCTAAATTTAAGAATTTGTTTGAAGGTTTTGTTCATTTAAACCAGCTCATACCTCAACATTTTTCTGCAGACTATTCTCATCTGACTCCCTCAGTGTGCAGAGATTTGTAAATAGTCCGTATGGACTAGTTTTTTTTGGTAATACTAGTAGTGCTTATGTAGCTTTGGGACTGACTGTCTTTAAGCCTATTGTTCAACTTTGAAGGAACTGCTAGGACTATGAGATTCTGTGAATTTGAATTTTGTAATTTGTTTTAAACATCTGAAATATTTTTCTTATTAACAAATGATTTTTTGTTATTAGTAATAAGATGTTATTATTATTTAGCATTTTTCTTGAGGATGAAATACTAAGTCCAGAATTTTCAAATAAAGATTTTTCTGTCTTTGAGAAGTTCTTATTGCTGTGGGATTTAAATGGAATGCGTTCTAAAATAATATACAGCTGCATTGTTACAGCTGCCCAGGGAAGTTGTGAATGCTCCATCCCAGGCAGTGTTCAAGGCCAGGTTGGACAGAGCCTTGGGTGACATGGTTTAGTGGGAGGTGTTCCCTGCCCATGGCAGGGGGATTGGAACTAGATGATCTTAAGGTCCTTTCCAACCCTAACTATTCTGTGATTCTGTATTTTTGGCATTAGTTCATGAAGACAGTCCTGGACTTAATGAATTCTTATAAATGGAGTTCAAACATGTGTACTGAAATTAGAAAGTCCTCACGTTAGAGAGAATTTAATCACTAATTCATTAGTTCTTTAGAAGTGGGGGGCATATTATCATCAGGCAATTTCAATGACACACTGGAGATATTGCAAGATCTAGCAGCTACTGGTGTAGCAAGTTGTCACTAGTGCATTGTTTTTCTCTGTGTGTGTATTCAGATATATTACAGTTTTGAAGGGTGAGCTATTACTGACCTTGAGCAAAGATATATGCATGATTAGCCTGTGCTAATAAAGCTTTAGTTATCAGCAAACCACAGCTTGAAGGATGTAACAGAGGTTTCCGAAACGCAGAAAATAACATAGATCTTGAAAATACAAACACAGCATGATTCTAGAGGTATCAGAGCTATAAACTAGCCAACAGTCATTAAATTAGTGCAGCCTTGAGACCTGTGAAAAACAATTTTAGCGATAGCAGAGAAAACATGAAAATATATAACCATATACAGTAAATCCATGTATAATGTAGAATTGTGAACCAATGAAAAGTGAGCTATTAAGTGCACTGTGTTAAAAAAATCACACAGAAATTACCCCAAGAACACCCAAAAGCAAGGTGGACTAAATGATGAAGGTAATACTCCTGGTAAAGAACATAGGATGCTGACAATTTTGTTGTAACCCCTGCCCCTCTTTCTCCTTGGGGGAACCCAACCGCATAGTTGTGGACCCAGGGGAGCATAGAAGGAAGAGCAAGGAAGAGTACGAGCACAGAAACCTAGAGTGAGCAGAATACCAGAGAAAGAAGTATATATTAGAAAGTTTGTGAATGCCAGTTGTAACTCTTTATTAGGAGCAAGTTGAATAACTGGACTAATAATAATCATAGAATCAGAATAATTAGGGTTGGAAATGACCCTAAGATTACCTAGTTCCAACCCCCTGCCATGGGCAGGGACACCTCACACTAAACCATGTCACTCAAGGCTCTGTCCAACCTGGCGTTGAACACCACCAGTGATGGAGCACTCACAACTTTCCTGGGAAACGCATTCCAGGGCGTCACCATCCTTACAGTAAAGAACTTCTTCCTCATATCCAACCTAAACTTCCCCTGTTGAAGTTTGAACCCCTTACCCCTTGTCCTCTCACTACAGTCCCTCATGAAGAGTCCCTCCTCAGCATCCCTATAGGCCCCCTTCAGATATTGGAAGGCTGCTATGAGGTCTCCACGCAGTCTTCTCTTCTCCAGGATGAGCAGCCCCAAGTTTCTCAGCCTAGTGTTCATACAGGAGGTGCTCCAGTCCCCTGATCCTCCTCATGGCCCTCCTTTGGACTTGTTCCAACAGTTCCATGTCCTTTTTGTGTTGAGGACACCAGAACTGCACACAATACTCCAAGTGAGGTCTCACAAGAGCAGAGGAGAGGGGCAGGATCACCTCCCTCGACCTGCTGATCAAACTCCTTTTGAAGCAACTTTTCTTGCGTATATCAGCCTTGCAAATCTAATCCTGGCTACAGGATATTCCTAAAAATGGCATTTTAGGAATAAACCCAATCTCTCCAATGATTGAAACACAGTTTACACAAAAGAACTGCTACACAGCACTCCTCAAAACTTTTTCCCCTCAAGGACTGATACAAACAGGTAGGGTAGTGACATCTTTTACACAGTTTGATCCTCTCTCCATGGTCTACCTGGGCTTTAAGCTCTAGATCCTTTCCTTATGAGTATATATCTAACACATGATACTAACCAAACTGGTATTAAATGCTGCAGCGATGGATGCTTTACAAATACCTGCTACAGAGACAGAAATTACCACATCTGCAATCTAGAAGATTAACTAAGGAAATTTTCTTAATGCTAACCCTCTTAAACATATTTTAGGGCTTATATGGGGAAAGGAAGGCCACTCAGTCTACCAAAATAGTGTCTCTTCTCAGCGCTGACAGACTTAGGTATTTCCAGTTTAGTGTTCAGAATTGGCAAAAGTTGCAGGAATTCTTGAAAGCAGAAGATGTTGCCATGCTAGAAGATACAATAGAGGGTGAACGCTGTAAGTTTACTGCATATCTCAGAGATACAAATAGGCTGTGTTGTAGTTTACAAATAGTATAAACTGCTATTGCAAATTACCACAGAGCCTCATCTGGCAGCTTGCAACAAAATAATGTGGTTTCTAAGGATAGAGCTGTTGTGCACTTCTACTTCATACAAAGGTACACAGTTCTGCTTATATTTAATTAGAAAAGAAAATGCACAGCAGTATGGATCTGTGGAAGGCAGCAACTGCAATATCCCTTAGGATCTGCAGACCAGGTGTACTGCTCCAACAAAATGCGTGGCTCTGCAGCTTTTTTGCAGAGTTGTCCAGAGTCGTCACAAGTGCAATGGAGGGAGAATTGAATTCTCTTCTAAGAGATGAGCTGCTTCTATTAACTCTTCTATGACTTCACCACTAGCAGATAATTGAAAGGATTACTTTTAATTTACTACACCACTCAACCTAACTATCAGCACCCTGTCCAGATCGAACATATGCTGCTGTGGGTTAGCATGGTTAGGAACTGCTTTTGATTGAAGCAAGGAGGCCTGGGAGAAGAACTGCAAAGCTTCAACCGGGGTGAACACCTCAATTCTGCACCCTGAACAACCACACTGCTCTGTCCTACTCAAACTGCCACGGATTTACAGCAAGCTACCTGTCAATATCTTGACTGGTCAATGTTTCCAGAGATTTGGTTTAGTGATACTGAAGTTGTCTTAGCTTTCTTTTGCAATGGCCTAATTGGAAAAAGGGGACAGGGAATATGTTAGGCAAAAATCCCTTGCACTGTTACATTGAGACACTGCATTCAACATTATTATCTTCTTGAAGCCATGAGGTCCGATTTTAAAATGCTGGTCACCAGTGATTAAAAAGAACAATAGAAATGAAAGAGCAACACTCCCACAATTAAAGGACTAGTGTTAAAACCCACATGTGTGTAAACTCACTACAGACTTGCAACTGGAATCTGCTGAAATGGATCTGAATCACTTTCTTGCCCTCCCCCTTTCAGTCCATTTCATCAGCCAATTAGGTTAAATCAAATGGAAGCGGTTTTCATTTTGTTTTTCTTCATTGTGTTTTCCTTCAGTTAAATTTCTAAGACTTTAATTAGTCTAATAATAGATTCCTACCTTCACTTCTCAGGTATGGTCTTTTAGCCTACATAAACTGCATGGAGTGTTGGGTATGATACCACCTTTTCCTGAGGCTTGGATATTAGATTTGGAAGTAGCACTGCATGATAAAGATGCCAGTTGTCACGATGGTTCTTTAGCCCAAGTTCTGTAAAAGTTTTTAGCACCTATTTCCAAAAGGGTCTCTGAGAGATGGCTCTCTTTCAGAGTATTAAAGAATATTCCCCAGGGGGAAAAAGCACTGAAAATTTTTTATTTCATCCTTTGTACAGAAAGATGGGATCTTGTTATGGTGCTCCCTCACTGGTAAAAGGAGGCTTCTGCTAAATTTTTCCCATTCAGACAAGGTGATCAATTTCGTTATGATACTCCATCCCCAGAGGAATTTATTCAAGTAGGCTGGATTAGGTCTTGATAAACAGATATGATGGGGTTTTGAAAGAGACTGCATTCACAGTAAATAAAATAACTCCTCTTAGGCTCCTGTAGCGGCAGACACTATTCTCACAAGCTTAGTATTAGTGACTAAAAGGCTATAAAAAGATCCATACAAATTGCAGTTTCAGGGAACATTGTATTACTGACTGACAACTGGCATTTAGGATTTTGCCCTAAAATATTATTTTAAAGAATGATGCTCTAAACTAAAATGAGAAGTGTTGAATCAGGATTAGCTG
Source organism: Myiopsitta monachus (assembly GCA_017639245.1). Classification (NCBI taxonomy): domain Eukaryota; kingdom Metazoa; phylum Chordata; class Aves; order Psittaciformes; family Psittacidae; genus Myiopsitta; species Myiopsitta monachus. Next base: position 16,087,581 of record CM029923.1, on the reverse strand, counting down.
AAATCCTTTCATCCAATAGTGATTACTTTGTCAATCAAGTGGACATTGCCTGAGCTAAGATTCTATGCTTAGGCAAGAAGTTTGTTGATAATAAAAGGTCTGTGTACAGAGGTGCATAGTCCCAAGCCACTAGTTTCCATCAAGGGATGTAGTTTTGTGTCTGGTAAGAAACTAGCTTTTAAATCAAGAATTTCTAGTTCTACCTGACTTCTAAGTCAGGTGGCATGATTTAGATAACTTCTTAAATGTCTTTTTTAAAAGGAGATGAATCATTGCAAAATGATTTATTCATAAAACCATGAAAAACATTAGGTTGACTCTGGAGATCATCTCTTCTAACCCTGCTCAACACAGGGCCAACTTCAAAATTGTCAGCTTTCTCAGACCCTCATCTGTTAGCCTTTAAACATCTGCAGACATGGAGATTTCGCATCCTTACTGACAAATATTGGTTTTCTACTGCCCCCATCTCTCTCAGCCCCCTAACTTGGTGGTCTTTCAGTGAATTTAATGCCCGATTTCAATGTCTGTCTTGTTCTAGGGAACCCTAAGCTGGACTTAGTTCTGTAAATGAGGCTTTATAAGTGCAGAATTGGGGAGAATAACGTTTTCACCCAGGTTGCTTCTTTGCTTGGCAGGCTTATTAACGCAACCCAGGGTGCAGCTGACCTTCATTGTTTCAGGGACACAATTTTGACTCATTTCCAACTTGTCTACCACGTAAGAATTTGTTTTCACTAATACACTCTTATTATTGATGTATTTTTCGCATTTGGGTATCTCAATAACCATCTTTTTTCTGTGATTAAAAATACATTCTGTATTGAATTAAGGAATGTCATGGGTTCAGCAGTAGCAGTCATTTTTCTCCTTCTTGGTTGCTGGTGCAGCACTGTGTTTTTGATTTTGGGCCTGGGAGCAGAGCTGATAACACCAGTGTTTATAGTTACTGCTTGGCAATGTTGTGGTTTGACCAAGGACTTTTCTGAGCCTCATGCTATGCCAGGGAGTAGGGGAGCCGGGAGGAGGCAGAGACAGGACACCTGACCCAAACTGACCAAAGAGGTTATTCCATACCACAGCACGTCATGTCCAGGATGTGAACACCGAGGGCAGTGACCTGGAAGGGTGCGGGTGTAGTGATGGACTGGGGGTGCACAGCATGGTCAGGTTTTTGGTATTGGGGGTTTCGCTGCTGGGGGGTGCAGTGGCTGGGTCGGGCTTGGTGAGCAGTTGTATTCTTTTTCCTTGTATTTCTCTTTTATTATTGATGGTAGCAGTAGTGATTTGTGTTATACCTTAGTTACTAAACTGTTCTTATCTCAACATGTGCGAGTTGAATTCTTTTGATTCTCCTCCCCGTCCCCCCGGGACTGGGGGAAGAAAAAAGAGAGGGAAGTGAGTGAGTGAGTAAAACTGCGTGGGTGGGGGGCTTAAACCACAACCAGGAATTAAACAGGAGGTGATATAAGTTACCTTATATCTGTTGCTCAAATAGCAGTTTTTCCATTCTTTATGAACTAATTCAGAAATATTCATATTTAATATATGAATATTCAAGTATTCAATAATTCATTTTATCCTTTAAATGGTCTAATGCAAACAAGGTGTTAAAATCAGTGTAGGTTTTCAGAATAGTTTTAATGTATAACAATGCAAGTTCAGTGATTTTTACAAGAAGAGATACATTTCACAAATCACACTCCATGTTGCAATATGAAATAATTAAACAAGGGATTAGAAATAATTCAAAACCCCAGCTTTTCACTTTTTTTTTTTGCATTTTTGCAGTCACCCAGGTGGTAGACTAATGCCATATAAGAGGAAAAACTTGACTGGGAAGTAGATGCTCTTGGGTTTGTAGAATATGACGCAGTAGAGATAAAACTGCAACAAATTATATTTGCTTATGGGTGACAGTATGGGTTAAAATAAAGTGCCTAGTCTGATAAAGTTTTAGTTGTACATTAAGCAAGTCATCTTCTTGGTGCTAAAGTAACTTCCTTTAGAATAGGACAGTGGTACCATTTGAGATGGAGAGCTAGAGAAAAACTATGAAATGCTCAGAATATTTCTCATAAATGTGGATGTAATTTGAATGAGAAGCCAAGGCGATATATGCTGCTTCTGCTTTTAAAAACAATCTCTTGTGTTAGCTTTGAAGATTCTGTGCTTTTGTCTGTACTCTTAACAGCATTTAAATTTTGAGGCATTCAAAAGCTAGAACAAATGGCAGCTTTATAAATAGTAGAGGTTTAGCTTTTTCTCCAGTAGTAACCTGGAAAGGTTCTGTAAATTTCTTTGTTTAGTCTATATTTCAAATAAAGGCCTTAGCTGACTTGCTACTTTTTCTGTGCCTTAAGCGAGTGTCAAGGATTTAATTTGGGAGGCTGGACACTCCTTATGAAGTTTGTGCTGTATAATTTCTCCTGACCCAAAATTTCTCAGTATATAATATTGAGCATGACAAATATTCTTCAAGAACTTATGAGATTAAATTTGTATCAGTCTGGAAAGAATCACAATTGTATATAAATGAAGTCTCCGCATTCCATCTTCTACCCATAGACAATCCCACTATGTGTGTAACAAATATCTAAATAAGGAGAAACCTGCAATGTCCAACAGATTCTGTTGTAGGATCAATCCATTTTTGGTGCTTTAGTCATCTGCAGAAGGTATGTATTTGAATTCAGAGTGTCATGCTAGCAAAAAGAGATTTACTATGTTTCATTGTCAGCTGGAAAATTTTGGGGTTGTGGAACTATAATATTAGCATAACTAAGGACAAATGGACTAAAGAAGATGGAGAAATGGGTTAAAAAATCTCCAGACCCTACAAAACTAAAAAGACAGCAAAAATAAACATATTTATTTTCTCAGAATCTATATCTTTCTATTGTTTTCCTTATTTGTATTTGGAATATTTGGCTTTGCCCTCGGTGATTCTTCCAGAGATTTTGTTACTGGAATGAAAGCCATATAAATTTGGTCATTAAAACAAACCTACAAAAGGCCATATAGAATTTCTCTCTTAGGAGAACTGTAATGATGAATCAGAAAATGACAAAATAAACATCAGTAACAAAGTTGTCCTAAGAAAATACGTAGCAATATTCTGTTAATAGAACCATAGTTCTAAATGACAACTGGAAGACCCATTGGTGGTTGATATTTGGGCCCATTTCTGAGATTTGCTGTAATTTGAGTAGTAATTTGTGTGTCTCAGTCTTATGGAAAATATCTGGAAGGGAGAGCATCAGTCATCAGAACAGAGACAGAATAAAAATAAATTTTAGACTTTTTCGGAAGACACTGCCTCTGTCATGAAAGAGAATAAGAAATGAAATCCATAAAGACAAATTGTTCAGAGAGCTGATAGATGTAGGAAAGATCACTGGGAAAGACAGAACATGTTTCTGCCAGGCATGTTTGGGAATAGGGACTTGAATATTTTCATTAATCTTGTCATAGCTTATTGCTGTTAACTTCCACAGCAAAGATGGAATTTGCTTTGTGGCAGTGAATGAATATGCTTCCTGAAGATGGCTTTGACAATCCCCCTTTTTTGCATTCACTTATTTTATACATCTTTCTTTCTTACTAAAATTAAGTAACTCTCTACTTAATAGAATTGGAATAATTAAAAAAAAAAAAAAAAAAAAAAGCTTTGCCATTACATGTTACATCCAAATCATTGTTTTCTCTTTTAGATGTAGAAAGGTAACCCTCTTTAAGGCTTAGGTTATTCAGTAATGAGCTCTACAGACACTGTAGTGAGTTGTGCTGGATTATTAAGGTCAAAATGCTAGTTCTTCAAAACTAAGAAATCTCTAGTGCAATTTCCTCCTCATTTCAGATTTCAACAACTATATCTCATTGTATGCGCTTTGTATTTATATCTTTGAAAATTGGAATAAGTTGTTACCTGCTAGCGCTGTTCTGGGGAAAAAAAAAAAAAGATCAAGGTACAGAGATTGATCAGAAGTTACTGATGATCACTCTGAAAGTGTGAGGCAGTAGAGATTCAGAAGCAATGCTTACAAACTGCAGAGAACTGCAGGAATGACTGGGAGAGAGAGGAGTGAAGTTACTTTTCAAAGGCATACCAGGCTTCATACTGGGGTTCATGGTTTCAAAAGCAGGTCACCAGGTGAGTGGGCTCAGAAATAATTTCTGTCATATGAATGGTTTTGTGTCACATCTGCTTTAAACTGAGCAGCATAAATTGCTGTTAAAAAAACCCAAACATTTTGAGTTCTGTCTTATTTTTGAGCATAGCATCAATTTATTCCTCTGTGAGAAAATGTTCATAGCAGTGAGCAAATTCTGTTCATAATCAAGGGAAAAAAGACTCTTGAGACTCTTCCTCTTCAGCACCAGGAAGAAAACTATTTTCAAAATAGCTATAAACAGGAGTTGCAAGTGTCTTCACCTGTTCAATCCCTATTGCTTTGCAGCCAGCTTCTCATTACTGTCTGTAAGCTAAGGCTACATGTGTTGCTGCAGGGACTCCTTTTTCCTCATCAGTTCTCAGCAGTTCAGGATGAAACATATATGATTGCTTAATATGTATCTATTAAGCTAGTAATGAATAATTGCTGAAATGGTTTCCTTCAGTGAATGATTGGCTGACATTTTTCTGATGTCTTTTATTTCAAGAGCTTACGTAAATTGAACTCTAAATGAAAAGCTTCATTCTGAATCTGTGAAGCCAGTGACATTTTGATCATGATCTCAAAAGGAAAGGCAGGAGGCCAAATGGATACAATTTGGGACTCCCTTATATGTATGTCTGGTTCTTCTAGGTATCAGTTTGAATGGGATTAAAATCTGAACAGAACTGCAGTCCCAAAATCAATGCTCTGCCCTCCGCAGCTGAGAATAGCTTTTTGAGGAACTGGAGTTGTCACTATGAAAGTGCTTAGGATCGCTGCCTAAGGGGAATGAGTAATAACTGCTGGAAAAAATAGGCCCGGATATGTACACATCCTGAAATATCAGTTCTCAAAATGGCACTTCATTATGCTTACAAGTGTACATATTTAGATGCACGCATCTAATATATACATTTAATGCAGTGAAATTAATGAGATCACTTGAAAGTTTTAAGTAGGAGCAGGTGGCTAGATAGTACAGAATAAGATTGACAAGAGAGAAGGGAAGAGGCAGATGTGCAGCAAAGTAGACTCAGGTTGTTTCTATTATAGATGTGTATTACCTTGCAGAAGATAAGTAGGAATTTTTGCTGGAAGCATCCACTAGTGTTTTAAATGGGCTGGTTGTAGATTAAATGAAATACAAAGGGGAGTAGAAGGCTTAATGTTGAAATGTAAAAGAGGTACACAAGTAACACATGTTATTCTTCACTAATGAAATGAATTAAAAAAACAACTTGAATTAAATCACAACTAAAATTTCTTTTTTCCTACATCTTCTTTTCTAAATTGAATGAAACATAAGCCTTTGGGCTTCTAAGTGTGTAAGGTTTGCTCCTAATTAAGCTCTGGACAAGCCTTAAAAACCTAAATGTAAAAAAAATATATATTAATTGGACAATTTTATTTTGGAAACAGAAGCAAAATATATCCAGCAATACTGAATTCACCAATAATATTTCTGTTCTTCTCTTACAAATTAAATAATATTTATATCAAACTTTTTGAGGTTTTTTGGTCATTTATTTTAGCGAATGTTATATTAAAGAAGGAATATCTTGTAGGTATACTGATGATGGATCTGAAATAGTTCATCACAAAGAAGCCTAAAGATATGTAGGAGGACTGCGATGTTCTTATCACTGAACATTAGTAGATCAATAAAAAGGAGAAATGGAGCAGTAGTTCTGCACTTCTGACTGTGAAATACAGGATTATTTGGCTTATAACCCTATGTTAACAGCTGTGATCTCCCTTGGGGTCACAACGGCTAGTTTGGGAGCCACTGAAGTAGAGTGAAGTGTTAGCCAGGAGGTGCAGAAATGAAGCTTGACAGCAGGCAGAGATACCTTCCAGCAGAGACAATTCCCCATACTACTCTGAACTGCTGGGTCTATATAACAGAGAAGGTGTTCTTTGTTGGCTTGCTTTGATGAAAGTAAAAAAAAAGCAATGAAGTGATATGCTAACAATCTCTTGTTAACCTGTATTTGAGATCATTTAAGGTAAAAGTATAAATAGAATAGCTCTGCCCCTACCTCCACATTGCCTTCTAGGTAGTCATTTGATGAGTTAGTTTCTTGTGTTTGTTCACATTTGGTTTTTATTGTCTAATTATGATTAAAATTATTTCTCACTAAGTCTGTATTTTCTCCTAATAAGTCTGCATTTATAGCAGTCTTAAGTAAAGCTGTAGATTTGAGCTAGCCTGTAGTAATGATTTCTGTTATTATGGAGCAGTAGGCTGCCAGCCTTCGCTAGGAGATGCCTAATCAGCTATTGGGCACAACAGCTAAGATCATACTTGTGCTGAGGAGGAAAATAAAACCCAGTTAAAAATTGCATTTGTGGTTTTATAAGTAGTGACAAGGATTCTCTGATAAGCCCCTATGCAAGGAAGGAAAACTGCAGTCTACTCAGTTATTTCAGAAAGTTATCTCTGTCGGTGCTAAGCAGCCTGATAGAAATGAAAAGAGTGAGTACTTTAGAGGTATACATGTATACACTATTTATAATTCATATTAATGGAACTTTATTTTCCTTTTATCTCAGAATATTTTTATATCAATAGCAAAGTGATATGTTTATTTTTCTGTTTAATAATTGTTCCTAATTTTCAATGAGAAATACCTGTATTTTCCAAATAAACATTGTTTACCATATTACACATCAGCACACTTTGGGGGGGAGGATGTTCTGAAGGTCATTTCAAAGGCTCTGTGGTGGTTATAAATTTTGTTTTCACTTGGACCATTGGCTACCATGAAAAAGTAAAAATTAACTCTTGTTTTTGCTGTGAGAAGGAAATTCAGTTACTGCTGGTACTGTAGTTGTGATTTTTTCCAAATAACTTGATGTTAGTGAGTCAATATGCCACTTCTGATGTTAAAAATAACATGTATTCTATGCTGGCATGTCAGTGCTTGCCTTTGATCTGGCAATGAATCAGTGGTGCTAGTACTCAAGATCAAAACTGGGAACTGTGCTAGAGGAAGAATACAATTTTATAAAATGATGTGAAAAGTGTTAGTACTTTACTGAGTGATACTTTGACACACAGAAATTTCACAAGGAAATAAATATAATCCATGTTGATCAGCCCAAATGATCTTGGTGTCACTGAGCTCTTGTCTTTGCTGTTCAGCTGTCTTCAGAATACTTGACCTTTGACATTACTGTTAGTCCAGGACTTCTCCAGGATGTTCTACTCCTGGTTCCAGCAGAGGAGTGTAAAGGAGATCTAGTGATGAACCCATTGGTGGGTGCCCACCATGCTCAGGCCATTGAGGAGGGCATGGCCTGTGTCGAGGTCACCCTCAGTTTCTGGCTAAGCTTGTTAGGGACTGGTTGAGCCTTTATTATTAACTACCTATTTGTAATGTTATTATTGGACTTGAGGACTGCATTGAGCTTCACAATGGATAAGAGGATAAAAGTATAATATTTTTTTTCTTAAACTGTTTACAAACTGTAATCGGAACAAGTTGTTAATAGATGATAACTGATGGATTTGTCTGCTTGCATCTGTAAGTTTATGAACTCCCCTACTTGCATAACTGGATATTTTAAAAGGAGTCAGCATAAAGATTCATGACTGTCTGAGGTAGGCTGTCACCACTCTCATATTATGCAGATAGTTTCATAGGTCTTATGTCCAGAATGACCACGTACAAACTTCTGGTTCAGAATGAATGTGGGAAATCTTATTTTGTGAATTTAGTATCTCATACTTAATCCTTGATCATAAAACTTAGTTGTACACTTGACTGCTCAGACTTGTGTTAAACAACACAAGTTTATGTAATGTTGCTTGAACAAGAATATAAAGTAAAGCAGGATGGCATTTTAAAAAGATGGGAAGATAATATGTTACAGCAGAAAAAAATTAAGTATGAGAAGTATTGAAAATGCAGACTGTTGTGTAGAGAGAGCATTTTAGAAGATCATAGGAAGAGCAATGTAAGAATGTAGTAATGTGGAATTAATTGTAGGTTACTTTATTCTGTACATCTGAAAAACATGAATTGGCTTAATTTCTGTGTATTCAGTGGTTCCATTCACAAGTTTGTGTATGTTTATTAGGGACATCATAGTTTCGCTTTAAGTAGAGGAAATAGCACTATTCTAAATATCATTTTGCTGTAATTTTTGACAAAATGTGACTGTTGTCTAGTGAGTAATGTGATTACCTCTTTCTCTTAAGAGGTTGGACTGTGACTGGCTCCCATAGAAACTACTACTCCACAGATAAATGTTTAATTATTATTTGGAATTGTTTAGAATCCCCCGATGAAAGAAGCAGAAAGCGAAGAATGGCAACATGGTTGTAGAATGTCATTAATTTACAGTAATTGACATATCCAGTGCAATCACTGAATTTTATGAAACCATCAATAAGGAGCAAATCATACTTATTTGCAGTCATGAGTATTAGACTCTCTCTCTTGTTGCAACAGCTGTGATTCATTTCCTCTGCACAGGGAATGGAAAATGATTTCCTGGGACGGGGAAAGGGTCAGATGGTGTCAGAGTCACCTTTTCACATAGTCTTATGTGAGGAGCATCAGAAGTATTATATAGGCAAAACATTACCTCTGAGGCTACTCTGACTGTTTCATCTTTTCTTGCTTCTATTTGGAAAAGGCATTAACTAATTTAATACAGTGGCATAAAATGAACTATTAGAAGGCTGAGGGAGATTACTAGATCATGGTCTGTTTGTCTTTTTAGTCTTTTGGCAATAGACTGTTCTTATACAGGATATTGTGGAGGCAAATGTGATTAATCTGAAGAGGGTCATAAAGAAGGAAGGGAGACACTTCTTCCTTTTGTAAATCTCCTTGATAAAGTGGAAGTAGAAAGCATGTGTTTCCATGACTTTGCATAGAAAATTGCTTAGTTATATATTTCCTTATCCTCATAGAACTCAGAGACTTTCTCTAGATCTTAGATAGAATTGTTGATTCCATTTTGGTTTGGAAGATCTTCCTGTATTTTGCTTTCTGATCATAATAAAGAAGATGTATGTGCTCTTTTTAATTATGAAATAAATTCAAGATAGCATTGGAGACTAAAAGTTCAGTACTCTTGAGTTGATGAACTGCTATTTACAGTCTTTATATCAACTTTTTTCTATTGCAGCCTAGGGTTTTATGAGCAGAGCTGTGCACATAATAACATCTCTAACATAGTTCATTTAAATCAAGCAAGCCACAATGACAAAAACACACCCCAGTGCTGGATTAGTCAATCTGTTGTAATTGAACAGTACATCACTATTAAGGTTCATAATGGGGTTTGTGAACTCAGTAGCTTCTTGTATAAATGTGATTTTATGGGATTTATACGTCTCTAATGCTAACTGTTCAAGATTTGTAGATGTTAAAATCAAATTTAGATGCCAGGCTCACATGTATTCAGATATTGCGGTGTTGTTATTGTTTTTTTCCAAATGTCATCAAAATAGGTGAGCATAGTAATAAATACCACTTGTTTCATAATATGCAAATAGTTAAAAAGCAGAGATTTTCTTTTTACTTTTCCATTTTTCAAATAGTAGATGGATAATAACTGTGGTTATGAGTACAGAAACACAATAAGGTACAGTGATTCATGAAACAAAGTGGGAATAAATACTAACATTGAAGTAGGGAAGAATATGCTCTGTCACCTCATCTGAAATTCTCTATTCATGCAGTAGTTAATTGCTGTACTAAATATGGTTCAATTGCAGTCTATTTGTCTGATTAAATTAGCATGTAATTGTATCTGAGCAATTGAAAAATATGCATCCAAGGACCTGTTTCTGGTGAATAGAGTTACAAACCCTGCGTTCTGTTATGTACTTTGTGCCAAAACACTGAAGCATGCGGCATAATGGGCAAATGAGGCCTCTGAGTGGCTCTTGGTTAGGCTTTGGCTAAGGCGTGTATGACACAGCTCAAAAAGGAGAATGCTTCAGTTCAGGGGCGGCTTAGAGGACCTTGAGGGGCTCTTTTGGGTGTTGTGGTTTGTTCTTTGAATCCTAAAGTGGCTGATCTATGTTATTTTGATAAGATTACAGTAACTGAGATGTTTGCAACTTGCACGGGAGCATGACTCTATAGAGAACATCAGGAAGTTGTGAGCACCAGACTTGCTGTGGGAGACTGGCTTTTGGCACCCAAATAGCCAGCCTGCTGTGAAGTGATCAGCTCATGAATGGCTATGCTGGCTGGAGGGCCAGAGTCGTAACAGAGGTATGAAAAAACGATGTGTTCTCAGTTTTTAAAAAATGTAACTTCAAATGAAATGCACTGAATGAAGCATTAATTAGAATAAATTAATGGTGGGCCATACTGCTGCATGATGAAGATAAAATATGTGTTAAGGAAGTACTAAGCCTGTACAGTGAGTGTTCTCCAAGCAAATTTTCCCCAAAGCAATCTAGTCAATCAGCTTTTACGTATGACTTGAATGCATTCTGATCAAGTCAAAGAATAGTTTTCTTGATCAGAAATAAACTTCTGCCTTGTGCTGAGGTTAAGCATTTAAGAGCCTTCAGGCAGTGCTGGCTAGCTGAAACAGAAACAGGAACTAGAGCCACTTGCTGTCATGGGTCATAGCCTTTCTGCTTCTTAATGCTATCAAAATGATGACTTGAGGGTGTTTTCAGTTAATGAGGTAATTACACTATCCTGGATTTGACCTTGGAGTTTATTACTCATTAAGAAGAAATGAGAAGCTGAGATATGTCTTTGTTGCTGGACGCATCTTGACAATTTTGAGTATAAGGGCCAATCAAAGCAAAAAGATTATGGTGGTGAATTGGAGTCTATAAATTTGCATATTAATAGTTTTGCTGAGAAAAACCTGCACAGTGATCACACACATCTTTTAACTCTGGCTAATAATGGCTGTCAGCTGCAATGCAGGAATCCACGCACTGCGTGTTCACTGAGAAGTACTGATAGAGCATATTGGCAAATAGCAAAACTAAATAGTTCAAGGAAATACATAGCTAAGAAAACTTTCTTGCATACCTGAATTGTCATTTGCTAAATAGGTCCTTCTATATAATTAGAATCCTGCACCCCTTTTAATCACAGCAACTTGAAATAAACAAATAAACACCCCCCCAATTTTGTTTATGAAATGAAAATTTCTCAGTTTATTCTCTTTAAAAAAAAAAAAAACCAACAAAACATGCTTTGAATACAAGGAGAAACATCCTTTGCTGCTGTAAAATTTGGGATTTAAAATTATGATTAAAATACTATCCCAGTAATAGATAAAAAGGAGTTAAGGTTTTAATAATTCACTATAAAGACATGGGGGCACAATTTCCTCTTGGATGGCATAGGTACAAGAGTTGCTGCTGTGGCTATCTAGCAGGCAAATAGAGCTTCAGGAAAAGAAGAAGTAATCACACCCTTTTTTATTACTTCTAGTTGTGATATGGTGTAAAAGATTCTGACATAATCTTGGATTCTGCAGAAATGACAAAGAATAAGTTCTCTCTTCTGATCTAATGGTAACAGCAGATGGACCTCTGGAAAGCAGAAGGAAATGCTGCAATAGCTTTTTCATGCTGTGTATGTACACAGTGCCACACTGGTTTCCATATGCCGTTCTTTGGTTGGCACGTGCTTTGTTTGAGACTATGGACCTTCCTTGAATCTGTGTTTCTTTCTCTCTTCTCCTCTTTCTTCTATCATGAAGGAGGTACCATCATGGTCTGTCTCTTTACACAACAGCTCCAGCCTTTCATCTCATTTAACCAGTGACAGTTAATTCATTAGAAGGGAAAAACAGGCTAGAGATTTGAGAGATCAGAATTCATTCCTGTAACTTTATAACTTGGAACTTTTAAGTTGCTTTAAAAAAAAAACAAAGGGCAATTTTGCACAGTCATCTTACAGGACGAAATCTTTTATTATTCCGCAATATACAAAAAGAAGTAGAATTTAGTCTGCAAAAAGATATCTATATGTAAAGCTGATAGCAAGAGTAAACAGCCATCAGAAGATATAATTTGTTTTATAAATATGTTTTCTTTTTATGTAAGCATTCCAATCACCAAAATTGAGCTTCATTATAGAAATGTTTTGGTATAAAACTTAAATTATAGAAAATTAGTTTCATGTATTAATGCATGCAAGAATATGCATTTTTCACTTCTTGGAAAATACTTGCCTACCCTTGTAGGAAACACTTCCAAATGTTAACAGCAAACATTTCATATGTGAATTGAGCTTTTGCATATTTTTACCCTTAAATCAAAATCTTACCATCCTGATATGGCAATGAAAACTTCAAGTATGGAAACTACTCATCCTATTTGAGGTTCAGTGAACAGATGTTAAGTGTCAGAACATCATCGACTAACATTATTTGAGTTCTTAAAAATGTAGTAAGAATTAACACACACTGCATAAGGAGATACAATTCAACACACAAGGAAATTAAATAGAACTGGTCTTGGGCAATAGAATTAGTTCTTAAATTTAAGAGAGTTTATAGGAAATAGAGCAATTAAGTGTAGCAGAAAAGATGGATGTTACCACTTCAGAATCAACTCTCCTAGAAAATTATCAGCTACACATAAGTTATTTTGATAATGCTTTCATTAATGCCCTTGGTTCACAGCTGAGCCTATTTTAATCTGTTTTCAGATGTATCTTCTAAATGATTCTACTGATCTTGGGTAAATACCTGAGAAGAAATGAACTTATATTAACAGTATTTCATAGTGATGTAATTGAGTACAGGATTTCCAGTATGTTGTGCAAAACAGTGAACAGCATGAAGAAAATCCAATTGAAGATAGATGTTTGCCGTACTAGTCTAGTCTCTGCCCTTAGTGAAGAAGATGCAGAGTATTTAGTCATTCTTGTGGGATTTTAGTCATCCCTGATTCAGTTAAACCATTTTGACAGAAACATAATTAAGCTTCATTGGTTAAGTACTGTTTTTCCAGCACTCTGAGAAAGATATTTAATACCATGATTATCCACAGCAATTTGGCAGCAAAAAAATATGACAGGTATGAAAAAAAATAATTATATGTTCTTAAGACTCAGACAAAGATTTCAAGCATGTTGTGACTTTTGATTTTGGTCATGTAAAGGTTGTTCCAAATGAGTGTATGAATGGAAATATAAAACCAGGGAAATAAATTTCCTGCTCCTGTACTTTGACTGAAGTAGGTGTTTGGATTTGTGGTTGAAGAATTATTTTTCATTGTCATGTCTTGTAGTTTTAAATTGGGTGTAATTTTTTTCTGAAATCCGTATAAAACAGTCTTTGGGAACAGGGAATTATAGCATTTCCTGAGGAAAAGAACTGTTTTCTAATTACCTGAAAATTTAAAAAGCTTTCCTTATCAGCCACTGTAGTAATAGAGCGATGGTGCAGACATTTACACAAAGATGTACCTCTATTGTCTAAAATGCTTAGCCTGCTGGAAATACAACTACATTTTCCTTGAGGGATAATCATAACAATAAAATGAAATTAGTCAATAAAATTTTCTAACATCTGTCTCTATCAAAATTGCAAAATCTGCCATGAGTAATAAATGCACGAGGACCATGATACCTGCTATCCGCAGAAGACAGAACAGTTCACTGGAGGTTATTTAGTGATATCACAATTAAGAAATTATTCAGGTGTATTGCAGCTGATGGAGTAAAACCAACATGGCAGAGAGTGCATCCTCCTGACACTCACCAGAAGCATTGTAATGACTTCAGAGTTTATATCAGTGAGAACTCTAGAAAGATACCACAAGCCTGAAATGTACTGCTATTTGTGTTCTAATACTTCACAGTAAGAAAACATCAAATGTGATAGGTTTGGTTTGCTAATGACATAGAATTTTTATTTTCATTTGCATCAGAGAAGTCAGAGAAGTGGATTTTGGATCCAAGTGGGGTTTTTTTTTGTTTGTTTGTTTGTTGAGTTTTTGTTGTTGTTGTTTTTTTTTCCCCAGAGCAGTTTTAATCCAGATAGAAGGAAGATTCTTTGAGTTTAAGAATAGTTTAAACAACACTGTGATAGGTGGAGATTTTCAGATCCTTAACTGCTCTAGAGGCTCAGGTCACACTGACAGTCAAAACCATTTCTAGTTCTGGACATTTGTAATGATATTTCAGAGAAACCCATGCCCTTCTAATATTTGTATTGAGTAGCTGTATTTGAAACTATAGTCAAAGATAATATGCAAGTAGGCCTCATAGCAAAATTAGATTTCTTGAGTATTTTAACACATCTGGTGGCATCACTTGGCCCATAGGATCAAATCTGTTAATATTGAGCTCACACTAAGTCCTCAGTTCAAAAGGTTCAGAGCCTCAGATGTCAAATCTTGGCTGCCTATTGTTGTATGAATATAGTATCAAGATGTACTTTTAAAAGGCTTCTAATTATTATTAATAAAATATCAGATCTTATTATTGTAACAGGAATTACCCAAGCATCTGAAATGCAGAACATTTATTGGAATTTAAATTTTTACTTTGTTCCTACATCCTTCCTGTTGACCTGTACAGCATTTTGGGAATAATTTAGGCAGTTTTAAAATAGGGCATAAATATATTCTTGTGTTTCAGAAATGAACTGAGAAAGGTTACTACTGTTGTCATCATTATAAATTACAACCTTTCTTTTAAGACAACACAATTTAAAAAGATGCAAAGGACATCAAAGAGGAAATACCTGTTTCTGGCATTGACATTTATTTGCAAGGTGGCAGCTAGGAGACAGACATAGTGCATGTTTTTATTAACTCTTCCATGAATGACAAACATGGGTAGTGATAAATGCTTTTTGAAGCATTAATTTTCCTATATCCTCTTAGGTGTTGGACAGGATTCCATGGTAGCTGCCGAATGCAGATTTTCTTTTGCAGATTCTTTAGGCAAAAGATGAAAGAAGAAGGGGGAAAAAATGAGGAAAACCAATGAGTAGTGTCGTGGTTTAAGCCTCTAAAACTCACGAAGTTTTACTCACTCACTCACTTCCCTCTCTTTCTTCCCCCAGTCCCAGGGGAATGGGGAGGAGAATTAAAAGAATGCAACTCCCACAGGTTGAGATAAGAACAGTTTAGTAACTAAGGTATAACACAAATCACTACTGCTACCACCAGTAATAATACAAGAGAAATACAAGGGAAAGAGAATACAACTGCTCACCAAGCCCGACCCAGCCACTGCACCCCCCAGCAGTGAACCCCCCAGTCCACCACAACACACTTCCGGGTCTCTGCTCTCTGTTTTCACATCCTGGGCATGACGTGCTGTGGTATGGAATAACTTCTTTCGTCAGTTTGGGTCAGATGTCCTGTCTCTGCTTCCTCTTGGCTCCCCGTCCTCCCTGACATAACATGAGACTCAGAAAGTCCTTGGTCAGACCAAAATATTACCAAGCAGTAACTGAAAACACTGGTGTTATCAGCACAGCTCCCAGGCCCAAAAATCAAAAACCACAGTGCTGCACCAGCTAGCAAGAAGGAGAAAAATGACTGCTACTGCTGAACCCATGACAGTAGGAAGGCAAACACATAAAGAAAATGACAGAACAGCATCAGCTGTTATGTCTCACTTCTTAGCCAAGCCTATGGAAGGTGGCCGTGGGAGGTATTGTTGCAGTTCTCTAGTTTTGCTGGGATATTAGCCAGGATTAAGCTATTAAAATATCTGTGTCTTATGCAACCTGGAAACCAAGGAAATGTTGGAAACAGCAGAAGAGCTGCAATATCCTTGTTTCAGGTTTCAGTGTATTCTTACTTATTTCATGCCATGATTCTTTATTGAAATTCTTTTTTAAGGAGCAGGAATAGTATGATAAGGAGAATGTTGCGTTCTCTCATTGCCTTCTCCATCTAAGCCTAATTTTCAGCATTCTCATTGTAGTCCATCAGTTTCTAATGCATTCATTGACTGGTCTTAGGCAGGCACATTCAAGTTGCCTTTTTTTTATTCATTTGGTTTAGTCTTTTAACTTTTGCAGACTTTAATATTAAATTTTATTTAACCAGACTATTACTGCCTATGGCAATGTAGATAATAGGCTTGTGTGCAAAGCGTTTACTGCCATTGTATTGGTAGCTGCTGAGAACATGACATTTCCTTGTCAATACTGCTAATCTTATTTCTTGGGGCATTTCTGTTCTTTAACTTCTCAGTTGGGCAAATGTGCATTGTTCATCATGATAAAGAGGTATTATCTTTTGGTATTCCTGGCCATCTCTGTAATACAATAAAATAAGAGCCAGAAGACAATTGACAACATCTGTTAGCCTCTAATGATTGGCAACTTGACTTACAGTCTGTCATTCTGGAGTGACACATTTTTCATTTGCAGAGCACTCTTCCACTGAACTTCATACCCAAAGTCCTTGTTTCTTTCGCATGCATTTTTGATAGAGGGCATATTTCAAAAACAAACAAATTATGGATTTTTTACATATCTATGATCCAATCAGGCTTCTCTATATATTTTGTAAAATAAAGTGGGACTTCATATGGTTTTGTGCTTAGTAAGGGTTCTCCTTAAGTGAGCAGAAGAGATTCACATCTGGTAAAAAAAGAGCTCATATAAAGAACAGAAAATCAAAGTATACAGGTTTTAGAAGATTTTGTTGTGGTTTTGGGTTTTGTTTTGGTTTTTGTATTTTTTTAATTTTTGGATATTTTCTCTATATTCATTAAACATATTTTTTGGAAGTTTTAGTACTTGCTACCAGCCATTCTCCCAATGTTCTATGTGAGAGTCCATAGCAAGCCAAGTATTTGTAATCTAAAAGTATGAAAATATTTTCATAGCTAATAATAAGAAGGAAAAGTGTGTGTTAGAATGATTTTCTACTTCCTTGTTTGTTTCAGGTTTTTAAATATACGCATTTTATCAGTCTTTACCAACAGTTTTTACCAGGTATGTACATGAAGCAAGCCTATCCGTTCCACTCATCTCTAAGTGGCAATAGTATCCCATTATGATAGATCAAACATCTGTTGCAAAAAAGAAGATAAATACTTCTGAAATAGTAATGGAATAGTTATTTATTTGTCCCCACCAATGTATGACCTTATAAGCTATATTATGTGTCAGATGTAGGTTTCCAAATAAATTATTTAGTGAAAAAGAACAGAGTAGAAACAATTGAAATTTTGTTCATAGATATTCCATGCATTTTATAATCTGCTGCTGTGTTTCAAAAGAATTAACTTTTTAAATATTTTTAAGTGTTGTTGTGTTTTTACTGTCTAAATTGTAGAAATACATGCCTGATCTATCAAAATGGTTCTTTTTATCCTGGCTGCTATATTATTTCAAATATTCACCCTTTCATGAACACTGCAGAGAATGCAGTGCCAATAATTGCTGAGCTTTAAATTTAGTTAGGTGCTGTTTTTTTTAGCTAAAGCATGCAGTTTCCTCATTGTGTAGGTATTGCTGGAAACAAATCAGGTCAACTAAAAATAAATTTAGGCACGCATTATTAGATAATTATTTGGAAAATTTTGTTTCTCCCAATGAGTAACTCCATGAGCGCCCCTAAATTTTTTTGGAGAAAAACTGAAAATGTGGATAGTTCATTTAAGATGGTGGAACAGAAAATGACCAGAGATACACTATTAAAATGATATTTTGCTTGCAGAGGTTGAAATTAACCATTGACCTTCTCTTGACCTAAGAGGGAAGCTAAGGTTGAAGCCACAGCTTTGGTTTTTTTGGGTTTTTTTAGGGAGCAGTTAAGTAAAAGGAGAGGATTTGTAATGCATTTTCTGACTCAAAGATTTTACAGTAAAATCATAAAGAAACTGAACAGTCAGACAAGAAATGCACATACGCAATGATATTAGACATAATTACTAATGGCTTGTGGATTGAAATTATCTATAAACCCTTTATGCAAAACTCATACTTCCTACAGAATTTATGTTAAAGTTGTCGATTTTGTTGGGGTTTTTTTTCAGTTGGAGGATGAGAGACCACATCAGATGTGAGGAGGAGATTTGCGAAAACCAGGGACAGAAAGGTGCTGTTACAGAATGACTAGTCTAGAGAAGAGTGTCTGTGTCGGCAGTGGATTTAGGATTACAGTGATGAGAGTGAAAGATGTTTAGGAGTGTGCAGACAAGTGTAATCAGTGATGTTAAGGAAAAAAAGTAGTCTGGGAGAGCTGATTTTAGTGTACTTTATCAGTCTGAATCAGAATCAGAGTTCTCTGAAGAGTTCTCCCTGAAAAAGAAGAGAAACTGCAGCCATTGTTCTCACCTTATATTAAAGATAAGGCTGGTAGACACAGACTTTCTGTGTGTTTGTATTAGCTCATTCGTCACTTAGAACGAAATCACATAGTCAAGTATAGCAGGATTTTTTTGCAATTATCTTCCTGCCTGTTAAGCTTGAGAGTTGTTTTTCTCTTGGATACATAATGACTTTCCCAAGGGCTAAAGTACAAATCCAAATTGGATGCACTCTGTATACTCATCAAGAAATTTTGGCAAGAGGCCACCTGGGAATTGTCCATAGTTACTGGAGTTTCTCCATTTCAGATTCCACATTAATGCTTTCTGGGTACAGCTCATCTTTGGAAGCCTGCACTGCATGAGAAAACACATAATTTTGTCAGAAATGCATTTTGCTTTCGTTCTCAAGGAATAATTTGCAGACTTTCGCTGTCCCTTGTGTGGCATCTCATAATACTGTGATGATTTTCTTTGAATGCTTTTCCTGGAAATGTAGTAAAAAAGTAGTCTAATTGGGAAAAAGTGTCAAGGGGAAAATATTGACATGTACTTAAATCCTTGGGTTTATGTCTGATAATTTGATTATATTTTAAAATGAAATAATTTTAATTTCATAATTTGAGTACAATTCTATAATGTAGCTGTAGAATGGTTTGCTATAAAGTATTCATATATTGTGACTACTGCCTTTAATTAATTTTTTTTTTCTGCAGCTCATAATATAATGCTTCGTTTTATACTGTGTTTAAGTAGAATCTGATATCTGGCTGCTGTAGGCCATAAAGAGATTTAACTTGCAGTTCATTTATTTGTTTATTCTTTGGAATCTGCTATGAACCCACACATAGGCCTACAAAATAAAAACAAACACAATGAGTACAAATTCAGAGGAGATGCTTTATATTGTTAATGGCTGTTGGTGTTTGTTGTAGACCAACTTTCAGAGAAATAATACAAAGTCTATTATGAATTTAAGTACGCAAATAGATCAAAAGAGAAATAACCAGTTTACAGGGAATCGTACTAGATACATCAGATTTTAAGTGGATAAACACTTTATTAAGAACTGGTAAAATAGAGAAACAACAGGAATGTAACATATCAAAACAGTTTAATTTTTGGTAGGCCAGATACACTGTATTTGAAAGGTATGAAGTGCTCCTTATTATGAAATGGCTATGTAACATCAACAGTCAGTGTCCAAAGCAAACAAACGTGTTAAGCTCTGCTCTGCTAAGTAGTTCAGGAAAAGCATCATGCTGAAAGAATCTTAATGTGCTTCAAACAGTTTCAGATGAAGAACATATTTCACACCCAAGGAACCAGGCATCTTCCGGGAAATTTGAGGTTAGTCAATTAATCACGATTTTAGTCAATTAAAAGGTACTCTTTTAGTCAATATTACAGCGCAGATGTTTCATTTCTACTACTATTAAAAGTACTCTTGTTTTAAAATACAGAATTTAAAGAAGTTTTATTGTCATGCTGTAGTAATTACTGAAATGAAACATCCCATTATAGAAAAAAACCCAACAACCAAACAGCAGTTTTATTTC
The DNA here is from genome assembly GCA_017639245.1 of Myiopsitta monachus. NCBI lineage: Eukaryota > Metazoa > Chordata > Aves > Psittaciformes > Psittacidae > Myiopsitta > Myiopsitta monachus. The sequence continues at coordinate 16,067,631 of CM029923.1, read as the reverse complement.
TTGCTTTCATTTGATGTGGTTTGGTTTTGGGTTTTCTTTCATTTTAACAGAACACCACACCTTATAAAGAGAGGACTCCATGTGCATGTCTGCCTGCATTGTTTTGTTTTGTTCAGTTCAAATTATCTACTGTATTTTTTTGCAGAATGGATGGTAAATGAAACCTTATTTCTCTGTGGTCAGCATTGCTGCCAGAAGATATTTTCAGGGGAGGGACACCAGACATTTGAAAGATTTGTTTCATTTAGATTCTTCCATAAGCCTGTGGTCCTTGAAACAAAAAATAAACTCACTGACATATAATGTATTCTAGTGATGATGCTTTAGCATGTCTAATGTCAAAACTTCCACTGAATTCATAATGAGCAAGACTGCTATGGTGTAGTTCCAAGCTATATCAAGAAATATTGCATATTTCTTAATATATGATATATTATATATATACAACAGATAAATATATAAATATATATATTTATATAAAAATATTTATATAAAAATTTATATATATATAAATATATATATAATATATATATTCTTGTATATCTTTATATGTAAGAAATTAAGAAAAAGAGGTAGGAGAAGATCCAGGTATTACAGCTCCACATCCACAGGACATTGTACCTATGTTTTTTTTTCCTTCCGGCGCACAAAGAGAAGATAAATGCACTTTTTCATCTGACGGATTAAATATATTGTAGTCATTCAGAACAACCTTTTTTAAAAATTATTATTTTTGCTTTTCATTAATGGGTCTGCGTGTGCTTCTGCCTGTTCTGCATTAGAGTTAAAACTGAAAAAAACTCAACCCTATTCCCTCTAATTTTATTAAAAGACTTACTTCAATGTCTTGGACTCAGTTATAATTTAAACCTCTCAAAATGGCATTTGGGTCTTCTCCAAGTATTTGCTTGTCTTCCCAAAGTGCCTTTGATTATATGCACTGTAACTAGAGAAATTTCTGCTGACATTATCTAGGTCACAAAACTGTGAATTTTCTCAAAACATATTTCACTCTGTCTTATGTTTAACATGCTCCATATGTTGATGTTCTCAAATAGGGCTGACTAGGGAAAAAAAAAAAAACAACACTTCCTTTTTTGGAAAAAAGCTATTTTTGGAGAAAAAGTAATTCCTCTAATAATTCTTCCTCTTTGTCAAAACCAAAGTAGTTGAAGACTGATTTAGGATGTGTAAAGCCAAGGCTGATTTGTTTGACCTGCAGATTCATTTTCTTCTTGAAGCTATTTGCTTTAAGTATTGACTGGGGGGCAAGGCACCTGATGTTGCAGATGATTTGGCAGCTGAGGCAGTGTAACAGTTCCCTGCGTGTGAAGAGGCATAAGCCTTGCTCTTACTGTTTGTTGGTATTGAAGGTTGCCTGTCCCCTTTCTCAACCTTTCATGTTTCCAGATAGAAGAAAGCTGCTTTTTATTTATTTGCCTGTCTGCTGATTTTGCAAAATAAACTGGCTTACTGAATGGGTGGGTGAGTCTCAGGGATACCTGAAGGAAAACAGAAACATATGTGAAGAGAGTAAGATTTATGCAGTTATTTTAGAGAGACATGCTTGCCTGTGTATACTGGTGGTTTGTGTTTGGGGGTTTTCCCTAACAGGTAAGAAAGGCACATTCAGATTCCATCTGTACCTGTTCAAGACCAGATACTTTGACCTGATTTACCCTGTATTGAAAGTTGTTGACTGCTTCGTGGTTAAGTCTGTTCTCTGTCTTGTATTGTTGTTTTGAAAGTAAATCAGAATATTTTCTCCCATAAGAATGTTTTCTGAAAAAAATCTGGTACGTGTATTATCTTAGGGGAGTGAGATACAAGCTCAGCTGGAAAATTCTGTGTTGTTGGCATGATATGCTGTTGGTTAGATCGCCATTTAAGTTTTGGCCATTTTAGCATGGAAAAAGGAATAGCTACCCTCAAAGGTATTTTCTTAGCCTGTGCATGTTGCACACTTTATGTAACACTAAAAAAGGGGAAAAGGGGAAAACGTGGATGCATCTGCTCAGAACCTTATGCAATGTTTGAAGAACTAGCTCCTGTCACAGTCTTTTTTACTTTGCATTTACAGGATTCATTATAAATAGCACATGAAATGCAAGAAGCACTTCTGTATTTGGTGGCTTAATTTATAAACCTGCACATTCCCTAATGAGTTGAATTACAAGTAGAAAGCTGTACTGATGGGAACGCTGTAAAACTTGCCTTTTCTTACAAAACTCACCAAAGCCATAATAAACACTGCAATTCTGCTTTTTAACAGTAACATTTGAGAAATATCACAAATTTTGTGAGTGTATATACACAATGATAATATTATGTTTGTTTCTTTTAATTCAATATGTCTGTTGATTAAGTTGTGGATTTTTACTTGAAGACTTTGCATCTCATATAACAACAGTCTCAGGTTATAAGTCTCAGGTTGGGCTTGGGAAAGAAGAGGTTGGGCAGCCATCTTATTTTTGATTGTCAAAAGTCATGTCATTGACATCGGGTAAATGTATATTGTCTTTGTGCTGTAGTAGCACCAGCTCCAAAGAAGGACTAAAAATGACTGCTACTGATGAACCCAGGACAGTAATTATATCTGACAAATATAAAAAGTACAGTTTCAGATCTCAGCTGACAGTAAGCATTTATCACACAGAACATTTAAAGTTTTGATGTACTGGTAACAGAGATTTGTAATGCTTTTTATTCTTTATTTAAAAAAGAAGTCTTGATAGTTGTAGTTGGTTTGGTTTTCATTGCAGTAAGAACTGAAGATCTTGTTTCCTCTGAACACTATGAGCAGTTACATATCATTGCAAGAAGAAATAGTTTTCACAAACCAGTCTGTTAGTTATGATATATACCATTTTACTTAAACCCAGGAGTTGCTAATACTTCTTCTATGGCAGTAACTAAGAATCTGCTGTCAGTACTTTATAACCACATTTGTGAATCACTGGACCACAGCTGTAGTGTGCAATATCACTTTTCAGTGATTAACAGGTCTTACAGCAATTTTTTTCATTCCATCTTACAAAATCTGTGGGCTGCTGTGGAAATTATTGCATGTTGAGACAGTACATATATTTGTGCATTACAGAAAGTGTGAAGAATATCAGCTATTAGACATTTACTTTAGTTCAGCATTCTGAAAATGAACCTCACTTCTTCATCAGTGTACCATGTCAAGGGGCCCTATTACATTAAGTTTGATAAATAAACAGCATTATAGATTGCACTGGCTGTGTAACAGACCTGTTTGACAGTGAAAGATTTTAAAATGCCTACTTCACACAGAAAAAAAATGAATACAGGCCTATTTTATGTGCCAGATGACAAACGATAACGATTAATAGACCTATTTAAATGAATAATTGTCCTATGTACTATACCAGCTTATGTTGTACAATAGCTGTATATGCAGCAGCTGGCAAACTTCTTCTACGGAGATGTAAAAGATGAGAATTGGTGAAGATAACAAATAACAGCTGCGCCAGGCCAATCTAAAAGTAAGCCTACACTGCATTTCCAATGACCTTAGTGGAATTCAGAGAAATTAATTGCCATCTCAAGGTTTTCCACACCCTCCCCCCAACTTTATTTCAAAGTGTTCAATGAATAGCTCTATTGTAGAATATCATGTATAAAGATCTAATTTAACCCCAGTTACCTTAAACAAAGGTATAGCTAGATTTTCTTTCTCCTATATGAGATCTTAAGTGATCTGATTCTATTTTTACTTAATAAAGAAGGAATGAACGTGGCTAACACAGTTGTAGCAGAATTGGAGTTTGTGATACAGACTTCCGTTTCTATTTTACTTCTCATTTTTCCAGCACTGTGGTAAGAATCATTCATTTATTGCATAGGTGCCTGGGGATGAAGGATCTAGGATTATATTGTTTATTTATCTCTGTAATTTGTAAGGTTAAAAATAACCTTGGAATGAAAATGTTGTCATTGATGCTGTTTTCCCTTGTAGCAAGAACATTATATAAACACACTACAATAGTGTTTTCAGAATAATTTGAAAAAATAATAACTTGGCCAAATTGTGCAAGTCAACTCCTCAGAGAACAAGCACATTTCCATTATATTAACATTGTGCCAGCAAGAGTATTCTGTAACTTTTTTTCTACAGTCACTGTAATTGTTTATAATGAAGAGCAGCAGCTTAAGTCACAAGCTGAATTGTTGAATTGGCATTTCAAGCTCACTTTAAACTTAGCTCTGGTCTCTTCCTAGTTTGAATGTGCCAGTATTTTTATGACAAAGTTGACATGGCTTGGGCCTTTTCTGATGGGAGATTTTTGATTGACCAAACTGTAAAGAAGCACCCTTTCTACTCAGCTGTCCATCTAGGGTATAATTAGTAATTTCAGTCAGTATAAACATTGCATTCTTTCTTTACTTGGTCTACAGCCAAAGCACAAAAATCCTGCCCTTTTTCACCTGACCTTTGTAGGTGGGACCCTTTTCAGTGAGCAGGTACCCATCTGGCTTTATGTATCTTTTGTAGGATATATAGCCATGGCATTGAGAAACAGCTGATTAATGAATTTCTGCAAGTAGTTTGCTCCATGACTTCAGGATTTTTGTCAATGTTCTCTTGGTCTGTTTTCCTTGTTACTAGTGAGAATCTAGAATGTATAACAGGGGTGTTGATCCTTTGCATGATTCACTGTCTTACTAGGTTCTTCTCATGAAAAGTTTTAAATAGTTGAAAAAAAATCGCTTGGCACCTTGGTAAATGGTTGTTTGCCTTTTAGCTTTTGTAACCTCTGACAGAGCTCAGACAATCTCAGCAGACTGTGATGCCTCGTTTTTATGAAACTGTCTCTTGGTGACTCGGCGTTAGATATTCTTATAAAACCATGTCCATAACCGAGTCAAGTCATTAGAACTGTTAATGTATGTTCACCTTCTCCATTTGAAACTGTAGGTGAAGTTTAAAACTTTTATTTTTTTATGTATTTTTATATATATATATTTTTAACACATCTCTTCCTTTTAAATGACATTCTTTGGGGATAAGCCACTAAGGGTAACTTTTCCTGTTTGGAAGACTCATTTAGACTTGTTTCTTTCACTTACTAATTTGCAAGCAGAGGTCTGGACTACCAAGTCTAACTTTAGTGAATTGAGTTGATACATCTTTCTTGAGCCCATAATTGTGTATAAAGAGCTGAAGTTATACAGGCTTTCTTAGCCTCATTGCATTAACCCAAACTGAGATTGTGCAATGTCACTTTCTCCCAACATGGGGCCAATATGTTAAGACATGGATAATACCTTCTGAGGTATTTCTGCATTGGTATTGGGAGGTGTGGTGGGTCAGCCTTGTGCAGCAGCCAGCCAGACACTCACCCACCCACCTCACCCAATAGGACTGGGGTAGAAAACAGAATGAGAAAGCTCATGGGTCGAGATTAAGACAGGGAGATGGCTCACCAGTTACTGTTGCTGGGCAAAACAGATTTTGCTTAGGAAAAAAAAAATAAAAAATTTGTGATTTAAGTGATTCTTATAGTGAGAATGAAAAATACAAATATTAAAACCCTTTCCTACTCATCCTTTCCTCTACCACCACCCTGAGATTAGAGTTTGTTTATTCACAAATAAGTCCCTTAAGTATGTCAAATAATTTATGTTTGTGAGTTTGGGTTATTTTTTAGGTACAGTGATTATTACCAAAGTCATTTCAATGGAATTTATTAGCACATGAAACTTGTCACATGAAATCTCATCAGACAAAATTTCTAGCCCTCCCTTAATCACTGCAAAAGTGCTACTGTTTCACTTCATATATTGCATGCTAGTGGACTGTTTTAATAATTAATTGGTTTGTATATTATTTGAGTTAGAAAGAATGAGTTTATAATCTTATGACACTTTCTTTGGAATCCATGGCAAAGTTAGTATTTTTACTGTTACAGAACAACGGAAATGGGTAGTAGAATCTGAGTCTCTGAACTGTGTAAGAGGAACCAGTAAATCTTTTTAAATGTATGTCTGTTATCACTCATTAATGAAACTAATGTTTTCATAGGGCTTAATTCAAAATCCATTGAAATTGATGTGAAGAGTTCCAGGTTTAGGTTAAGGTCACAGTCAGACAGTTGTGATAGCAACCCCCAAATAACTCTTTATTTTCATCTCGGCTTTATTTCTATAAAATAAAACTATCATGAGTACATTAAGTATCTCTCTACAAATATTTTCAAATGCAGCTTCCTGAGAAGTGCTGTAAAATCTAATGCAAAGAGAAAAAGAGTAACAGTAAATGGCCAGTGAGCCGGTGATGCCCTTACAAAATACCTTTGCTATAATTCAAAAGCTCCTTTTCATTCTTTCAGGCCTTTTGGCAAGAACAACAAAGACAACTAGAGAATAATCTTCAGATAACATGTCCCTGAGGCAATACAGAGTGTAGTCTGCAGCAAGAAATGAATTATCTTTCTTAAAATATTTTGTTTCAGAAATGCACTTATAATTGTGTGGACCAGCACATGTAGTATACTGCAAATGGCACAAAGTTCACTCATTCATCTTGATGCTATTGCCCTTTCAGGTTTTCAGGGACTGATGAGGGTGGTATCATAGTCCATCCAAGGTTTATCTGTAGATTTGTGAATATACTGAAAACATATGCATTTATTCAGAAACAAAGCTGGGCTTCCTTCTTTTTCTTCTGTGCAGCCTAAAATTTTTATATTTTCTTGTCCAGTTTTGTTATTTCATTTTAGCAAATGTTGGTGTGGGATAGGGAAGTTTGTGTGCACTCTCTCCATGCTCATGCTGTGTTTTCATCCCCCCCCCCAAAAAAAAAAAAGCTTACTGTGGGATTTCCTATTTCTGATTCAGTGAATGAAAAATTGTGTGGAAATCCATGTTGTGGGGTCAGGAGGGGCAGAATATAAAGAGTAGCTTAATGAAGATTTGTATGACAGTATATAGCTTGTGAATGTTTCTCTCTCAGTGTTACTTGCTCCATTTGCCTTACATCACACTGGGAAAAAGAGTACTCTCATTTTATATTAGGTTGTGTTGTGCACTTCAGTAGAATGTGTGTTATTTTCGCAGACACATTGTAGCAAGCTAATAACATTTTTCAGCATTGCAAGGGGCATAGATTCCCCCCCCTTAGTCTTGCCATTTCATTTAAAGTGTCTTTCTCTTTTCTGGGGTATATCTAAAATGGCACTAGTGGATTTTATATTTACCTTTTCACAATGAAAATTTTGTTGAGTTTTAATGTGCTATGAGATTGAGTGTAAAACGCAACTTTTCCTAAATGTAGGTTCTCAGGATAAAGAAGGTTCTTCTGATATGGAGAACTTTCTTGATCAAATTACACCAGTGGTGGCATCTCTACTTGGCTGGTCCTTCAGTTTGTTTGCACATTTACTCCGATTCAAACATAGTTCATGATTCTAATCTGGTTTAAGAGAATTCATTTAAAAAAATTAGAAATACCAGACATGAAATTTGACAAGTGTAGGCAAACAATTATGTTACATAAGAGCATAACCTTATTCTTTATATCAGTTTTCAGAGTAGGAATTGCACTTTGATAGTAGCTGATAACCTGCTATGAGTTTCCTGGTCTCTCATGAACCTGTAGTAGCTATATATCATTTTTCTATGGAGATGGACTTTATGGAAAACCATCAATATACATTCATTCAGGTCTGGAGAGGGCAAAAAAGTCACTTGACTTGTCATACTATACAGTTTTCCTGTTTTGGTGATTATGGACACATAAAAGACAGATGAAGGGCCAATTCACTGGTTTGGGGGGTTTTGGTTAGGTTTTTTTCAAGCATTTGATGTGAGTCAGAGTAGAAAAAAATACTGTCATGCAAAAAGCAATAAAATAACATTTAATAGAATGCATACAAAATGCATGTATTTATAGGTACCAGAATGCTAACAGTGTGAGGAAAACAGAAAAGGTGTTTGTTTTGTGGCATCATTTTTATTAAAATGAAATGTGAATCTTTGTAGTTAATGGGAAGAAAATGTAGGAGAGAGTTGGAGTTGGTAGTTCAGTCTGTAAATTGAAACTTTTCAAGGTTGTATCCAGGTTTTCAAATCAATGTTTATAACAGATACATCTCTCAGCCTAGCAAAAATCAATAACATTAATAGATCATGTTATTCAAAGTTATGTGAATGCCAATTAAGTAAATAAATGAACACAATGAGATGTTGTCAGTGAGAGATCTTGAAAGGAAATGAAAATGACTGAGGTGAGAGAATGTAGGTTATAGGAAAAAAGCAAGAATTCAGTCACAGACACTGATTAATAATCAGGGCACATTTAGATAAAGAACATAGAAGACAGAACTACAAATCTGCATTGAAATCCAGACTGTTCTAAAAGATGCCTTTAGAAGTTAATTTATGCAGTTGATTTATACTTGAGTTTTAAAATGATGAAACATAATAAAGATTATTTATAAGATGACTGTGACATAGTCATTGTAGAAAATGTTAAGGAAAAAATACTAATTTAAGAGGAAGGACATTTCACTCAGGCAAAAATGCATACTATGGTAAAGCACAAGAAATATGGTCTTGTGATATCTCTGAGGGAAGGGGAAAAGAAGGAATGCTTGAACCTAAATGCTTCTGCTTTTGCCCTCTGCTAGATTTCACTTTGGTGTCGAAAGATAACATCTCTTATGGCTGCTGGTTATCCAGAGATATGCTAGTTTCTATATCATCTGAACACTTGCCAGATGAAGAATGTTTGTGCCTGCCCCTCCTTGCCTATATTAGTATTTCTCTGACTTTTTCTGAGCATCAGAACCTCTCTCTTAGTTTTTATGGTTCTACCTTCTGAATGCAGTTGCACAGATTTGTAGCGCAAATTCAGGCCTGTGTGACTGAGAACTTAATGTTTTCCTAATCCTTTTGATTCAGTGCACAATCAAATTCACCAATCTTAGTAAATGTAATTTGGATCAGTTAAATTTTTTTCTTTCTGTGGAGATGACTTTTACCCATCATTTTTTAATGGTGGGCTAGTGGGTTAGGGGAAGTTACGTAAGAAAAGTTCAATGAAGTCTTCCTATTTTAAACTGAAGGAGCCTTTATTATGACCTCTGTCCATTCACTGAGCAAAATCTTATCATTCAAATGCAAAACTTAAAGAAGAATCTGGAATTTTTCAGTAGATGAACATCTTATAAAACAATACTCGGGAAATTTTACTTTGCAACCCAGTCATTTGCTAATTTTTCTCTCTATGGCCTTTTGCTACTTGTCAAGTGTACTCTTTTCAGTTTACCTCTGAACCTACTCAAAGTCGCAAGTACAGTTTTTGTAATGTAAATATAGGTTATAAAAGAATACCTTGTTTTGATACTGTAACATCAGTCATATCTGTTTTTCTCTCCCAACTTTTATGAAGTTTATTCAAATGTTGTAAAAAGCCCTTGGAAAATACTTGACTTTGAGACCATATCAAACAACTTATTGCAGTGTCACAGTTTTTGGCCTGGTAAAGATGAGCTATTATGTAGAAAAAGTGTCTTTCATATCTTTATTTCTGTCTATCTTATCTTCCTCTAACTACTGGGTCTCAGAGTTCCTGGCAGAGTATCTAAGAGAATGATTTTCACTTCTCAGTGTAGATCTCAAGTAATGGAAAGTAGTATGTTCTCATGTTGTACAGAAAATCTGTCTCACAGCAAGACTGAAAAGGCCCAGAAAGTTGCATCTGAGTGATCCAAAAGTAGCATTGAAATGTTATTTTAGCTCTCCAGGAAGATGAAAGAGCTTTTTACTTTCTTGTTATTATTATAACTTCAGAGTGACAAGTGATAAAACAGCCTTGGACTGAGTGCCTCCCACAGTTCTTAACAGCATATCTGTACCATATTTCTTTATTGATAGGAGTACAGAAGTAAGTTGCTAATTCTAAAAAATTGAATTTTGGAGGTGATAGTTGTGTGTGAAGCTTGATGTGGACAAAGGATACAGCAATTAGCTGTACAGATGTTGCTAACATACATAGATCCCCTTATCCACGTTATTTGAACGCCAGTTTGTTCAAAAAACTGGCTGTTAAAAGTGTTTAGAAGGCAGGTAGTGTGGCAGAGGATGACAAGGAAGGAAGAAAATGAGCTAAAGCATGAGGGAGAATAAAAAACCTCAGAGTATAGTGACACCAGCTGACTTTGAAATGCATTTTGAAGAGGACAGTAGCACAATGAATATACGGAAAAAAGCCCACACAAGTTATGAATGTGCAAATATGCTTCTTCCTTGAAAGTGTCTCAAATCAATTTTTGCTCCATTTTTAGAGGCTTAGCAGCCTCTTTGTTTTTCCTCTGAAATATTGTATAGCATCTGTTACTGTTTGTCCTTTTGTTTGTAAGACGTACTAGTAAAGCAGACCTTATAAATAATTTTATTCTTAAATAAGGGCTTTAAAATTAAAGTGGAAATTGTGGCCTACATTCTGTGAAACAAAACAGATTTTCTCAGACAGTTGATAGGATAAACAAGCTATAGTGGTTTAGTGTTATTTTAAAGTGTGTATTTCATGTTCCATCTCTGGCATTTAATAATGAATCTGAAAGTTCATTCTTTTGATATAGAGGGTTTTTCTAACACGTCCCTTTATAATTTTTTCTTTAGTTTGGCTTCTTACATATCATCCACAACTTTAAGAGAAAATGTTGGGCTTATCAGTATTAAGAGAGTATATAAGTGTGTGTATGTGTGTGCATATATATGTGTGTATATATATAAATCTTCTATTAGTTACCAGCTTATTTTTTCTGTCTTCAGAACAGACATAATGTGGAGCTAAGCAAAACAAATGGATTTTTATTTTTTTTAATAAGTTTATGCTTATATTTTAATGTTTTTTCTTTAAAACCTGTGCAGTTTAATTGCTTTATAATCCCTGCTCCTCAAGAGATACTTGTCCCAGTCTGCATATGAGAATAATGAATAACACTAGATGTTCTGGGACAGGTCTCAAAGAGGTCTGGATGTGGGACAGCAATAGTATCTGAGATACTGATATCCTTAGTACAGGCATTTGGGGTTCACTGTGGTGTCTCATACCGTGTACTAGATGCTCAGATTATGCTTAGAGGATGCATGTGTGACTGTGAAGTTACAGAACAGCTGTCACTGTAAATGGGGGTTTCCTCTAATAGCAGGGCACAAATTACAGAACTGCCTAGAGCAACATGATTGACAGAAAGCACAGGGATGTGTCTGAAACTTGTCTCACTCAAGTCCGCACACTACAGAGCAATTCACCCTTCCTGAAAGGAAAATAGAATTTGTTGTGCAGGCAAAACTAGGACATATCTATTTTACATCCTAAAGCAGAATAATTTTCCTTTCTCCTAATTTCTCATTTCCATAGAAGAAAAGTTACAATTTTCTATCAGCTTTGTTAGCTCTTTCTTTAATCTTCTTCACTCAGGGAACAGCATATTTGTCTTATCGAAGACTGTATTAAGAAGACTGTATTAAGAATTGAAGACTGTATTATTAGACTGTACATTGTTATGGGGGTGTTGCTTTGCTTTCTTCTTGTAATAGTTTTGTGGCTGCTTGGAAGCTTCACAATGCATGTGTTAAATGGGGATTTTCACAAACACTACATTACATGATTTAAAGAGAGCAAAAGGAAAAAGGAAAACTGCACTGATATTTCTATTTCTTTGATGTATTATAATTTCATACAGGAATAAGAGTTTGAGCAGGACTGTTATCTATTGCCTATAGGCCAGATTTAGCAATTCTGTAGCTATACTTCGATTAAAACTCTGTTAAATATGGAATTTTGCTGAATAATTTGATATAAAATTATAATAATCATATGAACCCCTCCAGTGAATATAGTACAAGTTTATTTGTTAATGTCAGATATAATTACTCATCCAATTTCCATCCATCTCATTTATGCTCAAGAATGGAACCTCAATTATTTCTTTTTATAGAAGGTTTTTAAAAGCTGTTAAAGCACACTGCAATGGGAAACATTTACACTATTCACATAGAAATTGAATGACATGAGGTGAGGAGGGGAATGCTGACAAATTTTAAAACATTTTGAAGTACAGGTCAAATTGACACTTAGCATATGTTGTCCATATTTAACAGTACTTAGCACTGGGAAAATGTTGGGTGTTTTAATAGTTAGGCTTATCTATGATGCCCTCTGTTTTTAATGGGAAATTGGATAATTCAAGTGTTTGCAATAATAGCTCAGTAAACTTGTGAATTAAGTTCCTTTGATGGCAGTGACAAGCTGACAAGCATTGTAGGGGAAATGGCGATACTCCCCTCCTGCCTCATTACATTAGGGCTAGTTAGAAACCTCCCAGACAGCATTGCTGAATGTTCTTGTAACATTTCTCATACAATCCTTGTTGGACAAAATTAGTGTTATAATCAACTTCCTTGAGACTGTGTATCAGTTTAGTTAAAAGGTGCATTGTATTTTGACGCTTTGTGTTGCCAAATAGATTTTTGTATTGCCTTGCTTATGTGCAATGCCCAGTTTGAAAGAATAGCTCTGAAGCTGAGCTACAGGCTTTAGGTGCTTTTTTTTAAGTGCCTAACCACAATTTCACTGCTCAAAATTTCACAATTATTTTCAATACTAACAGTGAAATCCATTTCCCATTAAACACAGACATAGAACACCAATGGGCTCAAAACAATTTCACTGGATAACTAGGAATATTGGAAACTGACTACAGTCAATCTGTACTGAGTAAATATACATCCTATTATATTAGGAATGCTTCCAGAACAGATGCTTTCTGTAGATTTCAGATAGATTAAGATAGCTGTTCATTACTATCCATGCTTTGTGCTCAGAATCATGCTTGTTAGATTCACTTAGAGATAATGAAGACTTAGGAAAGGAAAGCAGAACTCCTGAGTACTTTGAGAATAACTAAACTTACCCTTTTTCAAACTGTTGCCATAACATACTAATAACTATTCCACAATCTTACTAAATAATAATTAAAATTCCAAGCATTTGTCTAGGCTGATTGAGGTAATTATGATGCTTCTCAATATGGCAGTATCTTAAACTATCTTTGTTGCTTACTTCCAGCTCTGAGAACAAACCAGAAATCTTTGCATGATCCAGTTCAAGAACTCTTGGAGCTGGATAACATTTTCCATGTGTGCAGATGCACACATCTTGTTCTCATAAAGTTATGAGCATGATTACTGGTATTTAACCAAAGTTTTGTTTCCTGACTCACAGAGGAAGAGCTGCATTTAAAATGTTCTACTGAAACACTCAGAGGTTTGCTGTATCTTGATCAATTTTGATGTATCCAGAACAATACATTAAGCCAGACTGTACTTAAGACGGTCAGGCCAGGCTGGGTTGTAGGCCCAGGTGAGGCTGCTCAGGTAATTAAGGCCCATCAGTGCCCTCTGACAGCTACTCACACTCCTGCAAGGTGGTGTTGTGTTTTAAGTACATTACTGAATCCATGAGAGAGTGAGTTTAATGCTTGTCCCAGCAGGAATAGCAGTGCACTCAGCAGGTGAACCGCAGCATGTGACCGGACCGCCCTGGCGAATGCATGTTTTCAGAGCTGTGCAGCCAAGTGCTGAGGAAGGTGTGAAGCCACACTCCTGTGCCTGTCCTGTCGCCTTGCTCGCTCCTCCTACCGGCCGCCTGGGGCAGGCACCTGTCCCAGCTCAACCCCTCCCATCGACAGATCCCTCGGCTGGCAGGTGGGGTGGGACGGTCCAGGGGTACCAAGCCATGCCACGCGTGTAGTGGCACAGCTTTCCCTGTGCTCGGGTCCGCCTGCCATTCTGAGGAAGCTAGTGCTTGAGGTCTCAGGTTGTGCCTCGTGGGCAGCCCCATACTGCTCTCTGGTCCCCTGTACCTGCTGCCTCCAAAGGGGTGTCCTGAGCAGCACAGGCCTAGTGCAGTCCTCACAGCTGTTGGTGTCCATCAGTGATCGCTTACTCACCTTGGATGCTGCGGCTCCCAGCTTGATGCCTCAGTCTGCAGTTCCTGAGGTAAGAGAGAAAGAAATTTCTTTTGTTTTTTTTTGTGTTTATTGGGGCTTTGTGAGTTTTGCAACGTAGGGTGTCTGAGGAATTTAAAACTTCATCAGCACTTTGCTAAGTTGTTTCTGGTTCTCCTTGCTGCTGAGGAAGTTTAGCGTGGTACTGTAGAATCATTAAGTTTTCTCACCTGCAAAGCAATTGTGAAGGGATATCCACATTTTGCATGTAATATCCCAAATACAGCGAGTTTCTCTCTGTCTTTTTCAAAATGGGGGCAAGTGGAAATCCAGGAGCCTCATGGAACTTATGAGCATTTCCTTGGCATGTGGAAGCTGTGCCAGTAGGAGCAGTGGGTGGTGACGGGCCTCCCGCTGCACTGGGCCCCATGGGAGGGCAAGCACAGTGCTGTGTGTCGTTGGCCGCCTGTGCCCCTGTGAGGGTTGAGGGCATCTCACCCTTGCCCCTCTGCCTCCTGCTGCTCTGTGTCCCATCCTCCATTTCCTGTGTGAATACTTTTCATGTTTCTAGTGGTTTTTTTTTTTTGTTTGTGGGATGCTAATATCTGATCTCATTTGGGCGTTCTCCAGGGTGCTCTTGGCACATCATGCTGTGTCTCTGGTTCCAGTGACTAATTGCTATCCCTCTTGAAGCTTGTATGTTTTCATTCTTGGAAAAGCAAGCATTGTTTTGTCAATGTATTCTTGCCTGAATTTTCTTTGTGTTAGCTCCTTCAGACCATCAGTTCCTTCCTAGCAAGGGAGGTAGTGTATTTCTAGCTTTCCGTTCTGCAAATCAGTTTCTTACTAAAAAGTTAGTTGTAACTTTGTATCTTTTTGTCAGATGTGGCTCGATTTTTAATCATATCTTTATCCAGTTAAGTTTGAGAATTGAATTTGTGTTATTACTCATTTTAAAAGACAAAATCATATAGCACTTTACCACTGAAGCATATTTTGCCCCTCAGTGGCATGTGGAGGTGGTGCTTACAAGGCTGCAGTTTTCAGTCAGGATTGAAATGGTGAAGCCATTGATTCCTAGGTTGCCTTTATTACTTTCAACTGGATGCTGTCTGAGCTGAGAGAAATAGTGAGGCTGCTTAAATCAATCATGTCAATGGCTGATGTTAAGAGTAGCAATATCTATTTCTTTGAACCTGCAACTTTTAAAAATTGGGTATTAAATTTCTGTTGATACAAGCTGTGCGTTTGTGTGTTCTCTTACTCTGTTCTGTACCTTACTAACTTCCAAAACTTTAAACATGCCTTGAGTTTTCAGAAGACATGTATTCACATGTATATGGAAAGTGCTTTGAAGCAGATAAAAGGTCATCTTCAAATTCCAAAGCCCAGCTGAGTCTTGGCTGGGCTGCTGCCAGACTTTGAGGTACCAGAATTTGAGCTTCAACATTTTCTACTGTTAGTGTTTGTTGTATTTTGCATATGAGTAGCCCTAACATTTTTTCAAGAGTCAGTTTTTTCCTGTTGGGAATCCTCCATGCTCCCAAATACACACAATATTAATACCTGAATATATGATATGTAAACATAGCTGTATTTCAAATGCGACATAATGAAAAATGAATTTTCCAGTTTGTTTAAATGTTTTTTTAAGTTGGGGGAACTCAAGATCATAAGAAAACAATTTTTAAATGATTCACTAGTAAACTTAAAGTGTGTTTCTGGTCAAAAAGATTGTGATTTCTGCTTTCTGTTTTATAAGCATAATGATTTAAAAAAGTCACTTGCAAAGGAATAATCAAAATGCTGTCAAGTGAATTTAGCCCCTCTCTGCGAAGGTTCCACTTGCTAACTTGTTGCAAGAAAAGCAGAAAATGAGTGCCTGTAATGGTCTTGTCCGTTTTTGTTTGTATAGCAGCTTAAAATATTTTAACTAAATTTTGCTAGTGCACAGAAGATACATGCCTGTGTTGAAGTTTAAGGCTTATGGAATCTTGGTTATATGGTAGCTAAATCTGTACATTATATCAATGATTAATTCTCACTTTAGAAATTAGTAAAGGCTTGTGTTAAATTACACAAATTATTTTTTCAAACTGAAGCAGTATTTTTGCTACTTCTACCTGCTTTGTGTGAGCTTTTATTTTTCCAAAACTAATTATTTTTTTTGCTAACCAATACCAAGCACAAATATTTACCGTATTTTTTCAATCTTGTTTCAGTCAGAAACACAACAAGGCAGATGAGGAAATAGAACAACTTTCTGTATGTGTCATTCACCTCATTCTTTTCTTTAGACTTTATCTGTTCCCTGTTTTTCCCCTCTGACAAATTCTTGTTTGTACCTATTCCAGTGTGTTCATTTGAGGGCAGTACAGTATTTACTTAGTAAACAGGGCAGATCAGTTTCTTAAAATTCAACACTTAAAGCAAATAACACTTAAAAACAAGAAGTCACAATTTTTGATTTTTGTGTTGTTTTTTGGTTTTGTTTGTTTTTTCACTAGGATGTGAAACTAATTTGAGACAAATGTTATTCTGCTTTACTGACTCAGAGAAAATATGAGCTTTATTCTCACTTGCATTATTATTCATTTTTTGCAGCCATTAATGTATGAAATGATACTAATGGAAGTTACATTTATGCCTACCTGCCTGACCAGTGGTTGTCAATCTGGTTTGGGTTTTCTTTTTTTTTTTTTTTTTTTTTTTTTTTTTTGACTTTTTTCTGTTGTGTAGGTGAGAATAAGTGATGACTTACAGTACTGTGTCTGCATTAAGCTATTCATGGTCTGAACTGTTTGTGCTTACTGCAAAACAATTAATCACTGTAGTGTCAGGTTTGCACTGGCTATGTTATATTTTATGTTACTTTCAGAGCTAAAATCATTGTTTATGTTCTGAAGACTTCAGAAAATTGAATGTCTGATTAAAGCTACTACCATATATGATTTTCTTTTTACGGAAGATGTGCATTATTGAGAAATGTAGTGTATTTCTCATTGTGGGTTGGTTTCTCGATCTTCAGGAGAGATAGAAAAATCCTAAATACGTAGAATTTATTTATAGTCAACTTGGCCAAGACCTTAATATTAGTGTTGTGGAGTTCATACTGGCAGACTGAAACTGAGATGGCTTTGTTGCCTTCTTAAAAGCCTTATGTTTCCCCAACATTAATTATTTTTAAAACAAACTTGCGAATGCAAACCCAGTCAAAATTCCAGGATAATTTTATAGATGAATCTTTCCAAGGTTAGCTTGCCAGTTGTGTTGCCACCTAAGATGTCCATAAGTACCATTTGCAAGAACAGCTTTTAGGAATTGTTGCATCTCTGCTGGAGTAGTTTTACAGTAGCTTTTGCCTGTCACATAATCTATTTGGCTAAGTGATTATGGCAAGATTTTTTAGGTTAGTTACACATACATTCACATCCTAGAAATGGAAAGTTCTAGAGTAAATCTTTCATTGTGTATTATTGCTGCTCAACCTGTAGATTAGGACACCTAACATTTCATTGGTAGAAAGTTCATGAGGCCTGAACAAATTAAGGTGATTTTCAAAATCTTTCATCCCCTGAAGGGTCTTAGTATTTGCAGTCAGCAGCTACACCATATTTGTGACTCTGTTTAATTATGTGCATCTAATTAGGTCACAGCTCTGCACATGAGAAATAATGTTCATAAAAGAAATCTAGTTAAGATATAAAGTGAGTTGCAGCATTTTTATTGTGTTTAATTGCTGGTTTTGGCAGGACTGGGAGTACTTGCCAGTTAAGAGTTGATGGATTTTTCATTGATGTTGTGCTTAATTTAAAAAGACGTCATATATTCATATCAACTTCAATTTGCCAAAGCAAACGTATGTATGCTTTAATTGAAAGCAAATGCCTCTTTAAAATAAAGCAATAATAGCTTTATTTGCAGCTAAAAATATGTCCCTTTATTTATGGAAAAACTGTCAGGCCAAGGATGTGCATAGTGAAGAATGTATGAAAACAACTCGAAGTATAACAACCAATCAAACAAAAATAACCCTTCAAAAAAAAAGAAGCTAGAAGCACAGTAATCTGGTGACTGTGGTTATGAAGTCAATGGCATTTGTATGTGAAAATTCCTGATATTCATGTTTCACTATTTAAGCTTGAAAAACACATATAAACTGGTTTTGAACATATACATACGCAGTTGATAAGTTTAAATTTGTGTCCTTTCCAGATTCTGTTATCCAGAAAAAAAGCAAGGAAATAAGCAAGTTGCACTACTTCCTATAAATGCATTTCAAGCCTAATGTTGAGAAGTTACTTCAGTATGAGCCATTTTGGTATAACTTAGGAAGTCAAAAGTATCTTTGTCAGCTAAAAAAGACAAATGCTTTGGAAAAGTGGAGTCTGCTCTACTTGCTCTTGGAGTTGAAGCATTATGGCAAAGTACATTTAAAAAACTTCCTGTTGTAATGTTTAACATATGTTAACATTTAATGCTTTCATGTAATGCTTTTCCCTTTTATTAACAAGAATTGAGTCCATGAAGTTAATGCTATGCTTACTTGGGGGAAAAAACAAACAAACAAACAAAAAAAAAAAACCCACAGAAACCACCTCTTTCTTACGTTAAAAGCTTTACTTGCAGACTGTAATAAATAATGAGCTAAAGTTTAGCCTGAAAACTCATGTGCTGCCCATCAGAATTTATCAGGTAGAGTGGTTGTTAATCTTAGTTTATGTAAGAAAACAATTCTTCTTGCAGAACTGGAATGCACTGAGAAGACAGTTCTTCTGTAATCAACATTTGTGGTTTTGCCTAAGAGAGTTATTGATGATTATTTCATAATCCAAGCTTTGAATCTTTCCAATGATATTTTAAATTTTTCTTTTGATTGCCTTTTTCTTATTATAGAAACATAATTTCAAAAGTATGTAATAATGCTAGAAACATCAGAGGTGCATCACTTCTGTCAAAGAATATATGGTGTAGTTTTGGTGTTGAGAATTCATGATCTTGAGCTGTGAAATGTTGAGAAATGAAATGATGATTCTTATCTACAAGCATCCTTGAAACAGACTGTTAATACTTCTGTTATGAGAGTGAGGTCAACAACCATCTTTTCATGAGTTAGAGTTTAATTTTTAAGGAGATGAGAAATTACTGTAGTTTACTGAATTGCAGTGTAGTGTACTCCCAGTTTAAATGACAAATTGCTGCTGTGGAGTAAGTTGCCACAGTCTGAAATTTGGAGTAGTGTATCCAAATGCAATACAGTGGGCGAGGTTAGAGAGGATTAAGTCATATTCTCAAGATGAGAGTCATTCCTAAGAGTGGGAAAAGAAACTTGAAAGGGTTTCTGGAATATATTTGTCGACTGTTGCCAAGACTAGTGCCTAGGAATGATGCAGGGACCCAGCTGTTTTAAATGCTGACTACAAAGATTAAACGTGTATTTAGCTACAGCTTATAGCCCAAAGTGATTAACTATATCTGTTGCAGTTTCAGCTGGAATATTCAGGCCAGTGTCTTAAGATGTCAGCTGTTATTTAGTAATTTTTGCACATACACCACCTTTTTTTTTTTTTCCTAATTGAGCATTTAAGGAAGGGACAAGTTTAAAACTTTTACTTCTTATAATAGGTGATTGTTATAAGAACTGGCATAAACCTCTGACAGCTCCTGTCAAGCATATATTTGGGGAGGCAGACCTTTGCTGGCTTATTTTTGTTGCAAGAACCCCTGAGATAGCCAGGCCCTGGGATGGGCTGTTTGGACAGCTGGTCCCTCTGTTTCATAACTGTCTCAAAACAGTGAACCAGATGGATTTAGTACCTGTAAAATACACCTCTGGGAGTCCGTGGCAATGAAAGTTTGTAGTGATACAGGCAAAGCCTTATGAGGACAAATGTTCATCACTTACTCACTAAAAGGATCTGATGTGTAGCTGAGATCTTATCTTATTTAGTATGTACATAATTAGCAGGTTGCAGAATTTGATGGCTAGGAGTTGTAGCCATAGCCTTAAGCCAAATAATTAAAAATAAGGGTTGCAATTCTATGAAATAAGAGTTCTTCTGGGATGTAATTTTCAATGTATGTCCGCATATGCCTTTTACATGTTGTGATGGTATATTGAAAATGTAGCATCTGAGGGCCAGTAGTGGATGACTTGAAGACATATAATTGATGGGCTATAAAAATATTACATAGCAGGCAACAGCATGCAATTGAGTTCATTGGCTGTTTTCTTTTATTTTATATAGTTATTTTATAATATACCATCACATGTATATGTATGGATACACACACACAGGGAGAGAGATCATCCCTTTGTGCATGGATCAATCCCTACAAAGCTGCTGAGTTCATCCAGTCCATGATGTCAGGCCCCATCTTTTGTAACAGTTTTTCAGAGCAGGAGAAGCTGTGTGCAGTGCTCACACTTGTGAATAACCTGGGCAATAGTGTCCAATGCTATGTCCACCTCTCGATCATGAGTCCATCTGTATGCTGCATCTCTGCCCTGATGGCCTAAGGTGTCATAGGCCCACCAGGCTCAAAATAATTCACCCTTATGTTGCCAATTTAAGTCCACCTGAGCCACTTCTTTTTAGCCGCTTGTCACTGGGGACTCCATACAGCTGCCTTCCATCTCTAATGCTTCCAAAGCACTGGAGGGGTCCAGTGGACTAGATACTTGCACTTGCCCACACTGTCCCACACACCCTGCCACTCATGACTGTCCAGCTTTGGGGAAAATCTCTTGGTCATCCCACGTTGCAGTCCAACTCCAGACATGGTCCACACTCCATACTGCTTAACTCTTGAGACCAGATGAAATGGTTGTCAGTAAGACACATTCTGAATGCATGCCAACATGGTGATCCCCATCACAATCAGCAGGCAGGTCTCAAGGGTGCTTAAAGGCCATTCAAAACCGTCGGAACTCTCAAATGAGGCTGCTGTACTTGTCACTGAGGCTGGTGTAGCTGCTGTGCTTGCCGGCTCTCTCACCACCAGCTGCTCTTTGTCTGAGTCCAGATCTCCCTCCTCTGCCTTGCTGGGAAGTGCTGCGTGGTCTCCTGCATCCTTCCGGGGCTCGGGCTCGCGGGGCAATGCTGGTGGCTGCTGGGGAATGCTCACAGTCGCCGCGGGGCCGGGCTCGGCCGCCGCCTGCCCCCCCCCGCTCGGTAGCCACGTGGCTCGGCTCGGGCTTGGGGCTCAGCTTCTCTGCCGCCTCCTCCGGCCGGTCGGTAGCCGCCTCCTCCCGCGGCTCGGCAGCCGCCGGGCTGGGCTCGGTGGAGGGGCTCAGCTCCTCTGCCGCCCCGTTCCCGGCCTCTTGATCCCCCGGGCCCTTCTCCCGGGCCGTATCTGCCGCCGGCGGCTCCCGGGGCCGCCCCACCTCGGCTTCCCCTTCTCCCTTCTGGAGCTCGCCCGTATCGCAAGCCATTTCAATAGAGTACAATGTAACAAGAACCTTAACCCAAAACCCAGATGTGAAAAACGTTAAGATAATCAATACCGGCTGTTAGTAAAGTATCATACGCTCAACCTGTGAGAACAAGAGCAACAACTTTGAGAGCTAATAAATCAGCATTGTGATGAGTGGCTATTAATCCTGTCGTTTATCTCAACCTTTCCTGCCCCACGTTGGGCACCAAAAAGAACTGTCGTGTTTAAGTCTCTATACACACCCCCACCCCCACCCCACCCCCACAGTTTTCTCACTCACTCCCCTCTCTTTTTCTTCCCCTAGTCCTGGGGGGATGGGGAGGAGAATTAAAAGAATGCAACTCCCACAGGTTGAGATAAGAACAGTTTAGTAACTAAGGTATAACACAAACCACTACTGCTACCACCAGTAATAATACAAGAGAAATACAAAGAAAAAGAATACAACTGCTCACCAAGCCCGACCCAGCCACTGCACCCCCCAGCAGCGAATCCCCCAGTACCAGAAACCTGACCATGCCGTGCACCCCCAGTCCACCACTACACCCTTCCGGGTCTCTACCCTCCGTGTTCACATCCTGGACATGACGTGCTGTGGTATGGAATAACCTCTTTGGTCAGTTTGGGTCAGGTGTCCTGTCTCTGCCTCCTCCTGGCTCCCCTCCTCCCTGCAGAGCATGAAACTCAGAAAGTCCTTGGCCAGACCAAAACATTACCAAGCAATAACTGAAAACACTGGTGTTATCAGTGCTGTTCCCAGGCCCAAAATCAAAAACACAGCGCTGGCCCAGCTAGCAAGAAGGAGAAAAAATGACTGCTGCTGCTGAACCCATGACACATGTGTTTAGTGTTGAAATTAATTTTATTTGTATATCTTGATGAAGACTGTTTTCTCTACCTAAGCTTGGAATCTTTGTGTATACATGATATCTGTTCTGTACAATGTACTGTAAAATTAGTATGTAAATGTATATTTGCATATATTTGCACATTTTCTGTTTACTTCACATGCTGTCTAACAGTGAAAATAAACTTTGTCTATATAAAAGGCAGGGGCTTACTGAGAGTTCTGAAGTTGCTGTAATATAATAAATGCATCAGGTAAAGCGTTATTTTATTGCATGTGCACATAGGAGTTCTGTTAAAAGATGGACTAGGTATTTGTACTATTTTTTTGAGATCCTAAAATCTCATGCTTAATATACACTGAACAAGGCAAAGGGTTACTAAGAATAAAATGCATGAAGTACAGCTGCTCAAGAAACTGGAGAGAACTTCAGGGAGACAGAAAGTGTAGCATTATTTCTACCTAGTACTTCTTCAAGAGAAGCATAGCTCCCTTACCTTTAGATATGCTACCACACTTCTACTTAAACCAAGTACCTGTTGTCATTTTGCTCATCCAGCTTTCCAGCAGCTTCTTTGAGTGAAAAAGCTGTAATAATTTAAAAGATCGCTTTTCTCTCTGTAATGGAAAAAAAAGAGCTAAAAAAAATTCTTGCATCAATCTATGCATTACTATTTTCATCTTCCTATAATAATATTCTCCTAAAGTTAAAACATTAACACTTTAATACTATTTGGTTTACTCTGAATTGTTCCAAATATTTTGCAGCAGTGGGCTGATGACTTTTTTGCTGTTATTTTTTTTTCTTAAAACAGTTGGGTAACGAATGGAACACAGAAATAGTCTGTAGAAGCTGATTTGAAGAAGAGAAGCAGCATAGCTGTATTAGTAAAATTATGACCCAACCTAGTTAGTCCTTCCTGAGGGCTATTCTGGCTTTCTCAGGTAGTGCTATATGCTGCTGTGTACATCGTTGTATGTTGATAAGAGCTGTGCAGTGCTCAGCAGTCTTGGTGTGTTGCATTTGATACACTACAGTTATTAATGGGTAGTTTTTACCTGTCTTTGGGCTTTCTGGATCATCTGTTGTAGGATTACTACTATTCAGTAGAAAATGTGAGTTCAGAGTCTGTTCTTGTGAGCAAATGAAACCTATCATGAATGATGACTTTGAAGCAGAAGCAATAGTAAAGAGATGCTTCACAATGGAAGACATAAAACAGAGTAATTTAAACCTATATAACTACCCATGATTATTTTGACTCTTACTAATAGCTTTGTGATATTTGTAGATCGTACAAATGGGGGAGTTATGTGAGTTTGTACATTAAATTCATGTTAACACAGGAGTAATGACATTGAAATTATATGTTGATGTCTCTTGCAGTTTGACTGTCTGGCAGTATGTTTGACATACAACATTATGTATTGTTCTGTAATTTCATGGGAAGCAGAACAGGTTATTTAAGATGTCTGCAGTCATATTACTGCTCTTCCAAGAACATTATCACTATCTTCCTTAGTGATATCAGTGGAAAACAACCTATCAGTGTGTTGAAATAACAGGTTATGAATACAGCTGTGTGTTCCAGAATATTGTTCAAATCAAGCAGCAGCTGAAGTAAAGAAAATCAGCATTTTAAATGGCAAAACTGATTACTGGTCAAGAGCAAAGCAGAAAGGAAGAATAGCAAACTGTAGACTTTTAGTCAAGAAAATAGACAATGAAAATCAGAGAGGGTACTCAAATTGAAAATAGGTAGGTGTTCTAAACATGTGTGTTCCCATGTATAGTCAAAATATTGAAGATTTTAAACTTTATTCCTGATTTGGTTATTGTAATTTGAATTATTCACTAATGCCCTTGGAAGTTAGAATTTAGTCTTGCCCACTGCTGGAAGCAAGAGTCTTGTTTATATGCTGTTCAAAATATGTGGGGAGATTAATGTTGGGAATGGAAATTTGTCTTTTGTATCTATTTGCCTCTAAAGCGTCATTGTGATTCTCTTGGTGACTGGAGGCAACTTGTTGCTAAATAACATCTCTTTATGTGTGTGTGCTCTAATTTTGAATCTTGACAGTTAAATTCATAAGCAGTTTTGCCTTAATTACAGTATTTAGGAGGGCTTGTATTGACTTGGTCTACGTTATAGTAGTGTCTTGCTGATGTGTAGATTTTTAGAAAGATAATTGCAGGTGAGAAAAAAGGTGTTATTGAAATGGGGCTAAAACTATTGTAACTTGTAGCAGTATGACAGGTTTTTAATAATTTCTTAGCACTTAGTTTCTTCAAATGGTCAAGCAAATTAAAGCCTTGATGAATACAGAATTAGTGTGTTATGCAGCTATAGATATAGGCAAATATTTCTGAAATTAATGGTTTAACTTCAGATTTACACTGGTGTGAAAGCTGAATGCAAGTTAAGCTTCATGTTAAATATTTTTATAACCAAAATGACAGTGTGTATATATACAATATACATTACTTAACTAGTGTAGCCACTGTTTTGGTAATTAAAAGGATGCTCTAGTTCTTTATTGCTTAAAATAACAGAAGAAGGGCTCAAATTTAAATACATTAAATATACATACTAAAACATTCATGGGTTATTACAGTAAATTATCTGCTTGTGACATCCTTTGACAGTGTGTTTCAATAATCTGAGAACAGTTCTTCCCATTCTGTTGATTTTTGTCGTAGAATCATATAATAGTTAGGGTTGGAAAGGACCTTAAGATCACCCAGTTCCAACCCCCTACCATGGGCAGGGACACCTCACACTAAACCATGCTACCCAAAGCTCTGTCCAACCTGGCCTTGAACACCACCAGCGATGGAGCATTCACAACTTCCCTGGGAAACCCATTCCAGGGCGTCACCATCCTTACAGTAAAGAACTTCTTCCTCATATCCAGTCTAAACTTCCCCTCTTGAAGTTTGAACCTGTTACCCCTTGTCCTCTCACTACAGTCCCTAATGAAGAGTCCCTTCCCAGCATCCCTATAGGCTCCCTTCAGATATTGGAAGGCTGCTATGAGGTCTCCACACAGCCTTCTCCAGGCTCAACAGCCCCAAGTTTCTCAGCCTATCTTCATACTGGAGATGCTCCAGTCCCCTGATCCTCCTCGTGGCCCTCCTTTGGACTTGTTCCAACAGTTCCATGTCCTCCTTCTCATGTTGAGGACACCAGAACTGCACACAATACTCCAAGGAAGGTCTCACAAGAGCAGAGTAGAGGGCAGGATCATCTCCTTCTACCTGCTGGTCATGCTCCTTTTAATGCAGCCCAGGATATGGTTGGCTTTCTGGGCTGTGAGTGTGCACTGAAGCCAGCTCATGTTCACTTTCTCATTGACCAACACCCCCAAGTCCTTCTCTGCAGGGCTGCTCTGAATCTCTTCTCTGCCCAGCCTGTAGCTGTGCCTGGGATTGCTCTGACCCAGCTGTAGGACCTTGCACTTGGCATGGTTAAACTTCATCAGGTTTTGTCCTTCAAAGGACAATTTTTTTGTCCTTTGTTCCTTGCTCACGCTCCTTATATTTTGAGTGTGTTAGGTGTTTGGGGGTTTTGTGTGGATTTTCTTTTGTGTGTGGGTTTTGGCTTTTTTGCTTTTGTTTTAACTTGCTAGGAAAGGAAGTTATCTTTAGAGTAATCTCCCGGGAGGCTGATAATTAGATAGTAGGATTCTGTAGAGAATGAGCTTGTGAGCTGATAATTTGTCATGCACTAAACAGTCTTGCTGCTATGTCAATCAGAAACCTATACGTTACTGTAAATGTCAGGATGCCGGTTGTTTGAATTGCACCCATTGGCAGTCTGGACAATGCTGGTCTGCTGATCTGGAAATTGGAAGCTTAGAGGAATTTTATTACTGTTCTAGATAACTGAGAAATTTTATTACTGGAGAAAAATAGAGTATACATTTCATGGCTCAGTGCTTGTAATGGTTGGAGATTTCAATCCTTCTTTGGGATAGAGGAAATATAATTCAAGTATGAGATCCTAACTTATTTGAATCAGTAACTCCATTAAAGTTACATTTACTATGTGCCTACTGACAGTGATCAAAGTGCCACTTAATAGAGCACTGATAGTGAAATAAATGAAATAAATAGAGCATTAATAGTGAAATCCATGTCTGTGTAGTGCTACTGAACAATTCCCCCCCTCACACTCCTTCCCTTTCCCCCTCCCCCCCACCCATCTTTAAATTTTGGTTTGGATTTTTTTTTTTTTTTTTTTGCAAATAATACTTGTGGTTGATGGAGCTTAAAGGTAATAATATTTACGTTAGCAGTTAAGGCATTACTGAGTTATTGACCTGTAGCTTTCAGAAAAAGAATAATCAAATAATATAGGCAGACTAGAGGCATTTTGCTAGTGTATGCTATGGAAAATCTCAACTATCTTAAACTTGTGAACAAAACCGCAGCCCTCACAAAAGGTAGATTTTTCAGGTTTTGGTATTGTACTCTGAGCAGTCTGGATCTTCTGTATGATCATAAAAGAGTTATTAAAGATGACAGGAGTTATCACCCTCCCACAGAGATCACAACAAAGAACCAATCACATTCGTTTGCTAAGTCTGTGAAATATTAGATGTTCATTAAAAAGCCACCGGGCAGCATAATTGTGCGGAAAGCAGACTTGACATTCCAGAATTGAAATGTTTCACACCAATCTGAGTTGGATCATTTGTAATATTAATGACATGGGCACATTTATAGGGAGATGCATTATATTTTTTGTGTACACTGTCAACTCCCTACAAATCCCTGCACTCTGCTGAAATTCTGAGTTTTGGAAACAACTAGTCTATTTGAAAGTGTTTGACACATAGGAATAATTTTTTAATAGCAGGAAGAGCTTGAAACATGTAAATAAGAATGAGCCTTGACATTGACACTATATGAAACAAATTTATATATTTCAGACACACTACATTTTTCCTGTTTCTTCCAATCAGGGTCTCGTTATATCCATCCTTTCCTCCACTATTTTGAACAGTGTATCAAATCTGATCCTTGTCCAAGTGATGCCATTTAGAATTTTGCTACTGTCTTTAACAGGAACAAACCTTTTAGAAAGGCATTACTGTAGAACTGTAGAAACAATAATGACAAAGTTAGAGTTGACGTTTTTAGGTTATCATAAAAAATAATTTTCTCCTTTCAACATAAGTCAAAAAATAAATCAGTTAAAAACATTTTTTTTTTCTTTAAATCTTGATTGATCTTGTGGATAAGTTCCACAGAGCCAGAGAATTTACACAGAGAGGATTTCAGCTGTGGTCATGTGGAAAATTCAATGTTTTGATGGAGAAACTGTTGGGGCTTTACAGGTTTTACTAAACAAGTAGATCTTATTTAGGGCCATGTCTATAGAAGGAATTATGATGTTCTGTTTAGCATGTAAGAATGCTTCAGAATCATTTGACAAAATGTGAATTAAATGGGAACAAACACTTGACTGGGACTGTATGAGTTCTAGTGAGACTGTGAAAATAAGATTCATGTCACAAACTTCTTGACATTCAACAGGAACATGGCTGCTTTTTCATTTCTCTGGTGTGTCATTGTAGGATTTTATTTATAATGAGCAATGTTAACTCTTCTGTTTAAAAGCTATGGTCAAGAAACTCAGCAGACCCAGCCTGCAACCTTGTTTATATTTAATCCTCTTAAAATATGCATGTGTTATTAGCAGTATTGAGTGGATTTATGCGGTTGCTTTATTTTTGATGACAGCAGAGATGATGGGACTGTTAAATGTTTTTGCCATAAGCTCTGATTTAATAAGAAAGAAAAATGAGATAAAAAATTAATATAGTTGTGGCTTTAGTGACAGATATAAGGATAGCCACACTGTAGACAGAAACAGTGGAAAAAGGGATGCAAGGAACCTCAACTACAGAGCTTCATCCAAGTGGTGAACCACATGTCTGTCAAAGAGATGCACTTAGACTTGTTCATTTATTCAGGTAGAAGTAGGAGACTGATCATTATTTGCAATTAGTAGGCTTTTCACATCTGCAGAAGGCTTGCAATCTGTGGTGCAAGTATAAATACATGAATTTAGAAATTCAAACATGACACAGGTTCAAGGAAGCATCAATTTTTTTTTTCAGCAATATTGGAAAATATAAAGGAAATAAAAATCAGTTTGACTAGCTGAATGCAAGGGGAACTTTGGGAAGAACTTAATTACCTGTATTGCATTTGACAGCATTCTTGCAGGCTGAGATCAAAACTGCTCTTAAAGGCCCTATGAGATTAGTGTACAAATGGTCAGGAACCTATCTTTATCTTTTATCTATTTCCATTATGATTTTATGCAATTATGTATTGAATCTATTCTATATGCATTCCATATTTTTATATTTGTTTTATTTATTTTGAATTTGTACTTGTCTATTACTTTATACAATCTATTATCTGTATCAGTTTACATTCATATATCTGAGTCTGTCATCCCCATTGGCATCTTTTGATAGAATAATAGTAAGTACCATGGTATCTGAAAAAACAATCTCCTTAGAAAAGAATGCTTATTGTGAATAGTAACAAAATAGAGATGATCTGGTTAGAAAATAATTTTTTTCTTTTTCCTTTTTTTTTTAATTTTGTGGCTTAGGAGTTTATTTTAACAACATGTAATAAACAACTGGTTCTTTTGATGTTACTTACAGGTAGTGTAATGGTGGATATTTAATCAGAAAAAAAAAAGGCTGTATGTATCTTGAAAAGTATAAGACATTGTATACTAGAAAGCTTTTTATTTATGGTGTTAAGTGTAATAGCATCATAAATATGAGAATCAATGGCCAATCAGCTTATAAAGGGTGCTTCTGTACCGGTGAACAGCTTTTATCTAATTAAGACTCTATTTGTGACACAAGCTAGTATAACAGATTAATTTTGTTTAATTGCAAGAAGAAGAAGATCAAAAATGGTTTTATTCAAGACTGGTGTTTCAGTACCCCATTCAGAGCAGAGAAGTGAGAAAAGGGGGAGGTGCTTTGTCCCTTTTTGTCTTTATTGGACTCAAGCAGCAGTTTGAAAGCCAATATAAGGAATGAGATATTAAGGCAGTCCCTATTTTTAAGGGAAGCATCATTATTCTTCAGAAAGAGCTGGAAAAAATTGGTTAATATTGCTATTAAGAGTTAATGCAACAGACTGTAATCCTTAAACATGTGACAGGCAATTTTCATTATGCAGGAGGTGTGTTTGAGGGAGAGGGGCTTGAATTTGTCATGTACAAAAAGGTCTAATATTAAATTGGGTAACGCTAAGCTTGAGTGTTTGCTAATTCAGACATAATGACGATACTGTATTTCAGGGTTGGTTTGGGGCTTTATGTTTTGTTTATTTTCTTTATAGAAAGAAAACAAAACTCTATCAGAGATTTAACTTTGCATTTCCAGTGGGAATTCCTGCCATAAATGTCGAATGTAATTATTCAACCTGAAATTTTTGGTAAACAAAAGCTAAATCAATAAACATGAATAAAGATAAAAGGTACATCTGTGTTGTCAGGAAAGATTCAAAACTAGTTGACAAGAGCACTTTAAATCCAAAGCATTTTGAAGCCCAAACTTGCTGGAATGAAAGTGAAAATTCTTGCTGGATTTTATGGGCTTTGGATGGAGATCTAGCTCATCAGTACACTTGAAGCATGGCCTAATTTTAAGCATATTGACCATTTCATTATTTTAATAGAATTGTTCATGATATTGAGTGCTTTCAGAGCTCTGTGAGCAGATGTGAAGTTGCTGCATGGGAAGATTTCTGTTCCA
Source organism: Myiopsitta monachus (assembly GCA_017639245.1). Lineage (NCBI taxonomy): Eukaryota > Metazoa > Chordata > Aves > Psittaciformes > Psittacidae > Myiopsitta > Myiopsitta monachus. The sequence goes on along the minus strand of CM029923.1, from coordinate 16,037,562 downwards.
GATGATCAAGAACTTGGGCAAAACAGAAAAGGCAAGTAGAGAACCTGTTTCAAAAACTGCTCAGCATCCTGTTTCTCAAAGAGCTTGTGTGCTGTTCCATATTTCTGTAACAAAAGTGACTTCCAGTGGCATAATTACCTAAGTGAGGCTGCTCCCAAAATAAAAGCCTATGCATTCATATGTTCTGTAGAGCAGATGCATATTCTCTGTGAGTAGAATTGTATTTTTATCTGAGATAGTTATACTGGTTCCACATAGTTGCATGGTTTAGATTCAGAATAAGGTTATAGTCTAGTCATTTGGGTCAGGAATTCATGGCTGTTGCCTGTACATAATATGGGCTCCATATGTTATATAACAGCCCCTAACTGTATTATCAAAGGCTTCTTTTTTTCCCCAAGCTTGATAACCTTTATTCAGGTTATTGTTTTCCAGTATTCAATAGAGAAGGTAATTGCGTCATTTTCATTACTTCGGTGTTTTCTTGTCATCTTGTGTTAGTGTGTCGTGGTTTAAGCCTCTAAAACTCATGAAGTTTTACTCACTCCCCCACTCCCTTCTCTTTCTTCCCCCAGTCCCAGGGGGATGGGGAGGAGAATCGAAAAAAGATGCAACTTGCACAGGTTGAGATAAGAACAGTTTAGTAACTAAAGTATAACACAAATCACTACTGCTACCATCAATAATAATGCAAGAGAAATACAAGGAAAGAGAATACAACTGCTCACCAAGCCTGACCCAGCCACTGCACCCCACAGCACTGACACCCCCAATCCACCACCACCACCCTTCTGGGTCTCTGCTCTCTGGTTTTCACATCCTGGACATGACGTGCTGTGGTATGGAATAACCTCTTTGGTCAGTTTGGGTCAGGTGTCCTGTCTCTGCTTCCTCCCAGCTCCCCTCCTCCCTGGCAGAGCACAAGACTCAGAAAGTCCTTGGCCAGACAAAACAATAACAAGCAGTAAGTGAAAACACTGGTGTTATCAGCGCTGTTCCCAGGCCCAAAATCAAAACCACAGTGCTGCACCAGCTACTAAGAAGGAGAAAAAACAACTGCTGCTGCTGAACCCATGACATAGTGTAATCTTTCCTCTGCTATTATCAGTGACAAAAGGAGACAGATGTACAGATATTACAACTAAATATTTTAGATATTTCTGTGCTGCTATTGACTTTAACATGAAGGCAAAGTCCAGATGCCTATTGCATCATAATATGACTATGCTTGCATTCCTGCAGTATGTACAAGAGCAAAATGTCATACACAGCTAGACTAGTGGCCCTCTTTACTGTAATCCTTTGACCTAGCTGTAACAGAAGATTTTATTAAGGAGGGCAGCTTGAATAAATTTTTGGAGAAGCAGCTAATTTCTAGAAATGTTACTGGTTCCTAAAAAGAGTTCTATTTCTTGTCTATACATTGCATTTGTTTTCTTTGAGCTGTTTAACTATACTGTAAGTTGCTTGATCCTGTTCACTGACCTTATGGAGTGAAATATAGTACTTGTCCATTCTCTATTTTCAGAAAAAAAAGGTACTCAGTGTGAATGTCTTTGAACTTGCACTGAATGAACAGTATCTAGTTACCTCTCTTTGGGAGTTAGGGATATAGAAATAGGCTCTTATTTATGTTTCAGGTTTTGCTTGGCTCATTTCTGTAGGTTATGGTCAAAAAAGCAATAGCCTCATCATGGAAAAGATGTTCTAGATCAAAATCAGGCTGTTTGTCCTTAGCACAGGCAGCACAACATCCAATAATTTTTTAAATGTTATATAATAGCTCTAATACTACTGGAACAAAATACTCAGATGTCTGAAAGGCGCTCAAACTTGAGCAAAAAAATTAGATTCCTACATACAAAATTGCTTTCTATTTAGGAGAAATATGTAGACCTTTAAAAAGGTCTGTCCTCCTGAATGAGGGATCTGAACATAAATCCTGGATTTACTTGGTGTTTTTGTTTAAAATAAAATGAACATGTGATGGTATCTGGCAAACACCATCTGACATATTCATGGCGCTTGATGAGGGATTTTAAGGAGGTTTTTATCTAGCTATTCCAGTCACATTTTTTTGAAATAACCCACTGCATCTACTATGGAGACAGGAACACCTGTTGCAGAAAACAAGCTTGATTTAATAATGTTTAGGGAGCAATTAAAGCCTGATAATGTTCTTGCTGACAATAGCTTCTAGCTTTGGAAAACTTTTTTTAGGAAAAAAATAAATGAATGAAATTTTTTTGTTGCTCTTGAGTTAGTTGGAGTAGAAACCAAGCAAGTTATGATCACTTGGAGAAAGAGCAACTGTTACTGCCTGTGGTCAATAAATTCAAGATTTTCCAGGCTTCAGGAACTACCCATCTATATTTTAAAACCTAAACAACCCTTTTGTCAAACTCCTATATAACAAATTGCACAAAGAAATGCATAAATTTATTTTAATCTTTCTGTAATGTAGGTTTCTGTCAGCTAAATCTTGCAGAAACTTCCATGTGCCAAAATGTTATCTGCATATGCTCATCTGTGTACATTTATAGTTGCTATGTAGTTGTTATGCTATGCAAATCTAAGAATTATTCAACTGTACATTCTTGAGAACCTGTGTTTTGCTTTTATTAATCTACTACCCACACATTCCAAGGGTATAAACCTCCTGTAACTTTGTTGTTAACTTGCTCCTTCCTTCAGCAGACTGATTTCTGGCTCGTCTTTTTTTTTGTGTAAGTGGAATGCTGATACCTCTGCTGCTAGGCTGACTGGCGTCGCTTTGTTGCTTTCTGTCTCTGCCAGCGTCTGCCTGCTGTCTCTTTGTAGTGTACCATGTCTGTTTGAATACAGACACAAAAAAGTAGACCAAATCATAAGGCTGGACTCATTAGCACCGAATCCCATAAAACTTCCTTCATCAATGCTGGATTAGATTTAATTTTTGTTAACGTGTTGAAACAAATATTCTTTCATTTGTGAACACCCAATTAGCATGATCAGTGATGAGAACATTTATTAAACTTATCATTTGACTAAATAGTTTTTTAGTTGCTTATTCAGTGTGAAACTGGGAAGGAATACATAGTGCTTATGCATCAAAAAAGAATTAATATATGTAGCACTAAAGGTAATAACTGTTAACAGTGTACATTACATACTCATGTACGAGATTTGTGCTGCTAAGGTAAACAGGACTATCATGCCCTAAATTGAATTAACTGAGGGTAATTGAGGAGTCATATTCCATAACAATAGGAGTTCTGTTATATAGCCCTCTAGTATTTAATCATTGTCAATGCCAGTGTGCTAAGTGGTGCTTTGTACATTTATACAGGCACAGAGAATTTAATTTTATTTATTTATGTAGCAAATAGTGGAGCATGTGAGTAGAACTATGTAAATTTATACCAGTTGAGCTCTATGTGACAGAGGAATATCTTCATGGAAATACTAGCCTTTGTAATTTTGAAGGGAAAACTTGAAAGCCATTTTAAGGAAGGAAGGTCTCTAGCAAGTGTTCACACACAAAAAAAAAGTGTTATGACCTTTAGATAAAATCTATAACGTGTTGACCTTTAATTGCTAAGTGCTTGATAAATTGAAATTTGGTAGAGGGAAACAGCACAAGAATTCAGTAAAAGGTGGTATGTCTTTAGTGCTCTTTGTGTTATGTAATAACAATTGACATAGTCTTCAGGCAACTAAAGCCAGAAAATGTTTTCTTAACGTTCCAATAGGCCCTAACCTAAGTAATAAAATAAACTTTGTGAATATTTTCAGGTATATTCTGGCTCTTTAATTAAAAGGTTCCTGTGATCACCTCCATAAGGAAATTATTTGGAAAATTGTGGATGAGTAGTAAGACTGCTAGTAGTTTTAGTCTGTCCCCTATAGTCCTGCGTTTGTACCTTTACATCTCTTTATGAAAAATATTTTCATTTACCCAAAATGTTACTTGAACAAAACTACTTTTCCATAAATTCTTCAGCTGATTTTTTTTTTCCCTTATTAAAAGCTCCCTTAATATTTTGCCTGTGTGTAAATTCAGGGTCACTGAAAAAAGTAGATAAATACTTTCTTGTCCAGTCTTGTAACTGGAAAATTAATATTAAATTTAAAACTTCCTGTTTCAACATTCAATGAAAATAGTATTTATAAGAAACATCAGATCATTTTCATGGACTTACTTTTTATGCTTAAGGGCAGAGGTTGTCATTAGATCATCTAGTTTGAGTAATACATTGCAAGAAAATGATTTATTGTCAAAGAAATGGGCTCTGGACTATGGTGAAAAGCAATAAATAAATCAGGCAAACACGATTTGAGGTTAGAAGCTGATTCTCCAGATGCTAGCAGATGGAATCTTCATTCTTTCCCTTTAGTCTTCCAGTTTATCTAGTATAAAGCACTGTTTCCATAAGAGGATACTGTTCATGTCTTAGACATATTGACACCTATTTCTGTCTTTAAGAAAGAAAAGAGGAAAAAGAACCTGAAACAAGCCTCAGAGCAGTTACGGAGTCTGTAACCTTTTACTTCTTTGTTTTGGGTTGAATGTATACTTGCAGTTAACAGAGAAAATGCTGGTGGTTTGACATCTGAGATTTTAGAAAGTTTCGCAGCTTGTTTTCTAGCTGATTCTTCAGCTGCTGTAGCTGTATCCCTGCTGCTCTTCAGGAGTATATGTTTATTTTATGTTTTGTAGTACGTATAACAGCACTGTCCAGGAACAAGTGCAGAAAAATAGGGATTACTGAGGACGCACAAATCATGTTATAGTTTGTTTTTTAATGTAATGCACTTATGTCAACCTGAAGTGTCTTAGCACTGTCAAATATTTTAAAATAATAAAAAAAAAAAGAGTTGTGGGTTTGTTTGTTTGTTTTTAAATTAAAGATTTTGAGGTTTTAATGCCAGGATTGGGTCTATAGCCAAGAGAGTCAGTATTGTCTTACAGGAGGCTTACAAAATCTGGGAGATGCTGACTGTAAACTACAGAATCAGAACGTTTATTCATACACTTGTATTAATGCAGAGAGGGATCATTTTAAAATCTTCAAAGAAAACTGAGCCTTCTTAAATGTTGCTATTTTATTTGTAGAGGCATGATAGGGATGGGGATTCTCTTTTATGTCAGATTTTTGTCTCTGTAGATGTGCATGCTATAATCTATGCTTGAAGGAGCAGCATTGATTACTTATTCATTCTACTTACTGTTTTACTTTCTCCTACTAGCTGAGGTACATACTATTGCTTCTAGTCAGATGTGCACAGTTGCATTGCAAGAAAAGTTCTGTGCAGCCATTAGAATGACTTTTTTAGTAGCAGCTTGTGTTTGCCTGAGGGTTCTATCATCAGTCTACTTCGGTGAATTTACTTCTGCCTCTGTTCATTTTACCAGTACTGGATACAATTTCTGTGTCGTGAAATAGCTGCTGTGGACTGGTATCAAGACAATATGAGAAGAGCTGTGAAAAAATAAAGTAAGAAAACATGAAGTTGTTTTTTAGCTTGGTTTTCAGATTATTATTACTCAGAAAAAGAGAGAGAAAACTCGCTTCGCTTTACAAGTGTGGGAGACAAGGTGAGATGTGAGCAAAGTTGGACCCTATTCCATATATTAGCTCTTGGTACAGCCCTTGGGTTATCCTTTACTCTTCTCCATTCCATCTTTGATCTCCCAGTCTGGTTTTGGAGATGGTTAATTACCTATTCTCTTAGTCTGTGATGCTTCTTGGGAGAGAAGCACAACCCTCCCCCCTTTTCCCTTACTGACATGAGCATTGCAGTCAGAAAATAAGGTAAATCTTATATTTTCTGGTTTTACTGTGTTTTGTGGTTTCGCATAGCACTTTTACTCCATTGACACTGAACCAGTCATAGTCCTGCCTAGTCCAAGTAACCTGCTTTGACTGTCATACTCAGGCTGCTCAGCAAGTCCCTTCTGCTGCTCATTTCTTTTATCTGCCTTCATGCATTGCATGAGAAAATGGTGGTTATTACAACTTTTCTTGTATACAACCAAAGTTCAGCCTAGCATAGCACTGATTTACTTTGGACTAAAACATCCTTTCACAGATCATAGTTTATGCAATTCAGTTGCCATCAACCTTTTATGTGTTAAGTCACAGATAGAATCAGGAGCTTATTAAGAGGTCCTAGACTTTCTCAGAGTGATTCAATACTGTAGATTCATTATATGCTGCTCAGCTGTCTCCACTTCTAAAAATGAAGAATTTTGCTTTTGAATAGTAACATCCTCTAGCTGACATTACTTTTATGCTCCATCAGGAATACGTTTTAATGTGGGGGAAAAAATGATCAGCAGAAACTTATGTTTAAAAATGCAACTTGCTTTCTTGACTGTGCTGGTATGTCATTGTTTCATTCTGCAGACTATCTTGCCTTACTGCTACTGTGGAATAAGCATTTGTCTTTTGATCATGCTTTTTTTTAATAGTCTGACCACTGATGATGGGAGAGCACTACCAAGACATCAGGGAAAGATCTGGATGCAATATTTTGCTGTAACAAATTACTATTTCACTGCCTCAGGTGAAATGAAAAGCCTTATTCTATGGCCGGCTACTTAATAGCTTGAAATTTATAGCTTTATATCCTTCATCCTTACGCTGATTATGCCTTGTATGTATGTAACTTGTTGCCATTTCCAGCCCAAAACCTTTGCTGTGGTACAGTATTTGCTGTCTAAATGTCTGTCCCCATTTATGCAGTAAAGTTTACAGTTGTCTGTTGGGCAAGGAAACTGTTCTGTGACAACTGAACATGTAACTATTAAATTTTAGAGATGAATTTTAATCCTGGTAGGAAGCAGCCATTAACAGCAATTCTTTTAAGACTTATGAAGCCTTTAAACACTGATCATTAATTTCCCTTCATTGTATTCTAATTAAAGAAGAATTAAGCATAAAGCCTTTTCATTCCTTCTTGAGCAGTTCATTACTAGATAGTTAGCCCTGGCAAGGGAAGCTAATATAGCAAGGATGCTGTTTTGTCACATAGCAGTTCTAGTTTACAGAGTCCCTATCTTTGCCTGTTTGTTCCTGCCTCTGTTGTACAGTGTGCTGTTTTACAGGTATACTAAAACAAGTGCTTTGTGCAGAACTGGCAGGGACTGAATTAGGACATCTATGAGAGTGAAAAATAGTCTCTTTACTTTAACCAGACCTCCTGTTTGATTCTCAGTTCAGCCTTACAAACAGTTTTATTGGCACAAGGTAAGGAGGGACAATGCTACAGAATTTGTAACTGCAGGTAGGAGAAGACCATTTGTACACTGGCAAAGTGCCAAACCCCTTGTTTTGTGAAACTTCTCCCCTTAGTTATCTTTTCATCATACAATTGAGAGAGTTGGGATTGCAGGCCTTAAAAAGAAAAATATAAACAGAAAAGACTTTGTGTTGGTCTCATGCAGTCTGGTTAAGTCCAGAGTATCCCCCTGGAATCGCTCAAAAGACTTTCAAAGTCTGATTTGTTTGGGTGTTAGGCTGCTAATTTTTGTAGTTCATAATGTTTAATGCTGAAAAAGTCTGTTAGAGTTTGCATCCTGTTATAAAACAAAATAAAAACTATGTGCTTCAGGGTTCAAATTTAGATTGCTGCTAAGTGATTCTTATGTAGTTTTCTTTCACTCCAGGAACTTTAAGATGTGGGTGTTTATTTTTTAATATATCGGGAAAGCAATGTAGAGATAAAAACCTAAGTCTAGGGCTAGAAAACCTGAACATTTCTTAGTCTTGGAATATAGAAACTCTTCTGATACGAGTTCATCACTGCCGTTGATACTGCTGCCAACCGCTGACATTTGCTAGCTATATAACAGCCATCTAGAGTACAATAGATCATAATATTGGTGGTGACTACCATAAAAATGCCAAACATGGTTTTAAATATTAATCACACTACCCGTGTATGGAAGTAGCTGATCTTGAAAAATATACTGTTCAGTTGAAATTTCATCAAGACATTTTCATTCTGGAATTACAATAGCTTGAATAAAATGGAGTATTAATGGAAACCTTTTGTTGACAGTCGTGGTGGCTTATCTTTTGGAGGTGATTTTTCCTTTTAACCCAATTCTTGGTGGTAGTTAATTGAGAATGTAATTGATATAATTTAGAATGTCATCTCAGTTTAAAAATTCTTGCACAGTATCGGTGACTTTTTTTAGGTTGAAGAAATGAAAAACCTTTGCACTTAATCTTTGTGCAATTCCATTATTGAACATATGTAGGATTTAAAATCACTGATTTTTTTTTTTTTTTTTTTAAATGAGAAGTTTGAATAAGATACCAAATGACTGCTTTGAAAGGGGTTCTAGTAATGTTACACTTGATGGGACAGAATGTTTTTAATGCTGCTTTAATGCATGCAGGAAATGTCCATCCATTGAGTTTTTTTAAATGAATGAAGGAAGAAGCTTTCTTTACTTTTGTGGCCTGCTGCTTGGCCCCAGTGCTGGGAAGAAGCAGAAGAGTGAGGTTCTAGACACAGTTGCACAGCGCACATAGTTGCAGATTTCTTAAATTGCTGTCTTATATGTGCTGTGTTACCTTTAAAGGAAACTTAAAACAATCTCCAACAACCTGCTGGCTGAAGTGTTGGGACAGTGGTGGGCAGCTGAAGGGAGAAGAAGTAGTTATAGGAGCAGTGGTACAAAATATGTGATACTATATTGCTATCAAAACTGATCAACAACTTACTATTTCTGTAGCATACTTACCGTAACCAGAAAAGGTTTGAATTTTCTCAGTTTGAGAGTAGTAGTGTAAATTCACAGACCCATTGTAATTTCTTATTGTCTTAAATAAATGTATTTTAAATGTGGTTATTGCAAGCTGGGTTTAATTACTACTTATGTAATGTAGTCACTGAACATTAAAGATATTTTTATTAACTCACAGGGACTATTAAACAAGTGGAATTGTTCTTGTAAAGCTAGCTATGATGAAATGTTACAGTGACTTCAGAGGAAGTTAAGATATATGTGTAGTCGTGTTTCTAAAGTTTACAAATTGCTGCTATTTCACTATGAAGGTCCATGTAGATACACAATATAGCATCAGAAATAAGGAGAAAGATAATGATTTATTCTTATTTATGTTACATGTCTTGAAGGAGAGAAAGAAAATCTGAAAATAAAGGAATGGGGCTATCATTACAATTGCTAGCATTGTCTGATGATTCGATGTTTCTGTGTTCTTGTTGGCAAGCTAGGTGATATGTAGATTTCCTTGTTACAGCTCTGTTATCTTTAATTGTACTTTTTGGTTTGTAGTGAAATTGTGTGGGAGATCCACCCAATTGCTAATAAAGACAGTCAAACAGCTATTGCTATCTGAGAAGAGATAATGGGAGTAAAATAATTCTCCCTGAAATTGCAATTTCAATTCCTGTGCTGTGTGAGCACTGTTAAGTGAGTTTTGTTCTCCCAGTCTTACAGCAGAATTACATGTTCCAAAGACTATTGAGGAATAGAACTGGGTGTTTTCATCTTTTCTGAAAAACGTTATGTTTAAGGCACAACAGCTGGGTGACCTGAACTTGAAAGTGCAGTGATTCATAGCATGCTTTAGTTCTTGACTGGCTTACTGTATGCTTCCAGACCTCAGCATTCCTTAAGGCTCGTATTTATAAACAAAGAGATGCTAAGCCAGGATGTTCTTAGGCATGCAGGAGAAGGCTCTGTGACTAGTTGTATGCCTGCTCTGTTTCATTTATAGCTAAGTAAGTATTGCTCTTGTCTTTCCTGTTTGTAACTAATGTATTCTATTACCTGGAACTCTGAATACTCTTTTCTTGGAAATCAGCCAAAATATGAGTAGATGGTACGGATGATTGTTAATTCTTTTTTCATTTATTTTTTTTTTCCCTCAAGATTGGTGTAACTCTGCAGGAAGTGAATTATTTACTTATATACTGATATGTGATGATTTGTAACCATTGGAAATGGGCGAAGAAAAGCTAAGGTCCAAAGATGTTTATAGTTACCTGAGATATTATTAAAATTGCAGACTGTGTAGGTGACCCCTTTGGGAATAAAATGTCAGTAGGGAACATCATGGAAAAAGTACAGAGGAATAAATAGATGTATTGCAGCAGAATGTTTGCTAATTTCCATAGATATGCACGTTTTAAGTGTGTGCTAATTAAGCGCTTTGGTGAAGCCAAAAAGAGTCCAAGGTTTTAATTTGTTTTGGAAGAAATCAATAGAATTGGAAGGGTATGAATTCTTTCGTTATGTGGTGGCAATCAAATTCAGGCACGGCAGTAAATAAATTGACTTTTTAGGTGAATTAGGACTTTAATTCTGTTCTCAAAAGCAGTATAAGCAACTTCAACAGAAGCTGGTGCTTCCAAAGTGTCTGCAAATTTGCTATTAAATGAAAAAATCAAATACATCAGACTTACTTGCCTTTGAATACGTTGACTTTTTCCCACCTAAAACTTGGATCAATAAAGAAGGAAATTACTTTTCCTTTTTTGTAGCAATTCATAATCACCTGTTGTCTATTTCCTATTTCAAAATAGACTCTGCAATTCAGAGTAAATATAAAAAAGGCAACAATATACTTTAAAAATTGTGGTTTCTTGCATTACAACACATTTTTCTCTCCACATTATGACCTTTGTTTCAAGAAGAGTGTGTTGATTTCTGAATTTGAAGGATTCAAGGCTATATCTCAAGGGCTATAATTGTTATGGTGCTTTAGGGATGGGAATATTTGAATTGGTGATATAAAATGTCAGAAAATAAAAATCTTCAGTTGATTTGAACACTGAATTTGTTTCTGCTGACATTATCATCTACATGAGCATTTTGTCAATGGCAGCATAAGAATTAGCCTAAATTACATTCTAAAGTACTTCAGAGAAGTGAAAAGATGAGCTTATGCTTTCCTGTTCCAATAATGCCTCATTCTATGGAAAGAGGTGAATCACGCAGGTGTTCATTGCAAAATCATTTTTCTGTAGATGATTATGCACAGTGTTAAACATGAACAGGCACATACAGATTTAAAACCCAGAATTTTTCATTTTTGCAGTAAAATAAGATGCTTAAAACTCAGGATATATGTTTTCTGCTGTTCCACTAAAACATGGCTCAGTGTCAGTACGCTATATAATCATAAGGGTTGCGGGTAAATAGGTTAGAGAATAACTGCTCTTAAACTATTAAAATTAATGGTCTTCACCATTATCCTGACTCAGGATCAATTCTGGATAATATGGAAGCTGTTAATATTAAGGAAAATCATTACATGATTAATTTCTAAGAGGAGGAATATTAATGAATATTATCGAATGTCTCGTGTACATGAATTGTGTTAAATATCTGTACTGTATAATTTTGCCACCAAGTGATCCATCCACATTTATGTCTCTCCAGTTCGGAGACAAGGGTGTTGTGTGGGACAGGGTTGAATGCATTGCACAAGTCCAGGTAGATGACGTCAACCAGTTTGTCCCTATCCATCAGTTCTGTAGCCCCATTATAGAAGGCCACCAAATAGGTCAGACAGGATTTCCCCTTAGTGAAGCCATGTTTGCAGTCACCAACCACCTTGTTGTTTTTCATGTGCCTTAGCATGCTTTCCAGGGGAATCTGCTCCAAGTTGGAGCTACTCCCCTTTCTGCCCAACCTGTCTTTCCTAAAGAGCCTATAACTTTCCATTCCAAAACACCAGTCATAGGAGCCATCCCACCATGTTTCCGAGATGCCAATAAAACTCTCTAAACCCAAAAACGTAAAACAACATAAACCTATACTAACATCTTTGTAGAGAGTAACAGTGCTTGACTAATGATATTCTTGGGATGGAATTAGAATATCTTCACTCAATGGTAAAAATAACTAGGAAAATATTGTAGGTTGTTCCCTTGGAATAGGAAATAATCATTTTGTGTGTAAACATCTTGTAAGTTCCAATATGAGAACATAATAGAAAGGCTGGTATACTGGAAACTATGGCCTGTACAGAATCTTTTTATCTCTGTTTAGTCTGTGGTAAAGTGATACAATGATGAGTGACTTTCATTTCCCACAATTTCCTTTCCTGGCATTAACAAATTTTTGTTCAGTGCCAAACTTGCAAGCCATGCAGAGCGTACTTTCAGACTGAGAAATCCCATTGTGGGACTATTTGAAAACTATGCTGACAGCTGTAAGCATGTGTAGATCATTGTTTGCACATTTTCTTCATCTTTTCCTTTGTACTTTGACTCTTGTGATGAAGTTGTCTGACGCATATTGGCAATAGTTTTCTTGCCAGATCATGAGTACACATACATATCTGTACTTATAGTCATGATACATTTATGACATATTCTTGCACCAGCAAATGTATTTTCTGTTAGAGTAATTCATCTACAGTGATTGGAGCTTCAATTTAAAAGTTATTTAGGACTATAATTATTGCGGAAGCCCATCACCTTAAAATAAAACTTTCACTACTTAAATACTAACACTGAATACCTGTTAAATAGCAATATAAAAAAAAAAAGTTTCTTCAGGTTAGGAGAAAAGAATCGGAAAGAAAGTTAAGTTGTAAATTAATCTTGAAACTTTACATGAAAAGTTTTGAAAAGTCTGAAATAGCATGTCAATTTACTGTATAAAGGGCTGTGTCATATTTCCTTATAGAAACAGATTCCCACCCTATTTCTTGAGGCATGTTATAAGTTCTTTATTTATCCAACCACTAGTTAGTATCCCTATGGTTGTTTTTCCTGTCTCTTCATAGTATTCAAGAGGCAAGGTGTGACTCTTTGTTGTTCTCTTTTAGTTTGTAGGTACAGTATACAATGAAGTTCTAGGGGAAAGCAAACAAAAAACCCAAACCCTGTTTGTCATTAGCATTGACTGTGTTTCTATGTTTCCTTTCTCTTTTGTAATAAGATCCTCAGAGCAGATGTAATTTCTTTTTGAGGTGCTCTCACCATATTGTGAGAATACTCATAAATAATTCTTAATTGCTGGAAGTATTAGTAGACTTTAGTGTTCCAATAGACTAGCCAGGAAAACTGAACACAGCAGACTAGGCTAGAGTGTGATAGCTGTTCTGTTTAATATACTGTTCTTAGTAGAATGACGAACATGTTGGATAGTTAAACATTTTGAAAATTAAGAAATGCGAACAGTGTAATTTAACGTTTTAGATTACCTCTTTAACAAGTTTAACTGTAGGTCTCTAGCATTATATGAAGCAGACCCTTGTGTAATAGTGTGTGTTTGTCTAATCAATTTAGACTCGGTGAATACGTATGTTTATTGTGAGAGTTAATTCAGCCTTGTGTAAATTACCGTTAGGGTAACGGTCTGGTTTCTAATGAAGTCTAATTAAATGTTAAACTCTTCAATGCTTAAATATTTTGGACTTCCATCATAAGTGTTGTTATCTTAGATGATTTCCCTGGCATAATGAGGAAGGTATGAAAGCGTGAAGTATTACCATAGAAATTTTTTGATGGTTTAGGTGTTACTGGGAGGCTTGTAGGATGAAACTAATGACACCCATGATTTTGCTTGTTCCAAAGCACACAAAACCCAGTTTGTTTTCTGTGTTAAAACAGTTGCCTAATTTTCTGGATAATTCCTTTGGAGCCTTCCACTGGGGAAATTTACACTGCTCCCTACTTTCAACTTTTCTGTTGAAATTAGTAAAGTCTGTCTATGTGCCTAGTGTATAGGCTGCAGTAGGTTTACAGACCAGCACATTGGTTAAAAGTCAAAATCAAGATGAATAAAACCATTTTTTGTCCCCTCAGTTTTGTGAAAGGAAAAATTGCGTTGTAAAGTTTTCTTGTACTGCTGAGTTTTGTTATGCAGTTGGAAGCACTGTGAATTTTAAAATAGGCTTAGAAATTATTAAATAACTTTTTACTTTCTCTCCAAAAAAAGATAGCTAAGTGAATTATAGGTGAGTGTACATTTTGGGTTTTTTGTGGCTTCTTTGCTATGATTTGAAATGCAGGACTTGATGGCTGCTGGAGATATCCTATCCAGATATCTGTTGGTGAGGAGATGAAACAGAATGCAGTGGTTAAATGTGTTCAGAGAGTACTTTCATACAAAGTAGAATGTAATTAGGCATGAGCTTTTGAAGATTTAATTATGACTGGTAAGAAGAAAAGTGTTAACAATGTCAAGGTTGAAGGAAGACTAAGTGAGAGCAGTTGTCAAACAGTCTAAGCCATGATCCCTGGGATAGGAAGGAAGAGTAGTAGCAAACTAAACCCAGCAGGTTTCAGTATGACACTGAATTGGTCAAGTAAAATCTGAGAGGCTCCACAGAGGTGCGAAAGAAAACTGCAGTCCCTCCGATTATTTATATTAAAGGGGACAAATGCATACCATCCTGTTACAGAGGGAAAAGTAGAACTACATTAAGTCACTTGATAAAGCTAAAAAATTATTTTGGGAAGCTGCATCATTTCAAAACCTATCTGCAGCCAAAGGAAAGAGGGTGGTTTTACTACTATAATGAGTCCCTTTCCTTGAACTGCTTCTGGTGCTTTGCAGCAGATAGTGAGCAGAGTGGGAGAACTATGCTTGGTGAGGACTCTTGATCTTTTTTTTCTTTTTTTTTTTTTTTTTTTGTGGATTTATACTTTTGGCAGCAGCTAACTGATAAGCTATTCAGACATTACATGGAATTTCAGTGTGATGGGTATGTGGTTATCAAACATGGCATAGAATTTTTCAGGGAATGTGAACACAAATTCATCTTGTTAAAGATGGATAGGGAAGCTTAGCATTAATGTGTGTGAGAGAAAAATCAACTAAATGAAATCAATATGGTACAGAACTGTCAGAAAATGGTAGGAAGGTCTAGCATTTTCATAGAAATGACATGGAAATCCACGGGTGCCTCAGCCCATACTATTCTTCTTTTTCACTATGGTAGATGGCCCACTGTTTTCTAGGTTTCAACAGGGATAAAATAGATTGCCTTTTTAAAAAAAAATACAATATTTTAAAGTATGTGCTTTAGGGAAAAATTGCCAGGGGATCAAATCCTCTATTATTTTAAATACACTAAAGTTTAAAAAGTGTGAGTACATGAATGCAGATGTGATTATTTTAACTAAAGTGTGCAATTACCAAGGGATTGTCTCCAATTTAGTCGTTTTTCAATCAAAGCAAGCGCAGCTGCGTGTGTTTCAATTCTGATAGGAAATGTCCTAAATGGTCACAGAGGAAATGCAGAAGGTGGATTCTCATCCATCACTTTAACACACTCTGTTTTGGACTGAACTGCGATAAGGAATTCCTGTCATCCTACAATTTCCAGCTTTCTGAAATACTCCTTGGTATTCTTTCTTTTAGGGGGTTGATAGAGGGTGGGAGAAGCGCAACATGAACATTTTTGGAAACTTGAATGAAATTGCCATGTAGCCGCCCAATTCAGCTCCTTGGACTGTATTTGATGTTTCATAAATGACAGGGCAAGCTTAGTTTAAAACATGGCTTTAAAGGTTTGTCCCTCTGGTTTTTTTTGTTTGTTTGTTTTTTGTTTGTTTTTCATTTGTTACTTAATTGGTAGAAACCTTTACATTTTCAGTGAACATGTATCATTTTGCATGTAAAGCATCTGTTTCAGGCTACTCGTCCTCTGTTATGCTGAAAGCTGCTTGCTGTTTACAGAAACCTGTTAATAATAAGCCAAAAGCTTTGCTGTCCTTTTTTAGTAGAGTATTTTATGTTGCATTCTGGAAGTAAAATTAGAGAACACCATCTCAAGTATCTATGTATACTGTGAATATTTTTAGTGGTATCTTTTGTAAAAAGTAACTTGAGAATATAAGTGGATATTTTCATTCAGTTAATGAGGGGGTTGAATCTGTGCTTTCTAAATATCTGATAGTAATCCTGCTAGTGTTCTGTTTTAGAAAGTGAAACAAAACTCACTCAACCTTTATTTTGTATTAGCAGCACTTTATTTATAACTGTAATTCTTCATTTAAGACAAGGCTAGTATTAGCAATGTATTTTGCTCAAGGTTAATTACCTCATTGGAAAGACTTCTTCAGTAAGTTTCAGGTTACATATAACAGGTTGCAAAGTATCAGAAAACATGCCCAAGAAACAAATATTCATCTTAAATGAAATTTCCTCATTGTTTGTGTTGCCTGTTTTCTTGTAGTAAATACAAATACATAATTTTTTCAATATTAAAGCGAACTTAAATTTCAGATATCCTTTAAGGATGGTCATGTTTCTGTATTCTGTATTCTTTGATTAACATGAATAGTTTTCCTTTTGGTTATAACATTTAGAATTTACTCAGGAATACTACTTGATTACTCTTCAGTTGGGTTTCAGAAATGCATTTCCTAGTAACGCATTTCTATACGAATATGGTTTTCTTAACATCATGTGGTTCTAGGTATATCTATTAAAGGATCTTTTGTCTATCATATTACCGTAGGATGGAAAGGTATTGTTGGGAAAAATAGGCCACTGTTATCTAACTCCAAAAGCCTGTGACACATCTAGAAATAACATGTATTTCCCCAAATCCCAAATATTATACCTTTCTCCAGAGCACTAACAATTAGAAAACATTTTATTAGAAGAGTTTATTAGGCTCAATATTTTATTAATGGAATTTTCAAAATATTTATTAATATTCAAGAGGGTTTTGATAAGTAATTCTTTATAAATAAATTTCTGTGCATTTGTAAATTTTTGCAAGTGAACCATTTAAGGTGGCTGATCCATTCCAGATGGGAGATTAAATACACTCCTAGCGCAAGAGCTGGTTCAGTGTGCAAAAACTGGGGAAAACACAACTGAAATGCATCAAATCTTCAGAGCTAAGAGTTTCGGGGCTTGGTTGTTTTTTGGTTTTTTTGTTTTTTTTTCTACAGGTACACTGAGCCACACTATTTGCTAAATAGATATAAAGTTTACATGCCAAGATTCATGTTAATGTGTCTTTCAATGTATTTTTGAGCGTTTTAACTTGCTGCGCTTCTTGTTAGCCTATTCAAAATAACCCAGGGAGTATCTGGCCACACGGGAGCATATTCAGCTCTGCTGTCTCTATTTCTGTCACAGCAGATAATGTGAAGAAATGACCTTGATTTATGTTCAGTTGAACTACCATGGGTGTAATTTGGTAGCTTGTAAGAACTTCTTGTTCCTTGTATAAAGTTTGGGCTTTTGCAAGGTGATTCATTAAAAGACCAGACCTCTGGACTTTACTGGTTTTATTTGTTTGTTTTTACATATGAATATTCTGGAACTGAATTTGTGAAGAGCAAGCCTCTACCTCTGAAACACAGGGTCCCAAATCCTGAATTTATTCATGGTAATTAATTTATTTAGAAGAGGATAAGATACTGAAGTTACTAAGTTAGTCAATTAGCCTTAGGTGGCTTTTTGTCCGTGATGACATGGAAGCAGATGGGTTTTGTTTTATTGGTTTGTTGGTTTTTGGAGGTGGTTTTTGTTGTTGGTTTTTGTGGGGTTTTTTTGTTGTTTGTTTTTTTTTTTTCCCCTGTTTTGGACTTTGGATTTATATTCTTTGATTAATATCTTGCAACAGACATTTAGGGTGATCTATGTTGAATGCAGCCTGAAGCCAAAGTGTATTTTTAGATAATAGGTATCTTGAGGAGAAGGCAATGTATGAACATCCTAGTGAAATGATACTTGGCCTGTTTTTCTCTTGAGATATTTAGATTTTTTGGGGGGAGAGTGGGGAGCAGAATGGGACTTGGACTCTGCAACATTTCAGCATTTCTCTGTGTGTGTATGTATATTAATGCATTTCATCTTTCTTCAGCCCAGAGCTCTAAGTGTTTTATTCCCTGTTACTGAACTCTATTCTCGATGTATTGCCCCATGGCCCAAGATGTTGAGATGCGGTTAGCCATTCTACAAGTACACATTCTATTCTGGATGTGTGCTCTGCAAGTCCATGAACAGAACACACTGCAAGAGGTAGTTTTAAATCATTTCCACACCTTCACCTTTGCTGTTAATAAATAATTCAAAAATATACTCTATTCCCCTAGTTGCTCTAAAGCATCTGTCTTAGCATGGGAAGGCAGCTGATTTTGCGAAGTGCTTCCCTGGGATGTATGCTCTATTCTTTGATGGTTATTTGGTTTCTTCTATAGTATTCTATAGCTTCTACAGCATTCCTCTTAGCTTCCAGCTAACATACAAGAATATACCTTTTAAGTTATCAAGCAGGAAAACTGTGTGCTTAAAGTGCCTTCAGTGCTCCACCAAAGCATGCATACAATATATATATATGCACTATATATATATATATATATATATGATTTTTCTGGCCTTTGTTAGACTGCATAATGTTCTCAATTAGTCTTAACCTTTCTCTCACAACACTGATCGTATTCTTTTGTTAACTACATGGAACATATTGTCACCAAGTCTTGTTGAGAATTATGTTCCTAAAGTTAATTTTTATAGAAGGGCCATATGGTATACATAATGCTGTGATGTGCTCTTCAATTACCCATAAATGAATAACAGTTTGAAATAAAACAACCTTATATTCATCCTTAGCATTAAAAAAATCTTGATTTGTAGAGAAATAAAAGGTGATAGAAAAAAAAAATTATTTTCTGAAAAAGAATACAAACTTCCCTGGACAGGCACCAAGCAGTGACAGGGATGTACTTAGTGCATAATAAATCTGGACTGGACATAATGTATAGAAAAGAGGTAAAAAACATACTTTAAACTTCCACTAAAACTGTCTGAATATGGGGCTAGTTGGAAAGAGACTATCAGGACTAGTTGGTAAACAAACTTGTCATTATGAAAAAGGTGGAGTGTGAACTAATCATTTTTTTTGTTCCAACATCTAAGGGGGGTGGTATGTGTGACCAATTTAACTTAGTACTCTTAAGATTTTTGTTGCTATCAGGTTTTCTTCTGCATTTAGGTTCTGAGAGGGAATTCTGCCTTTTTAAGAAGCTGGGGAGGCTGGAGATGTAGTCTCTGTTCACAACAACACAGCTCAGTGTACACACAGTCAATGGAAACTATGATTAACATCTCTTCTCATAGTATGTGTTAGGCAAACAGAAACATGAAAAAAACCAAGGAACTTACAACTCTGGCTAGTCTGTTTCATTGTAATAGTAACTGATGACTATTACCAGGATATTATTACATACTGATAGGAATTTCTCAGTTCAGTTCCTTCCCCTGAATTTTATTGTAATCTGTCTATCCTAATTTGATGTATTCCAGATAAACTGAGCAAAAAAGTCATTCATTATTGCAAATAAGGAGGGAGTTAAAAGCCTCATCTGTCAAGTTATGCGAAAATTGTCTTTATTCTGATCACTCGCTTTTTGTGAAATATGGGCAATTGCAGAATCCCTTTCAGAAAGAGAAGGGAGAATTTTCACTGTTCTAATTACAGCTCTTTTGGAAGCACTTAATTATTATCTTTCACAGGAGAGAAAAAAGCAGTGATCATTTCCATATCATCACCGCTAATTTTGATTAGTCCTTCAGATAAAATTTCAAGAAATTCTTCATACGTTGGTTTCATACAATATTCATTACACATCTAATTGGCAGAATTTAATAATTTAGAGCTATTTAGTAGCTCTAATATTTTCTTTATTGAAATATTATTAATACTGTGTTGGGCTCAGAGAAGGTCCAGTCCAGACATCTTTCCTTTACAGTTTAAGAGTTGCAGTGTTCTCCTCTGACTGACTGTACTTCCTTGCCATAAAAGAAGCATTCCAAGGAATCAACTTCCCAAATTCAAGATTTAAAATATGTACCCAAATAGAGGATTTACCCATCTAATTGGGAATGTTCATCTGGGTAGGACTTAAGAACAATCCTTCACAATACCCCAATTGTCTGGAACTTAAGGGCAGATTTTGCTCTGTTTCTGCTGTAAGTGAACATATAGACCTAATTTAAACTTGCTCATTTCCTTTAAGTGTGAACAGAAGTATTCGGAGTAAAACCTCCCACAGAAAAGCCCAATACCTATTTGCAATTACTCTGTAACACATCTGTAGCAAACAGGATGCAATGATCAGAACAGAAATTACCTTTTTTTTTTTTTTTTTTTTTTTTTTGATAACTTATAGCTCTCGGTCAGTGACAATTACAACAATAAGAAAGCTGAGAAATTTTGATGCCCTTTCAGGAAGAAAATAAAAATTTTCTGGGCTTCCGAAGTTGTTAGTTCTTGTGATGCCTCTGTAATAACTATTCTTCTACATACGTGTAGGTGTATAGCTGCCCTTATAATGATATAAGCAAACTGCTATGGATGTAAGATTCCCAGTTTCAGCTTAAAAGCATTCACAGAAAGAAGAGCCTGGAGAAAAGAAGGCTCCTAGGAGACTTTCTGTCAGCCTTCTAATATCTAAAGGGGGCCCACAAGAAGCCTCGATAAGGACTTTTGGAAGCGTATGTAGTGACAGGATAAGGGGGAATGGCTTTAAATTGAAAGAGGGTAGATTTAGAGTAGATATTGAAAATAAATTCTTCACTGTGAGTGTGGAACAGGTTACTCAGAGAAGTTGTGGATGCTTCATTCTTGGAAGTGGTCAAGGCCAGGCTGGATGGGGCTTTGAGCAAGCTGGTGTAGTGAAAGGTGTCCTTGCTCATGGAAGGGCCGTTGAAACTACATGATCTTTAAGGTCCCTTCCAACCCAAACATTCTATGATTCTGTGAAGAGAGAATGATGAATAGAGAAACTTTATGCCTTTACTGCATGTAACAAAAGCTTGCTTAAATAAAACCACCTCAAATAATGATTAAGTGATTTAATTTAAACAGCATAATAATTATGTCAAGATTTCAGCCACGTCTGGCCTGGAATTGTCAATGTTATCAAACTAAATGCAAACGTAATTAAGCACACATTATGAACTTTAAGGAAAGTATTACAATTTTTATGTGATTTGATTTGTTTCATGAGCTTCAGTTATCCAGCCAGTTTTGCACTGAATGTGTTTTCTGGTCTTATGCAGCCTGTCGTGGTTGCATAGAAAAAGACTAATATAGAGTCTGCAAATGTAGTGTAAAATGCCTCATCTTTTTTTGTTAACTATTATTAGATCTTACTAGAGAGAATAGAGGCTTTACAGTATTTCTGACATTATTTTTGTTTAAATAAAATGAATTGAGGGAGACTTAAAATGGAGCAGAACTTGAATCCAGGGATTTAAATGCTTCAGGTGTTAAACTTTTGGCTTTTTGGATGACAGCAAAAATCTTGAGCTTTAGTACTACCCTCAGACTGGCAGTGTGGTCCCATCAGCATTTTGGTGACCTTAGTTCCTGCAAATGAGGGGGCTTGCCTTTGTTGGAAACATAAAAAGTTTAATTTAAGATTTTTCTAATATTTCCCACTGATGAATATCACTAATTAATTACATATATGAAATATCACTAATTAATTACATAAAGTGGGAGACTGTATTTCTTACTGTGGGGAATTAACAAGAAGTGAGCAATAGGTTAATCCTGTATCAGTGTGTCTGAGGACGCTTTGATTTTAAGCTTAACATCTTTATGACTTGGAAATATCTGAACTTTTTTGTTCTCTGAATTTTGCCTTTCATTTCTGTTTAAAAACCACAAAATGAAACAAAACCCTCACAAACAAACAAACAGAAAACCCAACTAAAGAAACTCCCCCCCTGAAAACAAACAAAACAACAACCAACCAACCAAAGAAAGAAACCCCACCAAACAAAACCCTGATGGTAAAACCAACAGTTTCAGAGAGGTTAATTTGATATATGCTATCTGGAAACAGAGTTACACAGAAATGTAATGAAAAATTGCCAAGTCATGTATCTGTATGTAGAATGGCGTGCAGAAGTTCCATTAGAAAAAAATAGAGAAAATTCATATGCCCTCACTGAGCCTTGGATTTTGTTTCTTTACATTTTGGGGAATATTTGGGATAGCAATGTTGGGGGGGTGGTTTTTTTTTTTTGTTGGTTTTTCCCCCTTCAATACACAACTTTCATAACTTGCCATTGTCATTCTTGGTGGGATTTTTGTTTGTTTGTTTGTGTGTGGTTTGTTTTTTTTTTTTTCCCTTTCTTTGGAAAATAATTTTCTATCCTCAATCCCACCAATGTTAATGAACACCAAATTAATTTTTTTTTTTTTTTTTTTTTCCATTTCAGGGAGGGAAGAAATAGCATTTCAATAGCCCTGTTGCCCTGTTGAGCTCACATGTTCACATAATACTTTGTTCGAGAGATTACTATGGTGTATTGTCTGTGTTTCAGTCTACAGTTATCTGAAAATCATAATTTCTCTAGTTCTCATTCCTGATTCATCTGAACTCTTGGAATTTACAATTGAATCTAATTACATTTTAGAGTTCAAACCTGGTAAATGAGGGAGTATGAGGGGAAGGAAAATGATGTCACCCACAGACTTGACCTATGTCAGAGATCTTGTCTAAGGCTAATCAGCCTTGATTCACAAGGAGTATACTTCTCTGGTTTGAAGGTAGATCAGCATGGGAAAACTTGAGGTGAAACTTAGAGCGTGGGAAGAACTGGGACATTGAAGGACTTTGGCTTTTGAATAGGCTGAGTAAACAGAAAATTGCATGAGAATGGCAGATGAAGAGGATTGAAATATGTGTTGGGATGTGTCAGACTTCTATACAGGAAGATGTGATAGACTCACAGGGCATGTCACCTCTGGATGCCTTTAAGTTTAACAAGACTTCTTCCATACTTTCCTCTTCATAAGACTGTTCAACATGTCAACCCCAATCATAGGCAAATGAAATTCCTCCTCTTAAAGGCAAGTAGGACATCACTTCCCCAAGGAAGTTGTGAATGCTCCATACCTGGCAGTGTTCAATGCCAGGCTGGTCAGAGCCTTGAGTGACAAGGTTTAGTGTGAGGTGTGCCTGACCATGGCAGGGGAGTTGGAACTTGATGATCTTAAGGTCCTTTCCAACCCTAACTATTTTATGATTCTGTCAATTCAAAAATGAACAGGAAAACATTATGGTCAAAAAATTAATGTTGTGTGGTAAGGAACTGAGTCATTGAAGGTGAAAATCTTTTTATATAAATATTAGCATGGAAGTGGACAAAGAGACCCTGATTTTATTCCTTGCTACATATCCTGTTAGCAGCAGGTTTTGATGTGACAAAATATTTCTGTAACATAGCTTCGTTATTAATGACAGAAGATACAAACTTCCGTTCAGATACATTTTCGTGAGATATGGAAACTGTGTGACTTTAAATATCCACAAAGCTGTTGTATCAGGCTTCTATCAGTTGTGTTAGTTTTTTAACATGCTGCTTATAGAGTGAAAGGAGAAATCACATTGGGAACACTTCTGTTTTATAATCAATGAAATATAAAATTAACGATAGAGCTGTAGCAAAACCTTTACTAGTTACAGGTTGTTTTGGAGAGGAATAAAGGCTATGGAAAATGGAAAGGGAAAAGTTTTCTGGGATTTGATGGACTATGAACATACAATGAAGAGGACAGGGCTCTCATTTCAGTCTTGCAATCATTAGTAATGTGTCAAGTGCCCCCCCCCCCCCGTGATTTTCTCAGTAGTGAGTTTTCATTGCTAACTCTGTGGCTCACAATTTCTTTTATTTCCTATTTCATCAGCACTAGTGCAGTTGGAAAATCAGACGAAAATTGGAGAGGAGAAAAGAGACTGTGCCTGTGTTGATCTTGATAAATTCAATTAGTAGAAGAAAGTGTGGCTTTCTGTGTATGCTTTTCAGTGATTTAAGATGACACTTGCATGGTCATTTCAACAGACTAGTGTTGCTTAAAAGTGAAAACAAAAGGGACAAAAATCTGTGAATGTGAGATAGAAAATCAGTCTGTAATTAGATCCTTATGCATTTCTCCGGGGGGGGGAAAGACAAAATGGTTGGAAGAAAAAATTATTTGTCTAATTCTTTATTTCTGTTCTATAGCCATGGCTAATGGAGTCAGTAAAGAAAGGAAGTGGTGTTTTGGTTTCTTTTTTTAACAAAAAGTGTTCATATATACAGGGGAAAAAAATCCTTACTGGTTTCCTAATTATAAAATAGATTTATTTTCATACCTGTTACTTAAGAATCTGTCTCAAAACATGTAATATACTAACCAAGGTAGGCAGTCTGGGAAATCATAAGCTGCTAAGGAGTTTCACTGTAGATCAGTGTTTAGAAGATACGTTGACTGAATGCTGTTGGACTGTTCTATGCTTCCGAATTTTTAGCATTTTTTGGAAACATGTGGACTCATTGCTGAAGCACTTTTTCAGTACAGTTAGATTGAAGGAAGAAAACCTGTCATTTAATCAATAGTTTATATTTCATAGACAAAAATTCCATTGACATTATTCTTGAATAATCAGAAGGTTTCTTTGCTACCAGAAACAGTTCCTTTTTGTAGAGTAAATTCAATAATAATGTTTAATGAAACTTTTAGAATAACATATTAAGAATACTCAGTGATTCTCTGAATGTGCATTTTTAAGAAACGTCTTTACTCTTCATCTTCAGTGACCCAGGGTAAGGCCTGGACTTCTATTGAATATACTGATATCAGAGCAACCTTTGGCCTGATTTCCAAGATGAAGAGCAATAGGTTTTCTTTGGGTGTTAACTCTAGTACACTCCTCACAAGGTTAAGTTAGAAAACATTGAGTATTGCATTATAGTTGTGTTGCAAGCACAATTAAGGATACTTTAATTGATTATTGGAAGAATAGTAAAAACATAACTAGAAAGTAATTACTTTTAACTTGACAGAGTTAATCCTGCAATTATGTCTATTCTTAATATAAAATCTGCAGGTCTGGGCATGCAGTTCCACATGTCAAGGGAGTTGTTACTTATAATTACGTGCAAGGAATTTATTTGACAAAGATATGAACCCTTACTAACATATTCAAGACTTTGAGTACATTCCCCGCTGTTTACTTGTTAGACTAACATCTGGCTCGCTTTGTACTTTCGTGTTGTTGAGTTTCTGTGATTGCTTCACTTGGGTATGAAAACAGGACACAGCTGCTGAGCTCTCTGGTCTTGTGAGCAGTTAAAATCACCATGAGTTTGGTTTGCAAAGATAAGAAATAGAAAACGTGTTTCTGTGTGTGTTTATGGGTCTTACCTCTTGTTTTACCCTGAGGAAAGTCATACTTTCATATAAGGTTCAGTTGTAGTATTTGAACATAAATTCATGCAACTTCTATTAAGAAAATTCTTATTTCTAAGAAATTGTCTGTATGAGATTGAATGAGCAATGAATAGACCTATAAAATCCAGGAATGACTTTTGAATTTAAATTAAATTAAGCTGGTGTTTTTTTTATGTTTGAAATGAAACTTAGCTTTACACAAAGAAAGATGTACCATGGAGGATACCATGACTACTTATTAGAAGGGCTTTGCAGCAGATGAAATGAGTGTTCTAGGTGAATTCAAGTTAGATGGCAAGTCAAGAAGTGATGGTGCTCTAAGATAGAGCTACAGATGTTCAAGATTTTGAAATGTGATTTATTACAGATAAAATCAAAGTCAGATTCCTTAAAATCCCCGATTCTCTGTTAGTATTTTGTTAATTTGCATTTTGCTAGTCTGGCAGTCCTGATGGGAAGTGTTTAACATATGCTGCAACTTTTCATTAAGGGGCCATCCAGATGACTTACTATGGAGGGTGGGTATTAACTTAGATTTTAATTGCTGAAGGAAAAGCATTTGACTTATCCTAACACTTAATAGTAACATCTGTGATATGGTTTGCTTGGGCATTTTTATTTCGGGTTTGGTGGTAGGTTGTTTTGGGAGGGTTTCATCTTATGGAGTTCACTGTTGCTTAAACACTTAAATTTAAATGGACTTAAAATTTAAATGTTGATTCCCTTTTGACAATGTCTTTTTCTGATCTCTTGTTAGGGGGTTGGACTTCTGGATTAATTCCTATTTGTGGTAGGAAAATGAAAGGCGTAACAAAGTTTTCTGGTTTGTTTTAAATACTGTTCTGTGAGCAGCTGAGACTTTCAACAATATATTGTCAAAATAGAAGGGAATAGGGCATTTCTAAAACCTGAACCTGTTGGGTACAGATAAATTTAAAGTTATTGATATTTCTTGGACATCGGAGCACAAAACTTGGGTAAAATGTCCTCAATTGCTGAATATTGCATCTGTGCTTTTGGTGTTTTATTCCCTGTGTAAATGAGTACAAAATGCCTCTTGGGCATAGGCATATAGGGCAGAAATAAGATGATTAAAAAGATCTGTAGCTCTCATATGGCTAATTCTTTTTCTCTTCATGAAAATCTGCAAGAAATTCAAATTTATGTAGAAAGTACTTTTGAGTACACTTGTAATCTCCATGAGCTATGAATGTACCTGTACATTATATGTTTCTTCCATGCCTTGATACTCAGTTTGCTTTTCTGAACAATAAACCGGATGACAAGTTAATCAAAAGTAAGGGTAAAGGAAATGCTTGTTGTTTGCCATATACACCATACAGGCTGTTCAGGCTTAAAATTAGTTGAGAACAAATACCAGTTGCTGTGGTTTAAGCCCAGAAAAAGAGAAATAGTAGCCAGTAGAGGTTTATTTTCTAAACCAGTTCTATTCCTAGAATTAATTTTAAGTGAAAATATGAAGGAAGTGAAAGAATAATACTTAAAGAATTAATCGAAAATTCTTCTTTAAGGTATTGTTGGCAAATAAAGACTTTAGACATGATGCTCAGGTGCCTACTTGAATAGCTGTAAAGATGAGAAAAATGAAAAGATACTTGTACCTTTTCACTATTCAGTTGTGGTATTACCTGTCACGTGGAAAAAGCAGCAGTAGCATTAGCTTAGCAATATGTTTTTAACTTTATAGTACTGTAAAAGTTAGTTTAAAAACATGAATTTTGGGCATGATGCATTTATAGAGAAAGTGAGCATAGAATAGTGCATGAACTGCTTAAACTGTCCTCTTGCCCACTACTGAAGATGGGTTACCAGACTCGAATGGATATTTGGTTTAACTCAAATTTGGTTTGTGATGTCATAAGAATCTAAAAGGAAACTTTTTTTTTTAACCTGTTTTTTTGGTTGGTTGGTTTTGGTTTTGTTGTTTTGGGGCTTCTTTGTGGGACTTTTTTTTTTTTTTTTTTTTTTAATAGGGTACTCTTAGGCATAAACCTCCTCAGAGGTATTCAGAACACTTCCAGGTATATTTCTATAGTCTTCACATCAGGCTTTCTTACAAAGTAGGATGAGTTTTAATTATGTTGTTAAATTAGGGAACTAAAAATGTTGACTAAACCAAAGCTTCTCCTGTAAAACCTTGAAAAATTATATTTATTATGTTATTATTAAAAAGTTAATTGCTGGAAATATGTCTCTAACTGTGACCTTAATTCATGGCTTTCTACAATCCCCAATGTCTGTCTTTTAAATTACATTAATAAGATTATATGCACCTATGACTAGAAAATAGGAAGGACTTGTAATTCAACTTCTAGGTACTTTTTTGGTATTGTAAGAAAATTAATCTGTTCTGAATAGAATCTAAACCTCTCTAGAATATCTGAAAAATTCCACAGATCTTGAAATTAAACTGCTGTGACTTCCTGTATGGTGTAACATGTGACTACAAAGAAACATCCTCCCAGAAACTGATTATGGACAAATAAGTCTCCCATCATCTGAAATAGTCAGTGCAGTGAAACTATTTGTATTGGTACATGAAAGGAAGCAGTTTTGCTGTTTCAGAAATGGGTAGGCTGTCAGTATCCACTGGTGCTATTTGACACCAAAGAGGTATGCCGCATGGAGATCTGTTTTCTCTACTTATGCCTATTGATTTGACAGCAGTGATGACAATGAACCACTTAACTGCCTTTTCAGATTAATAATAAGTATATATATCCAATATAAAATATGTAAATTGTAAATGTATATCTGCTAACAGTAATACTTAATAGAGTACTGCATTTCTTCTTTCACTACCTCTTTTTTCTTTATGTTGTCTATTTTGATATTGATTTTTTTTTTTCCTTATTTATTTATTTCAATCTTTGAATCCTAGAACTGACTTCAGTAATTCTGTTCAGATAATGCACTTCTGGTAGAAATCTTGGAATCAAACTTACCAAATTGCTTTTTTAATGACAGTTTTCCTCTGGGGTGTTAGTTGGTGAGTTTGTGCAATATGAGTTAGAAGCTACATTGCTTTCTCTGGGAAATGGTTTATTCATATAGCAATAACCCAAACACATTTTATTGTCAGAGATTGCATGAAATTCAGTTGTGGTGCCTCTGCAAATTTTTTTCTGTACAGTGAATCAAAATGTGTGTTGCTGAAAGATCATGACTAACTGGCATTGGTAGTTACATAGATTTTGTAAGTTTAAGCATTAAAAATGTGCTCTGCTATCTAAAAATCACAATAGCTTTTCATTTTCTCTCATTGTTACAAGGAGTATTTCAATAGATTAGGAAGATGATGAAGAATTCTGCTGAATTTGTGGATGTTGAGAAAAGTTCATTGTACTGTTATTGACCAGAGTGTGTTTGTATCAGGTAACAGCTGTTGCATTGAGTATATGAACAGGATACAAGATCTAAAAACTTATTCAGTTATTATTAGTGCATATCAGCGTATGGTACTGCCATATATCATATTTTAAGATGATGTAATATACTATACCAATTTTTGTGCCTCAGAATTTTTATAGATCTATTTGGAAAGGTCATTGGAAAAATCTGATTAGCTTGATTCATTGCTATTTCAATAAGTACAGAGCTCATGTTATTGCACTATATATTATTTAGTTTCTTTTTATTCCACTCTCCCTCTACATTCACAGAGCCTAACATAGCCTGATGCCTTACAACAAACTCTTCTATTTTCAGATAAAGGGATTTCAATCCGAAAATGCCACTGGTGAATGAATTATTGTCTTATTACAGTATCCAAATGCTTTATAGTTGTAGTGATGTTTCAGTAATAATAATCATCTTGGACTACTCCATATGACTTTCTCACCTTGACATATTCACTGGAATGCAAAATCAGTGGGTAATTGCTTCCCTTGATGTGTGTGTGAAGACTTGCTAAGAGATCTGTACTGATTGTCTCTTAATCTGCCCTTTTTTAGCTTTCTCACCAGCATGAGGGGAATAGCAGGTTACAGGGAGCAGAAGGGCTTCATACAAAGCTGCAGCAGTCACAGCTCATACAGGAGATGTATGTGAATGGGGGAACCTACACCTCTAAGAGGTGGAAGGAGTACCAATAACTGCAGGTACCGTGAGGGGTTCAGTGTTACAGCTTTTGGGGATTAGTTATTGAAGGCTGCTTGGGAAATTAGTAGCCCTGTGTTAATATTTTGTAATTGTCTAATATTGTGGTTTGTGTGTTGCATTGCTGATATTGATCCTGAATATATAGTTCATGCACTACTGATTAAGTTTTGCTAATAAATCAAACTGCTTTGATAGTGGATTGATTTCTGGGTTTTGAATTGAGTAGTTTTTCCTTGAGATGAGGTACTTAATATTGATTAGTACACTCAAAAAATTTAGGAGCAATGGCTGAATGCCTGCCCTACTTCTGTGTGGTTAAACTGGCTTGTTGATATTTCTCTAGCATCTTTCCCTGTGTCTACTCTCATTTTTCTTTTCTTACAAAAAAACCCAACGCTTATTTCATTAATGACCCCTGCAGAATTCAATGTAAATTCCAGATCGTCATCACAAGCTTTCAGTTAAGCATGTCTTTGTCTAGAAATCAGTTAAAAGTTACTGTATTTTATTTCCACTGCTGTCATGATGAATTTTCTTTAAGAAAAACCCCAAACAAATTAACAACCAGTCAACAAAAAAGTCAAACCCAAACCCCAACACACACACCACACCTCCCAGTTATTCACAATGTTTTCTAGGCAGTAAACTTTGGAGAAAAACAAAAAGAAGAAAACACCCCAGTCCCACCTGTTATTTTCCAAACACAGTTGCCTGCCTTAGGCAGCTGCTTCTCATTCTCCCAATAATTGCTTGGCATTCTAGGTATTTCTCTCAGGACTTCAGTAAAACCGCATGCAGAAAGCCTAAGTGGCCACAAGGGTCTGTTCTGGTTCTAAAAGTCCAAGAAATTACTGACTCCTGAAGGTTGCTAAGCCCATTCAGTTTCTACTGAATCAACTGGAATTGAATGTACTAAGACCTTTGCAAGGAAGTACTTTGTATAAAGAAGCCTTCAAAGATTTAATATGCTGTAAAAGGTGAGGCTGAATCTGCTCTGATTAACACCTGTAAATGAGGTTGAACTGACTACAGTAATCAGATGCTGACAGCATCCGCATGAAAGTGA
Organism: Myiopsitta monachus; assembly: GCA_017639245.1. Taxonomy (NCBI): domain Eukaryota; kingdom Metazoa; phylum Chordata; class Aves; order Psittaciformes; family Psittacidae; genus Myiopsitta; species Myiopsitta monachus. Next base: position 16,007,199 of record CM029923.1, on the reverse strand, counting down.
AGATAACCTTCTGGATAAAAGTAAAGATAATTATCCAGGAAGTTATTTCCTTGATGGGTTTAGGCTTTCAGAGTTTGTTCTTTCTGTTTTTGTCACTGGCTTCAGCAGAAGTTGCTGTCCTGCTGAGACTCTGGAAATCAGCATTGACATTGTTGATCTTGCACCTACAGGAAACATCAGGAAAAATTCTAGTTGTCATCAGTGAGTTTTGAGTTATGATATAAATCTGGTTAAATAGTCTGTGATACCTTTTTAACATTAATAGCAAGAAGAGTATGTTTGTTTTTTGTGTCTCTGTGAAGTGTGAGGCATGAGGAAGAGAGAGATCAAACAGGTTTGGATATTCAATCTGCTTAGAAAGTTTCAGATTCAGGGTTCAGAGCCCTGGTGATGTTTTTAGTTTGTGAACTGATTTATAAATGTTTTTCTATGTGTTGCTCAGCCACAGAGTAACACCCAGTAGTTTGCGTTTACTTTCCAGTAGGTTCAGCTGATGCCAGAACCTGAATTGTGTATTTCTGAGTCTCTAACTTAACACAAAGGTATTAAAAAAGAGCTAGGAAAAAAAAAAATTAAGAAGCTTTATAGCACCTCTTTCCATTATAAAAATTATATATGTTATTATGTATTATATATCTATCACATATATATAGCAATAATGTCATATGGTATGGAGTATCCCTCTGGTGAGTTGAGGTCAGCTGTCCTGGCTGTGTTCCCTCTTAACTTCTTGTGCACCCACAGCCTATAGATGAGGTAGTGTGAAAAGCAGAAGAGGCCTTGACTCTGTAAGCCCTGCTCGGCAATAAGGAAAACATCCCTATATTCATTACAAATCCAAAGCATAGCCCCTATATTAGCTGCTATGAAGAAAATCAACTCTATACCGCCTAAACCCAACACAATTATACATACACATATGTATGCAGAACAGATATATATCCAGAAAAATCTTGCATGAATATTATGTTTTTAAACAAATCTAAGTAAGAAATGCTTTGGTTATTGAAGATCCACCAAGTGAAAGTCCTGCTAATTCTGAGTAACTGCTGTCTAGGTGGGACAATTGGACAAGAATTCACTGTCTGTTGTATACATGCGTTAAGAATACTTTGATTCATAACTTTGTCCTTGTAATGATTTACAAGCAATTAAGTAAACTTCAGTTCAGAATTTCCCAGTGATGTGTGGTAGTCTTTTGGGGGTTGAGAAAGGTGAACTGTTTCTGGCCTATCTTCATATATCAAAAACCTGTGGCTGCTAATAATTTCTAATGTATCTGCAAGAATCAGTGAGAAACACTTGGCCTCTGCTTGCTTATTCTAAATTAGGTTTAGTATTGATTGGAGGTGGATATAAGCTGTTGGGACCTGAGATATTTTAAAAACATGTCTCTAATCAACTAATAAGCATTACTGTTAGAAATATTTTGGATCAGAAAAGCTTTAGAACTGGTAAAATATTGCATTTGATGAGAGTTGACCTTTCTGCACTTGCATGTTTTTTTCTGATTATATATTCTCTAAAAATTAAAAGAACTGAACTATTATTTATTCCCCACCGTCTCTCTCCTGAATGTGTCCCACTAGTTTTTTTCTGTTTGACAGTGGTTATTCTAGCTACATAATATTGGAATTTGAAATTATTTGGTTGCATACATTAGAAAGAATTTGAAAATTGTTTCCTCATTATATGGAGAAAACTTTCATAAGCAAGCTTGATCTGATATTTGCCCTAATAACTGCATAAAGTTGTTGTTTCTTATTGAGCAAGCTCTATTTCTAGAAGAACTTTCAAAAGTGTACCAGAAAAAGAACTGCAAACTTGTCAAAGTATATTCTATCTAGAATTGAAATGAATCCAGATTTGTGAGTCATCTATTTTTAATTGTCTTTCACTGTGGCAGAACAAACAACTGAGTTTTGAATGCGACACAGCTGCAGAAACTCTCAAACCACAAAAAAGCCCTATAATGATAAATTGTTTGCTCTTGATGGTTATCTAAACCACCTTCAAAGCAAAGGGAAAGAAGGCTTTATTTGCTTTAAAAACTAGACAATTAACAAAATTAACAGAAAACCAACCATGCTGTTAAGTGGTAGGTGCTTTCCCAAGGCATAAGGCATGACTGGACACCATCTTTTTTAGAAACCTATATGAAGTTAAAGTCAAGAAACCTGTGAAGTTAAGTTTGACTTTATTTTTAAACATTCAATGACTGGCACTTTCACTCAAGGAAATATTGGAGAGCATGTTCCAGTGGAGATGAATTGGCTCAACAAAAGTAATATATTTAAGGATATGCTGCTTTGCTGATTTTACGTTCATAAATTACAACGGTGACTCTAGCAGCTGCTGGCAGAGCTTTTTGTTAGTACTGCACATCAGCTAAAATTTCTGTGGGAATGGAGGAAAAGATTATTATTACTATTTTGTGCTGCCACAGATACGTGCAGGTACACTGAACTGCTGTGTTCAGGTAAATGAAAGACAAGGTACACTCCATCATCGAAGAGCAAGATGATTCTTCCAAGTCCAGTGGTAATACTTCATAGCTTTTTTCACCCCTTTTGAAAGCAAAGTTTTGCAACTGCTTATTTGTTTATTTTTCATATTGGATAGTGTTGCAGGCTTCAGTAAAAGTTCCAGGCAGTGCAGTGATAGTTATATGTGCTTCAAATAGGTGATTTTTGCTTTAATATTAGAAAGAGATTTATCCAGGAATACTCTACAAAAGAGAATACGTGTATCATGGTGCTTTTCTTTGTTTCCTCATTCATACTAAATTCTTTCACTTATATTCTCAGGTTTTCTTTTTTTTTTTTATGTAATCTCTTCAAGAATATTTTTTTCCCCTCATACTTTACATTCTTTATTCAAGTCCATTTATTCTTTTCTGCTTATTCTTCCATATCATGCATGTTTTGTACGCTTTCTGTGTACGCTTTGTACGCTTTCTGTGTCTCCTCTTCTTTGGCTATATAGCTGCCAAATCATCCATGGTTTCTCATACCGTACTGGTAGGTGCTTTGATGGTCTCGTTTTCAAAGCTGAAACCCCTTTCTTGATCCTGTGACCTTCAGAAAGTATTAATCTAGGAATAGAGAAATGTGCCTTTTTTTTTTCTCTCACATTTATAAATAGTATTTTAAATAAAGTAATAATGTGCCAATAGAGGAAAAAAATGGTATGAAGGACTGACTCTGTTTTCACTCTATTATCCCTTGCATTTTCCCAGAAAATTGGGTAAGAAGCTTAAAACTATGTAATGAGAAAGCATGCTTTGGTCTTCCTCCCTGCAACTTTGCCAGGTGAAATGAATTTACAGAAATTGCGCTTGGAATTGTAACTTAAGTGGAATATGTGAATCATAACTCCTATATATGTATATACAAAGCTTCTAAAACTAACGGGAAACTAATAACTGACTTCTTTAGGGGCTTGTTTTACTGTTTCCAACTTTAACATATGTATAGGGTGATGTCCTCCTAAATTCTAAGTTAAATTAATTAAATTACTGATGGTAATACAATATGAATTTTTAAGGAAATATTTTTTATACAAGAATAACATACTGTCATGGGTTCAGCAGTAGCAGTAACTTTTTCTCCTTCTTGGTAGCTGGTGCAGTGCTGTGTTTTTGACTTTTGGCCTGGAAACAGTGCTGATAACACCAGTGTTTTCAGTTACTGCTTGGTAATGTTTTGGTCTGACCAAGGACTTTGAGTCTCACACTCTGCCAGGGAGGAGGGGAAGCCAGGAGGAAGCAGAGGCAGGACACCTGACCCAAACTAGCCAAAGAGGTATTCCACGCCACAGCACGTCATGCCCAGGATGTAAAAACTGGGGACAGGAACCTGGAAGGGCTCTCTCGGCTCCGTTGTCGGGTCGTGAGCAGTTGTATCCTCTTCCCTTGTATTTTCCTTGTCATTATTATTATTATTGGTGGTAGCAGTAGTGATTTGGTGGTAGCAGTAGTGATTTGTATTATACCTTAGTTACTAGACTGTTCTTATCTCAACCTGTGGGAGTTACATTCTTTCAATTCTTCTCCCCATTCCCCCCTCTCCCCCCCCCCCCCCCCGCGAGTGGGGGGAAAGAAATAGGGAGGAGTGAGTGAACGGGCTACATGATTTGCAACTTAAACCATGACAGTTCTTTTTGGCGCCCAATGTGGGGCTTGAAGGGTTGAGATAACGGCAGGATTACTAGCCACTCGTCACAATGCTGATTTATTGGCTCTCGATTCTATTGAATTCATGGTTTCAGCCTGTTGTGACTCTGTCATCCAGGGTACTGTAAAGCTTGTACACTTAAAAGTGTAGTTAAGCATTCATTTAATTGTGTTGGAATTTTAAACTGTGATTAGTCTTCAATATTAGACTAGCTGAGCAGATGCTGGAGAGAGATGTTGAACGTGTCACTTAGTAAAAGTAGGGCACAAGCAACAAATTAGGGTCAGAGGAGATGCTGATTTCCGTATGGGCATCTTTGGTGATTAGTTACCATTACACATAGTTTCTCAGAGGATGTTAGCGAGAAAGCTGAGGAAGCATGTGTGACTGGCTGTACTTTTGCTTTTGTGTCACAAGGATAGTTTCCTTGTACTTTCCCCATTTCCTTTATATTGTGCGTCATTTATAGGCCATAAATGTGCCTCATTATTCTTTTCCACTTCCTCTTGGGACAGCCTATTTGAAAGGGCACAGCTTTTAGACTTTTCATTCAACTTAAGTCATAATTATGTGAAATGAAATCTCAGAGCCTTTTGCTAGAGCAAACTTTGGACATCATAATTAATGCAAAGAGTTCTACCATGTATGGATAGTATTTGTACTTTGAATAAAAAAATGCAAAAAAAAATGCAAAAATTATACCATTACTTTGGCAGAACCTTGATTTACCCATTTGTGTTGAATGGTTTTGTCTCATTCAAAACCCTAGTGCTTACATTCAAGTATGATAACAATCCCTTTATTTGTAGGGGGACATTGATATTTACTAAATGTGGATGTGAGTCAAAATCCTGAATCCAAATCTCAAATTTTGGAAACTTCAGAGTTTTTGCATGCTGAACTATTTTAAAATTGAATGATAGTAATTTAAATAGAATAAACGAGCTGTATGTGAACTCAAGGCTCCATGGCAACTAGGCATGTCACAAAAAAATTAATAAGAACCAGCTACAGCATTAAAAAACCTCTCTAGACAAAATAGCCAAGCTGGTTTTTAACGTTACACAAGCAATTCCAAAAGATATCAGTCAGCCAAGCAGTATATCAGTATGAAATGCATTTCTTTCTGTACCAGAAAAGGCACTCCAGTATAGACTTGGATCAGGAGCTGATTTTACAGCATTGTGGCAAATGTATGGCCTGTAGATTTCTGTTTACCAGTCTAATTTTTGTAAACAGCTAGATTCAGAAAGGGTTCATATGAGTTGAATATTTAGACACAACATACAAGCATTAAAATATGTTTGATTAGATATATTCTGTCAGTAGTCCAATGGCCAAAAAGTGCAGTTAAACTGAACACTTTAGAGCTTAAAACAGTCTTGCAGTCTAAGATGTAAGTTGTTTCACCCAAAAAATGATGTTATGCTATTCTCTGAAGAGTACTCCAGATTATGTGTAGTGGAGGTGGTTGTTCTGTCTCCAGCTCATGACTTACGGAGAACTGTCATTATCTTAGTGAATCACCCCTGTGTAGGATGCTGTATGCTCCCACAACATGTGACTGGAAGACCTTGACCTGACTGGCAGTATAATTTCAGGCCCCTTTTACAGTTTTCAGTGTTCTCTGAAGTTATCAAACTCAGCCCCCAAATCTTTATAGCTTGAGTCTTGCAAATTTTCTGTGACGTACTAAGCCAAAAGTAGCTGAGAAAATTGTCAGTGCTCAGTGCTTTAAGATAAATAATGGCTTGTTCTCTATCTTACTGAAAAGCATAGCTATTTATAGAACTTCCAGTTTCCCAGAAAATTAGGCTGCAAAGAGCAGAATCTTCTAACCAATTATGCAAGCTTCTGTGAGAGACTGGACTTGCTAATGCTGATGAAAGAATGAAGCAAGATAAATATTATTTTCTTGGGATTTCTCCGAAATGCCAATCTGCTGCATAATACTACTCTAATACTAATCTTGTTGAAATACTATGAAATATGACAGTCCTCCTGGCAGTATCTTAATGTTTCCTACAGTGCATGTGCTCTCAGGCAGTAATTTATATGACTGAAGGGATTATGAGAGTGCAGCTGGGGCAGGTGGGAAAGGAATGGGGACTGAATTATACTGGATACTGAGGGGCTGCTTGTGATGGTTTGTGCTAGTTCTGGAGCAGAAATTTGAGTCTTGATTTTTCTGTGCTAAGTTCCAGTTCTCTCTATTGGCTGAGCTGCACCTCATTACTTCACTGATGAGGAATCTTCACAGTAGATACATAAGGCAAATATGAACTCCCATGTATTGTCTTGATACTAAAAAGCACTGGATTGACATAACCACGCCACTCAGAGTTAAGGTAGGATCATGATTTACTTTAGATGATTCCATGAACCATTTGGTCATCTGCACACATAATTGAAAGTCAGCCCCCTTTGTAAATGACATTTTAAAGAGTCTGACATTTAGTCAAGGTGACCATCCGCTGGTAACTTCTGAGAAATCAATAATGCAAATAGTGGTCTGCTAGGAGAAATACCACTCTGAGGTTATCTTTAAAATAAAACTTATTTTACTTGTACCATTGCCCCTTCCTCCCACTTTTTAGTCAAAAGGAGAAATTGCCACTGCTTTAATACATAAGCTGTGTGACACTGATGTATCTGCTCATTTAGGCAACCTACCAGTAAAAGCTATTACTTTGCTTTAGTAGTGTAGGGGAGCAAATATTCTAATAACTCTAATTCTAAGCTTTCATACTTATCTTTTGTTAGTAGTGAAACTGTAGGTCTAATAAACGAAAGCAAAGGCAGATGACTTTGAAATTAATGGTTTGAATCCTCTATCAGCAAGCATACTGTTAATATGGGTATGCCATTTAACAAGATAATCTCAGTCTTCAGTCTAGGAAAGAAGGACATGTTGCTTTCATATCCACAAGTTAAAGCCAGCATAGGTCAATAGTCTGTTAAAGAAGACGACGTAATAAGGACTATGCGGTCTAACAATAATTCTGGGTTTTCTGCTGAAAGATAGTTGATCTTCAAATAGAAGTCATATTTGAATTCCAGTTTATACTGGGTTTTTTTCATAATTTATATATTAACGTCACTACAATGTTACACAGAAGTTTGTTCTATGCCCTTCTATTATACATCTATAGGAAGCCCCTTGAAACGTGGGAAGCTTTTACAGGAGTCATATGAGAGAGCATGCGTGTGTTAAATTCTTTAGCAGCATCTAAGTCTATTATTTATGGCGAAGAAATGTGGAGCTGAGAATAGCAGAATACACCGAGGATAAATATAAGCCAAAAAGTATGTGAAATGTTCTCTATTGTTTCATTAAGGCTATGGTAAGAGGAGTACTGTAAAAAATGAAACATCACGTTTAATATATGTGCAGCTACAGCGTAAGCAACAAATAAGGATAGATTTTATGCAGGAAGATGCCCCATAGTATTCCCCACATTTTCTGAGAGGCTAATAAAATGAAACTTTAACAAAACCAGGACACATCTCTCAGGGCTTTCGGCAGGTTTTGGGAGCTGTGGAAATTTTTATAGAGTTTTGATGAGCTTTCATTGGAGTATGGTGTAGTCATGTGTGCCAAGAGTGAAAATGTCATTGTTCATAATGAGCCTGTTTTAACAGTTGTGCTACATTGGCTTTCATAAGTCTTTAGAAGATCCGAAACTGATGGCGGATAGTGTGCAACTAAGTCCTTTTGTTATAGTGTCTACAGGTTAAAAAGGAAGAAGACATTACGTATCTGATACATAGTTTGTGGGGAAAGACAGAAAGAAGTTAACAAAACATAAGGATAGCACTTGTCTGCTCACTGTGCCTTCTTGCTATTAAATTCTAGAACTAAATGCCTATAGGTTTGTTGTTGCCACCCTCTGCCCCAGGATTTCTGGAAGACTGTAGATGCTTGTGACAGTGTTCAGCTGCTTTGTTAGTAAGGCTTATTCACTTATTTAGTGGAGCTGTTAAACATCACTTTTCAAAGTACTTGAATACCTTATTGCATCTAAAGTTAGGCATAAAGTAGCCTACTCAGTTTTCTCTGTAGGATGTGGGGGAAATGTATGTGATAGGTATATTATATTAGAAGAATCAGTCTGTACTCTCATCGCTATATAAAATACGGGGTATCTGTATATTAACATACTATTTTGAGTCAGGAATGCACTTTCTGAAGGAAATCCCCTCCTTACAGGCTGTGCATTGAGTGCCATCATTAAGGTATGAGTCAGAGCTGGGCAGATGTCATCAAAGTCTCACGTGTTGCTTCCAATTGGTACCACTCCACAACAGCATAAAATACTGAAATATCTGAAACAATGTATATTACAGAAGTGTTCTATAGACAAGACTGTCGTGGTTTAAGCCTCACCCAGGCTAATAACTCACTAAGTTTTACTCACTCCCTCACTCACTCTCTTTCACTTCCCCCAGTCCCGGGGGGATGAGGAGGAGAATCAAAAAAAAAAAAAGCAACTCGCACAGGTTGAGATAAGAACAGTTTAGTAACTAAAGTATAACACAAATCACTACTGCTACCACCAGTAATAATAATGACAGAGAAGTACAAGAGAAATACAAGGAAAGAGAATACAGCTGCTCACCAAGCCCAACCCAGCCACTGCACCCCACAGCAGTGACATCCCCAATCCACCACCACCCTTCTGGGTCTCTGCTCTCCGGTTTTCACATCCTGGACATGATGTGCTGTGGTATGGAATAACCTCTTTGGTCAGTTTGGGTCAGGTGTCCTGTCTCTGCTTCCTCCTGGCTTCCCCTCCTCCCTGGCATAGCACGAGACTCAGAAAGTCCTTGGCCAGACAAAACAATACCAAGCAGTAAATGAAAACACTGGTGTTATCAGCACGGTTCCCAGGCCCAAAATCAAAAACACAGTGCTGCACCAGCTACCAAGAAGGAGAAAATATGACTGCTGCTGCTGAACCCATGACAAAGACTTAATTTTTATGTTACTATGAAGCTTATCCAAAGGAATAGTCAAAAGAATTGTACAAATAGTTGTCACAATCATTCAGTAGAAATTCAATAATTATCATAACCCATCCAGCAGCAGTAGTTTCCTACAGCGCTGGCAAGTTGGCTCTGTTTATTTCCATTTCTTAAGTTACCTGGATGAATGAATGAGGCAAAGCCACAGATGTGTCAAGCTATGGACTTGACAGTGTATGAAGCATGTGGTTCATGGTTTCCTGCTACTGTTCCCAGCATCTCCAAAGCTGGTGAGACGGTAGTGCAGCCTTTCCCAGCAACCCAGGTGAGCACTTGGAGTCACTTTGTGTTGGATGCTAATACTGTTGTATGAGTGTGCTTTCTTCTACATGGATTCATTCAGATGCACATAAAGGTACTAAAAGATTATGTAATCTGTTACCATAGCAGGCAGACTGTCCCTGTGAAAGTGGTGTTTCAGGGCCTGTTCATAGTCTTGACTCATGAATGCCATGAGAGACAGTCAGTTGACCGGATTTTGCAGTGGCAAGATGGAACAGTCTGCTCAAGTGCACTGATATCTTCTAGGTAGTGTTGTCACTTTCCATAATTGCATTGGGTAAGATAGAATATGACTTCCTCAGTGAATGGACACCCTCGAGGTGGTTCAGCCTGTCATGCTAGATAAGAGATGTCCTTTCTCTCTGCATTTAAGTTCATCTATGCGTTCAACTCGGATAAAATTAGACAAGGAAAGTTTAAAAAACAAACCAAACTCTAACAACTCTGCCTACATGAAAATCTATGTTTTGTGCCAAAGTGGATAATACTTGATAACCATGTCAAAATGCTTATTTTGAAATTCAGAAAGAAAATACTGTGAAGATAAATGCAGTAATTAAAAAATTAAAGTCTTTAGGATATAATGCTTTAAAAAGTGCCTTTGGCTGAAAGTGCCAATGTAAAATTGATTACAACATGTTCAGGAGAAAATGTTCAGTGACCAATGTTCCTTCCAGTACCTCTCAACTCTTAAGTATGTTAAAGAAGGATACTGAAGATCACATACCAAATTGCATTTGATAATGGTTGATCTTCAAGGATCAAGCCTCTTCCGAGGCTTACTGTAAAGCTATAGTAGTCGAAACACTGCTCTGGTTCTGTGATAGGCTCTAAATAACTGATGAAGATGTTTATTGAAAAGCGAAAGTAAGCTTTAAACATCACTACTTTTCACTTCTAATTTTAAATTGACAACAGCACTTAAGAATTGGGAAGTCTAGTAAGTGTTTTGAGTAATACAAAGCAGTTTTAGTTTTTGATTTGGTGTTTGGTGTGTTTGGTTTTTTGTTTGGTTGGTTTGGTTTGGGTTTTGTTTCCCCTTTCCCCCCCGCCTTTTCCCCTGCCATAAAGCATCCCATAGATGTGATAATCTTAACATTTGTGCCTTACCTTAGATCAATGTATGGATTTCTGTATTCCTTTAGCAAACCTTTTTCTTTGTAAAGTTTCCTTTCACTGTGAATTTTCATTCAGCATGCTTTTATTAGTGGCTTAGATATGTATAAGCAGTGATCTATTTCCCTAGTTTGCTATTTCTCCAATAAAAGTGATGCTTACTGGTTTCAGGGTATTCTTTTGGTCTCTTGTCTCCATGTGTGGCTTTCCTCACATTTATTTTTGTATGTGTGTTTCGTTGTGAACAGTTAATACATAAGCATAAGTACTGAAACTTGAAAGTGCTCATGGTAGGTTTTATACTACCCGTCTAGCTGCATGCAGTGGGAATTTTTAACAATTTAGAACAAGGAGCCTAAATCAATAATGTAATTATGGTACTTAGCACTAGGTGATTTTTCTGAAGAAATAGAAAGTTTCTCCTTGATTAGATTATTTCATATTATCCTTTGTACGGTATTCCTAATTACAGTTTTAAATGAAAAATGCCCAGTATATATGATAATTAATGATATCCACTCATATATATATATATATATATAAACATTGGGTTTATATTCTTTGAAGAGCAATTGACTGGGACTAATGCTTTTGTGGCTTTTTAGGTGAACAAAAACATTTCTGTAAATAACAAGCTACTTGTGTGTGAAATTTAGTGCCACCCCTTTTGATAGCTGGTTTTGTAGGTTACTATAAATAGGAATGTTTAGATGGTGCCTATCAAGTGCAATTTGGTATGTAATGTTCAGTGTCCTTTTTTAACATAGTTAGAGCTGAGAGGTATTGGGAGGGACATTGTTTACTGAAATTTTTATCTTCAACACATTGTAATCATGTCTACATTGGCACTTTCCATCACAAACAGCTGTGTTTTGTGGTTCTCTGTCATTAGAAGAATCAGCCCTTCTCCAGAAAGCCTGATGTGAATGAAAGTGATTACTTAAAAGAAAATGTAATTGCTTCAGACTGGAAAGTTAACCATAACAAATGTTGTCATCTTTTATCAATGGTAACAACAGGTGAAATAAAGAAGAATAACAAGCACTTTCTTTAGATTATGCAGTGTGTATTATAATTGTCTGTGACAGGGTAAACCTGAGGCTGGTCCTGACCCTTTTTTAATCTATTTATTTGTAGGAAACAAGAAAATAAAAGCCATGACTTTCCCATATTGTCACCACATGCTTTGGGACAGTCTGGTGTTGATTTGCTTGTCTCATGAATAAATTTTCCTCTTGGAAATAGGTCTATCAGGTTCAGACACAAGCGTTTATTTGCTAATGATTTAGTGAACTACTATATAAAAATCAACTCATATTAATCTGCAGATGAAATATATTTATATGGTAAAGTAATTGTGGTTACAGAGAGATACTGTATAAACCCCCCTATTTTGTATGCTTTTCTAAGGGTAGTTGACTGACGTTGAAGATATGATTTATGAGCTGGCTGCAGTAAGCAGTGGCTTGAAGGCTTGAGATACTAAATAATGCATACAAGATGAAAAATATTTCTTTGGGGGGAGGAGGAGAAGAAATTTCTCTGAATTTTTGTATGACTTAAAGTAACACGCTGATCTTGCATCATAAATTACTCTCTTTCACTGTGGTAAAACTTTCACAGGAAGTCTTACCAGAGTTCAGTATTAAACCCAACTCTCAGTGCCCAATGGAACAGTTGAAAAAATCTTCCTCCTAGGTTTCAAGTCCAATATTACTGAAATTGGAGGGATGAGAATTGATAGCTTTTGGATTTAAGGACCTAGCCCTGTAGTACTTGCCCCTTTCTTCAGGTGAAGAATGTCCAAGATTACATGCAATCTTTCCCTTATGTTAAATCAGCTTATGTAATTATGGAGTCTGAGATATTTGTTGTTTTGTCATCATCACCACCATAGTGACTTACCCAATTATAGTGTTATGTTAACTACAGAACGCTCAGATCTCTTTCCCTAATGCATGAAGAATATATCCAATTTACTAGTTAACTGAAGCATTTTGTAGCAGATTGTTTTGGGTTTTTTTCCTCCTCAAATCCAGGCAGTGCTACAATTTAGAAAAAAATGATGAGATGATTTCATCAGGCTTTAACTTGCTGTTTGTTTCACTATAGTTTATTAATAGAACAGCATCATGCATAGTATGTACTTTGAACACTGCTATAAATGCTTGATCAGGCAGAGATACAGGCACTTGGAAAAAGTGCAGAAAATAGTATAAACCCGGCAAACTTCCGGTTTCAAATTTAAAACTGATTAATTTGACCAGCATTTAAGTGATTTGTAGCTTCTGCATTAAAATTCAGGCAAATTAAGTTATATGTTGACCCCCTGGGGAAGACAAACTTGATTACATCTAGAGGAGCTTCTAAAACACTGTACTTGACTGCAGAAATTCTTTAGTAGTCCAACTAAGACATTTATTCTTCTTGCACTTTCTTTGACTGAAACAGATTTACCTTGTCAAGGAATTAAGGTATTAATCTATGTTAATAATAATCCTTACTAGGTATCCAGTACCTTATTTCAGACAAGGATGGTAACTGGCAAAATGCAAGCACCAAGCACAAGTATGTTACTGTTCTCTAGGTGTCTGTAGGATTGTGATTTCTATTTCCAGATGGAGAACTACAAACATCTGAGAATTTACCAAAATTAGGAAGTGTTAGTTCTTCAGGGTTTGATAAGAGAGAAGATGCCTGAATATTAATTAATTGCACATTAAGGTAACGCACTTTTTTGCTTGGAAGCTGAGTGAGCTAGAAGAATATTTAGGGCAGTAGGAAGCAGGAAGTCTTTCCAATGAAGTAGGAAATACTGAGTATTTTAATAGCCTGATTTGCTGACTATCTTCTGGTTACTCAAAGCTGATGCTATTTGCAGTTGTGTCATATTTTACAACTGTTTGAGATAGGGTAATAATATGATAGATACAATTTGAAATTCACAATGTCACAGTAAGACAGTCTGCAACAACAGCCTCTAATTTAGATACTAATCTGAGAAAATAATTGTGAGAATGTTAGCTAAGCAGCAGTAAAACAGCCAGATGTAATACTGAGAAATACTGGGGAAACACTTTGCCTGAAATAATACTAGATGTTACACAATGAAAACTGCACACTGGATTTAAGAAAGCTTGTCCAAATATTACAAGACTGCCTTTTTCAGGTCCCTTATTCTTGATAAACTGGAAAAAAGGAAAGACCATATACCCACAGTACCATAATCATTGTTTTGCTACTGATACAAATACAGGAAGTATTTCTACTTATCTACCAGCTAAGCTCACATTCTCTACTCTGAGCTATGAAAATATCAGAGGGAAGATTACTCAAAATAAATAAGTATCAGAATCTGAAGCTGAGTATCCGTTTTTTTTTGTTATTATGCTTAAACCTCTTTGTCTTCAAGGCAGGTCCTTTCTAGATGTTTGGCAATAATGTATTATTCTATCTATAAATTCTTGCAGGTGTAAAAAATTAAAAACATCCAGAAAAGACTGAAACCCCTTAAACTGCTCGATGTCCAGCTTTATATAAATGCACAGGGAGTGTTTTAGAGCAAAAAAGTAAAAAAAAGAAAAAAAAATCACCCTTATTTTTTCCAAACTTTTTCTCAGCCCTCATGTAAAATGTTCAGATGAACACTGTGAACCAAGTAGTCAAGGTGGCATTGTGATGCAGTTGATCATAATTTAAAAATTAAACGTGAAAGTCCTAGAAAAGTTTTTTTGCTACTTGTAATATTGTTCTCATTCAGATAGGGCCAGGTTCCTCAAACTCAGTTATCAGTACTTACTCTCACAATAATATACCCTTCCTTCCCTCAGGAAAGAGAGGTATGGGTATTATTATAGTCTACTATCAGCATTTTTAGTTAAGCTTAGTCTTTCATGTTTATGAAGTCTTATATGTATGTGTACTCTTGTTTGTGTACTGTCTATTCATGAAAGCAGTGCTCTAATACATATTCCTAGTCACTCTATACCCTGGACTTTCTAACTTTTCTAAATCCTTGTATTTAACTTTTGTGTTTTAATTCTCCTTCTGAAACAAGTGATAGAAGTAAAATACTCACTTTGTCCAGGATTCATTAATATAATTCTTGTGACCTTATTCATGGGTATACCCATTCATGTATTTCTTTTTAGATTCTTGTGGTTGCCTTACTGCCATCAATTATTCTGAACAACAGTAAGCTTAGGACCAGATTTTCCAAATTAGACGTGTAAAAAGTATAGTATGAACAAGGTAGACATTAAAAAAGAAATATCTTAATAGTTGCTCATTTAATTAGGATTTAAATCTATTTTAAACATCTGAATGCTTTAATCTCCTCAACTCTTTAGGGAATTTGGCCTTATAACTCTCTCTTTTGGGGTCATTTTGTGCACAGCTGAACATATTTGAATAAGAAAAAGAATTTCCTGTTAGCAGGAGACACACACCTTGGGGGTATAATACACTTATTTATTGGCTAACATATTTAAAAGATATGTAGGACTTAATGATTTACTAAGCTGAGCATCAGTATGCTTACTGCCTGGAATAAAACACCCAAAAAAGCCTTTGCTGGTAGCCATCAGTCAGGAGGAGACAAGTTGGCCTCTGCAGTTTTCCAAAATAGATTTGTGATGTTGCTGACTTGCCATCTTCTCTCCACTGCCTGTTAATTTGTTAGGGCTTTATACTTCACCATGTTAGTGTGTTTTTTACTGTTGCAATCTAGGACAGTTGACAATCCCCATTTCAACAATTTTACCTGTGAAGCCAGCTTTACCTTTGTTTTACATGGCTTTTCTCTGCAGACTCCCTCACAGCTTTCCTACAGCACAACAGTTTCCGTAGATGTCTCAGACAAGATACATGACTGAGGCCATGGATCCTTGGAAGATGGACAGTTCTGGGGTATGTGGAGTTTCCTGATATATGACTTTTTCCTAGCCACTAATAAATTGTAGTTAGAGCTATTATATGAAGCACAGTAAGTTAAGATTTTGAAAAAGTTTTGTCCTGGGTTCAGCAGTAGCAGTCATTTTTTCTCCTTCTTAGTAGCTGGTGCAGTGCTGTGTTTTTGACTTTTGGCCTGGGAACAGCGCTGATAACACCAATGTTTTTTTTAGTTACTGCCTAGAATGTTTAGTCTGACCAAAGACTTTCTGAGTCTCATGCTCTGCCAGGGAGGAGGGGAAGCCAGAGGAAGCAGAGACAGGACACCTGACCCAAACTGACCAAAGAGATACTCTATACCACAGCACATCATGCTCAGGATATAAAAACTGGGGGTTCACTGCTGAGTTGTGCTGGTTATCGGTTGGCGGGTGGTGAGCGGTTGTATTCTCTTCCCTTGCTGTTTCCCTTGTTATTATTGGTGGTAGCAGTAGTGGTTTGTGTCATGCCTTAGTTACTGGACTGTTCTTATCTCAACCCGTGGGAGTTACATTCTTTTGATTCTCCACCCCATCCTTCCAGGAACGGGGGGAGTGAGCTAGTGAGCTATGTGGCTGACTGGGCTTAAACCACGACAGGTTTTCATGTTTCTCACACAGATTAATTAGAGGTTAACATTTGCTCTTGCCTTTTCTGCCTTTTGATAGTAAAGTTCTTTGGAGTCCAGTCACTCAGAGTATGAAGTGCAATGATACTTCTACTTCAGATTATAATTCTTCAGTTTTTCTTTTATATCATAGTATGATAAACCTTTTGCCAAAACCTTTTTTTTAATATTGATGTGTAACAAATTTAATGTAGGGAAGGGGTATGTGGGCATGACAGAAGAATATTTCTGGATGAATTTGAAAGCTTGCGGAAAATCCCCCAAACTGTTTTATTTTATCTTAAACTCAGATATTGATCAGGCTGTTGGACTGAAAGGTAGTCAGGAATTGGAACAATTTCCCTGAGAAGTGGTGGAATCAGCATCCCTGGAAGTGTACAGGAGGCCCCCAGTGACATGGTTTAGGATTGGACTCGGCAGTCCTGGGAGAATGGCTGGACTTGGTATCAAAGGTCTTTTCCATCATAGCTGATTATTTGATTCTGTTATTCCATGTCTAAGTCAGTAGTCCCCATAATGTAGACTTTACAAAGACTCTGGTGTCTGCCAACTTCTGTTTTGGGAAAATTAATAGACTAAGCTATAGAGAACATAAATTGCTAATGGAATGTATAAGGGGACCCATGTTTCCTCAGATAAATAAGGGAGGTCATAGCCCTGGAGAATGCTCGATGTGAGAATAAACATTTCTAAATGAGCCTGAAACTTTGAGATATCAGCATAGAGACTGAAGAAGGAGTAGTATGGCAGCAGCTTTTCTCTGTGTTGGTAATTAATTATGCTGCAGGCATTCTGTACCAACCAGAGTTTTCCCTGAATGGTGTGAAAGAAAAAGAAGTCTACACTGTCGTTCAAGTGACTGTCAGTCCCTAAAATGTCAGACATGGATGTGTAGAATGGTCTTTATTGTATAAGAATTTTATTGGGGTCTTTTTCTCCAAAGATTTGAAAAACAAGATTTTTAATCTTGTTGCTGTGGTCAGTAATAAGGCTGTTTTCACTTCGGGTATGGAGAGTGATATATAGAGTATCTGAAAAGCATTCTAATGTCACATGATTAATAATGGTGAGTAAAGTTAATGAGTAGCATCTGGTCTTCTAGATTAAGAACTTAATAGAGCTGCCCCCTCTTGAAGATGAAGGATGTTTGTGTATTAATGGCAGTTGCAGTTGTAGTGGGCTAAACCAGATATTTGTTTCTTAAAAAGGGATTCTGCTGCAGTGAAACTAGCGAGGTTCTCTGATTAAGAGTTGATTCTGTCATTCCCCTTTCCTAATTTTATCAACACATTAGTCTGATGCTTTGAGGTCCATCTAGATGCATAAAAATGATGGAGTGGAAGTTGCTGTAAGTGGGTCAGCTTGGGTATTTGACAAGTATTATCACTTCAAATTTTACCTGTGGTTACCCTGACAGTTAATTGAGGGAAATAGTTGTCAGTCTTGTTATAGCAACATCATGAGTAGTTTTTATTTAAAAACTTCTTGAGTTACTAGTTCAGGTTGCACTTTGCTTTACACTAGTTCGGGCAGTCTGCTGACTTGGAAGCACAGTGATACTGATTGCAGCACTGAGAGCGCTGTGTGAGGGAAACAAGGGCGAGGAAAGCAGACACATCCTGCCACTGAGTGGTGATGGAGATGTGCTGCAGCTATTGCTGCAGCATCATTGCTATAACTAGTGTCTATGCTGAAGCAGGGGTAGGTGAAGGTTACTCCAGGTAGATGAGACGGTTGTAGTCCTTCCTGTCTACCACTTTTTCCTTTGCAATAGCTTCTTTTGGTGGGCAGTGCCTAGCTATTCTCATTCCTTCCATCCTGCATTTCTTGTTCCCTTCTACCTGTATCCAAATACACAGATTTGATTCTCTTAACATGCCTTTAAACCTGCAGAAGGAGCAGCAGCCTTGGCTCACAGTATTTTCCTTTCACATGACACTATAGGCATGCTCTTATTTCTATAAGGTGTTGGCACTCGCTTACTCTGCTTTGAAGCCAGTTGCTTCCCTTTATTCTTTTCCTGACTCTTTCAAAAGAAAAACTGTGTAGCTTTTCACAAAATACTTGGAAGCAGCAAATGAGTAACATCTTCTGAGGCTATGAAGATATGAACTGAATGTATTTGCAGTGTGGCTATTGCAGATAAAGCACCTAATTAGAGAAGTAGGCCGTTTCTGTGAAGTACTGCGCTGATAGGAAAGGCTTCCCCCCGCCTTTCTAACAGAGCTGGCTTTGGACCTGCGTCCCTGTCATTCCAATTTTAGTTATTGCTGGTATTTAGTGCAATGATTATTTTCTCTTCTAGTGATGTAAAATTAAGTTTTGGCACAAGTGTGACAGTAGTGCTCTCTTCTTTATATGCTATTCCTACAGCAACACTACAACTTTACATTCTGTATTTTGTCAGAGGGACATAGAAGAATAAAAATACCTGGATGGAAATACATTTGTGGTATCATCTACTGAATTTCATTATGGAACAATAACCAATATTAGTCCATCTGTTTATGAAAACTGTCATTAAAGGCTGTATGTAGCCCACATGAATATCATATTCCAGAGCCCACCTAAAATTATAATATAAAAGATTTCTCTTATAGCAAATGTCTAAGTATTTTGTTGAAAATGATGTTATTTAATTTTTGGTTTATATCCAATGTAAATAGACTAAGCAAATAATTGATAAGTTCTTTATGCAACAGATTCATGTTATCACTTAGTCTTTTAAAGAGGTTTCTAATCTATCTGTTCTGGTCATTTATTAGAAAATATAATATGAAATTTCTTTACCATTGTCCTGGGTTCAGCAGTAGCAGTCATTTTTCTCCTTCTTGGTAGCTGGTGCAGGGCTGTGTTTTTGACTTTCGGCCTGGGAACAGTGCTGATAACACCAGTGTTTTCAGTGACTGCTGGGTAATGTTTTGATCTGACCAAGGACTTTCTGAGGCTCATGCTCTGCCAGGGAGGAGGGGAAGCCGGGAGGAAGTAGAAACAGGACACCTGACCCAGACTGACCAAAGAGGTATTCCACGCCACAGCACGCCATGCCCAGGATGTAAAAATGGAGGGCAGAGACCCAGAAGAGGAGGGTTCGCTGCACGGTCAGGCTTGGTATTGGGTGGTGAGCAGTTGGATCCTCTTCCCTTGTATTTCCCTGGTCATTATTATTATTGGTGGTAGCAGTAGTGGTTTGTGTTATACCTCAGTTACTGGACTGTTCTTATCTCAGCCTGCGGGAAGTTACATTCTTTCGATTCTCCTCCCCATCCCCCCAGGAGCTGGGGGGAAGAAAGAGGGGGGAGTGAATGAGCGAACTGGGTGAGTTATAGTGGCTTAAACCATGACAACCATCTTTATTTAAAGTATAATGTCCAGTACGCTAGGGGAAATTGCCCCAGGGATGAGTCTCTGGACTTACTGCCTTACTGTTACCAAACCTGTTTATTCATGAGACTGCTTCGTGTTTCTCTTAGTCATGTTCCTCCTTATCGCTGCTCATGCTGTTTCTCTATTTTGCCATTAATATCCTCTCCCAGGAATGATAATTCTACCACACCTGGTTTTGCAAGCTACAACTTGTAGCTTTGTTTTGTTATATAGATAATTTTTATAAACACTGAATCTCACCAGACTAAAAATGAGAAAAGCCTCAGAAATGCCTCTTGATGAGTTTTCATGGCTCAGGAGTCAAAAATGAGTGATGCAAAGGTGTCTCTTGTGCTCTGAGAACTGTTAGGTGGCTGTGTAACCATGGAAGCTTAATGTTGATCATAGATTACTTTTTACTATGTATGAGCTCATTCTGTCAAAATCTTCCCCATTTCAGACGATGTGTTTAAATCCTGCATTTTAGTTTTATGATCGGTTCTAATTTCTACTTGAATTTTATAACTTCCTTCTGACATAACTATATTCATAAATATGCCAAAATATTCACATTTATCTGAATCATCTCTCTTAATGAGTTACAAAAATTCTATCATGGCTAGGTACATCTCACAGTGGAGCTCTGTTTGTTCAGTGGTGGTTTATAGAGCTAGTCAGAGCTTTTAATAGGGTATGCTCACTTGATTACTAATACAGATGTAGTGCTTATTTTACAGAAAATCTAAATTAATGGTTCAGTTCAAGCTGAAATTAAGAAGAAAAAGAGGGGAGGGAAGGGTGCAAGAAATAATAATGCTGAAACAAAGCATGTAACAAACAGCTGATTAAAGGAGGATTTATTTTCTATTATCAGCAGTGAAGACAAAAGAGCTAGGAGGCAGGCTTAAATAGCTCTCTTCTTGATGGCAAGATGCTGAGTTGAGGGAATGCTGTCTGCCATAGGGAAACAAAAAAGAAATTTACTAAAAGTCAGTTCAATTTAGTAGAAGTTGCTGGCAATAAACCATTGTTATGTTCAGTACTAATTTGCAAGAGCTAGAGTAAATATCCTGAAGAGCTTGAGCCAAGTGATTTAAGTGAATAGGAAAATCACAGGGGTTTTAAAAAATAATGTTTATAATTTAGCTGCAGTAGGTCTCAGAAATCTAATAAAACTTTGCATATAGTTATATACCTGAAAGTGGACATCTTCAGAGTGGACTTCAAATTAAACATGTGAACAGAAAAATGTGTGGGATTTTATTGTGCATTTCCTGGAAGGGTACTAACGTAATCCAGAAATTGAACGGATTTGTGAAATAAACTTTTTTAGATTCTGTTCTTCATCTAGGATACAAAAGCACTGTCGGACTTCTGTATTTTGTCATAGTTATTCAGAGATGCTTTGGATCAGAACTCTGTGGCTGTTTCCATTTGAATTACACAGAGGGTAGTTTCCTGCAAAACTTTTGCTTGAATAACTCAAAGGTGTTATTTCATGCATCTGAATATAATTGGAATTTCTAGACCAGACAAAAAAGCAAAGAGTACAGAAATACTTATGCTAATCAGTAAAATGCTTTTATCTTAAATTCTATACTTCATGCATGAGTCAGTCTATCATATCTTCTGTTTAAATATTTATCTGTTTATTTATGTCTGTTTATAAAATATTTTCAGTGAGCACAACAGATACTATTTATTAAAGCTTATATGTAAGAAAGAAAAATAAGTGATAACATAGCCACTGAAGATGCAGTTGGTGGAGCAAATAGGGAAGATTTTCTCAAAGCTTAAATTAAAACCTCTCAGGAGCACAGGAAAAATACACCCAGTCTCCACACTCTGATGAGGAGCCTCAGTCAGATGCAGGGTTTCAGTACTTCAATTGAAGTCTAAGGTGGATAATGGCTCCTGGTGTTCTGGAGTTTATTGGACTCAGGTTCCCTTTTTGCTTTAAATAAATCTGTCATGTAGGAAAAGTTTGTGGTTGCAGTTCCTCACTGTAGTCAAGACATTTGCTTATTGAAGGTACACAGAATACTGCTGCTTACCACAATGTTTTTTACTTTAACAATTAAATACTGGCTTTGTTGGGATTCACCTACTAAGCAGGCAGTTGGCAAGTAACAAGTTAGTGTCTTTCTTGAAATTGCTGAGGAATCCTTGGTACCCAAATGTTGATAAAAACCTACTCTGACTCTTAAGTTGGTGAGAATTTTCTTTGAGAAGATTATTTAACTAAAAATATTTCAGGTGATTCTGCCAGAAAACCATTAAACCTGTAGAGGCAGAGCCCCATATCCATAACAGCTGCTCTCAGGAAGCCTTCTGTGTTACGAACTCTTATTGGAAATTAAAGGTCAAGTAAAACAACTGTGTTCACTTGATATCATGTGTGTTCTCCCCCAGTATGGTGTAAGTCAGGGAACTTGTCAAGCCTATTGCACTGCAGAAAAGCAAATAAGGTTGCAATAATATTACATCTAATAACATTATTTGCAGTTATAATTTAGGAGTTTGTCATGGTAACTCCAATGAAATATGATCTATTAAAAAATGTGATACTAAGCGTATTATGGTAAACTTAAAAGATATAGTAAACTTATTTTTAGCTTTATGGCTGAGCATTGCAGGAGAGAGAATAGAGGGTTGCAGAGACCAGTCTGGAGGAAACAATGAGGCATAGTTGGCCTGGCAGGCAGCAACCATAGCGCAGCAACAACCTCAGCCAGAGTGCTGGAGGTGGGAGGGGAGATTGGACAAGAAAATATTTCACCAAGGACAGCTTGAAAAGAAGTTTCAGTAAGAACAGTGAAATCCCCGTAACATGAAGGGTAGATCGGAGACGGCCTGTAGGGGGTTGATTGACAGTAAATGTAGCGCCTCTAGTTGCTGCGGTCTTAGTTGCCAACTGGGATTAAACTATGACAGTTAAGGAAAAAGGAGGGGGAAGTCTTCAGATACGCTTGAAGCCTGTTAAAGATCAATGTTGTTGGTGTCAAAGACCTGAAGCATGGCAAGTCTTCGGACAAATATCAAGAAGCAAGGAGCTTGTTTGTGGAAACAGGACTTGGACAACTGCTCCTTGTGACACCAGAAGTTAATTCTAACTTCACTATCAGTACAGAATCATGTCCCTTCACGTAGAACTGAAACTCTTCTGCTTGAAATCCTCATATGGCGGGTTTGACTTGGCCTCTATGTACTTACTCTGGTTTATTCCCAAAATCAGAGCTTATTGATTTACAGAAAAAGTTGTCAGTAAAGGGCAGAAGGGTTTAGGTCTTTGTTTTTGTTTTGCAATATAGTGCAATAAATAAATCTTGGCAATTTTTTTCCTAACAATGAAAAGCCTTCTGATTTATTTGGCAATATAAGGAGAATCTTTTCACGCTACATTTTGGAAGTTATGTTTTCAGTTTGAGATGCATGAACGTGTTTCCACTGCAAACATGACCAGGGACTTTGGCTTCTGATGCAATGTTTAATTTATAATTTTGCCAATGACAGCTTCCTATGATTTTACAAAAATTAACAGAACTTTTACCTGTCAAGAATTCTTCCTGTTTATGTGGTTAAAACTAAAACATTCTTGCATCTAATTTATTTTTGGTCATGTGTTCTTGAGTACATATTTATTGTAGGTTCTAAATAAGAATGTCTTGGTTTGATTCTTGCTCAACTAAATTTAGTGCTCAGATTTAGCTGCCATGGTTTTCCTTGGTCTGTCCTTCATTTTTTAATTTTCTGTTTCTGCCTCTTAAAAGGTGCTTTAAATTGAAAACGGGTAGTCTAAAACTTAACTCCATTCAGTGCTTGTGCATTAATAGTGGAACAAAAGTCATCATTTGGTACTGTGAAAGAGGAAGATACAGATCACTGCGTATTAAAGTAGAATGCTGGAAGTGAGCAGTTTCTGTATAGCATACATCCTTTGTGGATCTGTTTGCTGCCAATGATTTCTCCTATTTCTGTGGTAAGTTTTTATATGTAAAGCAACAGATTAAAAAAGAAAAAAGGCAACCTGGGTAGCTGATATTACAGCAGACTTAACCTGAAAAAATAAGCACATTGATTATAGGGTTCAGGGCTTGATCTCTTTGAGAGATATAATGGATCGTGTACAGGGAGGAAGGGCTTTCTTCCTTGCGGTTCTGGATAGTGTTGCATGCTTCACTTGTGTCCTTTGCCTTCCTGGTACCCTGATGTATCTGCCTGTGTATTTCTTTGTAGCATAATATAGCATTTACTTCATGTACCACTGCTTTGAAGTTTGCTTCTTCTGGTAAATAAACTTTACCTACTTTGGGACTCCCCACCCTTGACCGGAAGGCAAATCTTCCTTGGAGGAAAAACTATTGACTGATACAGAGAAAATTATGCAGAGGAGGTTGCAGTACTGGTACCTCTTGTTCTGTGTCTGAGTAACTCATGCAGCAAAACTCAAGTGCATATGTTGAATGAATGTGCAGATAAAGAGAGTTTAAAATACTGAAGCATAAATACTCAGTTGTTTTTGCCATGCAAAAGCATTGTTTCTCTTGGTGTTAATACATTCCGGTTGTTAATATGTGTAGCTGAACCTTGTTTGCAAATTTATTCTAATCTGCATTAGATGAAGTGTTGCTCCAGTCTTTAATGTTTCTTAGGAATCAGAATACCTTTTTATGGAGTGAAATCAATTCCGTGTAATAATCTTGGCTTAAAACCTTAGTGACTTTTCTTCATGGGGACGTTTGAGTACAGTTCCAGTGATCCATTTTGTAACAATGGAACTAATAGCAACAAAAGAAAGGTAAACAAGGTAAATAAACTAAGTACTGAAGTGTATGTTTGAACATCGTTTTGTTTGGAGTTTCTCCTTGTAAAATGACAAGGGGATAAATTCTGGCTTTCAGACAGTTTTTTTAGAGATCTCTCTACAGGGCAAAGAGAGCATCCTTTCCACAAAGTCTGACAGGAACTCCAGTGGCTTGCAGTGAAGAAATTATCACCTGTGCCTCTTCAGAATTTGTTTCTAGTACTGGGGATCCAAACATAGCAAAAACTACAGAAGCTGTTTGTTACTTTAACTTTCATGTGAGAACCTGAATAATAGGAGCTGTCCAGAGAATAAAGCAATATTTTTAGTTCACATGTAATGTTGGGCTTATATAGTCATGTAGGTCTTGTTTAAGTTGGAACATACAAATATGTGCATACACCCTGTTTTGCAGCCTTTGCTCAAGGTCTTACTTGTGATATTCAAAGCCTGATTTCTAAGAAGATTTAGGAGTATGTCTGATCACAGACTTGAGATGGGTGACTCTCTGAGACTACCCACACTGTTAGCAAGACTACTTGCATACTTAAGATTTGCCTCCAATCTTGACATTTAACTTAAGTACTGGGATTAAAATAGAAAGGATGATACATATGTCTGAGGGGTGCCTACCGGTACTAAAATGAGTGCATCAAATGGTTTGAGTAAACAACACAAAATCTTAAAAACCTTTAAAGCATTACCTGCAGAAAGAAATTGCCTTGACTTTTAGGAACCCACTTGAATTTAATAGTGGAAGTAAAAATTATCCAAAAAAAAAAAAATCTTATCGCTAAAATACTGAACACCTGGATCTTTTTTTCTTGTGCTCTCTCACTTTTTTTTTTAATTTACACCACTAAATTCTTGCTTCAAAATAATATTTTCAAAATTACTAGTAATTCTTTTAAAATACAGATTTTCACTTGATTTGTGCTTTAGCTTCTTTCTCGAGTTTTACAGCCAATAAAAAGCTCTTTGGTTAATATTTTCTTGAATTTCTATACATTCTTCTTGTGGTTTAAGCCCAGCCAGTAACTCAGAACCAGGCAGCTGCTCACTCACTCCCACTGTTCTTCTCATGGATGAGAAGAATCTCATACCTTGGGGATGGAGAGGAGAATTGAAAGAATGTAACTCCCACAGGTTGAGATAAGAACAGTCCAGTAACGAAGGTATAACACCAACCACTGCTGCTACCACCAATAATAATAATGATAAGGGAAATAACAAGGGGAGAGAATACAGCCGCTCACCACCTGTCGACTGATACCCAGCCTGACCCAAGCAGTGATCGAGCCCTTCTGGGTAACTGCCCCCAGTTTATATACTGGGTATGACATGCTGTGGTATGGAATACCCCTTTTGGCTAGTTTGGGGAATGCCCCTTTTGATCTAGTAGATGTCCTGTCTCTGCTTCCTCCTGCCTTCCCCTCCTCCTTGGCAGAGCATCAGACTCAGAAAGTCCTTGGTCGGGGTAATCATTATTTAGCAACAACTAAAAACATTAGTGTGTTATCAGCATTGTTCCCAGGCTGAAAGTAAAAAACACAGCACTGCACCAGCTACTAAAAAGGAGAAAAATGACTGCTACTGCTTGAACCTAGGACAGTTCTATATGAATCTAAACTTCTGCCCTTAAAAATGGAATGAGAAACTTGAATATGTATGTTTCAGTAGTTCTGTAATGTGCAGAGAAACCTCAGCTTCCTTGTAACCAACCTTGCAACCTTTGGAATTGGGCCAATTTATACACAGGGAGTGACCTGGAACCTTTTAACAACAAAGTGAATGATCCAGACAGCTGTTTAGAGTATATATAGTGATTAGGTCAAATTAATGATGGGAGTAATTTATTTTGATGCATTTTACTTCCTTGATTTTATTTAACTTTTAGGAAGCTGGTCACAAATATAACGTTGGTGCAAGACTGGCATGAAATAAAAAAACAAAGTTCTGCAGCATTTTTCATGAAGGTTGTACTATATTGCATTGCTGGGTTACATATTTACTAAACTTGACGAATCAGCAGAAAGTATACATAATGTGTGTATTTATATGCGTACATGTGTAACATTTATAAACACACAGAACAGGGTCAAAGACTTGGATTCCTCCTTTTTTTTCTAATCTATTTACTCACTGTCCCTTCTTTTGTGAAAAAATTGTAATCAGCTTTGTTGAAAAACAATCATCAACAGAGGATGAGAATTAATTCTGCTATCAGATGTGGATGTGATAGAATTTAGTATTACAGTGTATCAAATAGAAGGAGTAATTTGGCCACAATGAGACAATATCTTCTACAGATATGCTTACAGACATGTTTCTGTTTTATGTTGAATAGGCATTGACTGTTAGAAAGTTTAATATAGGCTTTGATATCTCAGCAATAGTCACCTAATCACCATTTTGTAACCAGCACTGGAAGCTGTGATGGCCTCTTGAGTTCATACTCTGCTAGTTATTTGCACTAATACAATTTTCTAGTGCATAAAATAGAGTATTTTTCTTATTGTAGATACCTAACAGAAAACAAAAGCAAAAAATTTTTTTGACTATCGGATGGCTGGAACATTCATGAAATAAACACAACCACCACAAAGGCTTTCTTTGTGTCCTCTCAGCTGTGACATTTGCAGTTAATTACTACTGCTTTCCCCTGAGGTGCACTGGCAAAACACTCATTATAATGGTGCATCAGCATCGGAGTGTGCTAAAGTTGGTATATTATCTTATATGCTAGCAGGAAAATAACATGGGGAGAAACAGGAAATCAGTGCTAATCAAATATGCCAAATACAGAAACGTAGAAATTTGAAAGCTGAATATTATGTTTCTGATTAGGTTTCTAAGGCAATATCATTATAGAAAAGTTTAAAAATTAATTTCAAAATTGATTATCATTTTAGTGGGGAGTATGAAAACTCATTCAAGAGCAGTTCTGGACATTGGGGATTCAGGAAAAATAACAGGCTGGCAGTAAGTGGGAAATATTGTCTTGGAGTTGTTTTATTTCTCATCTAGGTACTCCGTGATCAAATAAATCTCTTGGCCTTCTTTCTGGGAATGAAACCTACTGTTTAAGATTTTGGAAGCTCTTGTGATTAAAAACAAAAAAAAATCTTTTGTAATAAAGGATATTCCAGCCTTATGCTAGTTCTTTTTCTGAATTCTCCAAATTCCTTCCTAAACTGGGGACAGAAAAAATAGATGATCAAATTCAAGCAGTGGTCAGTTTAGTAGTAAACATTAAGGTGTTACTTATATTTTCATTGATATTGTCAACGCCTCTGTTGTAAATCTAAAAATTTCATTATAATTTCTGGACACTTTTTTGCACATTATTAAATGATTAAGCACTACAACCTAGAAAATGTTGCATATTATCTTATAGCCTGTCTTGTATGCATATTTAGTATGTTTCCAACTGTAAACAAAAGGTGTCTTGACCTTCTCTGTGTGAGTATTTAGAAGAGTAAGACCCCTAAATGCTTGTGAATAATGAGAAGCGTGCATTAAGACTTACGTGTGGGATTCACATACCTGCAGTTGTATTGATATTAGATTGTATAGACAAGAAAGAAAAAATGAATATTGTAATCTATAAAGGATCTTGTGGGGAGGTATACTACTCATTTTATATTTTGGAGGCATTTATTGTTTTGATGTCTGAAGGGAATTTCAAAATGCATTGATTATTCTGATTCTGTGATTTGATGCCTCTTTTGTTTCCTATTTCTTTTATGTGGACTCTGAGAATACTGGCAGTGACTCTAAAATAATTACAGAAAAGCATTGAAGAAAAGAGAGCAAATTCAGATACATGTTTTTCTGTTGTTTTTTTTTTCTTTTGTGTGTCCTTTAGGGTCTTAACCTGATAAGACTTCTCTAACAAAACCGATTTGAATAACTTTGATTTTTATTTCGAAACTGGTGCTGCAACCTGGCAAACAGCAGGAAAAAAAAATAAATATATGTATACCAGGGGGTTTACAGTTTAGCTTGTAGGCTAAGGTGTGTGTGTGTGTGTGTGTGTGCAATAAAGTTTTGGTTTAGGAACAGGTGTTTTAAGTATGTGAATTTTTCAAGAGGGGAGCAGAATATTTTTCATCTTCACCCAAAGTTGGCTATGCAGTAACATTATTTTCTATTATTTTCAGTAATGAAAATTGCACACATTTCAGGGATATTTTGAGGGGTGGTTTGTTTCTTGTGAAAAGTAGGTACTGTTGCTAGAGACATCTTTTTATGTCAGAGGTATGAAATTTATAAGGGAAAATGAAAATAGAAAGTATGCTGGGAAAATTAAATGCATAGAAATTATGCCTAAGTAAATAGTTTTGGAAAGAAGTTGACTGAAAGTTATCCCCTTAATTCATTAACTAATTAGGAATAGGCTTCTAGAATTAAGAAATAGATGTAGTCTAATATTATAGAGTAATTGAAGAATCCAGTACCTAGGACCCAGACAGAATGAATTTCACAGCAGGAAAATCATTAGTACATTGGTATTTCTGTGTACTAGCACAGTGTGTGCTGTCCAAGCCTCTACTCTGTTCTTAATCGCCACCAAATCTAGAGCTAACTGATGAAAATGATAAGGAGGATAAATTTACAGACAAACCAAAACAAAAGCACATGCACAAAAAAAAAAGCGAAATGGCTAACAAACAACTTATTTGGACCAGCTGATTATCAGGCCACCAAAAATATCCACAGTTTTGAGTTAAGCAAAAAAATGCTGCTCTTTCAATTCCAATTCGCATGTTCTGAATTTTATTTTGGCAACTGAACCAAAATCTTGATTTCTCTGTTGGAAGCTGAAAATCAAATATCAAGAGACTTGATTTTAGCTACCAGAATACTTCTCTTACGTGAAATCACATTTTGGCTACTCAAATAACTTCATTTTTATTTTTTTTTCACTGCAGTTTAGTGTTCATATTATGCCTCTTTGGTTCCAGGTTTTCTGACAGATGGTTCAGGATTTCTGAAAAATCCTTATCCTAAGATTTTTACCCTTAAATATGTGATGTTTAGTAGTAGGCTACAGTTGTGCCTGAATAATTTTTTAATGAAAATCAGACTAAGAAAACATTTTAGGAAACCTGCATGCAAATATTGGGGAAGGAAAAAGGGTATTATCTGAACCAATTTTTGCACAATACTGTTCTACTTTGGTCCTAGTGAGTATGAGGGTTGTCATTTACTTCCTTCAATGCTGGAACCTCCTGTCACAGATAAATCAGTCCATGATGCATCTAGCAGTTCTAGAGGAGCAATACTACAGTAATAGCTGTACAATAATTTTAGGAAACTGCTGTGAAACATTTTGACTGTTCAAAATTTGGGTTGCTAGTGATTTTATTTAAAAGCATCTGAATTTTTTTAAATCATACCGGTTTTTCGTATTTGGTACTGTTGCTGGGTAACATGACATGACTCTTCTGTGTTGTTAAGCAGGCTTCAGTTCTTCATTTTGCTCTGTTTCTTTCTTCCATATTGCATAGTTAAACTTGCATAATAAGAAAACAGCCTGAAGCCTTGGGTCATTAGTTCCTTTTCTGAATAGCTGTCTTGATTAGAACCATGCAATAGTTAGGGCTGGAAAGGACCTTAATATCATCTAGCTCCAACTCCCCTGCCATGGGCAGGAACACCTCACACTAAACCATGCCACCCAAGGCTCTGCCCAACCTGGCCTTGAATACTGCCAGCAATGGAACATTCACAGCTTCCCTCGGAAACCCATTCCAGTGCCTCACCACACTTACAGGAAAGAACTTCTTCCTCATATCCAGTCTAAACTTCCCCTGTTGAAGCTTTGAACCCGTTACCCCTTGTCCTCTCACTACAGTTCCTCATAAAGAGTCCCTCCCCAGCACCCTTATAACCCCCCTTCAGATACTGGAAGGCTGCTATGAGGTCTCCACGCAGTCTTCTCTTCTCCAGGCTGAACAGCCCCAAGTTTCTCATCCTATCTTCATATGGGAGGTGCTCCAGTCCCCTGATCATCCTTGTGGCCCTCCTCTGGACTTGTTCCAACAGTTCCATGTCCTCCTTCTTATATTGAGGACACCAAAACTGCACACAGTACTCCAAGTGAGCAGAGGAGAGGGGCAGGATCACCTCCCTCAACCTGCTGGTCACACTCCTTTTGATGCAGCCCAGGATACGGTTGGCTTTCTGGGCTGCAAGCGTGCACTGAAGCCAGCTCATGTTAATTTTTTCATTGACCAACACCGCCAAGTCCTTCTCCACAGGGCTGCTCTGAATCTCTTCTCTGCCCAACCTGCAATTGTGCCTGGCATTACTCTGACCCAGGAGTATGAACTTGCACTTGGCATGGTTAAACTTCATCAGGTTGGCAACAGCCCACCTCACAAGAGTGTCAAGGTCCCTCTGGATGGCATCTCTTCCCTCCAGTGTGTCAATCGAACCACACAGCTTGGTGTCACTGGCAAACTTGCTGAGGGTGCACTCAGTCTCACTGACCATGTCACTGACAAAGACCAGTCCCAACACTGATCCCTGAGGGACACCACTCTTTCCTGGTGTCCAGCTGGACATTGAGCAGTTGAGCATAACTCTTTGCATGCGGCCATCCAGACAGCTCTTTATCCACAGAGTGGTCCACCTATCAAATTGATGTCTCTCCAATTTAGAGGCAAGGATGTCATGTGGGACAGTGTCGAATGCTTTGCACAAGTCCAGGTAGATGACATCAACTGCTCTACCCCTGTCCATCAGTTCCATAGCCCCATCATAGGAGGCCACTAAATTGGCCAGGCAGGATTTCCACTCAGTGAAGCCATGCTGGGCTTAACATCATTAATGTGAATTGAGTGGTGTCCTCAAAGAGGAGGAATCTCAGTGCTGTTTTTCTCTTTAAACTGGATGTCCTTGTGATCTATTATAGTAAAAATACTGTTATGTTTCATCCCCAAATAAAAGTTTGTGCTTTTTAAACTAATAATAAGGTTCCTATGCATGAATCTTTTTGTAGAAAATGAGAGAGGAACAAGAAAGTGTATTAGAAGATCATAGTTTGATTGAGACAAATTTATTATCTATTCAACGGGGAATTTCACAAAGAAAGAAGTACAATTGTGTAAAGAATTGGTAAGAATTTGTCTGGGGATACTGTGCCTGTCTGTGGTTGCTTAAGATCAAGTGATGTGAATTCAAAGAAGATTGAGTGTCAAATGTTATGCCTTTGAGGTTAAGAGGGAATATACAGCAGGGAGGATGGGGGAGTGAGAAATGTCAGATGGAGGGAGGCTTAGGGTGTTGATACTTCACCAAAGTGTGAATTGTGTTGTGCCTCTTAATGAAAATTAGAAGTAGGAACCTCCTGTAAAAATACGGTTGCATGAGATTCACACAGTATGCATGCGATTTGAATTTTATAACTATGGAAATGGATTTCTAGATGTAGAAACTTGAGCACAAATTCGTTATTATTCACATGAAATTTTCTGCTCATGAACCTGTAAAGTGACTTCAGCTTTTGCAGATGTTTTTATACTGTGATATATTTGCATAATATTTTGAATAAATAGCCTTTAACCTATTAATTTGATCATGAGCTGTTGAATTTGCTCACTTGTTATTAATTATTTTATAGTATGTAATTGATTACTTAGATAATATGCCATGGCTATATAAATGATGGAAAACTAAGTGGTTTGAATAGCATTGAACATAGTCAATAATGAACATTGATATATTCACTGCATATTTGACTATAGTCAATAACCAGGTTTTATATATTTGTAGCTATGTGGTATGGATAATATTAATGTGTTTTATATAAGGAGTAAATTTTTTCTTATCATTAGTTCAAATAGACTATTGATTTGAGATTTTTTTATTACATAGATATTGTCCATTTGAGTTAAGCAAAACAAATTTGAAAGTCCTGAACAATTTCAGAGACCAAGATCTCAGACTTAAGTTTCTGTAAATTCTGTGAAAACGAGTAGCATGCAGGTGAAAGGACGCCATAACTAAATATCTTTTGAATAGTTCTAAAGGAACTACAGCTGCAGTTGAGACCTTCACCTGTTCTGAGAAACAGCAATTAGCTCTCCTAAAGGTTTACTGTCAAAACGTGCAGCTCTGAACAGCCCTTGATCCATGAGGCTGGTTTAGCTTTTCAAATGCTTAAGAGATTTTGAGGGTAGAAGAGAAGAGATATAATGAGCAGAGGCAGCATGGCTGCAAGGGGGCATATATAAATAGCAATGAAAAGTTAGGACATGCATTTTGGGTAAGGGGGTATTTCAGGTCAGTTGTTCTGCTATGGTACAATTTTGGGGCTCCTATGTGCCAGATAGCATCAAAAACATGTACTGAGGATTTTATCCCTCCCTGAAAGAGTTTCTATTTTTAATGTGAAAATAGAAACACAATATATAGATGAGTATGTGAGAGGAGTATATGAGAGAAGTAATGAGAAAGTTACAATTAATGCAGTAAGATATTGAAATACAAAGCATAAATGGATGTGAACAGAAAAGAATTTTAAACAAGGTCACACTACAAAACAATGCAAATTTATTAATTCTCAGAGGAAATGCAGAAAACTCACTACTCTCCCATATTTATTATTTCAAGGAGATTATTTCTGTCTAGAATTGAATCAGATTAATAGAGTGGTGTTTCTTAACATAAGGTTATGAATTAGAGTACAGTAAATATCCCTATAGAGAAAAATTATGCCGGTTGACAAGAAGCTCAAACTAAGCCAGCAGTGTGTGCTTGCAGCCCAGAAAGCCAGCTGCTGCCATGGGCTGCACCAAAAAGGAATGTGGTGGCAGGCTGAGAAAGGTGATTTTCCCCCTCTACTCTGCTCTTATGAGACCCCACCTGCAGTACTGCAATCAGCTCTGGGGTCCTTAACATAAGAAGGATGTGGACTTGTTTGAGCAAGTCCAGAGGAGGCCACGAAGATGCTCCAAGGGTTAGAACAACTTCATAAAGACAGGCTCATAGACAGGGCTTGTTCAGCCTGGAGAACAGAAGACTCTGGGGACACCTTAGAGAAGCCTTCCAATACCTAAAAGGGGCCCACAAGAAAACTGGAAAGGGACTTCATACACGGGCATGTGGTGACAGGACCAGGGGAATGGCTTTAAGCTGGAAGAGGGTAGATTGAGAGTAGGTATTGAGAAGAAATTCTTCACTGTGAGTGTGGAACAGGTTGCTCAGAGAAGTGGATGTTCAATACCTGGAAGTGTTCAAGGCCAGGTTGGATGAGGGTGGTAGAAGGTGTCCCTGCCCTTGGCAGGGGGGTTAAAACTAGAATGATCTTAAGGTCCTTTCCAATGTAAACCATTCTATAATTATATTAAATGCAACATCATTTAGGATATCTGTGTAGATATATAAAGATACCGGCCTTCGTTGTTGTCGTGGTTTAAGTCCAGTCAGCCACATAGTTCGCTCAGTCACTCCCCCCCTTTCCTCTCCCCCGGTCTCAGGGGGATGGGGATGAGAATCAAAAGAATGCAACTCTCACGGGTTGAGAAAAGAACAGTCCAGTAACTAGGGTACAACACAAACCGCTGCTGCTACCATCAATAACAATAACGACAAGGGAAATAACAAAAGGAGTGAATGCAATCGCTCACCACCTATACCCAGACCCAAGCAGTGAACCCCCCTCTTCTGGGTCCCTGCCCCCAATTTTTACATCCTAGGCATGACATGCTGTGGTATGGAATACCTCTTTGGTCAGTTTGGGTCAGGTGTCATGTCTCTGCTTCCTTCCGGCTTCCCCTCCTCCCTGGCAGAGCATGAGGCTCAGAAAGTCATTGGTCAGACTAAACATTACTGAGCAACAACTACAAACATCGGTGTTGTCAGCGCTGTTCCCAGGCCGAAAGCCAAAAACACAGCACTGCACCAGCTACTAAGGAGGAGAAAAATGATTGCTACTGCTGAACCCAGGACAGTTACCATCTAATTTTAGGATACTCATAATGTTAGGACATACTCATAGTCTCATTGTACATATTTTGCATAGTTTTATTATTAACTTTTTTTATGCACTCTCTTCTGTTTTCGGTTACATTTTTCTTAGCATTTCCAAAAACCAATGACATTTACCCAAGAGATAAAATATATAATATGTAGAACATATCATGTATGTTTTAGTTTTTGGGCTCCCTGGGCATTACTTTAAGTCTGTAGAGGGCGTTATGTAAAGGTGCATACAGACCAGAAGGAGTAGAAACAGTAAGGAAAACATAGCACAGAATCTCACACTGAGACAAAAATACAATATAATTAAGAAGTCCTTATCTGCTGCACAGAACTGTGTTAAAAGTATCTCAATGTTAAGTCCTCTGAAGGGTAATGACTGTTCAAAAATATTTTTTTTTTAATTATTGTAAAAATTATCAATTTTATGGGGGTTTTGGTCCCTATGCGTGCATTCAAATTTCTTTTTCTCTAGCCATAGTCTTTTTATGGGCTTGTTAGTAAACAGTTCCAAAGAAGATATTCTTTTTTTTTTTTTTGTATTAATACAGAAGAGAATATACATTTTCTAAATTTCATGGGTTTTACCTGTAATTATACCTATATTTTTTTCATCTGATTGATAGAGGAATGAACTAAAACTGTTGTGGTTCTGTGACTCTTTAAGTGCATTCCAGATCAGTTTTGTAAAGTGCATTTTGCCAAGCTGTCCTGGGTTCAGCAGCAGCAGTCATTTTTCTCCTTGGTAGCTGGAGCAGCACTCATAACAGCAGTGTTTTCAGTTACTGCTTGGTAATGTTTTGGTCTGACCAAGGACTTTCTGAGTCTCATGCTCTGCCGGGGAGGAGGGGAAAGCCTGGAGGAAGCAGAGACAGGACACCTGACCCAAACTGACCAAAGAGCTATTCCATGCCACAGCACATCATGCCCAGGATGTAAAATACTGGGGGCAGGAACCCGGAAGTCTCTCTCTCTCTCGGCTCGGTCAGGTGGTGAGCGTTTGTATCCTCTTCCCTTGTATTTGCCTTGTCATTATTATTATTGGTGGTAGCAGTAGTGATTTGTATTATACCTCAGTTACTGGACTGTTTTTATCTCAACCTGTGGGAGTTACATTCTTTCGGTTCTTCTCCCCATTTCCCCCCCCATCGGAGTCGGGGGGGCAGAGAGAGGGAGAAGTGAGATTTACAGCTTAAACCACGACACAAGCTTATTTCTTTTAGCTCTTTGATGTTTTCTGACTGTGAAATACAGCAGTGGTTGTTTTTCACAGAGTATTCTTGGTTGATCTAACACGCTGAGGCCTGTCCTGCACTTGCTATTATTTTGTATAAAACCATCATGGTTCAAGATCCACCTGTCAGAAGATACTGTAAGAGAGTATATAAATTACTGTCCCTCTACATCAAAAAAAAAAAAAAAAAAAGAGGGTGTGGGATGGGAGGCTTCTCCTTACATTGATAGAGTTGAAATCAATGGTTAATGCCTCTCATCAGAAGCCAGAATTATTATGAGACTGTAAGAAGCATCCCGTCTTTGGAGTAAATCTCCAGCTGCATGTAAACAAACAGAGGTGAATTACATCATATGTATTATCTGTGAAAATAGTCCTGTATGCACAAGAAGAATAATGTAAGTACATTTCCCCTTTGGGGGGGGGAGGGGGGAGAAGCAAATATTTCTTAGCAAGTTTGAGAGGGTGGAATCTTACTGCACTTCATTACTCAGGCATATATACTGTAGCAGTGAAAGTATCACATGACAGTATTGACCGTGGCTGCTCATCTTGACTCATACTGATTTACATGCTTTGCATTTAGAGGGATCTGACAAACTGATACCAGCTGAAACTTAAATGGAGGACTTGGTGTGTATATGAGAAGTTGATTTGTATCAAAGGTATTGATCTAAGCTATTTCAATCAGGGAATTGTTTAGTGGTATCTTCTTGACACATCTACTGAAGTTAATAAATTCAGGAACTGCAGTGCTGTAGCAACAATCAGAAGACAGTCTGAAGTTCACAACTGCAGGCTGTATCAGGTAAATTGACTAGGTGCATTCTTTCAAATTAACTTAATAACAGCAGACCTGATGTGTATTCCCTTCTGTTCAAAAGGAAAAGTATAACATAAGGTGCTACTCATTCAGTGAAAAAGTAGTAATGGGAAATTGATGCTAGGACTTACTGTGATAATTGCAACTTCTCTGCTCCCATGGTGTTAAAATTGAGTTGTAAGCAAAGTAGAATGTGGAGATTGGGAAAAGCCAGAACTGAACAAAACTGTTCCCTGTTTTAAAGGAATAGGGCCTCTTCTTGTCCAGATGTTGCTGGATTACTAGCCAAAAAACTCAGCTTGGCTGCATAGACTTGATCCTGTGGTACCGTGTGTTGCTGTGGTCAGTACTGTCAGCTCAGTCTCCTCAGAGTTGTTTCACAGGGGAAACAAAATATTGTAGCAGGTCCTGTTGAGAAACAGCAGATGCACCGTGCTCTGAATCAGTTTTGTAATCAAATTCCGTTTTTAGTGCAGTTTGTCATCAACTAATGCTGTGGGGTTTGGAATAATCAGAGGGATCTAAGCAAGAGAATTAGCTTTCTGTGTGAGGCATGGTCTGTGTATTTAAATCATATGCTCTAAGTAATAATGATCATATTTTAAAAGATTGTTATGGGAAGCATCAATGCTCTGACTGAAGTTATAGTTAAAGAACTTTTTTACCGATGCTAACATGTATAAATGTGTCAGCTGACAGATTATGATTTTGTGGTGTTTATGGGAGTTAATGACAGGGCAAGCATTCATTCTGGTGCCACAAACGTTGAACTTGGAGAAGTGCACGTGTGTTAAGTTAGATTTCTGGTAATTACTTAGACTCATTTTCGAGTTTCTCAGAGCCTGCTTGTTTGTTGCATTAATTTGGAGGAGAAAATGGCTTTAAAATGAATGACATGCAGAAATGTGATTTGGTAAAATAAGGAATCATTTGTCAAATATTGTTCTGCAGCCCATCATTGTTCTACGTGCCTTTTAGGTCAGGTGCAAGTGCAACCAATAAATTTTATTTCTAATTTTATTTTATTCTTCTTTAAAGTTCTCCTTTAAACTTATTTAAAGCAACATAAAAGAAGCTCAGGGATAGAAGGAAATTAGTCCAGCAATTGTGTGAAAAAAATGAACTCATTCAGAATAGATCTGAGGTGTCTGTTTGCTGTGAAGTGTTGAGTTACAAGCCTTGCTTGGTGCGTATGTGAATTGGAAAAATACACATTGGAAGCAAGCTGTTTAGCAGATGTCCAGAAGCTTTTAAAGGCTTTCAATATGATGTGATCTGAAAGAAAATTGGGTATTTCTGTGTCTGAGTTACTGTATAGTTAAGAAAATATTTCTGTTGTGTGCGTACACCCAAATTGTGGTGTTATCATTTAACACCTTGATGGTCTAAACAAGGCCCTGTTGTCATCAGAAGCAGTGTTTGCAGGAAGAGACTATGGGAAGGTTGTACATGTTTGTCCCAAGTGTTGGCTTGTGTTTTCTTCAAGGGAGAAAAATTCTGAGAATACTGACATTAAATTACAGTTTCCCCAGCTGAGATGCAGGAAAAGTTGAGAGAATACTTTTGTTGGCCAGCTGTGACCATAACCCTCTTTTCTATTTGGGTGTATATTTCTGTTACAAAAGCTACCCTTGTAGCTAGGTTGAAATTTGAGCTATAGGGAATTTATTAAACCTTTTAAAATGCATGAATCACTGTGGAAGCATGGGGTGGATGTCTTCCACAGAGATAGGTGATAGTGGACTGATAGACATTGCTGCTGTTCACTGTGCAGTGGGAATTTTTGTGCCATTGAAGACTACAATTCCCTGCATTTAAGCAATTAATCAGTTAGTTTTATGTTGATTGCTAGATTTTTAAAAATATTTTGTTGGACTTTATAACTGTATTAAACATATACAAAAATGCTTCAGATTCAATGCAAGAAGTGTTCTGAATTAAACTTGATGTCTCCGCTCTCGTCATTCATCCTTTCTTATTGGACTTTATAATGAAACTGAAAGTGTTGAAGCTTTTGCTACAGTGTAGCTAACATAGAAAACTTCATAAACTGAAGACATCAGGAAAGTAACTGCAAGTCAGCAGTGGTACCTCCCGAATGTCATATCTCTGGTTTATCAATCTTTCAATCCCCTTTTTCCTCTAATTTCTTTTTTCCACTGGCTGAGGAAATAGCTCAGAAACATTAATGTGTTCTCAGGCTAAGCAGATCTTTTTGTCATCAACACAGTCCATAACTGCTGGAATTTGATCTGTTTTCTGTGCTATAAGCTAGTATATCTTTTTAATACAGTATTATAGAGATGCAGAGAGAAACTTCCAGTGGGAAAATGAAAAGGGAATAGGCATAGGTTTCATACATTTAGAAGTGCTAGCTTTTTAAGAAGTTCTGGGTCTTGGTAATTAAAAAAAAAATAATTCGAATTAATCCATAAATGTTAGGTGGGTTTTACAGATAATATTCTAAATGAGAGTTCAAGTCCACTAGTTGCAGAATAAAATACCTAGTAGAGAGCTATGGATATATCTGTCTTGAAAATAACTGCAACCTTGTATTTTTCAGCACTTAAGAGAAAATCATGTAATTCCCTAATGGTAATGACATGGAACATTGTAATTAGCTGGTGCTCTAGTGCTATGAAAATAAATATTCATGTGTATCTCCTGTTTAAAAGAAAATAATTTCATGGCTTTATATTCAAGTGTTGGTGGTTTTCTCCATAAAAGAGGAGGGTCTGCTCATACTCCTATTTTTTCCATTTATTAGTTGGCATTCACATAATAGCTTAGTCATTGCAGTGTTCTGGAGTGTGTATGATTTCTAGTAGATAAGACCTTGAGTAAAGTATGTTTTTGTGGTTTGAGTGCA
This sequence comes from Myiopsitta monachus, assembly GCA_017639245.1. Taxonomy (NCBI): domain Eukaryota; kingdom Metazoa; phylum Chordata; class Aves; order Psittaciformes; family Psittacidae; genus Myiopsitta; species Myiopsitta monachus. The sequence goes on along the minus strand of CM029923.1, from coordinate 15,967,958 downwards.
GTGCAATTTCCTTGTGTGTGTGTGTGTGTGTGTGTAAATGCCCCTTCAACGTTTTAAGTAGACAGCATTTGCAAAGGAGGAATGAAGACTTCTAAGAAAGTTTAAAATCAGAGATACAGATCCATATTTTCGTAGATTTCTAATACAATATATTTCAGAATTATAGTTTGTTATTTTATTGTGGTTTTCATGAAGTATTGTGAATTCTAACAGTGTTTTTAATGTGAATGCAGTGGGCTTTGCAAGGATTTTTTTAAACCAGTGAGGAGCAGAGCAGTTGGATTACTTTCTGGGCTTTTTCCATTTTTCTAAAATGTTGTGCTTATGGTCTTTTATACTTTTGTATAGTTAATAATATGAATGATGTGAAAGCAGCTTTTAATTCTCTTCTGTGTTCCACATATGTTCCCTTGTGTGAAGTGCTGAAGGAGAAGATAAGGGCATGTGGTAAAAAGCCCCAGATTGTAATGGGACGGCTCAGATGTCGAATGGCAGTTTTCTGGAGTTAAAAATAGATAAATGAAAAGGATAATCTCAGCAGTCACTGGGAAGGGAGGAGCTTTTCACATGCATATTATATGGCTAGAGAGTAAATAAATTAATTTGTAGTGGTACCGCTCCCACCTAAAACAAATACCTCTGTCCTCTGAAACAACAGTATTTGATATTCAGTGTTTTGCCTTTCTTTAAGAATGCAAATTTAAAAATGTCTTTAAGAATTAAAATCCATTAGTTAAAAAGTAATAGAAGCAAATTCAAGTGTTGACATTGAGAATCCTTGTTTCTGTAATAAAAAAGATAAATTCTTATAGATATTTTTGTCTGTTCTCAGTATTTTTAAAAATGTCCAATTCAAGGTATTTAGATAATAAAATTTGCATATATTTTGCAATCCTACCCCTTTTCCTCTCTCTTTTTTTTTCTCTCATTATAATATCTTCAGCTTCACTTTAAATGCTGTTAGTGTCTATTGACACAGTTCTCTCAGAGGTATAATGTGAAACCCATATTCTGCAGTCAGACTTGATGAGAATAAATTGCAATAGGATTATTCAAATGGATAAAAGTTAAAATGACCGCTTTCTAATCCTGAATTTTTCTTGTATTTGCTTAAATTTAATTATATATCAATAAGACTTAGACTAGCAAATTCCCAAACAGAGAAAAGAGTTAAGCTAGACCTGCTGCAGCTGTATATTGATTGTAGCATGTTTCAAACATTTACTCTTTCACCAACTTTGAAATACTCAAGTTTGGATTTGAATATTTACTATAGGGGAGGAGAGCGAGAGGGGCCCACACATATTCATGTGTGTACCTTACCATGGACACAAAACTGTAAACACAGCATTCTTCAGTCATTTCTCATGCCCTTGATAATCTGATGCTCTTCCAGCCTCCAGAAAGCTATACCTATGGCTGTATGTCCTAGAGACTTTAAAAAGATGTTAGTGTATGAACTGACATAAGGAAATTTTTGTTAAGAGGCAGTAGGTTCAGAGAAACTAACATATGCTTTTAGGCATGATTCAAATTTCTTTTTGCTGCCACCTTTGTGCCTCAGTGTTGTAACTTAATACACAAAATAATTTGTGACAGGCACTCTGAAAATCTCTTTATTCACATTTTTCTGTTTGACTGCTTAAGTGATACTCCTGATTTCTTGAAGGTAAAAACATAGAATGGGTATACATTTTTGACTTTTTGTTATTGTAAAAAAAAGACTTCATGAATAAATCCATTTACACAACACACAAGATAGAATTCTAGTTTAAATATACTGGGATTATTTTTGATGTTTTTAATGTGCCAAATTTTACAAGATCTTTCTGAAAGATCTAATTGCTAATCTGTATGCAGGCTATAGAAATGTGTAGCCTAATTGTTAAATTCTATTGACTTATTATTTAATACTGATCTTACTGTTTTTAATAAGAAAGTGAACCAAAAGGAGGAGATTGAGAACACTGAAGGGCAAAATATTTTGAGAACTATAGGGAGTAAAATGTAGTGCTCTTTTCTTGTGTTTTGTTACACTGCTTGTATGTTTTAACTACAGCCTGGAAAGAACTATAATGTGCATCAGTTAAAGATCAGTTTTTAATCTGATCAAGCCCTCCTTTTAGGCAGTATCCATTTACCTACACTTAAGGCATGTAGACTGTATATGCAAATTTTTCCTTGATTAGCAAAAAAAAAAAAAAAAAAAGGAAAAAACCCCACAACAATTTGAGGTTGTTTTTTGTTTGTTTGTTTCTTTTGTTTTGCTTGTGGGTTTTTTTTTGTTTTGTTTGGTTGGTTTTTTTTTGGGGGGGTGTTGGTTTGATTTGGTTTGTGGTGTCATGGATTTGTTTGCTTTGTTTTGCCCTCCTTCAATAATGGCATTTATTTTTATAGGCATGTAGAAATACAGTTCTGGTAGATGTCCTCTACAGAAAACAGTTCTTCACTCAAAGCATGCACTGGGCACAGAATTAAGCAACAAGGACTTTATGAAGAAGTTAGGCACAAACAGAAAGGGAGTCTCCCAGGGTACTCCAAGCCTGAAGCCTACATGTGAGTCATGTTGAATTTTTTCAAAGCCTCAAATGCATTACTTACAGATTACATCTGATAAGTAATGGTGGGGAGAAAAGTGAGATGTGTCTATAAGGTCACATTTTTTTTTGCAAAAGCTTGACAGTTATGGGCAGTGGGATGGAAATGGCAAGATTCAGGCAGGTTTCCTGAAAGACCTTTTGTTAGGAAGTCCATGATCTACAGCATCCGTATGACTGTTATCCATGCTGTCTTTGAGGTTTCAACTGTGAAGTTAATGGAATGGATTCTGGGAAAGCTTGTATAGACAAGCTCAAGGCAGGAGCTTTGGGTCTTCTGGTACTTACAGTCCTATTTAGCCTGAGGAGGAGTGGATTTCAAAGTCTTTTTTAGGCTGAGTTTTTCTTTTCATGTTTTATAATGTACTTCTTGCTCCAGGTAGGATGTTATTTAAAAAAAAAAAAAAAAAAAAAGAAAAATTCAAAAGCTCTGCTCTAAACACTCATTTAAAAACTGCCGCAAAATGAGGACAGCACAGTTTCAGCAGTGATGTCTGTAACAGTGTAATAAGGGGAATCAAATAGGTGAATCTGCAAAGTGTTAAAGGAAATGAAGAAAAATAGCTCTCATGGGGAGGAATTTTTGGAAGAAGAACATTCTTTCCGAAAGAATTATCCCTGGTTCATTGCAGATAACCTTTCCTTTGACAATCTGGAAAGGAACTTAATGCCCCATCGGAAGCACTGCATTTTGAGAGCTTTTCTGTGCTCAGAGGATTCTGAGATGCTGTCAATACACAAGTAACTGTATTGTGTTTATTTATACTGAAATTGATGGGGAAGGCAGAAATCCTTAGGGGCTTTGAAAAGAAGCATGCACGGCCAAAGAAACTCGTTCTCAGTGATGTGATTGTGTGCTCCTTAGTGACATCACCTAAGGATCAATGATGCCTTGGATTTAATTTTCTAGCATTCATATGGAAAAAGCTCATTACAAATGCCAATGCTACTGACAAGGTAAAAAGCTGGAAATCTGACCACCTGACAACTAATTTATCTGCTAATGATTTATATGCATGCACATTTAAGCTACAGACTTCAGTTATATATGCTGTCACCATGCAGTTTGTGGCGAGAAAATGAACACCAATGCAAAGTCTTTCAAGTTTATAGGTCCTAGTAATAAATAATTTTGTTGGACTGATAATAGACTGTTATGATTAGCATAGGTTGGCTTACTAGCTCTTATCCCTTGGCAGAGGCTCTGATTGTATAATTCATTCTGTCTGTTGTATTACTGGAATATTGAACTACAAGCCCACTTGTGTTCAAAAGCCACCTCATACAGGACCTTACTTCTCTGGGACTGTATTTTCTGCTTAGACTTCTTCTCTGTCAAGCTGAAGTGTCATAACTTTTTGATGCTAACTGAGGTAAATGATCATTCAGGAAGTTGACAGCTGGCCAACTTTCCAGGCTGTAAAATGCTTGGTTTCAATCAGCTGCTTTAGCAATTGTCTGTGTTAAGTATTTTGTGGAGATCTGTATCTGTCTTATTGAAACTTGAGAAGAAATAGTAGCTGAAGCTGGTTAGGGAATCAGGTGGCTGTGACAAATCTGAGGAACAGGTCAAAATTGGTATGTATTGATCACATAGACTCAATTCTTGCTTAACTTAGGGGATTTTTCTCCTTAAGATATACCACCCTGAATTCTATATAACAACAAATACAGATGTTGCTAGTCAGAAAAACTGATTATGCTTTTATTGAGAAAGACTAAGTTTAAGGATTTTCAGAGTTTAGAGCTTTTACATTAACCACTTGCATTAACCATTGAAACTACACATTCTGAGCTCTACAGTGGTTTGGTTTTGAAGTGCCATGACACAGTGTTGATAAGTTAGAAAAAAACAAACAAACAAACAAAAAACTAGAGTGATAATTTTTGGTGGATAAAAAGGTAAAGCTGTTCTTTGACAAGCTGGCAGGATGATTGATCTGATGATCTGAATGCCGCACTTGGCTTTCAGCATGATAATGTACCTCATGATAATGTAATCTGTGCTAAGCAGGTTAAGAAAGCAGACAACTGTTGCTATGTGCAGTTGTGATCTGAAATAATGAATTTGTCACCTTAACATCACTTAAATAGTTTCCTTACTCTGAAGGTTTGGCTGACAATTCAGTGGTTCTACTTGAGAAATAAGATAATACTCATAAACAGGGTGGAGACTTGAACTCTCCAGCGGACTTATTAATAAAATTTGAAGATTGGGTTGAATTCTGGGCTTGCTAATACCCAGACCTAGTTTAGTCCTTGAGCAGCAAGATGAAAGCTGACTGCTGTTTAAAACAATTTGCGTGCTCTGCTGAGGCATAACTTGGTAGCAGTCCTTTCACCTGCATCTCTATTCCTTTCTGAAATGTGATGACTAGATTATCTTCTATGATGTAGTGAGATCTTTGAGACACTACCGTTGTAAATCTTGAACTTTTTTGAATTTTTCATGGAGCCAATGTCTGTTTCACTGTATTGATTTCATAACCAAATTATGAAATGTTTGGTTTTGGAGATTACTTGGATAGGAAAAAAAATATGTTAATTTGATGTGTACAGATGAACAAAGCAGTATGAAGTCATTCTATTGTTTAAAAATTAAAAACTGGATTTCAGTAAATGCAATTTGCTTTCATAGATATTTAATTAGTTTAGAAAAACTAGTAAATTGGAAATAAACTTTCTCCTTTCCTTGCAGCACTTGTGACTGAATATTTCATAAGCATAAATACTAACAGAGTGCTGATACCAGTGCCAAATGCGTTTGTCTGAGCCAAGCATAGCTCAAATTCATAATGAGAGTTTTCCAAGCTGCTCAACATGTTCCTTTTCACATTCATTTGACGTTTTTCTGGCTTGACTTTGTTCTTGTGTGCAAGTATTCTGTGCAGCCTTTAAAATCAGCAGTCTTGCAATGTTGGCAAAGTAAATCTCATGCTTGCAAAGTCAGAATTAAAGAAAGTTCATCAGTCCTTTTCTACAATAGAAACCCACATATATAAGACCGTACAGTTGAAATATGCAAGTGGTGCTGAAGGAATAGCCTTATGTATTTTTCCCCTCTTATCTTTATACCAAAAATACATTTGTACATCTGCTCACATTCTAGTTAAATGTCTTCTGGTTCTCATTAACTTCACTCTCTCCACCCCTTTTTTTAAGGTAACAAGCTAACAAGTTGTTAAGTTCTTTTCTGAGAAGACTGATTTATGCTTTCAGTATTAGATTCTCCTGTTCATACAGGAACAGTACAAGGCATAGGCATAATCTGAGCTGTAAGATCTTGGCCTCTCTGAAGGTGGTGGGAATTTTGCCAGTGAACAATGGGATCAGGTTTTCAACCAAAGCGTTTGGACAAATTTATATCATGCCTAGACACAGTGCAGCGTCTCTGCACAAGGCTAAATTCTCCCAGAGGGCAGAATAGTAAACTGATGTGAATCCTGACATGTAGTGGTTTCCAGCAGATGAGACTGGAATCCACCAGAACAGATTTGTTTTTAATTAATTTCTTGAGTTGTTTTATGTGTGGAAATGCTTTAGGGAACAGGGGAAAAGGGGGAGGAATTAAAAATGTATGTACATGTAAATTGGAAGAAGTGTTTTCTATATTTTAATAAGGATTCTTTTCTAATCTTTTACCAATATTTACACCTTGCCATATGTCGTGGTTTAAGGCCAGCCATAACTCAGAACCACGCAGCTGCTATCTCACTCCCTCCCCTTCCTCTCCACCACCACTCCCCCACCCCACCCTCCCACTCACCCCCCCCCCCCGGAGGGATGGGGAGGAGAATCGAAAGAATGCAACTCCCACTGGTTGAGATAAGAACAGTCCAGTAACTAAGGTGTAACACAAACCACTGCTACCATCAACAATAATGATAATGACAAGGGAAATAACAAGGGAAGAGAATACAACCACTCACCACCCTCCGACCGATGCTCAGCCCGAGCGAGCAGTGATCTAACCCTTCCGGGTAACTTCCCCAGCTCATATAGTGGGCATGACGTGCTGTGGTATGGAATACCTCTTTGGTCAGTTTGGGTCAGGTGTCCTGTTTCTGCTTCCTCCCAGCTTCCCCTCCTCCCTGGCAGAACATGAGACTCAGAAAGTCCTTGGTCAGACTAGACATTACTGAGCAGCAACTGAAAACACTGGTGTTATCAGCGCTGTTCCCAGGCCGAAAGTCAAAAACACAACACTGCACCAGCTACTAAAAAGGAGAAAAATGGCTGCTACTGCTGAACCCAGGACATCATAACTATCATACTTATTACTGCATGAGAACTAATGAAAAATACATGTATGTAATAACCACTGTTATTAAGCTATTTAACATGAATGCACAAGTTTCCTTTTCCTAGTATTGCTATGGATAGTATATCTCTTGGAATACAAACTTGGGCTTGAGCTACTAACTATGAAGCTCAAGATAAAAGGTGTTTTATATATATATATGTGTGTATATATATATGTAACAACTTGTATATTCAAGAATAACTTAGTATGACCTGATAGTATTTTCCTTGTGCTTGCTGTTAACTCCAAATAGCAGTAATGGTTCTTCAGTACTGGAGTTGAATCACCAGTTTAGCCTTCCTGACAGCCATAATTCTCTGAGAATATAAAGACCTGTTCTAGATCACTGTTTTTAAACTGAGATTAGATGTTCACTATAGGACATTATTTGAAGTAGAAACTTCTTTATTATTGGGGATGCTGGTATGAATCCTGGACTTTGCAAAACATGCTTCTCTAGGCAAATAAAGTCATGTCATTTCTGTCTTGCTAACCTAAGTAAGCTCTGGCTAAATAACAAATTGTATCATTTAACAAGGTTTATATTTTTTTCTCATTTTGGGTTTTGTTTACCAGATGAATGAACTAGAGTTCATTGAATTGCTTTTTACTCCAAAGTTTATGGTGGAAGCTTGTTGTTTTCTGACTTTTTTTCTGCTTAGACTATGAAAGTACTTAATTTGATTTACTACTTGGCTTTAAATGGGATTCTTGCTCTAAATCATCTGTCTAAACCAAACACCTCCAAACTTTTCTCCACTGAACTGAATCCCCCAGGATTCATGTGTTTCCATAACTCCTTTGTGCTGATGCCAGTTCGCAGTATTGGTCACTAAAGTTCGAAGTACCACTTTTACTTATGTAAGAAGTGCTATGTTCCACATTAAAGAGTGCCCTAAATAAACCTATAACATCATTCTAACAAAATACATGAGGAGGGGATACTTTAATGAAGTGCTTGGATTCAATACCACCAATTAGGATGCTTCTCTAGCTGAACATACTTGGCCTGTAAATGTTGACTAAAACCAGCTTTCATAGAAGTCTTAAAAGGGTGTTTCAGTAGCTCTTCTAAGACTACAACTCATGCTGGAGGAAGCAGACAAATTCAAAATTCCTAGGACCTGCTTTTCAAAAACAGTGCTGTATCACCTGCTTTCTGTGATTCACAGATTTATTATTGAAGCTTACTTTAAGGTACCTGTAAATTCCAGTGATCCTTAGCCTGACTGGATAAATGAGTAAAGAAAGGTAAGAGCTTTTGGTCTGTATCCCCCATACATGCAGCAGACTCCTGGTTGTAACATTTCACTGTGCCATTCTTCGTTTTTTCTGTTACCTGTTAATGATTTTGATCAGTGTTGTCTGATTTCTTGTTTCAGTTCTGGTGTAACAGCCCTAGCAGGCTGTCGATCTGGAATATTCAATCTTAGTAGACAGTTGGCTAGTTTCCTTCTCACTGATGTGACCTTCCTCTCACTAGAGGTTCCATTCCGTCAGCTGCCTCCCTCACAATTTCTTGACAGTAGAATCTTGTTAATGGGGGTCCTGTTCGCCTTTTTAGAGCCATACTCTTATCTTTTAAGGATCCATCTATTGGAAGCTTTTTTGATCAATACAGAAAATTAGTAACTGTAGGCTCCTAAAACTATGGGGTTCTAGCAGGTTTTTTATAACACATCTGATATAAGAACAGATGAAAACAGTAAGAAACAAAACTAACAGCTTACATATTGCACTTTAATGGTTTAAAAAAAAAAACACCCTACTGAATAGTTTAAATTTAGATATCAGGTTAGACTTCAAAAATGAATAGGAAGTTTTCCTGTATTAAAGATCAGTGTTTTTCTCTTGCATTTTTGAAGACGTAAAGGTTTAGTAAAAATATTAACTGATAAGAACCAGAAGTAATGCAGATCTGAACTTAATACTGCAGTTCAAAACTATAGCCTCTTTCATGTGCTCTTGGAACAGTTTTTAATTTCTGATGAATTTGTGGAGTTTCTATGTTCCATTTAATCCAAACTGAGCACAACTGAGTAATGGATAAACAATGCAAGGAAAAAAAAAATTAAGAGGGTTTGTATGTAGCACTGTGTAAAACACCCTCTATAGTTAATAAAGCTCTGTGACACTTATTAGCTTAAACTTGGGTGATTTTTTAGAAGAAATTTTCTTGAATAATTGGGGAAAAAATCAGTTGGCTGATAATAAACCTCACAATATAGAGATTTAATCTAAGAAACTCTGCTCTTGATTGTTTAACTTCTGAAGATGCCAGAACTTTTTTTGTAATTACCTTGATTTCTAAAGTAGTTTAAGTATTTCCTGTTATTAATTTCTATTCTTGATTTGAAGGATGAGTAAAAATAATTTAGAAGAGCTTTTTATTAATATCTGTCTAGTTATGTCATGCACTTTGTACGAACAGACTGTCTTCTTTCTCAACCTATAGATCTGAAAAATGCCAGTGAAATAGTATTGAATGTAATTTGTTAAGTAATGTAGCATAGTCACCAAACATCCGTACAGAATAGTTGATCTGTGGTAGTTGATTTGTTTGCTTGTAACTCATATTTCCTGTAACTATTTTTAAACAGTCTATAATGAGAATTCAGGAATAATAAATGCCACTAAATTATTCTGAGAGGGTTGATATTGAATCCTAGGATTTTCAGGTGTAGTAATTTTCAGTTCCTTCTGAAGATTTCAGCTATATGCTTGAGACTCTATCTCTTGGATGCAAGCTGACTTTTTCTACTGTAATCAATATATTGCAGCATGCTGAAAAACAGAACTAGTCATCAGAATATTCAGTTTAGGGCTGGAGTTTTTGGTGTTATTTAATCTGCTCTAACACTAATGAAAAAGTATCCTACACCTTGCACGGTGTGGGATAGGCTGGTAGGTTCTGTTGCAACAAGTTGAGTGTGTTATGGAGGCAATGAAGACAAGGGTTCTTCTAAGCTAATCCCAGAGTAGTTGCTGTGACACATTCAGTTGTATGAATGTTGTCATGTTGTGTCAGAATGAGCACTGCATGAATTACAGATGTTTATTTGGTGTTTTTTTTTCCCCCCCTTGCATTTGCAAACAAGATGGCGCAGGTCATTTATGCAAACTACTTGTTTTTCATCGTAAGAGCTGAGTCTGTGCTGGCTCACTTGGAGACAAGATATAAAACTTAGTTGCCTAATAAAGAGATACATATGATTATAAAATGGTCTTTTATTTTCTTAATCTGTTGTCCTTATACAGCCTATTTAACTAGGCCTCTGAATGGAATGTGGTGGCTGAAGTACATTTTGGGGATCATGTATACCATGTTTTGGTAGATTGCTGAAGAAGTACTGTTAAGGGTGCTTAATGTATGGATTTCTCTTTTAAGTCTTCCACAGCTTAAGCTGTGACAGATTCCATTTATCTTCTTTCTACTGTGTGGGGATTAAAAACCTTATGTGTTACTAGAACTGACTGTAGAGTTGTTTTTCGTTGCATAACATTACTTCTGACAGCAAATTCTCTGTGTGATTGAATTTTTTTGTTGTTGTTGTTTCTGAGGGCTGAATCTAATAATAGCAAATTAACAAATGCATTCACAAAGTAAGCAGTTGAATAGCAATACAGTAGCTCAAATTCTTTTTCCCCACCACGTTTATTGAAAGTAGCAATGCACTTGGGTTGTTATCCACTGGCTCTTGTTTGGAGTATATTAACTTGTTGATTCTTAGGAATTACTGATCCTTTAACCAAAGTAGAAAAAATACAAAATCTTAGAGGGATGAGGTTCAGAGATTAGTACTTTATATGTATATTGTGTTAATATCGTAAGCCCTGTGGTATACTCTTTCTGTATAATATACTGTAAAATTACAGAAAGCTTGCAGGATAGAATCCAGCATGGAATTCAGCGCAGCAAAATTAAATCAGCATGGATTTCAGCACAAGTTATGTCTGTGTTCCAAACACGTGAAATCTTTGCAGCATCTCGGGGTTAGGATGCAAACTGTAATGAGATCCACTTGAGTGGAACTGCTAGGATGAAAACCAAAGCCTGTGAGATTGTAATTATGGAAACTAGCAAACTGTGAGATCAGAAATAAGCAACTGTGACTTCCCAGTGCATGGGATGGTTTAGAAAAACATACTCTGAAAATACTGCAATATTCTGCTTTGTTTAAAAACAGCTGCTTTTAATCTGAAGAATTTATTTTACATATAAACACTGGACTAAAGCACATGGGGACACTGCATCTGAAGTGTTTGTTCTGTTACTTCATGTGAAGTTAGAAGGTTCTCCTGGGCTTCTGTGTGGTCCCAAAGAAATATGGTACCATGAGTCTGATGCTGTAGGATGAGACTGATGGCACCAGTCTCTGAATGTGAATAATCTCTGAGGCAGAGAGTCCAGATTAGAGATCTACTTGATAAAGGAAGGGAAGCCAGAATTAAATCCCATCTCCATTGGGTATTATTTGAGTTCATATGTGCTTTTTTGTGGGCTAAAACCAGTTTGATCCAAAGCGCCGGAACAAATTCTTCTGGCTTTTCCAGCTGAATGTTATATTGTGGCTTCCTGTCCATTCCAGCTTGTTCAGATGACTGTTAACTATTTATGTGCTACCTGTGAGTCATCATATTCCTCTAAATAGCTGTAGGCTGGCTGCTGTTATCTTTGTAAACAGTTTTATACTGTGTTTGTAAACAGTTGTATACAACTATGGCAGGCAGACAGGCACTCCAAAATACTTTGCTGGTCTCCTGTATCAAGCTATCTGTAGGTATGTTTGGGTATATGGCAAATAACAAAATCACAGGTTTAACCCTTCATTTTACGAACCGTATTTCCAAAATGCAAGAGGGCATAATATCTTTCTGACTGCTGTCACAAGGTGATGCCTACCTGCTAGCACTGCACAGACTTTGTCTACCTCTGTCCATCTCTTAACTGAGCTGGGAAAGCAAGCAAAGCACAGGTAATTGCTACAGTGGAGGCTTACCTGAAAGCTCTGGCCTAAGTCTATGCTGCTGTAATATTTTAGATAAGTGGGGCAAAACAAAGCAGCATGGATGAACTTGTAGCAACATTTCATCATTTTTAACACATTTGGGGCAGGAATTCAAAAAGCAAGAGTAACTGGACTGCTGACTGGGTGTAGATATGCAGAAAATTGGAGACTGGTCTGGGGCTGATGTGGCTGACAAAGCCATGGGTACGTGCCTGCCGCATCATCTGGAACATCCAAACTTGGGTGCCTGAGAGGGCAGACATCTTAGCCAGTGATGGAAATGCCATGTGCAGGTATGGTCCACCAGCCAACACCCAGCCAATTCAGGGTGGATCAGGAGTGTCCAGTTTGCATTACTGTGGGTTTAAACAGGACAGGGTGGGGCAGGAGCCTTCAGGGGTATGACTAATGTGTGCATCATGTAGAATAGAAAGACTAGTAATCACTGTCTACTCCCACACCTATCTTGAATGATAATGATTATACAGTAATAGCAACAGTGCAGTACCTAATTATTACGCTAATACTTGTCATGAGACTCTGTGGAGTTGCTTGTTGTGTACATTTTAAGAAGCTACACTTCCAATATAAGCATACTCTGTTTGCATTTTTTGTCTGAAAAGTGATGCTAGAGGAGGATATTGGGTCAGATGACCTTCAAAGAACTCTTTCGCCAGGACTTAGTCTGCCATTTTCTTTTTTTTTTTTTTTTTATTGTACAGTTTTTCTTTAAATGTATGTTCATTCAAACTTTGCTAGTATTGTATGTGTGTATCATTTTGAAACCAAGCATTATGGAATGGGTTTGCTTTATGAAGACCTTTGAGATAAAAGGACATTATCTGAAATGACCATCAAACGGATTTAGAAGTGGATCAATTTTTGCAATGTTTTTTTGACATGCATTGTAGTACAGCTAGCATGAGAACTATGGTTGTTTCTAGTAACTTTCAAGGGCCCAGGCTGAGCTTTGTGAGTCACTTTGAGAGATTCCCTTTGACCTCAAAGACTGAAACTCATGGTGAAGAAAAAAATGTATCTTGGTCTTCAGTTTTATTCTCATTAGCTGAGAGTGAATCCTCCCAAAGCAATTTATGAAAGATAATGAAACAACTTAATTTGCCATTAAGATGCTGCAGTCTGCATTCTTCTCAGTTGACATTCAGCCTCAATAAAATTGAATCAATATTTATCTCTAATTTTAATTCTTAAGCTAAATTGTTTACCAGAAGGAATTTTTACTGTCTCTCCAACAACAATTTATTAAGCACAGCGTAAACACCGAAAATAAATTAAAAGCAAATCGAGGCTCTTGCTGACTTATTGAACTTGTAATTTCTTCATATGGCTATTCTTATGCAAGGGAAAGATAGTTAATTATTTGCAGTAAATTATATGCCACTGAAAGAATTTAACCTTCTATAGACCCCAGGTGGGGGGACACCGTACATGGAAACTCATACCTGCTGAAACTATGAGACTTGACTCATTTACATAGGTTGTACATAATAATCTAAAATAGGCTTCAGAAGTAAGGACAGCAGACTAGTTACCTGGACTGAGAGGGCAAAAATGAGAGAGCAAAAATGATGGCACAGTGGGTTCTGACAGGGGTATGGAAGGTGGTAAGGTGGGTCCTCTTCTGCTGCTGTGCTCTTCCTCTGCCCTAGGCAACTGCGTGTTTTGTTAAAGTCTAAGTCCAGCCGTATCTGTGCTTGGATCTTGGTGCTACTCTGTCTTCATTGTCTTATTGCAGTTTTGTGCCTCCTAAATTACTTTCACTGTATATTTGACTAGGAAGAACTGTAGCTGGCAAGGAATATGTAGGCTGCTTTCTCAGTCTTATTGCTACTGTGTGATTAGTATGAGATACTAAACTTATGCCAAAATACAGGGAGCTGCCCTGCTGAGAATTTTTTTTTTAGATACATAACAGCAGCTAGACAGCTTTTATCCACTGGTAGTGTTATGATACAAGGGGAAAAGGGTTTGTGGTGCCTGATTTCAGCATGTAAATACTGCTTTAATGTAAATCAGTGACATAGGTTTATGAGGCATAACACAGAGACAATTATAGAGAAATGTATCTAATAGCATGATCACATAATTGAAGTAAATTAGTGTATTAAAATAGTAGGCGTTACAAAGTGCAAAATGTAGAATTCTTGCTTTCTTATATAAAAAAGAAAAAAAAACAAACAAAAAACCAACCACAGCAGAAACCCAGACTAACACAAAACCCTTTTCTAGTTCAGTTAAATAAAAGGAATAAATGGGTTAAATTCTGAAAACTGTGAGAATCAGAGCAGGGTGCTTTACATATCTGCAGTAGAATTACTATTCACAAAGGCAGGATTCCTGGAGAACTGCACTACAGAAATCACTGCACTAAGATTATACATATTAAATACCATCTCAAGGTAAAATGCAAGGTGATGAAATGCTAAAGACTGCAGTGCTAGTATTAACTGTGTTATGTTTCTGTATTTGACTGCCCAAGACAATTTTGTTGCTCCAAAATAAAATGTGTTTAGGAAAAGGAGGTAAAGTTTGGAACTTGTTGGGGTTGGATGATTTTCTGAAATAGGGGGAAACCATAACTCCATTCTGTATACCCCATTTTGTATTTGAGAAGGTAGACCAAGAGACAGCCAAGAATTCTAGAAGGCTTTTAAATAGCCTTAGGCATACTGTGTTTTAGAGCACAAGCTCAGCATGAGCCCATGATTCTTGCTCTGGATAGGCAAATCAAGTAAAGTTCTTGAGTTGCAGATATTTTCCTTTGGAATCTTCTTTCTCTAAAGTAACAAAAAATTGGATGTACTCAATGAAGCATAGAGAGTTGTCCTAACAGAAGTTTAATTTTAAGCAGAACTTGAGTAAGGTGAAAGAAACAGGTTCTTGTCTTCACTATGAAGCAAAGAACTGATTATGTTTTTATTGCTCCAGTTCAAGTGTTAAGTACAGTATTTATTATAAATGTTTGGTCATAAATTCCTTCTTCTAATCCCCACTTTAAAAACTGAGCAGAATTTGGGTTCAGTTTTGTAAGTATTGATTCTAAGAAGAGTCATTGAGCAGAAAATCAGTGGTTCATTTATATTAATTTCTGGGCTCTTTTCCCTTTTTAAAAAAAAAATATAATCTTGATTTTCTGATGTATTCCAGAAGAACTAAGACTGAGAATTGTTTAATTGAATCTTACAGGGGAAGTTATCTCAGTAAACAGGTATGAGGACAAATTATTTAATCCCAGTAGCAGGTAAACCAGAATATAGTCTAAGAACATATTTTTGATAAAACTAGTGTCCTCCAAAAAAAAAAAAATGCAGTCAGCCATTTCCTCTATTTCAAAATAGAAAACTGAGATACTAGGACAGTAAAATTTAGCTTATGAGTGAAACTTAGAGGGGTGAATTCTTCTGCCCAGGCAATAGGAAGGCATTAAGAATTCTGGGAGAGGTGTTACATATTTTCAGAGACTTTTGTACTGAGTCCTAAACCCATTCTAGATTGAATTTTCCACCAAATTTATGATAAAAATCTTGCAACAGACTATTGGGGAGACTTTGGGAAGTACTCTGAACAAAGACTGAATAAATGAGTATTTTAATGTATTTTTAAACCTTGTGGTTACTGAGGTCCATCTGTAATCAAAGCATTAAAAATGGGATAACTTCCTCACTTATTTTCAGGCACACTTTTTCCACTTAGTGTTTAGATATTTATAACAGAAGTCAGCAGCTCACACATGTTCTGCAGATGCATGCATCAGTAGTCCAGCTTTTGAGCTTTTAACATGAATTTGGAAATGAGAAAAAAATGAAAATTACTGTTCAACCAATTTTTGAGATGTTTAGTTTTTCAGAAATTTACCTTAATATTTAGCTTTTCATTTCTGTAGTTTATCCAAGAACCATTTATTTAATGTTCAATAATCAGAACACTTGTACAGATTAGTGTAATATAAGTGCAAGTGCATAGACAATGAAAAACCTTGTAGTTGTAAATGCATACAGAGGTTGTGCATATGTATACCTTGGCAGATAATATACATATCAGTAGATCTTCCAAGCAACACAGGCTTTGTTGAAAGAATGTCAAATTCCACAGAAAATAGTTACTGTTAAGTAATTACATCCATTAGTGTGAAGGACACTTGGCTTTATCTTACCCCTTTTCTTGGAGAAGCAAAATGATTATCTCTTAACTACCTGACTTACACTGTCATATCTTATTACTTGACCAATTTAACAACAAGCAGGGCAAATATACCACAAAGCCGAAGTTCTCAATGTTAATTAGTCAAAAGCAGATAAGGAAGAGAACATTCTAAGGCTGAAAGAATTTGTCTCAGAAGGGAAGCACCATTCAGTAACGGGATATTTCTTATTTAGGAAACATTTGTAAAATCTTCATATTACAGAACTACTGTGTTTTCACTAACTCATGCAGGCATTTATATTTCCTCCAGCTCCTTAAAATCTCTAACAGCCATTTCTGTCACAAGACACATTTTTATAATTCACTGCAACTGCTCCTGGTAGTGATTAGATACTTTCATGGTAGTGATATGCACAGCCAAAGATACTACTGTGTGACAAGTCCAGTCACAGAGAAAATGGGTGTATGCGAGTACACTAACATGCATTTTTTACCTAGGATCATCTATCTTAAGATAACTGAACAAACCCTCATATGTTGTGTGTAGTGCCTACAGAATTTTTGTTCTTCAAAAGACATTATTTTAGTTAGTGATCCTGGTTACCTAACATTCACCTTTGTTTCAAGAGTTGTATTCATAGTATTTCTTAAATCTTTTGTTGTTACGCATTTTTTTCGGGACTTGATTTTAACTTGAAATATCTATGAATAATCTGGGCAAAATAATCAGATTTGAAATTGAGAAAATATTGATTTTTTTTTTTTTTTATGGTAGCTAAATGGAGCTCTTTTCAAGGCTCTAAAAGAAGATGGTGTACTCTTTTTGCACGGAGTATGAGTAAGATTGCAATTCATGTCATATGTATTACACGGGTGTTCTGTGTCCCAATTCCATATACTTACATGTTGTCTGTTGCCAAGAACAGACCTCAACCTTGGCTTCTGCAAGACAGACATTCCCATATTTCCCAAGTTCCTAGGCAGAGATTCATATTGAGAAGCATGACAGTTAGTGTGACAGTTCAAGCCTCTAGTGGTTATGAAACTTAAGCAGGTGGTAACACGGGAATCAGATGTTTCAGTCACTTGTTGAACAGAGAACATCACTGAGCATTGCTCATTTTATGGAGTCCAGAATACTTTCCTAAAGCAGGGATTCAACCATGTAATTTTTTTTTAACCCTAAAATTCTTTTTTGACTCTGGAATTATCCATGTGATTGTGTATCTATTGACAGAAACTACAAAGTTGTGTTCTACATTTTATCCTCACTCAATAAAGTCAGCAATAACCTTAAGAGCAAAGTCAAGAACTGAAGTTCACACCCCCTTAAATTCCACGTCTGCTTAGCTGCAGTCATAGTCTGTCCCATTCTCTTTTCATTACTTCGCTGTAGGACTTTCACGTAAGAACTTTTGGACAATCTCAAGACAGTTTATGGTTTGTTAGTTAGGGAAGGAGATGGTGGACTTAAAATTTCTGAATGATTCAATTTCCTGGATGACTGCTGAAACAACTGGTCTTTTCTATAAAAGATGCACCTTTCCTAAGACACTAGAAGCAAAAGATACAAATTTCCTGAATGTTAAGAAACCCCTGGTAAGTCTCTCTTGCTGTTCACTTGTGAGTATAGCTTGCAGTATACCAGCATGAGTAATTTTTATTATTAAGACTTCAAAATGAAGGAAAGAATGCATATTTATACGTAGCCTTGGATGAACTGTCACAGGTCCTGCTGAAACACTCAAAATACATCGGAAATTGTGATAGAGGAACCCTATATCCCAACAGTTACAAAGTAGACTAATATTGTTAAATTGTTGTAAAAGTGAGAAGAGGGAAAAAAAAAAAAAAAAAAAAAGAAGATCTCGTGCAGAAAGTTTTGGTAACTGCAAACCTGCAAAGATATTTGTGAAGGCAAAGCAATAAAATAAGTAAGTTAATTTAGATACCCTACCAAGAAACCTGTCAATGGGAATTTCTTAGAGGAATTAGGATGAATTGAAAAGTCAAAACCTACATCTATTGGTTTCAGCGTGATCTGGTCAACAAAAATGTCATCCTTCTAACACAAACAATATTGTCATGCGAACATGTAAATTTGCATTATTAGACCAGCATAAGCATAGGTATCTAAACATTTAACAAACAGGTTTAAGATTTCCAAGATCAAGGAATTTACAGTGAACATTATTTTTAAGAATCTCTGTCTTACTCTTTAAGTTATGCCATGAAAAGATGATGATTAAGCCAGAATGTGTGCCATGGCAGGCATGCTACTGGATGACAAAGATCATGTGAAGGGGACCAACCCCAACCAAATGTCTTTTATACATTTCTGAAAGGGAAAGTTCAGGAAATGTAATGTATCACTGGATTTAGGGATTTAATGTCAGAGGATTATATGACTGTATATGTTCTATCTGACTGAACAGGAAAAATTTAGACCTAAGATTAGAGAGATCAGTCAAATCATTTCTTCAAAGCACTAAAAAAGTATAACTGCCTTTTAAGTTAGATTCTGTGCCTATGTTTTACTTCTCTGATCTCTCTAAATTTCCTAAAATGCCCTAGGTCATAATCTCAAAGGCCTAATAATTCGGATTAAATAATTAGATATGCACGCTATTACAAAATGGCAGGTACATTTTAATGCAACCTGTGAATGTTCTATTTTCATTTTTCATGTAAAAGGAAGACACTTTTTCAGTCATCCTGAACACCAGCATCCAATATGTTAGTGTATATTTAATAACTTCTGAAGCAATTTAATCTTGTGCTGCTGGTTTTTTTTTACTGATTACTGGTGTAGAGCAATGTAAGTAAACACAGCTGTGAAAATGTGTAGCATTTTCTATCACAGGTATTTTTAAAATATTTTTACAAGTCTGCATGTATGCTAGATAATAGAATCATTATATGGTATTAGATGGAGGGTTTTTTTTCAATTGTATTTAAGTGTAATACCCATAATCATACTGTATCTGGCTATATTCTGGCTTTTAGTACTGGACTATACTTATAAAGTTTGCTAAATGATTGTGACACTGTAGCGGTACTGACTTGAGTTGTTGCAGAGTTGAAGGACAGGTCAGGTTTTTTCCAAAATCTTCAGTAACACCAGTTCTTAGATTGACTTGGAAATTCTTGTACTTGCTGAGGCATTCCCATAGGATGATTTGTCAGTGTAGGTAAAGGCTTTCAATCTTCAATTTCTAGAAAGGTGGATTATTGAACCTAACTCTAAATAATTGAAGTGATCGGTCTGAGGAAAAAAAAATCAAATTGATCTAGACTCCTGTTTTACTTAATCAAAACAGGTTTTTTATCAACATCTATTTCACATGAAAGTCAGTATTTTAAAATTCATGTGGAAATCAACTGACTTCAGTATGAGTATTAAGATTAGTAATCCTTATTTCTAGAAGGAGGTTGTAGGTTAAGGTTCTTGAACAGTACGATTCCTGTAGCTTTAAGGTTTATCAAGAAAGTGAAAGTATTGGCAGGGTTGTGGACATTAATGAAAACCTGAAATCCTACACTGATAAATTAAGAATTGCTAGTGATTGTTGCAGAGGCCAGGAATTCACTATATATAACCAAGCACTGATTAAAAATGGAAGAAAAGTGGTTTCTTATGACTTTAGATTTTTGCTGCAGATTTGTATTGCAGGCTTTCTTCAATTAGGAATAAATTCAGAATATACAGTGTTGGTAGTGTCACCACTAACACTGCTGTACCATTTAAATAACAATGACAAGGTCATAGGAGGAGTGGTATTTTTCAAAGTTGTTCACAACAATGTTTTTGTAATTGCATGTCTTTCTATTAGGGCTCTAAATATTGTGGTGTTAAGTAAAAATTTAATTTCTATTACTAAATCATGTACTGTCCTGTGTGTTTACATATGTATTTAATGTGTTTATATGTTTTTCATACGATATTTTGGATTTTTTCCCATGTCTTATGGAACATATCGTTCCTTATCTTTTACTTCGGGAAGTGAATAAATGGGTGACCAGCATGCATTCATAGATGCAGCATGTATGTGCTGTGTACAGAGACCTAGCTAAGACCAATTAAGTCAAGTGCCTAGCTGCACAAAAATGGTAGTGAAATGATAATACAATTGTAGAAAGGTACTGTGCTTTGCTCTGTCTTATTCTCAAGGTATATCCGAGAGATCAATAGGAAGTTGTCTTCTATTAGCTGGATTCTTCATTAATATTGTGATTCAGTATACTTCTCCCTTAGTATAATGGGGTTTCAGTGTCATGCAAGATCCAGCCTTGATCTAACATAATGGCAGATGGTATAAAAACACACAGTTAATTCTGTGGATCTGTTTTACCTTGATAATATCTTTAAGTCTCTTGATGTGGTAGTACCTGTGTTCCATATTTTGGGGGGATTATTTAATTAATTTAATTTCTAGAAATCAGAGTATTGAACAAATAACTTTATGTGCATAAAAAGACAAACATAAAAGGGTGCTCTTTGATGTTTTGGGATTCAATTTATTGGTTTTGAGCAAAACTACTTCCTTGGTTTTGAGAAAAAAAAAGTCTTCATTAAGCTACTGGTGTTGCCAGGAAAAAGCAGCAGGCCGTAGCAGTAGAGGACTCTACTTTGAAAGGAACAGAAGCACCCATCTGTCTGCCAGACCCAGTCTCAAGGGAGGTGTGTTGCGTACCAGGGGCTCGGATCAGGGATGTTGCAGAGAAGCTGCCTGCTCTAGTTGGCCCCACTGACTATTACCCACTTCTAGTGATCCATGTGGTTGCTACTGATATAGACAGCAGTAGCCTGGAGAACATAAAAAAGGACTACAGAGCCCTGCGAGAGGTGTTTAGGGGCTCTGGAGTTCAGATTGTCTTTTTGTCACTTCTCCAGGATACAGAGCAGGACCTTAAAAAGGCTAGGAGGATTGGCCAAGTTAATAAATGGTTTGAAGGGTGGTGCTGTAGTCAGGGATTTGGGTACCTTGAACATGGGACACAATTTAATAGGCCAAGTCTACTGGGGGCTGGTAGAGCTGGTCTGACAAAGAAAGGGAAGAGTGGATTTGGTAGGAAGCTTGCCAGACTGGTCAAGGAAGCTTTAAACTAGATGTGTTGGGGGAGGGGGGCATCATTCCATCCCAACACACCCAGTCACTGGCCAGCACCTATAGTAAACGTTCGGAGCAATGTACAGGTATTCCAGCTGCTCCAGCCAAAGAGCCAGCTTCAAATGGAGCTCAGCTCAGATGTCTCTATACAAATGACCATAGCATGGGGAACAACCAAGAGGAATTAGAGATGTGTGCATGTCTACAGGGGTATGATATAATAGGCATCACAGAAACATGGTGGGACGGCTCCTATGACTGGTATGTTGGAATGGAAGGTTACAGGCTCTTTAGGAAAGACAGGCATGGCGGATATGGAGGGGGAGTTGCTATTTATGTTAGGGATAAGCTGGAGAGTATGGAACTCTGTATGGGGACAGCTGAGCAGTCGACAGAGAGATTGTGGGTCAGGGTTAAAGGGAGAACAGCAATGGGAGACATTATTGTGGGGGTCTGTTACAGACCACCTGACCAAGAGGACTCTGTGGATGAAGCACTCTATACACAGATAGAAACAGCCTCACACTTGCAGGCCCTTGTTCTCATGGGGGACTTCAACCACCCTGATATCTGTTGGAGGGATGGTACGGCCCGGCACAAGTTATCCAGGAGGTTCCTCGATTGTGTGGAAGACAACTTCCTTCTGCAAGTAATAGAGGAGCTGACAAGGAGAGGCGTCATGCTTGACCTCGTACTCACCAACAGAGAAGGGCTGGTTGGAAATGTGATGCTCCAGGGCAGCCTTGGTTGCAGCGACCACAAGATGGTTGAATTTGAGATCCTCAGGACAGTGAGAAGCGCGTGCAGCAAGCTCACTGCCCTGCACTTCAAGAGAGCAGACTTTGGCCTCTTCAGAACCTGCTTAGTAAGGTTCCATGGGATATAGCCTTGGAGGGCAGGGGGATGCAAGACTGTTGGTTGATATTCAAGAACCACCTGCAAGCCCAGGAGCATCCCTATTAGAAGGAAGTGCAGCAGGAGAGCCAGGAGACCTCCTTGGATGGATAAGGAGCTGCTGAGGAAACTTCGAAGTAAAAGAGAGGCTTATAAAAGATGGAAGCAAGGACAGGCTGCCTGGGAAGAACACGGGGATGTTGTCCGGGAAGCTAGGGACCAGGTTAGGAAAGCTAAGGCCCACTTAGAATTAAACTTGGCTAGGGATGTTAAGGATAACAGGAAGGGATTCTATAGGTACATTGCAAATAAAAGGCAGGTTGGGGACAACGTGGGCCCCCTCCAGAAGCTATCGGGAGAACTGGATACCCTGGATTTGGAGAAGGCTGAGGTTCTTAATGACTTCTTTGCCTCAGTCTTCACCAGCAAATGCTCTGACCACACCACCCAAGTCTTGCAGGGCAGACTCAGGGACAGTGAGAATGAGGACCCTGGGACCACTGTAGAAGAGGATGTGGTTCGAGACCATCTTAGGAACCTGAATGCATACAAGTCCATGGGACCTGATGAAATCCATCTGCGGGTCCTGAAGGAGCTGCAAATGAAGTTGCTAAGCCACTGTCCATCATATTTGAAAAATCATGGCAGTCAGGTGAAGTTCCTGATGACTGGAAAAAGGGAACTATAGCCCCCATTTTCAAGAAGGAGAAAATGGATGAGCCGGGGAACTCCAGACCAGTCAGTCTCACATCTGTGCCTGGCAAAATCTTGGAGCAGATTCTCCTGGAAGCCATGCTAAGGCACATGAAAAACAACAAGGTGGTTGGTGACAGCCAGCATGGCTTCACTAAGGGGAAATCCTGTCTGACCAATCTGGTGGCCTTCTATGATGGGGTTACAGAAATGATGGACAGGGGTAGAGCAGTTGATGTCACCTATCTGGACTTGTGCAAAACGTTCGACACTGTCCCACATGACATCCTTGCCCCTAAATTGGAGAGACATCAATTCGATAGGTGGACCACTCGGTGGATAAAGAACTGGCTGGATGGACGCACATGAAGAATTGTGCTCAATGGCTCAATGTCCAGCTGGAGACCAGGAATGAGTGGTGTCCCTTGGGGATCGGTGTTGGGACCAGTCTTTGATGGTGACATGGACAGTGAGACTGAGTGCACCCTCAGCAAGTTTGCCGATGACACCAAGCTATGTGGTTCGATTGACACACTGGAGGGAAGAGATGCCATCCAGAGGGACCTTGACATGCTTGTGAGGTGGGCTGATGCCAACCTGATGAAGTTCAACCATGCCAAGTGCAAATTCTTACTCGTGGGTCGGAGCAATGCCAGGCACAGTTATAAGTTGGGCAGAGAAGAGATTCAGAGCAGCCCTGTGGAGAAGGACTTGGGGGTGTTGGTCAATGGGAAAATGAAGATGAGCAGGCAGTGTGTGCTCGCAGCCTGGAAAGCCAACTGTATCCTGGACTGCATCCAAAGGAATGTGACCAGCAGGTTGAGGGAGGTGATCCTGCCCCTCTCCTCTGCCCTTGTGAGACCTCACTTGGAGTATTGTGTGCAGTTCTGGTGTCCTCAGCATAAGGAGGACATGGAACTGTTGGAATAACTCCAAAGGAGGGCCACGAGGAGGATCAGGGGACTGGAGCACCTCCCGTATGAAGATAGGATGAGAAAGTTGGGGCTGTTGAGCCTGGAGAAGAGAAGGACTGCATGGAGACCTCATAGCAGCCTTCCAGTATCTGAAGGGGGCCTGCAGGGATTCTGGGGAGGGACTCTTCATGAGGGACTGTAGTGAGAGGAGAAGGGGTAATGGGTTCAAACTTCACAGGGGAAGTTTAGATTGGATATGAGGAAGAAGTTCTTTCCTGTAAGGGTGGTGAGGCACTGGAATGGGTTTCCCAGGGAAGTTGTGAATGCTCCATAGCTGGTGGTGTTTAAGGCTGGGTTAGGATAGAGCCTTGGGTGGCATGGTGAGGTGTGAGATGTTCCTGCCTATGGCAGGGGAGTTGGAACTAGATGATCTTAAGGTCCTTTCTAACCCTAACTATTCCATGATTCTATGATTCTAAACAAGTCAAAATACATTAACAGATAAATGCCACATTGAGTAATGATGTATGCTTTCCATATTTCAGTATTCTTATATTTCTGGATCAGACCTTGTATGTGGGAGCTGGTTTTGCGCTAAAGAAAATATATTGATTTAGAGTATGGAACAAATGCCATCTGACGGCATATCAAGTTGTGAAATGGAGCAGAAGCAAATATACACAATTAAGAATGACTTTGTTTTATCAAAAGAAGTTGCAATTACTGCAAGCTGTGCCAGACCAAACACCCCAGTACTCTAACAGTCACCTGACAAAAAGCCATGCAGCTGCATGTTTTGAAACCAAAAACTCAAGCACAGAATATCTCATTGAGCATGGTAAATAAATGACTGGTTTTGGTTTTGTTACCGTTATTCTTTCAACTGCCTTGAGAAATAGCGTAGACATGATAATCTTCGCTATCTATGAGGAAACCCTTTTGAGGGCATTATTTTAGATGCAAGTATAACATTGTAATCTGGGGAAAAACGTTAGTGTATGATCAGAATAATTGTAGTTTTATTTGCTTTTTAGTTTATTATTTTAATATTGCTATTAGTTAACTCCTTATTTAATAATAATTAATTATTTATTACTCCCTGGCTGACTATTTTGTGTTACAGGAAGTGATTTCAATAAATAATTTTATTAGCAGGATTGAATATCTTATTCAGGTAGCATTTCAGCTGAAAGGTAGTGGGGAATTATTGAAAATATTACACTGACTTATTAATATTTTGTACCTGTGCTTATTATGCATATGCTCTGGTAACTTTCAGTCTGTTCTGGAAAAATACATACACAACAGTTGCAATGATTTCTGCCCCAAGAATGCAAAATGAGGGCTGTTGTTGCTTCTTACTGTTTTGTTAGTTTCCCAGAGCACTCTGTCTTATGAGGTGCATACAGTAATCCTGAGCTCCTGATTCCCTGTCCTCCTTATTGCATCGCTATAATAAAGAGGGTTTGTTTGTACTCTACTAAAATGTAACTCATCTGAATAAATACACATCGTAGTGGATCAACTATCTGTTACATACAGTCAGTATCAATTTTTTTGCTCTGATATAAAAGATCCTTAATCTCTGTAGCATTGCTTCCAGATAGCTGCAATTTCATTTTCTCTCTAAAGCAAAAGCAGTCTTTTTTCAAATTTTTGTAATTGCTCCTTTTTAATGGTCAGCTAGAATCATAAAATCATGGAATCAGGTTGGAAAAGACCTTTAAGATCATGGAATCCAGTTGTTAAGATAGTACTGCTAAGTCTACCACGATACCATGTCCCTAAGCACCACATCTACACCTTTTAAATACCTCCAGGGATGGTGACTCCACTAGTTCCCTGGGCAGCCTGTTCCAATGCTTCACAACCCTTTCAGTTGAAGAAATTTTTCTTAATGCCCAGTCTGAACTTTTCCTAGCACTTGAGGCTGTTTCCTCTTCTATCACTTTGTTACTTGGGAGGAGAGACCAACACCCACTTTATTACAACCTCTTTTCAGGTAGAGAGCAATGAGGTCTCCCCTGAGCCTCATTTTCTCCAGGTTAAACAACCTCAGTTCTCTCAGCCATTCCTTATAAGACTTGTGCTCTAGATCGTTCACCAGGCTCATTGCTCTTCTTTGAACACATTCCAGCAACTCAGTATCTCTCTTGTAGTGAGAGGCCCAGAAATGAACACAGCTTTTGGGGTGCGGACTCACCAGTGCTCAGTATGGGAGGATGATCACTTCCCTGGTACTGCTGGCCACGCTAATTCTGATACAGGGCAGGATTCCACTGGCCTTCTTGGCTGCCTGGGCACACTGCTGGCTTATGTTCAGCCTGCACCCCCAGGTCCTTTTCCAATGAGCAGCCTTCCAGCCACTCTTCCCCAAGGAATTGCAATGGGTTGTTGTGACCTGGGTGCAGGACCTGGCACTGAGCCTTATTGATCTCATACAGTTTGCCTTGCACATTAATCCAGCCTGTTCAGATCCCTTTGTAGAGCCTTCAAGTTGACTAACAGTGAATAATTCCTTTGGGAACAAGTTGTTAGATTGAATGTAAGTGAATGAATCAAAGATAGTAGTTTTTCATGTACAGTAGGTTAGACTTTTGTTTGCAATAATTACTTTTTGACCAGTACTGGTAAATTAGAGGGTAATTATTTAATATAGTAGATGTAAATTGTTAAAGGAGATATTTCTAACAGGAGTAAAATATTCTGAAAGAGTTCTTAAAGCTCCAAATACTATATTTCTGACAGAGGGAACATTTAGTCAAAGCAAGTTAAATATACAACCACATAAATAAATGGAGAAACATTTTATAATATCTCTCTGACATATCATAAAGATATTACTAGTCAATGTATGCTGTGACCTTTCATGGCCAGTAAAATTGTTGGGATGGATTGGAAGGCTGTATCCATGAGTAAAACAGAGGCAAGGTAGATGGTAATTGCAGATAATGGGCTAAAACCAAAATAAAACAGAGCCAGGATTTTGAATAAAATGCTTAAAACCCATGGAGAAAAACAGTAATTGAAACAAAACCCATTTCCAACTTACACATTTGAATAGTGGAATGAAATTATGCTAATCTAACATATCTGCCTTATTGTGCTATTCTGTTCATTATGCTCCATGCATAAGTATGAGATGGTTATTATCCCTCTGATAATGGTCCTTACTTATCTGCTTCAAATTGGTAGGCTTTTTCTGAGCACAGCAAATACTGTCTTTTAAAGGATCTTGTTTGCCAAATGAGCTTTCTCTGCTTGTTATATTGTATTTTAATTTAGTTTTGTTTACATCATGTAAAATGTATTGCAAATAATATTTACTAAATTGTATTATCTGTTATTTGATGCCTACATGTTACTGGGTACCTCCCACATCATCTCTGGAGAATTCCATATCCAGTTCCTAAGAATTATGTTGCATAATAAAAGTCAGTCATGGCTGGCATCCTGTGTCTAGTCAGCAGTACTGGGTACTTCAGAGAAAGATTCAAGCTGTCCTCATAGTGCAACTAATTATGTCCCTGGGAGGTATTTCATAGGGAATTGTGGTTGGTGATCATTGCACTTAAGTGGCCTTAGTGTTTTTCTGATTTGCATTTTACTTATGACTGTGTCTAGAGTTAATTTTTTGGGTAAGATTATTTTTTTCCCCTGCTAAATCTTACTATTTCAGGGTATTGTCTGAAGTTCAGCATTTTGCTGACACCTGTTATGTGGTGGTCACACAGTGAGATGCAACTTTGTATTTGCAGTGAGGTCCAGAAGCATCCTGAAATATTTACTGTGACATGATTTACACCCTGAATTTCAAAAGCAGCTGGTCAGTCTAATGCTGAGCTCTCCTTAAGTTTGGTCTTGAAGAGCTATTATGATCATGTCTCAGTGTTGCATAGATCTAAAACTAAGGCAATTCTGTAGACCTGAAGTGATCACCCTAGCCTTTCTTTCTCTATTGTGGTTAGTTTTTATATATTTCAGTACCTTCTGAAATATATCCTTTCTAGCACAGTTTCAGCATGAGGGCTAGAAAAAGCTTTTCTTTGCCTTCCATGTTAAATTAGCCCTTAGACACTTGGTCAGTCTTCACTTGGAAGACAGGAGTTTGAGCAACCTTGGGTAAAAAGTCCCCTTGCAACTTCGGAACTTCTATTGTGTGTGGTTGTAAAACAGGGCATTGTACGCACCTGGTAAACAAGGATTCAGAGAACAAGCTTGTTGATGAGGTTTACGTGACAGCCAAATACTTGTCAGTGGATGCTGAAAACAGACGCTGTCCCATTAGACTGTGTCATCCTAAGTACTTTACTGAAGCACAACCATAATTATTTTCAAAGGCAGTAATCCTTCCTCGCAGATGGCGCATGACCATTTTTATTCCTTAACTGTTCAGTCAAGCTCTACTCTGAAAATGTGGCTGGAAATTTGGCCACAATTCTTAGAGATGTAGTTTATTAAATGAATTCTACAGATGCCAAGTTTTAGCAATTTTTATTTTGGATCTATATCAGATGCTTTGCGTTGTGTGAATGTGTATAAAAGATTTGTTTAAACTTAATCAGTGACACATAACCCAGATTTAATCGTGGCTTGCTTTCTGTAGTGGCCAAATCCTTTTCTACTGGGCGATGACTGCTGAGTCAAACACCATTTAGAGCTTTATTCTGCAAAGTAATCTGCAGATTAATCTCAGAATGGTGTGAGACTCTTCTCATTTAATCTGGCAAGAGCACTGCTGCGGGAGATAAACGGCAACGAACTCTGACCAATATGATCAAGCGTTGACAATTTATTACAGGCAAGCAGTGTCTTTTATAGAAAAAGCCTCAGAAGACTAGAACATTCAATAACATCTGGTTGGTTACATTCTTTAGCCAAGTGTTAGCAACGGTTTTATGATTGGTTGTTACAGTAGTAAGTGATTCCCAGGCTGCGGCCACAACAGCAGATGGTTTCAAGGACACAGCTATCAGTTCCTTCATACGCATCCCTCTTAACAACCGTCCGTGCCAACTTTCTCAAAGCTTTCTGCACATACGCAACCTATAGTAACCTCCACACATTCTTTAGTAACCTCCAAGCAGGGCCTCACAGCCTTTGGTTCACTAATTTACAAATGTCAAGCAATTGTCTGGATAGCTCACAGTCCGTTTTCAGCAAGAAACGCTGCAACACACTGCAGGTATGAAGCGCTTGACAGTGCTGACTGGACACACTGAAACAGAGTAGATCTAAGTTAGTTGCATTTGCCTTCAGAAGAGCATCTACCTGTAGTATAACTTTCTTCCTGTTGCACCTTTTAAGATCTATCAGTGCATTATAGTAAATGCACAGACACCAACTTTCAGTTTCTGAGACCTTCTTTAGCATTTTGCAAATTTTATTTAGTTTTTCACAATGCAGATGTATCTGATGAAAAAATACCTTTAAATTCTGAGTGTTTTGTTGGAAAAATCACTGAATTGGATTAACGTGGTCAGAATGCACTCATCAAAAAAATGACTGATTTCCAGACAAATACTGTGTTGGATTTACATTAGAAGTGATTTTTTTTAAGGGGTAGAACAGAGGATTTCCAAACCCATTTTGAAGTACTTCAGCTTTCACATGTAAATAACTGAGAAAGATGGTCCTAAAACAAGCTAAGTTGAAACAACCCATCTTTCTTTAGCAGTCATCTTTGTAGCATCAGTTATTGTAAATTATTTACTTTTGCTTTGAACAGGACAGATAAAACAACATAATAGTGCATATTGTAGTCTTGGGGTCATCTGTAATAGCAGAAATTTTCTCAAGGGCTTTTCTTAGAAGAAAAACAAGAGGCTTCTGTTCTTGTGGTACTTACAAGAAGTCAAGCATGTACTTTTGGAGATTAGAGGTTTTGACTTGACAATAGGAACAATTAATATCATGAACATATTTAAGGCCGCCTGTGAAAATCAAGTGTGTGGAGTTGGAACATCTTGCCATGAATATAGATTAGCATGAGTGTTTTCAGGCATGAAACACAAGCGTGTTTTTTAATTTGCCAGGATGCATTGACTCAAGTGTTTCACAACATCCTAGATAGAGGAATAGAAATGGAATAGAATTAAAGGTTTCGTTTATAATACATTAAAATCTTGAAAACGAGTCTGATCTGTCCTCTAAGGGAGTGTTGTTTGGGTTGCTGTGGTTTTGGGTTTTTTTTGCCAGAGGGTGTGTATTTTCAAAATGTTCTCATGCATATGAAAGTAGCCTGCATGATATATTCACAGACTGGTTTTAATTCTCTGCCTTGAAAGAGCTTTAAGAGCAAATAAAATTTGCCTCTACGTTTTTGTATGCTCTTGAAGTGGCAAAGAACTTTCTTGATTTCTTGTTAATAAAGGAAATAAAATACTAGGAATAATATTTAAAATTTTCTGGTGGCATAATTCTTGAGATTATTTTAGGTTTCTTTTAATCAAATTTGATTAAAAAATTATCTTCTTTGCTTATATTAAAGATAGCTTTCTATAGAGTTACATTTAGTTCCACTTGCTAGGAAAATGTATTAGCATGATTTATTAGTAAGCATTTTTACTTTATCTCAGTAGTTCTGAGCTCATTCTGATATTAAGGTGATACCAGCATTTGTATTCACTAATGAGCACTTAACCCTAAACAACAAAAGGGAAATAAAAATACAACAAATACCAGATATTTCATACATAGCAACACTGATTGCTATCAGAGATCCACTTAATAGGTAATCTCCCTCCTCTAGTTTTCAGATCCCAGATGGATTGTATCCTTATCATAACCCTCTGGACCTAGTGACCCAACCAGTTTTCTTCCCACTTCCATATCTCACAAGTATGTTTACATCTCCAGCTTGGCTACAAGGATACTATAGGATACAGTGCTGAATGCTTTTCAAGAGTTAAACTACATCTGTTGCTCTCTTCCTCTTCACAGAGCTGGTCATCTCATCAGGTGTGGCTGTTAAGTTTTTTATGTACCCTTTGCCCTTGGGAATTCATGCTGGTTGTGCCCAGTCATGATTTTATCATGTGCCTGAAAGTGGCTTCTTAGACTAGCTCCATTACTTTCCAGAAAGTGAGGTTGGGATGACTCAGCATACAACTCCTGTAAATGCCTTTTGCCCGTGAGTGTGATGATTAGCATTTTCCAGTCATCGGAAACTTCCAGTTTGCCATGACCTCTCAAAGCTGATATTGAGTGTTCTCACAAAACTGTTTAAGGTTTGTTTTGTTTTTTTTTTTCTTTCTTTCCCATGTCCCACTGAGAGAAAATATATGATTTGAAAGAATGTAGAGTGGAGGACTGGTTTTGCTTATTCACACAAAATGTACCATCAGTAGTACATTATAGTGGATATGGCAGAGAGCTTCAACAGTGATTTTCCAGTTCACTGACTATTGCTTTAAAGAAAAGAAATTCAGCATAAGTATGACATTAACATTAAATTATAAGACCCTTCTTAATTTTAAATTTAAGCTTAAAGAAGAGTCATAAAAAAGCTACTGTTCATCCCTACAGGCTCTCAATAGCCTTTTTATCCAACAAATGCTACCTGATACAGCATCTCAGAGAGAAAATTGCATTACATTTATCCTCCCTTATTGTGTGCAGACTAGATGCAGAGATCACAGGAGAGAAATACTTATATTAAATGTTGTTTATTAACAGATTTTTACTTGATAATTTTCTCATCTCTATTCCTTTTCTGCTCATAGGATGACTGAAAATACCTTTTTACTTGGTAAACCTGAACTTAAATAGGAGTGGTGGTTTGCTTTACATTCTGTTGATGTATTTAATGAATGTCTACTGTGTGTCAGAAATATATATAAACAAAACAAAAAAAATCTGTTCCTAGGGTTGGTGACATCTTTATTTTTGATAAAAATTATCTGGAAAGACTAATAGCAAGTGCAGTTCTATCACTACTTAAAAATTTCTGTGGGTATGTGTAGGATGTATGTATTAAGTTCAACTTTTACTATGCTTTTAGTGTGCCACCGGGGCCTTTGTTTTGATTCGTTCATTTAGGACCTAAGCAGAAGTGCATGGAGATGTTTGTAAGCTCTCCCATTACTTTCAGTGGGTTCTAAATCCGAGTAAATATCTCATCATTTGCTCTAAGCAAGAATTTAATAGAAATATTAAACATTCAAAGCTGTTGTCGTGGTTTAAGTCTCTAAAACTCACAAAAGTCGCTCGCTCACTCACTCACTTCCCCTCTTTCTTCCCCCAGTCCCGGGGGGATGGGGAGGAAAATCAAAAGAATGCAACTCGCACAGGTTGAGATAAGAACAGTTTAGTAACTAAAGTATAACACAAATCACTACTGCTACCACCAATGATAATAATACAAGAGAAATACAAAGAAAGAGAATACAACTGCTCACCAAGCCTGACCCAGCCACTGCACCCCCCAGCAGCGACCCCCCCAAATACCAAAAACCTGACCATGCCATGTACTCCCAGTCCACCACCACATCCTTCCGGGTCTCTGCTCTCCGTGTTCACTTCCTGGCCATGACGTGCTGTGGTATGGAATAACCTCTTTGGTCAGTTTGGGTCAGGTGTCCTGTCTCTGCTTCCTCCCGGCTCCCCTCCTCCCTGGCATAGCATGAGATGCAGAAAGTCCTTGGCCAGACCAAAACATTACCAAGCAGTAACTGAAAACACTGGTGTTATCAGCGCTGTTCCCAAGCCCAAAATCAAAAACACAGCGCTGCACCAGCTACCAAGAAGGAGAAAAAATGACTGCTGCTGAACCCATGACAGCTGTAAAGAATATTTTTTAATTTATTGTCACTAACATGTCTTAGCTTTGTCTGAAAGAATACTGACTGAGCAATCTATAAGAAATTTATAAATTAGTTATTAAAAATCTTTATAGTGTTATTTTTAAATCACTTAATTCCAATTTATTTCAGTTTTAATTCTAAGTCAGGGAAGGACCTGAAGGAGCCGTAGGTGAATGTTGTTTGGACAGGTAAAGAGAGAGGATTTGCTTCTAGTTCTTTTCAGTTTTAGTTTTCAGTCTTTTTAATATGTCATCTCTCGCTGGCTACCAAACTTAGCAGCCAAGTATAAAGTTTTCCATCACCATTTATAGATT
This sequence comes from Myiopsitta monachus, assembly GCA_017639245.1. Lineage (NCBI taxonomy): Eukaryota > Metazoa > Chordata > Aves > Psittaciformes > Psittacidae > Myiopsitta > Myiopsitta monachus. Next base: position 15,935,155 of record CM029923.1, on the reverse strand, counting down.
TGTTTTTTGAAAGGTAGGATCTAGTGAGTCTTATCTCTGTGTGTATTTATTAGATCTGCACTAGTGTGTGATAAATAATTGCACCATGTGAAGTGGTAGACAGGTTGTTTAATTATCTATGAATCATAAACGTGAACACATACACCACGTTCCTTTCTGTTTTCTCCCAGTCTTTTCCCCTGAATTATGCTTGCTTAAAGCAAACATGTCAGTATAAATCAGAAACATCCTATTTTATACAGCCTGTTAATTAGACATGCTGTTATGTGTAGAACTATTATTCTGATAGGAGGGTCTGTTGGCACTCATTCACTAAACATGCTGTCATGGTTTAAGCCTCTCACACAGTTCGCTCACTCACTGCCCCTCTTTCTTTCCCCCAGCTCCTGTGGGGATGGGGAGGAGAATTGAAAGAATGTAACTCGCACAGGTTGAGGTAAGAACAGTTCAGTAACTAACGTGTAACACAAACCACTGCTGCTACCACCAATACTAATAATGACAAGGAAAATACAAGGGAAGAGAATACAGCCACTCACCACCCAATACCAAGCCCGACCCGGCAGTGAACCCCCCTCTTCTGGGTCCCTGCCCCCAGTTTTTACATCTTGGGCATGACATGCTGTGGTATGGAATACCTCTTTGGTCAGTTTGGGTCAGGTGTCCTGTTTCTGCTTCCTCCCAGCTTCCCATCCTCCCTGGCAGAACATGAGATTCAGAAAGTCCTTGGTCAGACTAAACATTCTAAGCAGTAACCAAAACCATCCACGAGGATGATCAGAGGACTGGAGCACCTCCCATATGAAGATAGGATGAGAAAGTTGGGGCTGTTGAGCCTGGAGAAGAGAAGGCTGCATGGAGACCTCATAGCAACCTTCCAATATTTGAAGGGGGCCTATAGGGATGCTGGGGAGGGACTCTTTATTAGGGACTGTAGTGAGAGGACAAGGGGTAACGGGTTCAAACTTCAACAGGGGAAGTTTAGATTGGATATGAGGAAGAGATTCTTTCCTGTAAGGGTGGTGAGGCACTTGAATGGGTTTCCAAGGGAAGTTGTGAATGTTCCATTGCTGGCAGTATTCAAGGCCAGGTTGGGCAGAGCCTTGGGTGATATGGTCTAGTGTGAGGCATCCCTGCCCATGGCAGGGGCGTTTGGAAGCAGATATACTTAAGCTCCTTTCCAACCCTAACTATTCTATGATTCTATCCGTGCTGTTCCCAGGCCGAAAGTCAAAAACACAGCACTGCACCAACTACTAAGGAGAAAAATGGCTGTTACTGCTGAACCCAGGACACATGCCTATCTCTCAGCCTGAAGTATTTTTGCTGCTATGATGTGCCTAATCATTAAGGAATTAATTCAATCTCAGTTTATATAAATTGCAGAGGTTTTCTATTGCCTGTAAAAACTAGATCCTAGGGCATACTTCTCAGTGGGTTCAAAGGGTATAGCTCTTGTAAAGTATTTCCAGTGTTTCAGGGACTATTGCAGCTGGGGTTTAAAAATTATTCTGCCTCTGAAATATCTCTGGGATACTCTTGTTTTACTGTCACTTTAGCTTGACGTGTAGGATGATATACACCTAATCTTCTGATTAACTGTTGAAATTAGTTAGAATCTACAAAGCTATTCCTAGTTACTCTTCATCAGGGAATGTAACTATAGGACAAGGAGTAATGGGTTTAACTTTAAACAGGGGAAGTTCAAGTTAGATAAAAGGAAGAAATTCCTTACTATGGGGATGGTGAAGCACTGGAACAGGTTGTCCAAAGACGCGGTAAATGATCCTTCCCTGGCAGTGTTTAAGGCCAGGATGAAGAGAGCTTTGGGTGACATAATCTAGTGTGAGGTGCCACTGGCCATGTCAGGGAGGCTGGAACTAGATGACCTTAAGGTCCTTTCCAACCCAAACCATTCTATGATTACTTTTCTTTTGTAGATAAATAAACCAGAAAATAATACATTTATCAGCACTTTAGCAGTTAACTCCATTAATATTCCGTCAAAGTAGATTTATGAGTTAATTCTACATTGAGATGAAGGTGATAATATATACCTTGCCACATGATTGTTTCAAGTTGTCTGCAGCCTTAGGCAGACATCCTATACCTGCCACATTTAAAAGGTTAGCTCTGTATCTGGGATAATGTTTACAGCCTCAATCTCAAATTTGACTGTGTTTTTCTTGGTCTCTACTATTTCAAGGATATAAAGCAACTATAAACCTGTCTAAGGAACCTGGTCATCCTAGTTTCTAGCTGCCCTGCAGGTCTATGATGTTGTGAAGCAGTGGGAGTAAGGGGGGGGGGGAATCTAGCTCTCAGTGTGATTTCTCTGTTAATTAAAGAAATAAAGTATATATTTGCATGGTTAAAATATTGTGCTCATTTTTCAAAAACAAATTTAATTGGGGGAGGAGGGTAAGAGGAGGAGGGGAGGAGTATCTGTACTGACTTGAAAGCATACTCCAGTGGGTATGGTAACATGTCAGTCTAATATTGTTATTTGCTTTGGTCACAAAGAGCTACTTCACCTATGCAAAGAATGCTTTTTCAGATCATTAAGATGGAATTTTTGATAGACTGCAACTTCTGAAATCCTGTGGATTAAATCTATTTTTAGCTCTTATTTTTCATATTGCAAATAAGAGGAGATTCTAAAAAGGAATAATTTACCAAGTGTAATAAAAACAAAAGGAAAAACAAAGTCAGCATTGAAGGTCAGTTTCTTATTCAGAAAACCGTATGAGAAATATAGTTTAGTATTCTGATGGTTTTTGTGTGAGGGATTCAATGTTTCTTATTTCCAATAAAAACAGCAGAAAACTTAATCATTAAACCCTAACTTATTCTTGAGGAGTTCTGGGAGATTAGTTATTCATTCTTGCAGGTATAATGGAAAAATAAATGTGACATCTTGAATTGGAAGTGGCTGAGAATGTTTTTACAGGCAATGTGTTATGTTTTTAAGTGTGTTCTGTTCCCCTCAATCAACCTTAAACTCTTTCAGGCAATCAAAATACATTTTGATGATTGATGTATTGACCCTTTGCTAGGTAATTCTATTTTTCCGCTTGAAAATTAAGACTCATTAATCACTCATGCTCACTGAAGTCAATAGGACTGTAAGTCAAAGTTTTGAAAGAGGTCTTACAGAATTATGTATTCTAACAAAACTAGACTTGGAAAAGACTTGGAGGCCTCACTATTACTTAGAAAATTCTAAGGTGAAGGTGAGATCTTGACCTGTCTAATTTCAGCTAGGTGCTCTCAAGAGTCAGTTGAAAACGGTGATGATTCATCTCATGTATGTTAGATACCTGTTTTAGCCTAGAGTTGCATCAAATTATTGAATGAATAATTGCTGCACATAAAGCAATTGCTACTGTTCTTGTCAGGGGCACACAGCTTGTATTCAAGATGCTGTATTTTTAATACAAGTATATGCACAGCTGCAGAACTTCTGGTTGAGTATTATTTATACAGCAGTAGTAAAAGTATGTATAAGATACAGATACTGCGCGTAAAGCAGGTTATGTGTCTGCCATTTAGATGACAATTTCAAAATGTTTGTCTAACTTTATTGCAATTATTCTTATCTCAAGTGCTGTTGAAAACTTACCTAGAACTCATACAAGTTATTAGAAGGAAAAAAAAAAAACAGCCAAAAACCAAAACAAATCCCCTCGATTTCATCACTTGAAGAAGGCAAAACTGTAGCAGTGAGAGTTTGTTTGGCTTACTACCCATTTGAGTAGGTTTATTAAATCAAAGCAAGTGTTAACTGTCAAGAATTTTTTTCTAGGTAGTTTAAGCTAGTATCTCTTGCCACTGCGATTAAAACCTCATTTGGGATGATGAGTACTTTTGCAAATGCAATTAAATATAGACATAGTTTTTAAAATTTGTATTTCATCCTTTTTCTGGGTGGGGACGGTCATAGTATATTAAATCTTCCTGAGTGTATGGTACGGTATTTTGAGTTTTAATGTAGAGACTGTGGCAATCATATTCTTATGTTAACAGCATACAATGCAGTTAATTGTTTTTATTGGAAATAATTTGAATGTAATATTCACTTCCAAGGGAATTTCACTCTTGTTTGGCATCAATTAACTTGACATAAAAATCATTTATTGCAATTCCCACGTGAAGCAGAAATATTTGTCTTACATGGAAAATTATGCTTGGCTCTTTTTATTTTTATGTTGCTGTAATTTTATTCCACTGCAACTAATTTAACATTAATTAAAGTCCAGATTAACATTTCAATGCTAATACATTGACATTGGGAATTGCTAGGATTTTCTTTTTATGCAATGTAGTTGGGAATCAGGGAGCACTCATTTTTCTTGTTGGAAACTTGGTGGAACTACCTTTCTGTCAAACTCTGTGTTCCGGAATAGCATAGAGGATAGAATTCTTTATGTCTCAGTTGACATGCTTTAGAATGTGTGAAAGTATCAAGGTATAACTCCAGCCTCATTGCTGTAGGATCTGTATTCTCCAGAACTGCCCTAAGCAATGGGTCTAGATTCTCTTCAATGTAGGGATCTCCCTCTTCTTTTAATGAGACTCTGTGATCATTTGTTGATACCCTTCAAAGATGCAGTATTCCCTGAAAAACATAAAAGCAAGCACATAGCTGGTCATTGTCTCATTCTTGCCACTACACATAATGATTCAATTTTATTATTGAGGGAAAATTTCCATAGTCTTGTCAAATTGAAAAGCAGACATCTGTTGACTTGCATTAGTGTAAGCACTAGAAATTCATTAGCAGAAACTATTTGTTCTGTTAACCTTCAAAATTCTTGAACTGTTTAATTTCTGTTGTATTATGAAAGAATCATAGAATAGTTTGGGTTGGAAGAGACCTTTAAAGGTCATCTAGTCCAAACCCCCTACAATCAGCAGGGACATCTTCAAATAGATCTATGATATACAAAATGCATAAATAGCATAGTTATACACAAACTTAATTCAGCAAAATATTATTGGAAGTCTACTCCAGCTGTGCATCTTCAAGCAGTGGAGTTGCTGTCAATGACTTTGCAAAAACAAACTGGAAATACTGCTGGTCATACAGTCATAGTGGCACAAGAAGGTAATTCACTTTGTCTTACAACATGTCAGTTCTGTGCTTCTTAGAGATTATTTTGATTTTGTATTTTCTTTCATTATAATGCAAGTGCAGTCCTCTGCAGGAGGAAGGACCTGGGATATTCACTCAGGAACTCTTGAATCAGTACAGAAGATACTCTATTGGTAAAATAGTTAAAGCAGTCTCCACATAACCCCTTTGATCCACAGCTGCCTGAACAAGCTGTGGTGCTTAATTGTCCTGACTGTTAATCAGCCCCTTGTCTTGTCTGTGAATAGCCTGTGAACCTTCTGCTGTTTTTGAGGCTGTTTGTTATTCAGTGTATGTTTTGCACAGACAAATTTGGATTTTTTTTTGCATTCAGATTGTTCACTACTTGTCCAAGGAATGACTTAGGTTACAGATAAATTCCCCTGGAAATCTACTTCTCAGTTATTAAGTGGATATATATGAAGAAAGAGCAATATGAAAGTTTGCATATTCTGTATTCATAAAATGGACCCATGAGTAAGACTGCATCTAAAAGGTCTTAATTTATAAAATAAAAATAATTTTCCATACTTACATATGTGGCTGCCAGAAATGACACAAAGACTGAGGTTAAATTACTGGAAAGGAGTGTGATGGGAAAGGGATTTATTTTCTAAAGATGGAGATATATCCGTTAGTTTCAGATTATAACTGCATGAATATTTCTCATATTTCATAGAACTTTGTCATAGAAGTCTCACTCTAATCTGCATCAACAGGGTTATATTATTATTTTGTTTTTCACAGCCCTTCAATTTGTAAGCCTTTCTTTCCATCAGTAATATTCCCTGGGTGCTCAGTTATTCAGCAGCTACTGGATAGTGCATTTTTCAATTGTCATTAGAAGAATGCTCATTTGACTACAGTCCTGAGAAACCAGCTAACAACTTGAAGGCAATTTCAAAGAGTTAATGACAGGTTAAAAACAGAGACAATTCAGTTGTGTAGAATTCCCTTTTTTATCACTTGATAAACTATGAGATAGTTCATTGGAGGTAGTTAATAGTAGTACTGATTGGTGGAAATGAAAAGGGAGTCAGATCCCATACTGAGGAATGTAGTACTTTTACTACTTCTGAGGGAGTAGCAGAAAATTAGAATGTCCCAGCAAGGCAAATTACAGCAGTTTGGAAGTTACAGAGCCAACAATGTCTCTGGGCAAAGAGAAGAATTTTACAAAGAACCGCGTAAGAGAGTGTAAAAGAAGAAAACTGTCTTGGAAAAATATTCAGAGGAGAAGGCATGAGAGGGATGGCTGTTACTCATAGCTTGATTTAAACCCAGAAGTTAACAGTGTTACTTCAATCTGAAACTGGTTCTACTGAGTAGAAAATGTCACCATCTTAAGAAAAATGTGTTCCATCAAAGCATGTTCCCCGAACTTGACTCAAATGGGAACTTTACACTCGTCTCTCTGAATAATGCCTTTTTCTGTTTGTTGTGTTTTGGGTTTTTTGTTTGTGGGTTTTTTTTTTGTTTGTGTTTTTGTTTTGGTGGTTGTTGTTGTTGTTTTTTGCTACTCTTTGAAATAATCAGAGCAATTGGAAAAAATGTGTCCTGTTAGAGATTACCTCTAAATTTTTCATCCTTACTGCTCTAATGAAGGCAAATTTTGAAATTACATAGAGACTCAGAATTTGCCATATAGTGAATTTGAAATTAGTTTAATTGTGGCTTTCTTAACATTAGATATTTCATTGCAATATGGCAATTACATTGAGGCGATTACTGATGAGACTATGCATATCTTTATTATAAGTGATTCAAGGGTTTATTCTGATTTCTTGGTCCCTTAATCCACTGTAAGCATATGAACATATGGTTTGAAGATTTCTGAAGGGAAAAGTTACTAGGTGCACAGTGGATGACTTTGTGCTAGTTAGCCATATGCTGCAGTGCTTTTAAAGAAAAGCTGCTGATTTAGTGTCCTTTGAAAAGAATTCAGTTGTGTGCACCAGAAGTGCTGTGGTAGCTGCATTTTTGTTATTTGGAGACATTTAAGGCGTCTTTATCTCCTATGTGTAGGAGACATCTGACACAACAGTACTTCTCCAACTCCCTAAGACAGGCACCAACTGCATATTTATTCCTCATATGATGTTATTCTGTTAGACCAGTAGTTCGTTCGCTGTGTGGTAGTATGATTGCCTGGAGCAAAGCATCTAAAGGTGGAATGATGGCCCAAGTTGGTGACTAGCGCCCTTATCTCTTAGTGGTGTTTGGTAGAGCTGGCTGTGCCCACTGGGTACTACTGTTGATGTCTTCCGTGATGGCTGAACTGCTGCATATAATTAATTTCTTATGAAAGCATAAATACTGGTATACAGTGCCTGAGGAAGGAAATCAGGTATCCCATGAGCTTGCTGCACTGTGATACAATTCGTGCTACTCAGCGGGTAAATGATTCATTGTTATTCTCAGTTGCCTTGTCAGGTAACGCACAAGCATTGAAGGAGAGACACTCCTCCCAACCTGGAGGATACAGAAGTGATTTCCATGAAATTTCAAAAGCAACCACTGGCAAAACCAAGAAATAAATTCAAGACTACAGCATTTCTGATCACTACCTTAATCAATAGCTATTCCACTCTGACTTTCTCTACAGCACTATATTTAATCTAGTTCAGTTTTAAATCTGATACATAAAGATTTTTTGACAACCAGATGTTTTGTCAGCCTCTGCAGCAGCAGAACTGCTGGTATGTATCCATGGGACTGTTCTGCCTTGAAAACAGTGTTGTGTCATGTGTCAATGATACATTTTGCAGTTGTTAGATATTTTGAGGATGAAATAGCTTTGTCTTTGTTCAGTGTAATATATTGTATTAAGAAGTAAACAGCTCATGAAACCTATCATTCTGTGATAACTTGAAAGCTATGACCTGCAGCAAGGTAAATTGTAGAGCTAATGAAATGCCAGACTTGCTAAATGAGCCTTTATTTACCTTGAAATAGGATCCATTTGGAAAACAGGCTGTTTCAGGTCACAGGCATTTAGCCTTCTGTATACTTTGTTTTGATCTTTTTGTGCTAAATAAAGTGTTGCCCTTTGCTGTGAGAGATGAGACGATGAGACATAGCTTGTGTGATATCTCAAATACAAAATATAAAAAAAAACAGCTTAGTTTTTTTTAAATAATATGAATTTGACAGAACACATTTAAATTGTTCTGAAATAAGTAGGACAAGCCAACAAGTGCTGGGGAATTCAACATGAAAGTTTGATTCATATCACATGGATAATTCATACTCCACATTATTTCTCCTTCTAGTTCATGATGAAAGTCATGCTAAAATTCTAATCGTGCTATAAATTACCAAATTCTCCTTCCTTCTCCTAAAAATAGCTTTGTTTTCCTCTGCAACTTATTCTTTATCTGTAATTAGAACTGTAACAAAACTATTGTTTTGTTGCTTTTTGGTTGACCTTGATTGGTTGGTTGGTTTGGTTTGGGTTTGGTTTTTTTTTTTTTTTTAGACTGGTTTCATTGTTCTTAGCCCTTAAAAATACCAGTTTAGTAAATGATTTTCATCCAAGTCTTCTGTTCTTGTTAAGGCTATCCCATCTATGTTAGGGTTTGGACCAAAGTGCTTTGAAGTCAGTAGGAACTGCCCTGCTTTCCTTACAGGTAATTTTTGGAAGAGTCATTAGATTTAATTACACTCCATGTAACTATAAAACTCTTGGTTTGAGAAGTAGGTCTGGTCTGTGTTCTAGAATATTGATTTTAATCTTAATAAAGTGAATTTATTCTCCTCAAAGTTGTGTAATTCACTTCACTTGACTGTTTCTGCTCTATCTGCAAACATGATTATACATTTATGCAGTGTTTTATAGGAACATGTAGCACTGAGGTATGGCATAAAAAGTATATTGATACGAGTTTGAATAGTTAATGATTTTAAATAAGGTCCTCTAAAAATTTTGTTCTGCCCACTGCAATAGGAAGTTCTGTGACAGGAAATATATTTTGTTGCAGACTACTTAAGAAATATTTTAAGCAGGTTTAAACTATTTTTGTAGGTGTGATTTTTTTTCATAGACATTAATAGACATTTCACCTGTGGAGTTAGATACTTTTCTTGCCAACAAGTATGGTGAGTTGAATGCAATTTCTACCCTCATGCTCTGCATCAGATATATTCAGTCTTAGAAATAAAATTAATTGTGTAGCTTTATGTCATATAATTCATGCATAACTTCTTCACAAAGTGCTCAAGCTTAGGAGGAAGGTTGCTTGATATGCTTAGAAAAAAAAATCATTCAGCCAAATCAATTTCTGCTCACCTGCCATTCTCTAAGCAAGAAAAAGCATCAAACTCATCCTAACTAAAACATGCAGCACATGCAGTAAAAAGAAGCCTTATCTATAAAAACACCTGCAAAATGAAGATTTGATTTATTAAGTGTTATCATTTCTCCTCCAACATTTTTTCAGTGTCACTTTTTGAGTAAATTACTATTGTGCAGCATGTTTTAAAATCTGCTCATTATCTTCCTTTTCACAGTTCCTTATGGTAAAGGTTGTTCTAGACCTGTGCACTAGTAACCTAAACACTCTTTGTGTATTCTCTTCAGTTATGCTTTATGCTGTAGAAGAAATAAATTTTTAGGGTTATTAATAATTTCTTTCATATAAAATATGGGATTTCAGTTAGTCCTTATAAAACAGCTTTATGGCCTATACAGCATTTAGGTTAATGTAGCTTTTCAGCCACACTAATTTTTTAAAAACTTTCTTACAATTTTACTTTCTACATGCGTCTTTCTTACCTTATTTAATGAAAGAATTCTTTGGAACACGTCATTCAAGTTCTAAGGTTTCCATATAAATTTTATTTTGCTGGGATCTGTGATAGTAATCTCTAGAGTTGGCTTTGCAGTCGTAACCTATATTGTACAAAGCTCTAAGCATAAAATGTGTCTTTGAACAGCACTTGGCAGTAAAAGATCAGAATTTGTTATCTGCATGTAGGTGTCATGAGCATTGTGCATTGATAGCTCAGTTTATAAAGCATCATCTATATCCTGTACATGAAATATTATCAAGTGGTTATGAGATTAAGTTAAAACCAGTTTATATTTCATTCTCTGAGATAAGGGAATGGCAGTTTTCCCTGAGGAAGGCAATCCTTCTCAAGGTTACACAAAAGGACTTAAGCCAAAGAAGAGCTGAGCTTTATGGAGAAGACCTTCTTCTGAAGAAAGTTGCTTCAGAACAGTTGGACCCTGAACTGTATGATAGAATGAAAATGTCGAAACAAAATGAATCACAGTTTCACTTCTAGTGTGCTATCTGGAGTATCTACTTGTTAAAAAGCTGTTTCTGAAATGCATATTCAAACTCAGTGAAAGCTTTGGCTGGGGTGGCATGAGAAGTAAAAAAAGCCTCGAGTGTGTAATCACTACTCAGCAGTAACAAAAACATCCCTGTGTTATCAACACCGTTTCCAGCACAAATCCAAAACGTAGTCCCATACCACTTACTCTGAAGCCAATTAAAACCAGTATAAGTGTATACCTGAAAAGCAGCTGTCCTGGGTTCAGCAGCAGCAGTCATTTTTCTCCTTGGTAGCTGGAGCAGCACTGATAACACCAGTGTTTTCAGTTGCTGCTTGGTAATGTTTTGGTCTGACCAAGGACTTTCTGAGTCTCATGCTCTGCCAGGGGGAGTGGGGGGCCGGGAGGAAGCAGGGACGGGGCGCCTGACCCAAACTGACCAAAGAGCTATTCCAAGCCACAGCTCGTCATGCCCAGGATGTAAAATACTGGGGGCAGGAACCTGGAAGTTTCTCTCTCTCTCTCTCTCTCTCTCTCTCTCTCTCTCTCGGCTCTCTCGGGTGGTGAGTGGTTGTATCCTCTTCCCTTGCATTTGCCTTGTCATTCTTATTGGTGGTAGCAGTAGTGATTTGTATTATACCTCAGTTACTGGACTGTTCTTATCTCAACCTGTGGGAGTTACATTCTTTCGGTTCTTCTCCCCATTCCCCCCCCTCCCCCCCCCATCGGGGGGAAGAGAGGGAGAAGTGAAATTTACAGCTTAAACCATGACAGCAGCATAGTACGTTTCATGGTATATTGGATACCTGGTTTGTTTACTGCTGTGATCAAGCTAGCAACAAGCTCATATAGGAAAAGTGTAGCTGAGAAAACAGGACCAGAACTCACAGAGACCAAGAAAGTATTATTGGCTTGGCTTGACCAGCTAGCAGTTCTTCCTCTCTGTTTGCTTCTGCTTTAGTAACCTCATTTGAAGAAAGCTCTTATTTCTGTATGACACAACTGCAGGTTTTGATGCTGATGATATTGTGGTCAGTTATCTGTCAGTTTTAGTAGTCACTATTGCTACCTCAATCTCTATTTACTCCTCCATTAATCTGTTCTGAATGGCCATCTTTAAAATGTCATTTTAACTTCTTATTTGAGTATTGTCGTGGTTTAAGCCATTCAGCTGCTGCTGAACCCATGACAAGTAGGTCATCATATGTTTCTTATTTCATTTCATCATATTGACATGGGATTGAAGAAGGTTTTGCTGTAAACTTAGGAGTCTCCCTTTATAACTGTTTACTATCAAAAAGCTATCACTTGCTGTCGGTAACATCACGGGTGCTTGCCTACTAAAAGCAGGTCCTTTAAATATTATTCGTATTGTTTGTCAGTGACTTCATACAACTGATATACTAAAAGCTGATTTTGAGAAGAGAAATACTAGAATAGTTTTATTCTAAGCATTAAGGACAAACCAAACTGCTAAAATTCTGTTTCAGGTAGTCCACTTAAAAATCAGCAAATAAAAGCTCTTTCACCTTGGTCCTGTCCCTGTATTTCCCTGCCCCAAATAGGCCAATCTTTCAAAGAGATATCAGCAATCATATCACACAAAATATTACAGCAAAAAAATATAACAGCAGCACTTTCGGGGCTAAAGGTAAAAGGTTATATGATACTTGATCCCATGCTTAATACTCATTCAGGTTGCTTTTTATTGAAGTCTTAGAGTAAGATTTTTCTATGTATTATCTAATATACATTGTCATATTAAGGATTATCAAGATGCTCAGTGTAGTGGTTTTGATTGCTATTGCCCATAAACATCCTGGAAACAGATAGTGATCTAAGTTCTCTCAATATGTCAGTCATTAAACGAGAGTGATAAAATTATCTCTGCTAGTGAAGAGTTTGATGCTTAATTCTTCTCCCATTCTGTTGTGAAAGTCTTATTTTCTTCAGCTGTAGATGGATTGGTCTTAAAATCCTATTGTTTCCCAGGTAAAACTCAGCTTCACTGTTAGAATGAATTTTATAGTGAGACTAGGTTCTTTCTAAATTTCATTGTGAAATAATTTGTCTGTAGTTTAAGCCATAAACAGAGTTTAAAGCCTGTTTTCTCATGTACCACTCACTGGGAGACCCATTGAACAGCATGAGAATATATTTCTGGTTTTAAGCATTTATTCCTGTTATATGGGAATTGGGCCCATAGCAAAATCTGGAATATTTTTCACTGTTTGCAGTTCTCTCAGTGAAACCTTTTTAAAATTCTCGGGCTTGCCAACCTGTGCATCTGCAGTATCATACGTCTTTATGGAAGCACTTCAAAATGAATGTGGGTGTTTTCGAAATATAGCATGCATTTGCACAAGGAGCCATATTTTCTCCAGGTATATTTTATAATCCAGTAACTTTATATGGCAGTACAATGTCCATGAACATTGAGAAAGTCAAGCACCAACTCTTTAGAGTTAGAAAACTGGCAATGAAGTTTTATGTAGAGTGTCCATTTTATATAACTGCCTACTATGGTTTCAGCAGGAAGCTGTCACTGGGAGAAACTGTTTCTGCACTGCAGTTTCATTCCTTCCCAATTTTGTTCCTTCCCAGTTGTATAAAGATTTTACTTCTTTTCAGTTCGGATTGTAGTGTGAACATTAAACAAATAAAATCCCTTTTGTGCAGACAAGGAGCTCTTTGCAGCTAAATGTTCAGCAAGGGCAAAACTTGTATTCTAGATATTTGCCCTAGTGAAACTGTTCAGATGTAATGCTTCTAAAGAATGAACTTTCAGACTCAGTGTGGTTTGGCTAATGTGAAATTTCAAGATAGGGAAAAGTCAAAAGATGTCACTGCAATCTGCAATTGGTATCAGACATGCTAAGTACTTCTCAGATTAAGTCATCTGATCAAGGATCCCTTCATTTCTTCAGCGTTTAGCAGAATATGGTCCTGTTCTTGTTCCATGTGTTATCACAATTAAATGACTAATTATGGGTCTCAGTCTTTATTTAGAGTCTCTATTCTTTTTAAGCTGTTATCTGGACAAGTACATCACATTGAGATTCACCAATCTGGGCATGCAATTCATGTCAATAGTTCTGAAAAAACTTAAATAATTTAAATGTCTGTAATCACAGACACTTCTGAATGGCAGTGCGTTTTCTTTCTTCCTGAGTAACTTTCAATAATTTCTAAATTCAAAATATCCTTAAGTTGTGTTGTCCTTCTATTGTTGGTTAGTCTATTTGCCATGTTTATAATTGGGCAGTCACAATCATAACTAAGCGTAATTCCTCACTGGGGAAGTAGGCAATAAAAACAAGATTGGTTACAAAGCTGATCAGCCAAAGAGGAATGCTGCCAGAATAGCAAATCTGGGGCTTAGCATTTCCCAATTCATTCTGATTCTCATCACTCTATGCAGGGCTGAATGACAGGTGGTGATACCTGTGGTTTGAAATTAGAGCCTTCTGTGTTTCCTATGCCCTATAAGTCTGCATTTGTGTTATTTTGCTTATCATTTTCTCAAAAGACAGTTGTACTTTGTGGGAAAACATGAAATATACACTGTGTTCTTTGTTGCTCTAAGTTTCCACGATACTTTATAACGATATGAAACGGATTTTTCATCTCTGATTTATACCTACTTGAAATCTCTTCTTCAGAAATAAACAGTTTTTCTAAATTAAGGTTGAAAATGAGATTCCTCTCAAATAGACACGTTGCACTCTTTTATGGCTTGTGGCATGACAGGTTTTTGCCAGGTGCAGATTGAACTGCTTGCATTTGGATTTCAATATAAAGTGAGGGTTCTCAGCTTCTAGAAGTATCCATTATTTTCTTTTGAATTAGGATCTTGATTGCTGACACTTTCTGCTGATTGCTGAAAGTTAAGACAATTCCTTTCCTAAGCAGAACGGTTCCTCTCCCTTCATGCTTACTGGCATCAATCTACCACTTAGGGTGAATGAACAGTCACTTTCAGCCAGACTTGTGGGCAGTTTGGAAGAATTATTGTCTCTGTGGATTATTTCCACATGCTACACTCCCCACACACCCTCTGCATTAAGTAGTTTACTGAACTTTACTGTTCAATTATTTTAGTTGGTTTGTTTTGTAACTGAAGGTTTGCTTTTTATATATGAACAGTGATCTGTTTCTAAGTGTCTAAGAGCTGTAGGGACCAAATGTGAGCTTCCTAAGAAACATCTGCAGTAAATAAGTGGAGCAGTCCAGTTTCGTATGCACAGACAGAGACTTGGCATTTATATGATCTTTTTGGATGCATCCTGCTTTTTGCACTTTGCTATGAATAAACTGCCAGTGAAAGCTTGTTTAGATACTGAAGACCTACCAGGTTTTAGCAGTATTAACCTGCATTTCATATTGAAATTCGTAATAGGTTAGTGTATGGTGCTGGCTGCAGAAGAGGAATTTGAAGCAATTCCTGTTTAGCTATTTCTGGGTCAATTGACTTCTATGATATTTCCATGTAAGAACTTATAAAAGAAGAATTTGAGGTACCAGTTCTTAATTGGAATGGTTTAAAAGTAGAAAAACTAGGAATTCTCTCTTCAGCCAGGGTATATTATACACTTGAAATGTCATGTAGCAGATAAAGCTTGGTGAATAATGTCTGCAACAAAAATGTAGGGTAGTTTGATAAAAACTGTCTGTAAAAAGGACCAAATGACCAATATCCATGTATATTTACTGTACCTATAGTATTGCCAGTATGAGACATTTCAATTTTTATAGATTCTCAATAGCAAACATAATGTTTTTGAAAAGGAAAAGCTTATTTCCTTTTTCTCTGCTGCTAACCCATGCGTAACATAGTGCACAAAGAAGATACTCTTTTTAATGAAAGGGCGATATTAGGAGCTGCATCTAAAAGTATCAAATCAAACTTCACATAACACCAGAATACAGTTAAACTGGGAAGCCTAACAACCCTGATGTAACTGTTAAGTAAGGCTCTCATACATTATGTTTAGAACATTACGGTTATAGTGATGACATTACAGCATAACTAATTATTGTTTTTGATTTTCCTGAAGGAACTGATAGGTTCAGTTTAATTTTTTCCCCTCAATTATAAAATGCCCAAGAGCATTTTAAAATTAGGAATCCTAAAATTTGAATTCTAAACAGAACAGGTAAATTTAGTATTGCAGGATGCAGTTATGGATTGACACTTCATGGAGGTTTTCCACATTGATAGAATCATTAAATCTTAGAATAATGAAGATTGGAAAGCCTCTGTGGCACTCACCTGCTCCAACTTGAAAACTAGATCTCTGTGGGACTCCGATTATCCATGTTCTGAATATCTTTATGGGGGCATAATTCCATGTCTCTGGGCAAATATTCATGGGACTAGAGTAAGGCTAAAGTGAGCGTGAATCCCTGGTTTTATGTAGAAATGTCCAGCCTAGCCGGTCCTATAATCTGCCTGCAAAATGTTGGAGATAGCATGGTGTGTAACACCACATGAGTCTGAGAAGACTGTTTTGAACCAGATCACATGTGGGTATGAAACCCACCACCTCATACTGGGATGGCAAAACAGATATGTAGCAGTGTAACTCCACAGCCTCAGACTAAAGAGTCACTACTAACTACTGTTTTTCACAGTTGGTATTTGCTTTACCAAGAGTCCAAATCTGTGCCAGCAGATATGTCTGATAAAAGTATGGTGTGGGAGTATGGTACTTAAATCATTCAACAGCCAGTCAGCCTCAGCTGCTTTGAGGTCAAACCAGCCGCTTCTGAGGAAGGTTAAAGATTCATCTTGAATTTATGGAGTGCTTCTTGAGATCATGAGCTTCAGTGTAGTATAGAGTTATCACTGAGAGTTATAACAGAAAGCTTTTGCTATTGTTTGTACTGGTGGGTTATCACTACTTTCAAAGTTTGAATTTAGTTCTAAGGTTTAGGTCAGGGATCCCAAGGCTACAAGAGCGTACTGTCGACTGAATAATATGTAAATTGAAAAACTTGTGCCTGTTTATGTACATATTTAAATTAATGTTTAAATGAAAGCAAAATCATGTAAGATAATACTTTGGTTTCATTAAAATAAATTGGAATTTTCTATTAATTAGTATCTATTTTTTTCATGGATTTTTATCTGTAATACTGAAGTAAAACACAATCCTGAGGCATAAAATCCAGTCTCTAGGCCTTTACCTTTGGACTAAAGGAAAGTTAAAGCCAAGGATAATCAAAGGTAGGACTTTGCCAGTATAAAAAAGAGGGGAGACATTTACTGAGAAGCAAAGGCCTTAATAATCAGAAGGTAGGTTCTTTCCAATCCCAGTGAGCTTTAGAGCCAGCCTTCTTCCCGATGTAAAAAGTGCCCACTATGTGTAGACAAGGATTTCAGGAATACACTTTGAATAAAGTCCTAAGCCCCCTTTCTCCAAGAAGCATTAAGCACAAGGTATTTAGAAGAAAATACTTTTTTGAAATAGAAAAGCCCGTTACAGACAGGTATATCGCAAAAGAAAATAAGTCTGTGATGACCTGGAAAAGAATTAGCAATTATTTATAAATATGAAAGCATTTGTAATGCTTTTAGAAATGACTTTGTAGAAAGAAAATACTTTTGAAATGAATATGAGAAAGACAAAATTAAAATGCAGCACAGGTATACTTTTGCTTTTGCACCTGTCATTTTGAGCCACCCTGCAGCAATATATATATATAGGGTAAAGCAGTTCATGAGAGAGCGTTTCTGAATTTTAATGACAGCTTCAGGGTTTTCATAACCTGTCAGCTCTGGAAATAATACTACTGGTTTGTAAAAAGTTTCAGTAAAAATCCTATGACAGTAATAATAGTGGGCTATCTGTAGAAGGAGAAAATTGTTTAAAGACTTAGGAAATGTTAAGTGCTAACCTTAGTAAAACCAAGATCAAGATATTTTCAGTCATTCAAAGCAATAACTGTTGGACAAATATAGTGTATTTTACAGCTGTAATTTGAAAACAGCATGTGGCAGATTAGTATAATTTATACCAAAATGTATCTTTATTGAATAACTCATTGCTCTTTCCAGAGGGAGTCAAGAACATAACCTGTCATGTGTACTACTGAAAATCCAAGTAGTTTCCTATCAATTATCTTACGTACATAAGTAGCCTTGAAACTCTAACCCATTAGATGTTTTTATCTTGTAACTCTTCTCTCTTGGAGGGTGTGTGTGTATGTTAATGTCAAAAATGAATGAGAAGGTTGGAGATTCTCTTAGGAGATGATTTCCTGCCAGAAAAGTTCATGGCAGGGATTCGGGTGGTTTCTGAGTTGTGTGTGGTTTTCCTGGTCATTGGTGGGTTTGGTTTTGGGTTTTTTTCTTTCTTTTTTTTTTTTTTTCTTTTTTATAAAGGACCAACAGAAAAACTGTCCATTTTGAAAGATTTGAAACCGCAGACAATGATTTTTGAGTATTTATTGTTAAGAAGGTGCTTGTCTTCAGAGAAATAACTGATGTCATAAGTATTTTTTGAAGTAAGTCTTAGATTCCTCCTGGCTTTAGGTAAAAGTGCCCTGAAGCAACTAAAGTTGGTCAAGAATTGAGCTGAATAGTGAAGACATTTTCTTTCCCAGTCCCTGAAGTTCTTATATAGTAGACTAAGTAAAACCACTCAAGGGTAAATATGTAACATTTCTTAGTAATCAAAAGTAGGAAAAAAGGACTTTACTAATCAAAGATGTAACAGATAACTTCGTAAGATACTGTGTCAACAAGGAGGTGCAGCTCATTACATTGGTGTATTTGTTAATGCTCTGCAGCATGTTTTCAAATAAATACCAGTCAATTACTGCAGATAAATTTATTGTGAATGTGAAATATTCAGCAAAATATTATTCTGTCAGATGGATGAACAGGCTTTGAATGAAAAATCTGCATTTCTGTCAGCAGAAAGGAATTATTGGGGTGCATTACCTATGAAACATCATCTATTTAATTTTTTTTTTTTAGTAATTATAAAGTGCTTTTGTGAACACAGTAATTTAAAAATTATGTTTGAGGTATTCAATGGGAACAAAGTATGACACTGATTTTATGACAGCAGTCACTTCTAGAAGCGTAAATTAGTGTTTCCATAAAAATGGAACTTAATATGGTATTTTTAAAAGGACTGGGATCTACACAGGAACTGTCTCAGTGTAAATGAACAGTGTGCTGCTGCAGTGAAGAAAGCCAGCAGAAAGCGTAAACATCAGAGCATCCCCAGCAGAGAACCCTTGTCAGTGTTCAGTTTTGGTCCCTGCCCTACAAAAGATGATCAAAGGACTGTATGAGGAAAGGCAGAGAGAACTGGGCCTGTTCATCATAAAGAAAAGAAGGCCCTGGGGAGACCTAATCACTGTGTTCCAATATTTAAAGAGTGGCTACAAAGAAGATGGAGATTTCTTTTTTACAAGGACTCACATAGAAAAGACAAGGGGTAATGGGTACAAGTTACTTCTGGGGAGATTCTGCTTGGGCAGTAGAAGAAAATTTTAAGCAATGAAAACTATCAGCCACTGAAATATTCTCCCAGGGAAGTGGTGGATTCCCCAACATTGGATACTTTTAAAATTTGCCTGGACAGGGCACTGGACCACTTCTTGTAGTTCATACTTTGTCAAAAAAGGTTGGACCAGATGATCCTTTTCCCTTCCAACCTGGTATTCTGTGATTCTGTGATATGATTGATGTATAGTAGAAATCCACCTATGTGTATTTCTCCCTAGAGTAAGTGGCTTAATTCACTCAGTCAAGAAAATATGTGAAGTTAATGGCACAATTTAGAAATTAACCTAGATTCAGGTCAGTGTACTATTCAGTGTCCCACTGGTTTCTCCAGTAAGTGATTAAGTCTCATTCTGTTCTATTTTTAAAAAAATTATTATTTTAATGTTACAAGTTTTTAACACTTGTTCCATGTCATTAATCGGTTAGCTTCTTCAAAGTTGTTGTAGAATCATAGAATGATTAGGGCTGGAAAGGACCTTAAGATCTTGAATTTCAGGATAGAAGAAGTATGATGATCATTTACAGGAAGTCAGTCTTTTCTTCTTTTACCAGTAGTACTGTTCAACACATTTTAATCAGTGAAGTCTTCTACTTTGAAAATTAGTTGATTAGTGCAGTCTTATAGGTGTTTGTAAGCCTGAAGAAGACAGGAAGAAAGGAACAGAAGACATATTTTATAGTTACATGGAATCAAAATAGAAGCTGGCTAGTCAAAGGTGATTAAGGTTATGCTCCAGGCAGCATTTACTTGTTAAATTCATCTTTTGACACATTATAAAATGCAGTAAAGGCAACAGAGAACTGGAGAGTTTAAATAAATCTGAAGTTGAAGTTTATTGAAGCCTTAGAAATGCCAGTTTGTGTACATAAAGAATTTGAAACACAAATACAGACTTTGATAGTCCAGTACTCTGTTGTCTTAAATAGGAATAATAAAATCATAAACTAATTGAATTGAATTGTTGTTAATGAAACAAAGCAGGTTTGGTTGTTTATATTCAAATTTGGTTAATTTTTTCTTGTGTTTGAAGTTCACAAATGTTCAAAATCTGCCTCAGATTTAAATAAATATATATGAACTCTCCTGTATTCCTGAAAAATGAAATTAGTAAGAATTTATTTTCAAATGCTGGTGAAAAGAGTGGAGTTTATATGATGGCATTTTGCCGGTAGATCTGTTCCCATCTTCCTTAGGGTTGGGCAGGCATCTTCTGCTACACAATAGCGACTTTTCACTCTGAAGCTCTAATAACAAGAGATTACTTAGTGATGGAAATAGGTTGCTTATCAACAGAATGGGTAGTGTTGCAAAAATTGTGGTAACGATATTCATCAGAGAAGACATGGATGCCAGAGATAATATTAGATATTAGATAATAGTAGATATATTATCTCATATATGCTAAATGAGTGAGTAATCTTAGGGCAAAGCTGAAAGATGACATTTTGGGAATTACTTAATACCACTGTCATTCAACATACCCCTACAGAAAAATTGAATCATAAAAATGCAGATTTTCATGCTTTTCTCTTTGTGATGTATTGTCTATGTTTTTGGTTATTTGCCTTTCTTCAAATATACTGAAAATGTCTTTTTCAGAATTTGGTGTGTTTTCTAAAAAAAAAAAAAAATAATAATTATGTCATTATCTCCTTCAAAGATTCCTTTTTCCAGTTCCCACTTTGCTCTCTAGAAACTAGTGAATTATTCAGAGCAGTTAAGACTTAGTTTTCTGATTTTCTTTCTATTATTATTCATCTTTACAAGGCAGAGAGCTCTCATTGTTGCAGTCTTAAGCTAAGTCTTACGTATACTGCATGTGAAAATCTACCTTAAGTAATGACATTTTTAAGAACCTGACAGAATAAACGGGGAAGCCATTGATCCCTTGATTTTGAGACATCATATAGTATGTATTGTTTCCTACCACCAGTTAGAAAAACCCAGTTCTGTGGTGCCTGAGACTTGAGGAATGTTTATTCATTTTATTTCTTTCCCACTTGGGGCTTCTCATTCCAAGCAGCTCTGCAGTGCAGCAGCAACTTAATTGGACAAAACTGAAGCACAGTTTATGTAAACTTGAGCATTCTTAAAGTTGTGCGAGCCTTTTTCTCTTCAGGTGCAGCAAAATCAATTAAGTATCACCATGTACAATTTACTGGTCTGCTTCAACATACTCCAGAAAGTGTATTTTCTCAGTCTTATTACTGTGAGACCTGTCTAGCGGTAGGTATTTTTCATATTTTTTTCAATGAAATTGCATTAATCAATGATGCAAGATCAAGAAATCAATATATCAGTGCGCAGCTGAGCTAAATATTATAAATTATCCATTAAGTTGTACCAATATCCATTTTAACAATGAGAAAGAGACATTTTTGGACAAAAATGAGTTTTGTCTTTTACCCAGTTTATAACTGCATCTTTAGTGGAAAATCAGGATATAATAAAAACTGGAAAACTCTTCTTCTCTAGCTATGAGGAGAACAAAAGTAATAGTTCTCTTAGTTTACTTCTATTTGTCTGCTAATAGCCAACAGTGAGAACGGTTTGAACATTTTATTAATGATCTCATGTTTTAAGAAATCTGTACCTGCCCTTTAATGTTTTTATAGTGTGTGACAAAACATATCTACAGAATTATTTTTATATTAGTATATTAAGTATGGATGGATCTTATGCTCTGTATGTCATTGAGTTGGGAAAAGGCATCTTGGGATATTTGTAACTTCCACTGAAAAGAGACACTATTTTAGAGACATTATTTTCATGGACTTTACTAGGAGTTTAGTAAAAATATTTAGGCTTACTGTACTTCTAAATATAGCTATCCTGACATTTGTATTTCTGGGAGGTTAGCTATTCCTCAAGTGGTAAAAATTTATTGGTAAAAAAGTTTATAAAAATGTCCCTGTTTTCTAAGGGATCATTTAACGTAATCTATCTCTGAGAAATTTGCTATATAAGGATTTTTATAGCTGTATCTGTAATTGCAAGAATTAGGATATCACAGACTCAGCAACTGATCAATCTTATAGTGAATTTCTTAGCTAGGAATTAAACCCTCATGTTAACTATAAGAGTAAATAATAACCAGATCATCATCATGCAGAGCACGGACAAGGCAGGGCAAGCTGATAACCAGAACTGATCTCAAACTCTCTAAGTGCTTTGGAAGTTGTTTAAATAACTTTTGTGGTAGAGATATGGAGAATTTTGATGTAAAAAATAAGATAAAATATTAAAATGCTTCTTTGCACAATAGTTTGGGTTTTTTTCTTTGGGTTTTTTGTTGTTTTTATTTTGGCGTGTTTTTTGAAGGGGATGAGGGGTTTTGTGCTTGGTATTTTTGGTTTGGTTTGGGTTTTTTATGTTTGGGTTTGGGGGGGTTGGTGTGTGATTTTGGGGTTTGGTGGGGGTTTTTTTGGGGGGGGGGTGAGGTCTGTTTCTTCAAAGAAAGATTTACCAAAGACGTTTTAAAAAAATATTTTTACTTATTTTAGTAAGATTTCTTAATGTAAGACAATACCCTTGATTCCCGTATGTGGGGGCTTTTTAACTTTTTTGGTTTGGTTTTTTCAGTTTTTCTTTGTTTGTTTAGGGGTTTTTTATGTTTTTCATATGGACATTGCAGTCTTTTTCACATAATTCCTAATAAAATGGACTGCTACTTTAATGGAATTACTTTGATGAAAAATTACAGTATTGCCAGAAAAAAAAAAAAAAACCAAACAACCAACAACCCATTTGTTGACTGTTTGGTTTTGGTTTTGTTTTTTCTTTTTTTTTTTTTTTTTTTTTGTGGGGTTTTGGTTTTTTTGTTTTTTTTGTTGTTGTTTTTTTTTTTAAGAGGGACTTAATTAACAAGTACCTTAACTAAGTGAAGGTTTACTCTTTTTTGTTAGAAACTGCTGATAACAGTAATATCCATCTGTAATATCTTTTCTCTCTGCCGTCTGCCAGGGCTATAGGTAAATAAAAACCCTAATTCCTTCTATTAAAAAAAAATACTTAGGAGAGTATTTAATTTAGTAATTTCTTTAATTTGTCATTTAGAGTAACTTCTGAAATTTCATTAAGCTTGCTTTATATAGCTGTCCTAGTTCAGATTCCAGGTACGTGTCTTCGCTTATTTCACAGCACAAAATTTTGTTGCTAGTTTTCAAGGCCTTTTCTTTTTTGCTATGGAAATGAATAGAATGACATTTTTGTGAAGTACTCAATGCCATTAATTCATTAAGCTCATTTTTCAGGAAGTTTATTTGGTACCACTAATCTGAAAGGAGAATGGCATACTGAACCCATCAATCTTTAGAGACAACAGAAGAGAAAGATATTTTTTATAATTATGTATGCTTCCTCATACAACTAAGAATGAGTAAAATTTATGAGGGAGCATTTTATGAAGCTGAAAACAAAGGAATTTAAGCCTTTCAAGTAGATTCCAAGAAAAGTTGTGAAATAACACTGGAAAAAATTTGAAATAATATGATCAAGGATTGCTTTAAAGCAAGAGTGGCTAGGAAATTAGAGAAAAGAAAATCTCTATTTAGAACACAATTTCAAGAAAGAGAGATGAAATTCTGGGGCTTAAGTTTACAAAGTTTTAGCTGAAACCAAAAATACATTTCAGTAACTTTATTGCATAAAATTGTGTCTGGAAAATACCTACAGTGATTATATTATCTTAGGTGTCCCAGTATTTTCAGATGCCCTCGAGCAGTTTCAGAAAGCGGAATAAATATGAAGTATTCCTTGTTTTGGAGTCAGGAATTAGCCTCTGTTAAATTGTATGTACATCAGCGAAAATACTCCGGATCTTCAGGGTGTTGAAATCTTATTAGAGAGATATACAGTCCATCTCTTTTCATGATGTTTCAAGTCTCCTGTTGAAGAAAAGTCAACTTAGTGTGATGATCTTTTTGAGTAAATTTCTAGAAAATGTTCATGTGGATTTGCCAGGAGATCTCTTTCTCGAGCAGTTTCTGATCGATGCTGAGCTTTTTTAACTGCATTTTTAGAGTAACCTACCCATCTGATTAGGAGGGTTCTTGAAGGGCACTAGTTTTGACTGAGTGAGCGAAAGCCTTCTGAAAATGAAATATCAGGGGTTTGAAAGCTCAGTGAAATAGCAATACTGAATAGAGTTCCTTAAACATTAAATAAAACATAGAAATTATCTATGTTCTAAGGTCTCAACGTTTTCTAGTGTGATAATATATACATCTGAAAGATCAGCAATTGTATGAAAGGAAATACCAGAATAATATTTGTTATTCATTTGATGCAAGTGGATGCCAATAGTGAAAGATATTGTCAAAGTAACTGAAGAAAACAAATGGAATTTATTAAAATTTGTAGGTATCAGTGACTGAAATATGCTTATCTTTCATTGTTTTCTAGGTAGTAAGAACATAAAAAATTAGATGGGTTTGGTGCAGAAAAAATAACATGTGCATCATATTTACGAGAAAAAATGACGTGATAATGACAAAATGACAGAAAATCTGCAAAATCCAAGACCCTCAGGCAGTATCTTAGGTTAGATTCTCAAACCAGTGAAAACAATTGACTGAAAACAAGTAACTGCAGGGGGAAAAAAATGCCAAGCCACTAAATTCAGTTCCATATAACTCAGCTAGCTTCAATCGCACTGTTAACAGAATATTTCAGGTCATAAGATGGATATATGGTAGAAATAATCAAGAAAAAGTGGTTTATTTTTTTCTTTTTGTTTACCCTACCTCTATAATTTAATTTTGCAAGTCACTGCAAAGATCAAGAAATGAGTTTTTGAATAGATGACTAATAATTAATGGTTATCCAAAATATGGTGCAGTCAGAAAGTGAAGTTCTTCCTGCATGAAGGCTTCTTTCTGACCCACAGAATCATAGAATACCAGGTTGGAAGGGACCTCAAAAATCATTTTGTCCAAACTTTCTTAGCAAAGTATGAACTAGGAAAGGTGGTCCAGAACCCTGTCCATCCTAATCTCAAATGTATCCAGTGTTGTGGAATCCACCACCTGCCTGGGGAGATTATTCCAATGGCTGATTGCTCTCACTGTATAAAATTTTCTCCTACCATCTAACTGGAATCTCCCCAATAGTAGCTTGTATCCATTGTGCCTTGTCTTTTCTATGTGACTCCTTGTAAAAAGGGAGTCTCCACCTTCTGACATTTAGTTTGTCTGTTTGAAAAACTACTATGTCACATACTCACCACCATCTCTAGTAGCCACCCTTGCAAGCTGACTGGCAGCTTCCACCTTATTCCTTTACTGATGCCATGGGTCCAGTTCTGCAGTGGAGGTGCACCATGCAGCTTTTGAAATAACATGACTTTGCACAGCTCCTAAATAACTGTCTGGATTGTTGGCTTTTTCCTTTCCAGCTTCTTTTTTTTTGTTGTTGTTGTCTGAAAACTGCTGTGCCATTACTGTTTCCTGATCTTTTGTAAAATTAGTACCAACCTCCTGCCTCCATCTCTGTGTGGTTGGAGGATTAATTAACGTTCATTATAGGTGCACCGTGGCAGTGCCTCTGCCAGCCCAACACTGTCCTCTAGTGAGTAAAGTCTTACGTTGCAAGTTCAACATGAATCTCAGGACTTTGGAGATAAGAGGTTGACAGAAGAGGAAAAAAAGGGAAAGATGCTAACAGTGTACCAAGCACCCAGTTCTGCCATCAGACTCTTGGAAACCTTTGCATTTGAATGTATAGGCTGTTCACCTTAAATTCATCAAGTGCATATACTTTAGCTTTCTTTGTGGTTGCCCTGGGTGGTTTCTGTATTTGCTCTTACCAAATTAATCACTATAATAGAAACACAAAACTTTTTTTGCAGTTAGTTAGCATCTTTTCTGTGAACATGTTAGTGCATTACCATACTTTCACTGCCTGTCTTTGAAAGTTTGTGAACAGCAGGATATTGAAGGAGTGCTTAAGATGCTTGTTCAGGGTCACATGAGAGCAAAGATTGCTCTGTTCTTGCTCCTTAATGTCAATCTGTGCTTGCTCCTTTCTGACAACATGGTGACGTTTGAGTAGTTGAAACTATAATGCAGACTTCTGTCCAAGAGGGCATGTTCGGAGAGCTTGAAATCAATTTCGCATGAACTGATGAATGTTATTAAGAATCTTAGCTAATAAATTTTACTTAGTATCGATTGTTAGTCCTAAAATTAGGTTTACTTACCCAGAGGTTTTATTAGAACCAAAATCTATCCATTGAGGCCCCAAATTTGCATTAAATTAAAAGCAGTACTTCAGGCTACTCTATATTGCATTTTCACCAAGAAGTGGCCTAGTAAATGCATACATATTAGGATTGCAGCACTTTGTTTTAATCTGTCTATATTGTAAATTATGAAGAAATTTATGTAGATAAAGTGCACAGATGCATTTCCTTCAGCAGATGCATGCCTCACTATAAAGCATTTTTTCTGAATTTCTAAATAGCCCTAGACCATACAAGAAGAAGAACAAAACTAAAAGAAGCCCATTATGCATCTGTTTGTTTATTAATTTTCCTATCAAAGAACAAAGCCTGAGAACCTATCAACAGCTGTTCTGAGAGGCTTTTATTGTAACATGGTTTCCATCACTTTGATGGAATACATTCTTACAGGCTAAAATACTTTCCTTCTGATTATTGGGAAATGTATTTTGATTGGTAAACTTTGTTTAGAAAATCCTTTGCATATACAATGCTTTATGTTGTTGTTGCTGTGGCTTTGGATATCTATTCAATTTTTTTCTGATCTGTGTAAAGTGGATAAAAGCTGAAGTGATAGCAAATGCTTCCATTAAATGAGTTTATTTTTCTTCTTACAGTGTGAATGCCAGCTGGTCACTGTATTTCTAAACAGACTGTTTAAGTCAGCAGAAAAGGAAGACAAACTGTCCTAGAGCTGACAGTATCAAGACTATCAAAACAAATGAAGTATTTGTCCTGTTCTGATTAATATTGTATTCAGAACAGAAGATTACTATTGGTGTTAAAATCACATCAGTGGCCTGATTTGGCCATCTCAGCCTCTGTAAATAACACATGTTCATAACATTAATTGGAATTTGAAGTCATTAACTGAAGGAGCAAAAACCTTCAGTCCCTACATCAGACTTAACCTTCACCCACATTTCAGATTTAGCCTGGTTTCACCTGACCTACAGTCATTCTTCATGAATGTCTTACCTGTCAAATTACAGATGTGGAGTGGTCACAGATTGAAATAGGGGAAAATGTCCTCAAGGAAGATGGTGGTTGTAAGGTTTTGGGGTTTATTTTGTGAGGGTTTTTTGTTTGGTTGGCTGGTTTGGTTTTTTTTTTTTTGTTTTGTTTTTTGATTCAGCTTCCAATGTATTTTCTGTCTGGTCCTAACCAACTGCTGTGAAAGTGAACATTTGGGTGTGAGCTCCATGAGTTATTCTAGCACCTGCATTAATCAGCATTCAGATCTCCAGTAGTTGGACACTCTATCAACCTATTCAGAAGGAGCATAATGAAATGCAGCTTAGTGGTCAAAGGTTTAAGATACTATGTATTCAAGATTGACCAGGTCTTTTAGGTCTTCCACTGAAATATGCTTCACTTACCAACTCTTTAGATGTCAGATATCTTGAAAAACTTTGAAATCACAAGCAAGAAGGTGTTTAGGTGACAGGTGTTGAGGCATTTCTTCCAGCAATATCTAATCACTTATAAATCTCTTAATGATTTCAGAGTGGGCTGTTACCTGCTGGCTGAGAGAATAAGAAGTGAGAGGCTGAACTCTGCCATAAACATTTCTAGCATATCATAATGACTGGACACTCCAATTTGTAGGCATCTGATTTCCTCTCATTGTCCTGAGCATAGGTATATAACAAGGGACCATGGATTGCAACAGACAGCACGAGCACATACGCCCTTCCAAAGTCACCATTCTGGTAACCTTATTCTATTCTGTATGTAGCTCTTTAGTGCCAAAACCTGTTTTCAAATGTAATGAAGGCATTTAGGCATGCTGGCACTCAGTAGAATTTTGGGTCAGTAGCCATGCAATTTTTAAAGTGCACTTAGCCTTCTAATTTGCCAGGAGACTTAGTAGTATTACCTGTCAACCTGTTTTCTATGTGCTATTTTGAAAATATCTTGCCATGGTATCTCTAAGCTGTCTTGTATTTTGTGTGTTTGTGTCTGCTGAACTTTCTAATAACATATTAGTAATTATTTTATTTACCTTATTTCCGGTATATGATAGGGTCAATATAAACTAAGTTAAAAATGTCAATATAGTAGGTCAAGTCCTAGCTGTTTTGGCATACCCACATAAGAATCAGTGGCACTTTGCCAGCTTACACTTCTGGGGGGATATCTAGGCAAGGTTACTGATCTTCTTGGTTGTCCCCTTAATCTTCTTATATATTCATTTACAAATTTTATTTGCTACACAAGTATTTGTGTTTTCCGTGCTTACATAAGCAATAATACATTGAGTATTTCTCAAACCCCTCTTTCCTCCTATAAATAGGCTAGCTACTTTTAGCATCTTTGTTTCCAACATAAACCCTAATTCAATCTCTGAGGAACTGCCTTCTAGAAACATGAGTTTATGGAAACATATAAATACTAATCTTGGCAAGTCCTTTTATTTTGTGCTTCTGGCAGGCTATACAGTAACAGAGGAAATCATGTGGTCACCTAATTAGAAAAAACTTTTCTTAGACCACCACCACAATGTAATAATATACTGTGATTGCATTCTAAAAGTGACCTCAGCTATTTTTTTTATGTAAGGCTCATTTTGGTGGGAGAATAAAACACTTCGATCACGTTTGCTGTTCTTCATTCGTAAATGTACATGGAAAGTTTTTCATTAATGTGAAACATGCAGAAACACTGAAGTTTCTGCTTCTGAGATGATTACAGGTTTGCAGTTTTGTCTGTGTACAAAGTCGGTGTAAGTATGGGATATCTTTATCAGCCAGGATCTTGCTTTAAAAAAGAGCCATGACAGAGAAGAAAATTAAAAAAAAAAGTTTGACATTTTTATTTTTAATAGGCCATTTTCAGGAAAGTTAAAATAATTATGGGTAAAGAGCAGCATTGCACAGTTTAAATCCTCCCAAACGTGAAGGTCAACATGGGATTCTGAGAGGAAAAAAAAAAAAAAAAACAGATTAAATATTTTGGAAAAAAAAAAAAGCACTTAATAATGAAATCTATAAATGGAAACCTCTTCTATGTTGTCTAATACTAAAACATGACATTTTGCTGTCCATATAACCTTTTGTTTTTCTGTCAATATCATTGTGCTGCACCGATTTCAGAAAAGGCATTAAACGCTGTCAGAATGAAAAGCATGATTTAATACTAAAGCAATTCTTATCCTCTTATGGTGTAGGAATATAGCAGGCTTTTACTGCATTGAATCAAACACTTTCTGCTTCAGTAATTGTGTTACTCAAACACAGTTTTTTCATAGAACTATAATTTAATAAGAATGAAAGAATATTTTATTTCAGGAATAAACTAAGTGGTACAAATAAACATTTGTTGCAGAGAGCCGCAGATCTTCAGCAAATTGTGACTGAAGGGTCCCAGTACTTGCATCAACCTAAGGTTTATTTTATTTTTGAGATGAAAACAAACTGAACTTGTAGATTCATAAAAAATAAGAGGTCAAACAGCAGCAGCAGAAACCTCATACTAGTGATTTCATAAGCATTATACAGCAGACATAGAATCATAAAATGGTTAGGGTTGGAATGGACCTTAAGTTCATCTGCTTCCAAACCCCCTGTCATGGGCAGGGATGCCTCACACTAGACCATATCACCCAAGGCTCTGCCCAACCTGGCCTTGAACACCACCAGCGATGGAGCATTCACAGCTTCCCTGGGAAACCCATTCCAGTGCCTCACCACCCTTACAGTAAAGAACTTCTTCATTATATCCCATCTAAACTTCTCCCCTGTTGAAGTTCGAACCCATTACCCCTTGTCCTCTCACTGCAGTCCCTAATGAAGAGTCCCTCCCCAGCATCTCTATAGGCCCCCTTCAGATACTGGAAGGTTGCTATGAGGTCTCCACGCAGCCTTCTCTTCTCCAGGCTGAACAGCCCAGACCTTCTCATCCTATCTTCATATGGGAGGTTCTCCAGTCCCCTGATCATCCTCATGGTCTTCCTCTGGACTTGTTCCAACAGTTCCATGTCCTCCTTCTCATGTTGAGGACACCAGTACTGTACACAATACTCCAAGTGGGGTCTCTTGAGAGCAGAGTAGAGGGGCAGGATCACCTCCCTCTACCTGCTGGTCACACTCCTTTTGATGCAGCCCAGGGTATGTTTGGTTTCTAGGCTGCAAGCGCACACTGCTGGCTCACGTTCATTTTCCCATCGACCAACACCCCCAAGTCCCTCTCTGCAGGGCTGGTCTCAATCTCCTCTCTGCCCAACCTGTAGCTGTGCCTGGGATTGCCCTGACCCCAGTGCAGGACCTTGTACTTGGCTTGGTTGAACTTCATGAGGTTGGCATTGGCCACCTCTCAAGCTTGCCAAGGTGCCTCTCTATGGCATTCCTTCCCTCCAACGTATCAACCGAACCACACAGCTTGGTGTCATTGGCAAACTTGCTGAGGGCGCACTCAATCCCACTGTCCATGTCACTGACAAAGATGCTGAACAGAATCAGTCCTGACACCAGCCGCTGAGGGACACCACTTGTTGCTGGTCTCCAAGTGAATATTGAGCTGTTGACCACAACTCTTTGCATGCAGCCATCCAGCCAATTTTTTATCCACTGAGTGGTCCATCCATCAAACTGATATCTCTCCAGTTTAGAGATAAGGATGTCACGCATCACAGTGTCAAATGCTTCCGCAAGTGCAGGTCAACTTCTTTGCCCCTGTCTATCAGTTCCATAGCCCTATCACAGAAGGCCACCAAATTGGTCAGGCAGGATTTCCCCTTAGTGAAGTCATGTTGGCTGTCACCAACCACATTGTTTTTCACTTACAAAAGAAAGTGCAATATAATTTCCAATTGCAAGATATGATCTCTGTGTAATCAAACAAATTTTTTTCCGGATTCAATCCTTCTGTCTTGTAGCTTTCCTTCTTTTTTTTTTAATATTTATCTTTGTTTCCAATGTGTAATTTGTATGCTGGTTTGTAGAAGAAATGTAGAATCATTTTTCAGCTGTAGACCCAACTTTGCCAAAGCAAATGTTTGTAACAATAATTTTTAATATTCAGAAATACATGACTGCTTATGCTTGTAACTATTTATTGTGCTGCTTGTCTGATCCATTTTAAAAGTTTTCTTAAAAATGGGATTTATGGCAACAGCAGCAAAAAAACCATCTCTTTCAGTTTTAGATGCCTTTTAAGAAATCTTGATCTCCCTTCTGTTGCTGGGTCTTCCGGTATCAATGAGAATTGTGTAAAAAGTAGTGGAAGGAAATCGCTTCAAGTGTTTGCTCTCACTTTCAATTAGAGATGCTTTTATTATACTGCAATATAAAGCTACAGTGACCATTGTTAACTTCACCTCATATTCCTGCTGTTTGTTTGAACAGAATGGATAGCAAAAAGAGTTTATGAAGACACGAGAATAAGTTCTGGTTTTGTCATCTATGCTGTGTAGATACAAGAATCTGCCAGGGCAGATCGTTTTGCAAAATGAACATATAAGCGATAACATCTGAGGTTATGTCTGCACTGTAATGTACTGGAGAGAAAAAAAAAACCAGCTAGTGTTAAATGAGTTTCTAACAAGCTATAGTCTGGCTGTGGCAGGATGGTAAATTATCCTCTCACAGAGCTGGGCTATTACAAATAGGCTTTTACTATGAAAACCAAAAGTTGATTATCTCTACTGTGCAGATGGGCAGGAGACCTCAGTTCTGCATCTGAGTTTGAGTCAGGGTGGCAACGGTAGAAGATCTTGCACTGCCAGCTGCCTCAGGGCATCCAGAAGGTCCAGAATTTCTGAGTCAGATCTTTAGATTTGTCCAAATTATCCTGTACTTGGTCACTAAAGTAAACATCTTGCTGAAAGCTTAGTCCCTCCTGAGTTTGTTTTACCTAGGTTTGGAAAGTGTAATTGTTTTGATTCAGCTATCTATAAAATTGATGCAACTAGCTGACTTGTGAAGCAGTTTGGAAGATTAGTAAAATACTTATGAGAGGTTCTTCAGTGCTCATTAGGTCCCATTATTCACCCTTGTGTCGTGGTTTAAGCCTCACCAGGCTAATAACTCACGAAGTTTTACTCACTCACTCACTCACTCACTCACTCACTCACTCACTCACTCACTCACTCACCTCTTTTTCTTCCCCCAGTCCCGGGGGGATTTGGAGGAGAATCAAAAAAAAAAAAATGCAACTCGCACAGGTTGAGATAAGAACAGTTTAGTAACTAAAGTATAACACAAACCACTACTGCTACCATCAGTAATAATACAAGAGAAATACAAAGAAAGAGAATACAGCTGCTCACCAAGCCTGACCCAGCCAGTGCACCCCCCAACAGTGAACCCCCCAATACCAAAAACCTGACCATGCTGTGCACCCCCAGTCCACCACCACACCCTTCCGAGCCTCTGCTCTCCATGTTCACATCCTGGACATGACGTGCTGTGGTATGGAATACCTCTGTGGTCAGTTTGGGTCAGGTGTCCTGTATCTGCTTCCTCCTGGCTCCCCCTCCTTCCTGGCATAGCATGAGACTCAGAAAGTCCTTGGCCAGACAAAACACTGCCAAGCAGTAACTGAAAACACTGCTGTTATCAGCGCGGTTCCCAGGCCCAAAATCAAAAACACCGTGCTGCACCAGCTAGCAAGAAGGAGAAAAATGACTGCTACTGCTGAACCCATGACACCTTGTCATTAACAACCTTTTTGAAGAAACTGACCTTCCCTGCTTCTGAGGCTTGGTTCTGAGAGCATTCTGATCCCACTAACCATGGAGTAATTCATGTAACAATTCAGATGTGTGAAATTAATTTTCAAACTAAACTGGCAGCTGGGGCTCAAATCTGCAAAAGCAGATGCTGGAAGGTCAAAAAAAGTAAAAAATTTTCTAGGATCATGTGCTACAGGATTAGCTAAAACCTGTTTATCATTGAGTCGATTTCAGAAAGTCTATGCTTTTTACTTCATCATGAAAGCTGTTCTGGGAATTTTAGTTTAATCAAGCATGTTAGAATTGACTGAACCCAGAACATGCCTCAGACTGAAATAAGAAAACAAAGCTATATACAAATACTAAACAGGAAAGATGCACAAGTGGTTTTCATAAACCTGTTAGTTACAATGTGAATGGAATCAAAACCTCTGTTAAAAATTGGTTATACTTATGTCTTTTGCTGTTTCTAGGGGCACCTTACTTTTTTATATCAGGTAAGAACATTTCCATTAAATTTCATTTTTGCAAGTTGCTGTGATAGCATCTGCACAACACAGTGTGTGCTGGTCTTTTAACCTCATAGTGGTTGTGAAATGTCTTCTGCATGTACTGTCTTCAGTGCAGCAGACAGAGCTTGCTCTTAACCTGGACAAACACTGTCGCTTCTACTCTGCAAAGACAGCTTTGGTATGAAAAATCTACAATAGCCAATGAAACTTTATCTCTATGAACAATTTTTATAATTGCCTGTGATTAATTTATATACATCCTAATAAAATGTTTCCCTAATCCCTGCAATAAGCCTTTAAAAACTCTGAGCATCCTCTCTTCTAAAAAGGCTGCAACTTAGCTCTCTCCATCTTCTAATTGACTTCTTTGTCTCTGGAACATCCCCTCTGGAAATTCTAATGCCCTAAAATTTCCCCTTCCTTGATAAAACACTGAAATGCAATATGTTAGAAAATGCAGCCTGAAATACCATGCCCTTCAGAGGAGGAAGGATTTACAGCCTCCTTAAGAAGAGGCAGACAGCATAGCTTCTGGCACCACAAAGTCCAAGGATTCACAGTAAAACCCTTCCTAAACATGAACAGAGGAGATTCACATTCAGATGATGAAATCATTAGAGATGAGAAAAGTGTTCCATAGGAAGGAGATTTAAAAGCTTGAAGTGCTTACTTTTGAGAAAAAATGCGGAGGATTAAAAAAAAAATAATAATTTTATATATAATGTATATATATGGTGATGCTGTAAATGTGGTAAATATTTTTGTTCTGTCCCAGTGGTCTGTATTGCCAGAACAAAAGAAGGATGTAATGAACTTTAGAAAGGGACGTGTTTAAACTGTAAATACTTGTCGTTTTTTAAAAAATGTCTCAGAATTTAGAATAAGGTTTTAGGATTGCCATACACTTCCTGTGTCCTAGACATAATTTGGTGTCAAAAAGCCTGGAAGGATGCACTGTGTCATTCAAAAATGATTCAATTTTTTGGGGTTTGTTCTGTCACCCTTAGATATAAAGTCAACCGTTTGCTGTCACAGTTGTTTGGAGTTTTAGGGTTTTTTTCTACTGTAGTATAACCATTGGAGGCAAAGTCACAGCATATTGTTTTCTTCTGGAAAAATATTTCTTGTGTTCCACAGATATCCCTGTGGCATCCCTGCCAAGAAGAAGTTATTTCTCTGTGAGTATGCAGCTTGATTGGTTAGCACATGAAGGATGCAAAGGGCATATCACAGCCCCTTTTTCATCTTAAAATTTTCACTTGCTCATGTTCTCATGATCCAGGCAGCCTGACTTATTTTTGTTTCTTTATTGCTCTATACTGTACACCTCAGATCCAAGCACGTGCATAAGAAGTCACTGCAGATGCTTAATGGAAGGTCAGCTGAAGGTAGCAGAGTGGGCTTTAACTGCACAATATATGAGTTTTGGAGATAACACATTTATATCTATAATGCAGTCAAATTAAAAGCAGTATATATCAGAAGAAAAGCAAAGAAACTATTTCCAACTTACAACTATTGCATGATAAACTTGACCTTTAAACTGTTTACTGTTTCAGTTACAGCGCTGTTAAAAAAAAACCAAACAAAAATGAAAAAAAAAAAAAACACAACTAAAAAACCCACCAAAATACATAGCACAACAAAACAACTAGCACCCACAAAACCCCCCACAAATAAAATATTATACTATTATACAGAAGATGTGTATTTTCCCCAACTCTAAGATGCTTTTACTTTTGATCAAGCTAGTAAAGTGTTTTCCTTCAAGCTCAGACTGATCACAGAAAACATCATGCCTATTATTGAAAAGTTGAAGGAAAAGAAAATAAAAATTGTTCTGTAATCTTAACTGCAGTGATTGCTGTTGCTCCCTCTATTGTAAAATGCAGACTTTTGCCAGAAACACAGGAATTTGGCTGACAAAAAGAAGGCATATTAGCAAGAACTGAAGTGATGCAGGCTTTAAAGTAAGCAGATGTATTCAAATAAGAATCATAGAATCATAGAATAGTTAGGGTTGGAAAGGACCTTAAGATCACCTAGTTCCAACCCCCCTGCCACGGGCAGGGATACCTCACGCTAAACCATGCCACCCAAGGCCCTGTCCAACCCAGCCTTGAACACTGCCAAAGATAGAGCATTCACAACTTCCCTGGGCAACCCATTCCAGTGCCTCACCACCCTCACAGTAAAGAATTTCTTCCTCACATCCAATCTAAGCTTCCCCTGTTGAAGTTTGAACCCATTACCCCTTGTCCTCTCACTGCAGTCCCTAATGAAGAGTCCCTCCCCTATAGGCCCCCTTCAGATACTGGAAGGTTGCTATGAGGTCTCCACACAGCCTTCTCTTCTCCAGGCTGAACAGCCCCAACTTTCTCATCCTATCTTCATATGGGAGGTTCTCCAGTCCCCTGATCATCCTTGTGGCCCTTCTCTGGACTTGTTCCAACAGTTCCATGTCCTTTTATGTTGAGGACACCAGAACTGTACACAGTACTCCAAGGGAGGTCTCACAAGAGCAGAGTAGAGGGGCGGGATCACCTCCCTCGACCTGCTGGTCACGCTCCTAAATGATAAAATTCAATTAAAGCTGATGTTATTACTAGCTGCTGTAATTCCATTTGTTAGCAGCAAAACATGAAGGAACTATATTTAGCCAGATTGAGCAAATGTTTTATATAATTACTCTACATGCATAGTTAGAGGGTATAATCAGAATCACACATTAGACATTGGAGTGTTGTATTTTATTGCTGGAGACAGGTGACTTGGGAACATGTGCTGCATTCACCATTGCCTATGAGTGAATAATAAGACTTCCTTGTGTCCATTTCCCCTTGTGGGCAAATCTCTGCTTGATAAATCATTTTCTCTTCTGCCATTAGTGAAGTTGTGTTTAGAAAGAAAAACATTAGACTTGAAATATTCCTGGTATGCCTGCTAGGATCCGGTAGTGAACGATCATAATAAAAAATACATTCCTTCCCTAATTTTAGGCTTTCTGCAACCTAAGACAAAAATCGGTTGCTACATATGTTTCACGGAAGACTGATGTTTTGAATGAAGTGGTTTCTTTTCAGGAAAAGTAGTTTGTTTTTTTTTTTTCTTCCCCAGAAAGAAATAATTTTTGAAGGAAATAAATTTAGAAGTGTTTTGAAAGTCTTAAAAGTGAATTTAAGAATCCAAATTGAAAGGTTCCTGGCTTGGTTATGATAACCAGCTATCAGATCTAAAAAACTGATAAAATCAGCAGGATTTTATAGTCATGGCTGAACATAAGTATTAATAGCTGGGGAAGATTCTCAGATGTGATGCTGTAAAGCTGAGAACAAATCTTGTGAATTTTTGGTATGGCTGAGACCATGGGAGTTAATGAGTTGAACACCTACTCAGCAGGGCTAGTGAATGTTAGGAATTCTCTCAGCT
The DNA here is from genome assembly GCA_017639245.1 of Myiopsitta monachus. NCBI lineage: Eukaryota > Metazoa > Chordata > Aves > Psittaciformes > Psittacidae > Myiopsitta > Myiopsitta monachus. The sequence goes on along the minus strand of CM029923.1, from coordinate 15,898,382 downwards.
TTCCTTCTCTAAATCCATAAATGAAGTTTCTAGGGCTTACAGGCAGCATGAAAAGTTTTGAAGCCTTGTAGTCCATCATCTGAAAGTTGGGATAGAAAGGGGAGTTATTTTGCACCATGGATCTTTGAAAAAGTGGTATCCCCAACTCAAATTCTGTCTTTTTGTCCGGACCACACAAGTTCTCAGGTTTGTACCCAAATGCATCCCTGCCCCTGATGTAGGAGCATGAGGGACCAAACCAGTGATTGGTCTTGCAGGCAGCATGCATGGTGGCAATGTTTAGTCACTGCTGCCTACTATTAATTGCTCTTTCATTACTGTGTCTGTCTTGAAAAAATGTTACTTTTGGTGCATGTGCACTTGTTTTAGTTTTTAATCAATGTACATGAAAACAAGTTTTGAAATAGAAATTTCAAAGGTTACCAGCATGCTTCCAAGACTAACAGGCTAGAGACAGCCCATTTGAAACATATATAAAACTTGCTTTATTTTTGTCTTAGAAGTTTAAATGCCAGGCTTTGTAGGTTGCTAGAGAAGGCATTTAGGCTCTCAAAACCCTGCTGCAGTGCTTTTCTTTTTTTTTTAATCAGGTAATCAGATGAGTTTCAAGGCTACATGAGCTGAAAACACTCTACAGGGCTTAAAAATGAATATTATTTCTGCAATCAATTATGGTACAATAACTGTAACAGGTTTTATTTTAGTATCTTTGAAGCCAGTTGGATTTGTATATAAATCTGTGTTCTCAAAGTAATGTGGGAACTGATTTTAGAACCAAAAACACTGTGTGACAGAACCTTGTTGAGGTTGTCTTCTGTATGTTGTGGGGATACTATGAAAAATTTGAATCTAAACTTAGATCCATCAGTATAAAATTAAGCAAATGCGATAAAAGTATCAATACATTACTGGTCCGTATTTGGTACAGCTTTTACCTTTGAGGAGGCAAAGTTTTTTGCTTTCATTCATATGGAGTTTTTTTTTTAGAATCAGAGTCATCAAATATTTCATTCTCAATATCTGCTTTATCCCTTAAGTTTTCACTCCTGAACTTAACAGCCATGTCACCAAATGTTCTATCTCTGAGCTAAAGGGTAGCTATTAAATTTGAAAGGTATTCCTGTCCACACAATCCACTTAATCCCCACCATAAAGAGAGCTAGAGGCACTCCCTGGGCCTGTAATTACCTCAGGGCTGTGAAAGAGAGTCTAAGATCAATATAAAAATGTTCTAAGCTTCTAAGTAACGGTCCCAAACACCATAATTTAGTATTGCAAATGGTTTTATTCTGGGACATTACTTTCTCCCAGAAGGCATTGGACATGACAGCACTAAATGGGGATGGGAATGCCAGCTAGCGTAGCTTTCTTCAGAGTATATCTGCAGTCGTCTCATCAGCAGGCTTATTCAATTGCTCCTTGTCCAAGTGGTGCAGGTGACTTTTCTGGAGCCACATATTTGTCTGCAGATAAGCCTTTGCTGTGTAGAGTCTGCAGCACCCAAAAGACAATATATCTTTTCTGCTCAATGTGGCTTCTTAATAAGTATTTGTTAATATTGTATTAAGTCGTATTTTCTGCAGATGCCCATTTTTAACATACTCGATTATGCCACTTTGCTATGTATTTTAGATCTTCACTGTAGCTTTCTATTTATAGATTAGTTCCCTCAAGCTGTTAACTGTTTCAAAAGACCTTTTTCATTCTAACACCATTGATACATTTAACAGAAATGCATTTTTCTTTGTATTTTTATTTGAAGAGTTCTATGCAAAAATATAGAACAACTAAGAATATTAAAAAGCATTCATTCTGATGAATGCTTTTCTAAATTGAAAAACAAGATCATATAAGATTTTGTATTATCTGCTTTCTGTTTTCAAGTCATGTTCTTTTAGATGCAAATTAAGAAGTCTCCAAGGGCTGCTCAGTAGCCCTTTACCTGTTTTGCTGTCATTATTAACTCTTGCATGCTGGCAGCTCTTGCTTAAGAGGTTATCGCTAACATTCACTGTCATCACTAAGAGACAACTTGAAACTCATTGGAATAATTATCAAATGGTATGCTAGCACTCTCAGCTGAATGATAAATCATCCTGACTTACACTTTGTCACCCTCTGAAGCCTGACCCTTATTTTATTAATCCACAGGAGAAAATATGTTAGAGAGGAGTGGATAAAAAGAAAAATAATTAGCTGAATGGTCTTTAATAGACAGCTGTCTTCAGAGAACAGGGGCAGTTTGAATAGTAAAAAAACAGAGAAGTTTTGTATATGGAAGCTAAGGAAAACATTCTTTGAAATTATAATGTGTTGTATCTTAAATTATATTCCTTAATCTACATTATTATGTAGAGTAATGCAGATTGTCCCCACCCAGTAATTGATCTGCTCATATTCCCAAATATACAAATTGTTTTTCTGCTGTTAGTTGTTCTATTGCAGGTAGGAATATAGTTTTACATTCTTTCCCTGACTCTGTGTTCCTGCTTAAAATACTATCCCTCATAAGTATTGTACTGCTTGTCACATACACAAAAATGTAAAACACCTAGGAAAGCTTATTGGCAGAAACATCTGATCTCAGAGAATTAATGAGTATAATTCAGTTTTAAAATGTAACAACCTTTCTTGCTGTTTGTATTCTAAGACACCTGTCCTAATCCTCAATTCCTACAGCACAAAGGAAAGTCTGTTGAACTGCTGAGCAGCTGAAACTTACAGTCCAAGAAAAATTCTGGAGGCTCCTGGACTAACAACAGAAAGTGCATCTACAAACAAACTGTCCAGTTTGCTATTTTCAGAGTCATTTCATGGAAACAAATGGACATTGAAATGTGGAAATTTAGATTTTATCTTCCTAATGCTGCTAGTATCCTCCCATGAAATGACTTATAAAACCAACTGTACAGCAGCATTAAGAATAGAAAGCAGACATTTCAGTGTATCCATGTATGTGACCAAAACCTTTCAAACTCTTATGAATATATGTACAAGCAAATATGTCATTTTATTAGCTGCAGAATTCTAACTGTGTTAGTGGAGTAATAAAAGAAAAGCAAACAAACAAAAAACCCCACCAAATAAAGCAAAACCCCTAAAAATATTTTTTGGGATTGCTCTTGTAAGTCAGATGTGTCAGATTGTGAAGTATGAAGCAATTATTCTGAATTAAGAGTGTTTTGACTGACGTACCTTCACACAAATGCAAAGGCTTGTTGGTTAAGAAGGCATGGCTTGTCAATGACTGCAACTACTAAGGCTTTCTATTGCCTAGCAGACATGAGGTCAGCATGTATGTCACTTAGGTCATTGACGAGGGAATGGGAGAGGGATAAATTTGTAAATGTGCCTGCTGGTAGATGGGAGAAAGGGAGTGTGAATGCAAGCTGGAGATTTAAACTTGTTCCTTTCAATTAAGTTACTTGGTTCCTTTCAATTACATTAGAAACACATACAATCTGTTAGAACATCTCTGGTGAGAGCATAATGTCGTAAAGTGCAGTGATTTGATCATTTGCGGTCCTCTGAACATCCCTAAGTTTATCCCTCAGGCAACTCCATTGACTTCCCTGGAACTATTTCAGGGAGGAATTAAGCCCTGCGCTCAAAGAAGTAACAAACACCTTATATGTAGGTTTGCTCAAATTGTCTTGATATCAGAGCATCTTAACTGTAGAAAAATCAAATTCTGGTTTTTTCATCCATGTTAAATTGGCAGCTCTTTACTTACCTGGTTTTTGTCCAGATGTTGGAACAGAATAGTGCTGTCAACACTAGGCTTTGGTTTTAGTGTCCAATGTCATGGTTTTTTTCTGCCCACAGTTGATAGTGGGAATCTGCTTCTTTCAGTGCCTAAATGGTCCTATGTCATACTGATTTCTGAAAAAGCTGTGTCTGTGCAAGCTCCTGCCCCTACACAGGAGGGAATTGACACTCTATTGCAGGTTTTTGCCCCATCTCCTTCTTTCCCCATGCAGAACAGAAGCACTCACAATGCCCACAGAAGAGTGGCTCTCACCTCTTGGCTTATTCACATTCTTCCTCCTACCTATGAGAATCGTTCAGCAGTCATCACTTTGAGTGGTATTGAATTGTGGAGCAAATTTTTTTTTTTGTAGAAAGTATGTCCCAGTTATTTTTCAGGTAGCTGGAGAAAACTTGTACATTGAAATACTACACATATATACATACAATGGTTCCTCTTACCTAGAAACTGAAAACATGGTGTAATTGCAACAGCAAATGAACATACACAGAAGGACCATAGTAAGTTATTCGCCAGAAGTCATGTAATGAATCAATTGCAGAGCTATAGAGCTACATTTGACTGCTGATGCTTCTCTTTTGCAGCCACAATAATCCTCTTGAGACTCTACAACCTGATGCATACTAAAATTGTGATTCTGAGTGATGATAAACCATTGACCTCAAGTGTCACACATGATTACTCTCACTTTCTGAGATTCTTAACAGTCAATTTGTGTTTATTCATATAAAGGATTTATTTTCCACATTCCATTTTCATATTTTTGTTTTTTAATAATTTCCCAAGTTTTTAAAAGCAATTTTTCATCATAAGAAAGAAAATTTCTACATTATTTTTAAGAGAAAAGTTGTCTTTCAGAGTAGTTATTTACTTGGACTTCCATGTCAGGGGGGTGGCAACTAGGTGATCTTCAAGGTCCCTTCCAACCTTAAGCTTAATAAAAAGAATCATAGTCATTGAACGGTTATATGCACGATATTATTTTATTTTGTCAGCAATAAGTCTAAAAAAAGGAAAAAGCTGAATTAAATTACTGTCCTTTACCCTTCTCCAGAATTTATGTTATCTTTTCCAGGATAACTAAAAGCATAGAAACAGTTCTTTCTGGTAAATCTTACAGTTTTGATATTGACTTTATACTTTTTTTGTGAGCATCATAAAGAGAAATTAATTAGAAGGATGTTTTCCCTGTTGAAGAAATACAGTACAGTGCTTTTCACAGGTGCATTACTGTATGATACTATTCAAAATGTATTACTTTGTTTTAGTCAGAGTTATTGAAGGAACAATACACTGTGTAATACAGAAGTTTTTATTTTATTTTTAGGTTGACACCATTGTTTTAGATAAAAACCTGTATCTTGCTAGGAAACAGAGGTCTAGATTTCCTTGTATGTCAACACATTAAATAGTATGTTATCCAATTAGCTGTTTGAAATAAGTTTGGTGCTCCTCTCTGAGCAAAAATGGGCAGTAAGATTGCTATCCTAGTTGTGATATGTAGGTTCTTGTAGTGAAAACAGATTAATATAGCCTTAGCAACCAAAACAGTTGATGAGTTCAATGTGTTGAACTCACCAGTGTTTTGTTTAAATTCGCATGTCCCAAACAATTGGGGAACTTGAGAAAAGGGGGCTTCTTTTGCAGCATTTGAGCTACACAGAAATCCTTATTCAGCTAACTGGAAAATTAGACAGCCTTCTGTTGGCACAGGGAGCAGTTGCAAATTCAGCTATGACTGTGAAGCATTTTGCTTTGGAAATTACACTTCGTAGTGTGTATGTTGCTTTGAAAATTGAGTGACCTGTAGTAATTTTTAGCATTAAAATAAGATCATCTTGCCCTTCCCTTACTGGAGAAGTCTAAATGATATTGCTGTTATCCTCTGCTTAGTTTCCAGATTCTGACAAGGAATCTGCAGGATTGCTGTTTTAACCAGTCATCTGCTTTCTTTTGCTCACACAACTGGGTTGGAGAGTTGTAGAAAACCATGCAAAAACAAACATAAAGATATATCCAGAGGGATGAACAAGGGAGGGCATTGTTTTGTTACTTATTCATGCTGTAATCTTGAGTCAGGTTACCATTATTCACAGTGTTCACTGATCTGATCTCTTGACATTTTTCTGACCACTGCTGATTTCAGAGAGACAGAACTGGCATATGTAGTCTTGAAGTTCATGTATTACAAAGCTACAAATAGTTGAAACAATAGCTTCAGAAAATGCACATTTTCAGCTGTTAACAAGATTTCTTCTGTCAGTTTTGTGTTTAATTGGGTTTGAATAATATTCTTATGGTAGGTATAATTTATATATGCAATACATATAATTATATATGATATATAATTGTATGTAATTTATATATTAAATATATAAACCAAATAATTTATAATAATTATTGTTGTTGTCTGATAAAGACCCTCTCTTGCCTTTTTGTGTAGCTGAGGTCAATTTTGGAAGAAGTGAGGGACTATTCTAAGTCATACTGTCAAATTCAGAAAAGAGGCTGCTCGAGAAAAGGAGTGACTCTGGGTAGGAAGTTGTAATGGTGAGAAGAGCAGGGAAGTAGGATATATATTCATTAGAAGCATTATGGAGGTTGGTGGCCATCAGAGGAAATTACGAAGTGGTATACTCAAAAGTAAACACTACTCTGTTTTTTCAAGTAGGTCTCTAAATAAATTTCATCAACTAGTGTTGATAATCACTTAAGAGATGATGACAGAGTATGAGTAGATTACTTTTCTGTAGTACACGTATTCTAGCCTGTCCCATCCTGTTATGTGTTGACTGAGGCAAGCTAGAGTCTCTTCAGACATCTGAAAGGCTACTAAATTAAGAATTGGCAGGTTGCTATATAATAATAATGTTTATAGTAGGAATTAGGCAGCAAGGGTGAACATCATAAGATATAGCTACACCAAAGCCTATGAAACTCTGATCGTACAGCTAAGATTTTAATTAAATAAATTAGTAAAACTGTCACAGTGGCACAAAGTGCAGTGAGAGGAGAGTAGGAAAGTAGTGGGTTGAACAGTTAAACTGAGCCTTTCAACCACCTGTATAAAATACTTTGGGTAGATATGCCAGCAGCCAGTGCAGCATTTCAAGGGGGCAGCTTTGGGAATCTGCTCCATTAGGTCTAATTTAACAGATGGAACTTGTGACGTGAAAATAGTGGGAATATTTACATTCTTCTAAAGGAATGAAATTTCACTTTCAGAAATATAGTATAAATACTTCATAGATTGTATTCAGTTTAGTTGGTGCCCAAAGCACTGGTTGGTGTAAACTTGGTGAGATGCTGGACTGCATCTTAATTTCAATTATTCAATTGCTGCCTTAACAAAAATAACCTGTTAAAAAGTGTCTCTTCCAAATAGACTTTTTAGGTAATGGTAGTGGCTGAAACAGTAGCCTCACTGCTTCAGGAAGGTGCTAATGCATCTTACAAAAATTCATCAGCCAGACTTTGAGAAAGTGGACTGTGTAAATGCAAATTTTATTCAACTTATTAAAAATAATTCATAGAATCAAACAATAGTTAAGTTGCTTTTATGATTCCAAGACAGTCAAAACAGCAGTATACCTACATAAATGCTGACTATGATTAAACATAAATCAGGTTTTGAAAAAACAAGTCAATGTACAGCATGCCTATTAATGCTACAAACAATGCAATAGTCATGGGTTTTGTCTCTTGGAGTTCTATTAACTTAAATGGGGAAGTTATTACTCACACAGCAGGAAAGCCAGATTGGAGTGTAAATGGGACCACACTTTCCTAAGAAGCTGATTGTCATAATCAGTCAGGCAAAGTTCCCATGGCACACTGAGAAAAAGGGAACCTGTGACTGCAACTTGTTCAGTCCAGGGCTTGGTTCTGTTATGTCCAACTAAAACTATGTTACTGTGGAAAGGAAATAGATTTCGGAATTGATGAAGGTAATTCCAGTTCCTGGTAACTGTATGGCAGGAATGATTCTATCACTGAGATTTGAAAGGCAAGATGCAAACAGATGCTTACACGGTTGCAACCTCTAAGTGTGTGCTAAAGACCTGTTCTGTATTCATGAGAACAACGAATTCTGAAGAAGAGCAAAAGCAAGTACTGCTGTATATATCGAGATCAACTTCCAAAGCTGATTCTGCTAGGAGAGAAAAGGGAGCAGTTTATCCATGCCAAAGGTGAAAATTGAGCAGTTAAATGTACTTATTATGCCTAAAAAAGAATTTGGTGGGTTTTTTTCCTAAAAGAGGCCAAGCACACTGCAGACTTGAACACGGATATAATAAATATAGCACAAAGATCAGTAAATCTGAAGATTAGTAATACAGTAATTGCAGTCTACATCAACAATTAAAATTAATGATTTGCAGAATGGAGTCTAATACTGTACACTTATAAACAGCACTACAGCTACAAGTAAGGAATGTGCAGCTAGCTGTTGTATTGGGTATCAAAACTACTCTAAGAGCTACTTGATAAAGTAAAATCAAACCAGTTCCTGGTTCTGTATTGCAATGAGTTGCCCATGCAATAGCGAGTAGATGTGAGGCAAAGTAGATCTGGATTGATGTGTTATATGGATCTACAAGGTAAAGATCTTAGTTACATATCAGTTCGCAAAGAGATCCCTCCAAACAAGCCAATTGCATGGGCTCTTACAGGGTTAGCTCTAAAAAAGCCATAACCCAGCAGCTGTGAAGTGATAAAGCAACATAATTTCTCTGCATAGTCCACCATTATTGTCTTCTCTGTAAGAATGGCTTTTAGAATTTATAATGCACCAGGCACAGTACTAAGTGGTGGAATTTTCACTTGATATGTTGATAAGCAGCAACATATTCAGCATCACCTTATGGGGGTGCTGAGCAGGTATTTAATTCTGGTCCCTTTAGCACTTGTAGCCACTGATGGACTGAATGCAAAACCTTTGAGTTTTTTAATTTGCATTTCTTGAATAAGCCAGTCATTTCTTGAAACATCAGCGCACCAAATACTTCACAATAGGAGGAAAATCATTTGTAAAAATGAAAGTGTGGTAGCTTCTCAGACCTCGGTTTCCTACTAATCCTATTGCTGGGAGTTCTGAGAAGGTCCTTATTCCTTATTGACATTCCTAAATAGAGAAAAATACTTTATATTTGCTTTTTGGTATCCACACAATGGGCAAACACCAAGACTCACAAAAGAGGACAATGGGACAATGAAACAAAGGGGGGAAAGAGAAAGTTTACAGGAAGACTGGAGAAAGAATTTTCAAAACATTGATTTATCCCACTGAAGCCACATTGTTCCATTGAATTGTCATCTGATCAATTATTACAGAATTTTTTCATATAAAAACCCAACCCATTTTAAGCATTTCCTCTTATCTTTCATCTAATTCATGTAGCTCTTGCAGCCTAATAGTTGGCAAAATATGGCCACTTTCTTCTGTAAGGTAGTTGGGGCTGATCTGGTTGAGTTTTATGTAGTTAAATTGCTTTCATTAGCAAGCTATAGGAAATTCTGTGGTTTCTGAGAAATCTTTTTTCCAAGGTAAATCCAAGAATGATTTTGAACTTAAATCACTTCCCTGAGTTAGAAGAAACTGGATTTTCATCCTTGTGCCAATGAATATTTATACAAAGTGTAACAAAATAAGCAGGAGTAAACCTAATACTGTCCATTTTGGGATATGTTTGTCTGTGTGGTTTAAGATGAGTATATTCTTATAAGATCCAAAGGGAGAAGAAGAAATGTGCAGGCTACAGGGGATCTACGTTTTGACTCACATATCAACTGCATATAGCACTTTGTGAATCTGAATTATTTAGAAATTGATGTCTCAAGTTGCTAGTTGGAGACCTTGGAAGCCCAAATCCCACTTACCTGAAAAGAAAATTAGGATCCTAGGAGATCAGTTTTCTTGGAAATTGTGCTTACATATCTAAGTTACTTTTTATTTGCACAGTACTCTACCTGCTTCATAACTTACTTTGAAGTAAATATGTTGTCTAGGCATGAGACTAGAAAACAGATGCAAAGGAGGTGACTTAAAAGCCTTTAGAACTGACAGTATTTAAAGATATTTTTTAAACTAAGTTGTATATGTGATGAACTTAGATTATTTTTTTTTCAGAATTATGAATCACTGCTGGAGGATATTGAATGTCTTCAATCAGTGCTAACTCCCAGAAAACACATAATACACTGTGATTGCCTAGGTATTTATTTAGAATATTTTTTCTTGATGTCATGCTAAAAAAAACTATAAGAGATAAAAAAATGACAAGGCATGTACCTAACAGTTCAACAGGCAATGCTGTTGGCTATAAAGGAGGATAAAATGAAGTGTGATTTCATAGGAAACTTTACCACCACTTGTCGTGGTTTAAGCCTCTAAAACTCACGAAGTCACTCACTCACTAACGCCACTCTCTTTCTTCCCCCAGTCCCGGGGGGATGGGAAGGAGAATTGAAAGAATGCAACTCGCACAGGTTGAGATAAGAACAGTTCAGTAACTAAGGTATAACACAAATCCCTACTGCTACCACCAGTAACAATACAAGAGAAATACAAGGAAAGAGAATACAACTGCTCACCAAGCCCGACCCAGCCACTGCACCCCCCAGCAGCGAACCCCCCAGTCCACCACCACACCCTTCCGGGTCTCTGCTCTCCGTTTTTACATCCTGGACATGACGTGCTGTGGTATGGAATAACCTCTTTGGTCAATTTGGGTCAGGTGTCCCTGTCTCTGCTTCCTCCCGGCTTCCCCTTCTCCCTGGCAGAGCATGAGTCTCAGAAAGTCCTTGGTCAGACCAAAACATTACGAAGCACTAACTGAAAACACTGGTGTTATCAGCGCTGTTCCCAGGCCCAAAATCAAAACCACAGAGCTGCACCAGCTAGCAAGAAGGAGAAAAATGACTGCTACTGCTGAACCCAGGACACCACTTCAGGTGAAGGATACACTTATTCAGCAGTTCAGGCGTTCAGCTGCAAAGTAGAAAATGGGTACTCAAAGTTCAGTAACATTTCTTATAATAAAAGAAAAGGTTAAAAAGTTATTCTCCATGGTATTTAAGACTGCTATTTGTACCTTGCATTTCCCTTCCAAAGCTCAGAAGCTTCATGTCATCTGGAGTAGTGGCAATATAGACTACTCTACTATGAAATAAATAAATAAAATCATAAGGGAATTTTTCACTGCATACGGTTTGCCAGAAGAAATTGTCTCAGTCAATGGCCCACAGTTTATTTCAGAAGGATTTCACATGTTGTTAGGTCTAAATGCAGTGAAGTATGACAAAGTTGCTTCATTTCATGAAGCATCAAATGAAGCAGTAGAACATTTTTTTTCAAACCATTAACCAAACAGTCTCACTAAAAATGCACTATCAGAAAACTGGAATCTGTTTGATTCTTCTTTCTTTTGTTTGGTTGGCTTTGGGGTTGGGGTTTGGGTTGTTTTGGGTTTTTTTTTCATTTTTTGGTTTGGTTGGTTTGGGATTTTTTTTCCCTCCCTATTTTGGAACAAAGAATCCTCTGTATGTCACAACAAAGGAATCTGTTAGTAGTTTTTAAACAGACTGACAAGTCCTAAGGCTTTTGCTGTTACCTTAACAATGCTGTGGCCTACTGCAAGGAGTATTAACACTGTATTTACTGAGCTAGGTAGGGTTAGAATCTTTTATGGCCAGAGTCACAAAATACTGGCCTTCTTGTTAAAGCTCAGCCCTTTGTGGAGCCAGTGACAAAATTCTCACTTGCCTGAAGGAGAAGGGGTGATTAACTTTCCTTTTTCCACTCATGTAGGTTAGAAAATGCACAAGTGTTTTTACATTCTGAGTAAAGCAAAGAGGAAGCTCAGCTGAGAGCAACAAGTATCGCGAGCAACTGTGTCAGACAAGTTATTTCTTACAAGGCTCTGAAGAGTTTGTTTTCTTGCTTTTTCATTTGGCATTGCAGTTAAAAGCTGTCACAAGGACTAAAAAAGCACTCTGTATGAATGCCAGCATGGTGATCCCCATCATAATCAGCAGGCAGGTCTCAAGGGTACCTAAAGGCCATTCAAAACCTTCAGAACTCTGAAATGATGCTGCTGTACTTGCTGGAGTTGGTGTAGCTGCTGTGCTTGGAGCTGGAGTAGCTTTACTGTCTGCTGCAGTCAGTTTGAGTAGCTGCTGTACTTGCTGGAGTTGGTGTAGCTGCTGTGCTTGGAGTTGGAGTAGCTGCGTTATCTGTTGTAGTCAGAGTTGGAGTAGCTGCTGTACTTGTCACTAGGGTGTGTGGAAATGTCTCCCTCATAGGCTGACCACCTGAGGAGGGCAAAAAAGATGTGTAATTGCTAAACACTTCTATTATATACCTCCCAAAGTATAAAGGTGGTGACCGCACTGGGGGCACAAGGCAGATGAGATTCATCATCAATAAATCTATTCTATTCTAAGTCATTACCAAAAAGTACAGTGAAACAAGAACCTCAGCCAGTCCAAACATACATGAACATTGTGAGGAAATTCTAATCAACCCACTTAGGTTTTTTAGATTGTAAATTTGGTTGGGAAAAAAAATCGTGGGTGATTCTAGAAGAGCTGAGAAATTACTGAAGACTTCTGAAAATGAGAAAGTAGATCTCACAGTGCGAGCCATCGTCAATGGCTAATAAATCTTTCAGGGCTATGATTTAAAAAGTTAAATTTTATTTTATTTTCAGACCTTCCAGTGTTTTTTAATCTAATTCTTTTATTTTGGAGGATTTTAATTTATTTATGATTGAATTTTTCTTTTATTTTGTAATTGCTGATGATTTGCATGACTCAGCAGTGAAAGAAAGAAGTCTGTGCATCAATTTTAGAACCTTGCAGGTGGAAGATTCTCATCTGGCCTAGTTTGTTGTAACTACGCTGAAGTGTTTCAGCCCCCTGTATTTCAAAGATAATGTTTTCCCATGTATTAAAGGCTAGATTTTCTGAGGGGAAAGTCTCATAGAGGCCAGCCCCCTCTCCCTTTCTATCAGGTTTCGAACATCTGTTCACCATCACACGATATAACTTCACAGCTCTGCACAATATCCTTTCTCCTCTGCCACCATACCTGTTACTCACATTGTGGCTGCATCTGTCTGATATTTTGAAATAGCTGAAAAGCTAGGGTATCATTAATAGCTTTTTGCTATGTGAGGGTTTTGACAATCACCTCAGTCTATCTGTATTCTGACAACAGATAATTCAGTGAAAGAACAGACTCTGAGTTCTTTGGGGAGAACTGTCAAGTTCAGTGCTGGTTGTAAGGTCACCAAGGAGATCGTCTTAAATGACAGTGTCATGAACTTGCCAACTAATTCTTGCCAGCTTGCTAGGGTTCTGGCCAAAATCTTCAGTATGATGGACAGGACAAGTACAAGATGAAGCCTTTGCCCTACTTCAGCAAGAGAATGGCTGATGATGAATACAAATGTATTACATTACATTTTATTAGCACACCTGGGCTGTCTCCAGCTTACTTGTGGGCCTGAATAGCTTTCTCTTAAATAGGTGTTTCTAACAGACCTTCATAGTGATGACTGTGTATTTTTTGGGATATATTGGCTCCTGTTCACCAAACATGGAGATCTTGTATTTGATTTGATGCTCTTTGTTTCGGTTTGTGGCTTTGTTTTTCTTTTTCCTTGCTTTTTTTTTTCTTTTTTTTTTTTGTCCCCATACATGTTACCTCATTATTTGTGGTGACTTCAGCTTTTGTGCATTGAATTCTATTAGTTTAATGGTGGTTTTAACATGCATTCCTCTCTGCAGTTTGCGTATAGAAAAAAGTCCAGTTTACGGGGCAATTTCAGGATACACTTATTCATGGTCAAACAGTTCTAAATTTGGATCACAAATTTCAAAATAAATCCTATTCCCCATTGTTGAGATAGTTCAAGTAAATAAATTCAGAAGAACAGAGCCCTGTGTTAGGATAACATTTAAGAATTTGTAAAGAAAAGTCATAATTTTATAGTACATCTTGAACTCCATTTAATTGAATTAATTCATTGAGAAAAATTATGGACCATCATACTCAGGAGATTTATTTATCAAGATCCTAATTTAATACAATGCTGAAACTATAGCTACCCTCTCCCTTAATCTGGCCATTAACATTACCATGAAAGAGTTGTGTGTGCATGAACCAAGGATGCCTGTATCCCTAAGTACTTAATTGCTGCATTCAAAGGCATTTTTTTCCTTAAAAAGGATTTAATATTAGGATTGTTCAGAATTATATAAGGCTTGACTTTAGCAAATCAGGTTGGATATTACTTGAATATTTAGAAAAGGGAAGTTACAGGAAGTGATTGAACAAATAAAAGTCATTATGCATGTAGGATCCCTCTAGCTTTCTTCCTCGCAGTATTCTCTAAATTTACACTAGTGTATGCTGTGCAATAATCAGTTTATCCGTGGGTTTTGTATTTTTCTTCAGGAATTATAATTTTAAGGATTCATTATTATTCTTCACTACTGAAAAGTCAGAAGATAATTCTGGTTAGAAGAGACACTAAGAGGTCTCTTGTCCAAGCAGGGTCAGCTGTGGGCTCACACTACGTTTCCTGGGATTTCATCGAGACAAAATTCGAAAGCTTCCAAGGATGGAGGCTGTCACAGTGTACACATAAATGTCCAGATGACAGTAATTTCAGTATGATAAATACATGCTCTGACTGCTGCAGATCGCCCAGATTACCTGAGCCTTTGGAGCCCCATCCTGCTCAAAGCAGGTTTGTTGGAAAGTGGTTAGAATTTACATCAGTCACTATCCTCTTAGGTGCTACAAGTTATCTGAGCAGTGTGAAAAACTGGCTACTTAGCTGGATCCTCTCAGCTAATGCTCAAGAATGTGCTTGTACTGAAATGGTAGGGATTAGACATCTTTATTCCCACCAGCGATTAAGTCAATTATTAGCGTGTGGTTAGGCTTTTAAGTCAAGTACATATGATTTAGCAAAGCACCAAGTGACTGAATTGAGTTTGGAGCTTAAACTGCCAGGAAGAAGAAGTGACTTTCTTATGTGCCTGATGAGGGCATATAATACTAGACAAGCAAATGTCAGTAGTATTATAACTGCCAAAACAATCCTTACACAGAAGATGTTTATAAAATATATTTACATTAATGCTAATAACAGTAAAAAAAAAGGATAGTAATTAATACAAGCTCCATCTGCAACTGTAAAACAGTAGCTATATAGATTGGCACTAGTTCAGCTATCTTCAGAAATTTTAGTCCTTTCATTAAGGATGCCAGAAGCAGCCTCTCATTAGAAATATTTACATTTTTATTTCAGAGCAAGATAACCTCATATTGAAGATGCTTTTGTTCCCACTGAAACGTGAGGAGCAGCAGAAATTATTTAAACTTGTTCATATCTAAGAATTAAATACATTATTATATTGGAGATATTTAAGCTCTTATTAGTTCCAAAGCTAAACGTTTCAGTACACAGTTATTCAAAACCTAGTCTGTATATCTTCCTCTTCTTACTGCTTAATTTGAGATAGATTTGGGTCAAGTATTTGTCTCAATTACAATAATGGAGTTCATGACTGTTTGTTTCATAGGAAACTAGCAAAACTATATAGCAACCAGAAAGAAAGTTAAATAGAAATAATAAAAAGAAATGAAAATGTCTATTATGTGCTGCATGGAAAATATAAAGAGCAATGGTGTAACAGTTTGACTGGATTATGAATAGCAGATATTACAGGGCATTATTAGGCTGATCTTCAAAACATATATGGATTTTTCAAGCTCTCTTTAGTTTGCTTTTTTGTAAGCTCAGGTTTAGCTTTTACATTTTCATAAAGGAAACTGCAGTCCACTTGAAAGTAAATAAAATTATGAAATGAGTTTTTTACTAAGGAAAGAAAGCAGGCATGTAATCACCAGCAGCTGAAACCCGTATATCCTGTTTCTCAGCAGATGCATTACTGAATAGAGTAGCCAGACATTAGCATTTTTAATGTCTTCTAACAGCATATGACAAATGTGTCATGAATAATTAGATACTACTAACTACTGAACAGTGCTTAATTCACTTACCTGCCGGTACATTTGCCCTTTCTATCTGGCAGCTCAAGTTGAATAAATGCTATCTGTGGCTCTGCACCACCAGCTGTATAGGGCAGAAAGGTCAGTCTTTCACATCATAGAGAGAAAGCTCTGTACACTGAATAGTAATACAGCTCCTGAGTTTGTACTATTTAAATGAAACTGCCTGGATGGTTAGTGGTATGAACTGGTACTGGACTTTGCTCTCTGGTTAAATGGTGCATTCGCCTCATGGTTTTAAGGTGGGGGGGTGGAGCATTGATTGACTTCAGTGAAATAAGGAAAGAGTTTCTCAGGATAGACATCTATATTTACAATTCTTACTATTTATAAATAATAATTATTATTATAAGAATGCTTATTCTTATCTAAAACTCCATTGAAGAAACCCATTGACAGTTAACTGCACTTCTTGGAAGAGTGTACTGAACTTCAAATCTTTAGACATACTAAAGCCTATAATCGCCTTTAAAAACATTGGTGGGATTAGAGTGGATGTGTGTGTGTGCTTTTAAAGATTCTGGTGTATTTATTTTAAATTTATGAGGTCAGATTTACAGTACTGTGCTGGCTTAGAACATTCTTCACACGTACCTGTAAGGCTACACTAGCCAACGAAATCAAATTACAGCTGGAATAGAATTGATTACCTTCGCATCCTTTGCCAATGTTGTCAACAATTTACATTTTAGGAAGAAAATAAGGTCACACTAGGGGCCAAGACCCGACTCCAAATGCCACTGAAATCAATGGGAACTTTCACATTGACTGCAGAATACTTAAAGGTCAGGCTCTAAAGTCCAAATTCTCATGTTGGAAAGATGCCCAGTACTCATGGCTGGCCACTGAACACATAGACATGGAAAGAAACTCATATCCTGTAACAGGCAGTAGTACTTTAACTGTAAGGATTATAAGGAGGTGTTTTGCTGTAAACAGTGGAAACAAATGCAGAGAAAGTTTTTTTATTAAAAAAACCTTAAAATACTGCCATAAAAACAACCCAACAGTGATGCAGTGTATTTGCTGTGATTATAGGAAAAAGTGGAAACAGGAAACATTTTGAGGGGGGGAATTAAAGTGTAGACGATTTAGATTGCACAAAGTCTCAGTCATGTAGCCCAAATGATGCTGAATTCCATGAATGAAAATGGAGGCTGCTAAATAGCAGTAAACAAAAAAGTGAGACGGCGGGGTCTTCCACAGGAAGATCACGATAGAGATTTTGTGATGTCACTTCTTCCACATCTGTGATAAAGCAATTTGCAATCGTTCCTAAAGTTAAACCTAATTTAAAGAGCAGTGAAGTTGATGCACTGTTAGAAAGTCATTTTCATGAAGCTGTTAAACTCTTCCTTACTCAGCATGTGTTATCTAGTCTTTTTTCCTTGCTTCTTAGCAAAACTATTTTGTGTATGTGATTGCTAGATGCATTTTGGCAATAAGGTGGGATAGGAGCTGTCCTAAGTTCAGCAGCAGCAGTCATTTTTCTCCTTCTTAGTAGCTGGTGCAGTGCTGTATTTTTGACTTTTCGCCTGGGAACAGCGCTGATAACACCAATGTTTTTAGCTGCTGCTTAGTAATGTTTAGTCTGACCAAGGATTTTCTGAGCCTCATGCTCTGCCAGGGAGGAGGGGAAGCCAGAAGGAAGCAGAGACATGACACCTGATCCAAACTGACCAAAGAGGTATTCCATACCACAGCATGTCATGCCCACTATATAAACTAGTGGCAGTCACCTGGAAGGGCTAGATCACTGCTCAGTCGGGCTGGGTATCGGTCAGCGGGTGATGAGCTGTTGTATTTTCTTCCCTCATTACTTCCCTTATCATTATTATTATTGGTGGTAGCAGCAGTGGTTTGTGGTTTGTGTTATACCGTAGTTCCTGGGCTGTTCTTATCCCGTGGGAGTTATGTTCTTTCGATTCTCCTCCCCATTCCTCTGGGAGTGGGGGGGGCGGGGGGGGTGGGGGGGAGGAAAAGGGGAGGGAGTGACAGAGAGACTGCGTGGCTGACTAGGCTTAAACCACGAAGGGAGCTTTTGCATCTAAGCTGAGGAAACAAGAATCAAAGCAGCACTGAAATGCTCTTTTGTGCTGTCCTTTCTGCTGTTGATTTGTGGTACAACTGTTTCTCTTCAGAGAAGCAGGAACCTAATAAGAGAAAAGACTGTCTTTGCTGAAAAAAGTTGCCTACTTTTTCATGGGAAGACATAACTATGGTGGAGGAATTGTTCTTTCAAGTCAAGAGAAATATTAAAGAAATAAGATTACTTGTTTTCTGATTGCTGTGAATGAACTTATCGCACATATAGAAATACATTTATTTTATACAGCGTAACTTAAGCAACTGAAGTTGTCTTGGTCTTGATCCACAGAATTGAAGTCCTGGCTTCTCCTTCCCGTCCATTTGGTGATTGACTGCCTCAGGAATATTAAAAAAATTGGGAAAAAAAGACCTTTCCTTTTCTGTTTCTAAGATAATTTTAAAATTTCCTATTGTGAATTTGTGCATGCGTGTAATGGCATATTGATTATAAAAAAATTCATCCATTTCACTAATTGTAAACTGCATGCTGTGACTAAGCACAATAAAAAGGAGCAAACATAAGGAGTTTCTTTCAGCATCATTCACATGCCTCTTGGATTGGTAAACTCTTCAAGACTGAGATTATATCTACTGCGTCAGCTCAGTCCTGTGTTTTTCACTGATGAATGATACTTTTACAGTTAAATAATTTGTTGTTTAATTTTTGTGTATATTTATAGGACTCAGATCCAAACTGTCATTGCTCAGCATTTTCTTCATCATTATTATCTGGAACATAACTTTTAACAAGCGTTTTAACCACATTTGACTTTTAAAAATGTGAAGTCAGTTGAGTGGCTGTTACATCGAGTAGTTTTTGTGCTTTCACTGTTTCTGTTAGATATAGTAACTGATGAACTAATGTTTGATGATTGTTTCCTCTAGATGTTTCCTAGTGACACTGGATGTACAGGCTATTAGTGGGAGGGATTCAATCGAAGCAAAAGCTCTATTGCCTGTGTTACTTACAGAATTTGTAACTGGAAAGAACTTGTTTCTTTGCAAAACAGAAGCTGGTCTTTTCTGTTCAGGTATGAGTCTGCCAGTCAACTTGCTGTGTTGGTTTTCATATCCCCGAAGCTTTTATAGAGTTAATTATCATTAGGATTTCCAGAAGCCAATCTGCTGCAAGGAGCTAACAACTTTAATATTTTCTCTTCATTGTGCAAAGGTAGTCTTTCTCTTCTGGTAGTGTGAAATGATGAAAAGGCTTTCAGGCAGTCTGTGTATTCAGTTTCATAAATTATGTAAACAGATCTGTGTGTTATTTTACCAGGCAAATACTGGGTTCTTACCATATTTATCATATTTTTTCTTTTTTTTTTTTTTAATTTACTGATATTTATTGTGGTACTATTAAAACTTTTCAGCAGGATTGAAGGAACTCATGCCTGTAGCTAAATGGAAAAGTAATGTGGTCATTTCTTTGCATTCACAATAAATTTTCCGTGCTGTTCACCCCAAGGCTCTCAGTATTGAGCAAAATGTGCTCCTTAATCAGACATGAGACTTCACTGTAACTGTAAATCTGAAGTCAAAAAAGCCTTCAGCATATTTGCAATATCACCGTAGTATGTTCCAATTTGAACAGTTATAACTCAGTGTTTAGTTTAACATGAAGTGCAAAGATTTGATCTACCTGCAGCATACAGAACCTCAAACTTGGCAGCTGGAATTGGAATATTACCTTAGCTTGGTTTTACAATTTTGAAGCTAACCATTTTTTGTTGCTTACTTATAGATTGCACATTATGTATATGGACAGTCATGCACATGAATTTAAGGTGGCTATTTCCTTGTTGTGTGGGAAAAAATATATGTTTTAGGCCTCTAAAATTAATGTTGCTAAGGACTGAGAAGTTTGGCTAATCAAGTGGCCAAGTGTGATGGTTTAGCGCGTCAAACCACTGAAGTTTCTCATCACAGGGAAACAATCTCTTCTGTAGAATAGTCTTTGGAAACATGAGTGTTTGGAGTTTGAAGGAGATGATGGCTGGCTGATAGTTAAGAAAACATTTGTTGCCTTCTCTTTTTAGAGCACTGGTTTATTAGCATTTTGGCACTCTGCTGCAAGTACAGAAGAGATTTTTTAAACCTAGATGAAGATTTGTTAGTAATTATTGCATTTTGTTAGTAGGAATGGTAAAGTTACCAATACCTTTGGTTTTTGAGAACAACCTAGATCAAAACTACCACCCTCTGAGCATGGGAACTGCATTTGAAGGCAGGCTTCAGAAATAGAGTTTTCTAATTTATATTTTGCTGTAGGCATTCACAGTTGCACTTGGACATAAATTCAGATCATGAAATTTCTCATCAAGTTACTTGCTTTAATTCTCCTTTGGCTCCTTTTATGCTACAAAGTTGTTAACCTCTGTGCAAAGGGAACACAACCTATTTGCAAAGCAGCAACAGGAAAGAGTGAGAGCATTGCACTACTAAGCCATTTTTCACAAATGGAAAATACATATTATCATGAGAAAACTGGCGCTGGATGAAGCAAGTCGGTTTCATGAGCTGTCAGGTTTCTATGCCAGATTAAAACATTAGTAGTAAATAGGTTAAAATCACAGGCACTCCACTGTTCACCAAATTGGTGCTCCTCATTTGTTTCTATTTCTTATAAGCAACACAGAGGTTTATGACAATACAGGTGTTGAGGTCTTGGTAACTATATGCAATTTTACCAATGTCTTACATAGAAGCATGCATTACCTGTGGGTATGAAAAGTAAGGAAATAGGCCTTGAACCCAGCTCTAAAGCTCTGTTTGTGGCTTTAATCAAACCTACTGTTGACAAAATTAGTGTTCTCCATACATGTTTATTTGGAGGAAAATCAGAATTCACAAGAACTATTCTGGTTTGTGTTCTTCATCTATCTTAGATTTTTAGAGTGAACAGTTTCCAATTGAACGAAAGGATCAGTATCCTTTGAGAAGGAAAGCAGAGAAAGGGAATAGGAAAATACAAGCAAATTAAAATTGTCAGCAATGCAGGGGAAGCATTTGATGACAGCTAATGAAAAATAAAAGGAAACTTAGAAAAAAATAATTATTCAATTCTTAGCTCAGTGATGTTTTCTGGATCAAAGAATATTACAGAAATTCATGTCCTGTCATTAAAAGTCTCTGCTAAGATAAGGAGCATTTGGGGTCACAGCTGCTGAATATTGCTGACTAAATCTTTTCTCTCAGTAATGAGATCTGGAGGCATTAATTTTTTCCAAGAACTCGAAAAAAAATCTTTTGTTTAATTACATGGAGAAAGTTCCTCAGTGAAGCTTTCTTGTTTGAGCTGAGCTTTTCCATGGAAGAACTGGCTACTCAGATCATTATCACCATTCACAGCTATGAATGGTGATGATCTATACAGTCTTCAGCTTACTGTGGTCAGGTAATCACAGAAGGATGCAAGTTGAAAAACTCTGGAGGTTTCTAACTCAAAGTTTCTATTTTTTGGGGGGGGGTTATATTTTTTCTTAGCCTTAATTCTTCTTTTGTGAATATATTTCAGATTTCCAGATGATGACAAAAAGACAGCGTACCTGTAATGACAGTTTATAAGAGCAATATAGTTTTAAAAGGCTTTATAGAGGAAGTCTGAGTGATGCCACATGATCTGACATCATTGAAATTGTCTGTATTTCTTTTAAAACAATTCTGCCATATTTTTCCTGAATCACCTGCAGAAGTTAATGATGCATTTGTGACATTGCATTACTTTGCTGTGTATTTCTGTCACGAGTGCAGCAGAAAATGAACTAACCCTGAGTAATACGGTAGCACATTTGCTGAGGATTTTGTGCACTCCCAGTGAGATACTGATCTGCTGCTACTGATCTGTTTCCTACACCACCTATCTGTAGCCCTGTAGCATTTAGTGGAGGTTACTCTGTGTTTACTAGTTGTTTATCTGACAAATGTAGTGGTTAAGCTGATTCTTCACACTCCTGTCTCCCAGTTTTTCTAGTTTTACTCTTCAAAAGACCAAAGGCACCATTTATACTGTTCACACTTCTGTACTCTCCTTGGTCTGTAATTCCTGTATTTAAAATGATTCAACAAAAAGCATTCATTGCACAAGGACAGAGTTCCCTCAGGCAATTATGATGGGATTTATATTGATTTATGCCAACTGAAGTTTTGGACTAATATTTTAAATGTACAAAATATGTGTATCAAGATGATGGAGCAGATTGTAGCCAGGCTGTGAAGGTGTATATATAGCACAGTGAATCTCACTCAAAGAAACTTTTAAATCTGTCTTGCTGAGGATCAACAACAATGAGAATCAAAAGCCCCTAAATTCAGCAAGTGCTAATCTTTCACTGATTTTGAGGCACAGTGGGATATGCATTTTCATTAAGTATTCTGAATACTGGTAAAATAGTTTGAAAAAAGGAAATCTTCCTTAGTTTACAATGAGCCATGCAACAAACACTGCACTTAATACCTGGGTTAGAGGCAAAGAACAGTCTGAGGGGTAAAAATCAATTTTGTTTTTGTAGAAATGCCTTTACAGAATTCCATATTGTATGTGCTGTCTCTGCTGATCTACAGTTCCCTACAAGATCTCTAGCACGAGGCTAGTGTGGCTACCAAGACTGGATCAGTCATTTCAGTGGCAACGTAATTAAGTTGATATGAATCACTTAACAAGAGAAATCCAGACCCCATGTTTGCAGTAATAATAGTCAGTTCCACCACTTAGGAGCTCTCATTTCACATTGTTGTTATACTTACAGTCTATTACTATTACAGGAAAAATTAATCCAGTTTACAATGCACAAATAAACACACATAAAGAATAAAACACAACTAAGCACATTAGATAGAACTAGATTTTAAAGACAAAATTTGTCTCTACTAAAAGTATTTTAATGTGTATGTGCTGTGTTTTTTATCTGATAGCACATTCTGGAATGCGTTGTTTCACATGAGCATGCAAACTTACTGTGCATGCATCATTGCATTAAGGTCTGAGGTGTTATCTGTAGGTTTGAGAAGTTTTCAAAATTTAAGGCAATATAATTCAAATTTTAATTGGTTTGCAATGAAGTAGTTGTTTCAAAATCTTCCATCTTAATAAATCTGTAGCACAGCTCTCAGAGGCTTAAGGAAAAGTACTTGGCCTTTTCCTTATCCTCAGAATCTTCATTCATAGATGTACATCTGCATCAATTGTCTCAGACTAATTATCTCATTTACATATTTCATGCTTTCTGCTTAGAATGTTCCTTGGGATAACCAAGATGTAAATCGTGTGCTGTCAGACACAACTGCTTAAGGGGGTGTACATTTTTATTTTATTAATATTACTATGAATTGCATGGTACATTTCCTGTGAACAGAATAATGTACTATGTAGCGCTTCATAGAAAATATTATGTTATAGAATTGTTGCAAGGCAGAGATTCCAGAACTTAAAAAGTGCTTAACTAAAGGGGTTTGTGTAATCTTTCCTGGTTACTTCTTCTACTTTCTGATATTATTCCCCATGCCTTTCGAGCGGCTTGAGTTAATGAACTCTTTTATCTTTTCCATTTTCATTTAGGGTAATAGAAAGACAAGAGAAAAGGTAGCTAGTTCCCAGCTGTAGATCAGTCCCACCTAAAGATATATCTTTGGTTTCTTTCATTATCTGGTGCTTAAGAAGAAAGTATAGTTGAAGATTGCCTCAATATATGAAATTCTGTGGGAATTCAGGACCCTTGATATCACCTAAATGCCTAGTCCAAGTTTCTCCTTAAAAAATAGTGATACCTTGAGGTCTCTAGGGAAGCGGGCATGTTGCTATTGTATCCCATTAAGGTGCATTAGGAGGAGAGTGCAGGTAGGCTGCTTTCTCTCAGAGGTTCCTTCAGGGAATCATGTACTCCTAACTCTGCTGCAAAGTAGAAACCTTGCTAGTCTGCTTGGTGCAGGCTGTGTGACACACATTCTGCTTTACAGGTTTCTGTTGAGTGAGTTATTTTAGATGCAGAGTGAAAAAATGTCATGGTTCACAGACTAATGGCTGCTAGCCCACTTCATTGTATAGCAAGATTAATTTGCTATAGGATGAACCAAATAAGCACGCATGACAGGCAGGATGTGTGTCTTTTCAGTAGCTGAAATGAATAGTTATTCCATTAGTGTTGACCTTTCAGCTCTATTGAAAGGCAGCTTAGTATTGTTCCTTCATTTGAGGATAGATACTGCTACTTTTCCTCTGCTAAGTGCTGCTGAAGAATAGCAAAATATGGCCTCTAATACCACATCACCACAGAGATGGTAGATGATCCTTTGTGGTCCTTTTCTCCCCTGAACTGTACAATTAGTTATTTTCTTAGATCTTTCTTTATACTGTTATAAATGCCAATTTGGCCACAAAATAAAAAACAAAACACAAAGCCAGCACCAACATTTGAAGCCACTTCATTTACTGTGCTCGTTGATGAGAGATAAACAAGCAGGGCTGGGTGCGTGCAGGGAGTCATCACTCCGCCCAAATCGCACACCGAGGGGTTAAGCGAGTAGATATTTATTACACACAAACATGCATATTCAGTAGGTTTCCGAGACAGAAGAGGGGATATTACAATTAGTTCAGGCACTCATTATCATAAGCCCCCTCCCTTTCGGCGATTGCGCACTGCCTTCCGGCAATTGTGGGTCCGGGTCTTCAAGATGAAGTAAGTAGTCTTCCTCTCGTGGCCAGGGGTCTTTGAGATGAAGTAAGCAGTCTTCCTCAGGATGCATTTTTCACCTTTAGCAGGTCCGATGCCTTAGTCATCACAATTATCTTAAAGATCAGCCTTGTCTGCAAGTTTCTGACAGCTGGCTAAGATTTAGAGCAGTGTGGCTGTCCTACAAGTGATAAGCAATGCCGGATAAACGAATGAGGAGTACACAAAGTTAGCAGATTTAGGGGAGACACTGTTTTTAGGGGAATTACTAAATCTCATTATCGCATCACAGAATTGCAAAGCAGACACTTCACAGACTTGCAACACAAAACAGACATGGTAGAAGGGCTATTACTGCTTCACAGACTTACATTGTTAAGTTAAACTAGAAGTATTTTAATCCCCATGTTTCTAAATACTTGCTTATATTCAATGAAGTTACAGATGACAACTTTCATTAACATTGCCTTAGACATGTGGATATAATAACTCAATTTTTTGTATAGTTAATTTTTGCCCCATATTAATGGTTTCTCATTTCATAACTTTCCTCACCATATTTTATAACAAACTATCACTTCTCTAACACGAATCGTAGTCTGTTATATCACAATACCTCACCACCGATCCAAAAAAAGTAGTTTGATGATAAGTGAGTGAGAAATTTCTGAAACTACCTGTCTGCAGACACCATGCATGGATTGCTGTCCTTAAAAAGAAAGCCCCATCTGGACAGCTTCTAATAAGGGAATCTTAGATTCACATAAAAGGCTGAGGTATGCATCTATAGCTATGAAATCAATAGGCAGTCCCTGAAGCCACCACCAAGGCCAAATAAAATAAAAAAAGGCCAAATATTATAATGCATATTTGTCTGCAGCCCTGGAAAAAGCATTCTGCTCCAAACAGAATCAGTCTGAATAACAGAGATAATGAAAAAAATAACCCACAACAGAACCCAACACAACGAAACATCCTCCAGCTCCCCCCACAAAACAGAACAACATTTTGCAGCATTGTAGCTCTTTGGATTTTTGAGAGCCATTTTCCTTTACTCTTGTCAGAGCTGAGTAATGCTTTGTATTGCCTCTGATAACAAAGAAGGCACCCAACTGCATTTCAGTATGCTCTTAGATTCAAGGTATGTGGAATTTAAGTATATTTATGGTACCTTTGCATACAGTGGCTTTTTCACGTGTTAAAACACACTAAACATTTCATAGCTGTAAAATCAGAATCAGTGAGCTGAAATCAGTACTGTTCATTCCTTTCTTCTTTCAGAAGAGCTTATACTATGCTCATCCCAAATCAATTGAAACTATAAATACATTAAACACAGAATCAGCTAATTATAACCTAGGGTATACTTTCTTTTAACATATGTAGGGCCTTAATAAATACAACATGCATTACTTCTGGTATTCGCTTCATTTCAGTAATTCTAACCAGCAGCCCTGGTTTCTCCATCTCCATTTTAACCTCACAGTTATCTGATTCTGACTTCTTTTGTGCTCAGTAATTTCTGTCAAGAAAGAAGCAAGAGTTGCCAGGGCCTAATGGCTTTAACTTTAAATGTCCTGTTTAATTGCAGTTTCCTAGGCATTTACACTGTTCTGTATGTATATTTGGCAGCTTTAAGAAAAATAAATTAATCTAGTAATAGCACTGAAAAGTGTGTCTACTTTTAGATCAGATTTTGTAGATTCCAGTGTTTGAATCTGTGAAAGGCTATGTCCTGATAAATTTCTATCTCTGTATTTTCCTTGTTACTTTTCAGTTTTAAAACTAGTTCTACTTTCCACAGGGCATTTTACCCTTAAAGGACAATGTGGCTAATAGACAAAAGATTTTAAATGTCATTATGTTCAAACCTTAAATGCTGATCTAGAACCACAGAATCATAGAATGGTTTGGGTTAGTAGGGACCTTATAGATCATCTAGTTCCAACAGCCCTATCATGGGCAGAGACACCTCACACTGGACCAGATTTCTCAAGCCCCGATCAACCTGGTGTTGAACACTGCCAGGGATGGTGCTTTTTTAGTTGTCTGACATTTCTTTGGACGCTTTGTGAAACATGGTAGGTTTCTCTCTGTAGTCCTAGGCATACTGGAAATTACATTGCTGAAACTGAAAGCTTTTAAGCAGCAAAATAATACCTTTTCTTCTTTTTTCCTCAGTCAGGGGTTCAGATCCACAGATCCTTAATTCACTGATTATATTCAGGTGCAATTTCCACTTAAGTGGAAACTAAGTCTATATAAGGATGTTAAAATTTGGCCTGGCACTATCTGCCCCTCTGCCAAAGGAAGCAAACAGTAAATCCATGTTGTTTCTGAAAGGACAAATTCAAAATTATTTACCACTAGTTTAGCACTATCTTCTTAGAAGTCAATAGCAAACCTTGTACTGATTTTAATAGGAATAATTAGGTCAATTCTGAAATTCTGAGAATCTAGAGTGATTGGCCTCTGTAATGCACTTTAGTAATTTCCAAAATAAGCATAAAATGCATAGTGAGGTCTTCAAAAGGAGGCTGGATTCCTCTAGCTCTTGTTCAAGGTCAGTAATCCACAATTTTCTAATTGGTATAAACCTGGAGTTCCCTGTAGTGCACGTAAAGAATCTGGGTTTAGATTAGGTCATGAGCTGCTATGCTTTGCTAGTTCAGGAGCAAATTATAATCATACCTATTTTAAAAAAGCATACTCTTATCATTCTGAGCAATTGAGTAAAATTACATTGCTTGTAAGAAGAGCTTTCTGAATAAGTGCCAGAACACCATAGTAATAATGAGCTTAGTAAAAATGCTTGGACTGAATGTGATCTCACAAAAGCAAAATGTGGCATTAGGCTAATTTATAAAACTGTCTTGTTAACTGAAATTATTTGTAGCTTGTCAAACATTAAGTTGCTCAAATCAGTTCCTTATAATTAAATTTCAGAGAAATTAACTTTGTTGTAGCAATGAATTTAGTAGATTGAATGTTTTATGTATTTTCTCCAAACTAAAAATTAGTAAATATGTGACTCTTTTGACAAATTTGCCTTTTTTAATACCTAAAACATTTGAAAACTTCTTACTTCATTACACTTAAAAATAATTTAAAGGTTAAGTGAGCTCGAGCAAATCAGAAGTCATCAGAAACAAATTTTGTAGGGTGGTGTGTATTTTGATATTCATTTTGAATATGAAATAACTCTGCCTCATAAAGGTTTCTGCTATTTGCTTAGAGTTTGCTTTAAATTGTATTTACTCTATTTTTCTAGTCTAAAATGTATCCACACATTTAGTTTTACCTGACATATAGAAATTCATAATAGAAAACCCAGTTTCATCACTGTCCTACAAGACAATCTTCAGTAAATTTCATTATAAGTGTATGGCAAAAAAGTGGAGAGATATGGGCCCAAGATTTGCCTTTGTAGTGCATAGGTGACTTTTTGAAAGCTCTTAGGATATGAATACTCAGTAATGTCCTAACTTGCTATTAATTCACAAATACACCTTTGCCAATGATATCTGTTCCTCAAGCATACAAAAAATGTTGCTTCTAGGCATGTATGTGAGCATTTTAACTTCTCTGTGATGCCTAGGAAAACTGTGTTTGAGATCCATTTTAAGATGTCCCTAGGGTTCCTGTAATGAGTTTGCCTCCCTCATATGTCTGCTGCAGAACCAAGTATGGCAAAGAAATTTCAGACATCTGCTGTAAAAAGTACATCATATTGTCTGGGTTAAGGAGCTTTATGCAGCATATGAAACTGTGCTGCAGTACAGCATCTTTTAAATAAAAGTAATCTAAAAGAAAAAGGGTAGGAATTGAGGAATTTGATTTTTTTTCTCCCAGTATAATGCGTCACTACCTTATAAAAGATACTGTGTTATCATGTGTCGCATGACTACCGATGTTTTTTGTTAGAGAGATTAATAATATTTTCAGATATAATGTCCATTGTTATGTGGTTTATTATGGATTATGAAGCTTCAATTATAAAATCTGATCTCGTTCAAATACCACTATATGTAGACTAGCATCAATACGACTAGACAGAAAAATAACGCAGCCCACCTCTAAATAAATAATTAATGTTAACTAAGAAAAGACAAAAGGTAATTGAAAATGATGTTTAGTTGTCTGGGTGATGAAGTGGAACAAGTTCCTCCTAAGTGCTATTACTGATAGGAACCGTAGGCCTTTGTGGTTAACCAGCCATCCTGCACACACACCAGACACACTTAGCTCCTTCAGAGAGTCTCTAAGTGTATAGCGAGTATCACCCAGGCCACTGTTCTGTCCCTAATTGCATCATGGGTGACTTTTGTGGTCTGGGATTGTTGAAAAAAAACCCTTTATTTTATATCTTTATAAGTTTAAGTCACAATCTGAAGATCAATATTAGTGTTTTCGCAACAGTCGGTCCTTTACTGTTGAACAACATGATGTAGGGGTCAGTTTTGAAGAATACCTTAATAGAGGTTGATGTTCTACCTAACAGATGCAGTTTGCTTGCTGAACATATTAAGGCATCGTCAAGTTGTTTTATGCAGAGCTGTGAGGCTTTGTAAGCATTTGATTAAAGCTGTAGCCCTGTATTTTGAAGCAATATTTTTCTAATTATGCTCTTCCCTAAGTATCTGTGAAAGATGTAAATGTCTATGGTTGTTTCTTCAAGTAAATAAAATAGACATAAATAATAACTATGAGCAGTGGAGGGGTGATGTTGTAACTGTTGTTTCTTTAATAATAGTTTTTTACTACAATGCACGAGCAAAAGTATTTTCGCTCCCGGGTGAAACTGTTCAGTCAACTTATGGGACTTTTCTGCATTGTAAGACGAAACTGAGAGTTGTGTGCTGCTTATTCCCCAGCAGTGAATGCAAGAGCTTGTGACACACACTGAAAAGGGGGAGACAAGGGCAGGGGCTGAGGTTTGGAGTCCTCAGTATTAAAAAATCAGATAGGAAAGCTTTGCTAAAACAAAAAAATTTCACTGTTGCTTTGAGGCTGTTTTGAAAAATTTTGCTGTCATCTCAGTGGAATTCAAATAACATGGAAATAGAACTTTTTGGAGTTTAATATTTCATGTGAAGTTTTCTCTTTATTTCATTGTGAAGTACAGACTGTGGAATCATAGAAATAGTGGAAAATGTACATCTAGATTTATAGCCTTCAAATAAAAATATTTCAATACCTATCAAAACTTTAGATCAGCTGAAATATTGTGTATGCATAAATATACAGCATGACTGAACTTTATATCAACATTTTTTTTCCTGTAGGTCTACTGTTCCTTCCTTTATGTATGATTGAACACGTAATCGGTTATGTTTTTGCCAAGTGTATTTTTCACATCCATTCTTCCAGGCAATTTAGGCAACAGTTAACATTTCTTTTTCCCCTTCTTGCAGGAAAAATGAGCTAAATCACTGATCTAAAAATGGATATCACCATGTTGGAATAAAATAAGATCCTTAAACAGATTATGTAATGAACTGGCAAGATTAGGTAGTAACAAAACAACATTTTTTGCAATGGTGGTGCTTTCTCAGGAGCTGTGGCACCTGTTTAGGTCACTGAGTGAATGTTGTAGTGTGTTAATGCAGTGGTATTACCGTGTACCCATGATAGCTCAACATATTCTGCCTCTGAATGCCTTCTTCATGCAAGGATCTGATACTGCAGTTCAACAGGGAACTGTGGTTTGCAACAAATAATAAAGGACTGAAAATTCAGTGGGAAAAACATTTGACAAACAGAAGCATTTATAGTTATTGCTTCTAGTAGCAATAAATAAATAATAATGAAATAATAAGATACATAGACAATAAAATGTAGTTCAGTATCAATTTTTGTTTTGAGCAGGACACTAGTGTCCATCTCAGCTGGACAGCCTGGCCAGTATGTCATTGGTGTAGATGGTACTACCTGTTTTCCATGCCACATTCAACAAGGGAAAATGCTTTTTAGAAATAAATGCTGCTATTCTGAATTCTGCAAACTGTCAGACTCTGCTAGCTATCTCTAAGTAATTATCACAGTCCCACAGAGAACACATGGGGTCTGTGATGCAGCAGTAGAAACTGGGAGATAAGATAACGATGTGCACTTGATTTGAGAGACTAACCTGTAAAGAGTTTCTAAGAGAAGGGTCAGACAGATGTTTCTTTATAGATTGGCGTATTACAACAAGTGCTGTAGCAATAACTTTTACATTTTTATCCTTCACTTCTCATAGGACTGCTGACAGAAAATTCTGGATAAACAGAACCCAACTGTTTCTTTCTAGCTATACATTTATTATAATTTTTTATTGCACGGTGAGATTTATAATTATTGATCATGAGATTTTTTTCCTCTGTTTTTCTGTTTTCTGCATTAGATATTCTGGTGATATTGCATGTCACAAGTGACTGAATTCACCGACAATTTACCACTGAAAGAAAGGTAATGGGAGTTTTCAAATGAGCTGAGCAATGACACTGTGAAAGAGAGGAAAAAGTGTTTCATATCATCTGATTGAGACAAAAAATCTGAAACAGAAAGCATTACACTCTAAATTAAAAAAACTATTACCAGGGTAGGAACTGAGGTAATTTTATTCTCCCTTTTTTTTTTCTTTTGGAGAAAATAACCTGCAACATGATTTGAAGACAGCTATTAGGCAATTTCACTTACATTACAGAATGTCTCATCTTCAACTCAGAAGAATCCCAAAGGCATTTACTTACTGCAAATTTAATATAATAAAAAATAGTGATTAAAGGAAGGCAGTATGTGCTAATGTACAGTCATTGAGGTTTGTGGAAATTGATGTAGATGGCTTCAGATTAGATGAGTTCTACGTCATAAATGTTTTTTACACTTATTTTTACAGTGATAATTCAGCTGATATATCAGAACTATGCAGTCTGTCTGAAGAGAGAAATGCACAGGTGGAATTAGTCTTGAGTTTCACCTGAGTGATATTCACGATTTACTGTGTTCTTCTGCTATCAAATATTATACAAGGTAGTTTTAAGAAACTCCCAAAGTTGCTGACTACTAATGACCCTCATTTCTGAGTTCCCATGTTGGAAAAAACAAAACACACAAAACAAACCAAAACCTAACAATAAAAGTAGCTCAGATAATTTGAAATTCCTCAGGAAACTTTTTCAGTTGACGTGTTTTACACAAATAGATATCTAAATGCCTAAAGATAGACTGGCCATATTAATATATTCCTTACTTGCTGGTATATTCTGTCACAGTGTATACTGACCACCTGCTGTCTTGAGTCTGGCTTCCACTGGAGGCTTTAATAACCTTTATTGCTGAGAGTGTTTGTACTCCCATGAGGGTAGTTTTGAGGTCAGCATTTATAAGGAAAGACTGCTGAAGGAGGAATAAATTTTTTTTATCAAACCAACACTCTAGTGAGTATGAATAAATAGTGGCTGAACATTGTTCTATAGCTCATTAGGAGAAGGGGAAAATAAGAATTTGAGGATTCTGGACTGTAGACTGTACAATTTACTATTTCGTCTGCCTTTCAAATCTAGATGGAAATGGGGCGGTATAATAACTGGGAATAGTTCTTTCTGTCCATCTTGGGGCTTCCTGCTAACGCTGCGAATGGTGCAGTAATTAAAATAAAACCATATATAATGGTTTTGATCTCTTCTGTATGGAACTTCCCTTTAGACAAATTCTTATCAAAATATTTAAATAATACTCAGGGTGTTAATCCAGGTCCCTGATTGGGAAGAATCTTTTCTTTTCAAAGTAAATAGCCTTCCTAGCAGTGATAGGGAAAACTGAATGTTTCACTAATTACTTACTAAAATGTGTTATGGCTGTTGTCACTTTCTCAGGATTATGAATTATATGATAATTCTTTAAAAAAGTTGACAGCTTTTTTTTTTTCTTATCTTTCGCTCTGTGAGATTTAGTGTCACAAATTCAGGTGCCAAAAATACTGATGATGCCTAAGGAAACAGTAGGAAGATTATAATGAAACATTGGTCTGGGATAGAGAGTGAGACTGAAAGAACAAAAAGTCATGATTATAAGCAATCAAAGATTAACTACAAAAGAGTAAATTGCAAAAAAATGTATTACATTTGATAGTGGAAACAATGCACATTGCAGACTTGTATCAAATGTTGAGATATGGGAATGGCTTATTTAATGTGTATGTGTGGAAAAAAAAAAGTCTGTTTTAATAAACTGTCAAAGGACACAGTGTAGTAGTTTGAAGAAAAGGAGATTATGAGCAGTGGTAAGAGAAACAAACACAGAAATTAAATACCTTTGATTAAGCTACTCAGTTAATTCACTTTAGTTCTTACTGCTTTTTTCAGACAACACATAACTTGCTAATAAAACAGCTTTGTGAAAATGCAGGCTTAAGTAAAATGCATCCTGTATTGATGACAGAATAGTAAGAAGTAAAGGACCAGACCCCCAAGCTATAAAGATGTATGTCCTTAAGTTTGATGAAGCTTCCGCACCACTGTTGTGGCTATTTTGTGACTGATTCCAGTCTGTGCTTCTGAAAAGTAGCAAATATGAGCCACTGCAAGGTAGCCCTGCTTACTGACAGGGCTGAAATGTGAAATTTATTACGGGAAGCATAGACCGTGACATGTAAAGCAGAGGACTAATTCCATTTTACACTGCATGTAGCTGACCAGTTAGTGCATCTCACTCCTACAGCAAATTTCATGGCATGAAATATGTAAAAGTCTTAATCTTATCACTTCTACATCCTATACTCAAGACCTAAACCTAACCAAAGCAAACCTACCATGTATTGGTTTTTTCAGTTTGTTTTTTTTTCTAGTGCTTAAACCATAACTGATCTTGTTTCTTCTTCTAGATGAGCACCTGTCCTGGTTTAAGCCCCCGTCGTGGTTTAAGCCCCCCCCCCCCACGCAGTTTTACTCATTCACTCACTCCCCTCTTTCTTCCCCCAGTCCCAGGGGGATGGGGAGGAGAATCAAAAGAATTCAACTTGCACAGGTTGAGATAAGAACAGTTTAGTAACTAAGGTATAACACAAATCACTACTGCTACCACCAATGATAATAATACAAGAGAAATACAAAGAAAGAGAATACAACTGCTCACCAAGCCCGACCCAGCCACTGCACCCCCCAGCAGCGAACCTCCCACTACCAAAAACCTGATCATGCCGTGCACCCCCAGTCCACCACCACACTCTTCCGAGTCTCTGCCCTCCGTGTTCACATCCTGGACATGACGTGCTGTGGTATGGAATACCTCTTCGGTCAGTTTGGGTCAGGTGTCCTGTCTCTACTTCCTCCTGGCTTCCCCTCCTCCCTGGCAGAGCATGAGACTCAGAAAGTCCTTGGCCAGACAAAATATCACCAAGCAGTAACTGAAAATACTGGTGTTATCAGCACAGTTCCCAGGCACGAAATTAAAAACACCGTGCTGCACCAGCTAGCAAGAAGGAGAAAAATGACTGCTGCTGCTGAACCCATGACAGCCCCTTTGCTGTATGAATATAATATCTCAAATGTTTCTTAGGAAAATCAGAAAACAAGCTGTTTGTTTATCTAATGTTATAAATTCCCAAGGATATTGCTCTTGTCTTTGTCATTCTCATTTTTTCTAAACATAATGTTCACATGATTAATATTTCAATTTTGAGGTTTAATCTTGTGTACACTGATTTCATACATGAACATGATCACCTGCAAGTCATTAAGGAAAATCTTGAGTTTTTTACTGAGATGACTGTTCTTGAGAATATGATACTCTGTGTATTGAGTATCAATTAAGCTAATAACATAGAAGAATTCACTAATATAAGTGTTTCTTGTTGTTCTTGCCATGATCTTTACAAGTCAGAGTTTGTGTACTTTAGAAGAGATGTTTTTTGCCCCACAGGGAAATGCTTGCAGTTAGTCATAGAGAAGCAATTAATGATTGCAGTAAAACACTGAAAAAAAACCCGTGTTCATCATACAAATACCACATAT
This sequence comes from Myiopsitta monachus, assembly GCA_017639245.1. Lineage (NCBI taxonomy): Eukaryota > Metazoa > Chordata > Aves > Psittaciformes > Psittacidae > Myiopsitta > Myiopsitta monachus. The sequence continues at coordinate 15,863,774 of CM029923.1, read as the reverse complement.
TTGTCAACTTATTGCTGAATAGTTGCAGATAGTTAAAGCCATCAGATTTTACTGAATGGTGTTTGATCATGGAGCTAAATTCCATTCAATAAATCCATGTGATAAAGTTTCTGCCTTTCAAGAAATAACATGATTTTGCATTGCTGAAGTTTTTCAAAACCATGCCTATGACTATAGTCACTATAATTAATGATGATTTTGGTTATATTCATTAACTTATACACAGTTACTCTACACTAAAGCTAATGAAGCTCAAGTAGAGCTGAAGCAATAATTTCTATAGATTTAAAAGTACAAATTTACAAATTGTTGGTCAATTAAAACTCTGACAGCAGAAAATGAAGTGACAAACATGCATGTAAATCCAAGAAAATTTAAAGTTTACTGCAACATCAAATACTTGAAACAAATAAGCCGTTCCATAAAATAGTAAATCCTGATCAATGTGCACTGAGAATCAGACTTTTTGTTTGTTTGTTTGTTTCTTAAGCTGATTTTCAGTAATTTTATGTCCTGGGTTCAGCAGCAGCAGCCATGTTTCTCCTCCTTGGTAGCTGGTGCAGTGCTGTGTTTTTGATTTTGAGCCTGGGAGCAGTGCTGATAACAGCAGTGTTTTCAGTTACTGCTTGGTAATGTTTTGGTCTGACCAAGGACTTTCTGAGACTCATGCTCTTCCGGGGAGGAGGGGAAGCTGGGAGGAAGCAGAGACAGGACACCTGACCCAAACTGATCAAAGAGGTTATTCCATACCACAGCATGTCATGTCCAGGATGTAAAAAATTGGGGGATTCGCTGCTCGGGGATGCACTTGCTGGGTCAGGACTCGGTGAGCAGTTGTATTCTCTTTCCTTGTATTTCTCTTGTATTATTACTGGTGGTAGCAGTAGTGATTTGTGTTATACCTTAGTTACTAAACTGTTCTTATCTCAACCTGTGCGAGTTGCAATCTTTCGATTCTCCTCCCCATCCTCCCAGGACTGGGGGAAGAAAGAGAGGGAGTGAGTGAGTGCGCGAACTGGCTTAAACCACAACAATTCTTTTTGGTGTCCAACATGAGGCTCGAAGGGTTGAGATAACAACAGGATTAATAGTCACTTATCACAATGGTGATTTATTGGCTCTCAAAGTTGTTGCTCTGGTTCTCACAGGTTCAGCATATGATACTTTACTTACAGCCGGTATTTTTTATATTAACATTTTTCACATCTGGGTTTTGGGTTAAGGTTCTTGTTACATTGTACTTTATTGCACTGATTTTTAATACAATAGACTCAGTGACCTATGGAACTGACCCAGTTTTGGTTCCAGTGTGGTCACAAACTCTATACTTTGGGAGGTATATAATGGAAGTGTTTAGCAATTACAGGTCTCTTTTCACCTCCTTGGGTGGTCAACCTGTGAAGGAGACATTCTTTTGTGCTCCCAGCTCCCCCACCAGACCATTTACAGCATCATTTGAGAATTTTGAAGGTTTTGAATGGCCTTTAGATACCCTTGAGACCTGCCTGCTGGTTGTGATGGGAATCACCATGTTGGCGCGCATACTGAATATGTTTTACTCACGAGCATTTTGTCTGGTCCCAAGAGTTATGCAGAGTCGGGTTTGGGCCTTGTCTAGGATTAAACGACGATATAGGAGATCCAAAAGATTTTCCCTGAGGACTGGATAGTCAAGAGTGGCAGGGTGTGTGGGATAGTATGGGCAAGTATCTAGGCCAGTGGGCCCCTCCAGTGCTTTGGAACTTCACCAATGAACAAATGCAAAATCCAGAAAAATGAGTAAAACATTTAAAGGAGATGTGTTGTCATTCTGGTCGCACCAGAGATGGACAAATCATGGCAACGTGCTGGGGCTTGGCTTATGCTTACAGAGCCCTGTTCAACACTGTCCAGCATCTTTAAAAGGAAAAAAAAAATGTCCCTGGATCTGAGGGCAGAGTAATGGATAGTGCAGCTACTCCAGCTCCAAGCACAGCAGCTACACCACCCCCAGGGACAAGTACAGCAGCTACTAAACTTCAAAAGTAACAGACAGTGCAGCTACTCCAGCTCCAAGCACAGCAGCTACATCACCACCAGCGACAAATACAGCCACTACTCAAACCCCAGTGACAAGTACAGCAGCTACCCAAACCACAGTGATAATCACTGCAGCTAAACCAGAGGACCAACTCATACCAATATCGGTTGCCCCTGTACGCAAGAGGAAAAGCAAAAAAGAGGCAAGAAAGATGAAGCAAGATGAAGAAACAACGTACTCACCACCTGGGACAGCATCTAACCAGGAGTCATCATCACATGACGAACAAGAAGAGGTGACTTCCCGATCTCGGACCTCAACCGAGCTACAGAATATGCGAAAAGACTTTACCCGTCAGCCAGGGGAGCACATCATCACCTGGCTGCTCCGATGCTGGGACAATGGGGCCAACGGTCATGAACTAGAAGGTAATGAAGCCATACAGCTGGGATCACTTGCTAGGGAAGAGGGAATTGACAGAGCAATTGCAAGAGAGAAAAAGTCCCTCAGCCTTTGGAAGCGGCTCTTGGCAGCTGTGAAAGATAGGTTTCCATACAAGGACGATGTTATGAGTCTTTTGGCCAAGTGGACTACTCTAGGAAAGGGCATCCAGTCTCTGAGGGAATCAGCCATTGTAGAGATGATCTATAATATCAAGCCGAATAACGGGGATATGCCCATAGATCCAGATGAAGTCGAATGTACATGACCCATGTGGGGGAAATTTACACGGAATGCACCCCCATCATATGCCCACTCACTGGCAACAGTAATCTGGAATGACATAGTACCACCAACAGTGGATGAAATGATTCATAATCTCACCCCTTCCATCATCTTAGTTGTGGAAAAACTGTTCCAGGACCTCAAACAATTGAGAGATGATCTATCCAGCTCCTCACGTGTACCAACACACGTCTCAGTTATTAACAGAAGGCGTCCTACTGTTCGAGAGAGAAGATATAGAAGGTATACACCACGGACCACCCTACTGGTTTTACCTGCAGGATCACGGGCAAGATATGACGAAGTGGGATGGAAAGCCTACTTCAGTTTTGGAGGAGCGGGTGCAAGAACTGAAAAGGAGAGCAAAGGTCAAGTCTGATCACCCCATGAAGGCTGCGGCTCCAGGCTCTGGTGAGCAGGTTCCCAGATGGAGTGGAAGAGTCAATTTTACTTCAGCTCCTCTGATAAGGAATAATTACTGTCAACAAGACGTGAGTGACCAATGTGATGACTACTAGAGGGGCCCAGCCTCCATCCAGGTGGAGGTAGGGGACAATCGGATTTACTGGACAGTGTGGATCAAATGGCCTGGCACATCAGTCCCACAGAAGTATAAGGCTCTAGTAGATACCGGTGCACAGTGTACTCTGATGCCATCAAGCTGTCAAGGGGTGGAACCTATTTATATATCTGGAGTGACAGGAGGATCCCAAGAGTTGACTGTACTGGAGGCTGAAATCAGCCTGACTGGGAGGGAATGGCAAAAACACCCCATTGTGACTGGTCCACAGGCTCCATGCATCCTTGGCATAGATTACCTCAGGAGGGGTACTTCAAAGACCCAAAGGGGTACCGATGGGCTTTTGGTATTGCTGCTTTGGAGACAAAGGAAATTGAGCAGCTGTCCACCTTGCCTGGTCTCTCAGAGGATCCTTCTGTTGTGGGGTTGCTGAAGGTTGAAGAACAACAAGTGCCAATCACGACCACAACAGTGCACCGGCAGCAATATCACACCAACTGAGACTCCCTGATTCCCATCCATAAGCTGATCCATAGATTGGAGAGTCAAGGAGTGATCAGTAGGACCCACTAACCCTTTAATGGCCCCATATGGCCAATGAGAAAGTCTGATGGAGAGTGGAGACTAACAGTAGACTATCGTGGCCTGAACAAAGTTATCCCATCCTTGAGTACTGCCGTACCAGACATGCTAGAGCTTCAGTATGAACTGGAGTCAAAGGCAGCCAAGTGGTATGCCACGATTGACATTGCCAATGCCTTTTTCTCAATTCTCTCTCTTCACGACATTTTAATAATACTTAGTTCTGGCTTGGGAATAGAAGTTGTAAAGAGCAACTGAAAGGCAATGTCTGTCATCTGAGTATGGAGGAACTTGGAGGCTGGTCTGTTACTTTGAGAAAACAATACGTCTCCACAAGAGAAAACCACAATAGTTTTAGATTCACCCATTTTATTCCCTCAGTGGCAAATCAAGGTCTTCAGGTGGAAAAGCATGGAGAGTGTTTCGTAGCTCACATCTAACAAGTACCTCTATTATTACTTTAATAATTTCAGTAATCACTTGTATGCATGAATATGCATCACAATTTTTTTAATGGTTTTATTTAAGGATAATTCTCATGATTATTGTAAAGATAATCAGCACTTTGGGATCAGCTGGGAATAGATTAAATTGCCTATATGTTAAACAAGAATTATAAAATAGTTTAGACAAATGTGAATAATAAAATATGAAACAGAACTATTAATTCCTATATGTTGTGAAAACTTAACAGTGAATGATGACTTCTGTATTTTTTTCTCCTCATTTTGTTATCACATTGATACGTAGCACCAATAGCTGTAGAGTCCAGTTCAGGAAAATGCCTAAGAGATTTTTTTTGCATTTAATGCCACACTAAAACCTAGTGTTATGCTGAAGTGAAATAAAAAAATATTTTATGCCTAGTATACATGTTTTTCCTATGGATACTTGATAAGAAAGGTACCTTGAAATCATATAGTCTGGAATTAAGTGGAGAAAAAGTTGTAATAGGGCACATGGAATGTTTCAGTGTAACAGGCTAAAACCATCTGATCCTTCCTGCTTCCCATCTGAAGTCAATGGCTTATCAAAGCAGTATAATCAGCTAAATGGCTTCTGGCCACCAGTGATTTATACGGCCTACTGACAAAGGAAAGGAGAAACATCTTTCTCCAAAAGTGCATTAATATTGGCTGTAGTGAGTTAGGTAAATCAAAGAAGAAAAGGTTTCCCCACTTAAAGATACCTAAATAGACAGGCAGAATCTGAAGGAGAGTTATCTGGTTTGGGCAAGACTCAAGAAAAACAAAGTGTAGCAAGCACATTCCCTGTGAAGATATTTATTTCTGTAATTCAGCATGAGGAGCAAATTGCTTTTTCAAGCTCAAACTCCTTCTTTATTTGCTATCAGTAACTCATGAATGTAAACAGCTGAAATATAATTCACCCTACAAATTAAATAATGATTCCTTTTCTTGCAGTTTAATGCTTTCGTGTAGTGAGATTTCAGCTTTGGTGTCCAGTGAACGAAAACTCGATCAGTAAGAGTTATGTCCCTTTGTAAGAAAGCTTTGTCAAAACAGCTTACCTAAGTAATAGACAACATACAGCATGGATAAGAGTACTGTTTTCATTGTGTTTAGTGGTATTCTTAAGTGTACTATTCAGTGTAACTCTCAATTCTTCTCACCACTGTTATCACCCCAGATCTACAAAACACCTCCAAAATCTTCAGTTATGTAATAAAATATTTCAGCTCTAAAACCCAATAATACCTGTTTAAGGTAGAGAGGAGAGAAATTAATCTTTCATTAATTTATAGAGCCTCCACAATGACACTATATTGTTGGGGCAAGAAATGTATGTAGTTAAATCATGGTACACAGAAAAGCAAACTGATTCTGCAGCTAAGCTTGTTTGGCTTGGGGAAGTTTCCTTTTAAATTCAGACTTAGGAATTGCATGATCTTTAGGATACAAGCCAACTCTAGCCAGGTGGTGATAGAATTTGGTGTGCAGACTTAGCAGTTCTTATTTACTTACTTAAAGCTTCTCACAAGAACGCATAATTCTATAGTCTAAATGATCATGTTTGTGAAGAAAAGCTTGGTAATATAATCTTAGCCCTAAAGATAAATAAGAATGAAGTCTTACCTGTGCTATTTTAAAAGCAGTCTCATGATAAAAGTATTTGCAATTTTGGAAAGCTTTGGGGAAGCTGACATGTCACTTTTGACTGTCACATCTTAGAAACACTTGTGATTTTCATTGCTATAAATACTCTTCACGTCTCACTAATGTAGCAATGAAACACTTATGTACAACTTAGTTCAGTGTGTCACCGCAGAGAGAAAAAGTCTTCATATCACAGGAATTTATTCCAGATTTTTTTTACAAGGAATTAAGTTTTTTATTTAAGAGTTCAGGTGTCTGGATGCTTATTCTTAAGCCTAATTGATACATTAGCCAAGCATCCAAGTATCTTAGACGTGTCCTAATTATGCAGTAGTTGATGTTTCTTGTAACTATTTTCCTATATAAAGCATATTTGTAATAGACTCTAAGCTTTGTTTATTAAAATGGAACATGAACAAGACAAAAATAAGGACTTTAAAAATCAATTGTCTATATTATAAGACTGTATGGTGCATGAAGGCCAACTTATTAAAACCTGAAAGAAAATATTAATCTGTTTATCTAGGGAGCAATAAGAAACCCACTATCTAGTTACTACATTGATATGGTAGTGTAAATTCAAGAGAGTTATTGCTTGCCTTCATCTGTTTTGAAGAAGGAGATTCTAAAGGTAATTAAACAAATTCCAATGATAAATTCCAGCACAGTATTTATTGCGTTCTTATAGCAAAGTGCCCCCAAATGCTGATTTTGGTAATATAGAGAATCTGTCAATAACTGCAAAGCATTTACGCGTATACAGTTATAGGCAATCAAATTTCGAATTGCACTGTATTTGTAAGACAGATCATGACAAAAGATCTGTGTGTGTATTTCTTTTTCTACTTGCTTATATGTCCTTTCATTGGGAGTCAAAACACTATTGCAATTCATGCAGCATTAGCAGTTACAGCTTAGACCCTGGGCCATATACTTTCCTTTCACTCCTTTTGAAATGAGCGTGTTTAAATGATTTGAATAAAGAATACAAAGGACTTCACAAATTAAGTGAAACAAACATGAAGCATTGTCAGGTAATTAAAAAGCCATTTTGATGTAAAAAATGATGGCAACTGCTTATTTGGAATGCTACTAGATCAGCTGTCTTTAGGACTTAGAGTTTTTAGGAATTAAATTATTTTAAATTAGTAATGATATTTAATTAGCTGCATTGCAGGCATGAAAATGAAACAGCATGTTAGTTCTCAAAACCCCCAATTTTTCAGCTATCCAGAGTCTTAATGCTCATATAATGCATTAAACCCCTGTTACCTTCATTTTATTATCTTGTAAAAACATTGAACTGGAGCATCCAGTCATAATCTTTTTTCATTCAAATTTATCACAGCTTTGAAATTTGGGCTGTGAAATAATCACATCATAAGAATGATAGACAAAAAATTAGGTCATTTGAATAAAAGGGAAATCATCACACAACTAGAACACATTCTTATCTGTTTACAGCCTTTCAGACAAAGTTGCACATACAGCATTTTCATATTCTCTTGAATGTTTTAATGTTTTAATGAATTATGAATGATATTATAGATGCTATATAGATGCCTTACACGGCACTTTGAAAAGTGACACGGCCCTTTGAATAGTGTTTCTAATTATAGTGACCTGAGTCAGTTCTTACTAGTTTGTCACTCTTGAGTGCAGTCTTTGAATTTTGAATGTGACAGGGTTCAAATAAATATTAGTAATTCATAATAGAAAGTATTTTTTGTTATAATGACATGAAATAGTATTTTCTGAGTGTAAATTTATTTCTCATAAAAGCACAGGAAGATAGACTTTCTGAAAATCAAATTTCAAAAATGATATTGTAAAGCAGGGATCTAATAATGAAAATGCTTAGGTCCACTCAGACTTTGTCTATAGTAGCCTGTAGGAGGATTGCAGAGAAGAGTGATGTCAAAAGAACCGGCATCCCTCATTCTGTGTGATACTTTCTCTTCAGAGCTGGTGCGAAGGGGTGCTCATCTGTAGAGCCCCGGTTAAATCAAAGGTGAGATCCCCACAGCCTGGTCCCCTTGTAAAATTACATGACAAGATAATACCAAAGACAAAGTGCAGAGTAATTTATCTCAATTTAGATATGGTAAGAAGAGTAGCTTTACTCCCAGAGAGATTTGAAAACTTTACTTTTTGCTACATATATTTTGCAGGGTAAAGAATAGACATAATTATGTGCTATTTTGAAGCACTGTTTCACTGGGGAGCATCCCAGGTTGTGTATACTATATTCGTGCAGGCTTGATGGTACATGTTGTCAAGGTTATGAAAAACAGGTGCTAAATTTTGACAGGTTTCCATCAAAACATTTACAGTTTTTCTACAGTGTCCTGGGTTCAGCAGTAGCAGTCATTTTTCTCCTTCTTGGTCGCTGGTGCAGTGCTGTGTTTTTGACTTTCACAGTGGGAACAGCGCTGATAACACCGATGTTTTCGGTTACTGCTTAACATGTTTGGTCTGACCAAGGACTTTCTGAGCCTCATGCTCTGCCAGGGAGGAGGGGAAGCTGGGAGGGAACAGAGACAAGACACGTGACCCAAACTGACCAAAGAGGTATTCCATAGCACAGAACTTCATGCCCAGGATGTAAAAATGAGGGGCAGGGACCCAGAAGAGGGGGGTTCACTGCTGGGTCGGGCTTCGTGTCAGGTGGTGAGCAGTTGTATTCTCTTCCCTTGTATTTCTCTTGTCATTATTATTATTGGTGGTAGCAGCAGTGGTTTGTATTATACCTTAGTTACTGAACTGTTCTTATCTCAACCCGTGGGAGTTACATTCTTTTGATTCTCCTCCTCATCCCTCTGGGAGCTGGGAGAAAGAAAGAGGGAGGAGTGAGTGAGCGAACTGTGTGAGAGGCTTAAACCGTGACATACAGCAACAAGTTATGTTAAGGCTCTCTAAAATATTAAAAAAAAAAAGCCCCATAGTAACTTAAAGGTAGCCAGCTAAAAAGAAAAATGGAACTCCTCAAAATGCAAAATATCATAATATTAGGATATTATTTTAAGCTGAAACCAGGACAGGTGTCTGTTTGGAAGAATACCCAATCCAAGTATTCCCCATTGCATGTTTGCTGAGCTGTCTGATAAGAGGACTATCTAAAGGGAATGTGAGATCTTCAGTTAAGACAACATTGTGCAGGGCTATCATGAAGGGTAAAGGTAAACTTTAAATCTGGATAACTATGGCTTAAAATAATATTCAAGTCCTCATACTGAAAAGTTAAGCCATTAATAAATTTCATTCACATATAAAGATATGTATTAGCATATTATTTTAAGGTGCTTTGGTTTATCCTTTTGAAGGAAGAAGAGTCATGACTTTAGAACGGAATGACCGATCTCTTCTAATTAAGTGGCCTTGACTGCCATGTTTTGAAGCTGAATAGGTCTTTTGTTCAGAGCACCATTTCCTCATTTCCTCATTGCAGCAAAACTTCCCCGCATTCTCAATATTATCCTTCTGCTATATGTATTGTTGCTTTTTATCTTAGCAGCTCTTCTGTTAATTAAGTGGTACCTGTACTGCCAAACAGAACAGGCTAGGAACCAGTCAGTGGCTTTAAGACCTAGTAGCATGGACATACCTACAGCCAGCTGGCCTACAGCCAGCTTCTTCTACTGAAAATTTCTCTTTGCAGTGATTAGAGTATGCTAAAGCAGAGGTAAGGGCTGTGCTAGCAGTTTAGCAGTGCCACTAATAAGAGGCCCAGAAACTGGACTGGTTCACTGGCCTTCTTATATATAATGGTGCCCATGTGGTTTTACTTACCCTTTTCCTCCCAGATTAGCTCATATTTGTATCAGTAATCAGCTGGAAGCTTCTTGGCTGTGTCAGCTTTTACTTTCCATCAGATATGACCCCTTTCTTAAATAGAGCCCTGCCCAGAGCAAGACTGTTTATCAGAAAGGCCTATCATTTTCCTAGGGATAAAAAATAGTATAAAGGGTTTTTCATGGTTTGGGAGTCCAGGGATTGGGTTTTTTTATTTTCTTATTTTATTTACACTAGCTTCTCATCATTAAAAAGGCTAATATATTTCAGAAATTGGGAGGTAAGAATTTGTTCTCTTGATGGACAGTATTTACTCAGTCGTTCAGATGAATAGGATTTTTATCTGTTTGTTTTTCATTTCAGATTCTTACTATAAGAATATTTTGTATCTACAGACCTTAAAAAGGCCTTGGGTTTATTATATTTTTCCAAAACAGAAGCCTAATGGTCTTATTCCATCTATCAGTGCTGCCAAAATACACAAATTAAAAATCTTCCTGCTTGTCTCCCATGACAGTGCCAGCTCAACATGATAAGAATTGGACTGTAGAAATAAGCCCTGCTGCCATCGTGTTTGAAGCAAGACTGTCATCAGCATTTGATTTTCTTGTCACTCTCTACTGTCCCATGTCTCACATCAAAATACCAGGAATATTAAGTCTAATACTAATTACATGGAAAGTACATAATGCCATGCTGTCTTTGTGTAACAACCTTAACTTTGAACTGTGTAGATATTCTGCTACCTTTGGATGTGGCAGTACGGTGCATCTGTTGCACAAAAGAGCCATAGGCTTCTGTCTGTTTACTTTGTGCTGTCTACATAAATGGGGAAATCCTTGCAATGTGAGAACATGTTGAGAGATCTCACCATCTGAATATATTTCCACTATATAAATCATGTGCAACTTGGCTTGTGTTTGAGTTCAGCCATTTAGAGAGTAACATCCTTTTATTTTTCACTCTTCCACTTCAACAAATGAAATGACAGAGAGATCGAATGCCCATGATTCTTAGCTTCCTCATGCGCCTTCATCTCAAATTCCAAGAGTCTTTTTTCTTGCTTTCAGAATAAGAAGGAAATATCTCTATGTCACTTAATCCCTTGTGTACTGAAAATGGACAGAGTAATTCACATAAAAAAATATGAATGTGATATTTGCATTAAAAAGGAAACCCAACAAGATATCAGGGATATATTGCTTAAGCTCCTGCTGAGGTCTGCTTTTAGAACTTTGTGGTCACAGGTGAGGATACTCTGTACTAAAAAATGCTTCACTTGCGCAGTAGTGATGAATGCTTTTTGCAGGACCAACCTGAGGACAGGGTGGCATCTGTAACTCTGGGAACAGAAATTGTATATTGTTCTCACAATTAAGAAATTAGAATCTTCCTTGTATATTCCTACCTTTCTTGCACTTCAGAACAAGTGTGCAGAAATCACCCTTGGCAATCTAAAGCCACTGTCATATGCTACCTTTTGCTAGCAGCCTTTTAGAAATAAAATAAGAAAGAAAATAGAAACAAAATGCCCGAGAACAGCATTTTTCATCTAGAAATGTAAATAAGAATTAGATCCCTGATATGAAGTCTGTGTCATGGATTTTCCATTAAACAAGTGGTGAATAAGCTTTTCCTAGCAGGAGGCACTTTTCATTGAGCCTGGTAGTAGACATAAAATGCTTCTTCATAGAATGAAACTTTTAACATAATAAAAAGACATAAGCACTTTCTTTTTCATAATGATAAAGAATTATTAAAAAAAATATATTTGAAGAAATCTCTTAGTTGAATCTATGTATTCTGTTGCACACTGTTATTAGTGTGGCTTCTACGTCTTTGCTTTATGGCAGGATATCTGCCATGAGTTATTCCTGTTTCTTCACTAATATATCTGTTCATTCTATATCCTTATCAATAGTTGTGTATGTGTGTAGGGTGGAATTAATTTTTTCCCCTACTGGATCTTCCAGAACTACCAGTCTCTCTGTCCCATAAACCACTGTATTTGCAAATGTGTTTGCTGACAGGAGAGCGCAGGAGGTGTGGGCTCATAATCTGTTACGGCAAAGATACTTTCATAACTGGCTGCACAAGATCAAGATACTAATGGTCTCCGGCTGTTGGATATTCTTTTTCTGCTTAAAATTGCTGCTCCAAGATCTAAATTAACAGAAAAAAAAATGTGAGTACTTCCCATATACTTCAGTGAAAAATGAGGCAGCCTGATCAACCAAAAAATACTAAGGCTTTTTATCTCTGTGCTTGAAGAAATTAGTAAGAGAATAGGAAATGTCACTTGTTGTTCTTCTAATAGGAGAACTAAAGATGACTAAAGAGAAGTAGGAGTTTTATTTTAGAAGAGCCTGTTTAGTTTGTTTTTCTGACCAGTTCTATGTAGTAACATTTCAGAGGGGTTGAATGCATAACAAATTCTAAGCAACCAAATTATGAATTTCCACGCCACTGATACATAATTGCAGTTTGCTTATTGACGTTGCATGATCAAGGATTAACGTGTGACTGGAAATATATTTTCATTCTCTGAAGTGTACTCAATGATCCTTAACTTTTTCTTCAAATCAGAAAACCTGTGCAAATTCCTGTGCAGTGTGTGGAAGTGCTGGTCAGTATTTGCATTCTGTGAATTTGATAAATAAATACATATCAGTAAGAATGCGTAAAATCAATTAACTAAAGAAATCATGCATGGCACTACGAAGATGTAATTCTAAGTGCTGCAGATGCAGTCATCGGCATCTCCAGTTATGTTTACTAAGATAAGGAAAGTTATTTATGTGTTTTAACATGCAAGATATTTGCCAAGAGTAAATTTAAGTTTCTGTTGAAATTAATAAGAGAATTCTGGTTCATAATAACTAGTGTATGTTTTGATTAGTGAGAAGTCCAACATTTCCTGGTACTAACATCTACAGTAATGCATAGTTCAGGCTTTCAAATGCAATTAGAGAAATTTAATTAAGAAAACAAGTATACCATTAATCGAATTTTCTACATGTGTTATCTGGTTTCCATAAATAGAAATGGTAAAAGAATCTGTTCAAATAACTTATGAAATTTTTTGCATACATTTAATAGCAATGTCTATTCAAAACCCCCACAAATGTAGGGAAAGAAAAGTAAAACACAGGAGGGCTTGCAAGCCAGCAAATCCTTCATTGTGGTTTCTTTTTGTTTGCTGAAAAGAACAGGCATGAGATGTTGATTTCAAAGCATGATACCCTCTGACTGTATCTAGTGACATTCTTTAGATTTGATTCACCATTGTCCTGCATCTTACTTCACATCTATTTTAATACAAATGATTAGGAAAAAAAAAATGGTTAAGCACAGATTGCAGATGCCCAGTCTGGAGTTGAGGACATTCAAGATGATCAGCTTTTGATTTAGGCACTGGAGTTGCTGCTGATAGTGACAGATGCTTCCAATGACCTGAAAGGAAAATAGTGAAGTGTCTGTCTCACCTGGCTTCAAATCCAGGTGACATTCTTTCATTTAATCCTACCTTTGTGAACTGGTGAAGTAACTGATGTGAGAAAGCAGTTGTTTGTGTAAGTCTTCCATGTGTACCTGCAACAGAAATTACCCAGCAGCTGAGGCAGAGCCTAGGCTAGCCATGCTTCAAGGGTAATGGTGGCATCACACCACAGCTGAGGTTGCCCACCAATGTGTTGCAGTACCATAGTGCTGACCAGAAGCCAAAAAGAGAGGAGTGCTCCTGGGCTGCCTCACAGCTCATTGTCTGCTGCAGGGGAGGCAGAGAGAAGCTGCACCCCTGGGTAGAAACTGAGAATGGCAGCTGAGGAAGCCTGCTGAGCCTGCCTTCAGGAGGTTTGAGACTCATGACACTGCATAAAAATAAAATGGTAAGCATTTGGACTTGTCAAACCTAGGAAGAAAGTTAGCTCTATTCCAGCTGTAACCAGGACACTCCTTTTTGAAGTTTCTTGTCTGTAGTTTATGATAGTGTCACAAAATTAATGATTTCTCAGAAGCTAAAGAGTTTCACTGAACCCTCAATGCGTACACGAGCTATAGTATAGCTTAGGTGTTTCAGAGGTAAAGATGAGGGCAAATGGAGATTCAAAACAAGGCATTATAACTTTGGCATTTCAGAAAGGAAGTTACTGTCAACAAGATAAGGGCATTATTATAGTTTGAGTTAAATATGTTATATATGTGTGTAAGATATGTAATGATATATATCATTAATGTAGTTCAATAGCAACTTTAAAATATTAACCTTTTTTTTCCCTTAAAAATTCAGAACTCATTCTAAGAAAAAAGTTATATGAGAACTTCTTGAATCTTCATAGCTTTCTTATTGACCATTCACTGCCTATCAGGGACTGAACACAAATAGTTGCTATAAAGAATATCTTTACTTTTTAAGTATTAGAAGTATGCAAGGATGTAGGGACAGGGAGAACTCTATTCTTTAGATGATTCAGTATATTTTAGTAGCAGTTCATTGCTAATGTAATTTTCAGCCAGTATTTTCAAAAATTTTTTGGTATTATTCTTTCCTTCTTCAAAACTGGTCTAATTACGTTTACATCAAAAGTTTGTGCAGGTTGAGATGTGAAAAATAATTTAAGTATATTTCTTAAATCTTTCAAAATCAAATATCTAAGAGTCTAATAGTCTTATGTTGATGAAGCAGTATACAGGAGATGTGAGCCTTCTTTAGCTAACTGAATAATGGTCAGAATGGCCATTTAATTAGGAAGGGGATCCAGCATATTTCCCAAATAATAGCTGTATAAATATTCAAACTTATGGGAGCAGCACAGAAATCTATGTGTCAATGCAATCTTAATTTCCCTAGACATCAGGGTTTAAAATAATTCAGAACCTACAGTAAAAATCAATTTTGAGAATTACCTTAGAATCCTTCTCACATGCATTCCAACCAATATTGTTTTGATTGAAACTTTTGTTTATAGGTACCCTGAAAAATTCTTTGTTTCGATGATGCTATGTTAGGGGGATGAAGTTAGGCCAAACCAAGTAGAAAATAGAAAAGCCTTAATACGTACAATTAAAGTAACTTAACATAAAATGTTTCAACAAGAATGGTTATGGTTAATAGGTTTTGAGATTAGAAAGGTACATCTCCAACATCTTACACTCTCCAGTACTGGTCTGGGTAGGATTTCTGGTCATATGCATGGCACGATCCTCAAGTATGCACTTGTTTGTTTGGGGCTTTCTGTTTGTTGGTCTGGGGGTTTTTTGGGTTATTTTGTTTGTGTCTTTTTGTTTTAAATTCTAATTATCATGCCCATGACAGAGTAATATTTTAGAATAGTGTATTTCAGAATAGATGTATAGGAAAATACTCATTCAGTGATTTTTGTTAGGTATTGTTTTTTTAAAAAATAATGAATCTGTAGTAAACTAGGGTCCAGCACTAGCATTATGATCTCTGCTGGTTTGACTTGACTTTGGCAATCTGAGTAATGGATAATTTTAATTAGTGTAGTAGTCTTTACTTAAATATAGTAATTATTATTGTTGCGTTTAGCCTTCATTATAGCACTTGCGACAGTGCAGGCAAAGCCTGTGGAACAGAAATTAACATTATCTTCTTGACAGTTAAGTACCTTCTGTATTAGAAAAAAAGGACCTTACCGTAACTGGTAAGGAATCAGTGTTGGGGAAAGTCGACAAAAGAAATACTTTTTTTTTTTCTTTTTCTTTTTGCTTTGTTTTCATGGGGAAAGGGTTATTAAATGTTTACATCTACTTTTCTATCATTTGTGCTTTGTTCATACTCTCCTCAGAAGGAAGTTAACAGTGTGCCACACTTGGTTCATCAAGGAATGTTTTCAAAACAGGTCTCGAACCCATTTAGGACATTTCACTGAGCTTTGCAAGGAGTTGGTTTGAGAGAGGGCTTGGAAGGGTTATGGTTTGCCTGGAAGGGGGTGTTACACATAATCCACTTTAAAGCATTATGTGTTTTTTACTTTGAGTCACTAGGCACTTTTCCATAATAAGAAAGGGATTTCTAAGGGATTAATTTTTATCAATCTAGGGCATTGATAAAAAAAGCATGTGGTGAATTAGAACATTCCACACAAAGATTTTATTGGAGGGGTGATGGAGGCTGCACAGTGAAAATTAAAATATGCTTTAAAAGCAGGTAAAATAGGTCCCAAATCAACACAGTACAACTAAAATAGCAAAACAAATTATATATATGAAAGAATCACGTGGAGTTTGTCTTTGTCTTGTTTTGTTTTTTGCCAGTGCCTTTTAAAAGAACAATGTCATGTTCTTATGGGCTGGTTTACCATTGCTTTGAATAATTTTAATCATATGCTTTGATGAAAGCCATGTATAAACCACAACTTTTCTGTTTTGGCGTATGTGGACTCTACAATACTTATGCTTGTTTGAGGTTATTTTAAGCATCTTTTTGAACTGTTTCTGGCATCCTGCTGCTCCCTATCACACATCACTTCTCAATTTTAAATAAATAACTGCATGACAGAGTAAAACATCTCAAATTTGATCAGGCATTGCAGTTCTCTTGCTCTGTATTGTCTATCATTGTATGGAGTCTATTGCTTCATATCTAAAGCACAGTGTGCTATTAGCATTATCAGCCATAGTGTTAGATCATTATTAATAAATCACTGCATATCAGTAAATAATGACTTTATCCAGAAAGAGCTGAATCAATGAGTGTTTTTTCATGTATTTATTAAAAAAAAATAAAAATTCTTACTGTTTCATAAATGGAAACTTTGTTGATCAAGTTTGCTTACTTGATTACCGTATCTAAGTGGTTTAGGTGGTTATTTCAAAAGCACTGTAAATGCCAAGTGTACTGTCCTTAATCTATAGAGTTAATCCTCATAATTCTAGAATCTCATTAAAGTCTTGATCTTGAAAAGACCCCAGTCAGAGAGGCTACTTGTGCCTCAAATCTGAGCAAGTTGTATAATATGTTTTCCCATTTCATTCTCATTTTGTTGATTTAGAAATGAGCAAGCCTACAGATCTGAAGTATTTGCACACCGGATGTAATAGTTTGAACCACTCCTTATACTCATTGCTATTATCCATGGGGCATGAGATAATAAAGTGTTTTGTGTCCTCTTCCAGCATAGCTCTGCAGATATGACCAAGAAGGTTTGCAACAATTTTAATCTTTTCTTCCCCACACTAAATTTGGAGAAAGTGTTGAATGTTTTATGTATTAAAATTGCTCTTTTGTACTCAATAATCCAATTCAGGAAAATTCTTTGACCATGAGGAATCTATCAGAGGTGTGATATAGGTCTGCTATTCACCCCTCTCTTTCAACTTGCTGTATGTGTTAGGTCTCTATTATTTCTGGAATTATGCTAGCATCTTACATAACTGTTGGGGTCAATCAGTATTAAAGTCCTCATATTACAGAAAGAGCACAGTCTGTTGGTAGCATCTAGCCCTCTGCTTAAGAGGTCTGAAACAATCATTCCCCAATTGCTCAACTAATGTCAGTTAGAATTATTATTCTCTGTCTCACAGATTTATCACATGATTACAATACACAGCAAATGATCATAAATTGTCAGCAGTAGCAATGTAGTCAAGCCAGATACCGTGTAAGAATGTGCTGCGCCTTGCAAATGATGAATATCATTGTATCACTTGTCTCCATTAATATTCTTTATTAAAAAAATAATAATCTATCCTACTGTTTCAAATTGTTTAACGCCAATTCAGGAAATAAAATTGGCCTAAATAATGCATGAACTTATTAGCTGCAAATGGTAAAAGATACAGCGTGCATACTTGCCATTTACCAGAAATATGTTGAACTTAAGGTTTATATAGAAATTATATTGCTTAGTTTGCTTGGATTCTGGCATCAAAAATTCATTTATTATTGAGCTTTGTTTGAAGTTCTTTCAGGTTCAGACTTCTTGGGATTCTGAATATAATCACGGCAGATGTGTATACATCTCTTATTGCTTAGCTGAGCACAGAAGATTTAGAAGCAACCCTAGAGGAAGAAATCCACTCCCTTGATGCATTCTCAAAAATCATTAATGCTTTCTGGCTGCGGCATGGAAGTGGGTCATGCTAGCAGAGCAATGTAATTTACCTTTTTTATAAATTAAATGTGCTAATGTGTAATGTAGTGCACAGAATTTGGATAGAATTATTTCTACTTCAGTGTAGGTTTAGTTTGGAAGAAATAATTTTCAAACAGCTGCTCTGGGGCTTGGGAATTTGAAACAGCTTTTGCTCTCCTTAAACCAGCTATCAAGTACCTGGGGCTAAGACCGACTAAATGTGAAATGTAGTCATATATTATTATACATAGGATCAATATTTCAAAAGGCCATCTAAGCTCTTTGAGAAAAGAAGGATTTGCCATTTTTTCTGTAAACCACAAAAGAAGCATAGCTGGAAATACTTCTTTTTCTCATCATTTAGAGTTTAGCAGACAGGTTTCTGTATAATGCAAAGATGGCAAAAGAATAAATAAATTATTCATGTAGCCATCATTAATTGGGAAGGCTCTTCAGCAGTTGTGGAAGGGGAAAAATCTTGCATAATCCATAAATGTAAAATATGCCATAAAAAATTAATACCTTATATGAAAGGTGAGTATTTACTAACCATTTATGCATAAATTTGTGAAATACATTCCCTTTTCTTCCTTTCCTTAAGGACAAGGATGAGCACACTCCATAACTTTCTTTCCAAAAGATATTTCCTTTGTTAAGGAAATGTGGTGGTTCTTTTGTCTTACCTATTTAAAGCACAGAAACATGATGAAAAGGCAACAGATTGAAATTCTAGGAGCTTTACGAAATAAATAATGCACGGAGCCAGCTATAGCTGGTGTGCTGGGAAACGGCTGCATGTCCTGAAGGCATGCTAAAACTCTCAAAGCAATGAACTTTTCTGGAAAGAAACTACAGCTTCTGTAGGTGGTTTTACCTGAAGGGATACTTATGACCCAAGAGAGGGGAAGAAGTTTCTGAGAAACAGCAACTCATTTATAACATGCCAAAAATTACTCCAAAATAACTGGATGTGCTTATTTTCAGTCGTCCTGAGGTGGGGGCTGGCCAGGTTCCCATATGGGTTCATTTGTAGCTCAGCCTGCTTGTAAGTTGCATGACAGCTACCTTGTTTGCAAAGACAAAAAGAAGTAATTTGAGGAGTTTGTGAGTGAAACAAAAGTATAGCTGCAAGTGTGGCAACGTAAATAGCTGTATGAGAGACTTCATTAGCAACTGCTAACCAAGTAGGAAATCAATGTAGCTGTTTTTGTGAAAATTCATGTGGCTGCATTTTGACTTATTTCTATAGAACTCAGTAATGTGACATGAGAAACTATTAATTATTGCTCCTATTGTAAATGGAAATAAACACAATTTTCTTGAAAAATCCCTCTACCAGG
Organism: Myiopsitta monachus; assembly: GCA_017639245.1. Lineage (NCBI taxonomy): Eukaryota > Metazoa > Chordata > Aves > Psittaciformes > Psittacidae > Myiopsitta > Myiopsitta monachus. The sequence goes on along the minus strand of CM029923.1, from coordinate 15,844,581 downwards.
TTGGTTTAATATGTTGAATGAAAACTGTTGAGGCCTTTTATAAAAGAAACAAGCAAAATGCATACTTAAAGGGAAATTGTGTGAATACTTCGATCATTGAATGTAGAGGTATAAATTTCCTCTAAAAGGGTTATGCATTATTGTTTTACTTAAAGGGAAATGCTGAAAATGGATAGGTTTTCAGGAGACAAAGTACTAAGTGTTAGGTACCGTATCCATCTAAGATCATTTTGTATTTTTCTTCCCTTGCTGCTAAACACCTAAAACTTTCCTTATTTTTTATTTTCACTTTTCTTTCTTTTTCTTCCTGTCTGCAGCGTGCATGTTGCTTTTTGGAAGTCAGTGATATTTCTCATCTATATTCGTATACATTTTATACTCTCATTACCTATATTGCGGGACATGGAATTTAGTGTTTTTTGAGTGTATGACTAACATCAGAAAATATATATAGCTTATGAAAACAGAGAATCAACTGAAAATTATGTCACAAATCTAAAGTTGATTGATACTGACAGCAAGTTTAGCAATAAGTAATCGGGTTGGTTGTGTTTATACAGCAACAGTCTTAGCTTTTTTGTTAAAATTACATTAACTGAAAACCAATTCCATTGGCTACAGAAACTTGCTTGCTTAAACATTGGCTTACTATCCCAATAATGATTTTCTCATTACATGGTGAACAGCATTGCAAATGAAGAATGATATTGTGGTCACTGTATGTGTGTGCAAGCACACATGTTGAGTATTACAAGCAAAAGATAGATCGAGAAAAATCAAGGGACCATATGTTTATTGCTTTTATCCTTGCAAAGGAAGCGAGTCATACCTAATAAGGTATATTTGGCTTCTCAGAGGGGCTATTTAGCCTAGGCTAAACACCTGTGTCTAGTTGCATATGCTACCTCTGACACGTATATCCCTATTCAACTATATGCATTTGTGATACTGTTGAGCTAGCTATGGTATCTTGAGCACCACTTCATCACGTCATCAGGATAGGAAATGCACCCGAACTAATCATGATTAAGATGTGCCAATATTTGAATGATAAATGTCATAGGAATCGCAAATCATTACCTCCTGAGGTATTCATCTATTGTCTCAGCATGATTTCAGGGAGCTCTCAGCCTCTCTTATGCTGTCTTTTGGATCAGCTAGTCTATATTAATTCAAAAGGTCTATATCAGCTGTGACCTCATGATACCTTTTGTAAATAGGATCGCTAACCCCAATATGGTGCCCAAATAGCAAGTTCTAGTAACAATCAGTCAAGTCAAATTCCCCTGTATTCCAGTGTCAGGTAAAACAGTCCTCACTTCCTCCTTTGCTGTTTTCCTCTTAAAACTCATGAAAATTAATGCATTGAGGACTCTAGGAAATCAGAACTTATTGCAAGCATAGTTTTTCATGCTTTCCCCTGTTCTTCCAAGAGGCGGTGCAGAAGCTAACTTGAAGCTCACTGCAGACTGATATGGTATATGGCTAGGCTGAGATTTCAAAGTCATTAAGTTGCTTAGCCCTCTTATCCATCACAATTAGACACCCAAATATCTTCATGTCTAGACTTACTGATGGAAGTTATAGTTGCTATTCTCTCATGGAAGATTATAGTTAATAATTAGGATTAAGGTATTGGCATGCATATTAGAAATCACTGCAGCCACGGAACTCCTTTATCATCTGAATCTGCAGTAGATTCAGGGACAACTTTATCAGTAACTTTTATCAGTAACTTTTATCAGTAACTTTTATCAGTAACTTTTATCAGTAACTTTTATCAGTAACTTTTATCAGTAACTTTTATCAGTAACTTTTATCAGTAACTTTTATCAGTAACTTTTATCAGTAACTTTTATCAGTAACTTTTATCAGTAACTTTTATCAGTAACTTTTATCAGTAACTTTTATCAGTAACTTTTATCAGTAACTTTTATCAGTAACTTTTATCAGTAACTTTTATCAGTAACTTTTATCAGTAACTTTTATCAGTAACTTTTATCAGTAACTTTTATCAGTAACTTTTATCAGTAACTTTTATCAGTAACTTTTATCAGTAACTTTTATCAGTAACTAACTTTTAACTAACTGTATTTGCTTCATAAACTGCTTTATGTGGGACGCAGCAGCTAGTAGCAAACGTCACTTTCACAGCAGAGCAGCAGAGATCCATTCCAGTTCTGACTGTAAAGTTGAAAAAGCAGCTGAAAACAGTAGCTGAGTCAGGCTAAAAAGAAAAATAGCAGGCCCAGTTCTGAGTTTTGAGCATATCTGAATGTTGTAATACTGTAATTCTGTGTTTATGCAATACTATCAATATTAGCATCAGGGTGCATCTTTCCACAATTCCAGATGCATTACTTCCTATCTATATTCCTCTCTCTTTATGACTTTGCATCATAGATTTGAATAAAATTACACACTTGAAGGGCCAAGACCCTTAGAAAGCAGGTAATCTGAGATCATTTAGAAACCTGTCATAGGAAAAATATTCTTCTTTGAAAAGCAACAACTGAGACTTAGCTTCATGATCTCCTCTGGAGGCAGAAAATCTGTGAGTTGACAAGAAAAAAGGAATGGGGCAGTTTAGATGTTGCGTGGCTTCCATCACTCCACAGACTCTTTAGAATAGCATGGAGACTGGAGACAAGGACAAGAGTATGAGAAAAATGGTCAGTGATATAAGTTAATTAGGAGCCCCCTAGTAAAGAGACATCAACATACTGTTAGAATGAGCATGACTCCTAGTTGCAAAATGTAAGGTAAGAAATTATCTTGTGCATGTGTGATATGGAGCAGGCTATGGGGTGATTAAAATAGTAATCAGATCTTGTGAGCAGGAATGAAAAACTCTTTTAAAAAGAAAATCAATTTACAGTGAGTTTGTAAAATTTTCAGTGTTCTTAATGTTTGTTTAAAACGTTTCAATTATAGCGTGTTTTATTATCAGTATCTGGTAGGATTTCTCTGGAGTACTCTACTCCTCCCTGAGTTAAATATATGTTAAATTTTCAGTGTCTGGTGCCAGTGCATGGTATAACCACTTTCAAATGTATCATTACAAGACTTGGCAATCCTGGGATAAAGGTTGGACTTGATGAGCTAAAAGGTCTTTTCCAACCTCGTTGTTTTTATGATTCTTTATACAGTCTGAACATCTGTATATGGAAGTATATGTAAAAAAAAAAAAAAAAAACCAACCAAAAATGCTTCCCAGTGTTGTTGGGAATTTCTTAGCCTTTCCAGCCAGGGTTAAGTCTTTGGTATGTCTAGCCTTGTGTTTTTGCATGTACTGTGGATCATGCTTAATTCATTCCTCTGTGAAAAACACTCAGTAATCATGGTGCTTCATGACTTGCGTGTCCTTCATATTTTTCAGGGTGACGCATTCTTATTTTGTTCTGTCTTCAGTAGTGACGTGACTCTAAATTAGTCTCTGGCCTGATTTAGAAGTGTCCCTTCCTAAGTTCTTCAGTTTTTATTTAATGCGCACTGTATGAAATACTAAACCATAATAGGGAGAGTATAATGGTATATAATGGCTTTTCTTAAGCCTTATGCATTTACATCTTATAGCTGTACTTTCGCTGTAAAAAGAAGCTGAACTCCAGTAGAACATGTTATCCGAAAGTTCATTAGCAGTTTTGTTCTTTCAACGTTTCTTTTTATTGTCCATTTTAGTCACCATCCTTTGTTCTTGGTTTGTTTACCACAAAAAGCAAAACCATTTTTGAAACTCTGTCATGTCTGTAATGGTAACTGTTATTTTTGTATAAATATTGATAAAATAAATGAACTTTAAGTTCCCTTCCAACCTAAACCATTCTGTGATCCTATGACTCTAAAATGTTTGTTGCATAAAATGTACCGAATATAAACAAAATGTAGTGGCAGCCTGAAGTGTCCAGGAATGAACTGCATAAAGGGGTTGCATTTTGAAAGAAATCCCTGCTATTCTTCATTTTAACATCCCCAACAGTAAACAGGCAGTACCATGTTTCTCATCTTTCTAAAATTTCAAAAATTAATAGATTAAAAACTGGTGTTATCTATGAAATACTGAAGCATTTACCAAAACACTGTCTTTATGGATCCTGCGCATTTGTGTTAAAAAAAGAAAGCAAACACTGATCTCATCGTGACAGACTAGGTAATTAGGAAATAAAAATACCAAGCAGTACTCTTTTTAACTGTGAACTTATTCACAGTTACAAAAGTAGCTGTCTAAAAAAGGTTTTAATCATAGCAATACCCTAAACATGTTTGTTATATTCCACCAATTTCTCCTAGAAAAAGTTATGTTATATTCCACCTATAAAGCATCTTCAAGCATAATAGAGACAAAATAAAATTGAATAGAAAATAGATTTGTAAAAACACAAATCATGAAAGAATTGTTAGCTTTGTTTATATTTGGGCACCCTGAGATGTTAAAATAATCTGTATTTTAGATATAAAACTTTTTAAAATACCACAGAGGGCATTTAGGAGGAAAATATGTTGGTATCATTACCTATTCTTGAAAGAAAAGATATTCTTTTAAGTGTATGATTCATATCAATGAGTACCTTGAAATCGGAGGGAGGTGGGAATGTTCATTAGGGTGACAATGAAACTCTTGATATTCTTTGTTGCTTTGAAGAACCAGAGTGATATGGCAATAGGGAGTACAAAGTTTTTACTTCATGCTTGTTTGCAACTATAGCTCTTTTGTGAGATATAATGAGGTAGAATAAAAAGGAAAACAACTGCTGATACTTTAATAACCTGTCATGTAGGACAGCTGGAATTTCAGAGCTTTATGTCTGTATATTATGCAGAGTGTGAAATTTATGAAGAATATGACTTTCTGGCCTTTTTTCTTTTATTCCTGTATCTTTTTCTTACATTATCTTCCTACACCTTTCCAATCAGGCACAGTCCGTGCGAAAGCCGAGAAATTAGCCTCCCTCTCTTAAATGGAATATTACATAGTATGCTGTTGTGCTAGTCATAAAGTTCTTTGCTTAGATTGTCATCTACAGAGGTTTGTGTAGCTTTTGAAGTTCTCTTACATGTGGAAATGCTTCACATATCTTGCATACTTAAAGTGAAAACATTGGATTTCCACTTGCATCTCAACATTTATTATTAGTTCATACTTGTAGAGTAAATATCTCCACAATCTACCAGGCAAGCTGCAGCAGCAGGTACGTCAGTCAAAACCTAGAAAATAAAAACTATAATAGAAAAAGTTTGTGGCCAAATCACCATCAACGGAAGTGGCTTTTGAGTGCATATTGCATTTTCTTTATGAATGTGATAAAAATGCGAATGTGGTACAGGTCTGAGATCCTTACAGCAACGAAGAGGGTGTGAGGCCAACTCGCTACTCTGGATTTCAGGAGAGTAGACTTTGGCCTCTTCAGGGACCTGCTTGGTTGGGTACCACAAATGCAGGCTGGGCAGAGACTAGATTGGGGGCAGCTGTGAGAAGAAACATTTGGAGGTGTTGGTTGACGAGAGGCACAGCTTGCGCCAGCAGCGTGCACTTGCAACTCAGAAAACCAACTATATCCTGGGCTGCATCCAAGAAATGGTGGCCAGCAGGTTGAGGGAGACTATTCTCCCCCTCTACTCTGCTCTTGTGAGACCTCACCTGGAGTACTGTGCTCATCTCTGGGGGCCCCAACACAAGAGGTATGTGGACATGCTTGAGCTAGTCCAGAGGAGGGCCACAAAGATAATTAGAGAGCTGGAGCACCTCTCCTGTGAATATAGGCTGAGAGAGCTGGGCTTCTCAGGAGAAGGCCTAGGGAGACCTTGTAGCAGCTGTCCAATACCTAAATGGGGTCTATAAGAAACCTGGGGAGACACTTCTTACAGGAGCATGTAGGAATAGGTCAAGAGAAATAGTTTTAAACTGAAAGAGGGTAAATTTAATTTAGAAATTAGGAAGAAGTTATTTACTGTGAAGGTGCTGAGGCCTTGGCATAGGTTGCCCAGAGAAGAAGTGGCTGCTTCATCCCTGGAAATGTTCAAGGCCACGTTGGGGCTTTGAGCAACCTGGTCAGTGGAAGGTGTCCCTGCCAATGGCAGGGGGATGGAACTAGATGATCTTTAAGGTCCCTTTAAACCCAGCCTTTTCTATGATTCCATATAATTTGATAGGTGTACTCAAAATACTGAAGGAATTCTATATTTTTATATTTCTACAAGAAGTAAAATCAGTCTACTGACAAATTAAAAGGCAAGGGAGTAATTGCAAATGGCTTATTTGGAGCTGTCCTTTGATGCAATTGGCAAAGCAGATCAGCACAGAGCACAGATAGCTTAGTCTCAGTGTAATTTTTGGGGCAGACTTTTCAGTTTGTAAAAAGATGCCATGTTTGATGGTATCAGTAAAGACACTGTCTTGCTTCTGTAAAGCCCATCAGTACAAATAGCCACAAGGGCCAGTGTTGTAGAAAGCCAAATATAAAAACAATAAATAAATAATGTAAGTGGAATGGAGCAGAAAACGCATGAAACCTGGGATTGCCATGTAAGATTGACCTAGACAAATCACTTTGCAGCACAACCCCTAACAGTTAATCTCTTCAGTTTCCACCTGTTCAACATAGTTCTTAGAGCACAGAGTTGCAGGATATATCTAATGTTATAATTTACAACATCTGCTATAGCAAACCCAGTTCAATATATCTTATGGATTTATTCTGGTTTTTGATGTAAAGTGCACATCCAGGCAATTCAGACTGCGCTGGTGAGTGAGTTTTAGAGGAGAAAAAGTTTTTTAAAAAAAGTGAAACAAGAAAGAGTCAAAACTTCTATTTCAACTGACTTTTGTGTTGTACATATCTCATTTTGCATCTGAATAACGAGGTCATTATTATGCTGCAAAACATTAGTAAATGACATCACATTTAAGAAACAAGAATGAAAGGAATAGAGAAAGAGCCCATGTAGATTCCATTTGCAAGAGAAAAACAATGTAAATAGGACCAGTATAACTAGAAGTAATTGGAAAACTCCAGTAAAGGTTTAATTCTGACAAATACAATCTTTACAAAATGAAGAAAAAAAAATTAAAGGAAGAGAGAGTTGTATTTAGATGTATGAAAAATTACAAAAGCAGAAGCCTATTTCGCATACTCAGATATACAGAGTTGACAAAGTTCCTCACTTGATTTTTTTCTCTATTATATCTCCCATTTGAGGTTCTGTGTATTCTTGGGCTTCCAGATACTCAGTTTCTTCAATAAAATAGATAATATTGCACATTTCTAGCTAGGAAAATTGCAAAGATATAACTGGATATTTACAGCAGTGAAGAGCAAGGTACTAAGGGGACAAAATGGTAGAAGTTTCAGGGGCTTTACAACAAAAACTGATACGTGCCAGTTGCAGTCATCATGTTCTCTTGCATTTTCAGATCCAAGTAGAGATAGCAACTGCTAAAAAAAAGAGCAAGCTCATTCTTACCCATAGATGACATTGTATTCCTGTAGTGAATATGAAATTACTAATCCCGATAAAATTAATACAAGATGAGGTCGTAGATATAATCTTTAATAGAATAAAAAGAGATTGTTCTGATGAGAGTCTGGAAATGCTTTGGGGACAATTTCTGCCCTTATACTGCACACACAAAAAATAGTTGGCAGAATTTAATAAATTTATTTTTCATTTTGAAAATGGCACAAGATCAAATGTTTCACTTCTGAGAGGGTATGTTGTAAAGTAATGCTACAAATATTGCATGACATTACTGTGATCCAGTGTGACAATGCAGATGCAATGAAAAGGAACAAGAGAAGTTGCCTTTTAAAGCATTATTAATCTGACTGCTTTTAAACTTTTTAATATTTATTGCAATATGAAACAATTTTTTCATCCTTTGAACAACTCTCTAGCTTTGAATATTTGGGTTGGTTTGGGTTTTTTTTCCAGATTTGCGCTTCCATTTTATCGTTATCTTATGTTGCCCACTGTTTCTGCAGCTACTTGCTCAATAGTAGAAAAAAACTTATTTCTTACAAGCAAAAAATAATTAAAAATATTAAATTAAAACCCCCCTTCATCTGGATCTGAGATTATCTCTTTAGGTGGTATTTCATTCCTTCTGCTGTCATGAGCATCCTTTGAAATGTATTATGAAAAATGCTTTGCTACAGTAGTGACACTTTTTATAATGAAGGTAATCTCATTCGTAAGAAGAGAAAGATTCTGAAAGAAAGCATCTCACTTTTTTTGGTCAAAGATCAGCTTTGAAATATTTATCATGTTTAAGCTGTCTCTGAGGTTAAAAATCTTTTTCAGTCTTTTTATCTTCATAAATAATTCTCTGAAGTTTATTTGTACCAAATCAGAGACATTGAACAGATATAAGCAGTGTTTGTATCCATTGTCAGTTTATGAATATTGAGCCTCTCTGGCTGTCTATTAAGAATGTACCTGTAAGTGTGCAGCTCACACTCACTTTTTTCTCTTACACAGATACTTAATGCATGGGTATGGTCTCATTTACAAGCATCTTTTTCAATATTTTGTTATGGTGCATATAGATGTATGAGGCAAAATATATGTTTTTGTATTAAAATTAAATTTTTCTCCTCCTCCACCAAAATGCCTGAATATCCATGTGCATGTGCACACATATTACACAGGTTTTTTATTATTTTACCACAATAATCTGATAACATACAATTGTTTTAAAGTTGTAGTTGTGATTTATAATCAATCAAGAAACAGTAGTCCACTAGTCTCTGTTAAATCATTACCATTATATCATTACATCAACAACAGTTTGATTTTTAACAGCAAATCTACTTGAACATTTTTGATATTCATTTCCTCCTCTCCCTCCCAATTTAATGAAATATTTTGCACTCAGTCTTCTAATTTAACAGCAATAAAAAAATCTATCTATGGAATAATTTCATAGATGTATCTTTTTAGAGTTTACCAGGACTTTTATAATAAATTCAAGGCAGTGTATCAATCAGTTTCACAAGAGTATCTGTACAGAATTTTATTGCTACACCTAAAAATATTTCATGTGCCCTCTATTAGCTGTTTTTTCATGCTTCTTAGCACCAAATTGTATTGCAGATTGATAGAAATCCTATAATCAATTTTGTTGCCACTCTTTTTATTGTGTTATTTATACCATACAGCTGAATTTAAATAATAGTCAAGAATAGCATCAGGTGATAATGGTGTCTGCTCATCCTTGTTTATTACTTCACCTTCAGAGACAAAGAAGGAATAGGTATTTGGATTTCTGAGATTGATTTGTTTAATTGGAAAATTGGAAAAGTACCTTAAACTTCACATTTTTTCTCTATATAAAATAGCTTCAAAATGTCTTCATAAAATGCCAAATGAACCTGAACCTTTTCTTGTTTCTATGACAACCTGACTGCGGGTATAGTAGTAGGCTAGAAATCCTTTGAAACCATCAGTAACATTATTAAATATTTTGTTTTAAGCAGGGAGGATGAAATTATTTTTAGCAGATGAGCTTTTGGACTATTGTTTTGGTCTTTAGTTTTAAATATGTCACTTTATAGCATCTTGGCTACCTCTGTATCAAACATAAAGAAAGAGAAAGCTCAAAATTAAAAACGGTCAGCTCACAATACTTATGCATAGAAAAAGTAGCATTTTCACCTGTTTTTAACAAACATAAAATCACTTGTCTGGACACCAGGAGTTGTGTATTTGCTCCCGTCAGCAGATTACTAGTCTAAAAGATAGAGGTGATTTTAATTAAATTTCATTTTGTGAGGAATATATATTGATTCTTCAAGGAGAGCAATCACCTGCAGACAAATTTGGTAATAGAATGTTTTTTTTTTATTTGTTTTAGTATGGCCTTACTCTGAAACATTTTTGTTTGGGTTGGGTTTATTTTTAACCCTGCTTTTATGAACATTCTGCCTCAGTCAAATAAGTGAATATTACAATGCGTTAGTGAATCTGCAGTCTGTATAAGGAGGTAGTGGAAAAAAAAAGCAAACTAGAAAGCCACTTAGCTGCCAGGTTACTAATGATAGCATTGTTTTTATCAGAAGCATGGCTTGGAGGCTCAGGACAGGTGAATGACAGCACAGTATCTTGTCAGCTAAATGTTTGTTCTTCATATTAAATGCTGCAAAACTGAATGAAGAGGGAAACTGATTGATAGTCCCATTGGAATTTACTGTCACTTCCACTCATTTTGAATTAGTCTCCAACAGTAAATCATCCCTGTTACGTGTGTGTTGTGTGTCCATCCCCCCACAGTGCAGAAGTGAAGAGACTTGAGAAGTGCTTGTGTTTCATTCCATCAATGCTTTTTAAGACATAGTAGTAATACTAATAATATATTCCTGCTTAAATGTGTACATGACACCTGCAGAACAAGAATCAGATCCAAAATAGGTAAAAAGTGAGAAAACCTCATCACATTTACAGCTGAGTGTTCCCAGGACATGAATCCTGCAAAGTAGCAAATTTTCCCAAATTATAAGAACCACAGAAGCCTAACTCCTTTACCAGGAACAGAAGAATATTACTATTCTGGTTTTTTGTTTTGCTTGCCTCTCCTAAACTGAGCTCTATTTTTGCTGGATTGGCTTGAGTCAAGCTGTGTTCACACTAGATCAATACAAACTGGACCTCATAGCAAAGAAAGGAAAATAAAATGCTCAGAAAACACTGGAGACTTTTGTTACAAGTTCATCAGGTCTGATTCTGATGAATCTCATTTCTATTTTAGAAGGTCGGATAAAAGCGTAGCTCTAAATAGATAGCCGTAATACTTGTACATATTCTAGGTAATTAAAATGCACCAAAGTTTACTATTAGGAGTATGACATGAAGGATGCAAGGTTATAATCTGGTATACAATCTACTCTAATCATAAAAGGTTGTAAACGAACCTATTTTTTAAAATGATTTGTACTATGTGTAGTTTCATGACCCATATTTCTTTCTTTGAATGCAGCTACTCAACATAATTTTTGTTGTTCCACATTAATCAAAATACGCCAGGAGTTAAATAGTTGAAGTGTGTAGATAAAGGTTCATATTCACTGTTTTCAGCCTCTTAATCCATTGAGAACAGGTAGTTTTATGTATGATAACAGGTTGCAGAGGGTACCAAATTCACTCTCTAATTCGCACTGAATTATGGAAGTAGAGACAAGGAAACAACATTTTGTTAAGACACTAAATGTAGACAGTTGTAGAAGTTAAATATTTAGAGCTCTGACCTCATCTCAAACAGCATCTATGTGTTGCTAATAGCTAGCTAATTCAGTGTTTCATCTGTGCTGCCAAAGAACAGTTGAAGGGAAAATTAAAATTAAAAATGGCCAAATAGATATGTTTTCCTGATTCATTAGAAATAAGAAGTATTTGACAGAGATGGAATCCCCATAAAATCTGTGTAATATCAAATATTGTAACATACCACAGCAATGTAAACTGGCATGATGTTTGTTGGTAATTCAGAGTGGCATCAGGGAAGAACACATGGAAGTCTACAGTGAAACTGTTAACCAAAATATTAATATTAAATGATGAAAACAAATTTGTTCAGTTAATATTGCTTTTGCAATAATATTCATAATATACACTGTGAGCTATGCATACATAAACATCAGCAGGTTTTGGGCCTGCCAGGTGTAAATCAAGGCAGACAGCATTGGGTTGCCACATCATAGGTATAATTCACCATATGGTGAACTATCCAATAACAGGGTACCAAAGCAGCACTATTACCTGTGAAACAAATTTAGTTGTCAAAATGAAAGCTTTCTGAAATAAAATACATAATAACAGAATAATTGTAATAAAAGATTTTCTGTAGGTTTTTCAAATATAACACGTATGTTGCTACATTTTTGCAGACACTATTAGACAAAGTCGAAGTTAGGAGGGGGAACAACATGACATTTGTCTAATTTTTCTGTGTTCCAAAGAGTTCAGATCCATTTAAGTCCTCTTTCTCAGGGCAAGGGCAAACATCTTTTGTCAAACTGAATTCAGATTTATCACATACACAAGACTAGGCATATCAAAAGACATTTTCATGTGACTTCCAACTACTAAGCAAGCCATACAGTCAAGCTTATTACAGCCTAGAACACTTCATGATGATGAAACCAGGAAAAAGTATAAGAAAAGAATAAATACGGAAAACAGCCCAGGAACTTAGTAATGGAAATGGACATGCATGAATCAATTTGGATTTGAAGAACTGGGGATACATCTTTTGGAGAATATGTTTTTTTTTCTTATTTCTTTAAGTAATCCAGTCTGGATTAAGCTGTCCCTCAGGGCTTTGGTTTTTTTTTTTTTTCCTTCTGCTGACATCAAAGTAAATGCCAAATGCTTGAACACTGCTCAGGGAAAGCAGTTTATAGGATGGGCAACATAGTAGGGAAAGGTAGGTTTTGGAAGCATTTTAGGTGAATCTTGGCTTACTGAAGAAAACAGCAGAGTTTCCAGTGGGTTCAGCTAAAGCGGAATGTCACCTCTGACTTTTCTACAGCCTTCACTCCTTCCCCCCAAAAAAAAACAACCAGCCTAAACAAACCCAACAAATCCATTATAATTTATTTTTCTCTTCATAGCAGCAGGAATCTGAGTTTCCTTCTGAACAAGAAAAAGGGATATTTTTCAAGAGGAGTGAGGATTAATGAAAGTCCAAACCGCAAAACACTGTATAAAATGGGGGGTAGGGGGTGTTGTTTGTGGTTTGGTTTGTTGTTTTGGGGTTTGGTTTTGGTTTGGTTTGGTCTTTTAATTGGCTTTTTGTTAAGATCATATTTTCAGAAGGAAAAGAGAAAAGAATCAAGATAGAAATTCTTTATTTGCAGATTAAAAACAGCTGCAAAAAAGATAGAGTTTTAAATTGGTGTTTAAAGCATGAAACAGATAAGTCTTGAATTCTGTGGTTATGCTGAAAATTGTGGAAAGGATTTTCTTTAATTGTCTGAACTGCTGAAATAGGGATTGCTGAAACTGACAATAGACTGCATTTTCCTCCACATATAAACGTGGCTCATTTCTGCCCATTTGGCTTTTGTTCAATCTTTATTGCAGAATAACTCAGTCATTTTAAAAACACTGAAATTCTTGTTAAATTAATCTAAACCATCTGAATGTTGTTTTGCTGGACTAGAGTTCTAAGCATGCAAGCACCATCTCTGAGGGGGAGGTAGTGTAGTCTTTTGAGTTTGTGCAGCCATGATATTCCTGCTAAAACTGCCAGCAATTCATTTAAAGAGAGAAGATGGTTTTGCATGATATAGACATAATCAGCTTAGGAGTAGAACACTGCATCAGGAGGAAGCTGCTGTTGGGTGGCCTTTACTTTCAGTTATTTACTCATTAGTTACCTAGTCTGGATTTGTAACAGGGCCCTAAAAAAAAATAAAATATGACAATATATAAAGAGGAGTTTTAAAGCTCTAAGTATAATAAAAGTATGATAAAGAATTATAAAAAGAGATATTATAAGAAGATTATATTATATTGTAAGAGTTATTATGGATTTATTAGCCTTCACATCCTGAGGCTGTCCTTTGTGGAACTTACAGCATCAGGACCAGCTATGTCTGTGCAAATGAGATCAGCTGCTTGGACATCGCCTATCTGAACAGCTGGTATACATTGCCGCTGGGAAAAGACATAATCAAAGTGAGTAACAGGGCCATAGCTGTCCTTTACTGAGACAGTTTTCCTCCCTGTTTTTTCTGTACTAGAAACCTGTTCTTGCTGTAATGATCACACATTGTTCCAAGAACTGCTTATACTATGCATTGGCATAAGTTGAGTAAAACAGTAGTAATATTAGTATACAAATACTCTCAGTAATGCATTTTCCAAGCCATCCTTTAAATTTTTATATTCTTCAGAACACATCCTTTTATAAAGTATGCATGTGTTTAGTGATTTCTAAGATGCATTCATGATTTTGTGAGTTAAATTTATTTTTGTCATGTAGGAACATGCAAGAGTGGGTGAACCAAGTTATTTTATGCATGTGTTCATCAGCCACAAAGCTCAGCTAACGAATGCAATTGTAATGTGCATTGGCATAAGTACACTAAAGTGTTGGTAGGTTACATGGTTAATAGCAGTAGTAAAGGTGTTACTAATCAAACTTCAGGCTGGTGGCTTTGTATGCTTGGTTTTGCCTAGGCTGTATGAGTTGTATGTAGTTGATATTGTTGTTATCTGTGCTAGCTAAACAAATGCTAACATGAGTTTGACTTCTTGCCCTATATTTGTTGTATGATTATAGATCATGATACTTGTTTATAGTCCTAGAAAGGCAAAACTCAAATATGCAATAAAGTAAAAGAAAAAAATTGAATCCAACAAAAAGTAAAGGTACATGGAACCAATTTTGCCACTTAGTTCCAATTCTTGTCATTATAGACCAACAAACATCTTACTTTAGCTTTTTCTACCTGTTCATTTGGCATTTACTCTAGTTTCACTTTCACGTACCACACTGGTAATGTTGGGGTTCAGTGTTCCAAAGCTGCCTTTTCACTTCATTTTCTCAAATGAGCCAATTTTAAGTTTTGGTTTTATGGCTTTTAAACTTCTCTTAATAAGGGAAAAACTTACTACTAGCCAACCAAAAAAACCAAAAAAAAAAAAAAACACCCTTAAAAAAAAAATCTTATAAAAAGGCTGATGTGACAAATACACAGTGGTAAAAAAATGTTAACAAAAATCTGCATATTATAAAATGAGCATTCTTGAGCTGCTGTTCCAACCAAAGCAATTTTGCATTGTGAGCATACTTAGGCAGTTACAATATAAAAAATACTGCCTGAGATATTTGACAGAAGACCTGGGCAGTAATCTTGTGCACATTTGTAGCTACGCTTGGATTTAGGGAAGTGAATGATCCGATTGATTTCAGAGTGTCAAGGAACTGTGTCTACAGACCTTGATATAAAGTCTTTTGAAGTCAACAGAAAGGAAAAAAAGGCCAAGAAGGGGCAATGAAAATTTCAGGGAAGTCACAGAATCAAGCCTTTAACTTTTCCTAGCTTTTGTCAATATATGAAAATAATTATGAAGTTGATGGGTTTTCATACAGGTAGCAACTGGCAAACTCTATTTCCAGGTTTGGCCTACGGTCAGCAACATTGTCCCTGTTTCACTTAGATCTGTTAAGGAGCTTATTTCTGAATAGGTGCGTATCTATTAGTTGGTACTTTTTTTTTATCTGTAACTGCCAGATACCAATGTGTACCGTGTTTTATCTTAAAATACTTATTATCTAAGCATTTACACTCTTTTCTAGATAATAGGTGCATTTTACCAGCAACATTATATGGCTTGCATTTGCTGGTTTTTGACAATTTTGAAATATTCATAGCTATCGGGTGGTTTTTTTTTTCAGGCTGTCTGGTATCTCAGTGTCTGGCCACCATTTACCACACATACTTTAAAACAACAGTTAAAGCTTTGAATTTTTGATCTTCAGATAAACAGCAGCTGCATTTATAATTGACGTGACCCAGTGTCTCCTGAATTGCAGGGAAAAACAGCCTATATCACCTGGCATACAACTAGATTGCAAGGTGACTTTAAATGGTACTCTTTCTAAAGAAATACTTTTGACATTACACATTTGACATAATGTAATCATATAAAATATTTGACACCAGGGTGAGTTTTAATTTTCAAACATAAATCTGCAAATTTTAGTGTGAAGCCGTCATGTTATTCATTATTCTCTCCCCAAAAAGCTATCTTAGAGCAAAGTAAAATGAAACGTGAATTGCTTCCTTTTTTAATACCACACATAACTCATATTTGAGGCAGATTGCTGAACAACATAGTTGAATTGAAGAGCTCTGGAGGATTCACAAAAGAAATGCATGAGAACTTCCACAGTTACATTAGATATATAACATTTGCATAGACCTGCGCAGTCAAGATCATGCATTGCTTGAAATTAAGAGTACCTTTCTCCTAAGCTGGTTATTTCATAGATGATAGTTCGAAAGTAAAAATATGATTTGCCTTCAAGAGCTGACTTTTTGAATGTCCTGATGTGGTTGGTTTACTGATATAATCTAGTACAGTCCTCTTATTACTCGTCCAAATAAGTTTACAGAAATAAGGACGAAGACGTAAGGGAGCTGTGAAACTGAGAGCTGTGAAGCTAAACCCCCATCATTTTGGATCTGAATACAACAGTTGGTGAAATTCTGATTCTTTGACATAAATTCCAGAATTTTTTTTATTTCAGTAGAAGCAGGAGATTTTTATGAAATCTGTGATTGGGTTCATATTTGTACGGACCATTTTAATTCTTCCATCTTTATAATAGTATTTGTATTACAAATAATTAAAGCAACAAAAAACCCAAACTCCTGACCCCCTTAGCTGTGACTAAAGGTAATGAATTTAAGTAAGGGTTACAAGCATGTTTCCAAATCAGAACACCTCAGGATACTGACATGTTGTATAAGGTGCTATGAAACTCTAGTGATTTCATAAGAATTATCTACTCTGTTGATTTAAAACAGGAGAATGTGGTTTGTCCATCATGCTCCATCCCTGGCAGTTGGACAGGGCCTTGGGTGACATGTTGTAGTATGAGGTGTCCCTATCCGTGGCAGGGGGTTTGGGACTAGATGATCTTAAAATCCTTGCAAACCCAAGCCGCTATTTGATTCTATAAAATGGGGACTCAGGTAGCCCATTATACTCTGATTTTTAAAGCAGCTGGTTTAAAGAACTGTATTAAATCCTGTAAAACAAATTGTTTAAGAGAAATTTTCTATATATGAATAGTTTCATACAATACCATTTCTTATCTTGTGTTTCATATATTAGTATTCTATAAAATTCTGCAGATTTATAAACAACCTCAGCATATATAGAATCAAAAGCTAAACACTGCTCAGCATTCTTTCAGCCACAATTAAGCCATTACAAGTTGAACTTTTGCATTTACTGATGCCGTTCATTTCAAAGGTTATTATTTCTTTTGTGAGTTTTGCTGGTTTTGCGTAATTTACATTAATTACAGTAATTAATGGTAATATTACTCCACTAAGCCTATCTTCGCTATCGTGTACCCAAAAGCTGAGCTAGCAAGAATTCATTGTGAGTATTGGAAATAGCAGAAAATATGATAAGAACAGCTTATAAAAACTATTCTTAAGTTTGTTAGTGCTAAATTTTAGTGGGGACAAACAATTAGAGCTATCACTGCAGCAAAAATGA
This sequence comes from Myiopsitta monachus, assembly GCA_017639245.1. NCBI lineage: Eukaryota > Metazoa > Chordata > Aves > Psittaciformes > Psittacidae > Myiopsitta > Myiopsitta monachus. Next base: position 15,827,346 of record CM029923.1, on the reverse strand, counting down.
CTTTACCATTCCATTTTCTACTGCCTTCCACATTGAAAAATAATTTGATTTTTTCATAAGCCATAATACTCTGGCTGTCTAAGATTGATATTGAATAATGACAGACAGAGCTAGAACTAGAGAGACATAATGTGTTTTCCATATATTTTTTCTCCACAGTGTGTTCATGGAGGCTTAAGAAAGAAGTAGATAATAGAGGTATAAGCATGGCTTGTCTGCCATCTTTTTGGATTAGTATGGATCAATAAAGGTGTGCATGTGTGCATTGACATGTCTTCATCCTTATTTGCATGTACTAAGCCTATCATATCTAAATATTTTCAAAGTAATAAACTCTCTGACAGTAGTTTTATCAAAATGCTCTTGTATACAGTCAGATGGAGGTTATTTCTTAAAATCCAGCAAAACTTTTGAACATACACACTTAGCAAAGTTGCTTATTCGGTATAGTCAGCTTCACACCTAAATACATGTTTACTTTTGCTTTTCTGATGTCTAAGGCATCTTTCAATCCCTCTCATTTGTAATTAAATGACACAAAAAGAGAGAGACTAATTGGGATAGTTGGGTATTGATGGTTTGTACTAGAATCGAGAGATTAGAGGAATGTTGAAAAAGAAAATGAAAACTGAACATATGAAAATAATGATGAAAATGAAAATGTAAATGAAGTAGCTGAGGAGATAGGGAAAGCATACAGGAGCTGTCCAGCTGGTCCAAGTGACTCATAGTGACTACAGCCAAGAAGACAGGTAGTGAGGTAAATCAGAGGCTCATAGACAGAGTCAAGATTTTAAGCAGGTAATGAAAGTTGAATGGAAGTCACCCATAAAAGTTCACAGCCTTGTTTTCTTTTTTTAAGACAGTTAAAATTTTTGACTGTGTTTTTGGAGAGCAGAGTATACTGCCCATGGATCCAGAGAGGGTATGAATGCCATTAATTTAAAGAATTCTTTGTTAAGTCTTCCCCACAGTTTCTCTAAAATTTTCTAAGCCGCTACATGGTAGACTGTGCCAGGACGATTTAGGTCTCTTGATTATGTTTTTCTGTTACTTTTGTGTTATCACATTATAAAGTCATAATAGTATCTTGCTAGGTGTGTTTCATTTTCTTGATTTTTCTTATGGATTTCTTCTGCTGCTTTAAATATTTGAAACAAACACGCTACCTTGGACATATTTTATGTGATTGTTTTATTCCTTTCATGAGAAGGCTATTGTGTGTAAAAATTCTGTGAAGCCAGCTTTGGCAGATGGAGACAAGCATAATGGAAGCAGGTGCTCTACAAGCTTTTCCACAGAGCTCTGCCAACAGAGCTTGCTTCAGTCCAACCAAGCTCTTGTCATCTCATTAATGGCTGTCTCCTCGGCAGGCTGACAGTTGGGCCAGCTTTCTTTTATGTTGATGAAGAGCAAATTGGACTATATTGCCACTATTTAACTCATTTCACTTCTGAAACACATGCACCTGGAGTTTCAAAGGGTATTGTCATGGCTTTGAGAGCAGCAGTAAGGCATAAATACCCTGACCAGCCTTACCTGTTCCCCCCTTTCATACACCATCCCCCTCATTTGGAGTTTCCATTTCAGCTCACATCTGGGGCCCTGGTCCTTCCATGGTCAATGTCACAGGTGAACCTGTTTCTGTCTTACTATATGTATTACAGACCTACACTGTAGCCTTGGCACTAGCCCTGCCTCCTGCTTCTGGCTGGGCTTCCTGGACAGCCCTGGTCCATCCTCTCACCGTGTCTGGGGCAGCCTGCCACACTTGGGCGATGTGGGATGGAGCCAGCTGGGGAGGGCATAGCTTGTGTGGCAGTCACCCTTGGCTCCTGCTCATCCTTCATGGAGCTAACCTCCATCTGATGTACCTTGAAAGATATGTCTTTACACAAGCTCTAAAACTTTCCTGTGCTATACGAAAGCTCAGAAATGCTGCCGAATGTACACAGTTATCCTTGTGATCTACAAAAAGCAGAAAAATCTTCCTACAGATAGAGAATTGTAGCATTTAATTTGTAATCCCTTAGGTAATTTTAGGAATACATAAATTTAAGTTACCAACTCAGCTTCATGAAAACACACCTTGACCCAGGGCAGAAATTCAACCCTAATCCTTTGTTATCTATCTGCTCAAGTCTTGTGGATTCTTATGAAAAGACAGGCAATTAAAAGTTGATAGTGTTGGTTGTATAGATAGTACTGAGAACTCACGCAGTATCTGCCTAATTCAGGTTATCTGTATTCTCATCTACTGAGAAAACAGGCATTGCAGTGAGGAAGAAAAAGCATTACTATCCTGGTCATATGTTTCATTATCTCTAATGAAAACTAAAGTTACTTAATCTTTTCCCCTCAAACTTTTGTGAAATCTGAAAAAAAGAGGCAACTATGAAAAAAAATATCTGAAGTATTTGCTGTTAAGCTTGCATTTGTCTTTTGGCTGTGAAATGACACAGGTTCTTAACTGGTTCACACTCTGTGTGTCCTATTTTCTCCAGCAATGCTTGCTTCCTGGGGCACAGTTCCTTTAAACTTGGTCTATTTTGTGCTTGGCTATTAATTATACCCTCAAGAAATTAAAAGCCCTAGAATCCAAACACACAGGTTTTGCTCAGTCTCACAAAAGTGCATGTGCTCAAGAAGGTGATCAAAGATTAGGACAGTGCTTCATAGCTAATAGTTTTGGCATCGCTGCAAATGTCTTTATAGTCTCACCTTTTGATATGCTTAGTACTTGCAACAGAAAGAAAACAATGAAGTAAAACTCATCTCCATGAATGTCCTTCTGTATTCCTTCCTCAGCATCACTGTTGGGAGCCTGGTGCTTCATAAACTGCATTCACTTTGATTTTCTGTGAAGTTGTACGTTATTTGTATAAGAAAGCATGGCTGAAAATCTCCAATGGTAGCAAGTTCACACCTGCTACCCCAGACCCAAGTTTTTTAATTAGCACAAGAACAGTGTTTCTAAATTCAAGTGTTCAGAAGCACACTGTGCAGAGTCTCTAGCAGGTGTTCATCACAAGGGGTGCCTTAATGATATTTCTTAACCAAGTTCTTTTGAACCATTATATCTTGAAAATTCTTATCGGTATTAATTTCTCACAGTACAGTTTACTGCAGTTCATATGAACCAGTGCCAAAGTAGATGGAAATGCGCTCTTCTTGTCTTAATTTCCTCTTGAAGAATTCATTTTTAATCAAAAAATTCTTCATAAGCCCTTATCTGTCTTCCATTTCTTTCCCCAGAGGCCTCATCTGAGGTCTACTGAACTTAAAAGGAAGTGTTTCACTGAATTGTAAAGGCTTTGAACCAGCTTTTAATCACCACTTTTAATGTGGACGAACAAATAAACGTCAGCACTTTTTCTACCCCTTTTATTTTTCAGAACCGTCCTGCAGTTGCGTTGAATAATGTGCATTCACTGAGACCATACAATGTCTTGTTGAATTCAGTTATATATTAAACTCTTGGAGCTATTTTTATCAGGTCAGAAAATAACCTTCAGTAGATCTTTGCTGTTCTGTATTGAGCTGCTGGAAGTTAAATACTATAAGTTTGGTATTACACTAGCATTTTACTGTAAATGAGCAAAACTGTTTTTCTGTAGAAGAGGTTTTGTTGTGTGCTCTTTTTGGTTTGCTATTTAAAAAGGGAACCCTTGGAGTTGCTTATGCACCCTGAGAAATATAGCTGCACTTGTAATAGCTAAAAACCATTGCACTATAGTACAATCCCTGTTGCTGCACCATGGATCTGTAGTTGTATTTTGTGACACAAATGGTTCATTTGGAGCAGCTGTTGTGCTAGAACCATGCTTGCATAGAAAAAGCCCTACATGTAAAAGTATGAATAAATAAGACACAGTGCATTTGCAAATACTATTTTTCAACTTTGTCAGAGAAATCCAGTTTATATCCAATTCATAACACTTTTGCATGTTTCCAGAAACTAGGATATGGCTGGATTGGGTTTTCTTTCTTTATACAATTTTTATCCAAATCTTTTTTTCAGGTCTAGTTCCATAAGATAGGACTGTAATGCCCTACATGTTCAAGAGGATTCTACAGCAGACCCCAAAAAAATGGTAGGGAAGACAGAAAAAACAGTGAAAAGCTCTTCAAGACAAAGCTTGGCAGGCTTAATGCAAGACGTAAAATAGCATGCCTTCCTTTTATGTCCAAAAGAGTATAATTACTAGTTCAGTTAGAAGCCTGCTGCTACTTAATTGTCTGCTCATAAAGTTATGGGTAGTATCATATATTGCTACTTACCTGACACCTGCATCTTCTGCTGGAATAAAATGGAAAATAAATTTGAATTATATAGCAAGATTGCTGAAGTCATAGTAACAAAGAATGGGCCTTTAAATATCTCTGCTGAGTTTCCTGGCATACTTGAAAATGAAGAATACTGTGTGCACTTACAACATTATTTCATCTGCTTTTCAAGGGCATCTGTTATTTATGCTGAGATCAGATATTCACTGTGACTGGTAACAGTAGTAACCAGAGGCTTTTTTTAGTGTTAAGAGCATATTTTCTTTTTCCTTTAGAAATGTTGAATTTTGGAAAAAACATGGTAGGGGTTGGAGGGTGAAGGAGATAATGATGACCATTATATCAACTGTTTAACATGGATCGAAACCTAAAGCTTCAGTGTTTAACTAAAATAAAACTAATTTGCTAGCTTGGTTGAAGGATGTAGACAGGTAGAAAAGAATCTTGAAAATCAGTGGCTTCCTGTAGATAGCCTGCTGATAGCCCATCTGCAAAACATCATGTGCACACTGTTAGGGTTATCCACAATGGAGTGTAAGTGGAATAATTTAAAATATTGATTATTCCCCTATCAAATGATGTCTTGATCTGCTTCATTCTCTTGTTTTGAGCTCCTTCACAGTGTTAAAGCAGTCTAAGTACTAAACTTTAACTTGAAAGACAGTTTGTTGAGTAGTTTTTAACAGATTGTTATTAGAATTCATTGATTTGAGGATTCCAGGTCTTTCAGATGGGACTTTTCAATTGAATTGGAAAAGAAATAGCTAGTTCATGTAAGGTGATATAAACATTTGTACTTTAATGCCGTTTATGCGTGACAAATATTGACCAGCCTCTTTTCTTTTCATTCATTCTGTTATTTCACACTGCATATCTGTGAAGCATTGGCAAATGTGACTAGAGAAGAATTGACTTGTGTCTCACCTGCTGTAAAGATTTGCATTTTGCTGTTGTGAGAGTTTATTGAACCTGGATTTTATTTTATTTCCTCAAATAATTTGATTTCCCTTAGGAGATCTTACAGAATCAAAATCATTACTCAAGGTATTTTTTTCCCCTCTAAAGATAAGCTGATTGCCTCTGAGATTTAGGAAGTCAATCTTCCTGTTTTAACATGAAATCAGTGAAAGAGCAGTGCTGGCTTTCTCATATGGGGCTGATGGTTCCTGATCCTGACTGGTGGTAGTTCTTGGATGGCATGCATACAGATATGAATCAAATGCTTTTACTTGCTGATCTGATGGATTGGAGATGCGTGCTCCTGGTTCTTTACCTTTCCCTTTTGTGTATACAGAAAGAAGTAATGAGTATTTTGGGAACTGCCTGACATAATCCATTGCACATCACATTCTGGGATGAAACTGTAGGGTGTATAGACCACTTAGGTGTGTCTTACGTTATTTGATTTGAATTGAGAATTCTAGCGATCCATAAGGGGGAGTCAGCAATGTTTTATAGAGACAGCCTTGCATCCTACAATCCTTTGTGCATGCAGGCCAGACTTGAAGTTGATTTAACATACAATAAAGAACAAAAGGAAAGTCTGACCTAGTTACAGAAAAATAAAGAATAAATTCAGAAAAGTTTCACGATGCTATTGGCTCTAATGCTTATACTTAAGTGTTTGAATTGCCTGAAGCAATTAGTTTTAACAGGCTAGAATCCAGGGTGATACAGCCAGCCAGGCATAAGTGGGTTTTGTAACTCTGAAAATCAGGCAATCAGAAAGTCTATGAGTAAGCCTAATAGTGTGAATTACTTCTTCCAGAACAGGTCCATGAAGCCTGGTAGCTCAGAAAGATAAGCAAAGAAAACATGCTGCTTGTCAGAGATGCAAAAATGCATTTTATCCCTCTCCAACTTAGGTCTGGATATTCTTGTCAAATACCATTTTCTCCATCATTTGTTCCTTTTATATTATCCTAAGCATGCCTACTTTTCACATTCTTCAGTATTTTTTCATTTTTCAGCATTCTTTTGATTTTTTGAGGAAGGCCAAGAAGTTCTATGTGTAGGTAACTTCATATGTGTAGAAAAATACTTTTCACATTATAAAAAGTTGAAAGAGGATATACCAGGACTATTGATTTCTTTAAAGTCTTCCAGTGAAATGAACGTCTCAAAAATCTGACATAGTTACAGGTGACCAGGTCCATTAGATCTGGTGGTTAGGTCAGGTAGGAAGCAAACTCATTTTAGATGAAGCAGGTTATTAGCGTGCTTTGTCACTATTGGCTGGATCTTCTAAGGTGAATCTGTGCCAAAGTTTACATGTAATGTAGCAGCAGATGCAGAAATGGCATTAGGAATGCCATTCTCCCATCAGAAAATAAAGGCTCTGCAGAATCAGTAGCTTAGTGTAAAAATATTGGAAGGGTAAATTTTTCACTGTACTTAAATGACAGTTGTGAAAATCTACCAGATTCTGTCATTTTTTAATTCCACTATTTTTTAAGCTTGTATTTTGTGACTTAACCTCTTCCCTGACAAGCACACAAGGTCATTATAAAGAACATATAGACAAATGTTAACTTTGGATTTTGCTAAAGCTTCTGTCACAACATGTTTTTTTTTATCAGTTGTTACTGTTTTTGTAGTTAGCATGTGACCTCATTTTGCACTATTGAATCCATTCATTACTTCTAGCCCAGCTGCCAAGGTCATCCAGTTCTTAAGATGGCATGTCATTAAAATGCTCTATATCGAGCTTGTCTTTTACTACTTAGAGCAACATATGCAAGTGTGTTCATACTGGCTGCCTTTAGATAATGCTTTTGCTTGCTGTGACTCACAGGTGGTCCTAGCTTGGGGTAGGATGGTTTGCAAGTGCAAGTGACTTTCTTCTCTTTAGTTTTGAGTTACACAGTGTGTATTTTTTTTCAGGAACAGAAAATAGAAACTAGTGTTCTGGATTATTGTATAAAAATCAGAATTTAATGGAGATAAAAGCAGAAGAATGAATTCTTAGAAAAATCATCAAAAGGAGGAAATGTGAGAATACAATGACTACATAAAGCCTTGAGGACAGGAAGCATCAAAAGCCCTTAAGGTGTCAGCACTTCACAGAAAGAATGATATTGACATGAATCCCAGATGCATAAAAACAAAAAAATAAAAGAAAGGAATTACAAGGTACTGTTAAGACTTCAGCAAGAGCCTTGCATGCGCTAACAACCATGTGAGAAAAGCTATAATTGATTGTAGATAGAAAAACTATCTTACCACATTTTTTGTCTCAAAGATTTAAATTATAAGCAGTGTAGCAATTGAGTTTTTTCTTGGAAGTAGCAGGGATAGGGAAAGACTTGGAATTGGACTGCTTAACTGGAGTTTTAAAATGATCCAGTTCCAATAAATGTCATCCAAGTTAGCTCTTTGTTAAGAAATGAGTAAGATGACAAGATACACAACTGCACACATTCAGGCACAAAAATAAATGAAATCCTTCAGCAATGAAGAAGCAAAACTGATGTGGAATTGGTTAATCTTAAATATCGGTGGCACCTGTATGCTGTGAAATTCTGCTCCCTTACAAAGGGCTTCAAATAATAGCAGTGAGATGCTGAAGTATGTTTGAGAATTTGGGCTTCCATGCTTCAGATTCATTGGAATGAATTATCTATAATACAATCTACATTTTCAGGGTGTGACACTTAAAGACATGCATTTCCAGTAATTGCAGTGAGAGTATTCAACCTGTGCTTAAGTTTAAGGAGGATGTGGAGGTCCTGGTGGACATGTTGAAAACAAGCCATCAATGGCCCCTTGCAGAAAAAAAAAAACATAACTATCCTGGACTGCATTAGGAGTGCTGCCAGCAGGTTGAGGGAGGTGTTCTTTCTCCTCTGCCTAGCACTGGTGGGGTTACATCTTCAGTGCTGCATCTAATTCTGGGCTCAGAAGTGCAAGTGAGATGGGGCTACTGGAGAGAGTCTAAGTACAAAGAAAGTCAAGGAGATTGGCATGAGGTGATATGACCAGAAGAAGCCATTGATGGCTTATGCAAATCGTCAGCATCAAAAGCATTAAATAGCGAAAACCACAGCCCTCTAGGAAAATATATCCATGCACATCCAACACAGCATCAAAGGCTGCACCGAAGGTGGGTCTGCTCACGTCACAACCCGACTGCCAGCCCAGGCTGTGATGCCTCGCTCATCTGGAATGTCTTCCTACTCTCCTGAGTTCGTAATACTGGTTGCAATGTGACTGGAGGCCTTCATTGCTACCAGCTCCTGTACTGATTTTAGTAACTAATCACAGATTTTGTCAGAGTTGTGTGGTTTTGTCCTCACAGCTACCTCAGCCCAAAATTCCATCATGACAGGCACCATGCTAATAGAAATGTCATTCAAGAAAAAACACTGTCATAGTGTGTGTACAATGTTCATACTGAGGCCACTGGGAAATTCAGTTCATAAGGCTAGAAAATAATTTCCTGCCTAGCTCTGTTGCATCTATTCACATTTAGATTTAACAATAAAATATGACTATAGCAATGAAGTTATCCTTAAAGTATTTAGAAGCATGTTGTTGTGTCTAGCAGAGCACTTTGACTTTGTTATTCTACAATTGTTTTATTTTGGATTTGTTTTTTTAGGACATGACTGACAGCTTTAAAAGCGTAGTATAGCAAGAGCAAGACTATTTTCTGTAGTGTAAACTTATTTAACCTTTCCTTCTTGTAGCATTTCTCATCCATAAGTATATTATGGGCTCGTGTTGCAGAATAGATTGGAATCAACAGACCACAGTTGTTTCTAGCAAGTTATTTTTATCATATATACTGTGCTCATAACAGCAAGTGCGCATTCACATCGTAGAGGAGAAAGGAATGCAAGGTAGTTCTGGGTGCATTTTCATGTACCAAGCTGAACAGTTAACAGATAGATGACAACTTTAAATGCAATTAATGTAGAACTTGTTGGATACTATATAGCGAGCAATATTCATTGAGCATTGTTCCCACTATTTGCAAATCTTTCATATGTAAGGCTTTTCAATTTCCTTTGAAGTACTTACATTTCTTTTAAGATTAATTTTTAACAAATATCTTTTCTTCTTTATTTGTAAGCTTCTTGCTGTAAAAACTAGTCATGTTCATTGCTGGTATCATGGGATATTGATTTTGCTTCTAGAGTGGTTTACCCAGGTTCTTTTCAATACTAGGAAAAATACTAACCTGTGATAAGATCTAATGAAAGTTCTTTCCTTAAATGAATAGTTGAAAATATCAACAACAAAATAATAGTATTTTGTATACCCACCGTTTTTTTCAGAATCACTGAAATCCATAGTATTCAAGAATATGGACAATACGAAATTATCTGTGCCTGTAAACACTGGCAAGGTCTATGAGTGTCTTCAGATCACCTTATGGTATAATCAAAGTTAACAAGGAACAAATACCATGGGAAGATAAGAGTTATCGTAAGAGTTGACCTTTGTGCAATTTCATGATGACTTTTTATTCCTTCAGTTCTAACTATGCAATTAATGGCAAAAGAGGTAAAGGGCAATTGGTTTCCTGCCAATAATCTGAGGGTCAGAATTTGAGGCAAAATACATCATGAACGAAGTCCCAAAAGCAGATCCATAGTAGAAATGGAATTTAGGAGTGAATAGAAGACATTCATAAAAATACGTACAGGAGCTAGAAGTACTTCAGGAAAAACAGCAGTCTTTGAAATAAAGGTACTGACACTATTAGGAGACATAAATGGTAACAAAACCATCTCAGAGAAACAAAGTCTGCAGTCTGTTTCTGAAACATTCGCATTTTTTCTAGCATCAGATGTTCCACACATGTAGTTTTGGGTTATAGCTTGTAAAATCACAAGCAAGAAAGAAGCATTTTTGTAACAAATCACAGTTAATGTGATTTACAATCCTGTAAAATCAATAGGTAGTTATCATCAAGGTCTGTGACTTGCAGTTATAAGTCCTATGCACTTGATAACTTCCTTCTATAGGATAAGCAGAGATAAATATAATTTCTTTAGCTGAAGTCCTAGGAAATAATGACTTCAGTTTTAAGTTATAAAATATGGCAGTGGCAGAATGTTGGGAAAATACCAATATATTCAGTACTTGGTTTTGTGTATGTGAATGTGGGGAAGAGGGGAAGTGATTTTTATTTTTCAGAATATATTCCTTTTTTGTGATTACCAGATTTTATAATGCAAGGAATAGCTGGTAGCAGAGGTGTGTTACTTCTTGAGTAAGAATAAACTGACAGGAAACAAAGTATGCAGCCAACTACATTTATATGACCATAACAAAATAATCTTAAGGATCAAATTCTTAGCCCAGATGAAACAGAACAGCTCCATTGTTTTCAATGAAAATATGTATTTACCTGCCTGGCTTGGTTCATGTAACTCTAAAATATGACATATGTCCACTTAATTTTTAGTGAAATTTCAGGAAACTAGCAATTTACAAAAAGCCTAATATTTTATGCAACTATTTTTTTCCTGTTTTTTACAACTTTAACAGGATTAGAATAGCATTAGTTTGCAGAATATGATAGCTGCTCTAAGAAATTACCTGTGACAAGTTGGTATAAGCTCACTCAATTCTGCTCTTTCACCAGCAGAAGATATATCAGTGGGAAACACAGTTTTGTCATAATGATGTGCCATGGCAGTGCTATAAGATAAAGTTCAAACACACCACCGGGAATAAGTCCTGATCATCCAAGCCCTAAATCATTTCATTTAGATTCAGTTCAGAGTAAGTACTGATATCGGATTTCTAACAAATTATAGGATGGGAGGGTTCTTTCAAGCACCTGACACTTGAAGGTCAGCTGTTGTCCTTCTGTTTTATACATCTATGAAATATTCTACAGTAAGAAGAAAAGTTGTCCTTGGGCCTGAATCCAGGTCCCTTTTCCTTCTGTGGAAAAGGGACAAGGTAGAAGGGAGAAAAACACCTCTATGCAGTCCCGGGACCTGGAAGTACAGCTTTACTTGTCTTTATTCATCATTCACCACCCACTGACATCTACACTTGAGTACCACATTAGCACTTGCATTTACTTCCTGAGACAAATGCCATGCACCATGGAAAACTCACAGAACTTAATCAGCAATCAAGATGCATACCAAATATATGGAAATCCATTACATAATAATAATGCAATATAATATATTAAGGTCATATTGAGTACAATGAATTTGAATAATTTAATACCACTGAAAACCAATATTGTGCACCTATTGAAGCATTCACTGCAATAAATTGTTTAGGCTGTGTAAAAAGCTTATCATTTAGTGGGAATATTAACAGTCACTATTTCCCAGAGAGCTAGACAACAATTAGAACTGATAATTTTGCATGCAATATGGAAATTATGTTCTTAATTGCAGTGAAGTTTTTATTGCAGTGAAGCTACAGAAAACAGATTTATAATGGCCATTATGAATTACAAGGTATAGTGTACAGGACAGTTTCTCTCTAAGTTAATATTGTTAACGAAATAGTATTCAATTGTTTTTTTGGAGTAGTAGCAATGTTTTTAGTAGCCTTTTGCTGCTTGTTTTGCTTTAAAAGTAAATAAATAAATAGAAGTCTGACAGTTGCCTCTAAGACAAAAAGAAGCAAGATACAGTGATAGTATGGTTACTGACCTAAACAGAGAGGTTTTATTCAGTTGAGGTCTTTGATAAAAGCTTTGTATTTCTAAGGGTCTGACTGTTTTGGGGCCTCAGGCCCTCATCTGTAGAAAGGGGATTGTACACTTTTTCCTGAGAGGCTTGTTGGCTTTTTTTATATAGGCTGCTTCAGACAGAGCTTGTCATTGTGTAGTACTGCTTAAAGTGATCCAATTTGTCTATTATAATGTGATAAAAAAAAGAAATATACTTTCTTCAAATTTCTGTAAAATTTAGATACAGGTAAAGAAAATGTATTTTAAAAATTCTGGAAAAGATAAGACAAGCTGTGTTTCCTGGACTGACATTGTTGTAGTATGCCATTTCTGTGAAGTTTCTGACACAGAGCTGTGTTGAATCATTTTATGTTTTGCTCTCGAGAGTGCTATGTGGACACCGGTAGGTATCTCCTTCATTAAGCACTTTGGAAAGTTCATCAAAGTTCCTTGATTTCTTTGACAAGAATTTGGCTTTATAATTGTAGATATTATAATGGTCAAAGAGTTCCCTTTGTCGTCCCAGGAGTAGAAAAATATTTAATATTGGTTCTACTGCAATTAGAGTTAGAGGAAATTGCTATAGTTTCAGAACTAGGCAGACATTGATCCTTGGGCATTTGTTTTATAGGGTTTGCTAAGTACAGCTTAGTAAGGCATAACATCAGAATAATACATTCCGTATAAAAATTTCTTCTTTGGTATTGACTTATGGAAACCAGCTTAATAAAATGCAGTTCAGTACATGAATCTTAATTACTTTTTACAGCTGCATGAGATGCTGCGCAGAGTATCCAAACTGTTGTAAACTGTGAGTTCCGTCTCTATCCCAATAAGTGAGAATGCACACAGCTGTTGTTTCTGAAATCCATAGAGAATTTTGGAAACTCTGAGAGTATATGAGAGGAATATTACTTCCAAGCATATGATGTCTCTAATGATTCCATTTTAAAAAAAGAAAAAAGGGCAACTAGAAAGATGTCTGCCTTAGCACTTATGTCTGTAGTTCAACTACGCAGAAATCAGTTTTACATTAATTTTAAGCACAACTGACATCTGTAATTTGTTATTGTTCAGGATGCAAATGTATAAAACACAAGCCATATCTCAAAAGAGCATAAGTCTAAATATGCAAAAGAATATTTCAAATATTAAATTCATGCATAGCAAAGTTAGCTGAATTGACACATTTGAACCCTCGTCTTCTGTACTCCAGCCTACATTTAACTACAGAACTCTTATCCTCAGAGTTTTTAGAAGTATCACCATCTGATTGTCACAATATGTTCAGACAATGGAAGTAAACCCAAGTGTGAAATGGCAGCCTTACAATCCCAAAGTCTAAGTTGTTTTCTGGTGTAGGTCCCCTGTAACATTCAGAGGTATCTTGGGGAAGACTTGTTTCATTTCAGACTATATTGTGAACTACAATATGAAGTACTTCCCACAGATATTTGTGTACTTAAATTTACTGTTCTTTAAAAAAATATTGCAGAGTTTAAATTTACTTTGGAACTTAACTATAATACCAGTGTAATAATGAGGAGTTGAGAGTGTATTAAAAAATACTTAAAATAGGCGTTGATCTAGACATTGTGAGATCTCAAAGGCTTTCTAGATTTTAAGTTTTTTGAGGGACAGAAACTGACCACTTACAGCAGAGATTTTCACTTCATTTTAGTTTTCTTTTTGATTTGGTATTATGAATAAATAGTGGAGTAGAAATTCTGAGATTTTCATAGTTGAAGCTGACTACGGATGGCTAACAATAGCAAGTATTTTAATGGCAGTGTCAGCCAATATGACATTGTCATGACAGAGTAAATGTGTTTATTCATCATCAAACTGTCATTTTAAAGAGGATTCTCTCCCTTTCCCCCCTCAGCCCCCCCCCTTAAAAGTCATGGTAGGAAAATATATGAAATGTACCTTAAGTTGCTCTGCATGATGGAATTTTCAAATGGAGGTACTCAACAGACTCACAAAAACTTACAAAAGCACAGCAAGCTCTTTTTAGGAACCTTGACCTTGCAGAATGTTTTTCTACATATATATATATATGTACAAAATATACATATGTGTATTAAAAGCAACTCAAATAGAGTACACAGATATCTGAAGAAAGTTTGTTTCCCAGATTAGAGTTTTTAGATCTCTGTATAATCAGATGAATCCATTACCTTTGCCAGCCTTTAATTTTTCACCTCATTTGTCACTATTTTCATTTTACTAACAGTGCTTTCATTTTCTTTACTAGGAATATTATTGCTATAAGAACAGCTTGCACTGGTGTTTATGATGGAAATATACAGTAGTAACACGTTTCCCGTTCCCTTTTTAATTATTTAGCTCTTAGTGACTTTTTAAATGTATAACTCCATACTAATAATTGTATACAAGTCTACTGCTTTGTGCAGCCACATTAAAACACAGTTCTCATATAGATTACACTTCGTTTTCTTTTTAAATTCAAAGCAAGGTGAAGAGTACATCTAATAGATGACTTTGGGTAAAGGCAAGATGCAAAAATAAGTATGTTCCATGTAGTAAAAAGCAATCACCTTCCCTGGATTTTTTTTTTTTTTTCACTTTTTTACCTAAAATGTTTTACTACTCAAGAAAAAATAACTGCACCATGTGCTGATCTTTTTACAATATGTAAGAGTGTTGAACTCCCAGCAATAGAGGCAGTTACTTAAATGAAGAAATTGCATGTTTGTCATCTGATCTAGTGAAATTTTGAGTGCCATATCAATGATGACAGTCTGACAGCACTATAGCACTAGTGTCTGAGAAAAGCCTCCTTTAAGATTGGAGGTAAAACATCTGATAGCACTGTCATCTATCACTTACTGGGGTAGATGTAGTAGAGAAAACTAGGACACATTTTCTTTTTGTTATCTGCTACTCTTTTACAAAAGCCACAGAAATTCTCTGCAGATATGCCTGAGTTCTAATCCTGTTGCATTAAAAGCACTCTTTTCCTACTTTCAAATTTTGTTTAACAAGATGTGATGAATGACATATATTGGTGCATCAGACATGCTTCTTGGGAGTATGCATATGCATTCGAATATTTAAAACAAACATTATTATCGATGCCATTTAGAATTACTGGAATTAAAGCTGGTTTCATTGGGTTTTGAACTTCATTATTCTAGATACAAATCCCAAATGCTGAACAATTGTCAATAGCAAATATGAACAGCAAATGAGATACGTTTTTTTGTGGGTTAAGAATACACAACAAATAATGGCAACTATCCTTGTAGCTTAAAGGAGGAAAAAAGTAAATTAAAAGTCATTTGGTGACTGTCACATGACTATTAAGTACAAATGAAGTGAGCTGGGGTATTCTGTAGCTGTGTATCATTCACTATCTAACATGCAGTGTTTGGTGATTAAATGTGACTTGAACCTTTTTGGCCTCAAACACAATTCTTAAATCCAGAAGAGGATTTTGGCACAACCCAGTGTGCCTCCTTAGCTCAGTGATTAAAGGAACCCAAGAGAGATATGACAACAGAGGAGAACTGATGTATTGTGCCCAAAATATGGGTCTGTTCTGGAGCTGATCAGACACAAGTTTAGCAACAAACAATATATGGGATCTTGATATTTTTATTTTCTTAGTCACTTTAAGATTGTGTTATTTTCAGTCTACATTAGGACAAAACCAATAGGGTATATTTATTAGTAACATCCCATTTTTATGAGTTAGAACAATAATTTTGGAAATTCTGATGTGTTTAGTCCACAGAACAAAGCGTTTCCCGAATATTCTTGAATACCTGATCACACCTTTTTTATTAAGTATCTACTTAATTTTAAGAATCTGTTCAGTGCTTTAAAATATGCTCCCCAATAAAAATGTCAGTCAGAATAAGTTATTCTTTTCAATTCTGATCCGAATACCATAGGTCATCAAAAGTGATTTCAGCATATGATCTAATAGATTGTGGCTGCAGTGGTAGATGTGTTGTCTTAAAAGGGGCAGCTGGTTCAAAAAGGGAATGAACTTGTTGCTTTTTTATGCAAGAGTATGATACTTTGATATAAGGGGTTCGTGTTTTAGCTGACACAATCTGTTTAAAGGTCACCTAAGACTCTTGTGTAAAGATACTGCCTTATACTGTGGTGACATACTTATGCAAATGTAACTGAGCTGAATGAAGACTTATTTTTGCTATAATACAGGAGTCATATAGAGGGTTGTAAAGGGAATATATTGCAGTTTGTTTTCCTGGAATACCTCTTGGAGTTTTCACACAAAAATAATGAAGATATCCCCAAAACCACAATTTTTTATTGAAAATTAGATCAGTAAAACAAGACCTCCAGCATAAATCAAGTTAAATAAAATCAAATCTGAGTGCAATTTGATTAACACTTGTCAGATAGAGGCAAAAAAAAAAAAAGATTTCCTCATTTGCAGGAAATATTAAGCATATGGACAATGAGACAATTCCAGTAAATTAGCAGCCTGGTTAATTCATTAGAAGTCATATCTTGGGTAATTGCTGAAACTGAAAATGTTGACAGCCTATTATTGAAATCTCTGTAGGATACTAATGTAGAGTTGAGGGATATTTTTGTTAAGCTGAATGACTCCCTAGAGTCAAAGAAAAGAATGTTGGCAGCCACCCTGTATTTAGCCAGGAAAGTGTTCATTACCATTAGATTGTAAGAACGTAAGGAAGAAATTTAATTTATAAAAGGCTATGTTGACATCAGCCTGAGATCTAAGTTTCTGAGCAATGTGATGGTAGAAATATATAAAGATTTTTTGAAAAATAAATTTGATTCTGTGTCTACTGCAAGGAATATTCACATGTATCTTTAGTTTAGGTTGGGTGGGCTTCTTTTGGCTTCATTTTGTTTTAAATATATTTATAAAATAACTACATGTAAACAAATGTTGGGATTTGGGGATTGTGCAAAACAGGCCCATTTGGAAAGAAAAGATCAGTAATGTGAAATCCAACTCTACTGTTAGTAAAGGCTAATTCACTTTCTTATTGGTATCACCTGTATAAAGCAGCATCAAGCAGCCAAAGTCACTGTTGTAGATACTGGGTAACTGAAAATATATTACAGGGGGTTTTTTACATAGCCTTATTTATATCTGTTTATATATATAAAAATATTATAGATTAATGTATTAATATAATGTATATTATAGATTATATTATATATCTGCATGTATCAGTTTTATTTTCACCTGATTCTTTATACTGTTGCTTTATATCTTTTGGTTTGCAACCCTGACAGTAAACCACAATGTAGAAGCCAATTCCTTAACTGGATTCCTTTTGAATTTGGAATTGGAGTTCAGTTTACTTTTCCAAATCCAGAAGTACAATAGTTGTCAGAACAAAGTTTACAATTTAATATCTTATTTTATAAATAATGCAGTTCTACCTGGTGATAGTGTAATCTTATATAGTATTAATCTTTAATGGTCAACTGTTTCCACATTTCTGTTAACTATAGGTCTACTCATAAAAAGAAATAAAATAGTTGCAAACAGTATCAACAATCACACTCCTCACACCCCCCTTTTTTAGCAGCTACCAAATGTCTCCAATTCCTAGGAAGAATTTTTGTGGAAACCCCAACAAATTAAATGAGTAAATTGGAATTAAAAAACATGATTGTCACCTAGCACCTAGAAGTTTTTTTATATACCTGCATTTATAGGATGATGAGGCTTGAAAGACTCTAAAAAGTATGTTAAAATTTAGTGCCAGGGTTTTTTCCTTCTGAAGCTCTTCAGGCCACTAGAAAGTAATCTAAGAGATCAATACTTCTCTCAGTATGCTGATTGAGTTAGCTTTCGAAACATTATCGGAAGGAAATAAAAACCACAGACAACTTGCAACTCCAATGAGGCCATAAATAAGTCAACATGTCCATTATGATGCATTGACTTTTCATTTATTTACATCTACAGGTAAAAACAGATTACGAACTGGAAATAGTTAAACAAGTGACAGTAATTATACACCATACTACCATACGGTAAGCTATTTTTTCGTACTATTTCCTGAGACATCATTTTTGATATTCTAGCTATCAAAAAAATATAGTTGTGTCTTAGATGATGTTGGACAAAAATAGCATCTTACCAGGAAGAGAACCACTAGTAAATTGAATGTATAATTCAGCATATGAACTTAGTAAGATTGTGTATCCTCATTTCTGTATATAAGTGTGATTATCTAATCCTTTTCCACCTGTAATTGCTTTTATCTCATGGTTCTAAAACCTGTATTCATGGGGAAAAAAAAAAAAACGCAAAACAAACAAAAAACCAACTTAGGGTCCTAACTCTGTGGGAATTATTTCACAGCTTCACTAATAATGTTTTGAGAAAAACTTTGTCACACTGAGAACATGACGTTCCATCTGGTCAGAATTGGTACCCTCTATACTTGTCATATTGAGTCCCAAATCCGTATTTGTCTAATGTGACATTAGCAATAGACATACTGCTCTCAGAAGTCCTTGGTAGGTAAAGGTCTTATCTAAACAGTTTGGAGCCTCAGCTCTTTATCATTTGTAGGTATTTCCAGTGTCTCTGTGTCGCTCACAGAGATAATGAGAACAATTTGGTTGCCTTCTCATTGCAACCCTGAGTCATTCTGAACTTTATGCAGAAGGCAAGGATTTGGCTGATGCAGGAACAGAGTCTTGTTGCATAACGTGAAGTAGGATGTGTTCCCTTCCTTTTGTAATGAAAGCTGCCTATCCTAGCTGAATGGGTAGTGATTAAATATTACATTCCGTGAACTAACCAGTAAAGTGGTTTAAATGGCTTAATTCAAATGGTGAATTATTTCATTCCTTGGAAAACAAGTAATAAATTAGCTGTCTACATATGCCCAATTACCATCCAAAATTCAGAATAAGATCTTGTTAATGATTTCCTCACCTTCTTGCTAGTTGCATTTAGTGAATATGAGTTGTTATCTTTAATGGTTAGCACTTAGCTAAGTAGCATGAGCCCTCATGGATTCTACTGTGATGAATCTACTCATGTGAAGGAGAGGAAGGAAAGCAGTTGGAAAAGGCACAAATCTGAACTGTCATGTACAAGAATAATGCAATTATTTCCCAGTAAAATAACAGAAATAGTAATACTACCTAGTGATTTTTTACTCACATGCTACTAACAAAATAAAATTACTAGCTTTTGCCTTATAGCTCATTGCGTTCTTGTCAGTATGTTCTGTATCACTACATGATCTTCACTGCAGGAGCAGCTTTCATGGATTGCACATAGGTATTTTGAACATGAGTTTAGGTTCTTGCTTTCTAATTTGGAATTTAGTGGTTTAAGCATAAATAATAGTTCTCTCAAATAGTACCATTTCTTGATTTTTAGGGGGAAGAAATGTTAAGAATGAACAACTATGATGCAAGATTGAAAAGATCAACTCTCTTTTGGATATGGATTTTACTAAAATATGCCAAGCTTGAAAACCTAGAGAAAAAGTACTGCTTCTTCCTTAAAAGACTGGTATAAATTTAACTGTATGCCTTGTGTTAGAAATCTTGAACCTGTATCATGCTTCTACTGAAAACGTTTTTTCAAAACTTTATGTATGTTAGTAGTTTTGCTAAAAGTAGAAACACTACCACTATCTGAAAGCTACTATCAGACAATCCATCTGCTGCATGTATATAAAAAAAATTAAGTGAGAAAAGCAGCAGAGCTTTAAAATGGGAGGCAACGTAATGCTTGCTTCACTGCACTTTGGATTATCTGTTACAGAATATCCCGTAGTGGAAGACTGTCAATCAGTGCCGAAATGGGAACATTAATTACCTCAGATTAGCTACTCGTTTGTGGTTGATTATTATTCCAAATGTTTGTCTTTAGATAAATTATTCATGAATCATTATGGTCATCCTTTCTTTGGTTCTGAAGAATCAATGATATTTGGGAAGTGACTGATCTTACAAGTTTTCTTCATTGATCATTGTGTAGTGTTTTGTATTCCACTAGCTCATGTCACCTTTTTTGAAGGAGATTCCTGACATATCATGGCAGGTTGTTGTAAATAATCATTACATGATAAAGGCTTTACACTTGACAGCATCAGCTTGAATGCCTTGCAGGATCACCGTCATCTCACCATGAAATGTGAGAGAAAGGAGATAAGTTCCCTATTAAGTACACCTTAAGTGTTATATTTTCTTGGATTTCTACTGTTACACCTGAAGGTCTCTTCTAACAGGACATTCTGACTTCCCACTTTAGGGTGGAGAAAAGCGTTGCAGTTACATATTTAGATTGGTGTGGATCAGGTGTGCAATTTCATCAATTGGTCCACTGGCCAAAAGCAACTTGAATTTTTTGTAATGCTGATGTAAGTTTTGAATACAGCATAACAGACTGTCATGGTAATAGAAGGAAAGAATAAAAGCAGATTCTGCTTTCAAGAAGTCACTCTTGTTTGGTAAACTAGTTAGAGGGTAGGTATTCATTAAACAGAATTTTAAATTCCCTCATTAAACTGAGGACAGAAAAATCCAAAACAAAACCAAAATCCAGAACAAACAAACAAAAAGCCCAAGCCATAAAATTCCTTAGAGCTTGCTTTCCTCTAAGCAGCTGTATGTGGAGTGTGCTCAGGTTAACTACCTGTCTATTATGTCTTGGATAATATCCTGCATTCTAAACAGGCTATAAACACCTGATTCGTGTTCTTTCCTCCCTCTAGAAACAGCTCACTCTGATCATTACTAAGAACTGATAGGTTTTTTATGTATGTTAATTCAAATGGGTTTCACATATCAGTGCGAAGAGAATGCATAAATTTTCTTTCACCTATTTACTATAAATGTTTATAAATTAATATGGATTGTGATATCTACAAAATAATATAACTAAAGAACCTGACAGGAAAACTAAAAATACTGTCTAAATGCTAAATAGTGAGTAAAGATTTTTTGCTTTAATGTTGTACTTTGACCCTAATTTCATTAGCATTTTTTTTTAACAAATTTCCTGCACCGATTAATGAAATGGCATAGAAGAGTCTTCCTAGGTGTTTTGCATATTACAATACAGAACTCAAATCCATTGCTCAGAAAAATGTAAGAATATCTTGGGTTTACGTACCTTTTACCCTGAGGTTATTTCTACCAGTCATATCATTATATGTACATGGGGTAGAAAGGCAGGTAATGTTACTTTGACCACAAGAACACACACAAAGTACAGCTAGGGTTTCATACATCAAATAGGATCATAAATCCATTCAATTTTCTTCAAGAAAAGAAATTAAATAAGTACAGAATTCCTTTAAGCCAGTTTCACTATAATGTTGTCTTACTTGGAACTGAATACGGAAATGCAGTAAATACTTTGCACTGAGTTAGAAGTTGAGTTGATAAAAAATAATTGGCTACATGCATGACTTCAGTATTTCTAGGTTGTAGAATATACATAGTGAATTCTGTGCTCCAGAGGCTGAGCTTTAATTTTCGCCTAGCCCATTTGGTTCTAGAATAAATGCTTCTAAGCTGGATAGCTCTGTATTTTTCAGAAACACTTGAATATATTTTAGAGCATTTTATGGATAGATATGGCCTTGAGCTCTATTTGGAAGCATGATGCTGCTTTAATGTTACTTTAGCACAGTATCTTGCTAATATGACTTTAGCACAATAGTGTACTAATGTGACTACTGTTTGTAGACTAAAACTTGATTTTGTCTGGTCAGCTTGGATGACAGGTGGTAAAATACCGTTCATGTACTTACTCAAAACATGATTGCAGAAACGTATTCAGTGAAAAATTAGTAGTTTAGGAATAAGGGTGACTAGAAAACAGGGCTTTCTTTCAAGGAAAATTTCAGTGTTCTGATATTTATTTTTATTAGAACAAAAATGAGCATCTGACAGATTTCTTGGACATAAGGCACACAGAATAATTAAGAATACTGCGTAGGGGAATAGGGACACCGCTGATTCAGCTTTGTGCTTGAGCTGATTCAGAACAGGACCTTGAATCTGAATTGCAGGTATTAAGATGTGCTAACTTAGAAGTTTTATTTTCAACTAAGTGACTTCTCCCAGCTGACAGAAGGGTTTAGGTGACCAGATCTAGGAAGTCCAAGAGCAGAAAGATTATTTTTAAGTTACCACTTTAGCCTCAACAGCAACTTGTTTCCTTGGCATGTTTATAATTGAGAACAGCATGCTTTTCTCCATCAGTCCTGAGCTCACAGCAAAAGAGGTCTGACCTGCATTTTTTCCCAGTAATATTGAAATGGCCTTTTTTTGCTGATGTTATTGTCACACAGAACAGTAAGATGACTGTTCTTTTGTGGCAGCTTACTTTTAAATTCTGAAAGCTTCTCTTTCTCTCTTCTGCCATTTATTGCCATTTTCTGCATTTTAAAGGGCAAACCCTTATCTAGGAATGGTTAGACAAGAAAGTGAACTTTATCACAATGCAAGCAGCCAAATTATCCCCCTCAACACCCTTTCCCCCCTCTTTTTTCCCCCTTTGTTTGGGGGGTGGGGCTGTTATGGTTGTTTTTCTTGCCTTGTTGCTTTTTTAAAACTGGAGACAAAGATCCTTTGTCTGTCAATGCCATGGAAGATGAAGTCTGACAATTACATTCAGATGTCTTTAATCTAGCTTCACACCTGGGTACCAGTTAATGCTTTGAAGTCTGCCTTGGAATTGTAGAAAATAACTCTAATGCTGGTCTGTTCTTTAGCATATTCCCATAGTGTTCCAAATACTCTTGTCCTAACAAGGGTTTGAGGAAGCCACTGAAGACTTCTCTGCATGTAATGCACAGCTATCTTATGCAGACTGACTGGCTATTACCACCTGGAGGACTTACTTATTTTTCTGCCTTTATATTTCAGCTTGTTGCAAATACTATTATTTCTATATTTCTGTAATTTGTATTGAAGCAAACATCCTCCACTCCCAAGTGGCCACAAATTGAAATTCATGGGAATCCAAGGTTACAAATAATGCTGGTTTAAAAAGATGCTATAATGAAGAGGTAGAACAGTTCTGTTTTATTGAAATTCATGCTAGACAGTACTTGCTGGATAAAGTAGGCCTATGAAAGCTGCTTGATTGATTGCCAATCTTTAGAATATTAATTGCAAGTTGGAGAACTGGAAGACTTCAAATCTGCAAGACTACAGTTATTTTAGCTTATGTTATTCCTTTTGAAGCTACCCAAGGAAAGTGAAGAGTGTGTGTTTTCTAGTTTTAATGCAATGTTCACACTTGGAATGTTAACATTTGCTTAAATATAAAGGCCTGCTGTGAATCCATAAGAGTGTCTTCAACAGTTCACCTTCCAGGGAAGAAAAACTTAATGAGTACTCTGTGGTTTGAGATGATTGGGGCATTGTGATCTGTTAGATAAGTGATGGCCTAAGAGAATATAGGAAGGAAATTTATGAAATTAGGAAAAGGTTGGGGATGGGAAGTAAGGTGGACAAAGTTTGAGAAAGAATTGGGTAAGTGATTGAATTTTAATTGTTGGGCATCAGAGGAGACTCTACAGACTGAACACAGACTTACAAAAAAGCTGCACTACTTTTGGTACATGAACCTGCTCTTATCTTGAAGTTTCTGGGGTGGGAGAAAGAAGGCATGCCTAACTACTTTTAAATTCTGAGCACTTCGCTTTCTCTCTTCTGCCTTTTAGTACCGCTTCCTGAATTTTAAAGGGCAAACCCTTATCTAGGAGTGACTAGACAAGAAAGTGAACTTTCTGTCACAATGCAAGCGGTCAAATTGAAATGAAGTAGAAATGTAGTTTGAGGGAATGAATGAATGGCTTGTCTTCCATAGTAAAAAAGTACTGTGCTGTAGAAAAAGAGGAGTTTGGTTTTTTTATAATATATATATTTTTCAACCAGGGATAAGTAAGTTGCTAGATGACACTGAACAGATAATGTTGCCCTGCTTTAACCCAGAAGACAGACTTCACTGGAAGGTCAATTCATTAATGTCTAGTCTAATATCAGAAGATGCAAAGCATTTTCTTCTAGGTCAAGAAACCAAATGAAACTTGGATCCAGTAGGATGGGATTTCAGATGTGTTTTTTTGCATCTGCAGGCCAGGTGTCCTTCCTGAACAAAAACAAGCAAATAGTCGCTTGGAACAGTCCTGCATTTAAGTCACTGGCAAAGAGGATGTTCTACACTCAGTTCTAGATGCGGGATGTGTGTTTTTTTGTGGATAATGCTGCTGCCAGAAAAGCCAACCCTTATGCTACATTGGCAAAAATGTTAATTGACTATAAGTATGATTTTCTTCCTGGGATGCAGTGCTAACTTCTGTTACTTGTACCTCAGGGAGGTTTGTCAAGAAGTCATCATGACACGACCACCTGCTGGTAGTGTTTTTAGAACACTGGAAGTGTCACCTAATTTCAGACAAGTCCAGCTTTGATGAGGATAAACAAAATACATGGCACAAGCAGTAAGGTACTGTCAGACTGATTTAAAACTGTAGTATACTAGCTTATGCATAGAAATCTTGATGTAATTTCTATTCAGCCAATGGATTTGATACCCCTGGGAAGTTGTATATCCAAAATGTCTTTTATGGACCTTTGCACAGAAGTTGAAGTCATATTATACGCTGCAAAACTAACAAGCATGATTTCAAGTATTTCAAATGGAAAACATTTGGAGTGCCTGCTAAAATACAACTTTTTGTTCTTTGGGATTTCATTTGCTTTGAAACAAAACATTCCCTCAAAGATAAATAGCAAGAGACATTGATTCTACTAACCTGAACAACACTTCTAAATTAATTGGAAAAGATTTCCTAAAACCACCAGAACGCTTCTAGCAATTAAAAATATGTCCTGATAGGAAAGTTTGGTGCTGAAGAATTATAGTTAAAGCAAATTGAAAAATTAAATTAACTTTTAATTAAGCTATTTTATATCAAACTCTATCAAAGACAAATGCAGCATTACTTCAAAGAGTTCATGCTGAGCATGAAAATCATTAACATTTAAATAAAGATTTTCCATATGGTTTGGCAGAAACTGGAATACTCTTAGATATAGGGGCCTTCTGCTTTCAGCTTCAGAATTTGGAGTCCTATATGGTCTGGAAGGTAAGAAAGCTCAAATATTCAAAGAACACAGACATTGTCAAATTAGGAATTGCTAGGAAGACATTCTTTACTATGAGAGTCTGAGACACTGGAACAGTTGCATAGCAAAGTTGTAGATGTACCACCCCTGGAAGTGTTCAGGGCTATGTTGGATAGGGCTTCGAGCAGCCTGGTCTAGTGGAAGATGTCCCTGGCAGTGGCAGGGGGGTTAGCACTATGGCAATAGATGATCTTGAGGGTCCCTTCCAACCCAAACCATTCCATGATTCTGTGATTTTGGATATATCTTGTTTTAATTCATGGGGTAATCCAGTTTTAAGTAATCGTACTAAGTATTCCAAACGTTAAAGGTCCAGGTGGAGGGGCTGTTGGTGTTAATTATTGCTGACGATATTAGCAAATAGACAATAAATGTATAAAATCTAAAAATTTTAGACACTGTTTCTTGAGCTTGGTAAAATCAAGGATGGGAGAATCACTAGAAACAAGGAAGGTAAAAGATGTGTTCTTTGAGAGCAGATTATTGTCTGAGAGGCAATCCTATGTACTGGCTGCTTCTGAATTCCAGGACATTCTTAGATCCTAGTGCAAAGATCAATAGAAAAATCGTGTTCATACAATTGAGGGCTGGGCCTTGAACACTTTTCTGAATTCAGAGGATTTTAGTCTGTGATTAGAAGATACTAAGTGCTTGACTTTTCCAACAGGCTAATAGAGATTATACCTTAGAATCCCTTTAAATCCTCTTCACCAGCTTGGTAAGCCTGTGACTGAAGCTGCTTTTCCCTTTGTCTGTCAGATGGACCCCATCAGCTCCCAGTAGACCAGGGTACTCCAAGTGAGTCCCATGGGCTAAGTAGCGAAACCCCTGGCTGTGGCACCAGTCCTGTAACAATTTGTTCGACCAGCCCTTTCATGTCCCTTCCTTTAGCTGTGAGGATTGAAAAAAAAACAAACAACCTGCCTGTGGTACAGAGTCACTTACTGCTGCTCCCAGAGCTCTGTAATCCTTCTTGATACTCCTTAAATTGCTCCTGGATGTATGACTAGTGCCCATGTAAAAACAACAGCAGAGAATAATAATGGACTGTATGAGGCTCGGTAGTCTCTCAGTGACATCCCTGATGCAAGCCCCCAGTAAGCAGCACACCTCTCTGCAAGTGTCAAGTCAGAAAATGGGTGCCTCTGTACTTTTCATGATAGAGTCGCCTACTACTATCACCCATCACCTTTAACTAATAATAGTTATATGAGTATTAAGCAATTATTTTGAAGCAGTCATCTAGTGAATTTTTTTTTCCTAAGAGTTCTGGGTTTAGATTTTGTAATAAGGAAATCTGACCAAGTTGATGCTCTTTCAGAAGCAAGCACTGTGCTAGTGTAAGCTGCAGTGATGTTATTTTCATGATGCTTCTTTCTTATATAGGTTAAGTTCCTGTTAAACCAAATTATGAACCGTTTTATTTCATTTTTTGGTGTACCTCTCTATTGTAGAGAATGTGCCTAGAAAACCCCAACAAACAATATCACAATCTGTTCAGTTACTTAGCAGCTTAAAAAAAAAATAGTTCAATGTTATGGTAAAATCCTCTTGTGGTTGGTTTTTGTTTGTTTGCTTTTTCTTTTTACAAAAAGTTTTCCTAAATAACACAACAGGTATTTGAAACTCAGCTTTATTGGTACCAATGCTTTTCCATGAGTCTTCTCACTGGTGAGACTTTCTTCAAAACTATTTCACTGATGATACTTATGATGGACTCAAACTGATCAATAATTTGTATACATGTTTTTACAGTTCATTATTCTAAGTGATTTCAGACCATACTTCCATGATTGTTGTTTTTCCACGTGTGTGTTGTAGAATCACAGTTATGAATTGATAACTCAAGATTTTAAGCTAGAGGTAAGGTTTTTTTTTGTAGGAGGTCCATTCTTGAAGATCATCTAAAATGATATTAAAGCAAATCCCTTTGTTTTATGAAGTCCTCTTACATGTCTGTTGTCAAGTTTCTCTACAGAAGGAGCAAAGTGTGTGTTACTTCTTCACGTTACATGGCTGCAGGAGTTCTAACTTTCATTCAGTTTTATTTCTCCTGGTTTGTTGGGGGAGGTTGGTTTTGGTTTGTTGGGTTTTTGTTGTTGGGTTTTTTTGGGTTTGGGTTTCTTTTTTTGTTTGGTTGGTTTTTTTTGGGAGTGGGGTTGAGTAGAACTCTCATTATACTTCAGAACCTTACTTTTTATTCTACACTTTGCCTCATCTTTACATACTAACTTAAACTCTTAAGAAATCCAGGTCATCAATGAGATTATGGAGTCATGCAGACAGTTAAATCCCTGTCAACAAAAACTTTTAAATCATTGTTCTGGAGAACATTTCTTAGAAGAAGTTCCTACATTAAATGTTCATAGATTTTATAATTTCTGCTATTCTTTTATCTGGTTTTCTACATATACGAAATGACCATGGTTAAGGATGATTTTATTCCTATAAGGTTTTGAAACATGGATCAAAGGGATATTTTAATAATATGAAGCAAACCTTAAATCTTTTGAGGTTTTTAATGTAATTTTCCAGTAATTTTCCAAGGATTTTACACTATAATCTTTTTTCTGTGTTGATTAGTTAGATTTATTTCACTAAGTCTAATTAAAGCTTATTCATCCTTGAAAGCAGGGAGTAATATGTAGTATATATATATATATATGAAAAACTCATCTGTATGTAACAAACGTTATACTGAATATGATTAAGTTCAGTTTTCTATATAGAAATAAGTGTTTATAAAAAAATGTAGTTTTGTTTGCACTTGCTGTGGCAGAGTAATTCACGTCTCCCACAATAAAGACAAACTGCAACAATATATGTATTATTACTTACAGTATCAGAAAAGTTATAACAAAGATTCAATGTATGAACTGCAGTACTAACATTAATGCAGCCCTCCCTCTTGCCCAATAAAAAGGAAAACCAAAATGTTTAGATGTTAGCCTTAAATAACACTAAGTAAGTATTTCTGGAAGTTGAATTCCTTCACCTTTTTGTTCTTCATATTGCTATTTTTACACTGTCATTGTGTTAGTCTTTGATCTTCAGTAAAATAGAACAAAATGCTGCAGTCTTATGCTGGGACATTTCAGAAGATCTGATGCTTCAGGTCTTCCAGACCTTCAATGACATTTGCAGTTGAATCCTTCCAATTTCTGCAGTATTTTCTTCACTGTAGACATTAGACACTATTCCAATAGTAATTATATCATGGTAAATAAAGACTCAACGTAGCTGTTCTACCTGTTAAATATATATCAAAAGCTTACACTTGACACATTCTGCTGCACTGTCATGTTGTTAACTTAGGTTCGTGATTCCCAGGGCTATTTTGGGTGTTACTTCTTCCCAGTACAGTTTCCTATCCCCAGAGAACAAAAACTACTTATTTAAATTGTACATAAAACTATGTATTTAGCCATTAAGGAAGAGTAATGATTTCCACCTGTGCCTGTTCCACCAAATAATAGATTGCTTTTCATCATCATAGAATCATGGAATAGTTACGGTTGGAAAGGACCTCAAGATCATCAAATTCCAGCCCCCCTGCCACGGGCAGGGACACTTCACACTAAACCATGCCACCCAAGACTATCCAACCTAGCCTTGAACACCACCAGGGATAGAGCATTTGCAACTTCCCTGGGCAATCAATTCCAGTGCCTCACCACTAAAGAATTTCTTCCTTATATCCAGTCTAAACTTCCCCTGTGTAAGTTTAAAGGTCCCTCTGGATGGCATCCCTTCCACCCAGCGTATCAACTGAAGTCCACAGCGTGGTGTCATCGGCAAACTTGCTGAGGCCACACTCAATCCCACTGTCCATGTCACCAACAAAGATGTTGAACAAGACCGGTCCCAACACCAGTCCCTGAGGGACACCACTCTTTCCTGGTCTCCAGCTGGACATTGAGCCCTTGAGCACAACTCTGCATGCAGCCATTCAGCCAGCTCTTTATCCACCGAGTGGTCCACCTATCAAATTGATGTCTCTACAATTTAGAGGCAAGGATGTCATGTGAGACAGTGTCAAACACTTTGCCCAAGTCCAGGTAGGTGACAACAACTGCTCTACTACTCCTGTCCATCCATTCCATAACCCCATCACAGAAGGCCACCAAATTGGTCAGGCATCATGACTGTTACAGTGGATAATTCTCTGTCTCAATCTTTATGTATCTTTATGATAATTACTTATTTAATTTCTTTCTAGTGAGAAGGTCACTGGTCAGAGTATTAGTCTGGCTATAATCAACATCCAAACTTCAGGGAACTTGTTAAGCGACATCTAATTAAAAATAGTATCAAAGTCCTTCGGGATCTCAAGGGACTTATGATGTCCTAAAGATAATGTTTTGTTTGGGGTTTTTTTGGGGTCTCAATTGGCTTGTTGTATATATTCAGATACCATACCAAAAGATTGGTGTTTACATTATGACAATGTTAGTGATAAGGCTGTCACTGAGAAAGTGCTTTTAGTACAAGGAAAAAGACAATTGTCAAAGACTGTGCAGCTACTCACTATTCTAAGTTTATTTCATAGCTGAATGTCCTTAAATTTACATGCATATATCTGGTGTGTGTGTTATTTGCTGTACATGGTTCTTGCAGATTAAATTTGTAGCTACTGGCTGACATAAGTTATTTATTCCTCTTTAGATAGAAAGTAATCAAATCCTGACCAGGCTTAGTGGGCACTTTAATAACTTTGGGGAAAAAGGCTAACAAATCACACACAGACCTAATACACAGCAGAATTAACTCATAATGCACAAGTTATAAAATATTTTGCAAATTCAAAGTTAGTGACCCCTATTTTAGATTACAATAAATATTAAATCAAATTTATTTATTTGAATTCCTTTTTCTCATTAATTCTTCTTGAACTGATTTCAACCTCTTTCAAACGTTTCATGAAAATGTGATTATAATCACTGCATATTTGTAGCCTTTTCTTTAAAATATAAGAAAGCTTGAGGGAAAAAAAAAACCTCTTCTGAATAGCAAAGAGAGGAACATTAGCAGTGGTAGGAGAAAAGTAAAGTATCAAGCAGGTGGCTATATTCCAAGATCTAAAGGATCATTATGACTTGACCTATATTATTTATATCAAGAAGATTTCACCCTAAGTCCACAACTTCTTGTTTGGTTAGAGAATTATTTTTAGTTAAACATAGTCTTCATTGAAACTGTACAAACGGTAAGACTTGTACCTCATCTGCGGTGTTAGTAGTTATTCTACTCTGGTTTTCTCAGGTTATTAATTCTTTTATGCCAGCTCCTTCTTCAGTGAGTTCAGCTAGTTTTATGTACTGGCAGTTTAAATCAGTGTAAAGGTCTTTTGTCTTTTTTTTTTTTTTTTTTTTTTTTTAGAATAAATAGATTTTGCTGAAATCAATTCCTCTCATTTTCTCTTTTATGTGATCTCAGATCTCTGTTTTGTCCTCCAAAGGTAGTAATCTATTTAACCTTGTAACAAGTCCTGTCAGAACCTGCTTCATTTGGAGTTTAATTGCTCTAAGGAACATTTGGAAAATCTTGAAGAGCCCTGGTAAAAGACAATAGTATCTTGAAGAGGTCCTCTAAATGCTTGTTACTTTCATTATTTAACTTCAGCAGCATATACCTGTGAGTATGCTGACATGTTTAAAGACAAGTACAGTGCTCTAAGTTCTACTAGCGCAGTTTTCAATACTCATGATAAATACCTTTAGTAAGGAGAGGTAGTATTGGTGTCTTTCCACTTTGCCATGTCATTTGGCTATCCTAGGCAAGTGCACAGAACAAAGCTTTGTACATAATGAAAACAAGAGGTAGCTTGTCGCAAGAAAAACTGTTCAACTCATGGTTTAGAACAAATAAGGGTAGGTCCAGCTTAATGATTTATTTATGATATTCATTAACTATCTATCAATGAACCAGTCATTCAGGATAGCTACAGGGGTGCGCACAAAATCATAAGATTTTCTAAATGCTTTATAACTACTCAAAAGTTCTTGTCACACGCTTGCTACTATGTACATTCTCCCTGTCTTGCAGGCAATGTGAGTTGCAAGCACTCCTCTCTGCTTCTGAGGGTATAGGTTCTCCTGTTTACATACATCTCCTGTTAGAGCTGTGGGTGCCCCAGCTTTATGTGTACCTGCTGCTCCCTGAAATCAGCTAATCCCTATACTGTTCCTATGTGAGAAAAGTACCATGGTCTCATACACGCA
Organism: Myiopsitta monachus; assembly: GCA_017639245.1. Taxonomy (NCBI): domain Eukaryota; kingdom Metazoa; phylum Chordata; class Aves; order Psittaciformes; family Psittacidae; genus Myiopsitta; species Myiopsitta monachus. Next base: position 15,796,020 of record CM029923.1, on the reverse strand, counting down.
CCACCCAGGTTTGGGCCCCCGGTGCTGCATCCTGCACTGTCACACATCTAGCTGGATGTAGACTGCTTATGGCATTTGAGGGGGTGCATGCTCTGCCTAGCCAAATCAGAGGTCATAGTGTCACTGGGGTGACTTCTGCCAGTGCCAAACCAGGTATAAATGGCTGCTCTGTTATCCTGTTCTCACTAAGATCCCTCATGTTTGTTGCAAATTTTCATGATCCTAGCTTAATTTTAGTTGGTCAAACTGAGGTGAGAAATCACAGGGTTCAAGTTTGCAATAAGCATGGTTTAATTGCTGAGATAAGAATCTCTACTCTCCTGACTGAGAGTAGTTTAATTTGTAAACTGTCTGCAGGGTGTCAAGCTCAAAACCATGTGTCACTACTAAACCTTTTACAGCAGAGACATCTGCAGTGGCCCTGTGGGTGTTCGCCTCAGAAAGTTTAGCTTTATTCACTGTGTGAAAAATCTAAGGAAATAATAGTAACTGGACATGTCAATGCATGATTCCATTCCAGAAAATGACAATAAACCAGACCACTGGACTGTAACTAAGCATGGGTCCCAGGATGTTTCTTTGTACGGAAGTGAGGGAAGAGTGGAAACAAGCTGACTGAAGAATCAGAAAGCATTAGAAATGTTATAAAGACTTAAACAAGAAAGGAAGTATTTGCTAAAGCAAATACCTCAATGGTATTTAGTATCATTCCAGGAAAGCAGTCTTCCTGCTTTCTTCCATGTGCACTAATAAACAAGATTGACAATTCATTGAATTGCTCTTTATAATAATCATGTATTCTTATTTATACAACTTTTGGGGCCCTGCAGTCCTGTAGCATTGATAATGTGGGGCTGAACCCACAGTGTTTCAATAACTGACTGTCTTCTGGTGAATATATCCTGCCACCTTTGCGTTCTGAAAATTGAAGGTATTAATTAAAACAGGAAGTTATAAAATAAATTTCTTTCACTTTAGAAATCCAGAAACTTGCACCAGATCATTTGTTTTCCAGAGAACCCAGCCTCAAGCCTCAGCTGTAGAATGAGAGGTAGAAAGGCTCCAACGGACATAATTTGGGTTCAGCAGTCTTTCTGCATATAATCAGTTACAAGATTGGAGGCTTAATAAAATGAGAGAAATAACAGGTTAAGCGAAACACCAGAAGAAAGACAGCTGTAATGTGAATACATTTAATTTCCAGTAAAAAACATAAGAACATTCTAAATGTTGCAGTTGCATATTCCTTCGAATAAAGGCATGACTACTCATGAATAGCAAGTATTTGTCCAAGAATGTGCTGTTGCAGCAGGTAATTACTATAAAGTTTTAGCTTGTTCTATACCCATGATGGTTTTGATTAGTAAGCCTCTAAAATGTTCCCAGTAAAGAAGACATGTATCTTGTACTTTTCTTACTCCTTGCAATTCTTTTAGAAGAAATATGAAGAGACTAGAAAATGTATGCATGTATATTGTAACATGCTCTGTCACGTTTTCCTCTACTATATAACAGGCTTTTGAAAAAGTTATTAGTTACTGGGGGGCTGGCATACTGCTTCTGCCTATTGAAACAATTCATTTTAACAGGAGAAGACAGAATGGCTTTAGCAGCTTCCTAAAATCTGTCATAACTATTTCACTCCTCAGAGTTTGATAAATCTAATCATTTTTTTTCCTTTTGTGAGAAAACAATGTCTGCCTATGTCTATTCTTTCTTCTGCAAATCTTGAACTGCCATTCCTCATTTGCATTTCATTGCTGATGTTAAAAAATTGCTTAGTAAAAACATTTCAGAAATAAATCTGTGTAATACGAATTCTAGAGTACAATCACAGATAATATTAGCTGAGATGTGAAAAATGCATTTTTTGTTTCCTGTCCTTTCCTATCTTCCTTTCTAAGGTGCCATAAATTGCTGACCTTTAGTACTTGAAAAGACCAATTTGGTTTTGTTATGCACAGTGTATCTTGATATCTTGTTGACTATAGTACAATATGAATCTTACTGGCTAACACATTCTGGCTTCCTACCAAGAACAAGCTATACCTTACCACAGTTCATTGCAATGTCTGACTGGTTTGGAATAGAGGAAAAGTCTCTTGACAGATGTCCTGACAAAGCAATAATGAAAAGGTCATACCACATTTCCTACAGCATTTATCTTGTTTCCTTAGTGGCTGTGTGCTGAAAACTAGATCAAGTCACATCTAATTAGGAACATGAAGTTCTGCAATTATGTTAAGAATCTATTAAACACTTTTTATCAAAATTATTACACACTATATTTGAAAATTCTAAAATTGTTAAATGGCATTTTGCCAACATTACTGTTCAGATCCTCTCTTAAAACTTTTTACCTTTTCTAAAGATCAAGGTCATAGAGCTCAGCAGTCCTTGTTTCATGGAGCCTTGGGGCCATTTTGAACTATTACTGCTTCAAGAATTGTTGACTATGATTGAATACTGGAACAAAAGAACATCATAGACATTCTGAGCAAGTCTTTCCTGACAACATTGTCAGAATATGGAGTAGCAAATGCCCAGTAGCCAGTGACAATTATCAAAATGCTTGCTTATCAATTTTTTTACCTTCTCTTGATAGCCCATAAATGATGAAGGCTAATTCGAAAAGTACTGCGTCTTTGTGTAAGTACACCAATTATGTTTCTTTTGTCATAATGTGCTGATTTTAGAAAGCAAAATAAAAATAATCAGTGATGCTAAAGAAAATATTTTCTGTGTTGACATACAAGGGTAACTTTGGATAAGTTTGGAACAGGCTGTCTTGAAAGGCTACGGAAGTCTACAGAAGTCTTTTAGCTGACTAAATACTTTTTTGCAAGACCCATTGACTGTTAATTACATTGGTAACAGTGTCATCTTTGTTAGGACACTAGTAAAATTAGGTGCTTAATCATGTGGAGTTTTCATTGTTTAAAAATGGACTTATTTATTTTTGCTTTGTGGCAGACCTTTTCTTCATGAGTAATGTCAACAATAAACTTTGCTACATTCCAGCTAGCTCTGTATTTTAACATGCTTAGGTTGAGTATTTGCTCCAAAGTCAAGCAGGAGTTAGAAGTCACCAAGATTGTTCACATCACATTTTCTTCTAAACGGGAAATGTGAATTCTTATTAGTACATTTAGAGATAATCTATGTACAATAAATGTTATTTATTTATTATTTTCCTGTGAATATTATAACAGGAAGAGCTGAGCCAGATAACAGTATTCTATATTTTCTAAACCTTAATTACACAGTTGCAAAAACTGGCTAAAAAATAACTTCAGTAATTGTTCAACTCAATGCTTACCATTTTCTTTCCCTCTATTTTGTCTTCTAATGATTAATGTATGAAATTTACAAGTGGATGACTAATAGAAGTTGTTCCTGGGCTCAGTTAGCTTTCAAAAAACAAAAAACAAATAAAAATGCACAGACTGAAGGAACAAAAAGACCTTTCAGTCCAACTTTGTCCTCAAAGGCCAAGTTATCAGTCAATATCCCTCATACAAATTGCTGTCTTGCATGTTCCTATATGTTCTATATATAGGGTTTTTTTTTTGAAAGTGCTTTTACTTTTAGTGGTGTGTTCTTATAATCTGAATCTTTAAAGATTTAATTATAAATAGTTTATGTCATATGTTTAATTATAATATAAGAAGATACTATGAGTTTTAGGACTGAATGATTCAATGCAGGCAAGCCTCTTGTGAGTGCGCGTAACTAGTACCTTTTATCATTACTTATAATAGGATGTTTAGAAATCTGTAGATGTGTTAACATTTTTTTCAGTGTTACTCTTTTATCTGTTTTACTAATGAAAGCATGATCTTCAGTGAAAGGTTCACTGTTTACCAGGTAAGGATATATCATTAGTAAATCAATAAATAAACCACTTCAGTCAAAATCTGATTCATTGCCATATGAATCTAGTGCATTTTTATGCTGGTAGTTATTGTAACTAGAAGCTTTCTTTGACAAAATCAAAGATTACAGTAGTTATAAATTATTTGAGCTTTGAAGCATAATGATATTTTTCCCTGTTTGTTAGAAAGTGTGAGGTACACCTTGTGAAAGAGAAAAAAAAACCCTCGTTTCAAAGAACTCTTTTCCTCCTCAGGCACCTTAATTGTTTGAATTGCCTTTTCTGAAAGCCGCAATTTTCATCACTGTAAGTGTTACAAAGTCTGCTCCTAAAGGAAGAAGTACAGGGGCTATAAAAATCGTAGAATCATAGTATAGTTAGGGTTGGAAAGGACCTTAAGATTACCTAGTTCCAACCCCCCTGCAATGGGCAGGGACACCTCACACTAAACCATGCCACCCAAGGCTCTGTCCAACCTGGCCTTCAGCATTGTCAGGGATGGAGCATTCACAGCTTCCCTGGGAAACCCATTCCAGTGCCTCACCGCCCTCACAGTAAAGAATTTCTTCCTTATATCCAATCTAAATTTCCCCTGATTAAGTTTAACCCGTTATCCCTTGTCCTATCACTACAGACCCTAATGAATTGTCCCTCCCCAGCATCCCCATAGGCCCCCTTCAGATACTGGAAAGCTGCTATGAGGTCTCCATGCAGCCTTCTCCTCTCCAGGCTCAACAGCCCAAACTTTCTCAGCCTGTCTTCGTACAGGAGGTTCTCCAGTCCCCTGATCATCCTTGTGGCCCTCCTCTGGACTTGTTCCAATAGTTCCATGTCCTTTTTATGTTGAGGACACCAGAACTGTACACAATACGCCAAGTGAGGTCTCACAAGGGCAGAGGAGAGGGGCAGGATCACCTCCCTTGACCTGCTGGTCACATTACCTTTTTAATGCAGCCCAGGATACAGCTGGCTTTCTGGGCTGCAAGCGCACAGTGCAGCCGGCTCATCTTCATGAAGACTAACACCCCCAAGTCCTTCTCCACAGGGCTGCTTTGAATCTCTTCTCTGCCCAGCCTGTAGCTGTGCCTGGGATTGCTCCTACCCAGGTGTAGGACCATGTGCTTGTCAGGGTTAAACTTCATCAGGTTGGCATCAGCCCACCTCACAAGAGTGTCAAGGTCATTCTGGATGGCATCCCTTCCCTCCAATGTATCAACCGAAACCATACAGCTTGGTGTCATCGGCAAACTTGCTGAAGGTACACTCAATCCCACTGACCATGTCACTGACAAAGACCAGTCCCAACACTGATCCCTGAGGGACACCACTCTTTCCTGGTCTCCAGCTGGACATTGAGCCATTGAGCACAACTCTTCGTCTGCAGCCATCCAGCCAGTTCTTTATCCACTGAATGGTCCACCTATCAAATTGATATCTCTCCAATTTAGAGACAAGGATGTCAGTTTGGGACAGTAGTCCAACTCTTTGTACAAGTCCAGGTAGATGACATCAACCGCTCTACCCCGTCCATCAGTTCCATAGCGTCATCACAGAAGGCCACCAAATTGGTCAGGCAGGATTTCCCCTTAGTGAAGCCATGCTGGCTGTCACCAACCACCTTGTTGTTTTTCATGTGCCTCAGCATGCCTTCCAGGAGAACTTGCTCCAAGATTTTGCCAGGCACAGAGGTGAGGCTGACTGCTCTGTAATTCCCTGGCTCATCCATTTTCCCCTTCTTGAAAATGGGGGCTATAGTTCCCTTTTTCCAGTCATCGGGAACTTCACCTGACTGCCATGATTTTTCAAATATGATGGACAGTGGCTTAGCAACTTCATTTGCCAGCTACTTCAGGACCAGTGGATGGATTTTATCAGGTCCCATGGACTTGTGTATGCATTCAGGTTCTTAAGATGGTCTTGAGCCAGATCCTCTCCTTCAGTGGGCCCAAGGTCTTTGTTCTCACAGTCCCTGCATGTGCCTTCCAAGACTTGGGTGGTGTGGTCAGAGCATTTGCTGGTGAAGATTGAGGCAAAGAAGTCATTAAGAACCTCAGCCTTCTCCAAATCCAGGGTAGCCAGTTCTCCCAATAGCTTCTGGAGGGGGCCTACATTGCCCCTAGTCTGTCTTTTATTCATTATGTACCTGTAGAATCCCTTCGTATTATCTTTAACATCGCTAGCCAATTTTAATTCTAAGTGGGCCTTAGTTTCCCTAACCTGGTCCCTAGCTTTCTGGACAACATCCCTGTATTCTTCCCAGGCAGCCTGCCCTTGCTTCCACCTTTTATAAGCCTCTTTTTTCCTTTGAAATTTCTTCAGCAGCTCCTTATCCATCCAAGGTCTCCTGGCTCTTCTGCAGCGCTTCCTTCTAGTTGGGATGCAACACTCCCAAGCTTGCAGCAGGTGACCCTTGAATATTAACCAACAGTCTTGGTCCCCCCTGCCTTCTAGGGCTATATCCCATGGATCCCTTACTAAGCAGGTTCCTGAAAAGGCCAAAGTCTGCTCTCTATAAAAAAAATGCTATTTTAAACTAGATAGCATAAATAATAGGAAAAAAACTAACAATATTCTTTTTTTCACTGACACTGCAAAATAGGGACTAGATTCTTAGTAGAGAAATTGATCTAGGCTTATTTTATACAGTTGGGGGTCTAGCCTCATGTACTTCAGTGCCGTTCTGAATCAGGCCCTTGAAAATCTTCAACTTCTCAAATACCAGGTGTTTGTTGTGCTCTACTGAAGTCTAAACAGTCGAAGAAACAAATCACATAATGGTAGGTAGGCCTATTACATGCCATGATGAATTACAAAAGAGTATGATGACACCAAAGTGATAAAGGATTATGACTTTATATGCTGCTAGTGCTGAACCACAATTATCTTGGCCAAGAACAAGCAATTATTCAAAATAGAACACAATTTACTCTAAATATGGACTACTTAGAATGTATGCGGGATGAGCCTTCCACTGATGTACAATAGTTTCACTCAAAGGGTAAGTTTTCAGAATCAGTGTGACCTTTGCATTTTCCTGAGTTACCAGTCTGTTCTCATAGCATGGATAATTTTTTCAGGCACTTTAAAAATGAGCCTGTAGAGACTGGAACTGTCTTGAAATTTTACTCAAAGCCTCTCTACTGTCAACAGCCACGACTTTTTTGTGTAACGAGATTTTTTTGGTGTTGTGAGATTTTTCTGTGTTGTGCTCTCCTGTGCATTAGGAGGTGATGCTTTACACTCAGTAGGAAGGCCCTGGTTAGACTATTCCACTAATGATCTGGTCTCAGGTGTTTGGCAGGGATGCCACAGGTGGCTGGTCATTAAGGTGGCCATGAACTGCTACGTACCAGTTGGAACAGCTTCCAGGTGGACCTGTAGCAGAGAGAACCAGGAGGATAAAACCCAACATATGGCCAAACTTTTCACCAGACCAGTATTTGTCACCCCATATTGAAGGAGACTGCAGCCATTAAGTTGGGTGCTTCCCATACAGAAGGAATGCTTCTCTTCTGAGGGAAGTGCTACCCACAGCTGCTGCCCCACCAGACCCAGGGCACTTCTAGCAGAAATGCTGCCATAACTGCTGCCATACCAGAGCGGAGATACTCTGGAGGGAAATGCTGCCATAGCTGCTACTGTGCCAGAGTGGGGATACTCCTGAGAGAAGTGCCTCCAAAACGGCTACTGTGCCAGAGCATGGATGCCGCTGAGGGAAGTGCTGTCACAGCTGCTGTCATGCCAGAGCAGGGACTTTCTCAAGGGAAGTGCAGCTGTGCTAAAGTGGGACACATGTGAGGGGGCACTGCCCCACTGCTGAGTGCACTCCAGAACAGGGTCTATAAGTAACAGAACAGCAAAATCTTTTAGGCATCTGCCCCAACTGCAACAACATCTGTCATCTTGTCAGAGGAATTTTCAGACTAGCATCAGAAGTGAGGTAATTTGAGGAGGGAGGATAATCGTTTGTCTTACCACAATCTGTTTTTCTTCAGTACCTGAATCAGTTGATTAGAGATTCGTTTTGGTGGGCAGTAAATTGACCTGTGATTCTATGAAGTAGAACTCCTCAACTTTGGATGTTTTTCCTATGGTATTTGGTTGAAACTTGATACAGACATGATATAAGTATTACCTCTTACACAGAGTCCCAGTTTGGATGGTCCTGGTGGACACTAAGTAGAATGATGCAACTGCAGTTACTGTGCACTAAGAATTTTGGTTGAGATCTTGCATGGAGCTGCCAGGGTGCTGTGAATCCACACCCCAGCCCCTTCTAAACAATCAAACTATTAAACTGTATACATAACAAAAATAATTTATTTATATCTAGGTGTGACATTGTCAATAGAAGTAGTGAACACCTGGATTTGTGATGGGACCAGAACAGCTCTGTATAAGATGGAGGGTTCCTGTAAACATGGGGTCTGCAGAAGTGTGAGGTGCAATGGGTGCCTAGATACTGCTAGGGACCCATTTTGCAAGTTCCTCTCCAGTCAATAACAGAGTTAATATAACTAAAGTGCTATCACTTCTGGGTCCTGCTGTCTCCAGGTGGAAAGTATGTGTACCTCTACCTCCACATGCCTTCAGGTATCAGCATTAGAGATTATCACTGCAAGAATAAACAGTAATTCTGGTAGTGGTTCTCAGAATCCTTAGAAACACTAGGCATCCACTAAATCAGGTGAAAATATATGGAAATTAAAAGCTAGAAATTGTGCTTTTGAGATATCAAAACAGCTTGGTATGTTCGTGATGGTGGCATCAGAAGTTTTATTTCTTCCTCAGTGAATTTAGTATTGGGAGTGCATGGAATTTATATCAGCTGATTAACTTCAGCATGTCCTATAGACAACAGCTGTCAGGGTATTATTGCAGTGATACTCCATGATTACAGAGTAGCAGGCAAGAGAAAATAACATTTCTGAAGTGGTATTCTCATGATATGTATAATTTGGTAAGTTAGTAATTATAGATTTTCATTAATACTTTGTTATATTCTTTGTATTCCAATGCTGTAATCAGTTACCCCTATACAGTTCTTAAAATACAACGAAAACAACTTTTCACTTCTAAAACACAGCTACTGGGTTGGCATTTTCCTTTAGTACTAATGTGCTTTTATTTTACTGTCAGTCTGTAATTATCAAATTTATTTCCAACTTCTGAGGATCAGTTGCTGGATTGGAAGACAACTAGAGTTTGGCTCGTGATGAAAAGATGTATTTAAATTTCTTCCTGCATTTGCAGTGTTTTTCAGAATGTTATATTATAAAACATAGTCTTCTAGTACTCTTTGTTAGTAATTCTAGTTATATAAATTTACTATCCCTATTAATGTTGCAGTTCAATATACAAATACATGTCACATCAGTATCTTTCTGTTTAGTAGGGTGTTATGACTTAATATACTCACTTCAGTATAAGAAAAATATACCAGAATATAAATTAGCTGGCTTTAAATGGTAGAGTGCCCAAGTAGCTAAATAAGCTCTATTTAAATTCACTTTAAAACATAACAGAAAATATATTAAACCTGATTTTCTAAGTGCATTGATTACCATTTGGGGATACATTAATAAAATTTAAGAGCAAGCAAGTATGTTAAAATACCTTATCTCACCACCAAGTGTCCTAATCCAGGTGTTCAATTTTACCTGATCCTCCTTGCATTGTGCATATTTCTTCAGCTGGAATGAAAATAATTCTTGTGGTTTAAGTAAGCAATCCCTTTGTACATGAGAAAACATAAATATTATTTCTATTATTTCAAAGGAAATAAACTCCTAAGAAACAATATGCTAATAGCAGAACTTATTCTGGACAGGATTTTGTTGGTGTATGAAGTTATGCTTGTATAGAATAATATTTTAATGGCTTATTTATTGTTTTTATTTCTTAAATTGGATGGTTATCAATGAAAGCATCTGTGATGACTGTACCAGAAAAATCCCCCAAACTTCTGATATTTTTTTTCCCCCAGGTGAAAAAAAGATGTATGGAATAAATTTACCACTTAGAGTTTTACTATCTAGAATATGGCAGCAGTTTAAATACTTCATCATAGTAAAGAGAATTCCTTGGGGGCATATATACATATCATGAAACCTATGAAATTTTTATGTCCCTAGAGCCACAGTGAATTTGAGATGGGACTAGCCTCAGAAGTCTGACTTGTATTAATATTCACTGAACACAGAAATAGCTTTAGTTTCAAAACAACATGGTAATATATTGTTCATACTGTAGCTGGCACTGTAAGTGGAGTCTACAGAGTAGCCTCTCATTAAGGATAATATCTGTTAGAGTTTACAGACATTTAGAATAATTGATACAGCAGTTCTATTCCATTACTGCAGATATGTGTGGAGACTGAATATCTTTGATCTTTTTGTAGTGATTTAAATGTAGTTGTGCTGACTTCAGAGAAGTTATAGTGTTGAAGTCTGAAAGGGATTAATTCTTAGTAGTTGTAGTATTTTAAATATTCTAATGAAACTCTGATTGATTGCTGTATTTTTATAACCTTTTCAGCCCTTAACATATGGAAGGAGGACTATAAATCAGTCTTCTTATACAGATATAAGTGATCAAAATAGTTTCAAATGGGTCTCTCCCTCTCTCCCCCTTCCTTCATCATGTGAATGAATTCTGAGTATAGGCATGGAAGAAAAGTTCTAAACACTCTTGTCTTTCATTCTAATGCTTCCTGACCAGAATATTCATGTGGTGTGCTTATTTGTATGTTATCCCTTCATGTCATGTGACAATTCACTGCATTGTCGTCAAATACAGGTTTTAGGAAAAAGGAGCTCTTTGTTTCCTCAGATGTTATTAGCAATATCAGGTCATAGTGCCAGTCAGATTTTAGATATGCTGGATTACAATGGAACAGGTGGAAGTACCTGTGACATTCATGTGAATACTGTGTGAATTCTTAATCATCTGCAGGTTATAGTGAATACTGAATGAATTATTAAGATTAATGTAACTATATTCCATCTTTGTGATCAGGGCAGCTGTGTGAGTAGGAAAGTGGGCCCTTGATAAAAACAGTAGAATTTATAAAATCACAGTGCAGCATCTGTGCCCAAGGAAGATACAGACTAGCACCTTCGCTAAGCAATCGGAAGGGGGGAGGGGAATGGAAGCATGCAGGCATGCTGTTGGCATATTGTTTAGTGGGTCAAGGCACTAGGTGGGGAAGAGGATCTATAGGCAAAGTTAGTCAGCATTATGTGATACCAAATGGGTGGAATTCTGGCCCTGCTGAAAAATTTGGAGACTTTCTATTAATATACTTTATTCTTGGTGTTTGTCTCATAAACCAAAGGTCACTGTTACTGAAAAGCCCTCTACTGCAGAGTAGGTTGGATTGGTCTCATGGAGGAAATCCCATTCTACTGATGCATCATCCTTTTCCAAGCAAGTTGGACAAAAAAAAAGGATACAAACAGTTTCACTGAAGATAGCCTGATAAAACTGTAAAAAATATTATCTTGCTGTTAGTATATTTCTCTGGGTATTTTACAAATTCTCCTAACCTTTCCCCTGCACACAATAAAGAAACTTAATGTCCAAGGATACATTAACCTCTGCTTCATTTTTGTTAGAGAAATATTTTCACATTTACTTCTGAGTGATTTGAGTTTCTAGTAGCAGTTTCATGCTAGCATGTATTTAGAACTGCTACCATTCTTTTGCTTGAAATCAGCATTTATGGAGAGTTTTGTATATTCCAGCTCATCAACAGAACTTATTGAGATGTGTGGTACCTAAACCTTTGAAGATACAGTGCTTATTAGATTGGTGTTGTGTATGCATTTTGTTATTTGTTCAGTTCGTCTTTATGTTGTATTAAACTGTTGGTCGTGAAGGTGATGTGCTGTACTTTCAGGTTTGGAAGGGGGATTGTTTCTGATGAGAAATTTGGGACTTTCACTTTTTTTTTCTGTAGTTGAAATGCCAGCATCTCAAACATATATTAAAAATATCTTTGTGTCATCCAATAAACTGACTTTCTTCCCCATAAGGAGGTCAGAAGTTCAGCTTCCATTATTACTATGAAAAGAAAATTAATGATACTTATTGAGTACTTAATTGATCAATACTCTAACTTCAACACTGCATTTATCAGGGTAAGCTTGCAATGTTAATAGTGGTAAATGTTGCATCTACTACATAGATATAAATGAGTAATTAACATACTACTGTTTAGTGACTTTTTCAGATAAAACATGCTGCAGTTAAATACCCAGAGCTGCTCTAAATTGCTGTAACTCCATTGGCTTTGACAGAAGAAATGTTTTGTAGGAGTTTGTGTCTCAAACCCTTGTAAAATCAATTTGGCAAGCTCTTCCTAATACAGTCTGCAAAACAAAGACCCAGATTTATGTTTATTCTTTTCAAATGGATTAAAGACAGAGACTTCTTGAATTTATCATTGGAAACAGATCTTTGTTAGGTGAAAATTGCTCTAACTGTAGGTGTTTTGTGGACTTCAGCATTTTGTATCAGCATTGAGTCTTGTTCTTAACACAGAAATATCCATCCCACCACTTTAGAAAGTTAAGTTGCTGATGTGCTAACATGCTACAAAGATTTGTGAAAGCATTGGCTTAGCCAGTTATTTTGTGTAATTTATACATTGAACCAGAAAGGAAAATTTCTGTATATTACTGCAGTTCCTGCCTATGTGTTTTTTTAAAGAAACTTGAAACTGGACATTTGAATTGATATACTATTTTAGATTGATAGCATGTTTATTGGTGAAAGAAGTTTTCTGCCTTTAGTCAATTGACTTTATCTGTTAGTCTGTCCTAGCCCTGAGTTACAGTTACACTGAGGTTTGTTAGTAATTCTGTAAGGTGGTTTTGAAGGCCACGTCTGTTAGACATACAATTTATATTGCCAGTTCCTGCAAAATGCCATATCTTAGAATGTGAATGTCAGCATGAATAAATGTATGGCATATATGATTAGGATTTTCCAGAGTTTAATTTTTATTTTTTTTTATCTGCAATTACAAATAGACAAGATTTTTCAGAAGTGTTAAAAAGTTATCCTCTAAAGAGTGTTTCCTTTGGAAATTTTTGTACAACCGTTTTTTTAAAATCTTGACCAAAATGTGTGGATTCAACTTGGACGTTCATACTGTATGTCTGCACATAGCAAAGTATCAGCCACCTAGCAGATCAGATTAAGACTGCTCTTACGAATGAAGATACATTGGTGACTCTATTATTACCTGGTTTTGCTCTTAGTCTGTATTATCAGACTGGCAATTTCTACTACTTAGGCTGTAATGTCTGCAAGAAACTCACTCTTTTAAAAAGTAAATTAGCATAAAATTAAATTGAGCTTTTTAATGAATTACAAGTTTATGTAAATGACCAATTTAAAAAAGAACATTATGTAATCGGACACATTCACTACTCAAGCCTAACATTAAGTGTTCTCTGAAATCTCATTATATGCAGCTCATGAGAGAGTAATTAACATATTATTTTATATGCAGACAGCCATCTGAATGCCAAAGCATTTTTATTCAGGAAAAATCCTTTCATCTTTTGAATTGGTATTGGGAAAAAGTGAAAGGGATCTGCATAGGGTCAAAATGAGAGGCATGCAAACTCTCATGAATAAGTTTTTTGACTGTTCTTAGCAGATGCACTTTCAGTAGTCTCTGTTTTCAGGGCATTCTGTATAAAAAGATTAATTCAATTTTTTTTTATTTTTTTTTTTTTAGTATCTGAGCATGACTGTTCAGTGCAAATATGTGTGTGTAAACAACTTGGTTCTGAATTTAGTTGGACTTTGCAAAGAGAATAAATTTCTGTTAGAATGTATTGCTCTAGTCTCTCCTCCTAATCCTATACGGTTAGGGTACCTGTATAGGCTTGCATTATTTCAAGAGCACACTTAAGGCATGAACATGATAAAATGAACCTGAAGTAGATATTTGACAACTTTGATAACTTTGCAATCAAAGCTGTAAATTAAAACCCCAAGAGTGGACTCCAGATAGAAAGGAGGAGGGAGGAAGGAAGGTAAAAGACATAATTCTCACGTACAGAAAAGTATAATATGCTTCCATATCAAATTCAGTGATTATTGTTCATACAGATAGTACAAAAATGAAGAGGAAATCTATGCTAAAATCTCTGTATTTTCAAATTACCTTCTTTTATGAGGTTCCAGCTGCTTTCTTTGTTGTTCTGCAAAACTACAAGAACTGTAAAAGGTAAACAGAAAATGGTTTGATGAGTGTTCATCAAAATAAGAGATGACATTACATTGATATAATCTATTTTAAAACCTTGCTTTTCAAATAACTTTCTTAAGGTTTGAATATTCTGTGGTTACACTGTTTGTATTATTTAGCCAGGACTAATAACGAAGGCAAAATAACTGTGTCAGAGCAGATTGCTCAGTACCTTGACAATTCAAGTGTTCAGTACCTCTAAGGGTGGATACTCAACAGCTTCTTATCAACCTGTTGCGTTGTGGACCACACATACTAACAACTTTTTCTCTTCCCTAACCCAAGCTGGACTACTCCATGTTCCAACCTGTTTCCATTGTTTCTTGTCCTGCCACTCTACCCTGTTAAGTCTGGCTCTGACTCTTCTTGTATCTTCCAATAGCTGTCGAGAGGAGTAGAATCTCACCTTTGGCTGCCTTTTCTTAAAACTGAACAAATCTTTCTTAGATTTTCTTTGCTTTTTATGTGCCTCACGGCATGTTGTAAAACTTCATCACAATTTTCATTCTAAAAGAATACATCAACCAGGAAAAGTACTTAAAGTTTAGCAGGTTTTGGTGAGTAGTACTTACCTTCCATTTGTGGAGAACACTAAAAATATTTAGACAAGTAAATAGCACCTTGTTTATGGTTTTGTGTAGGAAACAAGACTATTCTGGTGTATAGATACACCTCCACATTCCTGTAACCATACTGTCAGAAGACAAATTGGTGGTTTGGTGGTCTGTCTTGTAGTAATCATCACACAAAAATTTTTTAGTAGCAATAAAATTCCTTTCCATTTTCCACCTGAACAGTTGACTAAAATATATAATATTAATATTAGGTTTAAACTTAAGCTCCTCTGTAAAACGGGCAAGTTTGGATTCTACTATTACAACAATGAAGAAAAATGAAAAAAAAACAAAGAAATGGAGGACTTGGGTACCACCTGTCCATGGAGAACAGTGGAGAGGGAATACTTTTGGAGACGTAAGTTCATTTCTTCTGCAACTATAAAACTAGATAAAGATGACACTGCTGAAAACAGAAAATGCCTGCCCTGTTCATCATTCCCTACCATGGAAACAAATTCTAACACTTCCCATGGAAGCAGCAGCCTACAGACTACAGGGCTGCAGCCATTCCAATATGCTTCTCAGTCTGTTGTTCTAGACTGCCAATTTTGCCTGAGCTTTGTCAAATCTCCATTATTCATTTTAATACTCTTTTGTTTGCTCTCACTTCCCAGATCGCAGCAGGATTCAAAGAGGAAATGTGTTTGAAGCTGATTGCAAAGAAACACTCTGAAGTACACAGCGTACCCAGAAAGTAAACCCTTTCCACATCTTCCTCTCTGGCCACACTCCCAATACTTCTTTTCTGATTCCTTTGCTTTGTGCTTTGCATTCGTGTCCGTTCTTGTGTCATACGTTTTCATTCACAAAAGGATACATTCTGAGCAACGTGCATCCTCAGGGAAGCTTACAGGGCCTCACAATTCTACACATTGCCAGTTTTCTGGTTTATGCTGCTACTGTCACAGCTGTGTCCTTCCAACTGCTTGTCATGAAAGAACTTAGGTTCTGAATTCACTGCTTGCTCTTGTACTTGTTAACATAATGGAATTCCATTCATAAACTGATCAATCTCCATAACTAAAATGTTTGCAAAGGAGTAATTTGCTTGTAAGACACATTATACAAAGGTACAGCTACATCCATCAAGCTGAGTGATCTTTTTTTCTAAATAGTCTATGAGCTATTTGTACTGGAATGTTCTGTTCACTCCCAAAGTACTGAAGTCTCCCATCGTACATGATGTAGGTGGACTTTTGAATCACACCTTAGAAAATGAAGTGTGTTTCTTGTAATGTTTTGTATCTCTTTACATATGTGATTAATTAGCTTTATGTTATGCTTCCAGGATCTGGAGGTTTTTAGATATAAACCAGATTAAATGGGGAATAGGAGGAAATGTTTTTTCTGACTGGAAGGATTTCCACTTTGAAACAAATTTATTTCTTTGTGTATTTCAGCACTCTGAGTTTGAAGCCGCATTTTTATCATGCCCACCTTACGTGGAATATAACTGGCCAAACTACAGTGTCCTTGTGTGTACTTGCATTTCTGTGTAGCAATTGTGATCATAGTTTATATGACAGCTAATAGATATTTGAAATACACAGGCATCCACATCTTCCCTGTTGTCCTTCCAAAACTGTTATGCTTGAGCATCATAGGTTGGCTAAGAAAATCCAGGAGAAGACAAGAGATCCATATTTTTTCTTCAGTGGAGAAGCTATAAAATAACAGAGAAAAGGCATTAACCCAATTGTGATCAGACCGTTGTTCTTGACAATTACTTGAGTGTGCTTTCCTGCCAGTTGTGGATGATTTGGTATTTTGCTCTAGGTTTGTTGTTTTCTGGGTTGGGTTTTGGTCTTTGATTTTGTTTCCTTTTTTCCTGCAATATTTACCATCAAGATAGACTTCTTTATACCTTGTAAAACGTGTGAGATGGCTCTTCTGTGATAATTCTTACTGATCTTCCCATGTCAGTCATTGACTTATGTAAGAAATTGCCTCCAGCGATAGCTGCTGTAGAAAACTGGTCTGAAGTAGATATAAGAACGATCAAGGAAATACAGACATTTATTGTCTGAGAGATTCCTTTATGTTATTATTTAAGAAAAAATACCTTAATTCTTGAAGTATTAGTGTTGTTTGAGTTTTATCTGTGTGGATCTGAATATATAAGTTTTACTTATTTTTCTGTAAAGGTTTTTAATATTAACATGTTGTCACCTGAGCCTTTCAGAGTTCTTCTGAAACCCTGAAGTCAGACATGAGGGAAATTTTTTCATTTTAGATTTGTCAGGGCAGATCTCTAGTGCCGTCTTAGTGCCTTAAAGTTATTTACAGGATCTAAAGAATGATATTTCTAAATACCATTTAGAAGTAATGTCCTGGGTTCAGCAGTAGCAGTCATTTTTTCCCCTTCTTGGTAGCTGGTGCAGCGCTGTGGTTTTGATTTTGGGCCTGGGAACAGCACTGGTAACACCAGTGTTTTCAGTTACTGCTTGGTAGTGTTTTGGTCTGACCAAGGACTTTCTGAGTCTCATGCTCTGCCAGGGAGGAGGGGGAGCTGGGAGGAAGCAGAGACAGGACACCTGACCCAAACTGACCAAAGAGGTTAGTCCATACCACAGCACGTCATGTCTAGGATGTAAAAATGGAGGGCAGAGACCCAGAAGGGTGTGGTGGTGGTGCACTGGCTGGATTGGGCTTGGTGAGCAGTTGTATTCTCTTTCCTTGTATTTCTCTTGTATTATTACTGGTGGTAGCAGTAGTGATTTGTGTTATACCTTAGTTACTAAACTGTTCTTATCTCAACCTGTGCGAGTTGCATTCTTTTGATTCTTCTCCCCATTCCCCGGAACTGGGGGAAGAAAGAGGGGGAGTGAGTGAGTGAGTGAGTGAACTGGGTGAGTTATTGAGGGGCTTAAACCACAAGTAATCTACTGCAACATGGAAATCTTGTCCCAGTCTTGTACTCTCTAACAGCAAGTGATCAGCATCTGGGAGCAAATCTTACATCAAAATAGTAGTTCTGGGTTACCCTTATTTCTTCAATAATATACTAAGTTGCCTGACTGCATACTTTTCAGCTTCTTCTGAAAAGTGGCATCAAGGAACTGCTTATAACCATCCTGGGAAGTAGCCTGGGAATGTCTGCCAAATCTGTGTAGTCTGCTTAATTCCAGTGGAAACACTGCACTTCTCAGAAATGTATTACTGGTGATAGTGTCTGGCATAAGTGATAATTCTTAAGCCTTATGCCAACAAACCAACTACAGGAGAGTTACATGGATCTTTTGTTTATGCAAAAGACACAGAGGTAACATTGAGAAGGATACTGGGACTACAGATTTTCACCTTTGTGTTAACCACATTAAAAAGTTATGTCATGGAAGGTGACAGAACTGGTGAAGAAAAGTAGTATCAGGTAAGAGAATTAGTTGTCTTAGTTCCTGCACAAATACCTTTTCTCTTAGAAAATTGAGTCACTCAGCCAAAACTTTTCCCACGGTTACTTGTGTTATATATGCAGGTTTTTCAGAATCAGCTTCTTACTGACTTTACTGTATTACTTGAAGAGTTGGTGGGTTTTTTTGATGATTGGTTATGTTTGTCCTCATCTTTATGCCTTTGGGTCTGAAATAGAATGTTTAATCATATCTTGGGGAAAAATTTTTCCAAAAGCATTTGGTGGATAATGTCTAAGAGTAAATAAGTTTGGGGTAACCGTTAGCTGCTCCAGACAGTTGCCAAATGGAAATTTGCTTTAGAAAGAAAAGATCCAATCAAAAAAATGCTGTAATCCAATTTAAATACTTCGGGAATCTGGAGTTCATGGACTGTTTGCCTTATTTACTAATGAGCCTAATTAAAAAGATCCCTGAAGTGAGGAAAAAAATAAATTAGGGAGGACAACAGTTAAAATACTGTACAATTGCCAAAAAAAAAACGAAGTTAAAAAAGATCTACTTCAAGTCTCCAATTCCAGAAATAGTCCTTACTTTTAGAAGTACTATTGCAGAAGAAAAATAGTTGCACAATTTAGCATGCACTTTATTTTCCAGACATTTGGAGTTACTGTGATTAATGACTCAATACTAGGTTTCAAATTACAGTAATTTTTTGGCTGTCTTGATTTTGCTTAATCAGATGGGTGACTCACTAACCTGTGTCTCTTGACTCTTCTAGCCTTTTATGGTTATTATGAATATCAACAAATTGGTATGTCAGCAGGTCCTTTACAGCACTTCTTGATAGGTTTGAAATATTGTTAGTCAAATAATTCATTAATCTGAGTATGATACTTCTGTTCAGCACAAATCTCTGCAGATGTTGCCTTTTAAATTGGTACAAAAGCATAATTATATATCTCAAAAGAAAAGCATTTTGCCATTAGGTTCTACACTACTTCACCCTTATCACACTATTCTCATCTCAAAATTCTGGAAGAATTCTTAGGACTAACAAGAGGGGCGTAATTCACCTCATAAGTCTTGTATTTTAAACTCTTCTGCTACGGACATTCATCCAGCGGTCAAATACTTGAAAACTAATTCAAAAAATAGTGCACTGCTATATTTAGTATGTTTTACAGGTACTGAGTGCACCATCTGACATATATATTTGAATTATTATGTATATTTTGTTTAACAAGTATTTATGACTCTTTCAGTATCTGCAACACAGAATCTCTGCTATTTAATCTGTGCTGTGAGTAGTCTTCCATCTCTAGACATGCATGCAATGCAATAGTGAAGCTTACTATTTTGAGTGGGGAGGAGGGGCATGCAAAAATCTGTGGGCTATATTTGAGCTGCAATCAATGATGACATGATGTCACCTTTTAGTACAGACTGCACCAACTTGTCTGGAAAACATCTGATACCCCACATTTGAAGTTAATGGGATCAAAGTTTTATTGCTGTGCTTTCTGAACTTGGAAATTTAAAAAAAAATTCAGATATGCCACACTTGGTGCAAGAATCCTTATTCTTTCCTTTTACCAATATGTTGTCTTCTGTTTTATAATGTTTCAAAGTGCCTTTGGATTGAAGCGATACAGTTGAGATTAACAGTATGAGTTTTCTGAGATGACATGCCTGGATCATCTTGTACCGTGCAATGGATAGCTTGGGGTTTTTGTAACATGTCATTTCATTCTTTTGAAAAACAAATTTGCTTTTTCTTCTGGTAGCGTACATCACTTCATATGCTCTTCTGAAGTGGAATTTAGAAGTCATGTTTCTTGTCCTCCATTTGACATGAGATTTTGAATATATATAATTACCTTTTGACATTACTGACTTGTATGTCAAGTGAATTTAATATTCTCCATTACTGAGCAACATGCCGCAGATATATGTAGTATAATAAGTATAGCATCACAGATAGTAGAGTTCTGAACTTTATTTGTTGTCCTACTAAGCTAAAATATGCAAAACATGTTAAGAATGTCTCTTCATAAGCAAAATTAATTATATATTAAAATGAATATATGGGTACTATCAGAATTCAACTTGATACATAAGATAGTAAAAGGAAAGCTAAACTTTAAAGGCATCCAGGAGACCGTGTGTTTCTGTATGTACAGAAGGCCCTTCATCTATTAAGATGATCTGATTCCACTGTAAAAGATAGCATAAGATTCAGGTCATGTGAGTGATGCTGAGAAACTTAGAGTATTTGGACCTGTCTTATTATGCTGATGCATCTGAAAAAAATTATGTACTTTGCGTTCTGCATTTTGATGGAAATTACTGTCACGGAATAATCTGAGCTAGAGTGAAAAAAGAAAACTTCCCCTTGTCTATCCAGTTGTCAGAGCCAGCTTTATGGCTGAACAAAATACACATATGATGTAATTAAATTAATGTGCAGGAACTATTTTAATATAGACTTGGGTTTACATAATGACTGAGTTACATGCTCCTTTAAAAATGAGATAAATGTGCTATTACAACAACATAACTTTTGCTTCATTGAAACAATTTTTGTAAAAGATAGGTGCATTTAAACTTCCAGTTTCAGTTGGTTTATTTTACAGTTTTTGACCTACATTTCATCCACAGCTAAAATATTTATAATAGAAATTAGGGGATATTATTGTTAACTTGATTAATGGCAATTTGCACCACTAAACATCAAGGGTATATAGTTCCAGTTTCCTTACTGAGAGAAGATTATAGCTATATATAAATATGTATCTATCTATATATATATATGTCTATCTGAACTAAATAGTGGATGGTCTGCAGCTTTTGCTCCCACTTCCTGGGAATAAGAGAGTTTCAGGAGTAAGATGTCAGAGGTAGAATTCAGATCATTATGTGTAATATCACCAAATAAACTATACTGGAGTAGTTTTAAGTATGTGGTTGTGGAATAATTAGAAATTAAACTTATGTTTAAAATGTAACATTGTTCACACATAATGGAAAAATGGACTTTCAGGGGAAGATGCAGCTACAGCTGGTGTGCCAGGAATGTGCACTCCACAGTGGTTCCCATGGCAACACTGGCAGAGGATGGAAGTAGAGTGGAGATTCCGCAGCCACGCTCTGTCCTAACACCCGCAGAGATGGTAACTAGGTGGTACTAGAAACTGATAAGCTGCGTAATTGCCACCCTGAGCCAGAAGTCTTTTGACAGACTGCTGTTCATTTTGCGAACTTTGCTTCATTACATTGCATTTTAGTACATTATAATACAAAACTGCACCTTCATCTCTAATGCTGCCCACCTCAAAGTGAGATCACCCTCTTTGAGCATGCTCTTTGAATTCTTTGTGGTATATACCTTTAAAAGCAAAGCGAGATAATTTTACACCAATAATAACAAAGGTATGTATGACTAGAGTCACTCAAGCTCCACCTTGAAGGTGAAAAATGGTATAAAATGGCCCAACTAAAGGGGAATATTAGGGAAGACATTATTGTGGACGAGTCAAGGAAAATTCCATCAGCAGATTACCCTTGACTCTTGCGTCCGGTTGACGGGCTGGAGGCTGGACCTTTTTTTCCCCTCATAGGGACACCTTTGGGTAAGTCTTTGGGAAGCCACTGGATATTAAGTGCTTGCCCAGGGAAATCAGGAATCTCTATTTACAGTTACTTTTCACTTTTTACTTTTATATTTTAAAGCCAGGCTGTGTTGTTCATAACTTTATCAGTTTGTTTGTATAACCTATTATTTGCACGTGCTTTCGCGGACAGTGTGTTTATCACCGGCAATCCATAAGAACCTGTATCTGTTGCTTTCATAAACTGCACTGTTCAAGTAGCTAATCATAGTCAGTCTTCTCATTGAACGCGACCAAATCCTTCAGTGTGGCGTGTTAGTTCATGAGCACAAAGACTGAAGGTGCAATGTGCTATTAGTGCATATGGAATAGCAATTGTTCAATATATCAAGTTTAGAAAGTGCTCAAGGCATGGTCAAATGTAGCTTTGGGCAAAGGAAAAAAATTATTTTCTCTAAAGACTACTGTAGTAAAAAATGAATATTGGATTTTTTTCTGACTTGTAACTTCATGTACTCATACTTCCGTTATGATAAACTCTTACAGAAATAATAAAACTTGCCATTTATGAAGAGGTTTGTATGAAGAAGAAATTTTTATAGTATGAAGAAGGAATTTACAATAAATACCACTCATCATTAGTCAGTAAAATTAGATTGAGCAGCATTATTCAATTACAGTATTCAGTATTCAGGAGACAGTTGTATCTGCATTTTGGCAAAGTTGAATAGTTTTCCTTGGTTAAATATTATTTACAGGTTACAGTAAAAGCACCTTCTGTTAGCACATATGCTGATAGTTCTTTTTAATATTAGGCTGTGGAGCATGTAAAGAACTTAATGTGTGCAAATCACTACTATCCTGTAATGTCCAAGTCACTGCTAATCTTTAATCATGTATTTCTCGTGCCATATGTACCAATGTATTGTTCAAACATGTAAATTTCAATGTGAGCAAAACTTGAGAAACTAATGTATGCTTCTTCTTATGAATTGGATTCACTTCACAGTCTGTCTGTAATACCTTGTGGTTTTGAAGACACTGGGGTTTGCTGTCAGTATGACAATATGGGCTTCCAGCTTCAACTAAATAAATCTTACCACCTGGACACACATTGTAGGTGGCCCTGCTTTGGCAGGGGGATTGGACTAGGTGATCTCCAGAGCTTATATAAGTAGAATTATCAAGGTCAAAACATGAGCTTAGGGCAGCTGAAAGTAAATATTCAGACTTCCAGTTAGTCTGTGAATGTGACCAGAGGCATCAGTGAGATCACTGGAAAACAGATGAAGGTGAAAAAAAGATGTAAATGAGTCTTTAATATTTAGACATAGTATAGGTACTTCTGACTGTAGAAGATAAATGTCTACATAAAAATTTGCTTTTAAAGGTTTTTCTTAACAGTTTTGTGATATTTTTCTACAACAGGGTATTCATTACACAATAACAGCAAGAGGCTTTTTACACATGCTGTC
Organism: Myiopsitta monachus; assembly: GCA_017639245.1. Classification (NCBI taxonomy): domain Eukaryota; kingdom Metazoa; phylum Chordata; class Aves; order Psittaciformes; family Psittacidae; genus Myiopsitta; species Myiopsitta monachus. The sequence goes on along the minus strand of CM029923.1, from coordinate 15,772,826 downwards.
TCAGGGAATTCAACTTCCTCCTGGTGTCCTAGTCTTCACAAATTAAACATTAGATCTGGCAAGACTAACTCATCTTTACCTAATCTCAGTTGTTTATCTGTATATTTTAATAAAGTGTGAAAGGTGAGACAAGTTTATAAAATATACACCAAAGTAATACATGGTCGCATGGGGAATATTCACCTGTATGATAGTCATGTGAGATTGTGATGGTCAAGAGACCCTTTTTTGTACTTATCTCAAAACAACTCATAAGACTAGAAGGAACTGACGGTTCGTTATCAATTAGGTAGATAGCAGCCCGACAGAGCATGGATCCTGCTCCACCTGCACGTGCGGGATGCTTTCTTGTGCTGCCTGCCCTGAGGCTGTTGAGATCAAATGCCCGGGCAACAAAGTGCTCAGAGACAGCAGCGCAGAAGCTGCAATGCCTGTCAGGGCACAACTAGAACTGGGTCTGGGGGTGAGGAGATCCCCCTGCCAATGAGTTTCACCTGTGGGAGGATTCCAAGATAGCTTGACCCTGTGAGAAGGCAGCTGTCCTCCAGCTGTGTGGTATGCGTGCGTTCCTCCTTCTGGAACCTGACAGACTCACTGAGTGAAACGATTACAACCGAAAGAATTTCAACTTGCTGATAGAGATGTTGCTGGATCTGCGAGGTGGTGATCCTATTTCTTTGCTTTCTTTCCATTTTTTCCTTTCTCCTTTTCTGTTTCTACTTTGGATCTTTTACAAGAATAAGTAGTGGAAAGAGGGGAAGCATAAAGTATTCATACTTGCATTGTCATGAAATTATCTTACTTATGGGTCTTCTTTGATTTCTTAAATACTGAATTATCTAAACATGCTCAAGACAGCTATCAGGATGTTCAGGTAATACCCAGCATGCACATGTAAGACACCAGCTATGCACGTTTTTTAGATACATAATTTTTATGTTCAAAAAACGTCTTCTCTGTCATCAGTTTCCTGATTGGCCTGGTAGATTTATGTAGCCTTTCCTAGGTTATGTTTCTGAGTACTAGAGTAGCATCAGAGATGGTATCTCGCAGGGTTTGCTGTGAGCAGATGAGTTGTACAGTTGAAATTCCAGTAACTTTTCAATAGTGGACAACAGAAGCTACTCATGAAGTGCTTCCTTTCTCAAGTGTAGAGATAAACTTGAGAAAGAGGAACTCATGGTGGTTGAAAAATACCAAGTCATTGGAAATAATGTACTGCTGTTGTTCTGGAGATGCATCTTCTTATAGACTGTTCCCTGCTCTTATTCTGATCTGTTCCATTTTTTTCCCACAAGAAAATCATATTGCTAGGGAGATTTCAAGAGCCAATAATGTATATTTACCCAGAGGAATATGAGAAGCAAGTAGAAGTGAAGTCCTGTTCTTGTGTACATGCGCATGCAGACAGATTGCTGATTTAAAGGCATATGTCTATTGCAAGACAACGTATGAACTGAATTAAAATTCGTCTAATGAGTGATTTAACTAATCTCCGAATCAGAGTGTGGAAATTGTCTATTTTCCAGCTAGAAACTTTGTAGCTGGAAAATAGACAGAAGGAAAAGTGGAATCTAGCTCTTTTGGTTCCATGAATACATGAATAAAGAATTTTCACTGAAATGGTTTTACCATTTCAACTTGCATGAAAAACATGAGGAAATTTTTTTGTAAGATTTAACCAACCTAAAAAAAGATTTGTTTCTGGCATTGGTTCTTCATGAATAAACCATTTTATTTTAACAGTGGATGTATATATGCATTTAATTAAAGGAGCTTAGAAGTTATGCATTAAAAATTGGTTATGTTTAACTTAGTTTAACTTGGCTAATAAAAAAAAAAGAAAAATTATTTATGAAAAACAAGTTCACTTAGAAAACTCATTTAAATATTTCTATTAATCATGATCTGACACTTGTTCAGGTGCTTTTCTAATAAAAATTTGGAAAAAAGTATCAATTACTTATTCATAAAAATGAGACATTATGAATGCTATCTTGAATCATGTTTCACAATAGTTTCATGGTTTAGACTTTAATGATTTTTATTATAGGAGTTTCAATTGTAGACTTTCTATTGTTGAAGGATACAGTCAAAACAACTAAAACCACAAGCTTTTGTAGCTAGAATGGAGTGGCAGCAGGTAATGAGCCTGCTGAGTGCTTAAACAGTATTTCCACACTGAAATGCATGTTACAGGCATTATAAATCAATTTGTGTAATGGAAAGCAAACTACAGGCAGCTGCTATTTGGAGTTTCTGTATTTTTATTCTTTTTCTGCTGTCTTTATAAACTTAATGAGAAAGTTGAAAGAACACATTATGTTGAGTAAACACACTGGGAGCCTGCAGGGCAGTCACAAAGGTGTTTACATAAGCATCTCACATATATGTGATTGGTAGAAATAAGTTGAAAAACATGTTGTACTCATTCTGTAAATGCAGTGAAACCAAACAAACCTTCTGATCAATCAATATGGCTTTTTTTTTCTGATCCTAATTTGTGAATGAGAGTGAATTGGCAAAACTATCAACATACTGTATTTCTGGTTTACTTCGTGACATAGTTTGTGGTCTTTATTACCTTCAGTCTGCAACTTGTGGACAAACTGAATTTTCTTCCAAATTTACAATATTCACATATTTGGTATTACTGCTTCATTCTTGTTTATGTTATGTGAAAGAGAACTGTGTACAAACAGGGTCTTTATTTTTCCAAATGACTTCAATTTTTTCAAGAGAATTAGCTATTGCTGTGAAATGTAAATGGTAAATTTAAAATATGTATCTATAGATTATTATTTCTCTTTCTTAAAGAGAAATAAGATACTGCATTAAAGTACCTGACTGTATAAGCTACTGCAACGTGAGAGGAGACAAAAGCCCCTAGAAATTAATGGAGGAACAGAAAGGATGAAGTCTTTCAGGGGCCATAACTGGAAGCTCAGGTTTAGTTCTTCTCTTAAATGGTTGTGAGTGTCTCTAAAATAATGTATGCTTGGTATTACTTAGTCAAAATTACACAAGTTAAAGACTAACTGTAAGCTTAATTCTTAAACTACTGGTTATGTATTCAGTATGCCCATATCATGTTTTAAAATAAATCTGTTAAACATACCTTGGTTTAGACTTTAGGTCCAAAGTAACATCATGTAGGGAATATTTTTCTTTCAAAATGTTCCTGAACTGATAATATTTAATTCTGGTAAGATTTATTAATATTTGTTGTGAATTATATGGTAATAGGTGAGTCTAAATATTGCCTTTATTGCTGGTTAAGGTAAGCCGTAAGAGAACAATGCAGTCATAACAAAGTGATTGAGAACTGTGCTGAAAGCAGAGAAATTAAGGGTAGCAAAATCCATCAGGGTGTACAGGAGGTACATATGCAGGAGGTTTAGGTATTTCCATATGAAATGTTTTGAATGTTGTAGCTTGAAGCCACAGCATATGTATGACAGTGGCAGGTTCATCAGATGCTAGGGAGAAAATGTACTGAAGTACAAAATATTCCAAGTTGGTACCCTAAAGGTGAGTTATGTTTTTATAGATTTAGGTGCTCAATGTGGTGAAACTTTGGTCTTAACAAAATATGTAGTTTCATAACATTATTATGCATAATTCTTTATGGTATTCAGCTCTTCTCATATGCTCAGAAGATTATGTTCAAACAGAACAGTAAATGTGTGAGGTGCAGGCTAATTCACAGCACACTGGAATAGAGTATTCGTGTTTGAGAACAACTGTGTTGCACTGGAAGAGTTGAGGGAGATACATTCAGACAAAATATTAGTTAATGTTCAGCAGTGATTTGCACTCTGGGCTCCTAGCCTTTTTCTTCCCTACCTTACTAGCACACCCTCATGGTACTAAATAGCAGCGCTAGTAATATCTTGAATAAGAAATAATTGTCTGGCATCAGAGACTCCAGTTGATAGAAGGATAATGTATTATTAGGAGATTATGTTTTTTGACATACATAAGTAATTAGATCTGTGGTTTCAGTGAAAAGTCTGGTTGCTTGATTGCTATGCAAATGAAAATATCTAAAAGATTGTAGCCAGGGACAATATTTAATGGTCATACTATATATGGGCGCCAGCTATATGTTCAGATAGCACTGTAGTCTTGAAAGCAAAATGTAGCTTGCTGTCTGGTAGATAAAGACAAGGCAGTCTTTGGAATATTCCCTCTTCCTGTTTCTGATAACAAAAAAACTTTTGTTTAAAATACAGAATTTCAGTGATATTTGAAAAAAATATTGTAAGAGGAATAAAGATTTATCAGGAACTCGGGAAAATGTCATAAAGGTGAGGTCTGTAAATTCCATGTGAGTAAATGAGAAGAAAATAGTGAGTTGCTTTTAATGCAATTTCTTGGTGAAGGCACTTGGAACAAAATAGCATGTGGTACATTCAGTGTCTGCAATTTCAGGATTAATTTCTAAATACTCTGTATCCTAGGAAAAATGTAGGGGGGACAGATTAAAAACTTAGCAAACAAAGAGTAGGGAATAGGAAAGAACATTATATGAAGTTTTAGTTATGAAAGGTACATGTAAATAAACTCCAACATACATGTACTTCTGCAGAAATGCTGCATACCTTAACATCAATTGCCTTGAATGGCTGAATTAAACTGGGTGCATTTAAATGAGCATAGTGATAAAACAGTAATCTTGTTTGATATAATAATTTCAAAGTAGATGCTTCATTGTAACTTTAAGGTCGATTTTACAGTTCACTACTGGCATAATATATTAAAACATAAAAGTCACATAAAATAGTTAAGGCAACTGTTTCAGCAGTACTGTGGAATCTCTGTGGATTTAAATGTGATATCCAAAGCCAGAGTAAATTACATGAGGTCTGTTCTTTCCACCATGCAATAATGATAAGTGACAAAGAACATGAAGCACAAAAGAGTAAGAAGGTTGCAAAGTATAGTAATAATGGGTGACTTTAGTTGACTTCATAAATGTTGGATAAAGGTCATATCAGGACAGAATGCTTCTGTCATATCTAAATTTGAGTTAGTGCTTTTTGGAGTAAGCAGAAAATCTTCAAGAAGAGATGTAGCACTCAATTTAGATCTGATTCAAGACTGTATTAGAGATCATAATGGACTTTAACATCTTTATAGAAGAGAAACAGCCAGGTAATTTCATTATTTGAGCATTTTTAAGAAAGAAACTGCTTAAAGGAAAATGAAAAGAAACAGGTAAAAGGTTAACCTCATTAACCTAGGTTGATGATTCCAAGTGGCAAATAGGTTGTTTAAAGTCAATATATTTGAACTTATACTGGAGTTAATGTATACCATAATTAAGCCAAAAGTGCTATGAGAAGTGACAGACCAGCAAAATTCATTCAGGAAGTCGAGGAAAATAGAAGTTTTTTAAGATAAAGTTCAGAGAGAATGAAAATTAATTCTGGCAAGTTCAAAACAAAGCCTTACACTGATTGAAAAGTTATTTTGACAATGAACTTGTTAAAGTCACAAAAATTTATAACAAGTTTCTCAAGCATCAGGAGCTCTGCTAGAGATTTGCATTGCACAGACATGTGAGTTATAGAGCATACGTAATCATGGAATCATAGAATGATCATATGTTATAATTTGTGTTTATATATTGTGTTATATGTTACATTTATGTTATATCTATATATAGCATATAGCATATACAGTATCTAGCATATATAACGTATAATTTTATTTAATAATATAAATTATATGTTCTGTATCAATATATGTTATAATCCTATTGAAAACAAACTAGAAGCCTGCAGCAAAGTCACATAGTATTACTATTCTTAATCTTGATTGAACTATGCTGGCCCGTGAAGGGCTTTTCAACTTGATGTCTGTTAATAATATTTTACTTATGTGAGTACAAATCATATTCTTTCAAAGTAAGCAGACAGGCCCCATTTCTAGAGGATAATTGAATTTTTTTCATTCAGTCTCACCTATAGGATTTTGTAGGCTAAGCTAAAGTGCATCCTATTCAATGCTTTGTAGGCAAAGAGATTTATCATGTGCATCAATTTGGATATTGATTTGCACCTGTGTATTAAATGGTGATAAGCTTCAAATCTGACTTTGCAGGTTCTTTTTATTCTCTTTTATTACCCCAGTGAATTATTTATTTCTTATAATATTATTATATTTATAGTTTAGAATTTTTATCATTACCTCTTCTGTGCTACCTTGATTTGCACAATATGGCTGGCAGTGCCCTCAAAAAACCACCAAAAAATTCACTGGTATTGTAGGTGGAAGTACTCATCAGTTCTTAAAAGATAATTTAATAGAAAATATATGATGATGTTAAGACAGGATTTTTTTTTTAAGGTGGAATACATAAAAACTAAACAAGTACTCTGAGGGAATTAATTAATTGTATATATCCCTCAGTTTTTTTAAAGCACAGTGTCTGCTGTCTTATTTTGACATTTTCCCTTGGTAAAACCCTCCTTATTTTAAAATACTGGTTTTATAATCTGCTATGACTTCCAGTGTCTTGAGAGCAGGGACTTGTAACTTAATGAGATCTGGGTTCAATTAGTTAATTGTATGACTGTTTTTTGTGTTTAAGGACATATGGGAGAGCAAGAAAAGGCCTTAAAAATTACCCTCTTTGCGGCAGCATGTTATAACTGCAGAGGTCTTCCAAAAATGTATTTGAAGGAGATTCTTTAAATGCTTTAAAACAGAAAATGTTGGCTTTTCTCCACCGTATAATATTAGGGAAATTTGAAATCTTTAATTTCTTGGAGTCATGTTTTTCATCTCCATTTAAAGGCCATAGAAAATAACACAGAGCTGAATTAGGATTAATTATTTTTTAATTGAGAGATAGGTAAAACTTTAAAAGCTGATTTATTCTTCATTCTTGGAGTACCTGTATAATAGCTCTCACATTTTATTTTGAGAGGTAGTTTAGTCTTCTATTTTCTTCACTATTCATTGTATCTTTCATTAGTGAGAGTTTTGTAGAAGTAAAAAAATTATTTTCCAGGACTAGAATTCATAGAGTCTTATCGTAATTCTCATTTAGGAGGAAGTAAACTCTGTTTTTCATCATAGAGGAATAAAATGAGACTGATACAGTTTTATTCTGACATACAGCTTTTCCATAAGAGGCAGTTACCTTTTTGCAGTCTTCAGCCAGAATAGAGAGGATGTTGCATTCAGGAACTGTTGCATACATTGGTGTACAGACACTTTCGATGAACATCCACTTGTGACAACTTCTCCCAAAATGAAAGAGAACTTGCTACATAATGCTGTCCACTTGGCACTTCTGTATCTGCTTCTCAAGCTTTATTTTCTGGGCATTCTTTAAATAGAATTATTTGCAAGTCCTGACGAAGGCCTAGGCAGCCCATCTTCTAATATTTTGTCCCAACAACATACTTCTCAAATAATAGAATAGCAATTATGCAATGTCATTATGCGTGCTCTGTATTTCTAGTGCACATGGAAATCAAAGAAAAGCCACCACAGCTTTCTCTTGATCACAATTTTATCTAGCAAACATTGTATTTTTCCCATAGCTTGTGTTTTAAACATCTGTGTAGAAAATATTTTCTTCAATATGAATGGTACAGAATACTAAGCTTGCCATAGAACATAAAGGACCCATACCTTGGTTTTTGTAGAGCAAGATTTTAATACTATACTAATTTTAACTTGTGACTGGAGAAAAAGCGGAGGGTCTCTCACACAAATTCCAGTACACATTCTCATGGAAAACATTCTCATGGAAAACAGAGATGCTGCAGATTCAAATTAATAAACAAAAGCTAAATGGCCTGTTTATACTTCTACTTGCTTACGTTAATTTTTACTATAAATTATGTAATGCATGTATTTAAAAACAGCCTCTGCTGGTATTAGAAAACTAGTTATGGGGACCATTGTAAATCATTCAATTAGCAAATTACAGTAAGTAAAAAATTTAGCATTATATTTTAAGAAGAATGTTACAGTTTGCGTTCTAAAGAGCTCTTATATTCAAATCAATGGATTCTGAGTTTTCCTTCCATTCTTTGTATGTTGCATAAACATACTGCCAATAGGGTACAAATAAAACGCAGAGGAACAGATATATACAAAATTAGGCAGATAATATTTACAGTGATGGGAGAGATTGCTTGGAACTTCTCCAGAAGCTGTTGTAGTCTTCAGTTGCTGTTATTTACCAAAAAAAAAAAAAAAACAAAAACAAAAAAACAAAACCCTATTGAATGTTTTTTAACTCTTAAACCAAAAAATTGTCCTTTTTTTGCTGTATTATTAAGATTTTGAGACATTTGCATTAAATGGCAACAAATACAAGTAAATTGTTTGGAAAGAGATGAGCCAAAGGAAAAATGAGAATGAAGAAAACCAGAAATTCTGAACTTAGGGAATGATTCATGAGGTAACATTAAGAAGGTAGATACATGCAGTGTGAATAAGTGATATCGGAGGTAGAGCAAGAAGCTGAGCACAAGGGTGCACATTTGCATGAAGGTGAAATATATTCACAAGAAATTAATGGCATAATGGAGTGACAATAGGCAGTGGAATTTTAGGCTGGCTAGTCCTCTTTCTTAGCATATCTATTTGGTAGAATAAAATATGATGACTTGATTTAGCAATTTAAGGAAAGTTCAAGTTGGCAAAGTAATGACCTGCCTTTGATGGCAGCTGAATATTGGTTGAATTCTCTGGCTGATTCCAGATGTTTGGTTGGGGTTTTTGTCAATATACTGCTATATTTTTTCCCAGATATTAAAAAAACCCCACCTGTTGTATATTTTCCCCTATGAACAAATTAGTTTTCAAAATCATTGGTACAATAAAAATAAACTTGAATAATCTGAAGAGATTAGTATTTCATTTAAAAATGGCAGTTTTCACTTTTAGAAAGTTTTCTATACAATTGTTGGTTTATATTCCTTTAGAGTGAAAACGTATGGCCACAGGAGGCAGTGATAGCAAATCAACTTTGTTCTTCAAAAGATATAATAATGGCAGATTTTATACTCTGTTTCCTGCACAAGCCTGATAAACCCAAAAAAGAGTAAACCATTTGTGTACTGAGAATTGTGAGAAAGCTAGAAAGTGACTTTTAAATCAGGAAGTAATATGGACAGAAACTTATTTGGCATTGCTGTTTATGCATATATTTTTAAAACTGGTACGAAAAAGTTTCTTTGGATTATTTGCCTTTGTTCAATTTTTCAGTAAGATTGAGAAGTATTATCTGGAGAATCTCATTCTTCAAATGCTTATTTTTGTGGTCAGCTTTCTTTTATTTACTTATGCTTAACCATATCCTCATAAAGCCATTGTAAAGTTTAAGTCACTATTTGCATATGCTGAGAGACACCTCAATGGAAATCAGCATGGGTATGCAAAGTATTACTATTACCATCAATATTAATATTAATATATTACCACTGTATATTATTATGCATTGATATTGCATTAATATTAATGTATTAATATTAGTACCACTTTCTGGTAAGCTATAGATTCTACCGGAATGGTGTTTGATGAATGCTTACCATGGGTTTTTTCCAATAAATTTAACAGGAATCTAGAAATACTCTCTGTTTTCTAGTTAAATATCTCTCTCCTCTCTTCCTGTCCTGTTCCTCCCCACATCCCCTGGCAGCTTCTAAAGGTTTGTTTCTGGAAATTAACATTCTATTTATAGACATCCAGAGTTACCAAGTTTTGCAACAAGGGTCATATTTGGAGAAGATTATTTTCTCCTCCTTAGTCTGTAATTATTCTGTTTACAGCTCCAGTCTGTTACTGTTAAAGCAAATTATACAATTGTTATTAATTCCATGAGGTTATGAGCAAATCGTGAAGCACTGAAGAATAAGCATCCTTGCTTAAGACAAGATTTAAGCATGCATTTTTTTTACCTAGTACAGTCAGTAAAACTTGTATACAGTTTTTAAACACTGAAGAAGGAAGAACTTAATCATATATGCAGGGTATTTTTGATGAGAACTCGGTAATGATTCTTAAGAGTTTCTTGAACAAGAACCTCGTAATGCAGTTTTCAGACTTTGGCTACAGCCTCAATGTATGTTTTACTGATTATGTAGAAGCTCATTTTTTCTTAGCCTGTTGCTATGGTATTTTCCTTAGAGACCTTGGGCTGTTACAAATGAGTACACAGCACGTAAAAGAGTCACTTGTGTTTTTTCTGGAAGCAGACAACAGCATGCCTTGTATTAATATCTAGGTTAAGAAGGTTCAAGAAAGGGGAATAAACTTTGTGTTTTGTCTTCCTGCTTAAGTCTCATCTTGTAAGAGTGGAGGATATAGATTGTCTGAGGTGTTTTCATGGCAGAAAATAATACCTGAGAGGAAATTTTTTTTACTATGCTGTCATACAGCTTTCTTAGTATTCCTCTGGTGATAGGGTTAGCCCATATTAAAGTAATTTCAGTATCATACTGACAACTGTCAGTTTGCTAGGTTTTTTCCTTCTGTAAGCAGTCCTTTGCTATAAGTTGTAGTTTAACTCTTCCAGTACCCTTTGTCATTTATCTAACAACTCTTAAAATTTTAAATTATTATTGTATTTAAAAAGATAATCAAGATTCATGTTCATTGCCAGATTTATAAGACACTTCATTTAGTGAATTTACACTGTGGAGCGTCATGCACTGTTCAGGAAGTGTGGGGAAGAGTTGCTTCTAATTTCTTCTTCATTTTATTTTCAACACAAAAGAGTAAACCAACTGAACCATAAGCCTTAGGTGAATAGACTTCTCTACTTGTAGTATTTACTGCTTGGGTAAATTAAGGTGTACATAATAACCAGCTGTCAACCTCCAGATGTAATGCAGTCAAGCTGCATAAATTCCGCAGGACTCAGACACTGACTTTCCCTGCTGTAGGTGTTGGTGAGCTGCTGTAAATAATTTCATACTGTGTAACCTAATTTCATGCCAGCTTTGTTTTTATTTTTATTTTTCTCATAATTTAATGAAAAGCATGTTTTAGTAGCAAAGTCATATTACAGTGAAACTGCTGGAGCTCTGTTTTTTGAGAATATGGAGACAGAAAAAAAAGAGAATGTGAAATTTCAACTGATAGTGTTTGCAGCAAATGACAGAAAATTAGCAAGTGAAGAGTCCTCACTTCTAATAGAATGTTAACTGTAATGGAGATATTACAGTACCACTAAGACAATCTGGGGTTTTCTTCTCACTTCTTTAATTTTGTTGTTCATGGTAGTGGTGGCATACGGTCTTTAAAAGCCTGAGCTCCTCACCAATTTCAGTGAAGCTGATGAACAAATTGGGTAGTATAACCGAGCATCAAAACAACTTTTATTCTCTAATGGGAAAGTTTCAAAAGCCTGTTAGATGTTTGAAGGTTCTTGGTGGGTAAAAGAGAGAATAAGAGAGACATGGCAAAAAAAACTTGAACTCTTTGGAGCTTTGTAAGAAAGCAAAATTAGAAAATAAACAGCATACATTATCAGATTTTTGGACTACTATTTTTGTTTTCCTCTTTAATGTAATTTTAACAAAAGATGATCATATTATGAGAAAGAAAACAGGTTCAGAGCTGTAGATCTTCCCAATATAGGCATATTCAGGTAGCACCTCACCCACCGAAGGTGAAATAAAAATTGCAAACTGATACATTAAATGGTCTTGAATGTTCTCTAATGCTTTACTAATGAAAACAAGATCAACAGATCCAATTCATTAAACAAAATAAAAGATACATTTCAACAGCTGGATTTATATAAATGGTATAACAGCAACTTGAAAATGGGTAAAAGGTAAAATAAATACATAAATATTTTAAAATGTCACTTAAAAGCAGCCCAAGCCTCTGCAATCATCTGAGAGGAAAGAAGGTATGTATGTGCTGTTCACGGGAAGCTACCTGTAAATTGAGTGACTGGAACCTGATGGCCACAGTGGTATTGAGATTTGGATTTAGGAGTCAATGGAATATGAACAGATCATTTGAATACTTCCAATTATTTGCAAACATGTCTTTCCATATCTTGGGATAGTTCTGCTTTAGTGTGTCTACCTGGATTAAGTGGAATGTGAAAACATTGTTTAAAAATAGAAAGTGGCATGGAGTTTTGGACAAACTGAGCCACAGAGCAGTTACTTCAAGTCTCACAACTAATCTTGTTCTTAGTATTGCTGTGCATAGTTTTACCAGTAGCTCAGACAAGGTTTCATGATCTGTAGTTCTGCTTTTGACAGTAGTTTAGATAGCTGAATTTCTTGGGTTTATGCCAGTTCAGAAAATAACTGATGAAACCTGCAAACTGGTTTTTTGGAGAAAAATACTGAATTAAATTCATGATACAAGTAAAAAATGTTATTTTCTTGATCAATATTTAATGGAATTTTTAGCCATCTTTGATAGGTACATGACAAATCAAAGTACAATTTTACATACTTTGGACTATGTCAATTTTTGTTCAGTTGCTGGTTTCACTTATCAGAGAAGTATGAGCTCTCTGGTGGAATGTATAAATTGAGGTTTGAAAGAATTGATTCCAGAGATTACTATTTTTTTTTTGTGATAACAATAACTTACAATATGAATTACAGAACAATATTATGTTAGATAACTTTTCTTGTTTCAGTCTTGTAATAAAATAGAAATATAGCTCTATAAAGACAAATACTACAAAGACCTCTATTCTTTATGTTATTTCATTTGTTTCTATGAGTAATTCCAGCAGAAAACCAAAGTCAAAATGCTCCAGATAAAACTCACTATTTCTGTTCTAACTAAAATAAATCAGAATCTGTAAGTCAGTGAGTACTTCCAAATCAAAGTCACTTATGGGTTTGATTAGCCTTCCCTTGTTTATGAGGGCGTGATATAGCAGATTTTACAAATCAGTGTGTATATTCCCTATTTTCATGTCCTTGTACATGCACCTTGAGGCTCTGCAATGCTGAAATGGAAGTAAAGTATCAATTCAAACTTCAAAGAAGCTACCAGAAAAGAGTTTGCAGTATTTGGCAGAAATATAAAGTTGAATTTTATGAAACCAATACCTATTAATTTTATTTTATATCATAGTGTAAAATACCCAAAACAACAAACCAAACAACCAAACCCAAGGCTAAAGGCAGACATTGAGTACAATTTGGAACATAAAAAGTTTTGCTGACAGGAACAGATTTCATTAATCAGTTTGAAGAAAAATATTTTCAATCTATAAGTCAAAATATGATATAATTAAATATTATATAAGAATATAATCAAATATTAGCTAAAATACAGGAATGAGCAAACTGAAGTGATTTTTTTCATGGGGATGCTACTAAGCCTGTCAGGGGAAGAGGTTTCAGACACTGCAGGATGCAGTGAGGAAGTGTCATAACAAATTTGGGAGCCTACACTTCATGTAGAAAATCTTTGACTGTAGCAAGGAGTAATACCAGGTAGTCAGGCTTCATAAGGGATAGGAAGAACTTTCTAGGGACTGGAATGGGCTAGTCAGATTTTGCTGCCACCTAAAAAGAAAATCATTTAATTGTGTGGACAACAGTGCTGTCTTCCCAAGTTAGGATATAGTAAGTAGAAGATGATTTGTATGCTGACTTTTCTAGTTCTCTCTCTTGTTGGTGTTTTAAGTTCTCTATATTGGAAATATTTTTATTTAAATTAAAATCAGCTTTTTTTGCATTAAAAAAAAAACCCTCTGATATTTTGATGTATTTTACTCTAGAGAGATCTCAGTACTTCCACTTGCAAGACTGGGGAATTCAAGGTTTGATCACAAAGAGATAGGGAATTAGATTTGATTACATTTTTTTGTCTATCCCTTTACCTTTCTACACATTTAAGTGCCTCATAACTTTTATGAAGCTATCCCCTGAGATTTGAGGAAGTGTACCAGACCACTGAAAGCTGACGGGCAATTCTGTCCTTTCTTACTCTCTATTACACATGCTGGGCAATTTTTCATCAGTCTGCTTTAGTGTAGCTCTTTTCCCCTCACAAGACTTTCACAGGTTGATGTAAAGGTGCCTTCCATCAGTTTTACTACAAAAGCAAGTTCTCTGAATTCTGTACAGGTCAAAAATCCCTTAGTACATCACCCATGGTTTTGCATCTTCTACTTGTATTCTTCTGCTCTTTCCCTTGTGGCAACACAAATCTTCTAGCAGAGGAATTTTTTGATTTTGGTCGCTGTCCACCCACTTGCTCTGCAAACTCATTTTTCAGATGTTACTGTTCATGTAACAAGTAATTAATTTGCAGGATTTTCGTATCTTTGAGACCTGATGTAGTCTGTTTTGGACCTGACTCTTCATTTAGTAATGTATTTTTTTAGGTTTCTCTCTCTTCCTCCATTGTTATGACTCCTTCCATACTTATGATTTGTTACCTACTTCTGACAAAGGTGGTTTGTCTTGGAAAAAGCATATTTTATTTAAAGTTGTAGTTAGGCATTACTTTCAAACATAAGTTAAATGCCATTACTAAAAAAACTGTTAGTAGTTAATAAAAAGCTGCCAAAGACATTTGTTCTTACCTTGTGCTTCAAGATTTCTTTTACTTATTAAAATCAGATATTTCTTGCAGTTGAAAATAGCCATGTTGAATCTATGATGCCCTAAGTAATCCAGTTGAGATCAAGATACATTCATTCATCTTCATGTCATAGCTACTTTAAATTTATTTTTCAAATCTTTCCATGGTCTTTGTTGTGGAGTTAAATAAGGACTTAATTTCTGATTTGTAACATTGCTTGCCATATTATGCTGATATGTCTCCAGGTTCACAGAGGAAGGGGCTTGCTTATATGAGTCCAATTTCTCTCAAATGTTTAATTTAACATATTGCTCTTTGTATTTTGCTCTGTACTTTTTCTACAGAGCTCATGTTCGAGCCTGACCTTTCAACAGTATGGAGTAAGACTCAAGGGTGTCAATTCCAAAGGGTTGTCAGTCAGTGTGAAACTGAAGTAATGCAGAAAAGAAATTACTATATGTATTTTAGAAATATCTTCAAAATACTGTAGTCTGTGCATTTATTGTAATCATAGTCAATTTCACCTAGCTATAGCCACGCAGTATCTATATTGCATAACTGAAGCAGTATTAATCCTTTTTATGTGAGCCTTTATGGATTATACAGTATGAAGTTCTGTTTGAATTCTGAGGTACCTGGACTCAAAAACAAAGATAAGAAAATACTGAAAGAATGTTACTAGAGTGCAGTATAAGGATTAATTTTTAGTATAGGCTCTAAATTTATTGATACCTTCCATATATTTTAATGCTTCATGGAATTTAAACATTTATCTGCAAGCTTCTCAATAAATCTGACATAAAAATGCATAAGAGTGCTTAACAGAATTAAGTCCGCTGGGGGGAGGGGGAACTCAGATGGGCTGACATTATTGTCTTGTTATTATTCTTACTTCCAACTTCATCCAGCTGTCTATCAGGAGGTTTAAGGTTGCTTCATCATATTACAGCAGTAAAAGTAAGTGCCAGGTAAGGAGAAGGAATGTTTTGTCAAAGCTTACCACAAAAATAGCAAAAAAAAAAAAAAAAGTAAGCATCTGCTTTAAATCCCTCATAGTAGGAATCCAGATAAGCATTAAAGTTTTGCAATGCTTATGCAACTGCTTGTTAAAAGTTTTCATGTGCTTTAATTTAATAAGTGCACATCTGATTGTATTCTACTGTTATTCTTGGCCAGCACAAATAGAGATCTGTCCTTACCGTGAGCCACTGCAGGAATCTAATCCTCTGGAAAACTGGCCTTATGAAAAACAGCTGAACAAGTGCCGTACCTTTCTTCTGGTTTAACTGTGTGTTCTGGGTATTCACCAAGATAACACACAAAGTGCGTTGCGGAGGGTTTAAGGGCTGGAGCACAGAACTGTTCATGAAAACATAGATCTGTAGCTTGACTCAAAATAGAATCTAACAGCATGAAGGAAAGTAAACAAGGTGTGAAGGGCACTTGCTTATCAAAACTCCAAATCACTGAATGGGAAACTAAAGTAATACTGTTAGGAAAGTCCATGTTTTACTTATTTCTTAAATTCATGAACACATATATGCATAAATATGTGCAATTATAAGTGGAGAGGACAAACTGTTTCTGTGTTCCCATGTTTCACTAAGTTTTTTTTCATTAGAATAGACATAGATGCTATGAGTGAGAATTATTTCTTAATAATGTTAAGGTTTATGGTCAGTAAGGTGCTGGTGGTTGAATAGGTTGAACTTGTGTTAGTTTTATAACACCATGGTATTAAACTTTGGCCTTCAGTTAGCAACAACTGCCAGCAACACCTGAGAAAGCAGTTAGTTATATTTAAAACACTGCCAAGCTTCCAACTCACTCCAGAAACAGGTCATCATCATCTTTCAAGAGAGTAAAAGGCATAATAGAATATTTTACAATTCAGGCTGTTTTTTGAAAGGGGAAGATGTGGGGGAGGTGGAAGTAAATATACTGGTCATCATAACAGTCTTTTAATTGGACCATATCTTTAGCATTACAAATAACTGCTATATGATGCAAATCGGTACCTTCTCAAATGTTAATAGTGTGAGGGAGATCTACAAATAAAATACTACTTCTGTTAAATTTGCAGGTCTGCTAGGAGTGTCAAGACCAATAGACCTATGTGATTTGTTACAGAAATTAGTTTCAAAAATACTGAATTGTGTGTTTCTTCAGGATTTTGCAGCATGATTTTATGGGGAGAGGGTTGCAGATTAAATTGTAGGTATGTTTGGGATTTGTGCAGTACTATCTCTCCCACATTTTCTCACAACATAGTGATTTCTGCATATATTAGTCATTATTTTGGAAGAGCACAATGAAAATTATTATAATCAACATAGTCCTACTTATTCCAGCTGCTGTTTGTAATCAGAATAAGCGTGTAAATTACTCCCAAGCAGAATTAATGACAGGTTTGACTGTCAAACAGAACAGCCAGTGCTTCTTTATGCCAAGTTAAATTAATGAACTCCAAGAATGGGAAGAAGATTCCATCATGATATAACTGACTTAGACTAATAGCTTGCACTTTGAATTGGAGACGGTATTAATGTTCTGATCCACTATACATCTGCAATTACTCTGTAATACTACACATGGATGATATTCTACCTGGGTGGTCTTTGTTTTTCTTACAGACTCAGCTACTCTGCAAGAAAGATCCTGGGAGCAAAGACATTTTCTTCTAATGGTATTGGTCCCAAGAGAAAACTCAAAGCATTGCCTATATTTCAAATACAGAACTGTTTATTTTAGTTCCTTCAACACAGTAGCAGCCAAGGTTTACGGTAGTATAGTCTTGCAATGCTATTGGTTAAACTACCTCGTCCACACACAGAAGTCTTAAATCAAGAATATTAATGTGGTATGGTATGACGTGATAAATAATAGCCCCTATTTCATGCATTACTTTAAACTTAACTGCTCAGAATATAAAATAAATCACAAGTTTTTAGCACTGAACTTGGTTTCTCAGACATTTGGATCAGACCTGCAGAGAATCAGGAGCTTCTTTCTGATAAGTAGTAGGTTCAGGCTCTGTAAGAGGAAGAGAGAAGACAACTGCGACCATTTACTCTGCAAACTCCACAGCAACTTGCACAGATTGACAACTTGAATCTCCTGCTCTGACTGTATATGTACAGCATAATCTAAACATTGACTGAATGGAATAGTAGGTATTTCCATTCTCTGTGTGTGATCTTCAGTATTGAAAAGTATTAAGTGTACTCTATTTCTTGTAGAAGCCACCAGTATCTGAAATACAAAATACCTGCTTGTCACAGGAAATTGTTGAATTGATGAATAAATGATGGTACTTTATATCTCTACCTGTGTAAGCAGACAGCTGCTTCATGCTGTTTCTGCTACAGAACTAGAACAGAAGATCATACTGGCAAATAACAATGCTGAGGGGATGAAGGAGGTGTATTTAACACAAGTCAAAAATTTTTCAGTAATGCACCTTCTCTCTAAAGCACAGAAGGTATTATTTCCCAAAAACATGGATACTTCCTAGGGAAATATGCCATCAATTTGGCAACTGAATTTTTCTCTCTTTTGTAACAACGGACTGCATGTGTCAGAAAAGATGGGTAGGTTGACAGTGTTTTATATGCAGTATCTTATTATATGTACAACAGTACTGCTAGGTCTCTTCAGTTAATGACTTCTTCTTTCCTGTTTGGGCGCATTTTGACCGATTTTGAGGTGGGTTTTTTTGTTTCGCTTTTCATTTGTTACTTGACCTTTCTTTTACTGAAGTAAATTAGTTCTCTTCTACTGTCCTTTTGTAAGGTAAGCTATTTATTGAGATCTTACCGGAAGTTTCACTGTGTACTTTTGTGGGTCTTTTTTTTCTCTTTTCTTCAACCATATTATATTATGGATAGATGGGAGCATTAAGCATCATCATTTCATTTGAAATGAAAGTAGAGAGCCCTTATGTTAGATTATGTAGGTAACTTGTTGAATGGATGCCTATATTCACTTGTAATTTTTATTGAGTCTTGTGGGATTGGCTGCTTACTTGCTTTTGAAAAATCTCATAGCTCATAGTGCTGTAGTTTCATTGTTACAGCTGGCTAGGTTAAGTTGATCTGCATATATTTGTATGAATTGATGTAATTTGCAGTACATATATGAGTAAGTTTTCCTTTACAGATCTTTTGGGTTTTGGAAAGGTGAAAGTTGTTACATGCTTAACTCTTTTTACAAATGGCTCTCCCTAACTTTTACAAATTTAAAATTTGGAATTGAAAAGCATCTCTCATAATTCTGTGTAAGTAGAGGAGCTCCAAACACATTTGCTGTACAATTCATAGTCTTAAATCTCCTGAAAGTTTACTGACATAGCTTTAATTACCAACTTGAAATGAAAGGCATAATTCCAATTTTTTTGCACATATCATTTGTGCTTTTCTTTCAGATATTTTTTATGATTTAGTGGAAAACTGAATAGCAGTTTGTCTACACACATAACTATGCATAGTAGAAAAAAAGAATTTATATATAAATATATAGATGACGATATGGTCTGGAGAGGCTCTGTATTAGAAATGCCCTGTGTTGCTTCCTTCTAAGGAATCTGGCTTAGTTACTTTTTGTCATGGGTTCAGCAGCAGCAGTCATTTTTCTCCTTCTTGGTAGCTGGTGCAGCACTGTGTTTTTGATTTTGGGCCTGGGAACTGCATTGATAACACCAGTGTTTTCAGTTACTGCTGGGTAATGTTTTGATCTGACCAAGGACCTTCTGAGTCTCATGCTCTGCCAGGTAGGAGGAGGGAAAGCCGGGAGGAAGCAGAGACAGGACACCTGACCCAAACTGACCAAAGAGGTTATTCCATACCACAGCACGCCATGTCCAGGATGTAAAAATGGAGAGCAGAGACCAGAAGGGTGTGGTGGTGGACTGGGGGGTTCACTGCTGGGGGTACACTGGCTGGGTTGGGCTTGGTGAGCAGTTGTACTCTCTTTCCTTGTATTTCTCTTGTATTATTACTGGTGGTAGCAGCAGTGATTTGTGTTATACCTTAGTTACTAAACTGTTCTTATCTCAACCTGTGCAAGTTGCATTTTTTTTTGATTCTTCTCCCCATCCCCCCGGGACTGGTGTAAGAAAGAGGGGGAGTGAGTGAGTGAACGAGCTGGGTGAGTTACTGAGGGGCTTAAACCACTACACTTTTAAACACCCTAGATTCGTAACTCGTGTTCTATTCTAGGTGCCAAATAGGGAGCATAAAGCTTCTCTGTAGCTCGAGTAGAAAGCTATGCCACACTTCTCTGTTCTTAGCTATCCTTGTGTGAACTCATTTTATATTAATTGACCTAATGTGTCACCGTTTCAATCTATTATATCTTCATATAATATGAAACTATTGATTCTTTTTTCCAGTGTAGTGAAACAAGATGGATTAATAAATATTGTACCTGTTTCACAATACTTAAAATTATGTTAGACAATTACGTATTTCAGTAGGTAAGTAATGAAAACCTACATTAAGAGGAAAAAACCTGAACTGTTTTCCAAAAAGACACAATTAACAAAAAATATTTATAAGAAATAGTTTAATTGTATTATCAAAGCCAAAAATCCCTTTTAACACATATTTGTCTTACTGATTCTCATCAGCAGATACTAGTAAAGGTGACTTATGTGACAGTGAAATGAAACTAGCAACATATAATAATAGGATTGTTGTTGTGGTTTAAGCCTCTAAAACTCACGAGGTTTTATTCACTCACTCACTCCCCTCTTTTTCTTCCCCCAGTCCCAGGGGTAAGGGGAGGAGAATTGAAAAAAAAATGCAACTCGCACAGGTTGAGATAAGAAGAGTTTAGTAACTAAAGTATAACACAAATCACTGCTGCTACCATCAATAATAATAATACAAGAGAAGTACAAGGAAAGAGAATACAACTGCTCACCAAGCCCGACCCAACCACTGCACCCACCAGCAGCAAACCCCCCAACTGCACCACCACACCCTTCTGGTCTCTGCTCTCCGTTTTCACATCCTGGACATGACGTGCTGTGGTATGGAATAACCTCTTTGGTCAGTTTAGGTCAGGTGTCCTGTCTGCTTCCTCTGGGCTCCCCCTCCTCTCTGGCATAGCATGAGAAAGTCCTTGGCCAGACAAAACACTACCAAGCAGTAACTGTAAACACTGGTGTTATCAGCGTGGTTCCCAGGCCAAAAATCAAAAACACAGCACTGCACCAGCTACCAAGAAGGAGAAAAAATGGCTGCTGCTGCTGACCCCATGATAATTGTGCAAAAGGTTAATTTTTATTTTAAAACTCAGCAAGTCTTCCTTGTACTTACGTAAGTCAAGCAAGAATTGAATACAAGAATTGAATTTCTCTTTGCATTAATTCATTTAATATAACCCAAGGAAAATTCCTTTCATTTCAGTCTGATATTGGACTAGGTTGGGAAGCTTTTATCTGTTTAATCTGTCTTTGTACTTTACGAATACAATAGCGTTTTATTAGTGTAGCATAGAACTGTGTTCACTGCAGACTATAATATAACAGTTCAACAGAAGATCAGACCTTGTATTGATAAAAACATGCAACATTTTTATTTCCTATACAGTATAGCATGTTAGATTTTCTTTTGAAATCTTTAATTTTCGTTGGTCAAGAAATCAGTTACCATTATTACTATAATCATCACAGTTATATTTTGTGTACAGGCATAAATTTCACTTCAATAATGCACAATGTGTATAAGTGACTCCTCTTGAAATTGAGCAAATATTTAAATACTGTACTAAGCTTGAATGCATTACTAAGTATTGTGTATAGTAAGTGCAGAGCAGGTATGAAACAGTACTAACATTTAGATATGCGTCAAAGTGAAAACTGGGCCTTAAAAACAAATTTCATGCTTCTCTTGTAATACACTTATTAGGTTTGCACTATTCACTGTGCATATTATGCATTATTCATATTATGAGTTCTGGGTGTTGGGGAGATGCTGTGGGTCTTCACATAACAATATCAGAAAGGGTTGTCTGTTAAAGACCTTAAACACATCAGCCCTAATCTGCACAGAACCAAAATTATCATTGTGCTCCAGCTGTTAAGTTTCTCTAGCAGTGCACAGCAGATACATCACTTAATTGGCTGGTTAACCAGATTTATACTTGCATTGCAATGCCAGAATGGTGGTAACTGATTCACAATACATGAATACATACTGAGAAGTTTTCTTTCCTGTTTTTGAAAATTTGTTTAAAAATTGACTCATAAATTTGCTTTACATGATTGCAAATCCAGACAGGACTCTGGCAGTGACTACAGACTATTGGTATTTCTGGAATAATTTTTTTGTGTGTTTCAGAGATATTTTGCCTTGCAATGAGAAACATTTTTTGATCATTTCATTTACTGTGTTTTCTGCTCTGAAAGTCACATGGGTAGGTCGTTGAGTAATTTTAAACCATTATTTGTAGTCCTATTAAGCGACAGGAAAGAGGAGAAGAAGGTTAGCTATTGATCTCTGTCCAGTACAAACTGTTGGCACTGATTCGGCTTCAGGCTAAGAGTTAAAAGCAAGCCAATGCATTATAGACGATGGATCTATACCATATTGTGTTAATATACACCAGGGGATTTTTTTTCCTTCCCTATTTTGCACTCAGACTTAAACCCCAGATCTGATTCTGATTCATCTCCAGCATACTCCAGCATAAACCAGTAATGACTCCAGTGAATCCACATTGCAAACAGAGCCATGCTGTTAGTGATGGTGACTTGTCAGTTAGGATAGCTAAGTAGTGTCTTTGCTCCTTTTTTTACCTTTGCAAAGAGGGCATGAAATTCTCTAGGCTTTGCGTCAGTCTGTGGAGAATTCTACTCTTAGTGGAATGTATTCATTACAGTGGTTGCAATGAAACAGGCTGTTTGAGTCTCCTCTTGTAATAGAAAGTTGCCATTTTATTTTTGTATGAAATATTAACTTATGGCTCCTGATCTTGCTCCAGTGAAACTGCTAAAGGATTTTTTAATGTGTATTTTTAAAACCAAAC
Source organism: Myiopsitta monachus (assembly GCA_017639245.1). Taxonomy (NCBI): domain Eukaryota; kingdom Metazoa; phylum Chordata; class Aves; order Psittaciformes; family Psittacidae; genus Myiopsitta; species Myiopsitta monachus. The sequence continues at coordinate 15,750,245 of CM029923.1, read as the reverse complement.
AGGCTATATTGCTTCTGATAGTTGAATCCTTGTGGTCTTTTATTGGTTTATGATTGGGTCTGTCCAGGCATCTTGTCTGACGTGTCTCCAGATATCATTTATGTGTTGCAGTTATTGTAAGCTCCTAGACTTCAGACTGAGTGCACACACTGCCATTGAACCCAGGGAAAATGTCTAGGTTTGATTCAGAGATATAGATTGCCTGTATAGCATTCCTTTCTGAGAGCTAGAATTAAATCCAATTGCTTGTTTTTTACTCTGACTTCCACTGTCAGATAAATGTTCAATAAAAGCCTGAAGTTGAGAATTCTAGTGTACTATGTGGCCTGCAGCAGCAGCATGAGCAAACAGAACAAGATCTGTCTAACAGTCCCATCCTACTTCAGCACTCTTAATACTGTTATTATTGTATTAATATTTTGAATATTAGAAGCCATATCAGAGAATCCTCGAAGGGAACCTTGTAGAAGCCTTCCAATACCTAATGGAGGCTCACAAGATATCTGGATGGACTTTTTGCAAGGGAGCGTGGGGATAGGACAAGGGGAACGGCTTTAAACTGGAAGAGCATTTAGATTAGATATTAGGAAGAAGCTCTTTACTGTGAAGGTGGTGAGACACCAGAACAGATTGCCCAGAGAATTCAATGCCTCCATCCCTGGAAAACTGTTCCAGGCCAGGCTAGATGGAGTTTGAGCAACCTGGTCAGGTGGAAGGTGAACCTGCCTGTGGCAGGTGGTTGTAACTTGATGATCTTCCAATCCAAACCATTCTATGTTTCTGTGATGATATAGTCACTTCAGTACAAAGTTTTCACCCAACTAATGTATCTGGTTTGACATCTCAAGGATCTTGAATGTCCTCTCTGCTTGAGGTATAGCTATTTGTAACAGGATGTGGTTAAACAGTCCCAGTCCTCCTTAAGTCTTTCTTCACTCTGGACCCTGCACTCCTTCCTTCCAGTTCCCCCTCTTTGTCTAGGCCTCATCTCATTTCACCTCTTTGGTAAGCCAAATGATATCATTCAAGTGGCAGAAAGCTAACTCAGAAACTAAATAATTCTAAGAGAGGGAGAAAGAAGGAGAGGGTATATGAGAGAAAAGGATTACTCTTTTTAAAAGGCAGGGGTTGTTATATCAGTTCAGCTATTTAATACTTATTAATGCTTATGATCTTAGCTTCAATATACAAATAAATTTAAAAACAAAACAAAAAAAAGGAAAACAAACAAACAAAAAAAGGGAAAACAAAAAAAACGGCTGTGTATAGCATTTAAACCTTACCATTGGTTTTAAGGACAAGTTACATGTCAATGACCTTTCTGAATAGACTTTCTTAAACTGACACAGTTCTCTTTCCCCCTCTTTTAGATTATAGAATGATTTTTCAGAGTTCATGGACATTGTGTTTTCTCATTAAGCTCTTGATATATATAAATGCCCATTTGTTCAAGCTGTTGAAGAAGGCTAAAACTTTCCTCAATGATGAGCCTCCATCCACTATTACAGACATTTTTGAGCTAATTACATTGCCAAAATTATGTGAAAACCAGTCCTGAATCCAAGTTCTTCTGTTGAAGAATAATTCCTTGTTCAGTAGAGCTACACTTAAATCAGTGACCAGGGATTATTAGCTTTATTACAGAAGCTTTTAAGAACTGGAGTCCAAGACAGAATAAAGAAAGCAATTACCAGCTTTCTACTGAAGTTTCCACTGAAGTTGTCAGTCTTGCGTACATACAGAGATTCATAGATTTGAGTGGAATCCTGTAAAGTTTGTGAATGTAAATGCCACAGGTAATCTCACAGCTGCATTGCATCATTTTGCCTTTTTTCATAATCATCCCAAGCTTTTATAAACACATTGCATTTCATCCTTATTTGCATTTAAAAATCATGTTTTGTTTTTTGGTGGGCTTTTTTTTTAAAGGAAGCATGGAATCCTTTAATGGGATTTGTTAAAATCCATCCTTATGAGAAATCTTACTGTCATTACTTTTTAAATCCTGGAATTACTAGTACTTTTTGTTGTAAAGGGCCCTCCTTACTTTAAGAATCTGGCATTAGGACAGTGTATTTTCCATTACAATGACAAGTACACATAAAACACAAATCACACTTGAGAGTCTAAGCTGTTCGAAGGGTTTTAGTGTCAGCTACTTATTTCTAGGAGGCTGGATTAAGAATTGGAAAAGATGTTTTTACAAGAATGCTATAGCTGGTACATTAATGTGTACCTGCATGTCAGGAATACAAAATGTAGTGAAAGGCCTACCTCTTATATTGCATATGACAACTACATAGATTTCTTCTTAGACTGAGACATTGATGTTTACAGCTTTCAAAAGGCATTTTTCCTGAACAAATCCCCTTGGATTAATTCCTCTCTTCAAAAACAGGCAATACATCAAAATTATGTTATCCTACACAGAAGGGAAAGAAAAGCAGCCTTTAGTTATTTTTTCAAATCTGTGTTTCTGGGTGAAGTTTTTCTGGACTTCCCTCTCATCTCAGCTGCCTGCTTGTGAATCAGGAACTCTCAGAAATTAACGATACTGCACCACTCTAAATGTGGTGCAAAAAAAGATTCAAGGCTTGTGTGTTTTTTCATAGATTCTATTGAAAATTCTAAATACTTCGTTCTTAATGCATAGAACTCCAGTTGCTAGCCACTGAGTTCTAAGATTTAGTAGTATTTCCATAGAATTGATTTAAGACATATTCTGTCTGTCTGTGCTTTTTAATTGATGTATTCACACTTGACAAAGACATAAAGCTTCATAGTGGGTTTCGGACTGGACAAAAATCTTCTTCTGCCCAAACAGAGGTGCTACAACAATAAGGTCATTAATGTGGATATAGAGAGGGGGCAACTAAAGTTTAATCTTTGATATTATCCCTAATCTAAGGGGATTGTGATCATTATTTTTTAGCTTTTTAAAAACCCCTATATTGGAGAACTGATTTCTGAGTATTCAGATATCTGTTCTATGTAATCTATAGCAAGGCTTTTTTCTACCAGTGGCCAAGTAGCAATTATAGAGGCAAAAGGTAAACTTAGCCCATAGTCCTTTACAGTTTTTACATTTTCAAGGTTATTTTGCAAGCCAAACAAACCCATAAAATGCTTTTAAATAAAAACAATTATCCCCTTCATTGTAGCATAGTTATTTGTGTCTATAAATTATGCTTAGATGCAAAATAGACATTTATCTTGGAAGATGCTGTTTTTTCACATTGGAAATATCAATTTGATCATATTTTAACACCCAAAACTTGATAGCAAGTTTAATATATATTATTTAATGACACCAGATTTTGACATGCTTTGTCTTAATATTAAATATTGAACACCCTTAGTTACAGCTGGCTTTTCAGTGAGAGCTTGAAAAATATGCATTTATTGTTTTCTTTTTTCATTTCTAGCATTACAGACATTGATGTAATGGCAATTAGAAGTCAAGAATAAAGTAAAAACTGATTAAATTATCCTTCATCTAATGACTTGCTTTCTAATGTTGATGAACAATATGATCGTTTGCTTGAATCACCTTTATACCTTTACTGCTGAGGAAAATTGAAATAACACTTTTAAATAATGTAATAAATTGTAATTAATCCAATGAAAGCATTAAATGATTACCACATTCTTCTTAGTCAATTCTGAGGAAATCCTAATAATAAAGGAATATTTCAGAAGAGAGAATGTTTCTAGTATCATTTGCTTTAAGAATTAAGTGCCATGGGAACATAGATTCTTACACGTAAATTAGACTGCTTAATTACTATGACACAAATGTACTTCCCACATTCTTGCCCCAGAAAACTCAAACCAGATCTGCTCCTTATTAAACAGACATACCAAACTACTCTTTGATCACACCTAACATATATAATATGCATGAAAACGGAGAGGAATTTAAAATGCCTGGTGAGCTGGACTCAGCAAAATTTTTGGCATGCTGTCTTCCTTACAGATGTGATAAAGAGATAGGCAGGCTTTTCAATCAGGATTACTGCTTTGTTATTTTTCCCTCAGCAGTAAGGACAAAACACCAAATTCCATTTCTCTCTCTTTTGTGTCCTTATATTTGTAAATATCCTTTCAGCACTAAATCGTGGTGTAGTACAAGCTGTAAAATCACAGGATCCTTGAGGAACCCAGTCCAACCTCCTACTCAGCACAGAATCAACAATGAATAAATATCAGGTGGGGCTTAGCATCGCTTCCTTGAAATCACTGGTGTTACACTGAGTTACACGTCAGGATTTCACCAAGAGGAAAAAGGCTGTGGTAGTGATATTTTGCTGCTGTTCTTCATTAACTTTCTAATTTCACTGTAAAGCTTGCCTGGTTTTTTGGTTTGGTCAGTTTTCGTTCATGTAATTCGTAAGCAACTGACTTACCAAAAATTCCCCCTGAATTTTTAATGCTTTACCTTCAAGGAGCAAGAAGAGTGATCTGATACAAGTATGCTTTCATTGTAGCTTTCAAACATCAGAGTTTGGTATTGTCACTCCCTTGTTAGCCGTATTAGTAAAAAATATTTAATTATTTATACTATTATATAATTCTTCGTATTCTGTTCAGGTGTTGCCTAAAGATTGTTGCTCTTAAAATTCTTTTATTTATACATGCCTCTAAAATCTCCTGTTAACCAATTCATCTGTCATTTCCTAATTAGCTTTAATAAAGTTTAAATTCTTCTGCAAGGAGCTGATCCTTACCTGAATGAGTCACATCATTATGCTGATGAAGTCTGGGTAGTTTCCTGTCTGGCTTCTTTGTTAAAGGTGGGCACACTATCTGTGTCCCAGAAACAAAAGTTCTACTACTGAAGCAGTAGGTAATCCGGAGAATTTACAAAACCTTTTTACCAAAACAAGGCTGCTTTTGGTAACCAAACTGCCTTCTGTATTGGCTTTGTAGATTAACTCCACATAGTTCCAAGAAGATAATTTTTTCCAGTATAAGTTTTTGTCACTGCTGAGATTTCATGGCATAGTAGGTAATGGTTGGTAATAAATTTCATAAAAAAGAAATCATATCAGGCATTTGCTTCTCAGAAAACAGTCTATTATCTTATATTTTGATGCTTTTGTTGCCTGCAACAAGTGTAGGTAGAAAAAAATCTTGCTCATGCAGTTTTGCTTAAACAGTGCAACAAGTATGCATTGGTTTAGGATAAGAGATAAAGAATAACTTATGTAGCTCAAAGTTTTAGGGAAACTTGGAGGCAACAAGTGATTAATATGCTGAAATAAAAATAAGAGAGAATTGATGACTTCTTCCAAATGGTCATTCTTTTTTGAACTGGAAGAATATATTGAAACATAGTAAAGAAAGTTTCTACACAGTTTCTGTCCATTTATAAAAATGCTAAGCATAAACATTAGTGTGAATTTTATATTGGTTTCATGTTCAAATGCAAATTAATTTAATGCTCCACTATTGCCATTAGTTTAAAATGTGTTTGCTCTGGATTTTTATTTACAGGTTTATATTGTATCAGACTGATTAAGAAAAGTATCACAGATGAAACAATGTGTTACTGTCAAAGAAATTACCAAATCTAAAAATGAAACTGCAAGAGAAAGTACAAAATATATAATAGAAATATTTCAACTTTGTCTAGTAGTGAATTCAAGCTCCCCCTTGATTGCCCAGTGCTGGCACAGGGAATGATTTTCAGATAAGTGTGTTTAATTCAAATTCTAGAACTCAGTAAAGTTTTCATTCGTATGCTTTGCCTAAATAATAGCAGAGATACTCTTAATTTACAATATATGGGGCAGTTTTGATGTAATTATTTATATTTCTGAATGCTTTCTTATTTTTCAAGGAGTCTCCATGTCAGCAGCTACAGGATTCCAAGGTCATTTTGTAGTCTAGTAAAAATTATTAACTATGTTAGAGATGAAAATATTTCCTTTAAAACTTTTGCTGTTTTGTGCAGTGAAATGACAGTGTACTGGGTTGTCTACTGTCCCACTGTAGCGCACATCTTCTGTGTTCAGCCAGGAATGCGGCTTTCCTTCTGAACTGCTCTGAATCTGCTCAGTCAAGGTGTGTACTTTACCAAAGTAGAGTTAAACAAATCTTAGACCAATTCTAGTGTAAGTACTAAGTCATAATATACCCAGTAAACTTGACTGCCAGCCTGGAATACATTAAACAGCATTGGTCAACACTTTGAAATATCTGACAGTTATGTTTATGGAGTTGTCATTAGGATGCTGTGAAAAATACAGTGTCATCCCACATTTTTAAGAGATCTTTATCATGTGGAAGAACGTGTACTATTTCAAGAAAAAAATAACTTTCCAAAATCAGCTATAATAAATATGATTCAGAGTTCTTCAACTTCACAACAAAGAAGAATAATAACAAAGATTTTCTGAATTCAGATGACTATATTAAAATATTGAAAGGGCATTTATTAGAAGATCTGTTTTAGGACAGCTTAGGAAACGTGAATGAGTAAAAATCGAAATAGGACTAAAGCAGAAGAAGAAATAATAGCAACAGAGTCTTTTTTAATGTTTTTAGTTGGTAATAGACTATAATTCTAAAATGATGAAGGGAAATGGCTTCTAGAGTATGAGACATATGATTGCCAATTACAGAAAGGTTAACTTAAGTCTGAGAGTAAACCAGATATAATTGGATGCTAAGTTCAAGGTGCGTTTTTTATCTGTTTAAATATTTTATTTTATGAGTTGTTTAGAGCTCCATTTATTCACACCCACGCAGTGTCACACAGAGATAGTTTTAGTAGGTTGGTAAAAGGCTTCTTGGTTGGTGTAAGCAAATTAGCCCTGCTGAGAACTGTGCTGCTTCAGGTTAGCCTGTTTGACAGTAATGTGCCACTGAAACCAGTGCCCTTTTGCAATACCTTTTTGTTTGTTTGTTTTTTCTAGAAAAAAATATCTTTATGAAAGACTTTTCAAGAATACATACTCAAAAATTTACCGATCAGAATAATTCTCTCAGTGAATGACAACCTACACAATGGTCTGAGAATCACAAGGCATGGCATATATAAAGCAAAGTTTTGTCTTGAACTCAACTTGTCTCTTTTGACACCTGTGGTAGGCTTATTTTTCTAATAGTTTAATCTTTGGTATGTTAGTGGCTGTAGTCTTTTGATAGTTCATTGAGACCTTGGATAAAGTACTGAATGTGTTAAAATCAGTTAAACCTTTCATGTTCCCACATTTAATCAGTATGGTCATCAGAGTTACTAATTCTGTCACACTCAATGCTGTAAATGAAGTTGCTAAGCCACCGTCCATCATATTTGAAAAATCATGGCAGTCAGGTGAATGTTCCCGATGACTGGAAAAAGGGAAATATAACCCCTATTTTCAAGAAGGGGAAAATGGATGAGCCAGGGAACTACAGACCAGTCAGCCTCACCTCTGTGCCTGGCAAAATCTTGGAGCAGGTTCTCCTGGAAGGCGCGCTGAGGCACATGAAAAACAACAAGGTGGTTGGTGACAGCCAGCATGGCTTCACTAAGGGAAAATCCTGCCTGACCAATTTGGTGGCCTTCTATGATGGGGCTACCGAACTGATTGACAGGGGTAGAGAAGTTGATGTCATCTACCTGGACTTGTGCAAACCTTTTGACACTGTCCCACATGAAATCCTTGTCTCTAAATTGTAGAGACATCAATTTGATAGGTGCACCATTCAGTGGATAAAGAACTGGCTGGATGGCCGCATGCAAAGAGTTGTGCTCAGTGGCTCAATGTCCAGCTGGAGACCAGTAACAAGTGGTGTCCCTCAGGGATGGGTGTTGGGACCGGTCTTGTTCAACGTCTTTCTCAGTGACATGGATCAGTGGGATTGAGTGTACCTTCAGCAAGTTTGCCGATGACACCAAGTTGTGTGGTTTGGTTGATACGCTGGAGGGAAGGGATGCAATCCAGAAGGACCTTGACACTCTTGTGAGGTGGGCTGATGCCAACCTGATGAAGTTTAACCATGCCAAGTGCAAGGTCCTACAGCTGGGTCAGAGCAATCCCAGGCACAGCTACAGGCTGGGCAGGGAAGAGATTCAGAGCAGCCCTGTGGAGAAGGACTTGGGGGTGTTCGTTGATGAGAAAATGAAGATGAGCCTGCTTCAGTGTGCGCTTGCAGCCCCAAAAGCCAACTGTATCCTGGGCTGCATCCAAAGGAATGTGAGCAGCAGGTCAAGGGAGGTAATCCTGTCCCTCTCCTCTGCTCTCATGAGGACCTCACTTGGAGTATTGTGTGCTGTTCTGGTGTCCTCAACATGAAAAGGACATGGAACTGTTGGAACAAGTCCAGAGGAGGGCCACGAGGATGATCAGGGGACTGGAGCACCTCCCATATGAAGATAGGCTGAGAAAGTTGGGGCTGTTGAGCCTGGAGAAGAGAAGACTGCATGGAGACCTCATAGCAACCTTCCAATATCTGAAGGGGGGCTATAGGGATGTTGGCATGGGACTCTTCATTAGGGTCTGTAGTGAGAGGACAAGGGTAATGGATTCAAACTTCAACAGGGGAAGTTTAGATTGGATATGAGGAAGAAATTCTTTACTGTGAGGGTGGTGAGGCACTGGAATGGGTTTCCCAGGGAAGTTGTGAATGCTCCATCGCTGACAGTGCTGAAGGCCAGGTTGGACAGAGCCTTGGGTGGCATGGTTCAGTGGGAGTTGTCCTGCCCATGGCAGGGGGGTTGGAACTAGATGATCTTAAGGTCCTTTACAACCCTAACTATTCTATGATTCTGTAAGTGCTTCAAGATGCATCTGCTTCAAGGTGTCACCCTGCAGGCATATAACCAAGACCTGAAACAGAAAGAAACAAGGCCAAACCTTTAATCAACCTGGCAAAGGGCAGCAAGTTCCTACTTTACTTCTTGCAACAACAAGGAAGGCTATGAAAAACCTTATTCAAGAAATTCAAGAATTCTAAGCCTACCTAAATGAATATCGAAGTTTAAATAGTGATGGCTTTTACAGTCTGGTAGTATGTGTAAATCAAAATGGCTTCATTTTCTTCACATCATGTGTGATAGGAAATGTTCAGGTTTTGCAGACTCATGTGAAGTGTACTTTCATGTCAGTATGAATTTGAGGCTGCCCCATGGAAATGTGTGAAATCCAGTGTATATCAAATGGGAATTTGTTTTGAATAATGCAAAGAAACATTTCCAAAGAGTCTTCTCACTTGCAGGTGATGTGGAGCAGTAGATTATTTTAATTATATTACTTTTTTATAGGCAATAAACCACAAGGGAAATTTTGTTACCCACTCTCTGCAGTTGTTCTTGAGTTTCAGCAACCAATCGGTTTTTAAAAACTGACAGTGAAGAATTTAGTTTTAGCATAAGTGACTTGGGAATATTAACTGTATTGCTATTGTTTAAGCTAAGCATGTTTCCAAGGCAACAACTTTCTCTTTAACCAAATTTCTGTTCCTACATTAGGAATAGTTCTGTGTGGAATTTTGTGATCAGTTAACTACTTTGGATTCAGACGTGTTGCTTTATTACTGGGCTTATTTTGGAATATCGTGTTTTCCTTTGAGTATCAATTTATTTGCACCACAGAATATCAAGTACCCCAGGTCACTTAGTTCTGTGTTGAAAGATGGCCAGACAGTGGCTCTAACTGTATACATATTTTGCTGTTATAATAATGTCTATTTTTCTAAACAGGTATGTGCTTGTTCTCCCCTTTCCTAACTAGGATAAAAACGGTGTCACTACAATTCCAAATGAAAAAACCTGTGTTCTGTTTCAATCTGGGATAAATAAATGGGGATCCAGTGCTATAATATCCATGTATTCTAGTCCTTGACCTTCTTGGAGTTTAGGCAAACTGAGAATATCCAAGGCTATATTAAAAAAAAGGCATGGCAAATTAAAATTCCTGCTAACAGCTCTGCTTCCAGCTGTTTTCCCTTTGTAATTCTCTTAGAGAAGGTAGAAATAGCTAAACATTTCTATGCAGGCTATTTCTGACAAATATCTTTGCTATGTAATCTTCATGCTTAATAAGACTATCACTTTGCATTCTTGATATTCATGACTGACAGTGAGCAGTAGAGAAAAATGGCATTCTCCATTTTTTATTTTTTTTAATTGCATATGACCAGATTTACCTCTATTTTACAGTAACTTTAAATTAGGTCAGGAAAAAAAATAGTTTCCATAATACTTTGATGATGTTTTAACTTCTAATTAGATTTTACTCAGTGAAGGTCAGCTGTTCCTGAATGAATCAGGCAACTTGCACTTAGCATTTTTGGCAAAAGAAAGTGCAAAACCAAAATCCAGTGTTTGCTTTCAGTGTTACTTCTGACTTCATCTGCTGTGGATACATTGCTTTAACTGTGTACAAGCATTGACTTTCTTCTGACCTTAGGTTTTCTTTATTGATTTCCTTTTGACTTGTCTGCTTAGTTAACTGTCACTCACTGCTGAAATGAGAAGTGTTTTCTTTTAAAGCTCTTTTAAATCTTCAGAATAGTTCTAATAGTAAATAACACCCACACAGTTTAAGAAAAGATACAATAAAGTATTTCAAGAGGGGTTAGTACTGTCTAAAACTCCATTAGCTTACAGAAATGCTGCATTGATAGAGCTTTCAGGGAGTGTACCCTTTAATATCAGGAACAGTTAAATGAAAATCATCTGCTACCACGCCTGAACATGCAATTTGAACAAAAAACAAAACAAACAAGCAAACAAACAAAAGTACATTCATAGAATAAATTATTTTTAGGTAAAATGCTTAGGGCTTTTTCTGCTTGTATTAGGGGTTGCCTGAGATTCAGGAAGATGAAGACCCAGCATCAGTGAACTAAAATTAAGTCCACAATTTGTTATGTAAATATATAGTGTTGTTTCATCATACCTAACTCTTCTTTGGCACTTTCTTTCAGTGACACAAAATGATTGCAAAATGTTAGAAGTGTGTTTTGGTTTATTATTAACAGATTTTTCTCTGAGAAAATATAATCCTATGTCTGTAAGGGCAGTTTTAGAAATCATATGGGAAGTATTGAAAAATGCAGTCTCATCTGATAGCAGTTTATGTTCCAACAAACACTCATGCTTCAGTGTTTGCTTCTTAAATTCCACTCTGCCTTGCTTTATTTAACTGATGTGGTGTTCCTGATTTTAAATAAATGTCAGGTTTCCGATATGTGTATATAAAGCAGGTTATTACTGATAAAAAAATATACAGTGATTTTTGTCATTACACATTAATTCAGTCTCCAGTAAAACTGCAGCATTTCCTAAACCGTGTAAAGATTATAAACTGCATTTAGATACTGTTTTCTTTGGCAAGTTATTTTCAAGATAGAGAAAGAAATTAGAAGTGTCATAACAACACTAAACTGTATGATATGTGCCAACTTTTGGTGTTGCAGATGGTTCAAGGAGTAAATATACTGCTTGATGCATTGCTGACTTCATATGTCTCTCCTTTGATCTTTGAATAGCTTTTGCTTGCAACCAGTTATGCTGAGTTTAGAAAGGGAAATTCCCGGGAGTTCTGTTATGCACAGGAATGTAAAATAATTTCTGACATAAGACATCCTAAAAGAAGAGAATAAAAACAGAATTTTAATTTTGTAAGATCTAGCTAGAGATTGAAAGAGCAACTTTCTAAGGTAGATAAATCCAGGACAAAATATAGATCCCTATATATTCACATTAATATGGTTGCACATTTTTTATGCCTCCAAGGATCCTGGATTAATTTTCATTCATTTATAATATAGTGGTACGGAACACACAGTATTTACACACTGTTTTCTTTAGTCTCTTTGTCACCCCTTTAAATAACAGAAAATAAAAAAATGTTTTATTTTACCCAAGCATCTAGTGTTATCTAAACCATTTTATAAAACTGTCTTTAGGCAGAAAACCATGAAGTGAAACACAACAAAGACAAATAATTTTCTCTCTTACTGACTATATATCTCCAAGAATAAAGATAACTGAAGTTTAATCAGATGAGTACATATGTCTTTTCATGTTTAACAGAATAAAACACCTATCCTCCTACAACAGAAATGGCTGAACATATGATTCTGTACACTTACCAAAATGGGAGCATATTTCTGATAGATTAGTTTGCATCCAGGAGGAGTTTGGTAGCTCATTTAGGTAGTTATGAAGAGCCTAGTACATAATTAGAATCATAGAAGCACAGAATAGTTAGGGTTGGAAAGGACCTTAAGATGATCAAATTTCAGCCCCCCTGCCATGGGCAGGGACACCTCACACTAAACCATGTCACCCAAGGCTCTGTCCAACCTGGCCTTGAACACCACCAAGGATGGAGCATTCACAACTTCCCTGGGAAACCCATTCCTGTGCCTCACCACACTTACAGTAAAGAGCTTCCTCATATCCAATCTAAACTTCTGGTTTAACCCATTACCCCTTGTCCTGTCACTGCAGTCCCTAATGAATGAGTCCCACCCCAGCATCCCTGTAGGCCCCCTTCAGATACTGGAAGGCTGCTATGAGGTCTCCATGCAACCTTCTCTTCTCCAGGCTCAACAGCCCCAACTTTCTCAGTCTGTCTTCATACAGGAGGTGCTCCAGTCCTCTGATCATCCTCATGGTCCTCCTCTGGACTTTTTCCAACAGTTCCATGTCTTTTTGATGTTGAGGACACCAGAACTACACACAGTACTCCAAGTGAGGTCTCAAGAGAGCAGAGTAGAGGGGCATTCACTATTCTAGTTCTCAAACATCTTCTAAACCTTTCAGATATTTATTCTTACAACTTTTGCCTTGTGCTTGCACAGAGACCCTTGTATATGGAGAAGAGAAGCCCATCAACAACGAGAAGTTTGTAGAACAGGAGGTACATTGTTCCCCTATTTTACTATTCCCTTTATTTTATTTTATTTTTTTCTTTGCCAAATATGTCTTTCTTAAGTAGACTTTATTCTGATGCTGGCCATGTGACATTTGCATGATCTGAATTGTTTGTTTGATTCAGCAAACTCTTAGGGTATCTTTTGGGACACACTTATGGTTTATTGGTGCTGAAGGACTTACATGTACACTTGAAGAATTGTATAGGTGAACAGAATCAAGCATGTAAGGAAATATTTGTATATATACTTCTGTGATTGCTATATAGGGTGTGCATGAATAACTCTGTTACACTTTGTTCTAAATTTCGTGGGCTTTATGTTGTGGGCTTAAACCACAACATTTTATTTTAGCACCTTATATTCTAGTTCTTGATTTTTCTAGGAAAATTATGTAATTACTATTTTGCAAAGAAATCTACATATATGTCTTATAAAGGTAACATGTGACAATTATCTTTCAAATATATATTTCAGTATTTTTTCATTTTAAGGAAAACTTTTTTCTTTATTCCTCTTAATTAATGAAATATATTATCTAGACATTGCTCTTCTCACACATACAGAATTGCAAGCTGTTTGTGATTTTATTTTTTTTATTATCCATGTTAATGTTTTCTAGGCATTTTGGATTTAAATTTCATATGTCAAAATATTAAAGATATTTTTATATGTTGTCCAGTATTAGGCATCTGATTTCTTCAACTATAACAGGTGAGCAAAACAGCAAGACAGAACCAGTGCCAATAGAACAGATTACATTAAATATTTTTTTAAAAAATAAATAACCCAGCAAGCTTTAACTTCTGTTATCAAATTAATTCCTAGTTCAAAATTCTTGTTCCAGAACTCAAAATTAAATTCTTCCACAAATTAATTTTAAAATTCACTTAGGCTGCAGAAATAAAAATATTTGAAGCAACAAATACATTAAATTATGTGTGATTATCATATATACAGTTACAGATATACTGTTACTCAGTATCACACAAGATATCTTAGTAAGACAAAAAAACTAGCTAGATTTTACTTGTCTATATTGAAAACCTGGATACAGACATTCTCATTAGTGTGGTTCTGTGGACCATTCAGATGTTTTAAAGTACTGGATATGTGTGTGTGTGTATAGGGCGGTGAAAGGAAAAAAAATATTGATCACCAGGGTGGAAAAGGACAGAAAAAAATGTGAAGGTTAAGCGTGAATTTTCTCAAGATTTTGGTACAAAGAAAAGGAGAAATAAAGGCCTAAGAAAGGAAAAAAAAATATTTGGTATTCTATCAAGATTTCATAGAAATTAATAATTGACCTTTCTCTGGTTTTAGGGGACCATTAAATTAGAAATGGGTGATTCAGAAATCTTAGATTCAGTAAAATAAAATGCAGCATAGCTTTGCTTGTAACACTGTAGTGAATATGTCTATAGAAAATTGTGTCTTTTGTTGGAGGATGCCAGTCCAGTTTTAAGCCTCAGCATCTACAAATGTCTTGGAAAAAAAGGCAGGATGTACCCTGCCCAATCAAGACAAATGACTGGAAGAAAAGTGAATTTTGTAAAGAACAGATACAGTGCTATCCAGAGTATATAAATAAACACATTGCGTGCAGGGATGTAGGCATGATAGGAGAGTTCATTAGAACAGCAGTCTTCAGGGATGCTGTCTGCTTTTGAAAATCCTCGGACTGAGAGAAATGGCTATATATTCTGTGCCATGTCAAGGGAATTGTTCTCCTTGAAGGAAAATCTGAGCAATGTAACTAAAGGGAATTACAGGGCCTAAGCAAGTGAGATATCTTAGCTCCATCTTTTCTCAGTTCTGAATTTCTTATTGTACAGTACAATAAGAAATAAATATGTACAATAAATAAGTACAGCTGTGACCTCCAGCTGGGATCCATGTTTCTTCAATCCTCTTTTCCACTTGCATGCTTACATCACTGTTCATGTGAGGGTGATGGTGGGAGGGATTGTCTCTGCCTTTCTGTACTGAATAAAGATTCGGTAAAAACCAGTATTACTTTGGAAAGAGATAACTGTAATAATTCCAGGGATTGCTTGAATGTCTGTTATGCAGATTTCAAAACCTTACACAGATTTATGTCAGGCAGCAGCTAACTTAGGGGCTGTAGGGGATACCCATTTTTGTCTTAAAGCAGTAAGGCACCTGGGTCTACTTCCACCTCTGTCTTCAGATGCACTGGTTCCATCACAAAGTACCCTATTTCTGGACAGAGATTTCCTGTTATCTTTGGAAGCGACAGTGTATTTAGCTGTGCAATCAGGTTCTTTAGGATGTGCTTTATAGATTTTCCTCCATAAGAAACATGACTTAACACTGCTTTCTTTTTCAAGATTTCATGTATTAGATCAGAGTGAATAACACTGAGCTGTGTAACTGCAAAAGACACAAAAATAAGAGTAATCTTACCCCTAGTATATGTATTTCATCTCAGTAGCTGTTGCCTATAAATAGTACTTCAGTAACTTGCTTACTGTAACTCATAAAGATGTAGTTAATAGGAAAGAGTTGATGGGACAGTAGAAGAATATATGGAGATTAATTTTAGTAAATATTGATTCTTCTAAAGATAGCGAGATACAATGTAACCTGATTTATAAATGGAGATAAACCAAAAATAGTAAATGTAAAAGAATTTCTATACACTTTTTTCTATATACTTCAGAACAACAACTCTATATTGTGATCTCCCTTTCCCCTATCTGGTCTGAAGCTCCTTTTCTGTTTCCCTTGAAGGTTATGGAAATATTCCAATTGGGACAAAATAATTTTTTGTACTTAAAAGTTACTCTACTGTATTAAACATTTACTTGACTAGATCTCTGCTTAAAATTGCAGAGGAGTCACTTCTGTAAAATGAACATGCATAAAATGCCATGAGGTTATTAATTTATTAGAGCTCTTAAGAATTCAATTCATTGTTTTCCTTCAGGAAAGAAATGCTAAAACTATATCTTGTATATAAATACATCCATTTCAAAATTTCACTAAATTCCACAACCAGTTTGCAGAAAGTACAATGGGACTGTAGCTTTTGTGCTGATGCTTGATACTACTGGCATAAAAACTCGAGATTTAATTCTTCTTGGAGAGGTTAAATTCTTGTCTTGTGCATGTGCTGTGATACAGGACCACACTGTCTTTGTTCCACTATTTTACAGAGAAGAAGTCAGCAAATGTCTTGTATCTAACAGTACATTTTCCTGATCCAAGTGTGTTGGCTCAAATCTGCTGGTTGGTAAACTGGTAGAAAGGCTGCACCATTCTCACCTGTCTGTGTAGGAAGTAAAATTTAGAGCAGCCTACATATCCTATCTGTATTTGGACTGTAAATTAACACATTTCTAGTCTACACTTATTAGTTTTATAAAGCCTGCCTGCATGTTTTTAAATTAATGAAATGGCTTCTATAAGCTGCCATTGACTTCCACTGAGGACTATGGAGAGATGAATGTGCAGGCAAAATTTTCTTATTTCAATATGATGCACAGGAGTGTCCTTAGAGTGCCGTGCAGTATTTTTAATTCTTCAACTGTTGTTGAAGCTTTATGACTTTGTAGTATAGTAGTAATAGTAACCCTTCACTACGCCCATTTCCTGTGTTTTCTTTCACTTGCTTGTCATCCTCACTGTTCATCTTGGTATATGGACTGTTACACAAAAATTTATGCAGAAATTTTTATATCTAAATATATATACTATCTTCTTCACTAACCTCATCTGCTGACATATTCCAAGGCTGCAGGCAGGCATTATTTGAAGCAGTCTGCCAAGAACTCTGTTTACCTGCAAAAGATGAGCCAATCTCATTAAGGTAAGGACTGTTGTGGTTTGACCCCAGTTGGCAGCAAAGTACCACACAGCCACTTGCTCGCTCACTCCTCCACTCCCTCCTCCCCTTGCTCTGCAAGTACTAAAGCCTATTTATAGCACTGTAACAAAATGCAGAACAACAGACCAGGGTCCAAAATATCACCCATCATTACTGGTGGATATTATTTAAGAATTAACATTAAATACTGTAATTTTGACAGTCCAGACAAAGGTTAATGAATTAACATAATATCGGTTGGGGGGAGGGCGGGGATGTTGTTTTGGGGTTTGTTTTGTTTTTTTTTTTACCATTACATACTCAAATGAAGATATTTCTTAGTTGTGGCTTCTCAGTATAATTTAAAGGAAATATTTCAGGAGAGTGGACAATTTTCATTCTACTACTATTAATATTATTTATACAACTTCTGAACATAGAAGCAAAATTAGGATGGAGTAATCTGTTACCTTACACCTGGATGAAAGCCATAGCCAGAGGACAGGTGCGCAGGAATTGCATCTGAATGTAAATGAATATTAAAATGAAACTTTTTTTTCCCTAAACTGTTTACAGTAAATGAGTATTGTAAGTGAAGTAAATGCTAGCCATAGCTCATTATTTGCATGATAATGCACAGCAGAAGAAGATGTGAAATGTTGTTTAGTTTTCCCTTTTTTGGTTCTCCATGTATACTTGCACAAGTCTAGGAAGAGTAGTGAGTGATAATAAAAACTCCATGTCGTGGTTTAAGCCCCCCCCCCCATGCAGTTTTACTCACTCACTCACTCCCCCTCTTTCTTCCCCCAGTCCCGGGGGGATGGGGAGGAGAATCAAAAGAATTCAACTCGCACAGGTTGAGATAAGAACAGTTTAGTAACTAAGGTATAACACAAATCACTACTGCTACCACCAGTAATAATACAAGAGAAATACAAAGAAAGAGAATACAACTGCTCACCAAGCCCGACCCAACCACTGCACCCCCCAACAGTGAACCCCCCAATACCAAAAACCTGACCATGCCGTGCACCCCCAGTTCACCACCACACCCTTCCGGGTCTCTGCCCTCCGTCTTCACATCCTGGACATGACGTGCTGTGGTATGGGATAACCTCTTTGGTCAGTTTGGGTCAGGTGTCCTGTCTCTGCTTCCTCCCGGCTTCCCCTCCTCCCTGGCATAGCATGAAACTCAAAGTCCTTGGCCAGACCAAAACGTTAGCAAACAGTAACTGAAAACACTGGTGTTATCAGCACAGTTCCCAGGCCCAAAATCAAAAACACAGTGCTGCACCAGCTACCAAGAAGGAGAAAAAACGACTGCTACTGCTGAACCCATGACACTCCATTTCCACAATGACATAATGACCAAGATACATGTTGTTTTGGGAGTGGTAATGTGTTGCTAGTTCTATAGACATTTGCAACAGGGACTTCTGCTGCTGAATCTGAATAACAGAAACAACTGCAGTATAACCAAACCCAGTCCTGTTTTCATGTGTAAATTATCATATTTACTTTTATTTTAGTTTAAAGCGCATATCAGCTAGTGATGCCTACGGTGTCCTAACATTTTTTTCATTTGGACATAGTTTGGCAAACACCTTTTCAATTCGCTTTTTCCTGCATCCCAGTAAATTCTTAAGATTAGAACTGACATAGGAGCCTCCTGTGTGGAACTTACTTATGATCATACTGCAAGTTGAATTAAATTAATCCATGCTGTGTACTGTACCCTATACTGCTATTTGGTAGCAATATATCAAACATAATCCTCTGTAAAAAAACAATAGTATTAAGTGCTTGAAATGCCACCTTCTCCATGCATTCGTGTTTACACTGCAGATATCTGTATCATGCAGATATCATGCATATAAAATCTGATCTTGCAGTCACTGAATTCAGCAAGAATCACATAGATTCTCGCTGCAAACCTCTTCTCCAGTAGGGTATAGTGTAGATAAGAGTCTTTGCTCTTATTGCTGCTATCATATCTAACTTAATTTAGACTAAAATTATTTAAATATATCATAGCATGGGAAATTTGAATTCTGAACATACTTTCATTGGTCCTAACACTCTACACGTTGAAGGCTCTACAGAAAATAATGGACATATCTGTCTAGCATATGGGTGCAGTACATGATATAGAGACTCCTGAATGTGTGTTCATATAAAACACAAAACACAAAAATATTTGTAATACAAACAAAAAATATGTTTGTGCAAGTGTAGTTGAGTTAACCTAGTGAGATACTCTACATAATTAGGACACTGGTAATGCATTTGTATGACCAGTTTGCTTCTGGTTCAATGGGATTATATAGACAGACCTCCTGAATTTCTCTTTCAAAATAAAAATCTATACTGATCTTACATCTTCTGTATGGCATTTGGAAGCTTCATCACTGTTAATTATCTACTATCCCTTTATTCCAAGACATAAGGAAGTATTATTTCCATTTCAGACATGATTAAATTAGATATAAAAAATAATATCATTCTTGTATGGTCATGTAATTGGTCACTAATAGGATAGGTAATTTAAAATGGGTTTTAAATTTATTATCAAACTACCTATTCTTCCTAAAGATATTCTAATAGATTCAGGTAATCTGAAAAGACTGTCCTGAAATGTAGCTTGTCTTTGAAATTACAGGCATAGTAATTTGAACCTTTATTAATTACAGTAATATGGCTGGGAGGCAGAGAAATGCAAATCATATATGTAATGTGCTGGATAAAAATGATATGATAAAGACCATTAAATTTAGGTTAGTTACAAAGATCTGGAAAAGAACTGACTTTCTGAAAAAGAAAGATACACAACATCAGCTCCTATTAAATCACAGGTCAATGAAAAGCTGACTTCATCACAAAGTCAGTGCTGACTTAAGTCATTTTCTTGGTGTTCAGAAAGAACTGTTGTGTATGCATTTACCAGAAGCATGAAAACAGACATTTTTCTCCTTCAGAAAACAAAGCAGGGAGGGGCCTATGATCTCATTCTCTATATTACACCAATCAATAAACGAATAGCCTTACCTAAAAGCAGGGATCAGGAAAATAATATGATAGTTTTAGAAACCATGTGTCGTGGTTTAAGCCACTATAACTCGCCCAGTTCGCTCACTCACTTCCCCCTCTTCCTTCCCCCAGCTCCCGGGCGGATGGGGAGGAGAATCGAAAGAATGCAACTCCCACAGGTTGAGATAAGAACAGTTCAGTAACTAAGGTATAACACAAACCACTGCTGCTACCACCAGTAATAATAATGACAAGGGAAGTACAAGGAAAGAGAATACAACTGCTCACCACCAATACCCAGCCCGACCCAGCAGCCAACTCCCATCCTTCCGGGTCTCTGCTCTCTGTTTTTACATCCTGGGCATGACGTGCTGTGGTATGGAATAACCTCTTTGGTCAGTTTGGGTCAGGTGTCCTGTCTCTGCTTCCTCCCGGTTTCCCCTCCTCCCTGGCAGAGCATGAGACTCAGAAAGTCATTGGTCAAACCAAACATTCTAAGCCCTAACTATAAACACTGGTGTTATCAATGCTGTTCCCAGGCTGAAAGTCGAAAACACATAGCTACACCAGCTACTAAGAAGGAGAAAAACGACTGCCACTGCTGAACCCAGGACACCATGCTACTCCCTTACTTAACATAGTAAATATGCACATACATGGATTTACTCTAGTCTTCATCTATGGAATCTCATTAATGTTGCCCTGAAGATGCAGTATCGTGTAGTAATCAGAATTCCTGTACAAATATAATAACTATGTGAAAAGCACAAAATTTTAATGTCTAACTAGAAATCTTTCTCATTTGTTTTTTTTAAGACAAGGAAAGAATATTGACATAGTAATTAAATCATATATGTGTGTGTATATATATATTTATTTGAACAATATTCTCATATTGTTGAATGTCCTGTATAAATCAGTGCCCTAAGTTCATGGCTTCTTCATGAGAAGAGTTTGAAGGCAGAAAGTGTAGCTTGTACATGTATAGCTTTTGGGAACAAGACCCTAATTTGGGTTAAAATCCCCTCTTAGTTTTCAAGTTTTCACTGGAGTCCTTATGTTTAACTAACAAAGGCCCACTGACAAACAGTTTTTCAGTGTCATGAGAAACATGAAGCATTGTGCAACAGCATCATTATTTTTGGTTTTGTTCAAAACTGGTATGTTCTGGTTATTTGGACTGCATGATGAAATGCCTGCCAGTATGTGTACGTTAACTAACAAAAAATATGCTATATATAAATGCCATTTTGAACAAATTGCTACTGTATATAATTTTCAGTTAAATTTATCTTTTCATAAGCTTGTATTATGACAGATGTAGGATTAAGACTGGATTATATCTAGTACAAATAAATCTTATACGCAAACATCTGTATTTTTCTGAATTTGATAATAGGAAAGCTTTTTGTGAGTGAAATTCTGGCTTTAGTTTAGGATAGTGGAACACTCGTTACTTGCTTGAGTATGTCTAGCCTGTTATCTGTATTTAAGGTTATAATTACTATATATAAGTAAGTCTAGTGTGGAAGTTTATGAGCACATTTTAATTTCTTTTACAGTAGAGTTAGTGGCATTTCCACCATTTGTACCGGTTAAGAAACCGAGAAAGAAAGTGACATATCAAGGTCCAGTCATCAGAGACAAAAAATAGTGCTAAGTCCCATATCACCGAGTCCTCACTGGCTAGGTCAGTATGCAAAACTCTTTTGCCCATTGTTTCACAGAAATCAGGAAAACATTTTGCAAAAATAATGTCTAAGTCTCTCTCAGCTTTACTTATCTTGGAGCATTCTTCCAAATATTTAGAAAAGACTAGGTGTGTGATGCCCCAAAACTCTAGTTAAACATCTACAAGTTAACAAGTGAAGAAGTAACTCATGACATTAGTGTGTTTACAGTGGAACTTAGAAATGTTTACCCAATTTTTAAAATTCATTTTAATTAAAATGCTTTTAAGATGTAATGATAATGCTTTATCGGGGATGCTTGTGCAAGTAATGATTTTACATTGAGATGTAAATCGATTAAAGATTTAGTATGATCTTTTTCTTGATAATTATAAGCTAAGTTTTCCTTTTGACTCATGAACAAAATGCCTGTTAACACAGAAGTTACTTTGTGAGAAGAAGATATATTGTCCACTCTTGTTACAAGCAAAGAGAGGATTGCAGGTGAAGGTGTTTTTAGCCCTAGTTTTAAAGTCAGGGTGCTGAGGTTCTTAATAGGCCTTAATTGCTTTGATGAGCCTCACCTGGGCCCCACCCTCAGCCAGGAGCTCCATTAAGTTTGTGCTTCTGTACTCTCTAGTACTAGAGCTGCAGTTTGTCTTCATCTTTGTCTCTGGCTTCTGTGTGGACTTCAGACTTCCATTGTAATCCTGTTGCTCCTGACTAAGCTACTTGAACTGCTCCATCACTTCACTCTGCCAAGGGTTGTCTATGAACTGTTGGCAGCTCCCTGTGATGCCTGCCCTGCTCAGGCCCCATGGGTTGCCTGCAGGTCCTGGCTCTGTCCCCTCTCATGGAGCAGATCTACCTTTTCTGCTTCCTGATGTGGTAAGTCCTTTCATGAATTTTTAAATGTAAATGAAAATATTCTGTCTTGTTATTATAGAATTTTGTTAATATTTTTCTATTATATCTATAATTTTGTTAATGTTAGGCCAATCAGAGCAATCAATAAAGCAAAAGGGTTTAAATTGTCTTTATTTTGGCAGACAGACTTCAAGCTGGAAGGTGCAGAGCTTGCGTGATATAGCAATTCGTGTCCAAAATAGCATTTATTTCTGGATGTCTGCATGTAAAGCAAGGAAATTACAGATTTGAAGTGGAACTCATGTAGAAGTTGCTGAGCATTTGCATTTATTGTGCGTGCATATATATATTTTTAAAAAGAAAAATTTGTTAAGGAGGTGTTGAAAAGGAGCCCTTTTTTTCCAATTATCTGCTGAATACAAAGGATCAAGGATCATGCAAACTGAGTTTCTGAGCCTGGCATAAAATATAGCACAGATACGTTGTAGGAAAAGGCATGGCAGGATGTTTGACAGTTTAAAAAAAAAAAAAGCCAACACAATAACAGCCGCAAAAGTCACTTAAAATGAGTTTTTTGTTTTGCTTTTGTTTTTGTTTTTGTTTTTTTGCTTACGAGGAATACAGTCTTTAGCAGGTTTTGGTGTTTGAGATTTTTTTTCCTCCTTAAAGATGTAAAAAATACAGGTTTCTGTATTTTACAGAGGATGAATGTGACTACAGGGAATGAATGCAAGGGAAATGATAAAGTGAAAGTTTGACTGCGTTATGTGTTCTATTGTTTTTTCCCTAATCTTTCCTGTATAATTATTATAGGATCAAAAGTATTTTAACAGTTGTTGTTTTCTTGGTTCTAAGCATCTAAAATTTTTGTATTTGATTTGTGAAATTGAGCTACTTAATATTTATGCTACAGCAGTCACTTTAATTAAACAAAACTTCATAGAATATTTTAAAAGTTTTACTTCAGTATATCTATAGAAAGGGGCATCACTTGGTATATTATATTAATTATGCAGAAAACTCATTTATTGTGTCAGATTTCCTGAATAAATTGCTAATTCCACTTTCATTCCAGTAAACATATATTTTTATTTTTATTAAACTTCAGTTGTCAGAGTATAAAACTGATACAATTTACAAATAGCTGTTGTGTCTTTAGTAGATATTTATAGCAGAGTTAATTAGGTGTTGCTGAGGCTAATTGTGAAAGAACTGGTTTTGAAATGTGAGATTATTTGCTAAGAGCAGCCATTTTAAACTGAATTCTTAACTGCTGTGCAAAAAAGCCTGTCTATGCTTCCTTTTGTTTGTCATTTCCTAACTATTCATTTCGCATAAGCTCTTACACTCAAAATCTTGCTTTAGGGGCAAAGGGAAACACGTGTTATATAGGAAGTCAAGAATTTCTTCTTAGTATAACTGAAATTTTCATAGCGTAAATGTTATCTAGGCCTCCCTATTACAGACAGTAAAAGAATATGTATATATAGGAAAAAAACCTCAATACTAATGCTTTTAAGGTTTGTATACATGTGTTTTGAAATTTTCTACCCGTCTTCCTTATGCTGCATGTATCCTTGCCCTGCTCCTTTGTATCCTAATACCATCAGTTTAATTCTGGCTAAAGCAAGCCATCCATATCTGGAGTCCCTCACTGAGAGGAATATGGTAATACCATACAAAGATAAGTGTAAATCAAATTAGTGCTAGACAGCTGGTCAATTAGAAAAAAAACGGCTGTTACAGCTAAGCCAGGTGAAATAAAGTTCAGACACAGCACACCTGAGAAGCCTCTGTTAGGAGACCTTGCAGTCTTAGTACAAAGCTTACAAAAAATTCTAAGGCTTGTACCTAACATCACTTTCTTGGTCTTCACTGGAGATACTGGACAGTAAGACAAAGTCTCACTGGAGTATATTGATCAGATCAACGAAACAATGTTTGACTGCCAGAAAGTAAAGCTAAGATTTGATCCATGATCTAATATTACATTCATGAATACGCATAGACACACTTCTGTATGGTGTATCTTTATCGAGTTAAGGTAACAATCTACAATTTTTTTTTCTTTTTTTCAGTTACTTCACACAAGGCTTTATTGTGCTTGGAGGTATGTCAGTGGTATTTTGCTAGCTTACAGTAACTGCTTCTCATTGTTTTGGCTAAGAATACATAGGATCACTGCAGAGGAAAAATGAGAGTCATATTCATATTGTTTGGTCTGAGCTTCTGGCAAAAATGTTTCTGTTTGCAACCTGCCTTTCTCCACAAGGAGTATTTTGCCTATACTAAATAACTGGGATCTTGGGCAGAGCTCTGTCCCAGAGCAGTTACAGGGCTGCATTATAGTGCAGTTTATGATCTGTCACAGTAACAGATGCAATAGCTTCTTTCAGCCAGCCACAGAAGTACCACCCTCCTTGCCAAGGTTTCCTTTCACTATGTCCTGATTTCTCTAGCAAATTGTAAACTGGGCAGCAGTCTGACTTTAAGTTAACATGTCAGGACTCTGATTTCATGAGGTCATATTGATCCATTCTACGAAGTTGACTTCTATCTTCCATATTTTTCTTTTTGTCATTCCGCTTCTCTTCCTATTCCTATGATGTTTTTCTTTGCCAGCCTTTTCTGCCATGTTTTTCAACCTGAACCGGTGAAAATAAGTCAGTAATGTAGAGACATCTAATGCGTATTAAAGCTTTTAATTTTGCTTCTGAATGCTGGAATTTCAGTTTTTCAGTCGCTGCTCTGTTCCATTTTAGTATCAGTAGAGGAAACAACTGTTTGGAGATTCTAGATTGTGTTATAAAAGAGCTTGTCATTATTGCTTATGTGCTTTACACTGATTCTTTCCAAATATGTTCCTGGCTGGGCTCTAGAGGTTTTGGACAGTGTAATTTCTTACTTTAATTTTTATGTTAGCTTGGGAGGGGTTGCACTTCAGTATTTGCTTGAAAAACTTCTTGAACCTATCTATGCTGTTAGCATCCACAGCTGGTTTTGTCCTTATATTGGAAGGGGAAGGGTGCTTATGTTGCTTTTTTGACCATTACTGAGATGGCTTTTTTGGGGTTTTTTGGTTGGGTTTTTTTTTTTTTTTTCAATAGATCTGTTATTTTAACTGCCAAATCTCATTCAGTCATCATCGTCAGATTCAATTGTATTTCTCTTTTTCTGATGTGCTTTACATTACAAATATTCAATTACATTCAATTTTGATTTGTTTTTATCACCAAATCAGTTTCTACTGTGAAGATTATAGTGGCTTCTACAAGCCTTTTCAAGGTCATTAGGCTACAAGTCAAGAAACTGAGCCATGAACAAATAACATGATCTCCCCTTGCCTTGAACTTCCCATGCGTAAAGTGAGGCAATCATAGTTTGCCTTTCAGTAAGATCTGCTATGTATCTCGATGAAATTTGATCAGTACCATTAAAGCAATGGTAACCTCACTTGCCAAATAAAATGCTTGGAAGGAACTTGCATGATGCATTTCTGAATAGAGTATCTTCCATCTGTCACTTGAAAGCCTAAAATCAGGGAAGTGCTTGTTTTGGTTTTGTTTTGATTTTTAACTCATAGCTGGGTCTGAATATTGTGCCTGTCATTGGAAATAATTAAGATTCTCAAATGTTGCCATACAAGTTATCCAGATCACAACTTGCTGGTAAGTGTTGAGACAGACTGAGATGTGAATTTCTTCCCACTTGGCCACTAATAGTATTTCTATTTCATTTGTATACAGAATTAATATAAAAATATCTATGTAGATATAGCTGTCCTCAGGTATGGCTTTGTCAGCACTTTATCAAGCCTGGAAACCCTTAATAGAAAATACCATCATGGGTAACTATGTAAACCACTTGACTTCTGTCCATATTTATAAACACAGTTTTCATTTGCTGTAGTTTATTTACTCTTGTCACACATAAATGAAGTGTGACAGACACCCTGTGGCATCTGTTGAGAGAAGATTAAAAAAGCTTGTATTTTCATTATAACATTCTAAGCCATCAAGCATGAAGACTTCAACAGTCATTATTAAGCATTGACACATATTACATTGGTAATCAGAAATGGCAGAAGACCAGAAGCTGGCACAAACAGGACTGTCAGCACTCCCAAGAATAAGCTGCGATTTAATGTGTTCTTAATGATACATAGCTGTGGACTTTGTATGCAGTTTTAGACTAATTTTTAGTTTTACCAGTTGTCTTCTAAAGGCATGTTTAAAAAAAAAGCAAACACAACAACTTCTGTACACCTGTTTTACTGATATGAAAGCATTAATGTAATACCTAGCATCAACATGGTGTTGCTTGATATTGCAAAACATTATGGTGTTGGATGCTAGAGCATCTTTTAGGAGTTTATTTCAATATGTAGTCTTCAGTAAATACCGCTGATGGGCCTGTATCTTTTCCTGCATATTAACAAGAACAGTATGATAACTTCAGGCAAAATCCTAAGTAACTCCTGGAATGTCCCACCACTCCCTGTTGAAAGGAGAGCTCCCTGACTTCAGCCTTGTAGGAGAGTTGTTTAATACTTATGTGTATCATATGTAAACTCTTGAATTGTTGGAATCATTTAAATAACCTATCTAGGTCAAGTGGAAACAAGAATCATACCAAAGCAAAGGACCATACCAATGAAGTGTTTTGGCACCTAGCCTAGGTACTCTTCTTTATTTTTTGTTTCTGCTACAGGGATCAAAGTTTTGGGCACAGGGCTAAAATCCCATTCTTTCTCCAGAGTGTTAACTGTGGTAATGTCAAGAGATTTTTATTGTGGTTTTGGTAATTTTAATATTTTCTTTGCAAAGAGATTTAATAAATGTTTAAATGTGAAAACTGAGGAATAGAATCCTGTCAACTTCTATTTCTTGTCTATGCTGCATTTCTGATCTGCTGCTGGGTTGCTCGGTAGTCTTGTCTAAACTAGTTGCCCTCTCTGAGTAACAAATTTAGAAGTAAATAGGTGAATAAATTGGATGACAAAGCAAGTTTCAAGGGTCAGCCTCACGTAGAAAAAGCCTTGTCTCCGTTTAACTCTGGAACAAAACGCTGTAAGAATGTACTGATCTTCACCTTCAGGTAGTAGAGAATTTCTTTCTCCTCTTTCAGTAAGTGCTACACAAAGGCTTCCTGATGACTATGCAAGCTAATTTTTCATACAGATTTTAAGGAATCAGCAGAAAAACATAGAAGTTGAACTTATAATTAATTTCTTCCTCTACACAAATCAACGTAGCTGATCTGAGGTGCTGACTTTGATCGTGCAGTTATTCTTCAGTTTGAATTGTCCTATTCTGCAGCAGCTTCTATTGCCGATCAGTTTTTCTTCTAAAACTTTTTTTGTGGTATGTTGTCATGCTGTAAAGAAACAGCCACTGACATAAATAGCTTCTGACTATCTTTGGCACTTCCATTCTTGTGGTTTTCCTTTGGTAGAGATTTGTTTTCTGTAACATTAACTCCTACAGCTGAGAACAATATTCATTCTGTTTGTCCTATTTTGTTGACATGGCAATGTTTTTCATTGAAGCAGGTAATAGTGCAGCCAAAGTGAACTGTCATTGGTAGATATGGTTTAGAGGAGGAACTGCTGGATAAATACCACCTACAAAATGCCAGTTGCAATTTAACCTGGATTGAGAGTAGGAAAGAGGATGGGAACCAGAGGGAATTTAAGCCCTTTCCTGCCCTGCAAAGTGGAAAATAGATTATAAAAACCTGGACGAAGGTATACAGCAGTGGCAATTAAGTGGTTTGCTGAAAGGTTGAGTATGCTTGCTGAGGGATGAGTTGCTAAATTATGGCAGTGGGAAATAGTCTAAGCCTTTTCCTTAGTAGTGTTGTATTTATGCATGTTTAATGTGTTTCCTTCTGAACTGAGGTCTCTTTTCAAAATATAACTATATGGTTATGAAACAGGTTTTGTCTCTAATGGTCCAGGGTTCCTGAAACCAATCCACAAGCACTTATCTTAAGAATAAGTGTATTTATGTTGTATGAAGACAATTGAGACTCCCCTCCTCAACAGGGCAGGGGGAAAATGATGATGAGAAAGCTGTGGGTCAGGGTAGAGACAGAGAGATTGTTTACTGATTATTATTGTGGGCAAAAAAGACTCAAGCAGGGGAAAACTGATGATTAATTAAAATAGACTCATTTAGTGAGAACCAAAGACAAATATTAAAATACCATTGCTCCTGTATTTCCCAGGCCTAACTTTACTCCTTCACTCCAGGCTCCTCTACCTTCCTGAACCGCATGATGAGAGAGGAGGGTGGAATTGTGGATGGGTATGGTCTGTACATTGCAGTTTCTCTGGTCCTTCCCTCTCTTGTTCTTCCCCTGCTCCAGCATGGGCTTTCCCCATGTACTGCTGTTTCGCAGGAAGAAAGTCTGCTCTCATGTGGGCTCTGCATGTGGTACAGTCCACATCATGAAGATCTGTTCCACTGTGGGGTTTTCAATTGGCTGCACACCTGTCACAAAAATTCAGGTCTGCTCCGCTGCGGTCTCTCCACGTTGCAGTTCCTTTCATCTGCTTTTGTGGGGGGTCCTTGATGGACTTCAGTGAATACTTTGGTATGTGCTTTTCCACAGGCTGCAAGTCATACTGGCTTTGGCACCATGGAGTGCCTCCTCTTCCTCACTCTGACCTTGGTGATACCTCTCCTGTTTTTCCTCTCTTCATTCACTCTTCCTCTCTCTGTACTGTGATCTTTTTCTATTTATCTGTTGTTGCAAGATATGTGATATCAAGTGTCCTTTCACTCACTGTGTCATGAAAGAAGATCTGTCCCTCATTAGCATGTTTTACTCCTACTCCCTAGTTATGAGATAATTAGGAACTGCATTTTGGATACAGTTAAAACAACCTGCTGTATGTGACAAGACTGCAAACTCTGGTGACTGACCCCAGCCTCTCTGTGTTGCCATTCATCCCCAAAGCTTTCTTTCTAAAAGCCTGCTATTATTCATTAGAGAAAGTGAGAACCAGCAGCTGGAAATCACCCCTTTGTCTCATTGAGTCTCCAGAAATGAAACTCAAAATGCTCTGGGAAAGATAATGGCACAGGAGAGTTTATGGAATACTGTTCCCGAAGTCATTGCTGCAATTTGCGCAGGGCTCCATGAGTATACTTTTAAACCCTTGTTTTGTCTAGATCTTTCTGATACTTATGAGTACCCTGAATACTTAAAGGGAGGAAAACATTAAATTAAAACAGATGATCTATATTTGTGTGTGCTTGCCTTGCACAATGACACAAGGGAGAGAGGAAAGGAATGTTAGCTATTTGTGTATGCTGTTATGGCAGAGAATAAATTGCGCTGAAAGATCTTAACATGGGATAAGCAAAGGTGTTTCATCATCATACCAGAGAATCTGTTTTTAAAGATTTCTTGTTCTTATCTGCATCTCATCTTAGATATAAAATTCCAGAAGTGAAGTAGATGCAGGCTGAGACTTCATGATACATTTTTCTAAGAATGTAACAGTTTGAAATTGAAACAAGAGAAATGCAATGAAAATTGAAAGCTAATGTGCATGTGTTTATAGGATACAGAAGCCAGGCATCTTTAACCAGAGCATATCTGTTTACCATCCTGGGTATTTTATTCACTGAAGCAGTTTAGTAGACTCTTAACAGTGACAATTGAATTTTGTTTGCTGGACAAAATATCACTAAGGATGATTGGGGCAAAGAGTGGAGTTAGTTAACAGTATTCAGAGGCTATTTATTATATGAATTCTTAGAGGAAAACTTAAGTTTCCTAGCTCAAGCAAGTCTTTGTGGAGATAGCTATTTTTGTTGCTCAAGAAAGAATGACATGTCCAATCACTTGATCTCTTAGCAATTGCAACTTTTGAAACAGTAACTTAACTGATCTGATGGATTTTGCTTAGAAAAGCTACATGTGAAATAAACCATTATGGCTTACAGTACTGTGTTCACTTCCATAGTTTGACTAGTCCTGCCAGGTACAAGAGCTCTCTTTCTGAAAGAATGTCTCTTGGACAGAATAACTCAGGTAAGCTTATTGCTCAGCCAGTGATTGATGGTGCATTGAAGGGAGAGAGAAGTTGGGGGGTAGCAGGGGGAATCAGAGTGTTATTTTACTGTTGTGTCACTGCTGTAATTACTGAAGGGATCAAAGATGTGGAAGGTCTCAACCAGCTCTTGACATTGTTTGTGGGTTTGTCATCTGTGTTGTTCTGGTGATAACAAATAATTTGTGTGGCTATAGCCCGCAGTTTAGGGCATCTCTAGAGTTTTCAAACTGCTTGTTTCACAAGCAGCCCTCATGATGTTGCTGAACTACCTTACCTTTGTTTCAAAATATACTTAGAAATAGACTCAGCAATGAATCATATGTAGTAGCTGTATCTTTTCTTTATAGTGCAGGTAGCTAAAGCTTTAGTTTATACTTAAAGAGAAAAAACACATAGCAGGAGCCGAGGTCATGTTAAGTCAGCAGAACAAACACTGTTAACTAATGTCTAATTTTAGAGGCATCTTCTTGGTTAATGGCAGGCAAAGTAAGTTGGAATTGTGATGTTTCATTTCACCAGAAGTCTGAATAGTCCTTTTTTCTCTGCAGCTTTGCATTTAAGTAAGTGACAGAAATACTATTGCCGGGCCTGTATTAGTAATACAGAACTGCATCAGTTCTTTGCAAGCCTTAATGAACCTCAGGCATGTCCACAACAGTCCAGATGAAATCCCAAGACTGCATTTACAATGCTTACGTAATTCAGATTGTTAAAGAGGAAGATTTTGCTTCATTATGTTGACAGTGAGCTCCTTTTGTTGCAGGAAGACTGCATTGCAATAGGGCTTTCTTGCTGGCAGTGGAGGAAATTCACTATTTCAATATGCTCTGTCGAAGTGTTTTCTACAACCCATGGGATATTTAAAAACAAACTACCATAAAAAGATAGAAAACGAGAGCTTTAGAACTGTACTAGGTATAGATCTGAACTCAGACCTATAGCGTTTATATCACTACAGAGTACAGCACCAATATGCTAACGCTCTGAGTTGCAGTAGACATCATATGTGTAATAACTGAACAGTGTTCTTTTTAGACAAGGCAGTAGGAAATAGAATTTGGGCCAGCTTTTCCTGTCAATTGCACCATTGTTTCTACACTAGCTTTATTGTCTTAATGCACCTTAAGCCAGGGTACTCATTACAGGTCTGAATTCTAAGAGTCTCTTTCAATATCCAGGTACCTAGTCTGACCCATTGTTAGGTTTACTGCTGTGATAATGGAGTAGGCTGAAAGCATCATGTCTGTATGTGAGCTTCTCTGTATTTAGAGTGCAAGAATTTGATAAGTGTCCTCAGCTAATGTAATGCCATGTATAGTGAATTCAACCCATTTTGTCTTCAGGGTGGTGTTTTGGTTTGTTTGGTTGGGTTTTTTTTTTGGGGGGGGGGGGGTGTTTTTTTGTTTTTAGTTTTTGGTTTGTTTGTTTTGTTTTTTGTGGGTTGGTTTGTTTGGATGTTTGATTTTTATTTTTTAATTTTTTTTTCCCCCTAATCAAAGAGAGCTTTGACTTTATCCCACCCACCCCATAGCCCCACCCCCACCAGTCTTGCTGCTATAAAAGCCCCAGTTTCATTAGGACTGCCTGTGGTGATTGCCTTGCAAGCCTGCAGCAACACCTGATGTTCTGCGCCAGGATGCAAGCTGTATTCTGTACTGTCCAGAGGCTAGCTTCTGTTTCCAGTAGTCACATAAAGGTTTAGGTGTTGAAATCTGTGATATAGAGTGAATATACACATACCATGCACAGTGTTGTTTTTTTGTACTTGCAGGACTTGCAGTTTTAATGCTATTTTGGTGCTTTGCAAGCAGCTAATCAATCTCTTATAAAAGCCTCACTATAAAATGACGATATATTATTAATTGGCTTCTAGAAAATGGATTTCAAAGTACCTATGTAATGGCCAAGTTACTCTTCAGAATATTCTTTAACTATATGAAGTCTGAAAAACTTTGTGGGGACTGGGAATCTTCCTTAAGTCAAAATAGAATACATGATATTAAAGCCGTCTAATAGGCTTGGCTCTTTTTTGCTGACAACTTCCACATTGTTTAATTGGCTTTAATATAGTGGATATTAAAAGTAAGTAGTATACTAGTAAATAAAGTACTTGGAGTTTAGGAGGAGAGGATGTACTCTGGATTTGGCTCCACCTGGCCTGCTTAATGTCCTGAAATCTATGACTAAGGGCAATCTTCACAGAGTTTTTACAGTTGGCTTGATACAATCAAGAAAAATTGTTCTGTGCCTGTGGATTTGCATCCAGAAATTCTGGGCTCCCTGAACATGCCCTCATGATTTACATAGTGATTTATCTGAGCTAATGTAAATTCATGACATTGAACCTGGTATTTTTGACCATCTATAGTTATGAAAATAGATGTAGGGAAGCCGTAAGATCATGTGGTTCCTTTTGGCATGAGGTTATATCTGTTGTAAATCAGGCTTTATTTGTAGCTGCTTTGTCTATTGAAGGCATCATTCCTTGAAATGCTATATGTGTGTAAAACAGTCACTTGCTGAACACTCATAAATGATATAACAGCATCATTATTGTTTCCTCTGCCTTGTGTTCAGGAGTAGAACCCAGTTAGAATATTTGACACGAGCTTTTTAAAAGTAGCCATATATAACGAATTCTTCACATAGTTTGCATTAGACCTTAATTGGACACTTTTAAAGTTCAAAGAGTACATAAGCATTTCAGTGGAGAAAGTTTTACATAGCTTAAACTTTTTGTTAATCATCAAAACAAATTCCTGAGATTTTCATAATATTTTATAAATGCACAGTAGAAAGCCAACATAACAATTATCTGAACAGTGATTATTTGACCCTTTTCTTCCAGACTTGACCTCTAAACTCTAGTTACTACGTGTTCAAGAATGTGACCCAAAAGAAATCTGAAGTTTGGGAGGCCATACCATTTCTGTGAGGGCTTCTAAGAAAATGAAAACATAGAAGTTGTGAACCTTTAACAGAACAGCAAGATACCCTGTAGTATTAGTTTTTCAGCTAGTAGTGTGCAAAATACAGAAATACATCTTTGCCTGATGCAGTCACTTTATTTGAAATGCCAATCTCCCCGAAGGCTTCTAGGAATGATGTTTCTTCAGGCTTGCATATTTTTTTTGTTCTCCACTCAAAGTGGAGAGGGTACTGTATGCATGATTCTCTTCTTAAGTCTCTTAATATTTTCATTCACTAAAAATGTATATTCACTCGAACTATGCTTTAAACAAAAGTAATATAACACTTGCCTTTTGAAAGGTATTATATCCTCATCTGCTGGACTGACAGAACTGCCCTTACATTGCACCAACAAAGTGCATAAATAAAAATTGAATGAATAAAAAGGTACAAAAGTGGAGGACAAAGTAGTGTGCAGTATGAGAAATGACCAGTCAAAAAAATGGTTAAAAATATCTGTACTGTTTAGTATGTATTTTACAAACTGATAATATAGGAAATGTTATGCTGATACAGGAAAGAAGTTAAGACATCTGTTCATTTATATACTGAAAACACAGGGCTGGAGGGGAAATGGCAGTTGTAATTTCATGATTTTTTTCAACCTAAAAACTTTCAGCCTGGCCTTGAACACCACCAGGGATGGAGCATTCACAACTTCCCTGGGCAACCCATTCCAGTGCCTCACCACACTTACAGTAAAGAATTTCTTCCTCATATCCAATCTAAACTTCCCCTGTTGAAGTTTGAACCCCTTACCCCTTGTCCTGTCACCACAGCCCCTTATAAACAGTCCATCCCCAGCATCCCTGCAGGCCCCCTTCAGACACTGGAAGGCTGCTATGAGGTCTCCATGCAGTCTTCTCTTCTCCAGGCTCAACAGCCCCAACTTTCTCAACCGATCTTCAAACAGGAGGTGCTCCAGTCCCCTGATCATCCTCATGGCCCTCCTCTGGACTTGTTCCAACAGTTCCATGTCCTTTTTATGTTGAGGACACCAGAACTGCACACAATACGCCAAGTGAGGTCTCACAAGGGCAGAGGAGAGGGACAGGATCTCCTCCCTCGACCTGCTGGTCACGCTCCTTTAGATGCAGCCCAGGATACGGTTGGCTTTTTGGGCTGCAAGCGCACACTGAAGCAGGCTCATGTTAATTTTTTCATTGGCCAACACCCCCAAGTCCTTCTCTGCGGGGCTGCTCTGAATCTCTTCCCTGCCCAGCCTGTAGCTGTGTCTGGGATTGCCCTGACCCAGCTGTAGGACCATGTGCTTCTCAGGGTTAAACTTCATCAGGTTGGCATCAGCCCACCTCACAAGAGTGTTAAGGTCCTTCTGGATAGCATTCCTTCCCTCCAGGGTATCAATCAAACCACGCAACTTGGTGTCATCGGCAAACTTCCTGAGGGCACATTAAATCCCACTGATCATGTCACTGACAAAGATGTTGAACAAGACCGGTCCCAACACCCATCCCTGAGGGACACCACTTGTTACTGGTTTCCAGCTGGACATTGAGCCACTGAGCACAACTCTTTGCATGCAGCCATCCAGCCAGTTCTTTATCCACTGAATGGTGCACCTATCAAATTGATGTCTCTACAATTTAGAGACAAGGATTTCATGTGGGACAGCGTCAAAAGGTTTGCACAAGTCCAGGTAGATGACATCAACTTCTCTACCCCTGTCCATCAGTTCGGTAGCCCCATCATAGAAGGCCACCAGATTGGTCAGGCAGGATTTCCCCTTAGTGAAGCCATGCTGGTTGTCACCAACCACCTTGTTTTTCATGCGCCTTAGCATGCCTTCCAGGAGAATCCACTCCAAGCGGGTATACTTTCTATACCCATGCAGTTGAAGTAACTCAGGAATATAACACTGAAGAAAGATATTGGCTGTTTTGTGTATCAGTTGCATCAGCAGTGATACAGATGTGAGTTGAATAGGACTGATGCATTTTCTAGTTTCTTCTACTGAATAGCTATCAGAAATAACATATCTGAAACTGCCTTTTGAAATGAAGGCAATAAAAATGTCTGCCTATATTTTGGGAACAATACATTTAATTTAGGAAATACAGCCATGCAAGTTTAATGCGTCTACTCTGCAGAGTTTCAGCGTGCAGAACATGCTTATCTGCTTACACACTGAGCTTCTAAAGCAGAGCTAGTGAGAGAAGACAGAATAGCTTCATCAGTGCTTCTTGAATGTTACAGTTCCTGTATTCCATTTAAATTTTTCATAGTATATTTTATGTTTCCTCCTGCAGCACCACTCCCTCAAATGACATCAAGACTATGGTTACTTTTAAGACCATCTAAGAAATTACAAATATGACTTTACAAAAACATGGGTGACTGCTGCAGAAAAAATTATCCCCAACTTAGTTTCGAAGAACTGGGGAATTACAGACCAGTCAGTCTCACCTCTGTGTCTGGCAAAATCTTGGAGCAGATTTTTCTGGAAGGCATGCTAAGGCTTGAAAACATGATTCTCCTGGAAGGCATGCTAAGGCATACTAAGGCACATGAAAAACAAGGTGGTTGGTGACAACCAGCATGGCTTCACTAAGGGGAAATCCTGCCTGACCAATCTGGTGGCCTTCTATGATGGGGCTACCGAACTGATGGACAGGGGTAGAGAAGTTGATGTCATCTACCTGGACTTGTGCAAACCTTTTGACGCTGTCCCACATGAAATCCTTGTCTCTAAATTGTAGAGACATCAATTTGATAGGTGCACCATTCAGTGGATAAAGAACTGGCTGGATGGCCGCATGCAAAGAGTTGTGCTCAGTGGCTCAATGTCCAGCTGGAGACCAGTAACAAGTGGTGTCCCTCAGGGATGGGTGTTGGGACCGGTCTTGTTCAACATCTTTGTCGGTGACATGATCAGTGGGATTTAATGTGCCCTCAGGAAGTTTGCCGATGACACCAAGTTGCGTGGTTTGGTTGATACCCTGGAGGGAAGGAATGCTATCCAGAAGGACCTTGACACTCTTGTGAGGTGGGCTGATGCCAACCTGATGAAGTTTAACCCTGAGAAGCACATGGTCCTACAGCTGGGTCAGAGCAATCCCAGACACAGCTACAGGCTGGGCAAGGAAGAGATTCAGAGCAGCCCTGCAGAGAAGGACTTGGGGGTGTTGGCCAATGAAAAAATTAACATGAGCCTGCTTCAGTGTGCGCTTGCAGCCCAAAAAGCCAACCGTATCCTGGGCTGCATCTAAAGGAGCGTGACCAGCAGGTCGAGGGAGGAGATCCTGTCCCTCTCCTCTGCCCTTGTGAGACCTCACTTGGCGTATTGTGTGCAGTTCTGGTGTCCTCAACATAAAAAGGACATGGAACTGTTGGAACAAGTCCAGAGGAGGGCCACGAGGATGATCAGGGGACTGGAGCACCTCCTGTTTGAAGATCGGTTGAGAAAGTTGGGGCTGTTGAGCCTGGAGAAGAGAAGGCTGCGTGGAGACCTCATAGCAGCCTTCCAGTGTCTGAAGGGGGCCTGCAGGGATGCTGGGGATGGACTGTTTATAAGGGGCTGTGGTGACAGGACAAGGGGTAAGGGGTTCAAACTTCAACAGGGGAAGTTTAGATTGGATATGAGGAAGAAATTCTTTACTGTAAGTGTGGTGAGGCACTGGAATGGGTTGCCCAGGGAAGTTGTGAATGCTCCATCCCTGGTGGTGTTCAAGGCCAGGCTGGATAGAGCCTTGGGTGACATGGTTTAGTGTGAGGTGTCCCTGCCCACGGCAGGGGGGTTGGAACTAGATGATCTTAAGGTCTTTTCCAATTCTAACTTTTCTATGATTCTAACTGTTTGGAGCAACTTGTCAGTTCCAAGTCCCAAACCAGAACTGAGCTTGTTGTGCTCTTTGCCCAGTCTTCTCTGCCATGATTTTAAGATCCTTTGGGAAGGTGGCAACTGGAGTTTTACCCATTCTGCAGCCAGCTTAGATTATTGTTAGTTCCTCAATTTCTCTGCAACTAATTGTAGCAACAACGGCGAGCCCTTCCTCTTTATCTGAGTATCTGAGCGGGGACATCAGAGAGCGACTCTTCATCAGGGACCGTAGCAATAGGACGAGGAGTAATGGGTCCAAACTTAAAATATGAGAAGTTCAGGTTAGATAAAAAGTAGAAATTTTTTACTGGGAGCGTGGCGAGGCACTGGAATGGGTTGCCCAGGGAAGTTGTGAAAACTCCATCCCTGGCAGTGCTCAAGGCCAGGTTGGACAGAGCCTTGGGTGGCATGGTTTAGTGGGAGGTGCCCTTGCCTATGGCAGGGGGGTTGGAACTAGATGATCTTAAGGTCCTTTCCAACCCTGTAGCCATTCTATGATTCTATATCTATCCTGTTATGTAGAAACAAGACTAAACTGGAATAAAGGCAGCAGTGTGAGAGTGTGTGTCTGTTGTACTTAAGAAGTACTGCTTGCGAAAGCCACCAACTGTGATGAGGGTATTTGAGGTCTATGGTATGTTTTTTCACCATATTTCACCAGCATTTTTCCATTCATAATTTAGACTGAGTATGAGCATTTGGGTTTAAAATCATTTTACTTTTTTTTTTTTTTTCCGTTCCAAACATTGTGCTAGGAATTTCAGAATTATCCAGGAGAGCCACAGTGATTTCCTCTTCTTCAGTAAATTTGCCTTAACCCATTCTTGCAGAATCTCTGGAATTTCTGGCTTGCCTGAAATCTCCTTTTCTGTCTGTGGTGGTAGGTGCTTAACGTAATAAGTGAGATGTTTTACGTACCTGTTGTTTTGTTGGTACACTGTCCTGTACCTTTAAGAATAATGTCTCTCAGTCTCTCAATCACATAACATCCTGTGCAACCTGATGGAAGAACATGTTGTTGTGGTTTAAGCTGTAAACCTCACGCAGTCCGTTCACTCCCTTCTCTCTCCTTCTTCCCCCCAACTCTGATGGGGGGGGGGGGGATGGGGAGAAGAATCTAAAGAATGTAACTCCCACGGGTTGAGATAAGAACAGTCCAGTAACTGAGGTATAATACCAATCACTGCTGCTACCACCAATAATAATAATGACCAGGGAAATAAAAGGGAAGAGGATACAACCGCTCACCACCTGACCGAGCCGAGAGAGAGACTTCTGGGTTCCTGCCCCCAATTTTTTACTTCCTGGACATGACGTGCTGCGGCATGGAATACCACTTTGGTCAGTTTGGGTCAGGTGTCTGTTTCTGCTTCCTCCTGGCTTCCCCTCCTCCCTGGGAGAGCATGAAACTCAGAAAGTCCTTGGTTAGACCAAAACATTACCAAGCAGTAACTGAAAACACTGCTGTTATCAGCGCTGTTCCCAGGCCGAAAGTCAAAAACACAGCGCTGCACCAGCTACCAAGAAGGAGAAAAAAAATGACTGCTGCTGCTGAACCCAGGACATATGTCAAGGTTTGCACTGGTGCAGGACATGTAAATCCTGTAGTTTTGCCCCTTCACCAGTAATGTGAAAGTAGTTTTGTCGTCCATAAGGAAAAAGGGAAGGCAAGCGCATAGTTAATACACTGTAGTGCCATTGAGACCCTAGTAGATTGGGAAGTATGTAGATGCCTAACTTACAGATTGCCTCTATGTCTGGGAGGTTGAAATCTATCACTTGATAATTCCCATTCTCTAGCAAACTCTATTCCCTTTAGAAGTAATCACCAACATGTGACTTCCTGTAGATTTAAAAAAAAAATACAATTTTCATCCTTTTATAGTAGGTGCTCTGAGCTTAATTTAGCAGATCATTCTTCCTGGACATGCAAGTCTCCCCAAACTATCATAAACTCTAATTATTGCCATCTATTATCCCTATGTTTTCATTGAAATTTCCTTTACTACAGTTGTTATAATTGCACTGTACATATAGCTGCAAGATTATGGTCCTTATTGCTCTCTATGGACCATGCAATTGCCACTCACTGCATTTACTTTCAAGGAGACATCTGTGAGTGATATAGCCACCTCTCTCCAGAGTCAGCATACTTTGTCATTAAGAGTCTCAGGGTTGATTTGCAACGTAGTAGTAGTGAAATCACTCTGAGCAATATGCTCTATTATTACTTACATGGGTTTATTCCTATAAAATGGCTCAATGTTATTTTTAGTGGTTATTCTAAGGACACCAGTGTATTAAAGTGATAGCAAATTTGTCGTCATCATCATCATACTCCCTTGGATTATAGTATTCTGTCAGACATTAGGAGTCTTGTAGGGGAGAGACTGTCTTTTAGAGAAGACTGGTCTATTACTTCTGTGTGCACAGAAACATCATAAAGACTCAGAAAAAACAACACCACTTCCCTCAAGCTTATGTAAATTTTCCTATGGTATTAATCTCGGGATTTGAATCCAGGTTTTACAGTTTTTTTTTTCTGAAGAATTAAAAAAGGAACAAAATTCTTTGATGTATGTAAGTTGTAGGAACATATAATATAGTAATGAAACTATTATAGGAACATGGTGATACTTCCTTTACTGTTGTCTGGTTATCTTTTTGTAACTACATAGTCTATTTACAAAAATGTTTTCTTGGGAAACCTGTTAGAGATGACAAATGCAGAAGAAGTCCAGAAGGTCAGCTCTTGTACCTTGAGAAGCTTCAGGATCAACTATAGCTGCTGAAGATTTATTCCAATATGCACACACTGGTGAAAAAGATGAACATTTCTCTCCTTTTAGCTTATGTCCCATGAAACCTTCATCCACAGTGATTGTTTCAGTCTAGTGAGAAATTACTGCCCCATTGAATTCAACAGATCTGCCACCAACCTTAGTAAATATCTTTTCCCCCAAATATTCCTATGCAGTCAGCAAGATCTTTAACTGCAGTACTTGTTAGGCACACTTAACACTTACAATGGTATTTTAATGTTTGTAAAGCAATTTGTACATCAAAGACACATAACTGCAACATACAGCTTTATTTTGTGTTATTAGTTACGATAGTTGTATATTTTACACTTAAAAAAGGACAATACCAAATAATTCCCTTAATTCTTAATATTCAAGTGTTTTCCAATAACTAGTACTGTCTCCTGTTTCAAAATAGAGTTTTGCCTTTGTAATTACTTATAAATCACCCATGTGTAATCTATATGTATTTGTTCATCTAAGTTTTTTGTGGTGTACAGCCATTTGTTGGCTAAGACATCTCTGGATGGAAGATAAATCTTGCTGCTATATTAGAAGAAATAGCCCAGGAAAT
The DNA here is from genome assembly GCA_017639245.1 of Myiopsitta monachus. NCBI lineage: Eukaryota > Metazoa > Chordata > Aves > Psittaciformes > Psittacidae > Myiopsitta > Myiopsitta monachus. The sequence continues at coordinate 15,709,725 of CM029923.1, read as the reverse complement.
AAGTCTACTCGTACTATATTGATTTTAGCAACATGAAATGAAAATTATTTTTACATTTAAATAGGATTTAATATTATTTCTTTGTGCAGTAATTGATTTAATATTATTAGGTTGTTCTTGGAACAGTTCAATTATTAAGTAAATAAGATTGTAAATTATGAAAATAAGATACCATTAAAAGGAAATATCTATTTGTTCAGATAGTGGTGGAATGTATGATAAAAAGCCCAACTTTTCCAAATCCATCTATTATTAATAAAATGGGTTTATTTACTTTTCTTAGAGGAAAAGGGCTATATAAACAGCCCTTAAAATGCTCAACATTTAGACTTTATCTTAGGAGTCACATTAATATTTTTATTTTAAATAGTGTTCATTATGTCACTTCATGTAATTAATTGAAAAACATTTCCCTAGATGCTTCATGACTTCTTTGGTATTAATTCCATCTCTGTTATTAAAGCATTGAAAATAAAGGCTCCATTGTAGCAAGTGTCACAGAAAAGATGAAACTACTAGTTCTTCAGTAAGTATTGTGATATTTAAATGGATATGGACATTAAATTAAGACAATAAATTTCAACTGAGATCCCAAAAGCATAAGATACTAATAACAACTAAGGTTAGGTTCTGTATTCTATTTTATAGCTTCATTCTTTACACATTATCTTTGTTTTTTTTCTCCATTCTATTACTTTTACAACAGACAAAATATTATTGGTAGGGATTAGCTTTGGTTTGAATTAAGTTAGGATAATAAGTCTTATATTTAGTAAACTGGGTAAATACTCTTTTCAGTATGGAGTTGAGGCTTGACTGTTACCAGATGCTATAATGTATGCTATTACTCATAGGAAGTGGTATCCTGGGTCTTGCTTTTTGTGTGTAATAGAAAAGATGGCATTAAAGCATTTCTGTGCTTAGCCTGCCCCAGGCCATTAGTTGTGCCAGCTGGGGCATCCAGAGGTGGTTCCTACAGGTACCACAACAATACATGAACAAGGATATCTACTGTTGAGACTGAGTGATGTTAGTGTCTAAGGAAGTAGTGTGAGCTCTGCACTGACAATGAGCATGTGCACCATAGGGGGTTCTTAGGTTCAGCATCAATGTACATGCAAGCATCCACTCTATTTTGGTAGATTTGTGCTTGGGTCAGTGTAAAGCTAACCTTAACTAATGACAGTATGATGGTTTGAGTTTGCAATTGTGAACTTTATGAAAACCTTTCTATATCAAGAAAGTTATGAACCTTTTTTTAAAGCAAAACCAAACATTTAAATCCAAAGTGAGACCGAAGTTATAACTCTTGGAAACCTTAATCAAGGTTAGCATGTCCAGGGTTTTCTAATTTAATGCTTTAGTACATTCTTGAGTCATAACCATAGAGTACCAATAGATTAATTAGTCCTATTAATAGATACAGATATCTGTATCTATCTGTATCTATCTTTGGACTCGTCCTACTACTACAGTCCCTAATGAAAAGGGGTAACAGGTTCAAACTTAAACAGGGGAAGTTTAGAGTAGATACTAGGAAGAAGCTTTTTACTGTGAAGGTAGTGAGGCACTGGAGCTGGGTTGTCCAAGGAAATTGTGACTGCTCCTACCCTGGCAGTGTTCAAGGCTGGGTTGGACGTAGTCTTGGGCAACATGGTCTAGTGTGAGGCATCCTTGCTCATGGCAGCAGTGATGGAACTAGAGGATCTTAAGGTCCTTTCCAACCCTAACTCTTCTATGATTGTGTATGCTGCATAGGTGATTTGGTCAGCCTTGCATCTGAACCTCTGTTATTTTTGTCTTGTCACAGAGAAGTGTCAAGTTCACTTCTATTAAGTGGTACAAAAAGGTATGTAGCAGTATGATTTGGCACTCACTAGCTGAGCTCTGATGTTAGTGGCTTGGAAGATATAAGGAAGCAGAGGAGACCTAATGTCTCTCCAAATCTTTCTTTGCTCTTTATTCTTTGTAATGCCCTTCCTTTTGTCTGTTTTGATCATTATGTACAAACAAAGAAAAATGCACTCTAACATCATATGCAGTGATATGAAACATTTAAAAGTTTAGAGAGAAAAATTTTATGCTCTTGATAGCGACAACAAATTTAACATATAGCAATATTATATTGTAATGCAGGTAAAACAAACCACCCAAACAAAACCTATAACCACCACCAAGAAAACTTCTTTGGTTGTGACCACACTTGACTATAGAATCAAATCCAAATTTTGTTAGACATGGGGAATCTTTTGATAAAACATATTTACAATAATTCCTGCCAGAGCTGACAGTTACAGAATGCGCAGCTGTGCATCAGATTTCACTGTCTGTGAAGCATTTCCTGTATTGGAGTTCACGTTTTTCAGCAAACTTTATCCTACTTAGATTCTCTGAACCAAGTAGTGAAGTAGAACTAATTGATACTAGGTTCAGAAAAATTAACTGATACGATTTTTCTCTTATGGACTTGTTGGGAATGTTTGGGAGGTTCAGTTGACTCAAATTTGACTTGGCTGCTTCGATAAACAATTGCACATGTAATTTTAAACTCCAGTTTCTCAGGAAACCTATTCTTATGTCTTCTTTTTCCTAGCTATAAAATATAATTTATAGCTATTTACATGCTATTCTCAGAGAACACTTGAATACTTCCAATAGATTCCTTACCAGATTTATATAATGAATGTCACTAAATGCACAACTTGTTGCCTGACAAATCCAAAATACTGTGTTTTCATGGATTAGAACTTTATTTGAACTCTAAAAATGTAATTTTAGTAATATTAATTTATAACCTCACAAGTGTTTTTCCTCAAAGCACAGGTAGAGTCATTTGAGATATTCTTTAAACAAATCTTCCATGGTCTAGGGAAGTAAAGCTCTATTCTCCTTGTTCTAATTATGAATTTAAATGGAAAAGTAGTTCAAGAGTTGACATGTTCAATAGCACCTGAAAATCTCTTGTCATGTATGGAATGTATGCATACAGAAAATGTTTGGAACTGCAAGTACATTCAGAGATAAATATATTGCAAGCTCTAATTTGGATAAATGATTCTTAAAGGAGACTGCTGGGAAATGTGCAGACAGCTAAAACAAGAGGCATGTAGATCATGTGTCATGTAGGTATCACTATCGTATTCACACAATACCATTTATATATCATATAGCAGTTTGTGCTTTTTCTCTCAGGGTGTACATTTTCCATTTTATCTCACATTTTTCATTTTATCAATGATATATCTATAGAAGCATTAATTTTTGCCCTTGATGTCCCTAGGCAGATTTAATTCTGGAAGGGCTTTAGCTTTCCTAACCTGAACCCTGGCTGCTCAGACAATGAATCTGCATTCTTCCCAGGCTGCTGGTTCTTGTATCCAGTCTCTGTAGGCTTCCTTTTTGTGTTGGGAGTTTGTCCAGGAGCTGATTGTTCATCAACAAGCATCCACCACCAATCATTGCTGTTCACGGTCTCATCCAAGTTTGTGTGGTAATTTTATTTTTTTTCATTGTTTCTGGGTAGAATGATGCATTTGATGTCTTGAGTATTGTGGTTTTGTCCTGTCTTTCTACAGCTAGCATTCTGGTTTACTTGCCAGGTTCATTGTAGGTCATCATTAGAACATTTCAGTTTAAGATATATAGGCATGAATTTGGATATTTAAAAGAACACACCCTTAACAGTATAAATATGGAGCTTCCATTTGTTTCTCACAATCAGACTTTGTTTTCAAGTTGTTTGACAAATTTCGACTCTTATTTTCTACTGCAGCATGCAGTAGTGTTCGTGTTGGACTTAGCAAAAAAACAGGTAAAGCAATAAAGTTAGGTACGTGCATTACATTATGTTAAAATATAATTAAAAATATGACTGACACATTTGCATTTTTCTGCAGAGAATTTTCTGAAGGTTCCCTGTTTTAATCACTTATGTCTGCAGTTCTCAAGCATGAAAGTTTTTACAATATTTTTCTCTGAAGTTATCTAATTTTCTTCCTTCTAAAGAAAGATAAGTGCAAAAGTTATGCTGTTTAGCATGTCATAATATTCTCCAGCAGTACAGAAACAATCTGTCATACAGACTGTCAATATTCCTAGCTCTGAAGGAACTTACTATGCATTCCTTTTATTTGAGACTTTATTGATCTTTTGTCATTTCCAGAGACTGAATCTGATGTCTTCTAACAAAATGTGATTTGCTGGAATAAGCAAGCAGTTAAGTTCTGATAAGAAGAATTCTAGGAAATGGCCACTCCTCCTGCATATGAGTTACAGAGGCTGACTCTTCTTCGTTGATGTCTGCTTTGTATGCACTTTCTGATGCTCACAGCCCTTATTAGCACTGTGCCTTTAATTAAAAATAACTCGATTTTTACTTATTAGGCTCAGTGTTAGCAAGCTCATTAATTGGAATTCTCAAAGTTCTGATAGGAATTAGTCATCTAATGTCCAGTGAATTTTAATGATATTTTGATACATGCTTGAAGCCATAAACTATTTCCAAAAAATACTGTTAACGTATGTAGCTTTGTATATGTGTCAAGTGTGCAAGTTCTTTGTGCTGCTTAGGGATAAATTGCTTTAAGGAAACTGGATTTTCAGAAGTGATAGTGTCCTGGTAGTCCAAAGAATTTGTAAATTATTGGTTTGTAGGAAAATGGAGGTATTTAGTCTAATAACTGAGGCAGTGCATGCCTTTGACACCTGCCTAACAGCCTTGTACGAAACAGGTAAAACCCACACCGCTGGATTTTTTTTTTTTTACATCAACAAGCTGCCACAGAACATGCAGAATCTTTTCTTTGTATCCCTCCTTGCAGTACTAAACTCATCTGTGCACTTTTTCGATATTAACTTGTATGCATGCTCTAAAGAGAAGGAAGGCATGTTATGTAGCATGCTGCTTCACACTTCTGCATGCAGCTCTGAGTGACTAGGCCAAGTTCTGGACAAAGCATTTTTTCCTGTAATTCATACATACTTTCAATTTTGTTTCTGAAATAGATCTGGTAAACTACCCTGAAGGAGAACCTATTCTGATGGTGTCTGTCTGTTTATTATTGTGCTTTCAGAGTGATTAATAGGAGTATTGTTGATACAACAAAAATATTTCACCTGACGTGAAAAAGTTAGTTACGTTTGTTCATGGTTAGAAACAAGCTTGTTCCTGGTGAACTTTTTCTGCTAATGAGGTGTCATAGGAACAAAAAATAAGAAAACAGTAAGGAGGGGTTTACCATTTTGTTTCCCTGAAAGAAGTAAAAGTGGGAGATGGCTGATAAGTCTTGAAAGTGGTACAGTTGAGATGGTATTATAAAGCTGAAAAAAGGCAAAGTACAAGTAATGAAAGTGTGCAATTTACTGCCATAGTCTAGTCTGAAGACCCAAATATTAAAGACTGCTTTATAAAAATAGAGAAAAGGTAAAATATTTTTATTCTCATATTCATTGTTTTGAGGATTTAAGTGCAATTAAAAAAACATTTTCACAGAAAAATTCCCACTGCTTTCTGTAAAGCACTACAGTGTGTCAAAACACTCTTGATTTATTTAGGTAAAAGAATATTGTGCAAGTTTTCTGTTTGCCCTGAACACAAGTCTTAACAAATGACAAGAACATTTACATTATGTTTTTGTCCATTAGGGGTTTTTATTAATTGGATTACTGTGTTTTATTTCATGGCTACTTTTATTTTAGCCCTTTTCACGTTTCTTTAGCATTATTACATTCATTTGTAGTGACTCTTGTTTTACATTACATTTGTATTGCCTGTTTGTCATTTAGCATGAAACACCTTGAATTATTGGAAATGGCAACCTACCGTGAGGACTCAGGAATCAATATGATTAGACTAAAGCCCGTTTATTGATGGCGCAGTTACAGTTCATATACTTCAGGCTTACAGCTCTAACACTGCATGTCTTTCTACGATTGGTTACATAAACTTAGCAACAGGCATACTATTGGTTAACATGTTTCGTGAGAACCTAATGTGTGGTTTTTATAAGCAAGCAAGATTTACAGCCCAATTTAGCAACCTCCTTATCTTAGCTCCTTCTTGTCTTCCAGGCCTACATTCTTGTTTCATCAACTATCCGGGAGTTACTTCTTTTCCATGGTTGGCAGCGCAGAGGTAATCAGGAGTTACCCCTGCTACATGGACAACTGCACATAATTGTTTTCATTCAGAGCAGGCCTATGTCCATTCTCTAACAAGAAATCATCCACAGCAACCAGCTGGTTTCTCTGCTAGATTTTCATTGGTTCTCTTCCATATCTAACATTCTTGCCTCTTGCAAAAATGTTAAATGTCTAACAGTAGAAATAGAGAGATCATTAATCCTCATCTGTTTGTAATTGCCACAGAGCACACTGTAATTGATTATAGGGTTTGACTTCATGTTAGTTATTAATCTAAGATTAAAGACACCCAGTTTTGCACTGGGGTTCAAATTCAAGACTCAGTCTACTTAGTGAATGTGCAAGCCCACTGCTGTTTTCATTTATCGCTGTGAGAAGCATCTTCAAATTTGGAAGAAATCTTACCATCTTAATTTTCTCCATAAAATTGCAGAGGATAGAGGAGACCTCAGGAGGTCATTTAATCTCTGTATGTCACTTGTTCAGGCTTAGCCTCTAGTCATCTCTTCTTTCATCCTGTAGCCATTGCTTTTATCTCTGTAAGATCTCGGCAGATATTTAAGGCTAAATCTAGGATCCATTTTTGTGTGATGTGTGAGACAACTCCTTTTGTAAACACAAAGGATCCCAGTGAAGAAGAATGCAAAACGTTGAGCTGTTGCCGCTTTCTAAATTGAAAATTCATGACATGACATTCTCCCATGTAAAATAAAAAGGAAGCATGAATTTCTGTATTGTTTCTATTTATTTTTTTCCAGTTAACGCTCATGAAAAATCTAGACTTAGTACAAAATACAGTTGCTAATAGGGATACAGTGTGTTTGCCCAGGAAAACATTCTGTTTGGGAGGGGCAGTGGAGCCTGTGGTCATTTCTTATAGATAAGTTTATTGATTTAGAAGCATAAGACAAAACCCTGATTAATAAGAACTGATTATTTTGTGGGGGTAAGTGCTATGGAACACTTCTGACCTCATCAATAAATGTTCAGATGCTGTCTTCACTGTATTTCCCTTTTACATTTAATTTTATACAGTTAGGGCCAACAGCTATTCCTTTAGGCTTCTCTGGGACCACAGATAGCAGTGGTAACATAAAAATTAATAGCTACTATTCATTATGTTATGTATTACCACATTTCCCAAGTTATTATTTACTTACTGTTGTAAAGCAAGTATGAGTTTTCCTGGTGTATTTCTGCAGATTACTTGATGAGATTTAAGCATTATCACTTCCAATAAAAAAACATGTTTACTTCAGGCAAACTGCAGTAGGAGGAGGAAAATCAGCTATGACTTGATTAAATTTTGAGATAAAAAGTTGAAATCTGATTGAGGGGCCAACTTGAGGAATCACAGCACACAGAAAGATTTGATCAGATTTTTTACATGAGTGTTATTCATCGAAAAGTGATTTTAAAAATCCTCCTTTTCAGAGGTTTTAAGAGGTTTTCATGATAAAGAAAAAGAAAATACTGTCCCCTCATTGTCCCCCAAAACCAGAAATAATCTGTGGGTCTTTACTGTCAAGCCTACTGTCACTCTCTGGGGCAGGTACAGCTCATCCAGTGTAAATACTGTCCTCAGTGAGTTCTGAATTGAATGTGTAAAGGTATCCTGTCCCTGTCTACATTTTCAGTCATCTTGTCTTTGCTTCGTAACGGTGATTGAGAAGCCACTCCTGTTGCAGGTAGAACTAACATATAGCACTAATACACTTACTCAGATTTGAAGTTAATAATAACAATAATAATAAACCCAAACAAATAACCAACAAACAATAAAAAAGGCAAACCAGCCAAAACAAGAAACCCCACCCAAATAAAAATAATTAAAGCAATTTAAGATTACTGTTGATCTTGTAAGTAATAAGAATTACAGGGAAGAGGATAACAATTTAAATGGCTCAAGAAGTGAATGCAGCAATTTGCCACAGGAATTGCAGTGAGAAGTTAAGTAGCACACCCCCGCCCTCCCCCCCGAAAGTCATACACCATATTGCCAAACCAGGGAAATGCAGTTTAATTTCTTCAGTGAAGAGGTGGGGGCAGGTCGACTACAATGCCTGCTTAGTTACATCCCTGGTGGTCTTTAAAGTTAGGAACATGATTCTGATTTTGAAGTAATTAAGAACTGATAAAAAGGTGTGGGTTTTTGCTTGTTGGGGAGGGTGGTGGGTTTTCTTTGGGGTTTTTTTGCAGGAGGGGTTTCGTTGGGGTGGTTTTGGTTTTGTTTTTATAGCACAGACTGGCAGTCAAGAAAACCTGGAGGAAGCTCGTGTGTCAGCTCAAGTGGAGTTCTTTTGACCTCTATGAAGCTGTGAGTTCATCTTTAAGAGGGGCTCTACAAATGTTCACATGTAACCTCTCTTCCCAGGCTTTGTGTTTGCCCATGCCTGGAATGTAGAGAAAGCAGTGAGAATGAGTGCTTGATAGCAAATACTTGAGAAATGAAGAGAGATGGTGTTTTCCATCCCTTACTTAAGTAAGGGATAGAGCTCAGCAAGTAAAAACCATTTGATTTTTCTATTGTTACAACTTGTCTTGACACAGTGAAGGATTTTTTTGGAACTTCATTGCATGTTTTGCAAGAATTACAACAGTGTGTAAGGCACAGAGTTCTGTAATTTTTTTGTGATAACTACAGAGTCTATCTTATCATTTCTGTTGCTTTGTACAGTCTCCTGATTAGGCTCTTCAGCCGTCTGCTATAGAATCACAATGTATGGAAATGTCAGCAGAAAGAAGGGTGTTCGTTTTGGCATGTTTATGATTACAAATACGTGTTTGAGTCCAAAGTGGTCTTTTGCACAGCGAATTAAAAAAAAAAATGTTCCCTAATGAATAAGAAACAAACCATTAAAGCATTAAATTAAATTTTCATACTTTGTCATGGTTGGTGTTCTTCATAAAAGGTGAAGAGGAGCATGCAGCTGGGAATATCCTGTATGATTTGTCAGGCTGAGAAAACATAGTTTATCCACTGCTACTTCTGCTGTTCCTGGGTGCAACACCACTAAACATACTAAATGAAGTAGTTTGTATTCAGAGTACTTGGAGTTCAGTCCAAGGTAGTCAGCTAAGCTCTTTCTTCTTGTGGGAAGACAGAGGATATCCTTGGAGCACAGTATGAGAATTGTGATAGCATTGCTTAAGCATGGAAACTTCCTCAAAAGAGGCTTTTTCCCTTTTTACCAAAGAGAAAGGAGTACCCTTGTGAAAACCTACTCAGCTAATGTGAAAAGGAAAAAAGTTTTATTCAAATGTATTAAGCAACAATATCAAAACCAGATTTGGGGGGGGGGGGGGAGGGGAGGGAGGGAGAATATCTATGCAGTAGTTTGCCCTGTGCCTTCAATTGGGATCTGACTGGTTTCATAATAATACAACTTCATAGGTGATAGATCCTAATTTCAGCAAAAGTCTTGATATCTGTTATCCCTTTACTTAATTGTCAGTTTTACTTTTTATTGACACTTCTCCTTGCTGGTCAATATTATATCTAATATTTTTGGTAGCATACTTTTTTGAGCAATTCTGTGCTTTCTGTATGAGCCATTATCTATTCAGAGCTTAATCTGTTTCTCTTAGAATGCAGAAAAATAATAGACTGAAAATTCATGCATGCCTTATCAGTACAGTTTTACAGTCACGGGAAGGACTAAGTCTCCTTAATAGAACTTCTGTTAGTTAATGTTTGAAATGGTAGTTGCTAAAAAGGCTGCAGATAATTTGATTGTATGAGAATGGCCACTATCTGTATGGGTGTACTGTGTGATACAGGGTAAGAAAAGGAGAGAGAAAAAAGAAAATGAAGCAGAGAGCGTAAACGGAAGAAATCTGTGACCAGATAGGTCTTATTATGCATCAAGTTTGCCCCCTATGGAAACTTGGAATACAAGTGAATATAAAAGGTTTTAAAAACTGTGACTCTAAACCAATAAATGTTTCTGAGTTTTATAACTATAATAAGTAACATTAGCACAGCGATTTTTATTTTTTGTAGTAAGTGGTTTAATGGTTCTAAATCCTGCTTGCAGTAGAGGCACCAAATCCTGTGTGTGTTTGACATAAACGTGTTACAGGAATTAGGTTGGTTTAAGCAGTAATAGTCAAAAACAGGAGCAATGGCAAAGGTGAATCAGAGCTTCTTGTTCTCTTCATAGGCCTGCACAGATTTGCAGCCAGGCAGCTGAGGTATCAATCTAGAAATAGTTCTCTTATACATAGATTCCTGACCAGCAAAACTCATACCTAATCAGCCCTGCTGAAGCTTTTCTTTTTTTTTTAGTCATAAAGTGATTGCTGCTTTGTGTAGTGACATGGGTATAGTTGTTGTTTATAGTATGTAATTTTTCAGTTTGGAACACAAAGTAGCCCAAGCACTGGAGTTTTTTACTTGTTTGTCTAAGTCATTTGCTGTTTATTTTTTGGCCTAAGTCAGAGGGTTTTTTTGCATGCTATTTTTAGCTTTCTTAATACTGGATATTATTTTAAATGGAGCCTAGATTTCAAAGCAATCTAAGTGTGTGCTTAATGGCTGATTTTTGAAATTCCTCATAGAATCATCATAGAAGAGTGGGATATTAGATATCCCTTTTCAAAATTTACGTTATAATCATGACATTAGAAATCTGGCTCTAGGTTTTTAATTGTCAAGGCATATAATTTGCATTCCCTGTGACTCAAAAAGAACCTTCGCTGAAATAAAGACCTTCTGTGATTATTTTCTTCACACTATAGAAATGGCTTCTAATCTATGATTGTACACCTTAAAATGAGAAAGATCTAATTATGAAAATATAATGAAATGCACTTTTATTACAGATTTGATGAAAGAATGCTATAAAATATATCTTTGTATAGGAAAGATTTATGTAAACCATTTAATGGTCTATTGTCAAGATTTAATGTTCCCTTTTGTTAAATGTCTTGAAGAAATTTTCTGTTCCAGATTTCTTTTTGTAAGTTTCATGAGCCTTACTAAATGCTGAATCACCAGAGACAGAACCTTTAATCCATTTTATTGCCCTCTGAAATAAGACTTTTTTTAATTTGTAACATAGGTAATGATAGAGAGAGATGAATCCCAAAATTTGCAACCCTGACCTCATAAATGAAGTACACATTCTTGTGTGTTGACATAGTACCTATAAAGGTGTGACTTTCAGGAAGGTGTATTGCTATTATTTAAATAGTTCCTGAGTTGGAACTCTGTGGAAATGTGGTGTTGCTGTTTTGTGAATTTTTATGTATGCCATACCGTAATAGTTTATATGCATAATATTAACAGAGGAGTAGAATGATATACAGGGTGTTTCTGTCTGGAAAATAAATAAATAAATTATGCTGGGCTGTAGCTCATCATCGTTTGCATTTTGCTTTCAAAATGAGACCAAGATCCTGAGGTGTTTTTGAAAAATGCTCATTGCCTTTTGCATTCCCGAGCAGTGGTGTGGTACGTTGTCTGAGTGCCCATGAAATATTTGGGAAAAGTGGGTGATTGAACTGTGAAAGTTACTGAGAAAAATCCATAGTAGTTAATCTGACTTGCATTTTGTGCCAGGATATGAAAACATTAATGTCTGGTTTCATTCGTAACTTAAGCATGAATTGCTTTAATCCGAATATGAAAGAAACAAAAAAAAAAAAAGTAGTGACTTTGACATTACTTAAACAACTGAAACATAATTTCAGTCATGAAACACCATTAAAAAAAAGTAGCACTCGGAGTTTTTTCAGTAACAGTAAAACAATATTCTTATTTCATAGGTGAAAATGCCCTAAGGCCTCTAGTTTCTATGAACAGAAGTAAACAGAAAATGGTAATTTAAAATTACAATTTCCTGATTAGATACAACACAAACTAATTATAAAAGTCCTGGGTTTGTGTTCATTTAGCCTTTCATCAACTACAAGAACAAGTTTATTGCATGATCTGCTGCAGAACCAGAAGTCTATCCTTCATTTGAGTGGTGATACTGCCTTTTGACAGGGGTCAAATTTACTGGTTGTCCTACAGTGAAACCACTTTAAAAGGATCTGAGAACACAAAAGTAATGTAAACAAGTCAGTTTTCCAGCAAAATTTGATGCATAATTCTTCTTATGTGACTAGTTTGGCTGACTGCATGAATACTACCTACGTAAAAAAGAGTTAAAGTCTTAATTAATGAAGTAGTAAAACCTTATTCCATAGAAGCACAAAATCTTTTCTGCCTTTTTTAATTGCTACTTGAGTTACACTTTTGTTATAGTTCAGTGTGATTCAGTCCTCTCAAAACTCAATGTTAATCAGTTTTTCTGTTGATGACTTGGGTTTTGGATCAGTACTTGAATGAACATACCTTTGGGGTCCAGCTGAGCATTATATCAGTTTGATGGAAATTCATCAGAGTTAATGAAAATTTGGTTACCTCAGCCTAGAAGAATTACTTCCCCAGAATAACTTGGCTGAGTAAGGAAATGAGGTCTGAACAGGAAGTATAAATAAGGATATTCCTCATAACAAATATATTTCCAAATTACAGGTGGATAATATGCAAAGGCTTCTCTACACAGGTGCTTTTAATAGTTTAAAGGAGAAAAATGTACAAAACATAATTTATTCATATTCCTACATATGGAAACTGGGAATGGAAAACCCTCAGTTTTTATAACTCGAAATAGTTTTCATAATTTTATCCTTAATTTTGTAGGTGGAAAATCCAGTATAAATCTACTTATTTCTGCAATACAGTTAAGGTGCTAATTTTTCCAATAATTAAAATGAAGACTAAGGAAAGACAAGAACCATTTTACATGGAGGGAGAGATAAGATGTTGGTGTCATGGGTTCAGCAGCAGCAGTCATTTTTCTCCTTCTTGGTAGCTGGTGCAGCACTGTGGTTTTGATTTTGGGCCTGGGAACAGCGCTGGTAACACCAGTGTTTTCAGTTACTGCTTAGTAATGTTGTGGTCTGGCCAAGGACTTTCTGAGTTTCATGCTCTCCCAGGGAGGAGGGGAAGCCGGGAGGAAGCAGAGACAGGACACCTGACCCAAACTGACCAAAGAGGTTATTCCATACCACAGCACATCATGCCTCAGATGTAAAAACGGAGAGCAGAGACCTGGAAGGGTGGGGGGGCTCACTGCTGGGGGGTAGTGGCTGGGTGGGCTTGGTATTGGGTGGTGAGCAGTTGTATTCTCTTTGCTTGTATTTCTCTTGTATTATTATTGGTGGTAACAGTAGTGATTTGTGTTCTATCTTAGTTACTAAACTGTTCTTATCTCAATCTGTGCAAGTTGCATTTTTTTGATTCTCCTTCCCATTCCTCCGGGAGCAAAGGGAAGAAAGAGGGGGGAGTGAGTGAGCGACTGCGTGGCTGATTTACAGCTTAAAACATGACAGTTGGTTAAGCTGCTAAAATGTGAAGTAATTTTAAAAGCTTTGAGCTGAAAGCATCTTGATTTGACCCCCTTCCTCCCCCTTCACCCCCCCAAATATAATAGGTGAGCTTTTTCTGGTTTGACAAAATGAGCAATACCACTCAATACCCAACTCTGTACCAGAAATCAAAATATCACTTAAATGAGTACAGCCCTAGTTGGAGATCAGGAATGTTGAGTAGGAAATAACACCTTATGCCATCTTCCCTCATGTCCACACTCCTGGTTCCTGACAAATAAGATGCCCTGCAGATCAGAAAATCTTTAGAGTTACTCTAAGCTGTACCTGCTTGTGACAGCCCCCAACAAACAGCTGGAGATGCTTATGGAAGAACAGTGCTCTTAGCTTATGTTAAATCTTTGACCTGAAGTTAGCGCTGGGAATCATATGCTGTTTTGATGTGAACAGGGTGTTTCTTTGTGCCATTTATATCATAACCAGCAGCTTGCAATGGCTTGACATAAAGCTTACATTGTAGGAACTGCGCAGAGAAAGCTGAATATGTCAGCATGTCTGACATTTTGTACTGATAAAAGTTGTTTCCTTTATGTGAACTTGAGGTGAGCTCTTAAGCACTTCCTTACACTGTAGAGCACCCTTGATTGGAATGACTTGAGAAAGACTGAGTGTAACCTGGCTTTTTCCAGGATTGCATGCTTACTTTGTGTTCTCTAATCCACGTCTTTTTATTATCTAAGATTTTTAAATTAAAGAAGAAAAATCCTCTAAAAAAAAAAAACCCAGGGAATTACTTCTGAGACAGCTTGATACCATGAGCTTTGTCCTTGACAGCAGCTGAGACTTTTTGGAGTCTGAAGACAAAATTACATGTAGCAAAGTATTTTAAAACATATGTTATTTCAAGGTAGACAGCTGCTCACTGCATGAGTCCTTCACTCACTGCTGTGTTTAAAAGTTAACTTTCACTACTTAAAGGCAAGAGGGTAAGGAAGATAACTTCAGAACATTGGGGGTTTTCCATTATTCTTTACGCTCTACCCAGTATTATCAGCGACCGTATTTTGACAGCAAGAAAATGATGGAAACTCAGCAGAATATAGCTGAGCTGAAGTTTAATCTCCAAGAAAACAATTCTTAGATTAATATCAATGCTACCCAAAAATAAAACTCCAAGGGCGTTATTTAGAACAAGAATGACCACTTATCTGGGATATAAAGCAGTTTCCTGTTTTAAACTGGAGTATTAACTTCACTCCTTTAGCATGCTTTTGTGAATTAGCTTGTTAAAGTACTTACATGAATGAGCCAAAATGACTGAAATGAGCTCTATGGAATGCTAGTGTTGTCATAATAATAACTAGCACATATTATCTCCATTTACAATTCTCGTTATAGAATTTAAGTCTGACAGTCTACTTGAATTTTCTTAACAAAAGCAGAGCAAGTTAGAATGCAGTGAAAGTAGGAGTTAGTAAGGGAAACTCACAATAGTAAGAGTGAAGGAACAGCTGAAAATATCCCTGGAGCAACAAAAAAAACCCAAAACCTAAATATACATTGTAAATATCACATACTTGTGTAAGTTACTATGCACTCTTATTAAATATTATGAAACTGCTTAGGTCAGCACTCTTTTCCTTCAAATCTACAGGATAAAAGTGATTGTATGAAAAAAAATTTGCTGCCCTTGTCTATAATGATGACCCTTGATATCTAAAGAGAAAGGCAGTTAAACCCCTGTTAGCCAGTGTTTCCTATACTATGTACAGCATTGTCAGCTGAATGTGCTTCACTTCTCTATGGTCAATTTGTTTTCTTAAAAAAAAAAAAAGAAAAAGAAAGAAAAAAAACAAACCAAAAACGAACCAAACACAACCAGAAAGAAAAACCCAAAAACTTAGTTGGTCCCAGTAAAATGATTTTCCTTTATATGCCATTTATAACATGGTTTCCATTGCATAGTCAGGAAGCATATTATCAAAGAGAGATTTAAAATAACAAAAAACCCCAAGAGTGCAGATAAGTGATCTTATCTAGTGCATAAATTTATGAAAATCTTGTTTATCTATTGCAGTAATGGGGCTTTTCAAAACCACAGTCACCATGCATTTTTTTTTAGAACATTGAGGGGTAGAGGAGGGTTCTTTCACTGCTAGCAAACATATAATTGTATTACCAAACCTGGGATTCTGTATTTGCTTTTGTATCATGTCTTGAAATGTGCTGAAGTTACACAGTCCGAGTTTTGGTTCATTATTTTACTTAGCTCTCCCTTTTCCTGAATTCACCTGGTTAAATCCTCACCTTAAAGGCTTTATTTCCTTCTCTTATCTGACTATTCAGACTGCTCCCACCTTAATAACTCCCTCATATACACCTTTGTGAGGAGGCTCAACCATATGAGCTGCTTTTCTTCCTTATAGACACTAGAATAGCAGTGTCTTTCTTTCAGAGTTAAATATGCTCAGATCTGGTTCACTTTACAGAAGTTAGTCTCTTTGTAGCAGAATTAATTCTGCAGTGAGGCAGGGAAGCAGCAGTTGAAATAAAAAATGAGATTTAAATATTCTTAAAACTTCACCTTCAGTTATTCATGAATTGTTTACTTGAAAATCTGCTAAATTGGAAAGTAATTTTTTTTTATATCACCTGATTGCATGACCAATCTTTTAGAAGTATATTCTTGTTTTGCTGAGAAATGTTGGATATTTGCAGGAGAACTTGTTCTACCTGTCTGTGATGTAAGTTGGGATAATTATTTTGTGCCCTTTTTGTTTTTTAACAAGCCTGCAGGTTTGGAAACAGTTAAAATATATGTGCTGTTACATTTCTTTGGTATTTTATGTAAAAGTAAGTTAAATGGTATTTGCACATTCTTAGCTTTTTATGCCTGGAGTACAAAAGTTGTCTACAAACTGCTGTGCTGGTTAAGAAGAAAATTCATGAAGTCAGCACAAAAGAAAACACCAAAAATTACTTCTTTTTCATTTACAGCTTCTGACTTACCAAGAGACTGTGAAATATTTTCTTTATAGAAATAATGAAAAAACATTACAGCTTTATCATCTCTGAAAGTGGAATTCCTGGATTGACAGTCAGGCCATTTGAATTTTGGAGGTGACAGACTAAATCCTCAGCTGAAAAAGTGTTTTCTCCAGTGTGCACAGCCTACTCAATAGCTGTAGATTTTCACTTTGAGAGAATGTATTTTCTCTGAGTATAAAAGATAGCATTAAAAATCTACCTTAAATCCCATTTTCCCTTGTCTTGCCGATAAGCGTTACTATTAATGTAAACAGTGGAAAAGGAACAGATGGCTTCTAAGGCAGGAAACCTTCAAACAGGCAACTTGTATTATAAATGCACTGGGGTTTTGCTAGCAGGAAAATGTTTGTTGTGGTTTTTGATAAAACATGGGGTTTTTTGCTAACTAAGTATTATCTGAAGGAAATGAATTAATTCTCAAGTATAGTAAAGGATTCTGTAGGCTATGGAATAACTCATGAGAAATTAAAATTTCTGGAATGTCCAAGGTAAAAGAAAAAATTCCATGTAACCCCCCTGTGTGTTTAGGACCTGAAGCTTTCACCCATTCACAGGTAAAAGAAGGATAAAGAGTTACAGATGGCTAGATGAAAGTGTACCTAATGTGGTGCCATAGGCTTTGAAAAAAAATAGATTTCTCAAAAATTGTAAAAAAGCCTTTGTATGAGTGTGAGGTCAATTGAACAAGTAAGATTTTCAGATAGTCTAAAAATTCTAGAACACTCTGTAAGCCTTTCCTTCCCTGCAATCAATAATTTTAATTGGTATCTCAGACAACTTCCTTACTGGGACCGAGAACTGCTATTTTAGCAATGCAACAACCTCCCAACTTCTGATCTTCGAAGCTGGCTTTTAAACTGCTTGTAAGGCATATATCATATTTCCATAAATTCTTTTGTTTAACAAACTGTACATATTTTGAAAGAAATTAAATAGAAGTTATAGCTACATATAAGTGTGAAACAAGCCAATTAGAACAAAGGAAACACAATGTTTCTCAAAAAAGTGGCATTTTGATTTTGGGAACCCACAGCATTTGATATGAGTGGAAATTAAGACAGACATCTGACATAATCAGAAAAATTAAATAGTCCTTTGCTATGTACTATGTACTTTGCTATGTAATATGTTTCAAAAGGTCATATCTACGCAAGTGGAAACTACGGACTTTGCCCTTTATGGCAGCTCTGTAGTGGATAGACACAGACTAAACTTTGTTTAGACTTTTGAATTCTGCATAGTTTAAAGCTGCAGGGTCTATCTGTATGTTAATATTTAGCCTATTCTAAAAAATATGACTGAAGAATATGTCGGAATGGAGGGTTACAGGCTCTTTAGGAAAGACAGGCCTGGCAGGCAGGGAGGGGGAGTTGCTATTTATGTTAGGGATAGGCTGGAGAGTATGGAACTCTGTCTCGGGACAAGTGAGCAGTCAGTAAAGAGTTTGTGGGTCAGGGTTAAAGGGAGAACAGCGATGGGAGACATTACTGTGGTGATCTGTTACAGACCACCTGATCAAGAGGATTCTGTGAATGAAGCACTCTATAGACAGGAACAGCCTCACTCTCCCAGGCTCTCATTCTCACGGGGGACTTCAACCACCCTGATACCTGCTGGAGGGATGGTACGGCCCGGCACAAGCAATCCAGGAGGTTCCTCAATTGTGTGGAAGACAACTTCCTTCTGCAAGTAATAGAGGAGCTGACAAGGAGAGGTGCCATGCTTGACCTCGTCCTCACCAACAGGGAAGGGCTGGTTGGAAATGTGACGCTCCAGGGCAGCCTTGGTTGCAGCGATCATGAGATGGTCGAATTTGAGTTCCTCAGGACAGTGAGAAGCGCGTACAGCAAGCTCACTGCCCTGGACTTCAAGAGAGCAGACTTTGGCCTCTTCAGAACCTGCTTAGTAAGGTTCCATGGGATACACAGCTCTAGAGGGCAGGGGAGCCCAAGACTGTTGGTTGATATTCAAGGATCACCTGCTGCAAGCTCAGGAGTGTTGTGTCCCAACGAGAAGGAAGTGCAGCAGGAGGGCCAGGAGACCTCCTTGGATGGATAAGGAGCTGCTGAGGAAACTTTGAAGTAAAAGAGAGGCTTATAAAAGGTGGAAGCAAGGACAGGCTGCCTGGAAAGAATACAGGGATGTTGTCCAGAAAGCTAGGGACCAGGTTAGGAAAGCTAAGGCCCACTTAGAATTAAACTTGGCTAGGGATGTGAAAAATAACAGGAAAGGATTCTATAGGTACATTGCAAATAAAAGGCAGGCTGGGGACAATGTGGGCCCCCTCCAGAAGCTATCAGGAGGAATGACTTCTTTGCCTCAGTCTTCACCAACAAATGCTCTGACCGCACCATACAAGTCTTGGAAGGCAGACACAGGGACTGTGAGAATGAAGAGCTTAGGCCCACTGTAGGAAAGGATCTGGCTCAAGACCATCTTAGGAATCTGAGCATACACAAGTCCATGGGACCTGATGAAATCCATCCGTGGGTCCTGAAGGAGCTGGCAAATGAAGTTGCTAAGCCACTGTCCATCATATTTGAAAAATCATGGCAGTCAGGTGATGTTCCCGATGACTGGAAAAAGGGAAATAAACCCCCCATTTTCATAAAGGGGAGAATGGATGACCCAGGGAACTACAGACCAGTCAGCCTCACCTCTGTGCCTGGAAAAATCTTGGAGCGGATTCTCCTGGAAGGCATGCTGAGGCACATGAAAAACAACAAGGTGGTTGATGAGAGCCAACATGGCTTCACTAAGGGAAATCCTACCTGACCAATTTGGTGGTCCTTTATGATGGGGCTACCGAACTGATGGATAGAGCAGTTGATGTCATCTACCTGGACTTGTGCAAACCTTTTGACGCTGTCCCACATGAAATCCTTGTCTCTAAGTTGGAGAGACATCAATTTGATAGGTGCAAAACTCGGTGGATAAAGAACTGGCTGGATGGCTGCACGTAAAGAGTTGTGCTCAGTGGCTCAGTGTCCAGCTGGAGACCAGGAATGAGTGGTGTCCCTCAGGGATCGGTGTTGGGATTGGTATTGTTCAACATCTTTGTCAGTGACGTGGTCAGTGGGATTTAATGTGCCCTCAGCAAGTTTGCCAATGACACCAAGCTGTGCGGTTTGGTTGACACCCTGGAGAGAAGGGATGCCATCCAGAGAAACCTTGACATGCTTGTGAGGTGGGCTGATGCCAACCTGATGAAGTTTAACCCTGACAAGTGCAAGGTCCTACAGCTGGGTCAGAGCAATTCCAGGCACAGCTACAGGCTGGGCAGGGAAGAGATTCAGAGCAGCCCTGTGGAGAAGGACTTGGGGGTGTTGGTGGATGGGAAAATGAACATGAGCCATCTGCAGTGTGTGCTCGCAGCCCAAAAAGCCAACTGTATCCTGGGCTGCATCTAAAGGAGTGTGACCAGCAGGTCGAGGGAGGTAATCCTGTCCCTTTTCTCTGCTCTCATGAGGCCTCACTTGGAGTATTGTGTGCAGTTCTGGTGTCCTCAACATAAAAAGGACATGGAACTGTTGGAACAAGTCCAGAGGAGGGCCACGAGGAGGATCAGGGGACTGGAGCACCTCCCTTATGAAGATAGGCTGAGAAAGTTGGGGCTGTTGAGCCTGGAGAAGAGAAGGCTGCATGGAGACCTCATAGCAGCCTTCCAATATCTCAAGGGGGGCTATAGGGATGCTGGGGAAGGACTCTTCATTAGGGGCTGTAGTGACAGGACAAGGGGTAAGGGGTTCAAACTTCAACAGGGGAAGTTTAGATTGAATATGAGGAAGAAATTCTTTACTGTAAGTGTGGTGAGGCACTGGAATGGGTTTCCGAGGGAAGTTGTGAATGCTCCATCGCTGGCAGTGATCAAGGCCTGGTTGAACAGAGCCTTGGGTGACATGGTTTAGTGTGAGGTGTCCCTGCCCAATGTAGGTGGGTTAGAACTAGATGATCTTAAGGTCCTTTCCAGCCCTAACTATTCTATGATTCTATGTTTTTAAGAACTAGTGAAAAAATAAGAGTCAAAATAGTGAATTTTAAGCAATGAAAGTAAAGATGTTTTTTCTAGGTTTTGTCTTTCTTCGTTATCAGAGTATTTACTCTCTTTTTCTTTAGGCATTTTAAACACCGATTTAACTTGATTAATGTCGTGGGTAAAGGGTGCCACTGTCGAGTATTTGCTTCTTATATAATTTCAATTAAGGAACCAAACACCCCAAAATAAGCAGGCACTGTTTAAACAAATCTATGAACTCTAAAAATTTCTGAAGAAGGTGACGTAAACTGCTCTCCAGTTAACCTTCCTCTCTCCCCCAAACCAATGTATCTCAAAAATTTTACCGTGTAAAATACCTTCAGGCATCTTTCAAAAATATAATATATAATACATTGAAAAATAATGCATTGAAGGGAACACTCCTCTGACCTTAAACTATATTATAATTTTGGTTGCATTTTTTTTGACCTGTCACTTTTGTAGGCTTATGTCCAAATCAAGTTGAATCACAATTTGCCTTACTAGTTAGGGTTTTTAGTTTCATTAGAGAGATTAGAGTTGACTTTGAGCTAGAAACCAACCGTATTCCGTCTCTTAAGTATTTGTTTTGATGGCATGTTATATCACTCCTGTGCACTGCATTTTTCTCTGCTTCTGTCCTCCAGTTCCCAAGAATATCAGCTTTAAAGAAACATCTTTTTACTAAAAACTTCCATCATTCTGTAGTTGTTCAGTCACTTCCTGTTTGTCATTCATTTTGTTCCACTGAGAATAACTATTACTTTTCAGACACGTATATACACTGATGATAGATGTTTTGTGCGTAATAACAAGTTACATATTTGTTTCCCAAATCTCCATTAACTAATATAATTATTTAGTGCAGGATAAATCATGTGATGTTTACAGCTACCTTTGATGGCCAGAATAGTAGAGGAGAGTTTGAAGATTCCCAGGAAAAACAAAAACTATTCAAGGAATAATTTTATTGAACTCACAGAGCAAGTGCTTGTTAATATAAACAGCTCATTTAGGTAATGTTATGGTCCTGGTATGGTGTTTTGAGCTGGATTGAGGAAGAATTCCTGAACTGTTTGTAATTTTGCTGAATTCTTAAGTCCAGCTGAATTCTTAAGTCCAGCTGGCCCGTGGTTCTGCACAATCACTCCAATTTCTGCATGATATTTTGCACTGAATTTAAAATAATCAGTAGAAACATTTATTGGAACAAGAAAGCACCCTATGGGACCATTTCTTTATCTGCAGAAAGTTCCTTCTGACAAAATATCTTCTCTACTACAAAGGGTAGAATCTGTTTCTATACCAGGAACTACCAGAATAAGCTGCTAGGACACTAAGGTCCTCTTCTCAGAACACTGTCAAGACATTTAAGGATTCAGGAAGTGCCTGTCTCTTGGTTCATGCTTGGCGCAGGCTGCTTGGGGGAATTTCTGGGATGGGCAGAAGTTCTTGCCTGGAGAACTCGTGTTATAGTTGCATGCTTTGCTGTCAAGTCAATTAGGGTTTCAGTTAATCACCTTTTGTTAAACTGGTCTAGCATCAAGTCTACCTGCAGAGTACTTTGGATCACCCAGGAAATCCAGTGTGCTGCATGTAGATACAGGCACAGCCCTTATAATTACACTGCAGTAGGAAAAAAATGAATTTCAACCTTTTATTACAGCTACAGCTTAAATTCCACTGTTTATGCTACACCTTGAATTACAGCTTATCGGAACGCCTTACCATTACGATAAATCATGCAAGTTGTTACCTTTCAGATAATTTGGCAAACAATTTAGTGCAATTTTATCAAACGCTGTATAATCAAAATAGCTTCTTTTAATCATAGAATCATTTAGGTTGGAAATGACTTTTTAAGATCATGGAGTCCAACCATTAACCTAGCGCTACCAAATCCATTATTAAACCATGTCCCTAAGTGCCACATCTACAGGTCTTCTGATGTGTTTTCTGTCAAGTGTTATGATTTGGACTACTTGCTGACAAGTATCTAATAAACAAAGGATCACAGCACTTCTCCTTAACCATTGGGATAGATTGATATCTTGAAGTATAGTTGTAGTTAAGCCAGACCACAACAGAGTGGTGTCAATTTGTCAAATGTCTGTTCTTGTGGTTTTGCTTAAACTTTGTTTAGAGTTTTAGTAGCTTGTGGATTATTAGAAAAAGAATATAATATGTTCTTTTCTTGTATGTTCAGTACTGCTGCTTAAAAATGCCATTGCATGTCTCAACGGTACCCAATGTCACAGATGCTTAACTGGGTGACTGCACCATAGTAATTCAGAAAGAGAGGAGGAAGGTAGTACAGAGACCAGTAGTGTGTATTAGAAGAAACAGAGCATTGTTTAAACTTGGATGTCTTGATCAAAGAGCTGTTTAAGAACAAGCTTCTGGAGCCTTCTCTATTGTTGTTCATAACTTGCACAAGTAACTTGTCTTGTGTGATATTATTTAGGTAGATTTTACTTTCCAACTCCTATTTAAACTGACAACACAATTCAAAGTAAGCACTTAAAAGGGAGAGTGGACAGTCATGTCTTCAGAAATATCTCGGAATCAGCTTTAGAGAAGCACATGTATTTGTTTGGATGTGATCCTGAGAATTTAAGTCTTTTCTGTGAAATTCTGCTTCCTTTACTAGAATATGCTGATCTAGTTCCTTCATGTTCAAATCTCTATTTTTATCCTGTTATATTAGTACTAAGCAAAATCATTGTATGTATTTCTTGAAAATGCCAAAAGAAGTGTCTCAGTTTACTATAACATTAATCATGTTGAGGGACCTGCTGGAGTTATTACATGAGTAGGACAAGTAGGAAAATAAACTGTTGTGTTGTAAGGGTTAATAATCTACCTCTGAGATACTTCTATATAAATATATAGAAAACTGCTCAAATAATCTGCCAGGATCATGAGAGCTTTCAAACTGCCTATAACAAGAAGTGTTAGAGAAGCAGCACAGGATATCGAGAACTAAGAGCTTTTATCTCTCCATATATCTCTAGCTCCAGTTACTAGCTAGTACTTCAGTAAGCTTTCAAAACAAAACAAAAAAACAAACGGGGAGGGGAACAAGAAGAATAATAGTTCACTGAGTTACTGAGTTGTGATACTGTGTTTCTATGTGCTTGAGTAATGATTCTTCTCTCACATGGATGCAATATTGCTCTCTGTCATCAAGTTTTAAAGAGTAAATTAATATCCTTCTCTAACAGAAAGAGCTTTGCACTTCTCAACGAAACAAAAATGCAGTGATAGGAAAAAAAAATAACATTTAATAACATGCTACTGTGTTCATTCCATTATAGCTGTTCTAAGTGAGATAAATTATTGTATACAATGCCAATTCTTATTAGGCTTGTTTATAGGATGTGAATTTTCTCAAAGTGAAAAATGACATTGTAAATGCAATAATCCAATTTTTTCATCTTATCTGACTACAGAAAAAGAGCTACCTCTGTATTCCAGGTAATAACAATTCTGGAAGTTTCATGAGTTTTAAGAAGTGTCACAATTTTCAATAATACATTGAAAGTTTTGGGGGAAGAAAAATAAAAAAGGCAAGCAAAAAAATACCCCAAAACAAACGTAGAAAGGAAATAGAGAAAGTCTGGTGTATCAACCAATTCCTCCCAATTTTGTGTCATCCAAAAGCTTGCTGAGGGTGCGCTCTCTCCCATTGTTCAGGCCATTAATGAAGATAATGGACAGCACTGGACCCAGTATCAGCCCCTAGCTACACCACTTGTGACTGGCCAACAGCTGAAGTTCATGCCATTGAGCACAGCTCTTTGAGCCCGGCAACTCAGTCATTTTTCAGTCCACCTCATGCATATCTGAATCACAAATATCAGTGTTTGTGAAGCTGCGATAATGCATTGTATATGGTTCCAAACCTGTAATGTATTTTCACATCACAAGGAGATCTGTTTACTGTGCCTCTACAGGGGTGTGTCCTGTAGCTGATAGAGCTGTGGTCTCCAAGGGGTTGCAGACACTGCGCATATTGTAATTCCCTTCCTTCAGCTTCATGAAGTACTTCAATAGCTGCAATGCAAGTCTTCCAGCATGAGTCACATGCAAGTTGCAACTAAAGGCTGATGTGTATGTTTCACTGGTTTTTACACACTTCACAGAGAATGCTGTATAGTCACTTTTGTAACTGCTTAGATAAGCATCTTCTTTACATAGGGAGGGTGCCTGAAAGAGAAGGAAAATTAAACATATTTCCTTCACACAGCTGAGTTTGTCGTTATTTGGATATGAATTAGAGCGTGTAAGAGTTGCTGGGATTTCAGTTTTATTTTCTCTAGCTCTGACTGTATGCTCATGATTTAAATTACTTCTGTTTTCCTAGTAATTAGTTC
Source organism: Myiopsitta monachus (assembly GCA_017639245.1). Taxonomy (NCBI): domain Eukaryota; kingdom Metazoa; phylum Chordata; class Aves; order Psittaciformes; family Psittacidae; genus Myiopsitta; species Myiopsitta monachus. The sequence continues at coordinate 15,684,762 of CM029923.1, read as the reverse complement.
TTTCTTTTCCTTTTATGACCCATGAGTCTCATTCTCTATTTTTAGTTTCCTGTTATATATATATTTATAATTTTCAATGCACATTTTGTAATTTTGGTACTGGTCCAAACCCTCAATTAGGTAAGCCATATGTTCAGTAAATCAGCTTCAGAAGTACAACAGATCAGGAAATCAAAATCCTGAATTAGCATGCAGCTTACGCAGTTGTTGCTGCCCATCCTTCCTTTAGATGCATATATTGAAGTCCGTCATCCAAGGGCATCTGCGGATACATGCTAAACTGTTCTTCCCAGTCTCAAAACTTTAACATCTTGAGCTTGCAAAACTGTCCACTAAGCCAATAAGTGTTTATTATTATTTATCATTTGAAGGTTGCTACATGTACACAGCCAACTGCATATATGCATGTCTTGGTGGAGACTAACTCTATGTACTGAAAATCAGTCCCTAAAACAAAGTTTTTAAGAATCCTTGGGGACAGCTAAATGTATTTTTCACATTATTCTGGATTCTTCAGTGCTCAGAAAAAGATGAAATTAACAAATACTTGTTTCCATATCTAAGAATAGTAAGGAACCAGAGTCCTGTATACCTGACATGCAATTAAAATTAAATAGGATATCAAACTTCCAAGCAGCTTTCAGTTGAGTTGCTGTCATTTAGTTTTCTGTAAATTGCAGTAGTTACAGGAACTCAAATTCCAACCAGTATCTAGTTCCTGTCTCTCATGTTCCGCAAAAACTCGGAGTCAAGATAATAGATTCTGCTCCAATCGGTTAAGAATTAAAATGGAAGAAATGAGAAGTAGAAGGTGAAAGAAAAATATAGCTTCAGAAAGAAAATAGATTTAAAGGCAGCTGGGATCAATTGGAATTCCAGTCTGTGGCTCCTTATGAAGAGCCTGTTCATTACCTTGGGTTTTCTTATCATGCAATTGTTTAGTTTTTCTACCCCTGTTTTTCTAATGTGATACTGAAGTATGTCCTGCTTGCCTGTCTCTTGTGAATACTCTGCTGCATGTTGAGCAACATACTTCCTCCACTTTGAAATCACCTTCCTGAGTACCATCATGTTTTTGATTTTCAGTGGTTTCAAAATGCTGTTAAAGATATGCTAGTAGATGGTGTGAGCATTCAGTGGAAAATAGCTATTTTATCATTGCATGCTTAATTTTATCTTAAGTAGTCAGTCTTGTATACAGGTTTTTCAGAATAATTCCTTAACATGGATTACAAAAGTTGATGCTTTTCTTATTGCTTAGTTTTCTGTTTTCTTGTCAAACTGATTCTGGCAAACTTTTGCTACTGAGGAAATGACCAGTGATAAGTATTTCTTAGGCCAAAAACAGCAGAGAAACTTTTGTGGTTTGTGAACAGTTTCAACTCCCTGGGGCCTTAATAGCCTTGGTTACATATTGTATGGACTACCTAGATGTGGAATAATACCTTTCTTTCCAAAACGCAGTATTTTTACCTGTTTTACAATGTACTCCCCCTTTGATCCCCCACACTAACATAGTATATGGTAGAGAATTCTTTGTCTCTCCTTGCTGCCAGTAACAGCAGACATATTGCAGTATTCTGTATATGGGATGGAACTAGATATAGTTTAGTGCTGACTCCATCCTTTACCGTTCTCTGAATGATGGATGTGACACCTTTATTAGACACTCTTGTGGGTGACTGTCCAACAAGTATAAGGGAGAAATGAGAAATTTTATCTATCATCCAGTCTTAGGTTCCTTCCTTGGGGAATTTTAATGAATAAAAATCGTGCCCAATCAAGAACAAAGGGGTATCACTAATCTTTCTTTCATCCCAGAGCAGCAGTGAGTTCAGTAATTTTGCAGAAGCCAAGCTGAGTTTCTGTAGCATAAATTTAGTTGTCCTATAAAACAAGGTAAGGCCTAAATCTTCTTATTTTACAGTGTTTACATGTTCTGAAAGTGTATATACAATAGTACAGTCCCAATTTTATTACATATATGCATTAATTTTACACTAAAATTTTGACTAAAATAACACAAATTGAGGAGAGCGTTAACGGTATGTTTTAAGAAACCATTTCATGAAGCAGGGAGCAGTTTGATTTTCTTAGCCAAGGACAGAAAACTGTGAGATTTTTCCAGATTCTGCATGTTTCTTATATGTTATTGTCGTGGTTTAAGCCCCCCACCCATGCAGTTTTCTCACTCACTCACTCCTCTTTCTTCCCCCAGTCCCGGGGGGGTGGGGAGGAGAATCAAAAGAATTCAACTCACACAGGTTGAGATAAGAACAGTTTAGTAACTAAAGTATAACACAAATCACTGCTGCTACCACCAGTAATAATACAAGAGAAATACAAAGAAAGAGAATACAACTTCTCACCAAGCCTGACCCAGCCAGTGCACCCCCCAGCAGCAAACCCCCCCAATACCGAAAACCTGACCATGCCGTGGATGAATGCAGTACTGCAGGTGATGTCTGACAAGAGCAGAGGAGGAGAATCACCTCCCTCCACCTTCTGATCACCCCTTTTTTGATTCAGCCCAGCATTCAGTTGGTTTCCTGGGCAGCAAGCGTACACTGCTGGCTCATATTGAGCTTTTGGTCAACTGGCATCCCCAGGTCCTTCTCCTCAGGGCTGCTCTGAATCCATTCTCACTAAATGATTAGTGAATAGCTGTTCAATTAAAAATTCTGATAAGTTTTGCAATATAATAAGTGTAATTCTGGCATGAAGGCAGTTGAAAGTGCAAGAATCAGCTCTCTAAGGACACCTTTTTATCCGTGGAAGAGAAGTCATTTTTAAACTAAAGGGTACTTCATTAGTGTCTTTCATTAGACAAAGACGGTAAATAAAGTCTATACAAAATATGACAGAACACTTTAATGAGGAAATTAACAGATCCTTGAAGCATCTTTCGTGGTTTTGCTTGCATCAAAGAATAAGAGGAAAAAAAAAAGACAAAAAAAAATTCCATAGAGTTTGACCCATGTCAGTAAGGTAAAAAGGCAGAAAGGTGACTTCTTATCATACAGAAAACTTTAACATTCTTTAAATTCCTCTAAAACTATGAGCTTTAAATGACCAACTAATTTATTTTCAGAAACAGTATTTGATATAATAATGTCTGGTATGGTTTGAACCTCCTTTGACCTCATTAAAATAAAAGGATATCTAATTTTTATTTTTTTTTGTGGCCCAGGGAATAATTAGTGAAGGACAAAATAGTCTCTGTTATTTCAATAGGGAAAGCAAAAGAATCTTGCAAGTCACTTCTACTTAGAGATGCAATTGATATATAGTAGTTCTCATGAGTTACCATTGATATGAGGATTAAAGAATATTGGATCAGCTAATTAGGATTTATACAAAAGTCTTTCTGACAGAATAACCACCTCATTGACCCCCCCAACCCCCAATTAATTGGAAAAACACCTGTTAAATTAGCATTCATAAGACTTCTATTTCCTTCACTTTGATTTTTTTCTTTTTTTGTTTTCTTCTTCCTTCTGTAAATCAACTTGATTTGACATTGTGACAAATGCTTGCCGTGTTATCATCTTAAAACCATCTAAAGACAAAGCTGGTGCAGAACTTAGTGGCTTTCCTGTCGCTACATAATGTAAGGGTTTTCAAAAGATCTTAGAGGAAAAGTGAGCAGAGCTCCTAATTGCCTAAGGTTCCATTGAAAAGTTGGTGTTGAGCGCATAGCACTACCTCAGGGGTTTTTGAAGCCTTTGATTTTTAGTGTGACTTTCTCCAGAGGTACTTACCTGTCCCTAGTCTCTTTTCTCTTAATTGATCTGCTGTTCACACAGCTATTGAGCAGAGCTAGCATGTCCTCTAAGCTTGAAGAAATCTGTGACCAGGTTAAACTCAGTTATTTTACTGCCCCCCAAGGAAACCTTTTGGGTAAGCCAAATAGTGCAGGATTGGTAATGGCAGCAGTTGTTGATGTTGAGATGGGAACTCTTGAAATAAATGGGAGAAACTAATGGAAGAAATAAAATGAGAGCAAATACAGTGCCCTACACTTTTACAGTTGGCATCATTACCTTCCCTGAGCCAGCTTGAGGTTATTAACTTTTATTTCAACCTTAACAGACCATATTTGGTTTTATCTGTGTATTTGTTTTTGTGCTGTGCTCTCTAAAAGAGGCTGACTAGCCAACGGGGTAGGAAGTGCCTCTGGATTGTTCCCAATGCCTTCCTGGGAGAATCTGGACCCATGCAGACTGCACAGCTGCTGGCATGCATGTCGTGGCTGGGTGAGTGATCTGAAAAGATCAAAAGGAGAAAATTTGAAGTGTGAGCCGTGTCATTCACACAAGAACAGATAGATTGGCAGTCACACCTCAGATGAAGCTCAGATAAGGACTTACCTAGGTTCTTGGGTAGACTGCACTGTTCTGCAGTTCCAGTGTTAAATGAAGAAATCTGAAAGGAAGGGCTTGTTCCATGGTCACAGTATCTTGAAGATAAGCCTCCCCCTTTCTCCCTTCTTTTGTTCCAGTCCAAGTTTTCTTCCTTAGTTAAAGACATTCATGCCTATAGTCTGTCACTGTGAAAAAAACTTTAGATTATCAACTTCAGTGGATCTGATCTCTTTAAGAAAAAAGTCAAGACGTAGATAGAGCAAAGCTAGGGACTTACTTAAGGTTACACCACAGAGACTTTCTCCCACATTTGAAGGCCATGTGACAATTGGTAGACAGGGAGGACTTGAAGCTCTCTCTGTTTGCATAGTTCTGAATATCTGCAAACTCAAAAAAAGTTCTAAAATTGGTTGTGTCCACATGGAAAGTACTAGATTCTACTTTAAACTTCCAGTAGTTCTATTCAGTAATTGGTTTAGTCCTTCTAGAATTATTGGTTACTATCAAGCCCGGATTCCAATCCCTTATAGAGTTCTGACTGGGGGTAAAAGTCTGAGCACACCTGAGCAGGAACTGAATCGTAGTCATAATTTGACCATGCGAAAGTCAGATAAGTAAAGGACTTGTGCAATTCCTTGTGTAGTAAGTAGTAAATTAAACTGGCTGCAAAATTACCCTTGACCTAATGTGAGAAGGAAAATGGACCTGCAGCTATTTTTAAAAGTTTATGTAAGAAGTCCTAAGTTAAATTGGTTAAATTAGTTTTAGGACATGAATAAATTCTAAGCATTTGAACAGCAGATTATACTGTACCTTTTCCATCAAACTTTGCAGTGATAACAGAAAAGGAAATAAATGTCAGTATGACAGAGATTGACAATAAGCTGTTTGCAAGACAGTAACCAGCCAGGAATTGCTTATAAAAAGCAGGTTTCTCAGTTTCCTGCTATGTTACTTTCAATTTAGTGTCAAAAAGGCAAAATTAATAAGTATTGCCACACAAACAGTGTTTTATCTTGTCAAAGTGTTTAAGTTGGATCACCGTGTAAAGCTATCTATTATATTATCAGTTTCATATGCCTTCTCCAAAAATGAATCATCTTTCAGGTGTTTTAACAGTGTTGTCAATGATTTTTTCTTTGTGTCACTAAGGCAGGTTCTGTGTTACTACATGCTAATGCAGTCTGTGAAGAAAAGCAGTCTGTGGATAGAATTTAGGACTCTCTTTTTCTCTCGTTTCCAGTTCCTGTAATTGAATTGAAAAATCCCCAGGTCTTCCTAAGTGGCATTTTCATAATGTTAGAGAGGCTGGAGAATTCACTCTTCAGCTTTAACTGGAAGCAGTGAACATATGTAAATTGCCATTTTTACCCGTAATTCTACTAAGAACTTTAAACTGTTTTTCTGGAATACTCATGAGACATAATAGGGTGGGTTCCAACATAGAAGATTAACACATATTCTTTATTATACAATAAATACAAGTTTAATTTGTCTTTAGTGCATATAAAGGGTCTTATCAGATACTGTAATATAAAAAGTAACTTACTGTTGATGTGGTCTTGATGGCCTGTATCATAGACTCCAGAGTAGCCATTACAACTTGCCAATTACTCTACCAGTATGTTAAAAGAATACTTTCAGGCTCTGTGTTTGTTGCATCATCTTAGTTTACCATCTACTTGCTGAAAAAATCTAATTATCATTTGATAATGGATTAATCATTTTTCAAAGTTATTTATGATTGCTGGGGTTTTGTGGGTTTTTTCATAAAGGTCAAAAGTTTCAGTTTACAGCAGCTGCTTTCCCTTGAAGAAAGGTTTTACTTAGTACTATTTTCTATGTGTATATTTGCAGACTCAGTCTTTCAGTGATAAACTGTGACCTCAGTCCAAAAGTGTTGTTATGCACTTAATTTTAACTGCGCAAGTGCTCTTTTAGACTTCAGTGGCAATGTATAGTTGTTTAAAGCACACAATTAAAAATAACTGATACAGTGTGGTATAGCAATTAAATTTGAGTCAGGAACTTATAAATCTTATGAGCCTTTAATAAACAAAATTTAATAAAATAAAAAAGAAAAATCCTACTAGGGAAGATTGATTTTGAATTGTTCTTTGTCAATATGTTATAGCTGATATTAAGGAACGCAGCAAATGAAAAGGCTAATGCAGTCCAGAAACTTTGTGTAATTAGTTTGATCACACGTGGGGAAAGAAAAGGAGGAGGGAATAATAAAGGACACTCTCTCCTGTCCTGTGCCCCTCAGCTCTGAGCCAGTGGACCTGGGCTGGGTCTGGTACTATGCTTTTTTTTCTCCAAAGTCTGACCAGCTGGCCACAGCTTTCTCACAGGATTCTTTATTCCAGCCCACAGCCTGTGCTGTGGGATTAGTGTCCCTTTTAAATGAAGGTTCACAATCCAGTCTCTGTGCTTTCTCTTTGGGCATTCGCTGCAATTGGATCTTTCTTTCTAGACATTGACTTCATATCCCATTGTGCATTTAGTCCTTTGTATCCAGGGCTTTGTTTTGGACTTCTTTCTTTAGCCTATCCCACTTAATACAAAGCTTCTTTCTTGGATCTTTGCAAGGTCTTGCTGTGGGTATAGCATCCAACCTCTGACTGTGACAGTGTGGCCCTGTCATCAAGTGTGGAACAGGCCCTGAGCTTGTCATTCTCGTAACAGTTCTAATGGGGTGGCACCCCAAATTTTCTTTGTGTGGTGTTTCTCAGTACAAAGCACGTATTAGGCCATTTACCCTAACATTCAGTTCCTTTCTATTGTTTTAAAAAGTTAAATGTTGAAAGCATTTCTGGAAGTCTAGCATTCCTGCCCTCCCTTTGGGAAGTAATTTTTTTGCTAAAAGTCATCCATGCATTTGACTTTGCAGAAGACGGAGGAGGTAGTGATCATCTTGCTTAATGGTTGAGGAAATACAAACCCTGACAGACTCAGGAGACCTCAGAAAAGCCGTGTGTCAGAGATATGTGCTACTTTTCAGTTGCTAAGTAGTAGGCATAAAGCATTTTTATTTCCCCCTGTATCTGACACTACCATTCTTCTGAAGCAGCTGTTCAGCCCATTCTGAAATGCACAGCAGTTTATGCAAGATGCCATAACGCAAGGGATTGTTTTGCAAAACTTAATTTCCACCATCTCACTCATTTATGATAGGAATTCTGTATCTTTTCCTCATTGTGCATACAGGCTATTTGCTGTTACAGAATGCTCTGAGAAATTCAAATATTTACTCTCTCGGCAGTGCACTGATCTGTCGCTTGGTGTCAGCTCAGGAAGCCATTTTGTGAACTTGTGACAATTTCATCTGTAACACTTGAGTTGGCAAGCAGAATGGCTGGTCACATTATGATTCCCCTTGTGTGTCACCTTGTCATCTTAGAGCATCAGCATAATAATGCAGCTCTCCAAGTTCTTTTCCCATGACAGCCAGCTGAAAACTCTTTTCATCTGAAACATGACTTCCGCAGTACAAATGGTCAGTTTATTAAGCAAAATATTTTGCATTTCCTTCAACAACTATTTTGTTCTCCATAAACTTAAAAATTGTTTTGTGGTTTGACTAGAAAAATACCCTAAGTAACAGTCACTGGTGAAACATTTAAACTGTTTAACCTATGGAATGATATTTTAAATAAATTCACTGATTTACATTTGACCTTACTAAATGAATCTTGTTCAGTAATACAGGCTGGTATGCACTGCTTATAAAAATATGCAGGTTTCTCTAAACTTTCAAAGTATCTAAAGGTGTCTGTGTACTTGCATATCTTTCTATAGGCTATGGACTACGCTTCTAGGCACCTTTTATGCCAAAGGGAAGAGGAAAAGTGACATGATCTATGCTCATATCAGCACTGAACCTAACTGAAGCTGTGCATAAACCCTGCGTATCCCCATGTCCAGTCTGCTAGGCTATGGCTTTCGAGGCAATTCACTGTGATACAGTGAAAGATGTCAGAGAGCTAAGACAGCTCCAGTAACTGTCCTACAAGTAGCATAGTGTTACATGCTTCAAGGATAGATTAGGTTTCCAGACAAATATACCACTGAGAAAACCGCTGCTGATTGTGTTGGTCACAGAAGAGCAGTATTGTTACTACTCCTGTGTTTGCTCCTGGGTTTAGAAGGTATTCCAAATTACCTAGGGGTACAGAGGAGACAGTGCTGTTATCCTAGCATATAATGGTACAAAGCAGCAAATGTTGCCAGGTGGTCAGGAGGTAAAGGCTGTGCAAGTCTGTTGAGTAATCTGAGCTACTACCTGCCAGCCCTAGAGAAGGATGCTGATACGACACAAGTAGGCGTGAAGTATACTGTGGCTTAATGTGGAATTAGGGGCTTGAAACAGTACTTCCATATTCACATGCATAGTAGCTATTCTCATAAACAAGGATTTGTTGGATGAAAATTAAGAACTGCAGATGTAGCTTTGTGGCAAGGGAAGACTAATCTGTGTTATTCCCAATCCTGAATATGTTAATAATGTGATTTTTCTTCCTTTTTTTTTCCTTTTTCATCAATATGTAAAGATGCCAGTGCATAATTTGCAACTAATACATAACAGATGGTCTTGATCTTTTAAATTGCTTGAGGCTGGAACATCATTGTGTTTTTATACTAGAGATTGGTAGCTTGGGAGAAAGGAGGCCTATTTGATTAGGAAATGCATCTCCAGATAAAACTAAATTGCATTTAACTTCGCTGCTTGAATGCCAGTAACGTATGAAACAAAAGACAATAAATAGATTATTCATGCACGTATTTTTGGTGGAAAAGAGAGAAGGAAGTAGTTTTGGTATTGGTTTTGACTTGCAATGCTAGTTTAGCTCAATGTAAAGTAAAATTAAATGCAATTTTAAGAGAACTTATGTACTTCTTACTTGTAAAAACTTTATTGAACATGAATAGACAGAAAATACTCATCAAAATATTCACTATTTAGGAGAAACATTCTGTAGCATAATTGTATATTGAAGTGCTGCCAAGTATTTTTTTGCGTGTATCCTATTAAAAGATGCAATCCCAGGTACCAAAAATCTTCTCTACTACGCTAACTTCTCTGTCCTGAATACAGGTTCTAAGAAAGCAGTTTTGGTAATTTCCCAGGAATTGTGTAGCAAAGTGAGGAGGAAAGAACAGTGAGTTCTATTCTCTCTGCTGCTGTGCATTAGAAGAAAAGCACTCAAGTGTTTCCCTGGTACATATGTGAATCTAGTCTGTTGAGACACAGGAGAAGTCTGTTAGAGATTTACATGGGAAGTTGTCACAGGGCTAGAGGACACATTATAGCTTTCTTTAAAAGATAATAGTACCTCTAAATTTGAATGATTGATCATGGTACAGAGAGAGCCAATTAGCCTTGTGTTTAATGCTTCAAACAAATTCTGTAGAAAACAAAGAAAAAGACCCTTCACTGACTTCTGGGGGCCTTCAGGTTGCTTTTCCTTATCAAACATGCAGAACATTCTGAAATTTCATAGATGTATAATTCATTTCCCTTTTGGTGCCTCCAAAGTCCACCCTGGAGAAGGAAAATCATTTAATTCCATCACATCATGATTGTATAAGAAGGTACAATTGTAGTAATGTATCAATTGATGTAACACAGTAGGTTTTAGAGCTTTAACTCCTAATTTTGTGTTAGTGTGAACTAGGGAACATTCAGGTCCACAGAGTATGTGTTTGGATCCCACTTTTTGAAGCGCTCAGTACTGGCCTTTGTCTAAGGTGAGCTTCTGGTCCATGTGATTCTGTGGGCGCACTATAGGCTCAAGTGAACTCAGTCCCCATGTTCTTCCAGCAGAAGATACTTGAGGCACATTTGGGTTTTGACAGGATGTGAGGCTACATCCTTGTAGTTTTTTATAATGTCATGTTAATGTTAACATGGAACTGTGTACTTCACAGATTGCACAGGTAAAAATGCAGTCTCACAGGTGCATCAAGTGTCTAAATAAACACCGCCCTCATAAAAGAATACCTACCGATCTGTCTCTTGAGAGGTGTAGTTATTTCACACAATAAACCATGCACAAGCCTTTTCCTGTTCAGCCTTAGGCTGAATTGGTTGAATTAAGAAGTGACGTGATGAGCAGAGTCCTCACCCAGAGTTAAGAGAGAATGCAGCTTTGTACAATGCATGTTTTGCTCAAATACACAGGTAATTAACCCTGAAGGAGGAAGGAAATATAAGCAGATATTCAATGGTTACATATGCTCATTACAGTGTATCAATTTTGTGAATAGTATGGTAGTTTGTTCTCTGCATTACAGTGTAGTTGACATGGAAAAAAGATAAAACATGAATTACTTGTTGCCTGAGGCAAATTCAGCTATGCTCCCTATCAAGTAAAATTTCAGTAGAGTATTGCCATTTTTCATGTGTTTTAAATATGACATATGAATACCTCAAAGTTCCTTTGTGACAGACAAAGTTGTTTCAGTATTTTCTTTGAACCTGTACTGTATGCAGCCATTTTAATAGGTGTGAGAATTTTAACATGAAACTGTTTCCCATATTGTTGGGGCTTTTTCATTTAATATTTGACTGTGTTCAGTGTATGGAATTTCCTTGATTGTACCCAGGAGAGGAAAAGTGTTTTTACAGTAGCTGGTGGTCTTTTTTTCTTTCATAATTGTGGTCATATTGGTATATTCTTCACTCTAAAGTAGTGACAAGGACAGATACAATAGCTAGTGGGAAACAGGACTATGACAAAGGTGGAAATATGACTGAAAAATAGGAGCTCTGGTCAGAAAACTTCAGTTGTCTCTTTCAGTTGTAATGTAACTCGAAGAGATAGATTCTAGAGAATAACGAAAAATGTGTAGAGAAGCCACTGCTAAGAATGCTACCTGCACCTGACAAGACTGCTGCAAAGTAGGGAGGCAGGTGAACTGATTTGTTACTGAGAAATAAACCCTCTGAAGCACTAGAATTAGCAAGGGAGCTGGAATATCATGGACATTGGAGTACAGTAAAATCTAAGAAAAAACATTTTATAAAGTTAGAAAGTAGTTTTCTCGTCGTTGTTGTCATGGTATAATGTTTCCCTAATAAGGAAGAATATGGATGCAACCAGAATGGTAATTTTTCACTTTTTCAGTTGTGTTGAAATAAAGACCCCATCTCAGATTTCTAAACATCTATCCAGAGAAAGCAACAAGATTGTCCAGTCACCATGAAGTTGACTGTTCCTAATGCTCTTAGCAGTTTAACTTATCCTTTAGACCTTTACAGCCTCTGAGACAATTTGTTAATGTCTCTGCCTGCTCTCTTTCTTTTTATGTCATAGATGGTTTCAGCCTAACTCAACAAAAGATTCATGAGAGGATAGCTAGGGATAGCTATTACAAAGCCTGCATGAAACAGCATTCAGTTTGAATGTGGCAGTTGAAAGGCTGAAGCAGACATAGAATAGATGCAGTTAGTTAAAAGCGCTGTGCCTTTTCTCCTGACAGAGCTTGACAGCTGACTGCTGATTAAACGTTGCAGTCCTTGCCCCAGGAAGCTCTGAGTCAGGCTAGAATTAAGAAAAATCTTCAAAGCAGTCAAAACTTCAGAACTGTACATTATAAATGGGAGATGCTGGGTATGTAATCCCCAAAAAGCAAAGGAAAATGAATACATGACATGGTTTCCAGATAAGCTTCAGCATACGATGTTAACTTTAGTGGCAAAGGGTGTTATTTTGGGCTGTAATGTGGTGTACAAGTGGTCACTACCATGCAGGTGATGTTTTTCTGCCTTTTAAGAAAAATCCTTTTAAGGGAGTTGGTCTACTTAGAGCTCACTGGCTAAACACCTAAATAACAAACATAAAAGGTGAGTTCATTTTCCTACTTACAATATCTAGAATATGTTTCACTATGACATAGTGAAGTACAAGAAAACAATATAGAAACCAAGGTGAAGATGTATTTTTTTTCTCTAGCTCACATTGATTAATGTTTTTAAAGGTGCATTGAATAGAAAGTGAGGGGAATCAACTGATAAAAATTGAGGGATAAAAGTACTTAGTGATATTCCTATAGTAAGGGTAAGGGTATCAGCAATGTCATCAAGCTAACAAAAAATATTGCTGCCATTAACATCACAGAGTGTGGGAATATATGTAAAGTAGGATTCTAGGATATATTCAGAATCCTATTCTAAATCTCTTCAGATTCTGACTGTTCAGAATCTGGAGAGAAATGCCCAGTTGTGACATTGGATTGATAATTCATTTTTTATTCCCTAAGGAAAATCAGTTTTTCTATTGCAAGTGAAAACTGAAATGGATTAGTATTGGCAAAAATAAGGATTATTGAAATAATGAGAAAAAACTCCCCATTTTAATCAGAAAATCCACAGTTCTAATAAGAAAAATCCTTAATACTGCGCAGAGTATAATACCCTTTCTCTGCTATCTGAAGTTCTGGATTTGTTGGAACTTTGTTTTTGTTGCCAGAAAGAGGACTTACAGCACATCTTTATGCTAAACTTAATATGCCTTAAATCAATATATGTGCAAAGCGAATAGACAGTTGATCAACCCTGCCTGCTTTATGTAGCTGATAAGATCAACTACCTGTTGCTGCATCTACTGTTCACCTTAGGGGTTATATCTTTGTCCTTTAAATAATCATTTTTCTTAAACTTGAAGTGTGACTCTGTGCCCTGAAACTCAGGGATTGTTAATATCTTTCAGGAGTAGATTTACAAAAGTTATCTTTGTGACCTACATAACCTAGATATAGATCAAGCACAGAGAGCTAAATGAAGGAAACAGAAGTTAAATAAGCATAACTTTGAAACAGAATATTTTTGGTAATAATAAATGTAATTTCTAAAGATATACCTGCAGCACTCTGTTGAGCACACTTTTCAAAGAGAACTGGCTTCTGGTGTATGAGGATATTTAAAGATCCCAGTGAAAAGTGCTTGAACTTCCCAAAGCTGCTAGTTATTTGGCATGGCAGCTTTCATGTCAATGATTTCTTGCAGGCTGGAATATAAAATTCTTCTCATTGATTCATCATTTTTCTACAGATGCTGTAGGTATAAAGTTAATATACCCCACTGAATGCACATTCAAATTTCTCCTGCTGTAAGCAGATGAAATGGGAATTTAAATCACAGATCCCAGCTGTTGAATTAGTTAATGTAATATCCTTTTGGCATGAAAAGCATAAAAAAGATGTTAGTACTGATATATTGATCTCTACTTAGTTGAAATACTTCCACTACTTTTTGTTTGGTTTGAGTTTTTTCTCCCCCTAACTGAACGTTTCTTTGTATACCTTTCCCTTCTGTCTGTATTCCTCATACAGCTCAGCTTCAGTTGCTAGCTGAGTACTTTTTCTCCTCACAATCATGTGGAGTTAGGGTTTTTCCCAGCTCCTTTCATAAATATGTTTTGCATGAGCTTTGTCTTTATTTGAATTAGTATCATGAGTATGATTATTTTACCTTCATGCAACATTAAATTAGTTTGAAAATTCTCAAGTATAAAGTTCTGAAATACCAAGCGATACATTTTCTGCAGTGTTCATTTTGTTTTATTTTTAATGTAGAAAGTTAAATTCCAAACAATGTAGCAACTTCTGATGTGAAGAGAAGTTAATAGCTATCAAAATGCCATGCAAATTCAGCTTTTGTTTTGCCTGAGAAAAGTATCTCTTTTCTATGTGTTTGCTCTTTACTATATTTAATAGAACATAGTTTTCACCTTTAAAATTCTTTACTTTTATATTTTATTCAAAATCTGCATTTTTAATTTCAAAATAGTTTTGGTATATTGAAGATAATTTCCTATAAATACAAAGATTTCTTTTTAAGGAACTGAGAGATGGTCTCATGTCTTTATAAGTGATAAAAGAGCTCATTGCATATTTTTAAGCTCATTTGTGTGGGCAAATCAGTAAAGAAAAGAAGTTTAGCCTATGTAACAAAAGGTTCAAGTCCTTTTGAGAGTTTTCTTGTAGAGGAAGATTCAAGGCTTGAGGATCAAATTAAATAAACAGAGGAAACCAGCTTTTCAGTCAAGGTAGCTGCTGAGTTTCTGAAAATACCATGCAAAAAGGAATGTAGATTCAAAGTAACGGTTTCTAAATGAAGAACATTTTTCACACGTACCAGTCAAAATCATTTGGCCTCCTGCAGAGATGGATTCATGGTTCAAAATGGAGTGTTAATCAAACACCTTTATATATGAGAAGCCTGGAATTAGACTCCATGAAAGACTTTGCACAGTGTGGTACATAGAAATCTGAGAGGAATATGCCTTAGAATAAATACTGTGGTGGGGTAAGATGACAACATTGGGTCTAAGAGGAGCGCAGAGCAGCTGGACAAAATCTGATACAAAAAGGGTCTGTTTTATGTAGTATAGACTGGATGGCAGTTCTGCTGTGACTCCTGCATTGTGGATTTCTAGTTTAATTCTGAAAGTATCATGGGTATTAATCCAGTTTACTTCAGATGGATTCAAGGAATCTGATTTGATTTTGAGGTTGCATGCCCTCCTGTTTTGCTGTTAAGGTGAACGGAATGGAGCATCATTCTAGAATTCCACTCCAAATCTCGATGGTAAAATTGCTGGATATTGAAAGAACAAAGAAACAAACTTGAATTAGAGCTTCATATTTGTTTATTCAGCTGTACTTTCTGAATATTGTTATTTGTTGATTTAGTAAATCTGCAATCAAAATCAAGAGCTATGCCTTTCTGTTCACTGGGAAAATTAAAAAAGTAAAATAATTATTTGCTCATTATTTGGTGTCGTTTCTCTTAGTTTTATTGTCTCTGTGCAGAGCAGAAAGACATGGGTCAAGAGTAATAGATTTTATCTTGGCTTTTAGAGTAGTGTTTTCCTTTGTAGTGAAGGCCGAGCCCTAGCTGTTTAACTTGGTTTGGATTGGTGTATAGCTGATTGCCCTAAAGCAATCTAAAGATACACTACATTCAGTGAAGTGGTATTTAGGAGGTTACCATAGTATATGTCTTCTAGAGCAGGAGTTCAAGACCTCTACCAACTGCTTAGACATGAACATATGTCTGAGCAAATGTGCCTTAATAGTAGTTGGTGGATGATCAGGCGCTTTGTTTTTGCTTATTATCCCTGACTGGGGTTGCTAACAAGGTACTAAAGGATTACAGGGACTACCGTAATAGGTGGATTATCATAAAAAAAGCTTGGTATTATCTTTGTTAAGCTCTTTACACAGAGGGAGAATATTTCTATCTTTTCTCTGTGGGCCTTCAGAGAGATGTATGAATTATCTGAAGCTAAAAATAATGTGTAAGTCCAGCAAGCAGTGACACGTCTTTGTATCTTCTCATTGCCTGGAAACCTTTTTTCCCAATCTGAAAAAGGCTACATAATGTAGTGTGTGTGTGTGTGTGTGTGTGTGTGTGTGTGTGTGTGTATGGGGTGTGGGGGTTTTATTTTGTTGTTGGACTTTTTCTTTTCCTTCCAAGCATATTTCTTATGATCAACATTTTCTCACAGGTAAATGATGAAATTTTTGAAATCAAAGAGCCAAGCAGGTAGGTGAGTATATGTGCTCTGATACAGAATAGAGACATGTTTCTCTGTTCCTCCCTCTCTGTTATGTTACTCTTAATTTTTCTTGGTTCAATTTTGACAATATAAGTTACGAGAAAAATGTATAAATGATCTTCATCTTCAAATTCTGGCAGTAGAGCAAAATAGTAATACATGGAGGTTCTTTTCATTTCCCTTCTGATTTCTGAGATTTACCATTTGTACTTGAAAAATCACTTGCAAATTGATGACTTACTGTGCAGTAGTATTAACTTCAAACTGAGAGTGACAGAATAATGACACAGGGAGTGTGCTAGAAAAGCAGCAAGTGTAAATAAGGTAAATAAAGTAAGCTTAAGACATTGCCAGTAACTCATTAAGAATTTAACTGAAGCACAACAAAACTAGAGGCAGTTCTTACGAAAGAATAGCTAACAATTTTTGGCAGTGTGATAGAAAATATAACTTTAAAAACACACTTTAAAAACCTGTATTAAGTATTCCAAAATCTGATTTCCTTTTCATTTGTTATCTGCAAATTTATGATTCTTTAAATTATATTTGCCATATATATCACACTTACATTCAGCATTTCTTTCTGTTTAGCACAGTGGAATCTTGGTTGATGTCTTGTGGGTTTGAGATGGTTTAGTGTTGGGATATGCAATACGAAGGGTAAGATTTCTAAAATTAGCACATGTAGGTTTGCCCACTGATAAGTTTTGGGGTTTTTTTTCTCAAGTTATTAACTATTTATTGTAGTGTTAGCCAAAAACCCTTGTGAGCTGAGGTATATCAATTGCTTTCTCATTTTCTTATATTTCCCATGTGGCAAAATCTTTAAGGATCCTAAATGTCTACCTGCAGTCCTTTAAACACTATGTGAAGGCAACACGAGGAATGAACAGTTTTAAAATATACTGATTCTTGTGGAATTCATGAGTTTAAAAGACCCATAAAGCTGTACTTTCAGGTATGCTTAGTGGTTTAAAATGTATATAAAATTTAAAAGCAGGATATTGAATAACTTTTCACTCTAAAACTCCTGTAATCATATGGTTACTGCTGGTTTGAGTTTGGTTGGTTTTTGAGTTTTTTGAAGAGACAGAGGGAAAGACTCAGTATTTTTGAAACAGCAAAAGTCCCTAAATGCCAAATAGATCAGTGCTAAATGCCATTGTGGTAAGAGACTTATATTCGAACTCAGCTGTGCTTAATTGCTAGGTTATAAAATTAGGGGTAAATCCATTATTTGTCTCGCTGTTGGCCTGTTATGGGTATCAGCTGTCCAATTCCCTCCAGCTAAAATAAACTTTTTTTTTTTCTTATCTCCATTCATTTAGCCATGGCTCATGGCTGTATGTACAGAACTGAGGGAACTTCTGTTCTGTGGACATTTAATCACTTACCTAATGTGGTTTAAGCCCAGTCAGCAAATCAGCCATGCAGTCGTTAGCTCACTCCCCCATGCTTCCCGGGGGAATGGGGAGGAGAATAGAAGGAATGCAACTCCCATGGGCTGAGACAAGAACAGTCCAGTAACTAAGGTGTAACACAAACCACTACTGCTACCACCAATAATAATAATGATAAGGGAAACAACAAGGGAAGAAAATACAACCATTCATCACCCACCAACCAACACTCAGCCCGACCAAGCAGTGAACTAACCCTTCCGGGTAACTGCCCCCAGTTTATATACTGGCATGATGTGCTGTGGTATGGAATACCTCTTTGGTCAGTTTGGGTCAGGTGTCATGTCTCTGCTTCCTCCTGGCTTCCCCTCTTCCCTGGCCGGGCATGAGACTCAGAAAGTCCTTGGTCAGAGTAAACATTACCAAGCAGTAAATAAAAACATCAGTGTTATCAACGCTGTTCCCAGGCTGAAAGTCAAAACCACAGCACTGCACCAGCTACTAAGAAGAAGAAAAATGACTGCTACTGCTGAACCCAGGACACCTAGATAAAAATCTCTCTTTGCTATTTCAAATTACCTCCTTTGTGCTAGGAAAATATTTCAGAAGAGCAAGAAAGTGGAGACTTACTGACTTTATCTGCAAAGAATCTTCACTTTGGGGCAATGTTCTTAAGTGACAGGGATTTTATTTTATTGATAAAAGTATAAAAAGGACATCTACAGTTAATTTGATCTGGTGATATCATTAATAAAAAAGCCCATATTCTACAGATTATGTGTAACTATCAAATAACCCGTAGCATGGCTTGCATGATTCATTTTGAGGAGATTATGGGGAATACTCAAAGAGAAAATACGAAATAGTTTCATTAGTTTTATGTCTGTTTCCGGTTTTAACTGAGTCAAAATGTGCTGAATTTAACAGGATTACTATGGACTGATTTTTTTATTGGAACACCAGCATCTTATATGTCTTATTTGTAGTGGATTTAGTTGTTTGGGGTTGGTTTTAGTTGACTTCATATTATGCTGCAATAAAGAGTCCTTTCACATTCTTCTAAAATTCAGAAATAACCCAAAAAGGATAAGAGAAAAAAGAGAAGACCTTTCCAAGAAAGACATGTTCTTCCTTAGTTTCCTCCAGATCCTAGAGTAAAAGCTTTACTGTATGGGCATCTGAATAACATAATCATAACCTTGCAGATACCAAAGCAAATTTCGATATGTATTACTGAATCCTAACAACTGTGACTTTAGGTAAACAAAAGTATGAGATATACAGCAAATATTATTAATATAGTGATTCATAGATGTGACTGTTCATTTCTTTGCTTTAAATACTGTTCTCGTAGATTTTTCTGCCTTTCCCATTTAACTTGATTCAATCACCTTTGGTGTTTTGTTACTACTCTTTTCTGAAAAGTAGAAGAAAGGAAAATTGGTTTTGATTTATCTTGTGCTTAGAACTGAACAGGACCGGCTACAGCAATTTAAAAGCTGGTAATTCAGATTCACATCTGAATGAAACAGCTTAGAGCTTGCATGTGTAAAGTGTCATAGTATTTGGTGAGGTTATACCTGGTCAGTTTTTATATTTGGTTTGTAGGTGTGGTTTGAATAATCTTTACTTTTTCCTTAATAGAAAAAAAAACAGTAAAAATGAAAAAAAAAAAAAGTTACTTTCTCTTCTTGGATGTTGGTTTCATGAGCTAGTCCTTGGAATGAATTTGTGGTCTTGGAATGCATTTCCTGTCCTGGGAAATATTTTATGTGAATTGTGAAAGACAAAAGCATAATTATTTATTAAGCACTCTCAGTGCAGTTCTTAAAGAATAATCATGGAGTCATAAAGATTTTCTATATATCAAGGTCACTATAGGTATGTAATGTGGAGGGATGCTTTAGAGAATCAGTTGACACTGGAAACGTTCAAATGTTGTGGATAGAGTGGAATGAGGAAAATGCATTTGAAGGTTAAAAAGCAAAAAAAAAAAGAATTAAGATGTGAGGAGAAGAGGATTAAATAAAGAATAAACAAGTTATGGTTAATCATAAAAAGTAAAGCAGGTGTAGATGATGCATACAAGACTTCAGGATGTGATAAGAGTGGGGAGTATGTTATAATGAAAGGAAATTCGGGAAAAAGAAGAAAAATTATAGTATTTTTCGAGCTGAATCAGGAGAGCAGGAGAATGGTTATTTAGGGGTTTTGAATAATAAGTGAGTGATTGAGAAGTGATATAGGATGGTGATTTTAGTTGGTTGGCTTTGAAATTCCTAGGCTGCTCAGTCTAATATCCTTCTGTCTTAGGCAGCTGTATCATGTAAGCCCTTTTCTAAACTGTCTTGGAATCTTTCTGTTTCTAAAGAGACTGTTAGAATTTTGTTTTCTCATAGTTAAAAATCCTGTAACGCTTAAACTAAATGTATTCATGGCACAGATATGCCCATTTTGTGTCATCTCACAGATATGCTAATCTGTTGAAGTCAGCCAAACATTATTTCAACTAAATGGCTACTGAGGAATTAAGCCAAATAAAAGAATATTAGCTGTTGGTGGGAAAGAGCCACTTAACTGCAGTTGTTTACCGTTTTTATTATTGGGGTTATTTTAACCTTACTTGGAGTTGCAGGATTTCTAAAAGTCTATTAGATTCTGAAAGAAAGAAATCTTGTACTTGGTTTTGGTTCATAAATTTCTGATAAAAGGAAACATTCCTCAAATGACTAAGAACAAAGAAAAGAGAGGGAATTATTTACTTATTGGTGCGCTTTTTTTCCCCTTTGAAAATAATAATGGCTAATAATGAAAAGTATTAATTTCTTAAAGTATTTGTGTAGTTCTGATATAGTACTGGAAAACTTTTTATCTGGTTTTCTTTTATTGTAAGTTTTTGTGTTTTGGTTTTTTTTTTCTGTTTGGTTGGGGGTTTTTTTGTTTGTTTTTTCCCCTTGTAATTTTCAAATCCTGGGATATTCCTGAGGAGCAAATGCCAACTTTTTGATAAATCAAGAACATCTGTGACCCAGAAAGGAGAATATCTAAGAATCTCTAAGGTACAACACAATTCAACAAGGTGCTTTACTGGTCAGTTTTCAGTAGCAGTGATTGTGCCAAACTGAAGAGAAAAGTTTTTGTATTCAGGACTTCACAGTAGCAAATTTCAGTAGCACCTAGATTGTTACGGCCCTGGAAGTAATAGTATACTGTTCCCAAGTAATGGTTGCTTTTGGGAGAGGAGTTTCTTCATGGATTTAGAGAGTAGCAGGGAAGAGAGACAGGAATTGCCTTAGGCAAAACCCAGGAAGTTATCAGAAAAGTTTTGACAAAATGTAGAGAAATGACAGTATACCCTTCAGGATGCTGCAGCTGCAGGGACAGATGTCACTGTAGAACGAACCAGATTACTCAGTTCCACCCTGGCTGCTATGGAAAACTGCACTAATGCTTCCTATGTCAACATAGGCTCAGAACAAAATAATCTGGTAGTCTTTTAAAATTATTCATTGTATAGCAAATATTTTTTAAGTATTCTCTTGATCTGTGAGTTTTCAGCACGTTAGTCCTGTTTTCTATAAATCTGTTAACTAATTCACAATGTAGCTTGGAAACATCAGTATAAAAATTATTTGTTACAGTTTTCCTTACACATTAGTTACCTGTGATGCAAATCTGGGCAGCTGAATTAGGTGGTATTCTTAGTTGAATTCTTAGCTGTAAGCTAAGTGAAAGGCTGGTAGCATTTTTAGGCAAAAAGCCCCCAGACACTAGGTTTAAGAGAGAATTTTCAGCTTTTATTTTTCATTTGGATAACTGAAAATATTTAAGAAAAGCAAATGTTTTCAGGCACTAACCAACAAGAAGCAGTATTCACAAGCATTAAGTTAGAGACAGTTTATTTTTTAGAACTGCTCTATTATTCTTTAAATCTCTGCTCCCACAGGGAAATATATTATGCTAGTGCATCTACTGAAGATAAAGTTCAAATTTTCTGTTAATTTCCACTAAAAAATATTTGAGACTTTGAAAATATGAACAACAAGATTTTTGTCAAAATATGTTCTATTTCATATTAATTCAGATGTTATACCCTGTGCAGCAGATAGTCCAGTTTTCTTTCAAATTTCCAAGGCAGAGCCAAGAGGGAGATGGGACTTTGCGTTGGGTTCAGCTGTAACAGTTATTTTTTTCCTTCTTAGTAGCTGGTGCAGTGCTGTGTTTTTGGCTTTAGTCTGGGAACAATGCTGACAACACACCAATGTTTTAGTTGTTGCTCAGTAGCGCTTACTCTGATCCAAGGACTTTTCAATCTCTCATGCTCTGTCAGGGAGGAGGGGCACGGAAAGCTGGGAGGAAGCAGAGACAGGACGCCTGACCCAAACTAGCTAAAGGGGTATTCCATACCACAGTACATCTTGCCTAACATATTAACTGGAGGGAGTTACCCAGAAGGCCCAGATTGCTGCTCGGGTCAGGCTGGGTATTGGTGAGCAATTGCATTGTGCATCATTTGTGTTTATTGCTGTTTTCCTTTCCCCTTTCAGTCTTATATTCTCTCCCCTTGTTATTTCCCATATCGTTAGTAGTAGTAGTAGTACTTTTGTATTATACCTTAGTTACTGGACTGTTCTTATCTCAACCCGTGGAATTTACATTCATTCAGTTCTCCTCCCCATCGTACTGGGAGCTGGTGGGGGAAAAGAGGAGGAGTGAGCAATCGGCTGCATGGTGCTGACTTACTGGCTGGACTTAAGCCACAACAGACTTGCAAAGAAGGACGTCTTGCTAATAGTAGAAGTTATTACATTAAAAAGTACAGCTAACAAAACAAATGAGTAACTTGCTTGAAATTTCCACTGGGTTTCCTCTAAAGAAACGGGAATTTTTTAGACAGCTAAATTTTGCATGAATCTTTATATATTTGGGCTTGAAGTCATTAGTATGAAGACAAACATGTGACCAGGAAACGGTGACAAAACATCTTGCATATCCATCACAGTGCAGGATTCTTTTTCACTCTGATGCCCGTGTTCATTGTCATTCCATTTACTGCTATTTTATTTATGAAAATGAATGCTGGTTTATGCTGAGTATTAAGATTTTGCTGGCTGCAGTATCTCTGTGTCTGCATAATCAGACAGAACAGTTATAGAATGTGCCTAAACAGATGGAACATTAAAATAAGTATGAGGTTTAGTTGTACATTATGCTAGGAAAAATGACTGAAATGGGCAGATGTGGCTGTTGGGCTTTCCTATGCAGGACTGAACTTCTTGTGCTGTTACCTCTGGAATCCTTTTGAGGATTTTGAGTGAGATTTTTATCCAGTATTTTAGAAGCTTAAAAATAGGGTTTTTTGCTTCTTTTTTTGATAGACTGATTTTGACAACAGTGAATTTATCTCCATTTTCTGATAACAACTTTCTGCTTCTATCCAGGATGGAACGCTTTCCTCTTCAAGTTGTCTCAAAATATAAAAACCTTTAAATCTTGTAGTTTTTCCTCAGTTGTTTGCACTACTACTGATATAAACTATATGCAGCCTGTCCAATCACAATGTTTCATTTCTACTCATCTGTGGCTATCATGCAACTGTGTGCTGAAAACATTACCATTTTTAAGAGCTCTATAGTGAAAATCAGCAGCTTTTCTTGTTGCTCTTGCAAATTGCTGATAGCATACCAGCTATAATATAAATATAATATAAATAATGTAATATATATAAAAATAAATAATAAATATATACTTAGATATAAAATAAAAATACTATAATATAAATATAATATAAATATATAATATAAATAATCGTTTCTACAAGTAGGACAACCTGACAATTACTGAAGTCCAAGTTTGGAGAAACAGAGGTTCTCTAGACAAAAATAGAATTTAATCAAAAGAGTACGTCTTTGTCCTCCTTTTGTGGTTAATATTAGGATCAGCTGGAAAAGACAAACTCCTGTTAAATATGCAGATTGTAAAGAATTTTATTATTTTAGTGCTTAATTCATGATTCAAAACTAAGCAATTGAAAGTGCACCATCTGGTGGTTAGCGATTTGTAACCTTCTCTGAGTTCTGTTACCACGCTTCCCAGAGTATATTTTTGTCATTTATGTCTTTTTGTCAGTCACTGTTAAAGTTGACCGGTCTTGTGGTTATTTACGGCTTCATTTTGGTGAGGAAAATCATAGATAATCTTGCTTGTTGGTAGAAAATCTTGAAGGCTGTCTCTGTTCCATGCATTGTTAACATTTCAGTATGTGCCACTTCAGTTTTTTCATGATCTTCCAAAAACTATTGAAAAATTGGGAAAATAATTGTACTATATATGAATCTTTTGTTGAAAGCTCTGGAAATGAATTATGATGATTCTGGTCCTACTTTATGACCCATTGTGTTGTGTTCACTTAGTTCAATTTCAGTGATCTCTCTAATTTTCCAGGAGGAAACGGTAGCTTTTGAGTATCACTGAGAGCATGCAGAACAGGATGAGTTTTGGTATGTTTTCCTTGGCAATCAGCCACTGGTCAACTAAAATTGTTCTCTAATAGCATTGCAAAAGAGTGCAAGCAGGGTGGCTGCCACACAGAACAGATAGGAAATAGATAAAACACAGTTCTAGAATCCAAAGGTGACACCTCTAATAGGGGCAATGTCTTTCTGCACTTTATATGTAACAACATAAGGCAGATCTGGAAGAGGAGGTCCATGACTTGGATGCTTCATCCACAGCTGTGTGATTCACATTTAAAACTTCCCTAGAAAATCAATCAATGTGTGCAGGAAAATTGTATTGGTTGGAACCACAGGCAGAAGGTAGCATGAAGAATTACAGGCAAGGTTTGTCCTCAAGGCAGTTCACATTTAAAGACTTTCTGGAAAAGAATTTCTGAAAGCATGGCTTTTACTTTATTTTGCATGGGCAATTATGTTCTGAGTTCAGCTGTATAAACTACTAGAGCCAACAGAATTATTTTGGGAATCTGTTTTGGTTAGCTTTAGCTGACCTTCCTTTATGAAAGGTTTGTGGCTCATTTTGGCCACTATGCAGACATTAAGAGTGTTACTTATATACAGACTAGATATTGTACATCACCTTCACACTTGCACTTCTGTTGGTTTTTGCTGGTTCCTTGTTCATGTTGCAAATGAAAATTTCCTTCATTCTGTATATACAGTTGTAATTTCTTTTTTTTTTTTTCTTTTTTTACTAGTGTAATATATCAGTCTAATAATTCAGTGAGTTATGGGCCTGAGGATTAAAGAGAAATGAATAGAAAGGTCTGACAGCTTGTGTAATTTTAGTTATTGGAAAAGGAGCTTGCTCTGTCCTTTCAGACCCTTTAATTACAATGGGTGCTAGCTCCTAGGCACTTAGATTGCTCGTTGGCTCTGAAAGATTATGAGCAAGAAAATGAAGGACCCTTTTTGCCTACCAACTGTAATTTTTCTAGTTTCAACTCAGCAAACTTTGGGAAATGTTTGAGCTAACTTTTTATTGTGTGGAAAGCTCACATGTGACTAATGGTGGAATGACAGGGTCGATTATATCACAGTTTAAAAGCGTAATTAAAATAGGGAAATTTCAATCCCTCTGGTATTTTACTGCTACCTACATAAGCAGGAAAGGTGTATTGCCACTAAAATATATTTTTTACATGAGAGATTAAACCTGTATGCCCATGGCCAGTGTCTGATTATTTTCTTGATCTATTTTCAAGATGAAGGAGGAAAATTTGAGAACAGTTTCTACTTTTTAAGGTACATTTTTGCCAAAGCCTATGCAGGTATTTAAAATACAATATTATGGGCTTTTTTTTCCTTTAAGGTTATTTACTGTTTTCTGCAGTAACAAATGTGCAATCTCTTAGCCATCAATAACTTAAATAAGTGAATACCTTGAACATCAGAGTGTATGTGCCTGATACTTTCAGCTACTGTTATAATCTGTAAGACAGTAGTTTTCAAGAAGAATCTAATGTCTGAAACTAGTAAATGTTTATTTCCTCTCCTACGTCTATGCACTTCAATAAATATGTGAAAACAGGAGGAGCTGTGAGAGTACTGTGCATGTGGTCCTCTTATGTATATATATATGAGCACATATTTTGAAGTATACAACACCACAGTTATAATACAAAATTAATTAATGGAAGGCAGAAACACTGTAGCATTTTAAAGGTAGAAATAGAATTGTATATCATCAATGTCATGCTCTCAGTTTTAAAACAAAAAAATTAAGATGTTTGGCTAACGTGATGAAATAGATTGAGAGTGTCAGCCTTGTGTGAGATTTCAACTACATAGTCTTATAGTTTGTACAGTTCACTTTGCGGGAGAAGGACTTGAGGGTGTTGGTTGATGAGAAAATGAACATGAGGCGGCAGTGTGTGCTCGCAGCCCAGAAAGCCAACTGTATCTTGGGCTGCACCAAAAGGAGTGTGACCAGCAGGTTGAGGGAGGTGATCCTGCCCCTCTACTCTGCTCTCCTGAGACCTCACTTGGGGTATTGTGTGCAGTTCTGGTGTCCTCAACGTAAAAAGAACATGGAACTGTTGGAATAACTCCAAAGGAGGACCACAAGGATGATGAGGGGACTGGAGCACCTCCCATATGAAGATAAGCTGAGAAAGTTGGGGCTGTTGAGCCTGGAGAAGAGAAGGCTGTGTGGAGACCTCATAGCAACCTTCCAGTATCTTAAGGGGGGCTATAGGGATGCTGGGGATGGACTCTTCATGAGGGACTGTAGTGAGAGGACAAGGGGTAACAGGTTCAAACTTAAACAGGGGAAGTTTAGATTGGATATAAGGAAGAAATTCTTTCCTGTAAGGGCGGTGAGGCACTGGAATGGGTTGCCCAGGGAAGTTGTGAATGCTCCATCGCTGGCGGTGTTCAAGGCCGGGTTGGACATAGCCTTGGATGGCATGATTTGGTGTGAGGTGTCCCTGCCCATGGGAGGGGGGGTGGAACTAGATGATTTTAAGGTCCTTTCCAACCCTAACTATTCTATGATTCTATGACTCTCTAGAGCTTAGTTAAATCAACATCAAACTGAACGAAGTCCCTGGAAGTACTCTTTTATTTCTTCCATCCCATACGTGTATAACAGACAGTTTCACAAACAAGCTTCCTCCCTTCCCCCAAAAGAGAGAGGCATTTTTCAAACCTATGTGGGGAATGTAGCTTTTCCAATTAAAATTGTCTGTCTGTGCGTTTATACCAAACCATTTGACAGCTAACCTGAGACTTCCACTGCTTTGAATTATTTTACCAGTTCCAGAGATAACTCCTTTACCTCTAACATGAAAAAGCCTGTCAGTGTCTTTCAAAATACTAGATGTTCTTAGAATCACTGGTATTTCCCTCCACCTAATGACACATGCTATAAGAGCTTAAGCTTAAGTGAGGAAATCACAAGTTGCAGTGCGTTAATGAAAACAAGAATCAGAAGCAGGGATGGAGTCTGTCAACAGAGGTGACAATAGTTTGCTAGTGTGCCAGACAACTGGATATATGCTTTGATACATATACATATATATACATTGAGAGAGAGATGTGTCTAATTCTTGAGTCTACTTTGATTAACAAAACAAATTTGTGTCAGTGATGCTATGGTAATATTATCTCTACTTAAAATTGCACTAAAGTAATAACGGCGCTAACTTGTAGTTAAGTATTTTAAGTTAACAAAAATATTGTCTTTGGTTTTGTTTTCTTTTTTTGTCACCAACATTTTTATATAGCTTTCCTGTGAAGTAGATCATTCTTACCTCCTAACACACCTACAGTGTCTTTATTCATATCAAGCAAAATTTGCATACTTAAATTTTGCGTGCTCACATTTCTGCAGAAAGAGAAATCCAAACAGAGGCAAAGGAAAGCAAGCAATGTGGCAAATTGCAGATTCAGTAGATTGGGAAAGTATTCCTAGCCAGGTTTGAAGTATTGTAGTCAAAACTGCCTTTTTACTAATAAGAATATTCTGACTCCCTAGGTGGGTATATTTTTTGTCACAAATACGAGTTTTCTTGAAAGAACTGTAATTGTTTAATTGTTCTGACATCCATATTAGATGCTCTTGAATTCCTTATGCAGGTATGCAAACAAAACCTTGTAATGTTAGCATGACTTGGGGCCAAGACTATAGGAAAGGTAGACTGCAGAAACATCAGGATTGTGTTCATGGGATAATTATGTTATTCTAAAATTTGTGCTGGCTCTTCAGTGGAAAGCTCCAGTGTCAGCTGAGTTTAGGTGCAGAGCTTCTGTACCAACAGAGCCTTGTGAGTACTTGAAGAAATGTGCCATACTGAAAACTTAAGATTATCCTGTGATGCCAAAATGAGTTGATCAAGTGCCTCTAATGGTGGTGTTCTGCTCGTATGCAGACCACCAGTGCATTTTACCAGTCATTTCTGTCACATTTCTGAGTGGTGCTCTCATTTTTGGTGTTCTAATTCCTGAGAAAACTGATGCAGTGCTGTGGAGGAGAGGCCATGCATTATGCAAAGGTGTGTTGATACAGGGTGGCATGACAGAGGACTTCGCTTCTGAATAAATCTTAAAAAAAATTACACTGTGGACACTTTCAGAAGTGATGTTAGTAGCCTGGTTTAAGTGAAATGCCAACCACCTGAAATGTCTCCATGAAGCTACTAATGGATTCAGCTGGTTACAGCTTAGGGTGACAGGGTGAATAGGGGATGAAGTTTGATGTGCTGTTCCTTATTAGATGTCTTGGAATGTGGGGGAAAGACAAACTGTAACACTAAGAGGTAGGCTAGAGCATGTACTAGATTAATGAAATGAGCAGAATTTAATAAATGGAAAAGTTTTTCTGCTGTTAGGTAGAACTGACAGTTATTGGAATCATATAGTAAAGCTATTCAGTTGGGGGGAAAAAATCGTAAATAACCTACTGTTGCCTCTAGCATTTGCTGCATTGTATTGAAATAGTTCCTCAGAAAATTATAAAACATACTAGTGTGTAGAAACAACCACATGCAGAAACTATTTTTCTTGGCACGCTGCCTATAGCCTGAGAATAAAGAAAATAATGAGTTTGGTGAGCTGACATCTATATTTTAAATATTGCTGTTCCTGTTCCTTTGTTACTTAGGAGAAACTAGAAATGAATACTAATTAGGGGCACAGAATATTTGATGTATACTACTCTTTTCTTTTTAAACCAGCTTCATGGTTTTATTTTTCTAGATATGATACTTTCTCACAATGGCTTAGGTTTGTTCATTATGACGAAATGAATAGGTATTTTCTGACAGTACCTCCCCTGAAGCCACGTTAACGTATACTGTCATAATAAGCCTCATAAGCCTTTCTCCTTTTATTACATTTTGCCCCCTGAAGGATACTTGGGGATCAAAAAAAAAACAAAACACAACCCTCCCATTAAAGGAAACAATCTGGAAAAGTGGTATGGAATTCAGTAATGATGAATGAAAGGCAACACACTTAGGTAGTAGTAATTGGCTTCAAAGATACAGGATAGGGAAGAACTATCTGGGAGTTTTCAGCCTCGTTTTTTGGTCTGGGGATTTTTTCCCCCCTTTTTCTAAATGAAGCCTAGGACACTGTATCATCTATCCTAGGTCTTTATTGCCATACTCTGTTTTACCAATTGGAAAATTCAGAATCCAGAGTTCTAATCAAAATTTTAGGAGGCAATTAAAAGGAGGTGTCATCGTTTAAGCCCAGCTGGTAACTGAGAACCACACAGCCATTCGCTCACTTCCCCACACCTCTCTCCCCCCTCACCCCACTCCCAGAGGGATGGAGAAGAGAACTGAAAGAATGTAATTCCCATGGGTTGAGATAAGAACACTCCAGTAACTGAGGTATAATGCAAATCACTACTGCTACCACCAATAATAATAATAAGGGAAATAACAAGGGAAGAAAATACAACTGCTCACCACCCACTGACTGACACCCAGCCCGATCCGAGCAGAGATCTAACCCTTCCAGGTGGCTGCCCCCAGTTTGTATAGCGGGCATGACGTGCTGTGGTATAGGAATAACTCTTTGGTTAGTTTGGGTCAGGTGTCCTGTCTCTGCTTCCTCCTGGCTTCCCCTCCTCCCTGGCCGGGCATGAGACTCAGAAAGTCCTTCAGTCGGAGTAACCATTACTGAGCAGCAAGTAAAAACATCGGTGTTATCAACGCTGTTCCCAGGCTGAAAGTCAAAAACACAGCACTGCACCAGCTACTAAGAAGGAGAAAAAATGACTGCTACTGCTGAACCCAGCACAGTAGACTAGCTAAATTTTGTGATAATGTTTCCATTACAAAAGCTTTTTAGAGTTTTATTCAGCCATGAAAAAGTTGTAAGATCTAACTCTTTCTACATGTTCTCAGCCTAAGATTATTTAAAAGACCTGTTTAGTAGAATTGTTTTTTTTCCTTTAGTAACGCAACAACAATAATCAGAAACTTTAGTGTATATTTCATAATCTCACAGTGTGAATATTTTAAGAGGTTTAATATTCTATGAAATAATACTCTGCTTGGAAAAATGGAATTTATAGAATTACCCATTTTTATATATTTCCATAGACAAGTGATTCTTTTGTACACACTGAGTGCTGTATAAGATGTGTAGTATGACAGACAGGGAAGGAAGCTGCTGTGCCTATCTGCTAGCTATAGGTACTGAAATGCAGAAATGGACTGCTGGTCATCTTGATCTCCCTAACCTGGGGAAAATGGAAGAATATTACCACAAATTGGTCTAAAAATGGTTTGAGCATTTGGGTCTTCCAATTTCTTGCTCTTACTTGTAATATATACTTAAAGCAAGACCCATAGCTAATGTTCTGGTGGCTTCATTCTGCCTGCTTTGGGAATAAAAGGAGAAAAGGTAATGAATGAGGTCAGCCTCTCTTCAGATGAAGGATAATCAATGGCTCTCCCCTTCCTGGTGTACAGAACTACGAAAAACAGGGGAGTAGAAGCAATTTTTTTAGCCTATGCTATGTCTGAGAATCACTTTCTGCACACTTGCTGTAGCAGGCTTGCTGAACACCTTATCATTTATAGTTTAATTTACATCTTTACACCTGAATATCCCTAAAAGTTTCCTGAAAACCTGTAATTCAAGCTTTCTCCTTATGGATTGGCAGGTGAGGAAGTTTGTTTGAGTGTTAGTTTTATTTAGAAATATATGTTTACTCTAGAGTTGCTAATAATACTTCTTATGTGACCTTAAATCGTGTGCAAGTGCTCAGTGTGAATGACATTTTTTACAGTAAAAAAAAAAATAGCAAAAATTTCCAAGGGAGTTGGTTTTATGAGGTCAGTAAATTCTTGACCCTGTCATGCTTTCCTTGATAAAACTATTGTTACTAAACCAGCTTTTCAAAAAACAGAAGTTGTCATAGTTTTTTCCATTTTTCAGTTGTTTTAATATGAAGTAATATGCATTGACCAATATTTTGATCAATGGTTAAAAATGGAGTTTCAAATAATGTCTGCTATTACCTGAAGCAGTTTAAAAACAATTTCTTGCTTGTTTTTAAATGTTAAGCTAGAAGAATTGAAGTTTTTCTTTAAAAAATAAGAAAAAAAATAGTGTACTTGATTTAGAAAAAATATTTTTAAATGGCCACCTGACATTTTCTTAGTCATACAAATGGTGTTGGAAGTCTTTAATGTTAACTCAGTTCTTCCAACTAATTTCTTAAGATACATTTCTCTGATTGTTGAGATGACAGCTTTAGACTGAAATCCCTGATATTTTGGTATGGTTTTATATGTCGCATAGTACACTGTGTAATATTAAAAAAGAAAATATTCAATTGAAATGTGAAGTCACCTCTTTTAGTAGTGGTTCTTCTGTTTAAAAGGGAGATTTTGTTATGGCACAATAAGACTACCTACCTAGGTTCAATTAACCATTTTTTAACCTGAAAATTATAAACTTAAGATACTTGTTGGAGGAAGGAAATGGTTTGAGATGGTAGATGGAGTTGCATCTTGTACATTGAAGTTTCACAGTTCCTGGAACGTGAACTTTACAATCAAATGATTGTTAGAGTTTGCAAAACAAATTCTCAGATTTTTCATTAGCTCACATTTGCTGCGTTTGTCACAGAAGCCCATTTTGAATTGTACGCAAATATTAATCCATCATTTACATTTAGTCCTGTAGTTTTTTTAAATCAAAGACCATGTCTAGTACTTTCTATCACAGCAGACCACACTGACAACCAGAGAATGTTTTCAGCTGTTATGTGCAGTGTATAATTTATTATTGTAACAAGAATAATAAAGTTCTACAGTCAAAAGAGTACAGAAAAGGCATATAAGTGATCCTACTGATATGATAGAGTGACCAAGTAATAAATGCTACAATTAAAGTAGATGGTTTAAGGATTATTCAGAAGCTTATAATATAGTCTTATCCTATAATGTGCCCCATATATGCTGCAAAACCCTAACAATACTCCCAATAAAAAAGCAATAATCTTGAGAGAAAATCCAGGAAAGCTTTCAAGATCTGGAATGCTTTAGACTGGGGCTTTAAAAATTTCCAGGTGAAGGTATTTCATGTTCAACTTTTATGTATTTCCTTTTCTTAGACAGAAATTTAGGTTTGAATAAGTCTGTTGGACTTTTTTCTTTTTCTTTAATTAATATGTGGTATTTAATGTCAACATGGAAACCTAAATAAATGTTGCCTGATTTTCTGTTGCTTATATGAATAGAATTTGATTCTCACCATATCTGAAAGAGAAGTACCTTCACTTAAGTGTCTGTAGATGTGGGTAGTTTCCAAGGTACAAATTCTCAAGAACTTCAACAGAGGCAAGTGAAGCTGTGGGGAAATCTTGAGCACAGAGCAACCTTGCTTTGTATGCTGTAGATCACTGTTTTATTACAGCACCTAAACAAAGATGAAGCCAGACTGTTGGTACGATCTGATAGAGCCTTTTTTCTCTGTTATTACACACTGGATTACTGTCAGAGTCCTCAGTGAGGCTGAGGGCTTCTGTTAGACTACTGCCTTTTGAAAGGTCTAATCCATGAATTGTCCATCCTTGCAAGCCAACAGCACTGAGCTAAAGCAAAATTTTGCAAAACTGACTTCTGAAACAAACAGGAGCAGCCTTATGTGGAACTGTTTTTCAGGTGCTAAACCAGCCCTAATGACTATAAAGGGGGTGGGATAAAATCAACTCTTCTTCAGGGCAAACATGCAAGATTTTTCTTCCACTGAGCAGGTTTTTTGCTGTAGCTATTGCTAATGCTCTGTTGCAGTGCTTTTCACCTGAACACATGCTCCTCAGTCATTTGTCAACTGTCACTACTAATTCTGCCGTGATGCTGTGATTTGTTGGCATGTTCAGCTTTGATGGAGCTGTCATTACTCTGGGCACAATTATTTACCATCTTTTGTATCTTCAGATTGCTGTCCTGTAATTTTAACCTTGTGGAAGGAAGAT
Source organism: Myiopsitta monachus (assembly GCA_017639245.1). Taxonomy (NCBI): domain Eukaryota; kingdom Metazoa; phylum Chordata; class Aves; order Psittaciformes; family Psittacidae; genus Myiopsitta; species Myiopsitta monachus. The sequence goes on along the minus strand of CM029923.1, from coordinate 15,651,969 downwards.
ACTGTTTTTCTAAGTTACTGGTAAACTTCCCATGCACTATTCTTTTTCTGGATCTGTCAGTTGTACATTTTATAATACTCCTGACTGCTTGAGAGGAGACCAGAATTATTCTTCATACTCTTCTGCCTTTTTGGGCACTCTCTGTTAAATAATAGAACTGTAGATAAGGATGAATTGCTGAAATGTTTTGGGCCACTCATTTTGTTTAACTATGGGGGTTACTTGTTAGCCCAGTAGGAATGTCATTTCTCCCAGTTACATATGAATAAGAATAATATCTGCTTTAGATAATCAAGTCAAATAGCACCTGAGTTCTTGGGATCAAAATACCTCTACCAGTCTGTTCAACTTTTTTGCTTGTATCATAAAATCCGCACTTCTCTGGAAACTGTTGTTAGGAGTGAAATTTTCACAAGGTTAGCTCACCCAGGACCCTCACTTTTAAAGGACATGTGGAAGTCCAGAAGAAGTTCTAATTCTTCAAAATACCTAAAGCGTAAAGGACAGAAAGTCCCCACCTTCTTGCAGACATTTATGTGCAGTGTTCCTAGATAAAAAGGAACCTTTAAAAGCTAGAATGGATGTACCTATTTTAAATGGCACAGACATTTGTTTCCATTGAATTATAGTCCATATAATGGCATTTTCCAGTCAAGCTCATATTTTTCTGAATTATGCATAAATCACATTATTGATTAGAAAACCACTAGCTTACACTTCAGACTTTATCCACTCTTAAATTTACATCTAATTACAGAAGAAAGAGAAATAAAGTGAGTATATACTCTTGAACCAAATGAAATGAAAGAAAAACTGATGTTTCAGAGTTAAGAAATGTGAAATTTCATGAAAATATGAATCAACCTTACTGCTGCAAGAAAGTACAAGACAATCAAACCTGCCATTACTTCTGCCTAAAATTAGGGCTATGTTACCAATACTTTTTTGAAAAGTAAACTTTGGTCACTTCTGTATTTGTGGGAATTTACAGGAAAAAATATCACATAACATGATTCTTTAGTAATACTAAGTCCTGCCCTGTTTGTCTTTTCTGTGTCTGAAGTTGCCTCTTTCCTGTGAAATTAAATCTTTCCATAACTGTCATTGCTACAACTATTCAATTTAAAATTTATAAATGTTATATAAATTTACCAACACTCTGCATCGATATGGATATATGGATAGATACAGATATCGTGTACTATGTTGGTGTATCTTTTCATTTTAGGTCAAGGAGCACATATAATTATTAGGCGACTGTTAGAAAACCGTTATTTTAATTTATATGTCATTTATCACCTAAGTGTTGTCATTCTATTTCAGGGAAATAAATTCAACTGAACACGTAAAACCTGATGGTTGTGTCAGCTCCATGCCATCGTCTCAGTGCTTGCCTCCTTCCGAACTCTGAGATCTGCTGTAAACCCTAAACAGACGCTGTATAGGTGTTAATTTAATGGCATCACAAATGGCCAATTAAAGTGCAATGAAACACAGATCAGCCCCATGTTCACAATGCAATATTCACAGTCCTAAAATTATAGCCAGAATAAAAGAGACTCAAAGTTATTCTCTCTGTTTAATCTCTCTTCTGCTTTGTGTCTTCAGTTATTACTGAATGCTCACAGCAACACTGTTTAGTTTCCGTTGTAGCAGTGTCCTGAAAATATCACTGTCGTTAGAGCTTCTGGGGTTGTTCCTGGTTAAGTATATATGAGGGAAGGGAAGTTCATTGTGCTAAAGATCTCATAATCTAGGTAATGTGATTTAAAGTGATTAAAGTGATTTAAATCACTTTAAAGTGATTACAAGTGTACAACCTGGAGTCTACAGATCTTCATTAGGATACTCATATTTTCAAGGAGGGTCGACAGCAGTGGTGGCTACTTTGGGTAATGAATAGGGAGTATGTTCTTAAGTACTTTGTTTAATTGGTACAAGAGTCTTAGAGTGAAATAGAGAAGGCTGTCAACTTTTATAATTTGCTAATTAGAGATATTCCTTTTTGAGTATTAATAGTGGTCTCTTAGAGTAGAAGATACAGTGTATGTTGGTGTATTTTTAATTTGTTTGAAATAGACATGATGTTAATATGTAGTGTCATTATAAGAGAAATGGAAAATTAAATTTTACCTGGAATGGAAAACAGCCTTGGAAGTAACTAGTATATCTTGATTTGTGATTTGCTTTCTTCATTTTTTCATTTTAGATTTATCTATTTTTTCTGTATTATTGTTGAGAGCTTTAAAAGTTTTTCACTTAGCTAGTAAAGATGTTACACCTCATCATCTTTTAGTGTCTTGTTTCTCTTGGGCATTTCATTATAGTTTTCTTTCTTAAGAAACTTCCCTTCTTCTTTCATTTGTCATCTTTCTTACAAACTTCAGTATTATCTGTCTCTTTTCTTTGATAATGTTTGCCTAGTATTTATCTCTGTTTCTCCCAGAAAAAAGGAGGAAGGGGAGGTTTTTGCTTCCCTTATGACTTTGGTTTTGTTGTATAGAACCATAGAATAGTTAGGGTTAGAAAGGACCTTAAGATCATCTAGTTCCCACCCCCCTGCCATGGGCAGGGACACCGCACACTAAAATAACATATATATGTATGTATAATACATAAAAATATACATATATACATATAAAATAACATATATATTTATAGTATAATCAACTGCTTTTGATTGCTTGCTTTTTATTTTTTCATATCCTACTGCATCAACTGTCTTGCTTCTTTCTCTGAACTGTAGCTATCCACGGTATTGAATAATGACCTGTTGCAGTTTTCGGTTCCTTTGAGATGCAAACTTCTCTTCAGGACTCTGGTATTTCGCCAGGATAAATTTTCTGTATTTGTTATAGACAGTGGTTTGGTATTCATAAGGGCCAGATAATTTGCTTTTGCCCAGTACAGATGAACTGAGAATCCAAGGAAAAATTTCCCTTTTGTAATTATTTCACTGTAGTCAGTACTGTACTTTGCCTCTCGACTTTTCTTAGCCCAAGTCTTCAAGGTGATTAAAGTTAGTACAACAGAAGAGATCCGTCCTGTCTGTAGGAATGGAAACACTGCAGTACTGTAGAGGAAGGTTTGGTTGCTTATTTGTACTTACTCAATTACAGAATAGTGGAAAATCAAACTGTCCCTTTGTCATCTGTCGTGGTTTAAGCCTCTAACCCCCCCACGCAGTTTTCTCACTTACTCACTTCTCTCTCTTTCTTCCCCCAGTCCCGGAGGGATGGGGAGGAGAATCAAAAGAATGCAGCTTCCACGGGTTGAGATAAGAACAGTTTAGTAACTAAGGTATAGCACAAATCACTGCTGCTACCACCAATAATAATAATGACAGAGAAGTACACAGAGAATACAACTGCTCACCAAGCCCGACCCAGCCACTGCACCCCCCAGCAGTGAACCCCTCAGTGCACCACCTCACCCTTCCGGGTCTCTACCCTCCGGTTTTACATCCTGGACATGACATGCTGTGGTATGGAATAACCTCTTTGGTCAGGTTGGGTCAGGTGCCCTGTCTATGCTTCCTCCCGGCTTCTGCCTCCAGCTTCCCCTCCTCCCTAGCAGAGCATGAGACTCAGAAAGTCCTTGGTCAGACCAAAACATTACCAAGCAGTAACTGAAAACACTGCTGTTATCAGTGCTGCTCCCAGGCCCAAAATCAAAAACACAAGCGTTGCACCAGCTACCAAGAAGGAGAAAAAATGACTGCTGCTGCTGAACCCACGACAGTATCCACCCCTTATTCCATATCATTCACATCATGTTAAGATCCCACATTTTCAATATACCATCACATGTATATGTATACATACACACACACACACACGGAGAGAGATCATCCCTCAGTGCATGGACCAATCCCTATAAAGCTGCTGAGTCCATCCAGTCCATGATGTTGGGCTCCATCTTTTGTAAGAGTCTTTTAGAGCAGGGGAGACTATGTGCAGTGTTCAATCTCGTGGATAACCTGGGCAATAATGTCCATTGCTAAGTCCACCCCTCAATCATAAGTCCATCTGTATGCTGCATCTCTGCCCTGGTGGCCTGAGGTGTCATGGGCCCACCAGGCTCAAAATAATTCACCCTTATGTTGCCAATCTAAGTCTACCTGAGCCACTTCATTTTAGCAGTTTGTCACTGGCGGCTCCATACAGCTGCCTTCCATCTCGGATGCTTCCAAAGCACTGGAGGGGTCCAGTGGACTAGATACTTGCCCATACTGTCCCACACACCCTGCCACTCATGACTGTCCATCCCCAGGGAAAAATCTCTTGGCCATCCTGGATTGTAGTCCAACCCCAGACAAGACCCACACCCCACTCTGCTTAACTCTTGGGACCAGACAAAATGGTTGTGGGTAAAACACACTCTGTATGCATGCCAACATGGTGATCACTGTCAGAATCAGCAGGCAGGTCTCAAGGGTGCTTAAAAGCCATTCAAAACAGTCGGAACTCTCAAATGAGGCTGCTGTACTTGTCACTGAGGCTGGTGTAGCTACTGTGCTTGCCGACTCTCTCATCACCAGCTGCTCTTTGTCTGAGTCCAGATCTTCCTTCTCTTCCTTGCTGGGAAATGCTGCGTGGTCTCCTGCATCCCTCCTGGGGCTCGGGCTCTTGGAGCTCTGCGGGTGGCTGTCTCCTGAAGTAGACGTCTAAAAGCAAGTTTGTTCTTTGAGGGGACTGTAGCAAAGTTGCTCTTTTAAGCAATATATTTGGAAGTTCTCTATGAAGCATGAGAGTCCAATTGAACTTCAGTTCTTCTGTCTTAGAGCTGTGCACTTTGAACAGAAGAATAAAAAAAAAAAGATTCTTTGAGATGGAAAGGAAATCTACAGTCTCACGTTAAAATTTAGAGCCTAATGTTTAAAACCATCCCCTGAGATGGAGGTTGCAGCACTTCAACCCTACCCTGCCTTATATACGTGTTTTATTTAGTGATTGTTTAGTGTGAAATAAGTTTTAAAAATTACTGGCAGAGGAACCAAAACACAGTGTTCTCATTCACAGGGACATAGTAGGTTGACAAGTGTTCAACCTACTAATGCAAACGAATCATGAATGTTCTTACTTATTTGCTGTCACTCCTACTATTAAATGTTGTAACAGAAGGATAGAGTCACTTTTGCAGAATAGCCTAATGAGTTCATGATCCTCTCTAATCTCCTTGGAGATCTATGTTTTTCTGTGCTTGGGGAGATGCATGAATTAACCCAAGGTACTCTGAGTGTTATATAGACCTTTATAGAACAGATGTGCAGAACAGCTCTTACTTTTTCTCCTTACCGTTTCTTCCTATTCCCACTCTGTGTATTTCTGAGACAGATTTCAGCAATTCAAGCATTTTTTTAGCAGTTCAAGAAGTCAAGAGCAATTCAGTGTGACAGATTAATAGAACCTGGCTGATACGAAGTACTGAATTGTTTGGCCATGTTGAATTTTAAAGGTTGCCAAGAATACCTGGAATTTTAGGCGCCAGGTGATATTTAAGGCACATCTCTGAAGTAATTAATTTAGGTAACTCTGATGTTTAAGTGGCAGCTAAACAAGGGCTTGCAGTTTTGGATTCAAGAGTTTAGGTTCATTTTTTAGTTCCTTTTAAACTGCTGAAATCCTGGGTTTGCATTTAGCAGAGTATCAAGATAAGGACTTCTATAATGCCTAGTTCTTATATTTATCCATTAACTGTAAAAGCAGTAAAGCAGTAATGACTGCATCCTGTTCAACTGTTTGGATGATTTGTCCTTGAGCTGGAAACATTTGGGTTCTTCTTCTAGTAGGGAAAATAATTTGCTTCATTTTTATAGCCCTTTTATTTTCTTTCTTCTCCAAACTGTATTCAGTTTGTGGAAGCAGAATTCTTGGTAATACAGACATTTACATTCAGTATATGTGTGACTTAAAATCCAGAGAAGGGTCTTTTTGTTTTGACTTCAGCTGATTACTTTTGATCTGTTGCAATTCTTAGAAAAGACTAAAATTAATCAGGATTATATATTGGCAGCAGTTGAATTAGATGCGATTGCACTGGTAATCCTAGAACATAAACTGCCTGTTAAGAGATACAGTATAATGTACAAACTCTCAGTTGAGGTGACTGTAATCAGTCTAACTGCAGCAGCAGCAGAGTGGAGCAAAATAAATTAACTTGTAATGAGTTTTGTGTTGCCCTGATCACTTTATTTTTAGTGTCTGAAGTAAAAAATTGAAAATGGGCTTTCAATTAAAGCTTCTCTACAGTATGCTTCAGTCTCACTGATAGTGTTTTACACAGACCAACTTGAATTTCTTTTTAAACGCATTTTTAAATCCATCCCCTCAAAATACTTTTTTTGTGTGCAGTGGTATTCAGTTCTGTGCCACTTCTGTGGAATTTTCATGCCCTGAGTCTTGTGGCTCAACAGTGGCATTTTCACTAGTTACCACACAAATGGCTATGGAAAGCAGCTGCGCTTAAAATGCCCTTTATTTATCTTCTGCATTCTCCACTTGAAAAATGAACTCCTTATGTCATTATATTTATGAAACATGTAATTTTATTCTTCTTTTTGGTTTTTGTTGTGTCACTTGATATATGATATAGTTGTTCCTATGGTGCTGATTTTTGAGGTGCAAAAATTACAAAACCCCCTTAGTTCTTCAATTGTTTGGGGTTTGTTGGGTTTTTTTTTGTTGTTGTTTTTTTTCTTTTTTTTTTTATTTCCTTCTATATTTTTTTTTTTTGGCCCTTGGTGGTTGTTTACGGTTTCAGTGACAGATGCAATTACTGTAACTGACAAATTCTGCCTTGGTAGCAAGGAGAAAGCATGTTTGCTGTTGCCACCACTGAAAAGTAATTACAGAGCTAAATCAGTGGAAGTGAAAACTACAGTGCAGAGAATTCTGAAAAATAAATAGGACATTAACCACAGTTCTGTTTAGGACTGTAATTACATGGAAATGCCAGATTTTGACTCATAAAGGTACTCTGAAACTGATTGTAGTTTGATTTGTAGCAGTGTAGATCAGGAGTAAATGTGATGTGGGCATTACAGGAGCTTAAAACGTAACTTATGCGTACACTTTGGGTTATTTCCAGTTTTGCCATTAGTCAAACAAGGGCATGAATTGCACCAGTAAAGCAGGATTGTTCTTTGCAACTGGGTCTTAGAGCGTTGTAATCAGCAGCACTGACTGTTCACTGCCATGCCTGCAGTTTCTACAAATATGTCACAATGCTGAAGGTGAGAATCATAGAATAGTTAGGGTTGGAAGGGACTTTAAGATCATCAAGTTCCACCCCCCTGCCATGGGCAGGGATGTCACACACTAGACCATGTTGCCCAAGGCCCTTATGCACCCTTGCCTCAAGAGACCAGTCGAGGCACTTTCTACACTCCAAGGTCTGCGCGGCAGCCTCCCGTTTCATCGGTTCTGTCTGCTGTGGACACTGCCACCACTGGGGAAGCCAGAGCAGAGCTCCCAGACCAGGCCCTGGTCCTGAGGCGAGTGCTCACCATCCCACTCAGTCCAGAGTTGAAGGGTCTCCTCTGGAGCTACTCACCTTGGCAAAAAGCAGAATTAAAGAACTAAAGTGCTCCCAAATTTTAGCCATTTGAAAGGTATGACCAGAAAAATAAATAAGTAAAATTGAAAATACCAGAGAAGCATAATTTTTGGAAGAAACTGCTTTAGGTGTGAAGGAATAAATATTAATGTGTGAAAGTATTTGTTTGAAACAGCAGCTATTTGGGGTTTATGGGCTTTTAAGCTTTAAGGGCTTACATTGAGGTTCAAGCACAGGAAATTGTGAGGGAGCAATTATTTAAGTATTATCCACATCAGTGCTTATACTAGGCTTAGTAACATCACCTACATGGGAGGAAAAGGGTATAAATAACAAATGCACACACAAAGGAGTTACATGGAAAAAATAATTATGCAAAACTTGGGGGAATTTTCCTTTTTTCTTACTGTTTTTTAGTCTGTAGATTCTCCACCTAAAACCACCTAAACCAGTGTTTTTTCCCCCTGCTTATGGTCTCAACCTTTCATACTTTCTGTTTGCATTTGTTTAAGAGATGGCAATGATAGCGCAAACTTCAGGAGCGGAATTCTGGTTTAGAAGTTGTTCAAATACATTACAACCACAATTACAGTTACAGCCTGGGATTGCATAAAGTGCAGCAAAAGCCATTCCTTTAACCCCAGTCTACCAGCCAAATTTTTTAGGCTGAACTAATTCCCGGAGGTGCTTGTTCTGCCAGTTTATGAAGCGTGGCTTCTAGAAATTGGAGTAGAGCTTGTGCGCTCCTTCAGTCATGTCCAGTACTGCCAGCTAGTGGTCGACTTCAGAGGCTTAACCTAGTGGAATTTATGTTAGCAGTTTAAAAACAGAGAAATGGAATAAAAATAGGAAAAAAATTATCTACAGGGATAGGTGGCACTCCTCTTATTTTTCCTGAGCAATATGAACATGGAAGAAGAACTCATCTGTAATAAGGTTTCCTTCAATTTTTTTATCCTGTATCTCTCTGATTCATTTCAGGTTCAGGATAACTAATTAGTCTCAGAAATTGCTATAAAGAAATGAATAGTCAGAGTTGTCCACAAAAATCATGGAGGATTTTCCAATTAATTATTTCCATATATGCAATATTCAGGATACAGTGAATATGTATAATGCGTCTGTTCAATGCATTAAAGCTTTGCCTGGAACTTTTCTCTTTAAATACACTCAATTTATAGCAGGTTTTAAAAAGTTGGAGCAATATTAGTTTCACCTAAAGCTAGTATTATATCCAGAAGTTAGTATTAAAGTTCCTATTAATCTAACATACTGAGCAGGGAGGCAGAAAAAAAGTTTTGCAAAAGTACTGGACTTCTGAAGTTGCTTGGGCTTCTGAGGTCATTTTTGTGAGATGTAATCATTCCTTTTATACGCAGTGTTTCACACATGTAATTTTGATCTCTCTGAATGTTTTGTACGTCTTCTGAAATGCGAGCACTGCTAGTAATTTTAGATACTATCAGTTTATTTTGAAATACTGTCACACTCAATTTCATTTGTCATTGGGCTTTTACAATTCTTTTTTACGTTAAACAGTAGCCTAGAATATTTGATTTTTAAATTATATGTAACTTTTGGAAGTTTGTAGTATTTTATGGCTGTTTTAATGGATGCTTTGCAAGTTGTTGTTGACACGCTTGCAAATTTATCTAGTAAATGACTTGAAAACTGTTAAGATTTTCTTTTTCACATTTCTAAGGGCTCCAGTATAAATGGACACAATTTATGAGTTAGAAATTTATTTGAACTACAGATCCTGTAAATTCTTCTTCTATATGAAAATGAAGCTCAGTTCTCTGCTTGCTAAAGCTTTATCAGGAATCTAGAAAATCGTGCACTTCTTATTTAAAATCCCCAACACACCTAAAAGTCACTGAGAATTTGTCCTAAAGATCTGCAGGGGCAGCTCATCTGTCCAGTAGAAAGTAACCATTTCTGCACAGTCCTCAAGATAAAGGTTCCCTTGACAGTCTGAATGAATGCAATAAAGACAGAAGCAGCCATTAAAATAACTGTTTAACATGCTGTTTAAACAATAAAGCTTTAAGGTGGAAGTCACAGCTGCAAATCCTAGCTATCTGCTGGCATAGTTGTCATTTACTAAACTTAGAAATTCTTCCTCTGTAACAATATCAGACTGCAAAGACTTTCTTCTTCCCTTTCGTACTTTTGGTATATCTGAGAATGTGAAGATTGTGACATTTTGGGGAAAATTCATTCAGTTTAAAAACTTGTTAGTTTTGAGAAGACTTGTACAGACTTTTTCATCTTGTCCTTCAATTTTGTAGAATGGAATCTGTTTCTTTCTTATATGCTATCATGCTTCCTACTGTTCCAAATGATACATTAAGTTTTTTCTTTTGGTTTCTATTTTATCTCTGCCAAAGAACTGAATATTTAGTCTCTGTAAGAACTAAGTGGGATTTTGGCCTATTTACAAGAATCCAATAAATGTGTCTGGCAAGATGCATTTTCCACCTTTCTATCTTCTTTGCAAGTGGCTGGATCTTTGCACATCACCTGCAGGAGAGTCAAACTGATACTAGGTTTTTAAAAGCGGACAGGAAACCAGAAACTGAACTGTAAACATCGAGTAAGCCTCATTAACAATAAACTTCATATGTGAACACATAATAAAGTTCTTATTTATTGCAACAGCAGGTGTTGGTTGCATTCTCCTCCTCCTGACGTTTTGATAGAATGGTTTGGGATGGGAGGATCCTTAAAGGATCACCCAGTTCCAACCTCCCTGCCACGGGGAGGGGGGACGCCTCCCATTAGACCAGGTTGCTCAAAGCCACATCCAGCCTGGCCTTGAGCACTTTCAAGGATAGGACATCCACAGCTTCTCTGGGCAACCTGTTCCAGTGTGTCACAGCATGTTCTGGATAGTTTGTTGGTTCTAGTTGTCTCTTCTGAGATAGTTTTCTGTTCATTTAGCCTAAAAGCATTTTCCTTAAACAAAACCAATTTTGCACACTTAATCTAATACTCAGGCTAAGGTTATCTTGTCCTTTGTAGAGATAGTATAGAACTTAGAGGAGCTCATTTCTGTAGGGCATTCCAGTGTCATGTAATTTAAGATTATTTTAATTAACCTACTGATTTAGGAGGATAAAGGGTAAATTATGTTTCTTTTTACTGGTTTGCTTTGTTTTGTTTTCCATGAGCTTGCTTTCTTTCTTTTTTTCATGAGTAAAAGAAGAAATATACATTTCCAATGTAATTTTTTTCAATACCTATAACAATTGAATGTGGGTTTTTTAGCTCATTACCAATAGTAGTTCATTTAGAAAATATTAAGGTCATAAAAAAACTAGTAAAACCAGTCATCTAATGAATTAATTAGAAACATTTTTTAGAAGTATGGAAAATATGGAATTATTATGCTCTACCATATATATCATATATATGCAAAGCTCTGTTGTTAAAAAGCTGTAGATTTTACTCAGAAATAAGTGTTACAGGCTTCAGTTTGTTTTTTCATGTTATAGAAAACCCCTGATAAAAAGAAATGTTATATTTACCTTAAGATGCACAATTTTTATTTTTTTATTTTTTTTTTTAGCATTTACAAACAGCATTTTTTGTTACCATTTCAGTACACAGAATGGTAATGCAAACAAGTTTGTTCTTTTAGAAGTAAAAAGATATTTTTCGGAATGGAAATTTAGAATTGCTGTCTGAAACATTTCTCATTCCTTAATTTAAAACTCCTGTCCATTGTCTGTTCATGCCCTCATTAAAAAGTATTTTATTTTTCATCAGGATATTTTCATGCGAAATGCTTTGATCAGCATGGTGATACATGTCGTTCTCTGAAAATTTCTGTGAATAATATGTTGCAATGAGTCATTCCTGCAAATGTGCAATATGGGGATTGAGCTGGTTTGCAATTTTCCCTAAGTGGAGCTTCCCAACTTTGAAAAATTAGCTTGCCAGCTGTTATTAGCATCTGCGGTATTTCTAGGTCATGCTCTTTTCAAAAAACAGGAAATAGTTTGTTACTTGTAAGGTAGAGCTGCTCCTAAATACCTAAGAATCATTAAAGGGTATATGTGTTGATAGGTTTTCATCTTGGTTTACTGTATGCCTCTGTTGACTATGAAGGGACTAGTAAATAAATCCATGTTTAGAACCGAGGTATAGATTGTCATGCTTGCTGTTGGAATGCCTGGACAGGAATTTCATTTAACAAAAATATGAGATGGTCACAGAAGTAATTGGAGTCACAGTATTCTTGATTATGAGCAACCAGCTGGAAGGTAACTACAGTGAAAATGGCTTTTATTCCATTTGAGTGCTAATTATAGCTGATGCCTCACTGAAGATCCTTGAATCTGATGAAGCAGATGTCAGGGAGAATTACACAGGTAGACTTGACAGGCTGTCTAGCTCTAAGCCTTCATGATTTCCATGGAAGACACCTCACTAGGTAGCACTACTGAAAACCAAGCAAGTAGATCAAAAACTGAAAGAAACTCTTAGTGCAAAGTCTTGGCTCAGATTGCTACAGGGTCTTGTGCTTTAAACATTTTCTTTACAGTCAGAGTAGTAGAGTAGATAAATTATGTTAATTTAACAGTTACGTGAATCTTTGAGATAGGCAACATTTTACAGTTAACATAAACTGCTTAATCTGAAAATTGTTTCCTGGTTATTTTTTCCCATACAAAAATTGTAGTTCAGCATGCACACAGAATACATCCCATCCAGAATACAATTATAGTAACTTCTATATTAGGAATGATTAGAAAAAAGCAGAGTTAATATTTCTCTGAGTTTGTTTGTATGAAATTTTGCCTGATAACAGAGTAATTCAGCTGTCAGTAACCACATATAACCATGTCATAAATAAATACAGAAAACAGATTGAACAGAAATAAAATTAAAATTGTTGTTTGGTTTTGGTTTATTGGTTTTGTTTTTATAAGTAGAACAAAAGCATAAAATCATTAGTTTCAGGGACAGAGTAACAGATGTAGGAATGGGCAGCAGCCATTTGTCAACATAAACCATGATGGTAGCATCCAGAAGAAAATTATGCTAATAAAAAAGTCATGCCTCATGGTACTATTATTGCTTGCCTGTGGTACATGAATGATAATGAGGATTACATCACTTCTTGAATTTTTAAATTGCTTTACAACCTGATTGCTTATACATTATATTCTACTTCACAGTTGGCAGATTTTCATCACTTTCCAAAGAGTTTAGATTGTAACATTGTACGTTCTTTGCCTTAATTATACATGCAGATAATTGTTTCATATTTCCAAAAAACTCATGAACCTTTTCCCTGAGGCATTTCTCCTTTTGTCCAGCTACTGGAACTAAGAATTTCTGGTACAGAAATGCTTTCTTGCTTACATAAAAAACTGCCTTTCCTGATCATACTGTTTCTGTGCTTTGGTTTTGGTCATCAAATGTGTGCGGAGCACTGGACCTAGGCTCCACCCTTTTACTTATATGCATATTTTTTTCTTGGTAGGTCCTGTAAACATTTTTCTTTTTCTTTGTAGTTTAGCTTTGAAACTGCCCATCTAACACTAATTTCTTTCATCAAATATCTTGTATTTGGATCACAGCAGAAGCAGTGTTAGTGGTCTCTTTCTTCTTTGATATCCTGGAATTGTCTATCTGATGGTCAATTTCAAAGTGTTCTATTGAAGCAAAATTAGAAATTCTGATGGAGCACCTGTCAAGAACACTTACTGCTTTTGCTCAACTTCTGGAGAAGCTCACAATGGAAAGTACAAAAGAAGATCCAGGCTATTTGCCAGTTAAGAAAAGGGGTGCTGTAAGGAAGTCTTCCAGTCTGCTGGGAAATGAAGTTACTTGGCTGAGTTATATTTACCATTCTAAAATTTAGAAGATAAAAATGGTGAAAAAAAGTATTAATGAACTACCATCTCTTAGCAATTATTTACACCGTACTAGGAAGATTAAAGTTAGATTCTACTGCTTCCTTTCCCTTTGTGTCATTTATGAATTAAATTTTCTGTAATTTAAGAGGCATGGAAAGCTGTGTCTTGGTGAGAGCAATCTTTTCCTCACAAGTCCTGACAAAACATACATTTTAATTAAAATCCTGTTCACACTGCATCTAATCAGTTGGATAGTTCCAGTTGAATAGTTCATCCTGAGCATGTTTAACATATGCAAACTCCATCTCAAAGCACATAAAGTATTTACTAAATAAAAAGTAATAAAAAGGTCTTGAGATAGCCAAGTAACGATACAAAAGAAGTTATAAGGTAGATTCTTTGCCTGTGTGAGTTGGCACTGGTCCATTTAGAGTCCATACAGTTTGACTGTAGGTGTCTCATTATGTGAGCTTGTGCAAAGACACAGATTTGAAACAGTGATTTGATGATTCATCCAAGAAAATACCTACCTACGGTTGTATACTCAGTTTCAATGAAGAAAAGCTTCTTCATTTTGAATCTACTTTTGCTTATGTTTTTCAAAACATAACATTACCTCTAGAACATGCAGCAGGTCACGCAACAACATCTTTTTCTGTCCCAGTGCACAAATTCAGAGGGACGTTTTGAGTAATTAGAGTAGCTTTGGAGCTTTAGATGAAGCGAAGGCTTGTCTGCGCAAAATCTGTGCAGAGCCGGACCTGAATTTAGTATTCACTGCATGCTCCTTGCTACCCCTTAGCAAATATTTTTATTTTTTCCCAGGAGAGCATTCTTGTGCTGCCCTGACTACATGAGTGAAATTAGTGTATTATTAATTCATAGAATGGCTTGCCATGTGCTGCCTTGCTATGGACAAGTCCTGACATGTTGGGTTTTTAAACTCCCTTTAGTTTCTAGTTTCAGAAGAGAAGTCAAGCTGCTGAACTTTAAACATTTTTGCAATGAGCAGTATTCTTTACCCAACTGATTAATTTTTATTATGTATGTACCTACTGTACATTTAATCTGCTTCCATAAAACACAGATATAAAAGATCTCTTCTGAGTCACTCGTATGTTAACTGTAGCCCAAAACTACAATCAGCAGAAGTTCTAAGTTTTACCATTGTGTTGAAACAACTTTCTGTCACTACAGTGCATGTGAAGAGATTTGGAAACAGAACTGTTCAGTTTCATTTAAACTATGAATAGAAAGTTTATGTCATTACAGCTTTATAAATACACTATATCCTGTTAATTATGCTTTATGGGTCTCTTAGGTATTTCATAATCCTTACTGTAGCACAGTATATTTTTCATTATTACAATATGTTGCTTAGTAATGCACAAATATCACTTAAAATGCTGCTGCTTGCATGTTTTTTAATGGTTGTCTGTCTTTACTTAAAAGATGGAATCAGTAATATGCCTCTCTCTCAGTGTCAGCAATGAGGATGATAGTTTCATATCATGCTTGTCAAACTTGCCATCATCGAAAGGGTGATAGCTGTCTTTATATGTCTTTTCAGACACTGAAATATATGAATCAAAAATGACCATATACAGGAGTGGGAGAGGAAGCAGTCTGCATAATGGGGAGGGGAGGAGAGAAGGGAAACAAGGAGAGGAGCAGAAGCAGAGAGCAATACACATTAGTCTCTAGTGGTCTGCACCTGGATACAATCACCCTTTCAGGCCAAGCGCTGGGCATTCTGGAATGCACTTTCACAGCTGGAACACAATGCTGTGTCTCAGCAAACCAAAACCATTAGGTGTGTGAGAAAGGACTCTAGGGTTTAGGGTTGAAATGCTCACTTCATAGGAAGATTTCTATTCAAAAAAAAGTTAATTTCATCAACCAGTTCTATTAAAACTTGTAACTGCAAATGAAGCCATAATGTGATTTTTTTAATTATTTTTTTTTTAATGGGCCCCCATGAACTAGTGAAATCACAAGCAATATCATCCACAGACAAGCTACTTATAGGAATGACAGGCGGTTTTGGTTTTCCCATGCAAATTAATCCATTTTCCTCCACCAAGGATCTTATCTTCTCCTTTGAATGACCTATTGTATTGTAATTAGCACCTGAGTAGATGCCTTGTAAGAGAAATGCAAGGCTGTTTTGAAGCACATGCACAATTCCTCTCCTGTTTTGCTTTCAGAGATGGACAGCCACCTTTTAAAGGGTGAGTGCCAGAAACTCAATTTTTGATGATGGCTTTGCAGGGTAGCTTATGTTTTAAGAATAATGTCTCTCTCTTGTCACCTGCTATTAAATCACACTTCATGCCTCAGAAAGAGGTGTTGAAGAATGACTGTGCCCAGCTTTTTCTACAAATAATATGTTTAGATTCTGGCTGAGATAACTTTGCTTTCAGACTGATGCTAAAATCTGCATGGTAGTCTGTTGCATAAAATAAAGCTTGATTCTACTTAATAGGTTTCTGACACAAATGTGCTTGACTGACTGCGTCACCTAAGGTATGGTTTACTTCACTATGAAAACTGAATTGATGCCAGTATGGGTGTTTCCACAATAGTATTGACATTCAGTATGACACTGGCTTAAAGTTCTTAGCTTTTTAATCTAAGTTTGTAGGAAAGGGGGAGAGAATGTAATAAATGAGGGCAGGGTAAGTGAGAAAGGTTGCTGAGTAAGATGTGTAACTAAGAGAACATAAAAAGAAAGGCCTTTAGTTGTTTTGCTGTTTCCCAGAATAGGGATAACGTCTTAGCTAGGGAGGGTCTGACATGTGGCTGTAAGGTGGGTATCCATTTCCTATACTTCCTAATCTTTTCCTTTGTAGCTGCAGGTGTACAAACTATTAAGGTCTGGGTAGTTTATGAGGGGAAAAAAAAAATAAAAAAATTTACAAGGTTAGTTGTAGATTGTAAGGGAATTTGAGAGTGAGTGGTTATAGACAATGGCATGATTTTAATCTTCCTGGCTAGTGGGAAGCTACTTTTGACCTTGGCAAAAGAGAAAACGACTTTTTTTTTGTGCATCTGATCAGCTGGATCAAGTCAAGTTGAGTCTTTTTGGGCCTCAGTCATTGGTATAGTAAAAATAGGAACTTTAAATAAGAGGGGTCAAATCTTCTGCTGCATAAATGCTCAAATTAAATCAAACTGGAACTGTTCAAATTTCAGGCATGTGAAGTTCCACGAAGATTTGGAGCATTAGCTTTATATTCATGTAACTGCTGTATTTAGTCAGGCGGGTTTCAGTCACAGCTTCAGTCTGTTTCTTATTGTCCCCAAATTGTTGTGCACAGCATTAGTATTTTTGTCTTGTTACAGAAGCACAACTTTCCCCTTGTCCCTCCCTTTCCTAGTCTGACTTCATTCATTCCACCTGAAGTTTTTTCCAGGCTACTTGACAACTTGACAACAACGTTAACAGCCTCAGATCCAAGTTTTCTGGCTTCTGTATAGAGTCATGGAGCATCACAGTGCTTCATCAGCAAATACCTCTTGGCAATCTGTTTGGCAAAACACTCTTAGAACTCAAACCCTTGCTGCCCACGGAATGCAGAAAACATTTCCACAAGTGTTTGGCGGTTTGGTTCTGGTTGCTTGCTTGCTTGGGTTTTTTTCTGCTTTCTACTCTTTTCAAACAGTTAAACCATCAACTTTCTAGTCATGGTTGAGAGAGGAAATTGGTGACAGTGGAAATGTTCCACAAAAAAAAAGGACTCTACGTTTGAAATGGCCCCCAGATTTGCAGGGTTGAAGATTTTATTGTATATATATTGTAAACAGTAGGATTACTATTTAAATATTCCTTGAATAAAATGGTATGGAAAGTTTACATCAGCACATTTATTTTCTTCACAGTTTCTGTATTCAGTTGGTAAAAAATTAACTAAGTAAATGACAATATTTAGATTAAAACTGTTGGGGTTGTTCTTTCCCTTTATTTTGCTTGCAAAATTCTGGGAACTGAGTTTGTTTATTCCAAAGAAGATGACAGCAAGAGGAAATCTTCAATTACATAGATATTTCTACAACAGTTATCTGTGTTTGACAGTAATCTGTGCTCTTGTGCTCATAGCAGGTAGAATAGGAAATAATAGACTTAATTGGGTAAGGCAAAAAAGATCTAGGTTAAAATTATAGAAAGCTTGCTACTGATAGTGCTATTGAACCACTGGAATTGATAGCGTGAATAGTAGCACAGATTTTGTTTCTGCAGCTTTTTAAAACGCATCAGATTACTAGGTAGAACTAAATTTCTGAATTGTGTAGGTGGGAGAAATGTTTCCTCTATGATTCTCTTCATGTGAGTATTTCGTGAAAGTGCATAAGTGCAATCTGCCATAAGAAGATGAAGTTTTTAAGTGTATGTTACAGGTGTGAGAGGTTCATGGAAGCATAGCTGTCCTCAGGAAAACTGAAATAATTATTTGGAATTTACAAGATGATGTTGTCTGTCCTGCAGTTTTTCTCAAAAATGTGTGCTGTAATGTAATATGACAAATTACTTTGAATTCCAATTTGTGCTAAAATATTACTTAATACCAATTATAAGCACTGATTGGAATGTGTGTCAGGTGCCATACTTAATTTCTATGTGATCACAAATAATTAAAATAACAACTAGAAAAGCACTGACTTTGAAGGGTAAAAAAAGTATATTTTCTGCAAAAAGCTTTTCATGCTCCACTTTGAAATTATGTTCTAATATAAGGAAAGCACAAAATTAAATCCCCCCTTTTTTTTTGATCCTTTAAAATTCAGAATAGAAAGTATGCAAAGTACATTTAGATCATGTTTAGACAAATTCACTTTGTAGTTCAATGCAAGCTACAGGCCAAGCTGGTAGAACTACATCAAGTTAATTGCTAAGAAGTGAAAGCTTGTACCCTTTCTCAAAGCCTTTACATTTATCCAGTTTTAATATATCCAAATCAATATCCAAGGCCAGGTTGGACAGGGCCTTGGGAGACATGGCCTACTGGGACGTGTCCCTGCTGACGGTGGGGGGAGTTGGAAATAGGAGATCTTAAGGTCTATTCCAGTCCTAACCATTCTATGATTCTATGTTAAAGCAAAAAATACAATGTGAACAATATTTTAATTTTTAACTGTTTTTTTCCCTTAGAAAACAATTATGCCTTTGAAGTTAAGTAACCCTCCAAACTCTTGCAATTAAAGTTGTTTCTTAAGTGATTTTGCTTGTTCTCTATTGTCATAGTATATGGAAACTGGTGTTTAAATAGTTTGAGGAGCCAATTCTTTTCTGCCTTACATGAATATTTTCTTTATTTGTTTTGATTCTTTAAAAGAAAGTCATTATGAACCTGTTTATGCAGTTGTTAATGGACTGTGAATCAATGTTAATGCAATTAGTGGATCTAACAAAAAAATGAGAAATACTTCCACAAAGTTTACATTGTTTCTTCCTCCAGTGTATGGTTTTTTACTGTCTATGGGTTTGCTAAAAATGTCTTGTGGGTTTGGGTGGTTTATGTTTTGTTTTGTTTTAAAACTTCCTAGAAGCTCTTAGAAGAGTGAGATTTGCCTTGAAGTTCAACTTTAAATATTATTTTTATAAAAGTATTGCCATATAAAGTTTCTGCTTTTTATCTTCCCAAGATGTTTGATTAATAGACTGTAACTGGAGATTTCAGGAAGGAGAATACGGCAGCTTGTCCATGGTATGGCAAAAAAATATATAGAAATGGAAGTGATCTCTCTTTCCCTCTCTGTTTTGAGCAAATTATCTCAGGTTTGGCCATGTTCAAGCAGAGCCTTCTAACACTTTACCTTTTAAATCTGAGAGAAGCATTATCTTTGTGCACACATTGGCCACAGTTCCTTGACTACTGTTCTTAGAGTGCCCATTATGCTTTTCCTGAAGGATATGAAACTTTCTCAGTTCATGCAATTTTTTAAAGATTTCTTTCAAAGTTCTGGAAATTGGTCTGCCTGTTAAGTGGCACATACTGAAAACGTTCACAGTATTGCAGCTGGTGGCTCTTCAGCTTATGGTGAATTACAGGAAATTATCAAAACAGATTAATTATGGGAACAAAGAACTATTCTGATGTCCCAAACCCACTAGTTTATTTTTGTTTGATTAACAGCTTGGAAAAAGCAATGTCTTACAAGAAAGGGCATTGTTATCCTCTTATTTGATTAGTTCCTTGACTTTTGTGAGAATTAAACACATCCTTTTCTTCCAGGTCATCTTGCATAGTATCCAAACATAACTGTGTGAGAGAAGTATATATGACATTCAAATGGTTATTTCTCACACACAGCTATGTATATATATGACGTTCAGATGGTTATACAATATACCTTATTTTATGGTCAGATACTTGTTGCTTCTGTGGTAGTAGTATATTCTAGTTAACGTTGAATAATCTGAAGGATAGAACACTGACATTAATATATAGCTATATTCTTAAGCAAATCTTAATCTATAATAAAATAAGGATCTTTTTCATAAGTAGTAGATACCTTGTCTGGCTTTTGGGCATCTCTTTCTTGAGGCAAACTTGCCTAGTTTACAGATACGGCTGACGTAAATCAAACTGTTGGGAGTTAGTAGAACTAAACAAATTTATAGTAGCTGAGGCTTTGTTTTTCTGCTACGCACTACACCATATCCAACTTTTTTAGTTTAATGTGTTCACAAGAGCTGAAAAAATCATTCTTATAAATTACTGTAGTATTCAGCAGCAGTTTTAATGAACAGCTATGAATGGAAGATTCCTGATTTTAGATTTCATTGCTTTTATTTTCATCTGCCCAAGAAACTTAAGGATACCTGTCAATGAAACTATATCAACAAGTGAAATTTCATCTTGGTACCTTTCTACCTATCGGGTGTCTCTGGTGTTTGTCTTTGGATCTGAGAGCATCTCCAAAACGATCTAAAGTGTTCCTTTTTTCTTGTCCTAAACACTCATGTACCAGTACTGTCATAAGTACTTCTTCTGATGATGCGCCAAGTGTCATTTTATGTTTGTGAAGTCCATGGGAACTTTGCTGCTTGGGAGAAGTGTTACATAAAGAATAACTTATTCTGGTAGGTGGGATGAGGAGAGATTCAGCTTCTAGAAATAAAAAGGTAATCAATGAACTAACTATTCTATGATTCTAACTATTGAAAGAGCTCTGCAATAGTCTGGTGGAGGTACAGACTCTGTAGTCCTGCTAGTTGACTTTGATGTGGTTTTTTTTCTCCCAAATGCAGGAGGTTCAAACAAATTATATATTTCGCAGCTCTTCATAGCTCAGAAACACTGTGGGCTGAACAGTGTATGTTCCACTTTGGATTTGTACAGGCAGATGGCTCAGTCTGAAGTGCACAGTTCAAAATCCTCAGCATGCCTTCAGTCCATCTCTTGCAGTAGAGAATCTGCTTACTGGTACTTACACAATACCTACAGAAAAAAAAAAAAAAAAGGAAGACAGGAATTCCCTATGAAAAGGATCAGCTTAGCTTTGGAATACATAAATACAGTCTTCCTTATGACTTTTTTTATAGGAAATCAGAACAGCAGGAGATTGAACTGTTGAAAATTGCTCCTGATAAATTCTGAAGAAGGATAAAAAGTAACAGGAATAGCACATTCACTTTACTTCCCCTTCCATTGCATTCTCTCTTATTCAATATTGTTATATTTTAACAGAAATGGTCAAGGTAAAACTGAAATCTTTTACAGTACCCTTCATCAAAAAGCTGGGTTTTTTTAACAAGAATCAGCGTTTCTTTTAATTTGTTACTTATTTCTTTCAGTGGTCATAACTTTTCAGGGTAGCCATCGAGAAATAATTTCAAAAGAGGTTGAAACTACTTAGATCTCATCAGAGGAGACGACCAAACAGCTGTTAGCCTTTCTTCTTCTTATCCAAAGAGTAACCATTACTGTCTTTCATCAGGTGAACCAAATATAGTTGTTTTCTATCAAAAAAGTTTTTTATATTATTTTCCTTACAGCATTGTAATCTAGATTCATCTTTATAATAAAAAGAATTTTGAATGCTGCTCAGCTTTTTTTCAGAGCTCCAAAATAAAAAGCATTGTAATATGTTCTATATTACTGTAGCTCTCGAGATATAAAATGCTTTAGATACACAGGGGAGAGGTATAAGCATACCATTCAGATCTAAATGGATTTCAAAATATTCCCCATATTTCTTTAAATTTTTCTAAAATGTCTGCCTAGAAAAATCAGGATTTGTTCCAAAGCTGACTGGAAACTGATGGGCAGTTTCTTACTGCTTGAGAGGGAGGGAGTGAAAAAGGAAGAACAGGAATTTAATACTTCTTTTTTTTTTTTTAATCTAAGAAAGGAACCAATTATACAGCTTCAGGTAATGACCCATGTCATACCTATAGCCATCAAAGCTCACAGTGATTGATTCCAAGCTTTTGAACTTGTTTCCATAGCAACATCAGAATATTTCTATTGTTAGAAAAAATTAAATTTTGACTGTGTTTTCAATCTCAGTTAGCTTGCCTTGGTAACTCAGATGATGCCAGAAGCTCTTGATAAAAGAATTCACAGCAATTATCCAAAAAAGAGGAACTTCCCTTCCTTATTGCTTTAAAATTTGTTTTCCAGCCTTGAAAATATAAACTGTTGCAATTTTTTTAGTATTAAAGGGACAAGGATTTCACTGTTTCTATATAACATTGCAAAGAGTAAGCATTTGATCTTCACGGCACTTACTTGTATTTGCAGTTCTTCACAGGTTGTCAGTCTTCTAGTAAATCCTGGCTTGAATTGGCCTCTTCTGTTTCTTGTTCCCAGAACTTAAAAGTTTGATGCTTATTATGAAGCACATAAAACTGTAAACTATTATGAACTTTTACTGCAGGAACACTAATGCTTGTTTCTTTGCTAAAGTAGTGTGTGGCAGAATAGTGCAGCATGAATCATACCTGGTGAACCAGAGCAGGATCATGATCTATTCATATGTTTTTTCTTTATGCCTCAGTACTTTCAGTGCCTTTTCACTTCATTGTTCAGCCTTTCTTCTACTACTCCACAATATTTATAACAGATTTTTTTTATCAGTAAAAAGCAGAAAAACGCAAGACCTCTACAAAATAAAAAAGACTAGGTTTTCTTTCCATCATTCCATGAGAATGAGATTTTGCTCTACCCAAAGTGACTGAATTTACATTTAATATTTTATAGCATATTTTGTCTCGGATCTTCTCTCACGTGTAGTTTATAATGGAAGGTGACCAACTCATGTGCTTTGCATAATGTTTTGGCACAAAATTTTCCAATAATAATAATGCTTAGGTTTCAGCATCAGAAGAATTTTCTAAAATATAAATATTCTCTTTTAATGCAATGAAAAAACACCAGTAATACTTTGGATGTGGGGAAAGTATGAATTCTATTACTTCTTCATTGATTTTGAAGTGGAATTGGCTTTCACAACAAAAAAAGTTCTACTACAGAAAACATTGATCTTAAAAAAATATATAGATATTTTCATGCTAGTTTCTTAACTTACCATTTTTGTGTATTAGAACCTATGCACTGCAAGAGTTCTATTTTCCTAAATAACAAAATCTTCTGCTCGTTATCGCTATTCTAATTATAGCCTCTAATTCGCAATATGTAACTTCAGAGGTGGTGAGAAGAGTTCCTTGTCTGCTCTGTTAAGATATTACTAATTGTCTTTTCAGCAGGTGAGGGATGGTCTTAACTCCAACCTACTTGCCAGACTGTATCCCACTACTTTAGCTGAGGCAGAGGTGTATTAATGAGATACACTAAAAAGCCTCAGTTACAAGGTTCACATGTACTTTCTGAAACAGTGTTGAAGTGAATTAGCAGTAATCGTATGAATTCAGCAGAGGAATTTGAACAGTTCATACCAGGAGAAGATCTTGACATGAAGTAATAAGGTTTGATATGGGTAATAATTAGTATATGCAATAATTTTCAAAGTGCAAGAAGGATGTTCCTTTTGAGGACACTACGAACACTGTTTTGAGGCGTTAGGTATTGGTTGGTTAAGGTCTGAGATTACAGGATTAAGGGGCAAAGTCAAATCTAGTAAAACATTTTGTATATTTCATGATTAAAGTCCTGTTAAAAAAAAAAAAAAAAAAAAAAAAAGATCCAATTGTTAATATTTAGGAAATCTGGGATCTGTCCCCTTTGAGTCCTTAAGAAATTAGAAGGTTGGGAATGGTGGAAGGAGAGATGGAGAGGGACATTGTATGGGGATTTTTTCCCCCTCTGCCATTTTAAAGGCAAATGAGATATGAATTCCATATAAGAAACTAAATGTCTTTCTCCCAGAAATGGAAGACTCACCTTTACTAGGGCTGAAATTCAGCCTTGTGCATCAAGCCCATACAACATATGCGTATCATCTACCTCAGTTAACTTCCACTCATACAGTACTTTAATAGTGTGCCTGAGGCATAATTACAGTGAGTTTGCATGTCACTGAATGCCATGTACAAGGAATGCCAGAGACAATGGTAGCTTGTATTTGTGGTCTTAAATATTGGACCTGTCATTGAAATACCATAGCAGTTAGCTTGCTTTTTAAGAGCGTTATTAGCTGTTTCTTGACCGTATCAGCTTTTCTTGCAAATGCTAGCACTGGCACATTTCCATTTGCTTCAGTGAGTTTTGGGGAAAACCTGAGCATCTTTATAACATTTTTCTGCTCTATTATGCTTGATTAAGTCGCAAACAATAATATAGCTACTGACCAGATGCATTCTTATTGCACATGCATCTCTTTCCTTAAAATACCACGGGAATCTGACCACGCCTTGAAAAAGATACTTTGTCTTACTAATATCTTCTGAAATGTGCACTGTTAGTGTTTGATTTCTTTCGCGAAGAGGCCATCTGGTATAATAAAGTACGGTATATAGCACAAAAAAGATTCTTTGGTTAATGTGCTTTTCATTCTGTTTTGGGAAGTCCTGCTACTTTCATAAAGCTTTAGTTCCAGCCTTTCTTTTTCATATGAGATTTTAATTGCTCATCTAGTTTATGAACTAGACCCAAGTATGTCCACTAATCTTTGATTATTTGAATAGAAAACAATAAATTTCTTACCTTATGATGAAACTAGAAAGTTTCTTCAAAAAGAAATCTTCAGTTCCTCTTATTTATGACTGGAAAAAAGCTCAGAAGAGTTCCTGAATTTTTTGTCATTATGAAATGCAATAATGACATGAAGAAAATGCGAGATCACCAGGACACTTACCTGATTATGAATAAAACCTGTGACAAACAAAACAGTCTAATCTGAAGAGTAAAAGAAAATGAAAAGGTGATTTTAGTATTTGGACAACACTGCAAAAGTATAAATATTTGATTGCAAAATGTAACCCTTCCAATTATCCTCATCTAACCTTCTACTAAGGACCTATGTTATTAGCTGAACCTACTCTGTCTGGTTAAGGAAGTAATTATCACCTGAACCCTTGTGCCTGAGTGAACGTGAGATTAAAAAAAATTTGACTTTTATCCAGGAGAAAAAGAGGGTATTTTTCTGTGTACCTCTTATCTTACTGCAAGTAAGTATCTCCGAGTTGTGTTTTGTTCACTTTATGTGAAAAGTCTCTAGGCTTTTACTGCTTTGCTGCAGTTTTGGGCCCAGGCAGTTACTGAAATACATGATGAGGTACAGTCAGTAATTTTTTTTTATTTTCTTTGATCTCAGCCAAAGAAGCTACTCTACATAAGAGTTCATATTAAAGATGAAGGAAGCAAACATCACAATCTGCATAGGTCTAATGCTATGATGGAAGAATGATGGTAGACGTTGAAGCAGGTGGTTCATTAACTAAAGATTGCGGTTTTTCTCATTAGCTATATGGATCTGTTTAAAGAAATATTCTTTCACCTGATGTAAAGAAAATATGCATGTGTGTGTTCACATATGTGCACAATAAACCTTCTGCCCACTGTAATATCTTAGTCTATGCAGAATTAGTTTTTGTCAGACATTAATAAGAAAAAGGGGGCGGGAAGCATAAAAATATTCAAAGCTTGCTTTTCTGACTTTTAATAGAAAGCTGTATTACCCTACCTTACGTTTTGAAGATCTATGAGGATACTGTAGAATCAAGGTCTGGTCCTCTTGTGATCTTGGAAGAACTCTTAGGAAAAAAATAAAAAGAAAAAAACAACAAACTCCTGAAGGTTTATTCCAGTAAGGGTTGCAAGAGTTTCTCTCTTACATATTTTCGTATAATATTTTATTTAGGACCTCAAAAGCCTTTTTACTGATTTCTGGGAACAAAACAATGGTAACACAGAACAACTAAAGTGATTCATTCAGAAAATACAGACCATTTAAACTGATGCTGTATTTCCTGCTACTCACAACTCAGGCAGCTGCACGTATGTTTATCAGACACGGGCTGCCTCTGTTACAGGGGAAGAAGCTGCTAGTTAAAAAAGCACGATGGTAAGATCAGTCAGGATGCTTTATAACACCACCAGCTCTTTGTTGGGAAATGCACATGTAAGTAGCTTTTTCTAGTCGTTCATGAAGCTTTTAGATAGATATCCCTTCAGGTACCTGTCGATTTCAGTAGACTCTGTGATGATACTGTTTATTTAGGTTACAAATTAGCATTCTTTACACCACTACTTCTTTAGACATCTGGAACTTTGTATAATTGGTTCTGTAAACATATTTCACTTGCCTACAGTGTGGAAATGAATCTCTATAATATACTGTCACATCTCACTATGGAACAAAGTAGAAGTTGTACAGTTAGTTTCATGCAGTTTACAAAAGTTTACCTCTTGCTGTCTCAGGACATGGCAAGTAAAATTGAGATTCAGAGTGAAATGCCATAAGTTTTGTAAGCTGAAATGCTGACAGTGATTTCCAAAATTATTTTGCTGATGGACATTCCTCTGTTGTACTGATCTGAAAAGTCCAGTGTATTCCTCAGTGGCTTTAACTTGCGCTGAGGTTTGACCAAACCTAGCTTTCTCTTTTTACGCATAGTAAGAAAATATTACATTTGTCAAGAGACATTGTCATGGGTTCAGCAGTAGCAGTCATTTTTCTCCTTCTTGGTAGCTGGTGCAGCGCTGTGGTTTTGATTTTTGGGCCTGGGAGCAGCGCTGATAACACCAGTGTTTTCAGTTACTGCTTGGTAGTGTTTTGTCTGGCCAAGGGCTTTCCTGAGCCTCATGCTCTGCCAGGGAGGAAGGGGAGCTGGGAGGAAGCAGGGACAGGACACCTGACCCAAACTGACGAAAGAGGTTATTCCATACCACAGCACGTCATGCCCAGGATGTGAAGACAGAGAGCAGAGACCCAGAAGGGTGTGGTGGTGATGGTGGACTGGGAGTGCATGGTATGGTCAGGTTTTTGGTATTGGGGGGTTCGCTGCTGGGGGGTGCACTGGCTGGGTCGGGCTTGGTGAGCAGTTGTATTCTCTTTCCTTGTATTTCTCTTGTATTATTACTGGTGGTAGCAGTAGTGATTTGTGTTATACCTTAGTTACTAAACTGTTCTTATCTCAACCTGTGTGAGTTGAATTCTTTTGATTCCCCTCCCCATCACCCCCGGACTGGGGGAAGAAAGAGGGGAGTGAGTGAGTGAGTAAGACTGCGTGGCTGGGGGGCTTAAACCACGACAGACATTCCTCGCCTCTTATAAAGGTTGATGCTTCTAAGTTCCTTGTTGCCTTTCCACCTGGACTGATTCAGTTCTGGAGTTATTTTATTTTTCGAGGAATAGGTTTGGGATTTTTCTTAAGAGCAGTTTGAGCTACTCAAAATTTTTTGACAGCTGGAAATGAATCCATAGCTGATAGGCTGCTTATTAAGGACTGCACATCCCACATAGTAACCCACCAGAAAAAAAAAGTTTGCAAGTTTCCCTAAGATCAGGAAGTATCTATTTTACCTTTGAGCATTCTATTTTGAATAAAACTATATATGGCACAACTGGCATGATTATCATGAGGTAATTGGACCCAAGGGATTAGAAGCATTTGGTTGCAAGTTGTAACTGTAACAACCTAGAATGTAAATTATAATAATTACTTCACAATAAAACTCCCTATAGCTGCACCTTATTTCCCAAGTAGCCTGAGGTTAGCAAAATGGTTTTGGATACCTTCAGCAATTTAATTTCTTTTGTACCTTAAGGTTACTTCTATTAACATCAGTTTGATGAAGGAGTGAAATGAACAAATGTAAATATACCTGAATTTCATTCTACAGCTTCAGTGCTGTTTTGTAAAGGAAACGTTTATGCCCAATATTGTGTCATTACTTATCGTATTTTTTAAAATCTGAAGCTATCTTGTGTCCTTCACAAATCTTCAGTGGTTATTATCTGTTAAGTCACATCACACTGAGATTTTTTAACAAGTCGAAGAACTTTGATACATTATAGTTGTAAGCCAAAGAGGTTAGGAGAAATCTCTGAGGTAGCTTTGAAGACTACGAACTTCATCCTTTTACCTTGAGCTTTACATGTCTTTGATATTTTACTGTAGTTAATACTACTATGCTTGTCATACCTACATAGCATCCACTGCTGACAATGTTACTTTCTGCTCTAGAAAGTCCTTATGTCACTTAATCTGGCAAATAGTAGCCTGGCAACGGAAGGGAAGAACTGTAGGGTCATAAAAAATGAAAAGGATGATTTATAGCTTAATGATGAAGCAAGTAGTCGTAGCTTTTCTTACCTGACCTGGTAGAAGTAAAGGACGCATTGAAGTTTTGCATATGTTCTCTTTTATTTCTACGTATCAGAAGGACTTCTGCAGTGTTGAGTTAAGGAGCAAGCATCCTTAAGCTGTTCCTGTTTGGGCATCTATATTCTACTCATAATTTTCAAGAACTGTGTAATTTCCCTGCATCTCCAGGGCCTAAAAATGAAATAACCTTGAAACATTATTTAAAAATGGATCTGTCTTTTGCTTTTCTGGTACTTCTCTCACACAACTGAAGTTATCCATTGGATAACACTAGTACTGTAGCCCAGCCAAATCGCTGTATTTCTACAATCTTACAATAAAAATTGTAAGCTTTTTTACATTGTAAAAGATGTAATTTACATTGTAAGATATCTGGCAATAAAAATTCCCATGGATCTGTCAATTCCAGCAGCAAGAAACACTGATGTTACAACTTCAGAGAATTTCAATCCCATAATGCTTTATTTTATCACCACTGATGCAGTGATTCCAAACCACACAACACTTGTAGGATTCCAGGATCTTTACTCACAGCCTTTATTTGCCACACTGAATTATCCTGGGGTGGTTCATAATAAGGTCCTTTAAGGCCACTCTCTGATGAACTCAGCTATCACTCTACTTGCATTTTCCTCCTCTCTTTTGCTCATTTATTTTCCATTAATAAGCAAATTTTTAATGGAATGACTACCTTGCGTCAATTTGAACAGGCTGTCTTTTCATGGATTGTATTACTTGATAAGCTATGCCTTAGAACTGACTTGCGCTTTCATCAGTGTATCCCAAGTTTAGTTTATCTGCAAGTGTGTATTTTTTCTTGGTGAATATCAATTGAAATATTTCACTTGTAAAGTAATATGTGGTAGGTCTGATTCTGGAGTATGTCTAACTCCGTGCTAAGTATGACAAAATTTTCATTAGGGAAAGTTTCTGCGGATTTTCCTTGTGCAACAGAACTTGCAAAGAAAGCGATTCAGTGAGGATTCCAACTTTCATTACATTAAAGGCTTTAGCAGAGCTAGTGGAGCTAATGATGCTACAACTGGTGGTGGGAGAAGAAAGGAACAAAAAAAGTCCCTTTCTTTGATCACTGTGTTTTCTATTTCTTCTGGTACTTAACTTCATCCTTTTAATCTACTTCACAGGATGCTGTTGAACTCTGTGGAACTCTATAGATGATGTTCTACAGTAGTAGTGAATACTAGTGAGTCAATGCACTTCTCTGTTGGAGAAGTTAACCTTTAAACCTTTTGTTAGAGATTAGATACTTGTCTGACTGCACTTCTTTGTGACTAAAGGAACAACTGAACCTAAATTTCTTAAGCTGAACTGAGTAGTAAAACTTTTCTACTGTGGTAGAAGGCTTGTAAATGTTTAGTAATTTGAGATACATTTTCTTTTTTCCTTCTGAAAATATAAGTTGAATTTGATTTTCCCACTAAAACTTATGTATTAATGTACAGCTGAGCAATGTTTGTTAGCACAGTAATGACCTAAGTTGTGCAGTCATTAATTATTTCCATCATAAAAATATGTAATGTCATTAGAACAAAAGCAGACTGTCTTTATAACTCCAGGAAATCAAACATCAGCCACCCAAAACTAATAGCCTATCATTACATTTCTGTTTACCACAGAACAAAATTTTATTCTTGCTGATTTGGAAAGGTTCCCTGGAGTAAATGCTCCTATAACATACATAAATCATATCCTCCATCAAGTAACCTAATGATGCTTTGGGGGTGGCATCATTAGGCTTCCGCATAATATTTGGCCTGATAAAGGGTAAAAACTGTCTTCTAATTATCAAGAAACTGAATATCAGGGGCAAATAAATAATATTAAGTGAGCACCTTCATTATCTTTTCCTGACAAAACGAGCAAATAAAACAAAGCGCACTTTTCTGGGGTCTGATTTTAGTAAAATCCCAGTCCCAAAGAGTATGCTCTAGTTTTCAGTAGGAATAGAACAGTATTTTTTCTTAATTTCATTTTTTGCTTGCCATTCATATTCTCCCTTCTTATAGACTACATGGATAAAATTTTGGGGGGCTGTCATTGTGGGTGAATTACTGATTTTTCTTCATGCTTCTTGAAAATCTCTTAAAGATATTGATAAAAATCTGTTTGATTTTGTGTACTGCACCTGTATTATTGTTTCCTTGAAAACACTTTTTCTTGTCCTTTTCTAGAGGAATATGCAGTGTCTTTCCTTTCAAGAAATGTAGCAAGAGAAATTAGTTTTTTCCATGGTTTACTTTCATAAATCAAGGCACCAAGTGTTAAATGTTTTTAAAACAACCAGAAATTCTAATCTGTATAAAATGTATTAATTACATTTATTACATACATAGTAACAAACTGTTACATATGTGCTACTACGGCAGAACATAAACTAAATTTTGAATGTCAAAACAATATGATTTTTAAAGTTGTGTCAAAGAAATACAGTTGCTGGTCTTGCCATTTCTGCTTTAGAAAGGGAGAAAAGTAAAATGTTCTTTGATCGCTTTAATCTGCCCCATTGCACTGGGCAAGGAATCTGAATCATTTTTCTAGGGTGTCCATAACTGAAGTGATTTGAAGATTTAACTAACTCGTACATATACACTTCTATGTTTCTGCATATATGTCAAAGCCAACTAGTTTTATGAAATCAGAATCATCCTAATACTCTATTAGCCTATAATGACAGCCATTCATGGTTTGTTAGCCTCTGCTTTGCCAGTTCTCAGTCTTCAGTTATAAAATTAATGAAATTTCTGACATTTAAATGTCTTTTCACCCATACTCCAGATAATTATGTGTATATACTTTAATGATTTCCTCACACACTTCATGAAATTAAAGACATAAGCAATTTGTCTTTCTTGTAATACCTTTTGAGGAAGCATACATTTTAGGGCTATTTGTGTAAAAACGTTATTTTTCCCGCATCATTGTCCTTTATAATTCAGTAAATTTCCTCGTATCATACCCTTGGAACATATGAGACTAATTTAGCTATTTTAAAAACACAAATTGCTTGTATTTGTCTATGTTTTCTTTTGAATGGTGATTTTCACTAAAACTACTCATCTGTATCAACATTGTGGTCATCTTTTTGAGCCTAGAAGGGAAAATTTAGATGCTCGTTGAGAGAGCTAACTTGATGGATTTTAGATACCCCCGTCTAGATTCTAGTATTAAGCAGAAGTTACATAGATATTTTGAGGACTGTAACTTTGGATGCGAGAAAGTAGGTTGTAGCGAGGTGAGTGTTGGTCTTTCTTCCCATGTAACAAACAATAGGACAAAAAAAAAATGGTTTAAGTTGCGCTAGGTTAATTTTAGATTGGATATTAAGAAAAATTTCTTCATTGGGTTTTTATGCATTGAAACAGGCAATGTGGAACAGGGCAGTGTTGGAGTCACCATCCCTGGAGGTATTTTAAAGATGTGTAGATGTGGCACTTAGGGACATAGTTTGGTGGTGGTCTTGGCAGTGCTAGGTTAGACTCCATGGTCTTAAAATTCTTTTCCAAACTAAATGATCCTATGAGATTCTACAATAGTCTGAGTAATTACTATAGCCAATAACATGGCTTTCACATACTGAATGGGATAGTGAACGTTGCAGGGTTCCCCATACAAAATGTTTCCTTTAGTTTAGAAGTAAGCAGACCCATATAATATCTCACAGCTGGAGCTACAGCATTTCCTCCCCATGAAATTTAATGAACCATTAGCATACTACACTGTCTGGACTTTCCTTTTTACTTCATAAGGAAAATTAAGATGAAAAAGAATGGAGATGAAGCACAGATGTTCCCCATTCCTTAGTTTTTGAAAATACCAAAGATCACAATTCAAAGCTAAACAGCAAGGGTCATTCCTGGGAAAGAATGGCTTTTCCTTTTATTCTGTCCCAAAGAAGCTTAGATGTTTATGAAAATAATCTGATACCATCCACAGCTCAAAGAGATTAAGTGGCAAGCTTTTAAGAGAAGACACCATCTTAAATGAGCTCTTTGTGTCAGAAATTTATGTAGACATATAACACTCAGCTAAGTTCTTAGTCTATAAAAAGTAGAGGAAAATTAGGTATGAGCAGGAGACTGTATCAAAATTCAGAAATCCTAATTTTTTCAGATCAAATCAACCTGGAATTTTAGACTCTGTTCTAGTTCTGGTTTTAACATTGTAGTTTTTGGAGACTGTGAGAAAAAAAAAATAAGTACATGTTCTAAAAACATTTACATATTTATTGAGGTTTAGAATAATTAAGTTTATCCTTATATCTCTTAACTGTTGTATATGGCTCTGACTTGGGTATTTCTTGTGTATGTAGATTAGGATTTCTGATAGAATATGTTAAAAGAGCCTTCCCCTGGAAACTGAGGATACCTGCATGGAACTGGAAATTATTAATGGTCTTAATCCTAAGGATTTTTTCCTAGGTAGACCTATATAATTTTGCACTGTAGCTAATGTAATGAGTCACATGTAAATGAAGGCACCTATTTTTTGTAACCTTAATGACCACAAAATAAATGCTAATCATTACTGTCTCCTTAGAACAGAAAATCATGCTCTGTGAAAGCTATTCCTTTTAACATGTAACAATCTGTAAAACAGAGGAGAGTACCAATTCCAAACTATAGTCTCTTGTGATAAGCTAGAAAATAAACGTTGAAACTGTCATGACTAAGGCAGTTTTGAGATAAAGCTTGAATTGCTGTGGAAGGCGTTGCATGAACCAAGTTTGATCTTTCAAGAATACTAATTATTTTAGTTACTTTATATGTTTTGACATAGGTGGCAAAAGGTGCTATTGTTTCAAATAAACCACTCCATTTCAGAGTTTTTTTTGGAAGTGAGAAGCCCAAATCTTCATGACAGTAGATGCAAAGAGGAGCTATTCTAGGTCATCTGACTGAGCCTTTGTCTACTGCTTGTCTGAGGCTCTGATATGCGCAATACATAAGTCTATAGGTATAACTGTACAATACTGTCTTTATGTCAGTCCATGGTTGCAATTAGAGACAAAGAGGCAAATAATGCTAAGTTTCAGGTTACCACAGTTCCTGAGCAGTGCATGGGTCTACACAACAATTCTTTGATTCTTTAAGCATGTTGTTCTCAACTACTTCTAGTGTTGACCTGTGTTACAAAATTATCTCATTCAGGAAGCAATTGGATGAGGTGAGCTTAGGTTAAGCCTGTTGCAGAGATCCTCAAAACTTCAGCAGGCTACAAGTGTAGAGGTTTGCAGGATCAAGCCTTTACTGTGTATAAAGCAGAGAAGGCTCAACATGAAACATGCTCCAGGTGACCCTGCTTGGGTAGGGGTTTGGTTATGACGACCTTCAGAGGTATCTTCTGACTTCAACCATTCTCTGATTCTGTATACTGTTATTATATTGAGCATCATTTTTATCTGATTATAATTCTGTGTAGCTAGTAAGAACAGAATGTGCAAGACCTCATTAGCCTCTGCATTTCTCTCATGCCATTTCTTGCAAATTCTGTAGGCTTCATATATTAACTTATAGAATGTGTCTGGCTTCTGCGGACAACATTTCAAAATAGCGTACAGCCACAGAGTTAGCTAAAGCAGTAGAGGTAGTAAACACTAAAGAAAAAGTCACTGCTCTCTTTGCAATTCCTTCATACTATGCAGCAAAACCTGATTTCCTACAGAGCAATTCCCCTTGTTGCTGTACTGTTGAGGATGTCTGTTTAGGAGGAGTCTTATAGGACCCCTTGGGGAATGATGGAGTAACAGTGTACTGGAGAGACATTGGAGAAATGACAAATGGCAATGAAATGGCAAATGCAGTTATTTTACGGACTCTGTCCTTAAACAATGATAGGCCATATGTGGGATGGCAAAAAGCTTTCTTAAACCAGACTATATTTATTGCAGCCTGAGGAAACCATGATCCACCTCTTAGCTGTAAAGTAGAAAATCATGAAGTGTCCCTAATAAGATGTTTATAGACAAATTAATAGCCTGCAGAATTAGTGTAAGTGCATGGTGCCATAAATACTAATGGCAGTGCATATCACTTAACTCAGCTATTAGGTCTAATTAAGTTGATGTAGACTGTTTGGTAATAATAATTTAACATTATATTCCTCAGAATTGGAACATGGAAATATTGCACTCCTGTTGATAAAGCGACAGAATTATGTTCAATTACCTATTGGGAGATGCATTCACTATTAAATCCTGCTATCTATGAAATGCAAACACATTTGTGTCCTTAGAAATAAATTACTTCATCAATAAAACTTCACCCCTTTATAGCAAGGCTGTTGTGTGTACTGATGAGTTGGATCTTTGCCTTACTTTGCTTTCTAATGCAACAGATGTGCTGCTTCGTCATGTTATACACTGACCAAATACAGAAAGTACTTCATTTTTCTACTGATGTTTAATTTCCATGCTTCTACAGTTTTGAGTAGACTGCTGAAAAATCTTCTAAAATATATTTTTCAAAACTGGAAGAGATCAAGTTCATATCAAGTTTTTAAAACATTCATAGAAAATACAATGTTCAGAACATGTATTCAATCGTGTTAAGTTCAGTCACAGAGGCAGGATTGTGCTGTTGATAGCATTATTTCTAAATGCCTTAACTGACAGCTGGTGACAACTGGAATCAAATGCCTGTGCATGACTACTTAACCCAGCAATTAGAAGTATTTGCATATAGGACCTCCCCCTCTGTCTTTTCTTACTTAGGGGCTTGTCTTTCTTTCCTAGCACAGCCTCACAGATTAGGAATCATAGAATCATAGAATATTTAAGGTTGGAAAGGACCTTAAGATCATCTAGTTCCAACCCCCCTGCCATGGGCAGGGACACCTCACACTAAACCATGCCACCCAAGGCCCTGTCCAACCTGCCCTTGAACACCACCAGCGATGGAGAAGCATGATGTCTTTTATTTAGGAAGTGTCTGACCAAAGTTATGTTTTAAATTTGGCTTCTTGCTGCATATACTCAAACATGGACTCCTTTAAGACAGTAGAAATATAGGACATAGATGAGCAATAGTGAACTACATGAAGAATTCATTTCAACTGGTTCTCTTAAGAACTAATAGGAGCTTTAAAGTATTTTCATATTGAATCTTAAATGCTTCTACCTATGGTCAAGGCTTGATCTTGCAAACCTCCACACTTGTAAACCTATTAAAGATTTCAGGATCTCTGTGGCAGGCTTCAACTGAGCTCAGCTCATCCAACTGTTTCCTGAATGAAATATCATATAACTCAAGTCAACATTGCAAATGAAGAATCATGCCATTAATTACTGAAGGAGACAGAGTTCTGTGGAATTTGCAGGAAAAAATGTTGTTTATCAAACGCTGATATTCTGGGGCCATACTACCCACAAGCTGATT
This sequence comes from Myiopsitta monachus, assembly GCA_017639245.1. Taxonomy (NCBI): domain Eukaryota; kingdom Metazoa; phylum Chordata; class Aves; order Psittaciformes; family Psittacidae; genus Myiopsitta; species Myiopsitta monachus. The sequence goes on along the minus strand of CM029923.1, from coordinate 15,616,414 downwards.
ACAAAGAAGTGCTAGTTACTTTGTAGAACAGTTTTGGAAACCTGCAGTGATGGTAGTTTATCAATAGAATAAATACATTGCCTGCTCGTAATGAATTTACAAAATAAATATTGAAAAATGCGAGTCTGTAGAGGCAAAGATTTAAGTGTCTTACAGTTTGTGAGCCTGCATATAGTTTACTTTCTAGGTCATAAAAGGCTTATTGTGAACGTTAGACTACTATGGAAAACACACCTTACAAAATTATTGCCAATGTGTATCTGAAGTCTAAAGATTAAAATCCATTCAGCTTTCCTGTTCGTCAACTGCACTTGATAAAATTTTACAGTAGTAAATTAAAATTACATATTAATGAAGGTGCAGCTGACTATTGTTGTATAAAGATAGAACTGTGCTCCATCAATTTCTGTACCATCTTTAAGTAGACTTGTTCTATTTTGTAAATGTACCTATAATGTCGTTACTGACATATTTCTAAAGAAATCCATTCTAATCATAAATTATTTCTTAAAGAAAAAAACTCAAGCAAACAAATAACCAACCAAACAAAAAAATCCCACAAAAAAAAAAAATACAACCAAGTAATAAAAGTAACTGCATACAGTGGATTTTAGAAAGTCACACTTAAGAATACCATCATATTGCCCCCCTTTTTTTATTTTTCTTGTTAGTTAAGAGATGCCAGAAGGACATTAGAACAGGTGTCTGAATGCCTAATCAAAGTAGAGCTGTACTTCTACATTAAAAAAGAAAGATGCAAATTGGTGTTAATATAATCCTTTATCTTCATTTTTCTTATTGGCTGGTGGGACTTATTCTTTTGAGCTTTCATTATAGGGTTAGTTTTTGGGGGTTTGGATTTTTTTTTCAGTTGAGAGGATTCTATACTACTGGCACATAGAGTATATTTTCCTGTACAAAAAGATACTGTGATCAGCTAATTCAAATTTTACACATCTATGCATGTAGAATTCCAGTGATGCTAATCGAACTGCTCAAATAAAGGCTGCTCATAGGGAGCACTAGCCTGTGTTTTGTGAGGAGATTAAAAATATCATGTTGTCAGTATTGTTTAATATGTAAAACATGTCAAGCAAAAGCCAATGCTCAGGGGAAAATCATACATTCAGCTTTTATATTCCCATTATACCAGGAGCTTTGCCAACTCGTAAGCAAAAATGCTATTTTCTGTGTTCTTTGAATACGAAAAGGGCAGTAAACTTGGGAAAAAAATCTTATCTAGAGTTGTGTGACTTACTGGTTTGAGTGTTTAATTTGTAATATAACTCTTGAAAGGCAAAAAAAATTCTCCATTCCTGTTAAGACATAGGGTCTTTCATTAGGCTTTTGTATGTCTGAGGATTTTTTGAGTTCTGAACTTGTGATTCAATTAGTTTTCCCTATCCACTCCAGATCTGTAAAACAGTAGTCAGAAAGAAGATTTAATTGGAGAAAAATAAGGTGATATTTTCGTAGTCAAAACCAAATCACTGTGAGCTGATTAGCAGGTGAGAGAGAAAAAGAATAGGAAAGAAGTCTAGAAGGTATTGTTTCCTATCTCCTTCCTCTTCTGAATATAAGAAAAATACAGATAAAGAAGATGCATATCTATAGAACTACAGATAGAGAAGTGTATTATCAACTCAAGCACTCAAATGTACTCAAGCACAATTTATTGTTTGTTAAAACAAATAACAATTATTTTTCTTTAACTATCCGTGGATCATTACTAGGAGAGCTATTGTTCTGAGTCCAGATTTATGAACTTTGGCTTTTGTATCATCATTTTAAAGCATTCTTTAAAGATATAAAATCAAGGTTCTCATTGTCTAATCAAAATAAATTTCCTTTTATATTGATCTCATTTTCTTTCAACCATATAATTTGTGGGTCAACACGAAGCATCTTCTGCAGGCTGTGAAAGAGCCAGAGAAACTGCATTGGTTTTGTTTCACCTTAGGTTTTCTGACAGCATGCAAGTTCACAGCTGGCCAGTTACATGTCCACAGGAGTAAAACTCTAACATTCGAATGACGTAGAATCTAAACTCTGTTTGCTAACCAGGATGAAAATACTGATTCCTACCTTATGGCACTTGCACACTGCATACACACTGCAGTCTAGGTCTCAGATGCTCTAGTCCAGTGTGGACCAACACCACAATCCTAAGTGAGTGTCCTCCTGTCTCATAGCCCAGCCCTTACATGTAGTGGTTCCACCTTCAGCTTAGCTTTCTATATGGTGTTCAATACCCAGATAAGTGTTCTAACACCTCCTTTAATTATCCATTTGTATTCTCCCTAAGATAAAGTGAAAAGGAAGCTCTTAAGCATTTAAAAAACAAAGTGGGCAAAATTAGTTGAGATGCATGTACTTTTTTCTAACAGAACAAGAATCTTAACTTTGCAGGTCCTAAGCTGCATTAGAACACATTACCTAATCACAGAATTTTTAGTATCACCATCAGTCTCCTTCTTCATTCTACCTGACCAGTTTGTTTGCTTTCCCTTCTTTACAGAGCTTCTTGGTTTTTTGGGGTTTTTTTGGTTTGTTTGTTGTTTTTTTGGTTTTGTTTTGCTTTGTTTATTTGTTAATTTCTTAATAAAAATAAAGAAATACAAAGACACTCCTCTAATAGTGTGAAACTAATTGTTTCATGTCAGGATTGACAGATGTGCTAATGAGTATTTGGATACTGAGGGATGTAACTACTGTGGAATTGTCACATCATGTTTGATGTTAAGATGTATGAAGACAGGCTGAGAGAGTTGGGGCTGTTGAGCCTGGAGAAGAGAAGGCTGTGTGGAGACCTCATGGCAGCCTTCCAGTATCTGAAGGGGGCCTATAGGGATGCTGGGGAGGGACTCTTCATGAGGGACTGTAGTGACAGGACAAGGGGTAATGGGTTAAAACTCAAAGAGGGGAGGTTAGATTAAATATGAGGAAGCTCTTTACTGTAAGGATGGTGTGGCACTGGAATGGGTTGCCCAGGGGAAGTTGTGAATGCTCCATCGCTGGCAGTGTTCAAGGCCGGGTTGGAGATAGCCTTGAATGGCGTGGCTTAGTGTGAGGTGTCCCTGCCCGTGAAGGGGGGCTTGGACCTAGGTGATCTTAAGGTCCTTTCCAACCCTAACTATTCTATGATTCTATGAGTAAATATGATGATTTGAATACACCTAATGTTTATCTTCCTGCAGAAAGAGAGTCTCAATGATAGCTCTGGCACATCACTAACACAGCAGGTTTTGGCACACCCAACACTTAGAACTGTGTTTATTCTCCACTTTGTAAATGCCTTTCACACTTGCCCAGTTTTCTTTATATCTCTTCAGGTATTAGTGAAGTCTAAGAAATTACTGTAAGAAGTCATACAGAGTCTGCTAGGCATTCTTGTGAAATAGCCAACAGTAATACTCCTGTTTAAAACAACTGAGACTCATAGTCCCTTTTGTAGCTGAAGATAATTTTGCTTTAACTTTGGGGGACAGACAAGCTGTTACTCCCTGCCCTATATTGTTTGTTATTACATGTAAGTATGCTACGTCTTAATAAAATTAATAACGTCACAATCCGCAGCAATAGATTTAAAATTTTGTGGAATACCCCTGTTCCCCTGGCTAATATCCATGCTGGAACTTGATCTGAGACAAGTATTGGTGTTACATGATAAGGCAAGAGATCATTGAACACTGGCAGCAAATTGCATCAATATTTGACAGTAGCTTCCAGTTCCAGCCAGGCTTCCTCCTGCATAAAAACTATTGCCTGGTAAGGGGAAATTTGCTGTTAATCACCTGTCTAGTCATAAAAGCAGGCACCTGGTTAAAAGCCTGCTTTCTTTCTTTCTGCTATTGGGTGGCATATTTTCCAAGTAGAATTGAATGCCTGGAGTGCTGTAAATTTATTTGTCAGAATTATTTTCAAGGTGATTCTGCTGTCATCTTAATCATTTTGCCTGAAACAGTAAATCCAAGAACAACACGGTTGGCATTTCCCCAAATAGCTGTAAAACTTAAATATAATAAAAAAGCATAAGTGTTTATTTTTAGATTGTACAGTAAAGGGATCATTTAATGAAGAGCAAATGGAACCTTACTGAAGGAAATGAGGTTTAGGCAAAAATAATTTAAAAGAGGTGATATAGTGCATGTTAGGCATGATACTACTGTCAACGTGAGTCTAATTTCAGGAGAGATCTGATATTCTATCATTCACTAACCATGACTTTTCATTTGTAAGTACCTGGGTTTCCAAGCTATCTTGCCTTCATCTCAGCAATCTCTGCAGAAGCCTGGGAAAGGCAGTAGTCTATAAGAATCTGTTAAAATGTAAATGCAGGTCCACTGGTAATTTTTTTTTAATTGAGGGGGATTTTTTCTTATGTATTCCTGGAACAGATGTAAGCACTGAAAGAGAAACTTATTCCTAAAGAGGATTTACTGTTCTAAGCAAATATTCTTGTCACCAGGTCATTTAAAGAAGCTAATGTGATATGCCTGAAACATCAAAAAGTCATAGCAAACCTCTGAAATATAATAGAATAAAGCAGTGATGGAAGTCAGTGACACAATGTAATTATAGTTTCCTAAATAAGTTGAATTTACAAATTCAGCTGCGTATGCAGTCTTTTACTTTGTCAAGTCAGAAGGAAGCATGAAATCTGAAAGCTCAGTATTTATGTATTTTAGAGAGTCCACTTGATTAAAGACTATTTTGCAGTTTTCAACTCCTGAACTTCATTTGAAATTGAATTTGAGACTCTTGACCAGGTTGCTAGTATTGTTTTTCCAGGTGATTAAGCGTGCTCTTTCTTTAGTTATGTAGTGGTTTTGACTATACAGTATAATGACTTCAGGATCAAATTATAAACATAAAACACATACTTAAAAATGTTTCTGTTTTGGTTTGGGATTTTTTATCAACTTCTTTTTTTATCCCAATGACTTATTTCTATTGCAAAAGTAAAAAATTAAAAAATCTTCACCTGATTAGCTAAAGATGGCTTTATACAATAATTTAACAAGATGTACAATATGTGTTATGTCACTTTGGGACAAGCTGAATCCAAATTACTAGAGGTTGCAGAAATTAAGTATCCCAATCTTACCAATGTATTCCTGGCCAAATTTCCTCACTTGAAAAGAATATGTAGGTTGAAATTACTGTCTTTCTTGTATATAAATTATATTCTATATTTAGTGTTATTCAAGCATAACAGCATGAAAACATTCAAGATATAAACAAACGGCTCCTTTGAGCAGAACCACTACATATCTCATCAGTAAAAATCTGCCAGTTTTTGAAAACACCTACTGATGATTTATTTTATTAAATTTATTTGTTTTAATATTTCAATTATTTAGAAAGGGGTATGCTTTCAGCATGTTATAGGTAGGTTTGTCATCACATAGAAGTAATTATCTCATATTGTCTTTGAAAGATATCTGATCATCTATGTTTTCCAAGTTGAGATAAAACTGAAAAAGCAGCCTGTAGCATTGTTTACTGCAAATGTTTGTGCTAGTATAAAAGCATATTTCCAAAAATAGAGTACCATTATACCATAAGCCTTGTTTCTGCCTTGCATTACAATTAGTTGAATCAACTAATACTGTGTTTTCACTGAGATCAGCAATGGGAAAACTCATTAAGTTTGTTCCAAGTTCCGCCTTCCATCCCAATCTGCTCATGAGACAAGATTGTGGATCTCTTCAACAAGCTACAAAGCACTATTTAAGCAGAAGCAGATAAATCGTTTATTTATCTGAACCTTGGTTAGAGTTTTGGCTTGTTTCAAGGTGGTGGGTTTTTTTCTTTGTAGAGCAACTTTGTGAATTTCAGCTGTGATGATTTTTTAAGGACTCACTTCTATCCTCAGTGAGGAGAGGCTAGAAAGGAGTGGTTATCAAAAAGTTGTATTTTGCTTGATCTAGGATATTAGGCATTGAGTTAAGTTTATCAAAGCTTTACTGAATATGGAATCTGGAGGAATTAATATTTGGGGGGGTATAAATTGAGAGGGGTGATCCACCCTGTAGTCTTGCTTTTGTGTGATACTTTGAAGACATAATGACCCTTACAAGCAATTTTTCTAAAAGAGATACTGAAATAGAAGTTGTTATATCAATAGAGCGTTTGCCACTGTGAACAATCTTCCAGAAATAACGTGTTCCATAAAAATGAGCTTCCTTTTCCTACAGCTTGCACATACGTTTCAGTAAGGAGAAACCAGAGATGACTGCATTGCAAAAGCAATGTTCTTGACAGCTCAGGCAGCCTATAGACAGATTATGAATTTCACCTAAGTGTCTAACTTTGCCAGACCTGGTTTTGTAGGTATTGCTTATGGCAGAGCAGTTGTATGCACCATCTTTTTTGTTATTGCTCATGATAAAAGTTTCCAAATGTTACCTTCAGTTAAACTTATTTCCAATTTAGAAAGTAACTGTGGAGGCTTGAAAGCTTTGGAAATAGCTTGATATTAATTGCATTGTCTAAACATACTAAATATTGTGGGCTAACAAAGACAGTAGGCTTCTAATTCCTAGTACTCTGTTGTTAGAAACAGCCTTTGCAATCATGGAAGTTATGCTTGAATTAATACTTTGATCTTTTTCTTATAATTGTATTTTCTGGCGAAGTGCATTTGCAATTTGCATTTGTACTGTAAGTCAATGGCATTTATCTGATTATCATTATAATTTTGAGATTTCTGCCACTGAAATTTTGAAGCACTTTTGTTACGGTTACTGTGTCTTGTTCAAATTCAGGGGTGATTTCCTTTAATATTTAAGCTGATTATTTGACTTCCTTACCAGTTCCATTAACTGCTTCAGCAGAGTGCCTGTTAAAAAATAATATGTAAAGGTTCACTGACTCCTTAACTATGGAATCAGATCCACTTCAGTACATCAGAATATTGTCTGAATACCTCCTGCAAACCTCCTGTTCAGAGGTAGCCTTGTTGTGCTGTCACATCCCAGTTACCACTGTGTTACAGATGTTTGTCTAGAAGTAGGCTACAGGAGTGATTTTGCACACTGCAGCACATTTTGTTTCCCTAATATCAAGACAGTAATGTGTATTCACAGGTTTTCCTGCAAACTGAAGAGTCTAAGCTTCTGATTTTCAAAATGAGTACAGCTGCTTAATTACCAGAATGTTATATGAAGTAAATTCAAAGAAAATAATAAAAAGTAGACTTTTCAACACAGTAGTGTAATTATTGTTCCATTTCAGTTTGACACATTGACTGACCTGTAGAACAGAACACCAGAACCAAAGCTGTGTAATTTAGGGATCCAGTCTGTCAGTCTGCATTTCTGCGTTGTTTCTGTTACAGATATTTGTCACGGGTAGAATTATTTCAAGGATGTCCTGGTTTTCCTTCAGGAAGTTTGCATGTCATCACTTAACTAGAGCTCTGGAGAACAGCTGTTCTCAACATTATCTCCTTCACTGAGTTTATGTTTTCAATTATACTTCCAGCACTTGGTTTTAACGGATACTGTATATGAGCTGACAGCTGGCCATCGAAGCGATTGACAGTCCCAGTATTTGCACTTCTTCACTAATGTCCCCTTATGTCCTCAATTGTGTTGTGATCCTGTGCCACAAGTAATGTATGGGTATACTTGGAAATACTAACCAAGAAATTAAAGCAGTTTGCTGCAAGTTTATATTAAAAAATAAAATTAAAAAAATGAAAAAATATGAAATTGAATTTAGCCATTGGATTCTTAAAAGCAATTTGCAAAAATGTCATGATATTCCGTTTTCCAGCTTCAACCAGCACACTGACCTAACCTCTCTCCCATCCAGAATGGTGGGTTTTTTTCATTTTCTTTCTTTACACCCCCACTGACAGGAAAAGGTATCTCATGCTGGGTAGAGTGGGGACAAGCTGCTTTGTTGTAGTTTTGCTCCTTAAGTTAGAAGGTAAAGCGCTTATTATGAAAAGACAGTACTACCTTGTAAAACAGGAGGTCTTGCTGAGGAAAGGAGGTGACAGTTTCCACCAAGACCTGATGATGATATGCTGTGTGACCCTTACCTTCCTGGGCTTTTGGTCTAACTGGAATTTGTACTTTTATAACAGTGGCTTAACATATACACACCGTCAGCGCTGAGTATTCTAGGCAGTACTGAAACCATTGCTGTTTTATACTTGGGAATATTTATAATATAAAGAACAGGATAAGAATCCCTGTCTGGAAAAAAGGGGGGTGGTCTTACTTTGCATGCTCACGTCATGAACTGTTGACAGAAGGGTTCTTTTAATCTACTTTAGGTCTGTGAACATTGTGTCTCAGGTACAATGGTATCAGTATACATATTATTTGTTAATATGTTTTCCACTGTCACTGTATCAAATATTTAACTGTATCTAGATGGTGAAATCTTAGGGATGCTGTTGCCTTGCAGATGTAGCACATTACTAGACTAGTAAGATTGCTACTTTACAGTGACTTTTTTCTTGTCAGCTGCTTTTTTTACTATGGGTGACATGTCTGGTTTTTTCAGAGTAATGTTTCCATTCACTTGTCTTTTATAATATCACATAGCTAAACTGTCAGGGAATCCATCCCACCATGTGAGATAAAGGATCGTGAAACAATGGCATATTTTCCATCTACTGACTGGTGTGAGTTTCCAATTTTGCATTATATAACAGGGTAAAATACAGAAGTTTTAACTAAATATTGCGCTATCCTTTGGGGAAAAAAATCCTAAACAACTATAGCACTTCTCAGGAAAGGATCCTCAAAATTATTTGCATCTCAGAAGAGCTAAACTGGTTCAGCTGGGACAGTTCACCTACCTCAGCCAGGGAGAACAGTACTGTTGTGAATCGGCGGGAGGAAAGAAGCACTTGATACTGAGTGATCGACAAACCTCAAATTTTATTAGTACAACACCAACTATTATACTCATTTTAATTAGCCTCATGCATAGTACAAAAGCGAGCTCATTATAGGTTGTAGATTAGCTAGCGGTCTCAGAAACACTAAAGCATTCAGCAAACACCTAATTGGATACATCTTTTAGCCAAGTGCCAGCAATAGTTTAGTCATTGGTTATTACAACAATAAGCGATTCAACCACTATAGTCACAAGAGTAGATAGTTTCAACATTCCTGTGGTGTCTGCCCTACTCAAGATCCTGTCTTACTGACTACCACATTGTATTATAGTGTAGCATTGTATATATGCCCACGGTTGCTCTAGCCTTGCTTCATCAGCAGCTGTGTCAGCAGCTTTAAGCGGCCTAGTCAGAGGCCTATACAACTCGAGTCCTTACTCTTGCTAACTCGTCTGACGTGAGTAGCTCAGTCATGCTAACATGCTTTCGCTCATTCAGCCATTCCTCCACACAGTACTGCTTCACTTCTGTCATTTCTAATTATTTAGGATATTTGAATTAATTACACTGAAATATGACTAACAAGCTGACACTATTTTGCAGTTTTTACGTTAATTAAATCCAACGTATTCTAGAAAAGAATGGCAAAAAAATGGCTTTACTGAACGCAGTCATACCTGGTGCAGTAGTCGTGAATTTTCTTCGGAGGTGGTGATCTAGAAAGTAAATAGCAAAATCATCTGCATAGCTATAAACACTGGTCCTTCACGATGTGCTAAGTAAAATGCAGAGCTTTTAACTGTTGAGAATCTTTTTGCATACAAGAATTGGTTTGACAGGAAGTTTGGGGTGGGTTTTTTTCAAAGTGAAAAGAAATAGAGCTCACAGAAAAAGGTTTCATTTCTGAAATGCTGCTTTTGCAGCCAGGTGGTATAATAGGAAATGGGAAAGGGAAGTAACTTTTAATGTCCAGGGAAATTAGGCATTGGTTCGCATTCAAAAAGTATTTCTAACCGAAAAAGTGGCTACTGCAACTTCTGCATTTTTTTTCCAAGCCTAAAATTTCCTTGTTTGATGGTAAAATTGAGGAATGGCTTCTCTGCTGGTCTTCAGGCAGCAGAGACAGTTCAATTGGGGAAAAAAGTGAGCTGGGGTCTCATTGGGCCTGGCCCTCAAAGACTTTCCAGTATGAGATCCCGTTCTGAACTTCTGATCAAGTTCATCATCTTCAGTGTCTTGGTTCATCCCTGAGACTCTTCAGTTTTGTGGGGACTTGTATAATAATCAGCAGACATGATTCCACTGATGACTTATGAGCACAACCTGCTTGAGACCAGGTCAATCTGCAGGGCATGGATGAGGTCTTTGCAAAATGAGGAGTAATGCAAGTGAAAGGGAGATCTTCATTATACAGCTTTGAATTTAAAACTTGCAAAAACCAGGTTCTTTATGGTGGCAGATAGTCAAGATAATTATTTAAAGTCAGAAATCAGGTAAAAAAAGACTCTTTGACAAACTGGTAGAAAATGCATTGTTTTCTGTACAACTGCATGTTTGTGGGAGACAGGCACTATGAAAGGCAGATGGAGCATCTTTCTGATGGAATCTGCTTTTAATAGTCAGCAATTTAAAGTGCTGCATCATTCAGATACAGCCTTTCCACATCCTCTCTGGACATGCCCTCTAATTGTGAAATTCATGAGTCATTACATGTACTAGGTCAGAGGATAATGCTAAACTCTAAATCAGTTTCTAAACCTTTAGTTCCTTCTTTCAGACAAAATGCAATTCTTAAAATGCTTTTTTCAGCCACACAGTGTCAGAATTTGCACCAACAGGATGAACAGTATTTTTTCACATTTTTTGTTTATAATCATAAAAGAAGAAATATCTGTTACCATTTTTTCCCAATCCAAATGGATTATTATACCCAAAGAGATAGGAAAAGAGGTATGTTGTGACATCATTAGAGCTATTTGCAATTGCTACCATGAATCACATGTTTCTTTGAACCAGCTTCTTAATGATAGTGTTTCATTAGCAGCTTTCATCTGTGGATCTTTAAGAGGTTTAATAATTTTGTAATAGTGATACATTAATTAGTAAAGACTTATTATATACCTCCATGGAAGAACCAAGACATTTTTAATCTTAGGGAGAAAAAGTGTCACAGATACTTTAACACTTATTTCATAAAGCATGTGTGATAAGCTCAAATATGGGCACTTCAAATGACAGAGCCTGACTTTCATGGATTGTACAACATCCATGACTGTAATAGTTACACATGTGAAATCTAAACTGGCTGTCTGATTCAACAAAAGTTGGGGAAGGTTGTTCGAAATTATTTGCCCACAACTGCTTAATGACCTGGATCATTTAACTCCCAGTCTTCTGCTTTAATGGTATAGCATGCTACATTCTCATGTGAAAAACAGTTTTTTCACTACCATTAAGACCTTTCTGCCACATTGTATCTGATACTACCAGAAAAATGCAATAGTAAGTCATATTCATTAAGCAAACCCAGCACTATTTGAATGGGAAAAACTGTCTGCCATGCTTCACTGGTGAAACTGAATAAAAATAGGGGATAAATATATTGAAAACTAAGAAAAGAGTAAGTATGGCTTTTCAAAACCAGAAGAGACATTGCTGAAAAAGAATGGGCCAGATGAGAGGAAAAGAACCAGATTTTTGCCAATCTTTCTCATTAGAACACAGGTGAATTTGGCTGAAGTTGCTCCAGTAAAATTTGCTACAGAGTAAAATCACTGCCACCAAAGCTAATGGAAAAAAAATCTCATCCTTTCACCAGAGCTAATGATAATAGTCTCTCACTTAGATCAGTGTGCCCTCTCCACAGTTTTTGCGCAGTATAAGGCTATAAAAATGAAGAAAAACAGAACTATGGCCATCGAGTCGGTCAGATCATGTCCGTTAGAGGAAAGCAGTCTCTCTAATGGCAAAATTGTGCTGAAATGTTCTTCCAGTAGTTTGGTGTATTTTTACTCATTGGACTTCCGAACTGTGTGAACAGATGGAGTAACTTAAAAATACTAGTCAAATCTTTTGCAGTTAGCCTTGGATTCTTCAAGAAGTCAGGGCTGGGCTATTTCAGGGAAGGAAAGGTGTGAGACCTGTAAGGATATCTTCTTCCCCCCCCCCCCCCCCCTTCTGTAAAAGAAGAGGATGACAAATGGTTGTACCTATGAGATATTGAATACATGGTAGATGACATAGAGAAGTATGGTTTATATTGGCAGTAGTATAAACCCAGGGCACCTCTACTCTGTTAATTATTTTGCCTAGCTTACAGGAGAAGCCCACTTACTGTGTCTTGTTGAGAGGCTTTTCAATAATGTATTATGAATTAACTAGAAGAAGGTTAACAAAACAGTATGTATCAGCACATAAACATTTTTCTATTAAGCACTAACTGCATGAATTCCCCCCTCCTTTTTCTTATAGAGATAAGAATAGATTCATTAAAGTACTTCTAAATATTTTATCACCTTTAATGTGCTCATATAGACAAGACTGCAATACAGTCTCAGACATAACTCCTGAAAGAGCTCTTTCCTTCATAAAATCTCTCATTAATCTGCCTAAAATAAGATATATGACTGTCTGCTCAGTGCAAGCACTGTCAAACCTGTGATATGTTTGGTTATGTGTAATAAAATAAAGTAGCCTAAGCTACGTAGATAAAAACATTAATGGCATAAATGATAATTCCTGAAGCTAACTGAAAACCTACCTTGTTGTCTATCAAGAATTAAGATTCTTGGGTTTTGAGGCAATGAATACCTCTCATAATTAAAATGAGTGGCCACAGAATGCACTCAGTCCTTCTGAAATAGAGGGGAACACTTTGCCTTGGAAGAACAGGGGAAGTAGAGAATGTGAACCTATGGCTAAAGTGTTCGTATTTCTGTCAGGTACATGGAAATGTAGCATCCTCTGTCTCTAGATTGTTGTGGATAAAGAGTTTGTCATGGGTTCAGCAGTAGCAGTCGTTTTTTCTCCTTCTTGGTAGCTGGTGCAGCGCTGTGGTTTTGATTTTGGGCCTGGGAGCATCACTGACAACACCAGTGTTTTCAGTTACTGCTTGGTAATGTTTTGTCTGGCCAAGGACTTTCTGAGTCTCATGCTCTGCCAGGGAGGAGGGGGAGTCGGGAGGAAGCAGAGACAGCGCACCTGACCCAAACTGACGAAAGAGGTTATTCCATACCACAGCACGTCATGTCCAGGATGTGAACACGGAGAGCAGAGACCCGGAAGGGTGTGGTGGTGGACTGGGGGTGCACGACATGGTCAGGTTTTTGATACTGGGTGGTTCGCTGCTGGGGGGTGCAGTGGCTGGGTCGGGCTTGGTGAGCAGTTGTATTCTCCTTCCTTGTATTCCTCTTGTATTATTATTGGTGGTAGCAGTAGTGATTTGTGTTATAGCTTAGTTACTGAACTGTTCTTATCTCAACCTGTGGAAGTTGCATTCTCTTGATTCTCCTCCCCATACCCCCCCGGACTGGGGTAAGAAAGAGGGGGAGTGAGTGAGTGAGTGAGTGAGTGAGTGAGTGAGTGAGTGAGTGAGTGAGAAAACTGCGTGGGGGTGTTAGAGACTTAAACCACGACAGAGGTAAAGTGTAAAAAAGCTGCTGTGGGGAGCTTCACCCTTATAGAATGCCTATTCAGAATGTCTTTAGTGGTACATTACAAATTTTTACCTTACATGACGGGCAGTGGAGGAAGGAAAAGTCCTTCTGATTTATGGCAGAGTCACCAAGTATTTAATGTTTCAGTGATGAGTCTTAGCTGCTCTTGGTGTAAAGATTTTGTTTTGAGAGGTAGCTAAGCTGATACTAATGAAGTTCCAATGGTTTAAAAAAGCCCTCCTGAAGGAGGACACTTGGATTACTGCTCAAAATATGTATGATTTGGTGGATGGCACTGAGACAACTGCAAGTCTTTGGAATATTCCCTTAAGCAGGTTGCAAAGAGTTAGTGAACAATCGCTGGACAAAAAAAAGGATGTTTAATCATCATTTGGAAAAAAAGTTCTGTTGTTGTTTTATTCCAAGTTGGTAACTTTTCCATAATTTTTCTCTTTCATGTATAATTCTACAGCAAATACATATATTTAACACAGTATGCTCATAGTTTTCCTGTATTGTTGGATAAGGGCTTGAGCTTGTGTACTTATTTGTACAGAACCAAGGTCTATTTCATAGAGTCCTTTATGCTGGACTTCCTGAGTTTGAAAAAAGGTTTACAAAGTAAACAAGACTGTGGTATACCTGAATGCAGTGGTAATGGAGCACAATCTGTGTGTACGTACATTGCTGCCTACTGCTCCAAGAATAATAGCCACTGAACCCAAGATGTGTTTTAGAGAGTAAATATAATCTTGTAATATATAGTTGACACATAGGTACCAGTAAGTTCCACAAAAGAAATTTTTTAAACTCTTAAAATACATTAAGACTTCTTATTAAAAGGACATTCCCGCTATTAATATCTTTGTGTCAACTGCACTTTTGTATGAAGCCAAATGGGGAACGTTGTGCAGGGAGAAAAACTTGTCACTCAGAAGCATATGTAGTGTGATGTTTGAATCATGAATGAGTTAAAGTGTTTTCATTAACATAGGAAGCTGGGAAAAATGAATGTAATAACAGAACTACTGTGTGTGGAATAGAACTTTTTTGTTGTAGTGCTGTCTGCTTCAAAGTTTACACAATGCTACTTCCAAAATACCTAAGAATAATGTGAGAGAACAAAAAGTAACTTTGTCTACATTAAGCCTATCTGTAACTTGTCCAAAGTGAAAGCTTCTCTAGGGATCTCATGCCTGTGAATTCTTGCTGGACCTCTGACTTCAGCTGGAGGTTAGCCAACAGATCATGGAATGTTTTTCCAGGGCACACCCAGATTTCGTCAGGGCATCTGGAAATCATCCCAATCTGGCGAACAGCAACTGCACAGCTGCTGCAGCTGTACCTGCACAGAGCAGCCAGATTAGCCAGGTCTTTTTACTGAACAAAACCCCTCTGGCTAGGGTTTCCAATTGAGACAGGTAGAAAAAGCAGCAGAGTTATTTCTGTGAGAACATATTGTTCAAATTAAATCAAAATCTTTGATTAAAACCAGGGGTTTATTCTTAGAATTTTGTTTCAAGAAAAAAGAAACATACAAAATAAAATCATAGAAGTCCTGGAAACTTCAGTTTAGTCTATTTTAAAACTTTTTATAAAGAGTATATATATTTTTAGAACAGGGTTTTATATATTTTTTTAATTGCATCATAATACCAAACTGAAAAGAAAGTTAAATAATTAACTGGGACAAAGCAAAGTGTCTTCAGATAAATGTATTTCTCTTTTGGAGTATATATATATAATGTGTTGGTTTAGAATCAGAGCAAAACAGTATTTTAAAATCACAAAATCTGAGTGAAGTAGAATTTTTGTTCTCAAAAGAGCCTTACATGTTAAAATTAGGCCTGAGGAAAAACCTGGAAATATGAAATATAACAGCATTTGGAGAGGAAGAAGGGATTCAACAGTTAAGGTAATAATGAGAAAGATAGCAGTACTTTTCTGGGGAAAAAAGATAATGTTTTCTGTTGTCAGCAATTGAAACCTCTTAATCAAAGGTTGAAGGGTTTTGAAATCTTTATATTGATTTGGGACTTTTATATTTTTTTGGTATATCTCTGAATGCCATTTGGAGAAATAATGGTTGCACATGTTTGACAGAAGTGGCTGTTCCGGTGGTGCATTTGAGACTGCAAGAAGTCTCACAGTTTCAAATAAAATTACATGTGCTGAGGTGGGTTATTGCATGTGAGACAAATGAAGGCTCTTTTCCTCATACCTTTTGAGTCAGCTGAGCATGAAGTTCTGTGCCAGGGGCATATCTGCTTCTTAACTACCCTTTTTTTCTGCTGTGTTTGTATTGATAAGTTTTTAGAACTGAACTGGCAAGTATACCTGTACTTACTGAAGGAAAATGGAAAGAAATGGGAAAACAGGGAAAAAACTTCTTACGTGCTTTCAGACTTTTATTTAAAGGTTTTAAAAATAAAACTTTTCATCTTAGAGAGTTAATTATGATATTTTTGTAATGGTGAAAGTGGTTTGAAAAGCTTTTTCAGTTTGCGTAGATAGTTTTAGCAGTTGTTTTCTAGTATTCTTCAATTTTATGTTTAAACTGGTAACTGTTACTAAATGGAAGCCAGTATAAACTGCTTTAGTTGCCTGGGTTCAGTTGTAACAGTTATTTTTCTCCTTCTTGGTAGCTGATGCAGTGCTGTGTTTTCAACTGTAGTCAGAGAACACTGATAACACACCAGTGTTTTAGTTGTTGCTCAGGAGCACTTACTCTGATTAAGGACTTTGTCTCATGCTCTGCTGGTGAGGATGGGTGCAAGAAGCTGGGAGGAAGCAGAGACAGGACACCTGACACAAAGTAGCCAAAGGGGAGTTCCATACCACCTCACATCATGCCCAGTATACAAACTGAGGGGAGTTAGCCAGAAGGCCCAGATTGCTGGTTGGATCAGGCTTGGTACTGGTCAGCAGGTGGCGAGCAATTGTATTCTCTCCCCTTGTTATTTCCCTTATCATTATTAATATTGGTGGTAGCAGTAGTTGTTTGTGTTACACCTTAGTTACTGGACTGTTCTTATCTCAACACATAGCATTTGCATTCTTTCAATTCTCCTCCTTATTCCTCTTGGAGTCGGGGGGGAAGAAGAGGGGAGTGAGTGAGTGGCTGCATGGGTCTGAGTTACCAGCTAGGCTTAAAATATGGTAAGTGGTTGGTCTGTTTCTTTGTTATAACAAAACTAGAAAATAAATATAACTCAATTAAAAACACTGCCTTGCATCTGGCAGTAGAGCAGGGCAGCAGCGCGTGTCCTTTTAGGATTACTCTTTCTTTTTAAATATTTACATGTTTTGTGTCAAAATTAGTGAATTTCCAAGAGAAGTAACTATCTATACACCATGACATAGGAAGAGCTGATTTAAATCTTGTTTGGTTGAAGGAGAGAGTAGATCTGAAAGAAAATGCAGCATCAGATCTGACGTGTCTTTGATGCATGGGACTTGTGAATTAAACCTATTAAATCCTGTGAAAAACAACAAATTCTTGAAGTTAGACTCAAAGATGATCACTGAACCTGGGAAGGATTAATGGATCAGAGGAGGTAGGCAGAGATCCCAGATACATCCACAGCCTACTGAACCAGACTCAGAAGCCCTAATAGGAGCTGTGTTTTCAGACCTCCCTCTTCCCAACTGGAGACCGTGCAGCGGGTAGTTCATAAAACTCAAGCCGCCCTAATCCTGCTTCAGAGCATTGCTCTGCTGTTGCAGCAAAACTTCGCAAGGCAAGATTTGCTCAAGAAATGAGAACAAGGTGTTTTCCCCCTCTCATTCTTCCTGAAGCAATATTGAAATACTTTGAACAGTTTCTCTCACCTGTCAATCTTGAAAAGAGAATTTCATTTTCCTTGTCCTGGCACCTTAAAATGTTAATTTTATTTAGCCATGAATGGTTCCTTATAGAGATTCGTAATTTTCTGAAGGGAAAAAAGAATCCATACACAGGAAAATTTGATCTAAGGTTTTTTCAAAAACAAGATTCCTATTGCATAAAAGTCCTCATCAGAATATCTCATTAAATGGCTCAATCTAATGTGGAACAGTCTTTAAGCTGCTGCACAGACTGTGAGTGATCAGCTAGTTTCAGGATTTCAAACACTTTGCTTAATCATGTCTCATAATGAGTGCTTTATGATGGAAGAGGGAAAGGGAGAGACATTCAGATTCTTTCTAATTCTTTGAAATAGTTTCAACTGACTTTTCCTAGATGACACTCAGATTAGGTTCCTAATAACTTCTAATTAATATTTTCCAAATGATGGTCCACATATGAAATCTGATGTCTTACTTCTTTCTAATACCCAGCAATTGTAGTATTCAATCATGGCTGGTTTATGAACTTGACTTCAGCTGTTTGCTAGGTCTTCTAAAATTGAATATTGTAGGAGGTGCAATACAAGTGCAAAATACTATTGTAATAAAAATTAAGATACAAATTGGTGTTAGATATGCAGAGTATATTCAAAGTATTCAAAATACTCTTTGCTATGACCGTAAGAATAACTTTTAATAGATTTTTGCTGAAGAGCATTGAAGGTTATTATGACTGAGTCACCGCAAAATCTGTAGAGGTAAATCTCATCTTGCCTTTCATCATCATTGCATGTTAAGTTTTTAAAAAACGTGTGTTTGTGTTGGCAAAGCATTTATAATTTATCAGTGGCAATGTTGTTTATTGCACTGTCATAATTACAGCTTTGCTTCAATTTGACATCTAAAAGTAGGTAACTAACAGCAAATTTCTTTTTTTAAGATTTAAGGAAGAGACAAACTTGGATATGCAATAAGCCTTTTTCTCTGAAATTACTCTATGTGAGTGCAAAAGTTCCCATTATTAACAGGAAAATCTATGATTTCATCTACTCTGAACTGTTTCAGGTGAATCTTTTATTGTGAAATACTTTATATATGTAGGTAGTTGAGGACTGGGATAAGATATGTCTTTTTGCTGGGATACGATCAGCTGTGACATGCAAAAGCCCCTCCAAGCTCAAACCTGGGCTTTTGACAAAAAGCCCAACAAGACTTAATAAGTTTGAAAGCAAGCTGGAGCAAATTGACCTTCATAAAGTTTGAATGAAGAAGGACGTAGAAGAAGAACTTTTAGTGCAGTTTTAAAGAAATTTCTTTACAAAATGGTACCACTGTAATGCACAGTTATAGCAAGGCAACTGGGGTTTTTTGCAATATTTACAGAATGCATTCAATCCCTAACACAACAAAAATTCTCTATGGAGCAATGAGTTAGTCTACTACTAAGATGTTTCTACGTGTGCTAGGAATATTTTCGTATTTCTTTTGCCTGACTTCCCAGTTCTTACCTAAACTCAGTGCTTTGGAAGTTCAAAGATCCAGTGCTCACAACAGAAGTAGCAGTTATAGCTTATTGGAATAGGGGTGCCAGACTACTCAAATGGTTCCTTTATTATTACAAAATGTTTAGTGTTTCAAGAGTACTCCTAAGTGTTTGTGTCAGGAGTATCACAGTAGTCATACCACTCTAGCAGGATCTTATATATTTACATTGTACATGAATGAGAGTATTTAATAGGTGGCAGACTGTCGCGGGAGCCGGAATCAAACTCGTACTCATAGAGTTAATCAGTCTGTTCCGTTTATTGGTTAACAACAGTATTCTTTTATAGTGTACTTGTGGTTACATGATTGGTTAATAAGGCTACATCTCGTATGCTAATTGGGTTTACAGTTAAATAAT
Source organism: Myiopsitta monachus (assembly GCA_017639245.1). Lineage (NCBI taxonomy): Eukaryota > Metazoa > Chordata > Aves > Psittaciformes > Psittacidae > Myiopsitta > Myiopsitta monachus. Next base: position 15,597,165 of record CM029923.1, on the reverse strand, counting down.
TGGTTAATAAAGTTACATTTCGTATGCTAATTAGTTCTTACATTATTGTCATTGGTTGTAGATTAGCTTAGCGGTCTCAGAAATATTAAAGTATTCAGTAAATACCTAACTGGATACATTTTAGCAGAGTGTCAGCAATAGTTTAGTCATTGGTTATTACAACAATAAGCGATTCACCTACTAGAGTTACAAAAATAGCTAGATACACATTCCTATTCACCCACTATAGTTACAAAAGTAGCTAAATACAACATTCCTAAGGTGTCTGCCCTAACCAAGATTCTGTCTTACTGACTACCACATTGTATTATAGTGCAACATTGTATATATACTCAAGGTTGCTCTAGCCTTACTCTATCAGCAGCTGTGTCAGCAGCTTCAAGCGGCCTAATCAGAGGCCTATACAACTCGAGCTCTTGCTTACTCGTCTGACAAGAGCAGTTCAGTCATGCTAACATGCCCTTGCTCATTGAGCCATTCCTCCACAGCAGACTTTGCAAGAAAATGCTTACTTTGACTTTGATCAAATAATTTTTCACCATTTGTCAACTGAAATTTTCTCTTCCCAGGAGTATGAAACCACAAGTTGGATTTTGAAGACTATTTGAACATGCAACTAAAACTTCTGTGACAGTAAACTGTTATCCGTACTTCCTGATGTCACCAGTCTTTATGAAATTTCATGTTGTTGTAGCAAGCATCTCATTTACATTAAGTATCTTTGGGTTTTTTTTCCAATAATGCCTAATTTTAGAAGAAGCTTACCCCTGTCTCTTGTGCTACCTATTGCAAAGTCTCTATTCCCACAGCATCACAGGGGATGTCTAGTTCTTCCTGCTTTTATTTCAAATGTGACACACAGAAAAACAGTGATCATTTCTGCCTTTATAGGATTAGCACTGCACTTGTAAGAAGTCTGCACTTCATTGATTCGATAAATACACTTTATCAAGTACCTACATACTTCAATATTCTAATTTTTATTTCTTGCTGGTTTTTTATACATACTAATTTTTGGCTGAAGTATTAATTGTTTAGGTCATTTTTAGTTGTCATTCTGATTATTATAGCTTCACATTCCCTGCAGCTTCAGATGTTATACTTTGAGCAATGAGATATAGTTTAATATCTGTCTTAGAAAATCTAATGTTCCATTCCATTTTGCTAGGTAGTATAAACTGAACTGGTACACTCTGCTCAGTTCTTGAAGTCTGGGGAATAAATATTTGTGTAGTTCTGGGATACATGTGCATAGGCCCCTGGTAGATGAGGTAGTCTCATGCACTGTCAGCAAGAATAGAATCTCCAAATGCTAAAGATGTCAAAATTAAATAAGCTTCTGAGTGTGGAGGAACCTTTTGTTATTTTCTCTCCTGGTTTTAGAGCCCTGTAATTCGATTATTTGATGCTTTCTTATGGAAAGAGCAGCAGATATTCCTTGTAGTGAAGGATTCTTCCTCAAATTTCAAAACACTTCTTGTAGCTATGATGCACTTAAATATCTTCAAAACAGTTCTGATAACCTTTTTTTTTTTTTCTTTTTTTAATATGGATAAAATACACATTTTTTTCTAGGTGTATTTTGGGCATGGCTCATTAAATGAACAAGAATATCTGTTGACAGTATCTTTCAGAAACACTGTTGTGGAAACACCCACAAAATCTGGTTCCTAAGCAATAACATGAGTACTGGGAATGCCTTTAGGTTTGATTAGACTGGACACTGTAAACAAATTCAGTTCCAAATAATGATGAAAATTTTAAAATGTTCAGTTAAAGCCATTTCTGATGTGCTGCTAAAGAGGCTCATTTGCAAAATAAAATCAGAACATGTTAATAAAAAAGGGTTGCTGGCTCTGACTCTCAGACAGAATTTCTTAATCTGCGACCTTTGAAGTCTTCAATTACTTACTAGAACCTGAATTTTCACCTCTAAATTTCTTTACTGAGCTTACTTAAGAACTTACAGCAATCCCTCAGCTAAAGGTCACAGTGTTGTGTGGTGTTATCTGGGGTTTTATTATTTCCTCGTAAACTATGACATTTATAAAATGTCAGCATCTGAGGAGATCAGGCCTTTATGAACATGGAGGAAGAATAAAAAAAGGCCCTGCTTACCTTGGCAATTCCATCAGTCATGGTTTGGAATTATAAATGTGATCACAAAAAATAATACAACATTCTCTATTATTTACAGGTATTAATAGTTGTCATCTTCAGTTGTCAATAGTTGTCATAGACATGCATGTTAATACACATAGGAATAAGGTTATACCATACTTAGTTTAGAGTGATTGTGCTATGCTTAGTGACCACGGAAAACTCTTTGTTTTCAGAATTAACAGTGTCTTTGGTTCCTTAATTTCCCTCTTCCTAATCATAACCTGGGGTGACCCACATTCAGGTTGCTCATTTTGGTATCAGACTTCACAGAAAATCAGATCTTTTCCATACTCAGATTGCCATAGATTATCTGGGGGAAAAATCATAGTTGGTAAGACTGCAGACTGTAATATGTTAGACAACAAAAAACGGACAGCAGAGGAACAAGAGTAAGCAAGATCCCTGGCTGATTTCTCTTCATTCCTGCTGTTGTATGTTTCTCTTGCTGCTGTCTCACCCTGCTGCCCTTTCAGCTTGATTGCCCATTGATCCTCCATCTGAAATTACAATTTATGTTTCTGTTAAGTGAAGAAAAATGCTAGTGTTTTCTGATCAGTATGCTCAGACATTAAGTGATAAAATACACTGTGATACCAGTGAGACATTGGGCACTTGAGACCAAACCCACCTGTATGAAGCAATGGAAATCTACTGTCTTCAATTTTACTTATTTGTTTAATTAATAGCAAGATTGGGATCAGCTCAGATGGCTAACCTGTAACCGGTTTTCCAACTTTGGCTTGGTTAATTTACTGTGAGCCCTCTAGCCCCTGATAAATACCTAATGAAAACAGGGGGATACAGCAGGGGCAAAGAACATCTCTATTTTTTGTATTTAAAATCAGTGTTTAGTCACTGAAGTGAGTCACCTTGTGAAAGGAACAGCAGTTGTTATATCCTTACTTCCTTATTACTAGATTCTAGATACATGCACTGGCTGCATACTCAGGGGCAAGGCAGGAGGATAAAGGGTTTTGATTAAGAACCAGACAGAGACTGGGACTCAGTTAAGGGGAAACGTCTAAAAAAAAAAAAGATTTACATATCTCAATTTTTCCACTTTCATCTTTTATTGAGAAAAGTATGGAATTTGCTTGGGTACTGATGAGGGTCAAGCAGTTAATGCACCTTTCCCTAAATATACATTTTTTTCCTGTTTAAATGTAGTGGACATATGGGCACATTTGAATAGTTTTCCGGGGTTACCAAAAAATTCAAAGGGTTCTTTCACTCGCTACAGCATTATCACATTGTATCCATGAACTGTTAAGGCAACTTCACCTTCAGAGGAAGCAGGTTCTGCAAAGAGTAACCTGTCTTTTGAAAGGAGCATTGATTATCAGCCATTTCCTTACATTAGTAGATGTGTATCAGAGAGGAAATAACTTATCATTTTCAGTGCAATAACACAGTTTAGAAACATTTTTCTTAATAGAAAAAGTTATCATTAAACACAGTGGAAACATTTCAATATTTATTACTACTAACTGTGACCACTCTTAGCCTTTTTTGGTTGGAAATCAGGTCTCGCTATTCATGAACTTTCGGTTTACAGATTCTCTTTACATAGGTTATATGTGACTTTGAACTTTGTAGGATGAAGTGTTGATTTTAGGTTGTGGAATTGATAGCATATATCATATAGTGCTGTTTCTGCTCTCTGCTTCACAACTTTTCAAACTGGAAAATAGTATAATATTCAGCAAGTTGTGATACTTTGAAGAAAAAAATTAAAGACATGCTTTGTGTTCTGGATACGTGAGGAATCTCGACCTTTTCCTGGATACAGAGGTGTCATTTCTGTCGCCAGGTTTAAAGATTCACAGTGTGTTTCCATAAATCACACTAAAATGATTTGCTCACTGAGTCAGCTCTTGTCCTTTGAAATGGTGTAGCTGATTTCCTTAGTACAGTGGCATTAGCATGAGATTTAAACAGCCCACTGAAAATCAGAGAACATCTGCCTAGAAAAGTGGACGCTTGGAATCTGTAGGGAGCAATGTTCTCCTTATACCTGGGACACCTGGCTCAGGTTTTCAGTTATTTGGGTAGCACTATGGAAGGAATCTGGACAAGTCTTATACTTTCATATATTTCCTCCTCCTCAAAGTAGCACATTATGCTGCTGTTCTCATGCTGTTAATCTCATGGCACCATACCTGAAAATTCCAGTACTGACTCATAAGTGGTTGCTGCTGGCATGAGACTCGTCCCTTCTTTGCTTTTATCCATACCTTTTGGTTGTAGCGTTTTGTTTTATGCAGCAGGACTCAATTATATGTATGCACAAAGTTAAAACAACAATCATTGTGCAGCAACTGCCTTTATAAAAGCATTCTTCAATCAGTGCTAATAGCTTTACAAGAAGGAAGAACCCATAGAGAATTTGAGTGGGTCCTTATGAAAACTGTGTACCTACTTTAGGAGAAATACTATGGGGGAACCACTTGCTGCAGTGGGGAGTGTGGCCAGAGAGGACACTCGCCAAAGGATCCCATCACTTTCAACTTCTTTGTGGAACCCAGCCAAATATGTATATCCCTAAGTTGATACTCATTTTGATCCTCTAAATTCTATTTCTCAGGGGGGTACAGGAGAAAGAATCATAACCAAATCATGTTGCCTCAGACTTTCCCATTGTAATACTACTTAAGTAAATCTTGGGTTTTGACTACATCAGTTTGAGTAGCTGCAAAAACTATGCAGACAGGTATTATTAATTCAAAATGTTTGATAAATACTTTTATGAAATAGTACCGCTAAGAGAAGTTCATTTACAAACAACTGATGAACAAAAAGAAGGAAAATAACTGCTATAAACTGTAATAAAATGACAAGAAATGTACATCTCCACAGCACATGTAAATCTTTAGCTAAAGCTGCTCAAAACTGGGATTTTGAACTGTTGAAATGGTGAACCAGAATTTGAAAGTGACAGTAAAGAGTTGAGATGTTCTTGAGTTGCTTTTCATGTAACATATTTGTTAGTATGGGGTGTACAGGATTTAAGTTGCAGTGCTCTTTTTACCTTCAGTAGCTATTTAAATAAATTATATGTCATAATGAAGTCCAATAGAAATATAGAGTTTCAAAAAGTAAAACCTTCATGGCCTCATGAAGAAATTGGTTAATATCAGTTCTGTGCTTCCAGCTGTACATTCCCTTCATTACGTGGCAAAGAAGTTGGTGTGCCTGCCATCTGTCAGCACTTTTTCACCTGTGTCCCATTCTTACTTATGCTGCTTTACCTGCAGCTGAATGCTCATAAACACAGTCTTCTAGTGTTACATGACTATATCCTGTGGCAACAGCAGGAGCTTTTTGAAATCTCTTTGTCCAGCTTCTTAAAAAATGCAAATAATTTTTAGCAGCTACCACAATTTGTCAGGCTTCATTGAAATAATTCACTCATTCTTTGATTCACCTCAAAGCTGCTGAAATCTGATAAAATGGAAAAATCCTCCCAGATAAATGCAACGTCATAGAGAAACCAGGAAATGACAATAAAAATGATTGAATTAATAAGAATGAGCCCTTCTGGAGTATAAGCTATGTTATGGACAGAGAAATTTTCTCAGACAAGGAATATGCCCCATAAAAGATATGAAAGTGAATATGAAAAAAACTGAGGACTTTATGCAAATTCTTTTGTGCGGCTCAGATGAATTATTATCAGAATATGAGGCACAAAGTCATATACTTGTATAGAGGTCTCAGAAACTAAAGAGAACCCTGAATCATTTGATTGGAGAGAATAAATTAACCTGAGGGGGGAAAGAATTACTTTCAAAACAGTTCTGCCAAGTGTATTGTATACTTGTGAGCTTTTTGGTTGCTTTCTTTCTTTTGACTTGTGTTGGCTTAAAAATGACAAAACAATTTCACCGATAAAACCAAGCTGTGTGGTTCGGTTGCTACACTGCAGGGAAGGGATGCCATCCAGAGGGACCTTGACACGCCTGTGATGTCAACGGAGACCTCATGAAGTTTAACCAAGTGCAAGGTCCTACACCTAGATCGGGGCAAACCCAGGAACAGCTACAGGGTGGGCAAAGAAGAGATTGAGAGCAGCCCTGCGGAGAAGGACTTCGGGGTGTTGGTTGATGGGAAAATGAACATGAGCTGGCAGTGTGCACTTGCAGGCAAGAAAGTCAGCCGTATCCTGGGCTGCATCAAAAGGAGCGTGACCAGCAGGTCAAGGGAGGTGATCCTGCCCCTCTCCTCTGCTCTCCTGAGACCTCACTTGGAGTACTGTGTGCAGTTCTGGTGTTCTCAACATAAAAAGGACATGCAACCAGTTGGAAAAACTCCAGAGAAGGGCCACGAGGACGATCAGGGAAATGGAGCACTTCCCATAGGAAGACAGGCTGAGAAAATGTGGGCTGGAGAAGAGAAGGCTGCGTGGACAACTAATAGCAGCTTCCCATTATCGGAAAGGGATGTATAAACACAAAAAAAAAGAATGCCAGAAACAGAAATAAAATGAAAGCAAGAGAGGAAACAAGCGAAAAAGAAAGAATCTTTAGTCCTTTAATCCCGGTCTGCCCTGATTTCTTCTGGGATGTCTTACAGGTTTTTTTCCTTCTCTCTTAGGAAAATTTAGTCCTCAACATACCAGCAGGAAAAAAGGGCTACAAAATTCCCCACAGCTGACTATACCGCACTGACCTCAAAGGAAGAAAAAAGAAGGACGGCATTGCGCAAAGTGAACGCTACAGCAAGGACACTCCAGAAAAAAAAAAATAAAAAAGAAGGCATGGATGAGACAGAGCTGTCAAAATGACATACCACCAAAAAAACGGGCAGACAGTGCTTCCAGGGTCCCCTATCGGCTGGCAAAAGCCTACAGCACCCGGGATTCCCAGGCGGTCTCCCATCCAAGTACTAACCGAGCCCGACCCTGCTTAGCTTCCGAGATCAGACGAGATCGGGCGTTTTCAGGGTGGTGTGGCCGTAGGCAGCCTCTCCTCCCCAACCGCCGCACTCGACCGCAGCACGCGCTCCGAACCCGAACTCAGCGCCACCGCCACCCTTGTGACGTCCAACCGCCTCAGCACACCCAGGCACTGAGCCCCGCACGGCCCTCACCGCCACACCCCGACAAAGACCCCCTCCCCACAGCCAACACCGCTCTGCTTCCCTGACCTCCCTCAGCAACAGGCAACCGGCACCCCCACGGGCATGGCCCTCCGCAACACCCCACCGAGGAACAGGGGTCCGGAATTGCCCGCAGGGGCCCCTCCTGCCCCTACATCCCACCGAGGAAAAACCGGGAAGGCATGGCCTGCAGGGGCCTCTATCGTTCAAACACCCAAGGAAGATAAAGGGGGACAACCTTGCACGCAGGGGACCCCATCTCCTCACCACGCCAGCAAGAAAAAGGCGCTGCAACTGGCTACAGGTTCGCCTAAAGACCCCAAAGCCCAGGAAGGAAGTCCGGACCGGCATTGCCTGCAGGGGTCCCTATCGCTTAAACATCCAAGCAAGAAAAGGGGGACAACGTTGCACGCAGGGGACCCTACCTCCTCACCGCCCCAGCCAGAAAAGGGCACTGAAATTGGCCGCAGGTGGCCCTAAAGGCACCAAAGCCCGGAAGGAAGACGGGGCTGGCATTGCCTGCAGGGGCCTCTATCGTTCAAACACCCAAGGAAGATAAAGGGGGACAACCTTGCACGCAGGGGACCCCATCTCCTCACCACCCCAGCAGGAAGAAGGCGCTGGAATTGCCGGCAGGTGGCCCTAAAGAAGCAACAAGCCGCCTACAAAAAGGGGCTGCCGTTGCTCGCAGGGTCCCCTATCGGCTGGCAAAAGCCTACAGCACCCGGGATTCCCAGGCGGTCTCCCATCCAAGTACTAACCGAGCCCGACCCTGCTTAGCTTCCGAGATCAGACGAGATCGGGCGTTTTCAGGGTGGTGTGGCCGTAGGCAGCCTCTCCTCCCCAACCGCCGCACTCGACCGCAGCACGCGCTCCGAACCCGAACTCAGCGCCACCGCCACCCTTGTGACGTCCAACCGCCTCAGCACACCCAGGCACTGAGCCCCGCACGGCCCTCACCGCCACACCCCGACAAAGACCCCCTCCCCACAGCCAACACCGCTCTGCTTCCCTGACCTCCCTCAGCAACAGGCAACCGGCACCCCCACGGGCATGGCCCTCCGCAACACCCCACCGAGGAACAGGGGTCCGGAATTGCCCGCAGGGGCCCCTCCTGCCCCTACATCCCACCGAGGAAAAACCGGGAAGGCATGGCCTGCAGGGGCCTCTATCGTTCAAACACCCAAGGAAGATAAAGGGGGACAACCTTGCACGCAGGGGACCCCATCTCCTCACCACGCCAGCAAGAAAAAGGCGCTGCAACTGGCTACAGGTTCGCCTAAAGACCCCAAAGCCCAGGAAGGAAGTCCGGACCGGCATTGCCTGCAGGGGTCCCTATCGCTTAAACATCCAAGCAAGAAAAGGGGGACAACGTTGCACGCAGGGGACCCTACCTCCTCACCGCCCCAGCCAGAAAAGGGCACTGAAATTGGCCGCAGGTGGCCCTAAAGGCACCAAAGCCCGGAAGGAAGACGGGGCTGGCATTGCCTGCAGGGGCCTCTATCGTTCAAACACCCAAGGAAGATAAAGGGGGACAACCTTGCACGCAGGGGACCCCATCTCCTCACCACCCCAGCAGGAAGAAGGCGCTGGAATTGCCGGCAGGTGGCCCTAAAGAAGCAACAAGCCGCCTACAAAAAGGGGCTGCCGTTGCTCGCAGGGTCCCCTATCGGCTGGCAAAAGCCTACAGCACCCGGGATTCCCAGGCGGTCTCCCATCCAAGTACTAACCGAGCCCGACCCTGCTTAGCTTCCGAGATCAGACGAGATCGGGCGTTTTCAGGGTGGTGTGGCCGTAGGCAGCCTCTCCTCCCCAACCGCCGCACTCGACCGCAGCACGCGCTCCGAACCCGAACTCAGCGCCACCGCCACCCTTGTGACGTCCAACCGCCTCAGCACACCCAGGCACTGAGCCCCGCACGGCCCTCACCGCCACACCCCGACAAAGACCCCCTCCCCACAGCCAACACCGCTCTGCTTCCCTGACCTCCCTCAGCAACAGGCAACCGGCACCCCCACGGGCATGGCCCTCCGCAACACCCCACCGAGGAACAGGGGTCCGGAATTGCCCGCAGGGGCCCCTCCTGCCCCTACATCCCACCGAGGAAAAACCGGGAAGGCATGGCCTGCAGGGGCCTCTATCGTTCAAACACCCAAGGAAGATAAAGGGGGACAACCTTGCACGCAGGGGACCCCATCTCCTCACCACGCCAGCAAGAAAAAGGCGCTGCAACTGGCTACAGGTTCGCCTAAAGACCCCAAAGCCCAGGAAGGAAGTCCGGACCGGCATTGCCTGCAGGGGTCCCTATCGCTTAAACATCCAAGCAAGAAAAGGGGGACAACGTTGCACGCAGGGGACCCTACCTCCTCACCGCCCCAGCCAGAAAAGGGCACTGAAATTGGCCGCAGGTGGCCCTAAAGGCACCAAAGCCCGGAAGGAAGACGGGGCTGGCATTGCCTGCAGGGGCCTCTATCGTTCAAACACCCAAGGAAGATAAAGGGGGACAACCTTGCACGCAGGGGACCCCATCTCCTCACCACCCCAGCAGGAAGAAGGCGCTGGAATTGCCGGCAGGTGGCCCTAAAGAAGCAACAAGCCGCCTACAAAAAGGGGCTGCCGTTGCTCGCAGGGTCCCCTATCGGCTGGCAAAAGCCTACAGCACCCGGGATTCCCAGGCGGTCTCCCATCCAAGTACTAACCGAGCCCGACCCTGCTTAGCTTCCGAGATCAGACGAGATCGGGCGTTTTCAGGGTGGTGTGGCCGTAGGCAGCCTCTCCTCCCCAACCGCCGCACTCGACCGCAGCACGCGCTCCGAACCCGAACTCAGCGCCACCGCCACCCTTGTGACGTCCAACCGCCTCAGCACACCCAGGCACTGAGCCCCGCACGGCCCTCACCGCCACACCCCGACAAAGACCCCCTCCCCACAGCCAACACCGCTCTGCTTCCCTGACCTCCCTCAGCAACAGGCAACCGGCACCCCCACGGGCATGGCCCTCCGCAACACCCCACCGAGGAACAGGGGTCCGGAATTGCCCGCAGGGGCCCCTCCTGCCCCTACATCCCACCGAGGAAAAACCGGGAAGGCATGGCCTGCAGGGGCCTCTATCGTTCAAACACCCAAGGAAGATAAAGGGGGACAACCTTGCACGCAGGGGACCCCATCTCCTCACCACGCCAGCAAGAAAAAGGCGCTGCAACTGGCTACAGGTTCGCCTAAAGACCCCAAAGCCCAGGAAGGAAGTCCGGACCGGCATTGCCTGCAGGGGTCCCTATCGCTTAAACATCCAAGCAAGAAAAGGGGGACAACGTTGCACGCAGGGGACCCTACCTCCTCACCGCCCCAGCCAGAAAAGGGCACTGAAATTGGCCGCAGGTGGCCCTAAAGGCACCAAAGCCCGGAAGGAAGACGGGGCTGGCATTGCCTGCAGGGGCCTCTATCGTTCAAACACCCAAGGAAGATAAAGGGGGACAACCTTGCACGCAGGGGACCCCATCTCCTCACCACCCCAGCAGGAAGAAGGCGCTGGAATTGCCGGCAGGTGGCCCTAAAGAAGCAACAAGCCGCCTACAAAAAGGGGCTGCCGTTGCTCGCAGGGTCCCCTATCGGCTGGCAAAAGCCTACAGCACCCGGGATTCCCAGGCGGTCTCCCATCCAAGTACTAACCGAGCCCGACCCTGCTTAGCTTCCGAGATCAGACGAGATCGGGCGTTTTCAGGGTGGTGTGGCCGTAGGCAGCCTCTCCTCCCCAACCGCCGCACTCGACCGCAGCACGCGCTCCGAACCCGAACTCAGCGCCACCGCCACCCTTGTGACGTCCAACCGCCTCAGCACACCCAGGCACTGAGCCCCGCACGGCCCTCACCGCCACACCCCGACAAAGACCCCCTCCCCACAGCCAACACCGCTCTGCTTCCCTGACCTCCCTCAGCAACAGGCAACCGGCACCCCCACGGGCATGGCCCTCCGCAACACCCCACCGAGGAACAGGGGTCCGGAATTGCCCGCAGGGGCCCCTCCTGCCCCTACATCCCACCGAGGAAAAACCGGGAAGGCATGGCCTGCAGGGGCCTCTATCGTTCAAACACCCAAGGAAGATAAAGGGGGACAACCTTGCACGCAGGGGACCCCATCTCCTCACCACGCCAGCAAGAAAAAGGCGCTGCAACTGGCTACAGGTTCGCCTAAAGACCCCAAAGCCCAGGAAGGAAGTCCGGACCGGCATTGCCTGCAGGGGTCCCTATCGCTTAAACATCCAAGCAAGAAAAGGGGGACAACGTTGCACGCAGGGGACCCTACCTCCTCACCGCCCCAGCCAGAAAAGGGCACTGAAATTGGCCGCAGGTGGCCCTAAAGGCACCAAAGCCCGGAAGGAAGACGGGGCTGGCATTGCCTGCAGGGGCCTCTATCGTTCAAACACCCAAGGAAGATAAAGGGGGACAACCTTGCACGCAGGGGACCCCATCTCCTCACCACCCCAGCAGGAAGAAGGCGCTGGAATTGCCGGCAGGTGGCCCTAAAGAAGCAACAAGCCGCCTACAAAAAGGGGCTGCCGTTGCTCGCAGGGTCCCCTATCGGCTGGCAAAAGCCTACAGCACCCGGGATTCCCAGGCGGTCTCCCATCCAAGTACTAACCGAGCCCGACCCTGCTTAGCTTCCGAGATCAGACGAGATCGGGCGTTTTCAGGGTGGTGTGGCCGTAGGCAGCCTCTCCTCCCCAACCGCCGCACTCGACCGCAGCACGCGCTCCGAACCCGAACTCAGCGCCACCGCCACCCTTGTGACGTCCAACCGCCTCAGCACACCCAGGCACTGAGCCCCGCACGGCCCTCACCGCCACACCCCGACAAAGACCCCCTCCCCACAGCCAACACCGCTCTGCTTCCCTGACCTCCCTCAGCAACAGGCAACCGGCACCCCCACGGGCATGGCCCTCCGCAACACCCCACCGAGGAACAGGGGTCCGGAATTGCCCGCAGGGGCCCCTCCTGCCCCTACATCCCACCGAGGAAAAACCGGGAAGGCATGGCCTGCAGGGGCCTCTATCGTTCAAACACCCAAGGAAGATAAAGGGGGACAACCTTGCACGCAGGGGACCCCATCTCCTCACCACGCCAGCAAGAAAAAGGCGCTGCAACTGGCTACAGGTTCGCCTAAAGACCCCAAAGCCCAGGAAGGAAGTCCGGACCGGCATTGCCTGCAGGGGTCCCTATCGCTTAAACATCCAAGCAAGAAAAGGGGGACAACGTTGCACGCAGGGGACCCTACCTCCTCACCGCCCCAGCCAGAAAAGGGCACTGAAATTGGCCGCAGGTGGCCCTAAAGGCACCAAAGCCCGGAAGGAAGACGGGGCTGGCATTGCCTGCAGGGGCCTCTATCGTTCAAACACCCAAGGAAGATAAAGGGGGACAACCTTGCACGCAGGGGACCCCATCTCCTCACCACCCCAGCAGGAAGAAGGCGCTGGAATTGCCGGCAGGTGGCCCTAAAGAAGCAACAAGCCGCCTACAAAAAGGGGCTGCCGTTGCTCGCAGGGTCCCCTATCGGCTGGCAAAAGCCTACAGCACCCGGGATTCCCAGGCGGTCTCCCATCCAAGTACTAACCGAGCCCGACCCTGCTTAGCTTCCGAGATCAGACGAGATCGGGCGTTTTCAGGGTGGTGTGGCCGTAGGCAGCCTCTCCTCCCCAACCGCCGCACTCGACCGCAGCACGCGCTCCGAACCCGAACTCAGCGCCACCGCCACCCTTGTGACGTCCAACCGCCTCAGCACACCCAGGCACTGAGCCCCGCACGGCCCTCACCGCCACACCCCGACAAAGACCCCCTCCCCACAGCCAACACCGCTCTGCTTCCCTGACCTCCCTCAGCAACAGGCAACCGGCACCCCCACGGGCATGGCCCTCCGCAACACCCCACCGAGGAACAGGGGTCCGGAATTGCCCGCAGGGGCCCCTCCTGCCCCTACATCCCACCGAGGAAAAACCGGGAAGGCATGGCCTGCAGGGGCCTCTATCGTTCAAACACCCAAGGAAGATAAAGGGGGACAACCTTGCACGCAGGGGACCCCATCTCCTCACCACGCCAGCAAGAAAAAGGCGCTGCAACTGGCTACAGGTTCGCCTAAAGACCCCAAAGCCCAGGAAGGAAGTCCGGACCGGCATTGCCTGCAGGGGTCCCTATCGCTTAAACATCCAAGCAAGAAAAGGGGGACAACGTTGCACGCAGGGGACCCTACCTCCTCACCGCCCCAGCCAGAAAAGGGCACTGAAATTGGCCGCAGGTGGCCCTAAAGGCACCAAAGCCCGGAAGGAAGACGGGGCTGGCATTGCCTGCAGGGGCCTCTATCGTTCAAACACCCAAGGAAGATAAAGGGGGACAACCTTGCACGCAGGGGACCCCATCTCCTCACCACCCCAGCAGGAAGAAGGCGCTGGAATTGCCGGCAGGTGGCCCTAAAGAAGCAACAAGCCGCCTACAAAAAGGGGCTGCCGTTGCTCGCAGGGTCCCCTATCGGCTGGCAAAAGCCTACAGCACCCGGGATTCCCAGGCGGTCTCCCATCCAAGTACTAACCGAGCCCGACCCTGCTTAGCTTCCGAGATCAGACGAGATCGGGCGTTTTCAGGGTGGTGTGGCCGTAGGCAGCCTCTCCTCCCCAACCGCCGCACTCGACCGCAGCACGCGCTCCGAACCCGAACTCAGCGCCACCGCCACCCTTGTGACGTCCAACCGCCTCAGCACACCCAGGCACTGAGCCCCGCACGGCCCTCACCGCCACACCCCGACAAAGACCCCCTCCCCACAGCCAACACCGCTCTGCTTCCCTGACCTCCCTCAGCAACAGGCAACCGGCACCCCCACGGGCATGGCCCTCCGCAACACCCCACCGAGGAACAGGGGTCCGGAATTGCCCGCAGGGGCCCCTCCTGCCCCTACATCCCACCGAGGAAAAACCGGGAAGGCATGGCCTGCAGGGGCCTCTATCGTTCAAACACCCAAGGAAGATAAAGGGGGACAACCTTGCACGCAGGGGACCCCATCTCCTCACCACGCCAGCAAGAAAAAGGCGCTGCAACTGGCTACAGGTTCGCCTAAAGACCCCAAAGCCCAGGAAGGAAGTCCGGACCGGCATTGCCTGCAGGGGTCCCTATCGCTTAAACATCCAAGCAAGAAAAGGGGGACAACGTTGCACGCAGGGGACCCTACCTCCTCACCGCCCCAGCCAGAAAAGGGCACTGAAATTGGCCGCAGGTGGCCCTAAAGGCACCAAAGCCCGGAAGGAAGACGGGGCTGGCATTGCCTGCAGGGGCCTCTATCGTTCAAACACCCAAGGAAGATAAAGGGGGACAACCTTGCACGCAGGGGACCCCATCTCCTCACCACCCCAGCAGGAAGAAGGCGCTGGAATTGCCGGCAGGTGGCCCTAAAGAAGCAACAAGCCGCCTACAAAAAGGGGCTGCCGTTGCTCGCAGGGTCCCCTATCGGCTGGCAAAAGCCTACAGCACCCGGGATTCCCAGGCGGTCTCCCATCCAAGTACTAACCGAGCCCGACCCTGCTTAGCTTCCGAGATCAGACGAGATCGGGCGTTTTCAGGGTGGTGTGGCCGTAGGCAGCCTCTCCTCCCCAACCGCCGCACTCGACCGCAGCACGCGCTCCGAACCCGAACTCAGCGCCACCGCCACCCTTGTGACGTCCAACCGCCTCAGCACACCCAGGCACTGAGCCCCGCACGGCCCTCACCGCCACACCCCGACAAAGACCCCCTCCCCACAGCCAACACCGCTCTGCTTCCCTGACCTCCCTCAGCAACAGGCAACCGGCACCCCCACGGGCATGGCCCTCCGCAACACCCCACCGAGGAACAGGGGTCCGGAATTGCCCGCAGGGGCCCCTCCTGCCCCTACATCCCACCGAGGAAAAACCGGGAAGGCATGGCCTGCAGGGGCCTCTATCGTTCAAACACCCAAGGAAGATAAAGGGGGACAACCTTGCACGCAGGGGACCCCATCTCCTCACCACGCCAGCAAGAAAAAGGCGCTGCAACTGGCTACAGGTTCGCCTAAAGACCCCAAAGCCCAGGAAGGAAGTCCGGACCGGCATTGCCTGCAGGGGTCCCTATCGCTTAAACATCCAAGCAAGAAAAGGGGGACAACGTTGCACGCAGGGGACCCTACCTCCTCACCGCCCCAGCCAGAAAAGGGCACTGAAATTGGCCGCAGGTGGCCCTAAAGGCACCAAAGCCCGGAAGGAAGACGGGGCTGGCATTGCCTGCAGGGGCCTCTATCGTTCAAACACCCAAGGAAGATAAAGGGGGACAACCTTGCACGCAGGGGACCCCATCTCCTCACCACCCCAGCAGGAAGAAGGCGCTGGAATTGCCGGCAGGTGGCCCTAAAGAAGCAACAAGCCGCCTACAAAAAGGGGCTGCCGTTGCTCGCAGGGTCCCCTATCGGCTGGCAAAAGCCTACAGCACCCGGGATTCCCAGGCGGTCTCCCATCCAAGTACTAACCGAGCCCGACCCTGCTTAGCTTCCGAGATCAGACGAGATCGGGCGTTTTCAGGGTGGTGTGGCCGTAGGCAGCCTCTCCTCCCCAACCGCCGCACTCGACCGCAGCACGCGCTCCGAACCCGAACTCAGCGCCACCGCCACCCTTGTGACGTCCAACCGCCTCAGCACACCCAGGCACTGAGCCCCGCACGGCCCTCACCGCCACACCCCGACAAAGACCCCCTCCCCACAGCCAACACCGCTCTGCTTCCCTGACCTCCCTCAGCAACAGGCAACCGGCACCCCCACGGGCATGGCCCTCCGCAACACCCCACCGAGGAACAGGGGTCCGGAATTGCCCGCAGGGGCCCCTCCTGCCCCTACATCCCACCGAGGAAAAACCGGGAAGGCATGGCCTGCAGGGGCCTCTATCGTTCAAACACCCAAGGAAGATAAAGGGGGACAACCTTGCACGCAGGGGACCCCATCTCCTCACCACGCCAGCAAGAAAAAGGCGCTGCAACTGGCTACAGGTTCGCCTAAAGACCCCAAAGCCCAGGAAGGAAGTCCGGACCGGCATTGCCTGCAGGGGTCCCTATCGCTTAAACATCCAAGCAAGAAAAGGGGGACAACGTTGCACGCAGGGGACCCTACCTCCTCACCGCCCCAGCCAGAAAAGGGCACTGAAATTGGCCGCAGGTGGCCCTAAAGGCACCAAAGCCCGGAAGGAAGACGGGGCTGGCATTGCCTGCAGGGGCCTCTATCGTTCAAACACCCAAGGAAGATAAAGGGGGACAACCTTGCACGCAGGGGACCCCATCTCCTCACCACCCCAGCAGGAAGAAGGCGCTGGAATTGCCGGCAGGTGGCCCTAAAGAAGCAACAAGCCGCCTACAAAAAGGGGCTGCCGTTGCTCGCAGGGTCCCCTATCGGCTGGCAAAAGCCTACAGCACCCGGGATTCCCAGGCGGTCTCCCATCCAAGTACTAACCGAGCCCGACCCTGCTTAGCTTCCGAGATCAGACGAGATCGGGCGTTTTCAGGGTGGTGTGGCCGTAGGCAGCCTCTCCTCCCCAACCGCCGCACTCGACCGCAGCACGCGCTCCGAACCCGAACTCAGCGCCACCGCCACCCTTGTGACGTCCAACCGCCTCAGCACACCCAGGCACTGAGCCCCGCACGGCCCTCACCGCCACACCCCGACAAAGACCCCCTCCCCACAGCCAACACCGCTCTGCTTCCCTGACCTCCCTCAGCAACAGGCAACCGGCACCCCCACGGGCATGGCCCTCCGCAACACCCCACCGAGGAACAGGGGTCCGGAATTGCCCGCAGGGGCCCCTCCTGCCCCTACATCCCACCGAGGAAAAACCGGGAAGGCATGGCCTGCAGGGGCCTCTATCGTTCAAACACCCAAGGAAGATAAAGGGGGACAACCTTGCACGCAGGGGACCCCATCTCCTCACCACGCCAGCAAGAAAAAGGCGCTGCAACTGGCTACAGGTTCGCCTAAAGACCCCAAAGCCCAGGAAGGAAGTCCGGACCGGCATTGCCTGCAGGGGTCCCTATCGCTTAAACATCCAAGCAAGAAAAGGGGGACAACGTTGCACGCAGGGGACCCTACCTCCTCACCGCCCCAGCCAGAAAAGGGCACTGAAATTGGCCGCAGGTGGCCCTAAAGGCACCAAAGCCCGGAAGGAAGACGGGGCTGGCATTGCCTGCAGGGGCCTCTATCGTTCAAACACCCAAGGAAGATAAAGGGGGACAACCTTGCACGCAGGGGACCCCATCTCCTCACCACCCCAGCAGGAAGAAGGCGCTGGAATTGCCGGCAGGTGGCCCTAAAGAAGCAACAAGCCGCCTACAAAAAGGGGCTGCCGTTGCTCGCAGGGTCCCCTATCGGCTGGCAAAAGCCTACAGCACCCGGGATTCCCAGGCGGTCTCCCATCCAAGTACTAACCGAGCCCGACCCTGCTTAGCTTCCGAGATCAGACGAGATCGGGCGTTTTCAGGGTGGTGTGGCCGTAGGCAGCCTCTCCTCCCCAACCGCCGCACTCGACCGCAGCACGCGCTCCGAACCCGAACTCAGCGCCACCGCCACCCTTGTGACGTCCAACCGCCTCAGCACACCCAGGCACTGAGCCCCGCACGGCCCTCACCGCCACACCCCGACAAAGACCCCCTCCCCACAGCCAACACCGCTCTGCTTCCCTGACCTCCCTCAGCAACAGGCAACCGGCACCCCCACGGGCATGGCCCTCCGCAACACCCCACCGAGGAACAGGGGTCCGGAATTGCCCGCAGGGGCCCCTCCTGCCCCTACATCCCACCGAGGAAAAACCGGGAAGGCATGGCCTGCAGGGGCCTCTATCGTTCAAACACCCAAGGAAGATAAAGGGGGACAACCTTGCACGCAGGGGACCCCATCTCCTCACCACGCCAGCAAGAAAAAGGCGCTGCAACTGGCTACAGGTTCGCCTAAAGACCCCAAAGCCCAGGAAGGAAGTCCGGACCGGCATTGCCTGCAGGGGTCCCTATCGCTTAAACATCCAAGCAAGAAAAGGGGGACAACGTTGCACGCAGGGGACCCTACCTCCTCACCGCCCCAGCCAGAAAAGGGCACTGAAATTGGCCGCAGGTGGCCCTAAAGGCACCAAAGCCCGGAAGGAAGACGGGGCTGGCATTGCCTGCAGGGGCCTCTATCGTTCAAACACCCAAGGAAGATAAAGGGGGACAACCTTGCACGCAGGGGACCCCATCTCCTCACCACCCCAGCAGGAAGAAGGCGCTGGAATTGCCGGCAGGTGGCCCTAAAGAAGCAACAAGCCGCCTACAAAAAGGGGCTGCCGTTGCTCGCAGGGTCCCCTATCGGCTGGCAAAAGCCTACAGCACCCGGGATTCCCAGGCGGTCTCCCATCCAAGTACTAACCGAGCCCGACCCTGCTTAGCTTCCGAGATCAGACGAGATCGGGCGTTTTCAGGGTGGTGTGGCCGTAGGCAGCCTCTCCTCCCCAACCGCCGCACTCGACCGCAGCACGCGCTCCGAACCCGAACTCAGCGCCACCGCCACCCTTGTGACGTCCAACCGCCTCAGCACACCCAGGCACTGAGCCCCGCACGGCCCTCACCGCCACACCCCGACAAAGACCCCCTCCCCACAGCCAACACCGCTCTGCTTCCCTGACCTCCCTCAGCAACAGGCAACCGGCACCCCCACGGGCATGGCCCTCCGCAACACCCCACCGAGGAACAGGGGTCCGGAATTGCCCGCAGGGGCCCCTCCTGCCCCTACATCCCACCGAGGAAAAACCGGGAAGGCATGGCCTGCAGGGGCCTCTATCGTTCAAACACCCAAGGAAGATAAAGGGGGACAACCTTGCACGCAGGGGACCCCATCTCCTCACCACGCCAGCAAGAAAAAGGCGCTGCAACTGGCTACAGGTTCGCCTAAAGACCCCAAAGCCCAGGAAGGAAGTCCGGACCGGCATTGCCTGCAGGGGTCCCTATCGCTTAAACATCCAAGCAAGAAAAGGGGGACAACGTTGCACGCAGGGGACCCTACCTCCTCACCGCCCCAGCCAGAAAAGGGCACTGAAATTGGCCGCAGGTGGCCCTAAAGGCACCAAAGCCCGGAAGGAAGACGGGGCTGGCATTGCCTGCAGGGGCCTCTATCGTTCAAACACCCAAGGAAGATAAAGGGGGACAACCTTGCACGCAGGGGACCCCATCTCCTCACCACCCCAGCAGGAAGAAGGCGCTGGAATTGCCGGCAGGTGGCCCTAAAGAAGCAACAAGCCGCCTACAAAAAGGGGCTGCCGTTGCTCGCAGGGTCCCCTATCGGCTGGCAAAAGCCTACAGCACCCGGGATTCCCAGGCGGTCTCCCATCCAAGTACTAACCGAGCCCGACCCTGCTTAGCTTCCGAGATCAGACGAGATCGGGCGTTTTCAGGGTGGTGTGGCCGTAGGCAGCCTCTCCTCCCCAACCGCCGCACTCGACCGCAGCACGCGCTCCGAACCCGAACTCAGCGCCACCGCCACCCTTGTGACGTCCAACCGCCTCAGCACACCCAGGCACTGAGCCCCGCACGGCCCTCACCGCCACACCCCGACAAAGACCCCCTCCCCACAGCCAACACCGCTCTGCTTCCCTGACCTCCCTCAGCAACAGGCAACCGGCACCCCCACGGGCATGGCCCTCCGCAACACCCCACCGAGGAACAGGGGTCCGGAATTGCCCGCAGGGGCCCCTCCTGCCCCTACATCCCACCGAGGAAAAACCGGGAAGGCATGGCCTGCAGGGGCCTCTATCGTTCAAACACCCAAGGAAGATAAAGGGGGACAACCTTGCACGCAGGGGACCCCATCTCCTCACCACGCCAGCAAGAAAAAGGCGCTGCAACTGGCTACAGGTTCGCCTAAAGACCCCAAAGCCCAGGAAGGAAGTCCGGACCGGCATTGCCTGCAGGGGTCCCTATCGCTTAAACATCCAAGCAAGAAAAGGGGGACAACGTTGCACGCAGGGGACCCTACCTCCTCACCGCCCCAGCCAGAAAAGGGCACTGAAATTGGCCGCAGGTGGCCCTAAAGGCACCAAAGCCCGGAAGGAAGACGGGGCTGGCATTGCCTGCAGGGGCCTCTATCGTTCAAACACCCAAGGAAGATAAAGGGGGACAACCTTGCACGCAGGGGACCCCATCTCCTCACCACCCCAGCAGGAAGAAGGCGCTGGAATTGCCGGCAGGTGGCCCTAAAGAAGCAACAAGCCGCCTACAAAAAGGGGCTGCCGTTGCTCGCAGGGTCCCCTATCGGCTGGCAAAAGCCTACAGCACCCGGGATTCCCAGGCGGTCTCCCATCCAAGTACTAACCGAGCCCGACCCTGCTTAGCTTCCGAGATCAGACGAGATCGGGCGTTTTCAGGGTGGTGTGGCCGTAGGCAGCCTCTCCTCCCCAACCGCCGCACTCGACCGCAGCACGCGCTCCGAACCCGAACTCAGCGCCACCGCCACCCTTGTGACGTCCAACCGCCTCAGCACACCCAGGCACTGAGCCCCGCACGGCCCTCACCGCCACACCCCGACAAAGACCCCCTCCCCACAGCCAACACCGCTCTGCTTCCCTGACCTCCCTCAGCAACAGGCAACCGGCACCCCCACGGGCATGGCCCTCCGCAACACCCCACCGAGGAACAGGGGTCCGGAATTGCCCGCAGGGGCCCCTCCTGCCCCTACATCCCACCGAGGAAAAACCGGGAAGGCATGGCCTGCAGGGGCCTCTATCGTTCAAACACCCAAGGAAGATAAAGGGGGACAACCTTGCACGCAGGGGACCCCATCTCCTCACCACGCCAGCAAGAAAAAGGCGCTGCAACTGGCTACAGGTTCGCCTAAAGACCCCAAAGCCCAGGAAGGAAGTCCGGACCGGCATTGCCTGCAGGGGTCCCTATCGCTTAAACATCCAAGCAAGAAAAGGGGGACAACGTTGCACGCAGGGGACCCTACCTCCTCACCGCCCCAGCCAGAAAAGGGCACTGAAATTGGCCGCAGGTGGCCCTAAAGGCACCAAAGCCCGGAAGGAAGACGGGGCTGGCATTGCCTGCAGGGGCCTCTATCGTTCAAACACCCAAGGAAGATAAAGGGGGACAACCTTGCACGCAGGGGACCCCATCTCCTCACCACCCCAGCAGGAAGAAGGCGCTGGAATTGCCGGCAGGTGGCCCTAAAGAAGCAACAAGCCGCCTACAAAAAGGGGCTGCCGTTGCTCGCAGGGTCCCCTATCGGCTGGCAAAAGCCTACAGCACCCGGGATTCCCAGGCGGTCTCCCATCCAAGTACTAACCGAGCCCGACCCTGCTTAGCTTCCGAGATCAGACGAGATCGGGCGTTTTCAGGGTGGTGTGGCCGTAGGCAGCCTCTCCTCCCCAACCGCCGCACTCGACCGCAGCACGCGCTCCGAACCCGAACTCAGCGCCACCGCCACCCTTGTGACGTCCAACCGCCTCAGCACACCCAGGCACTGAGCCCCGCACGGCCCTCACCGCCACACCCCGACAAAGACCCCCTCCCCACAGCCAACACCGCTCTGCTTCCCTGACCTCCCTCAGCAACAGGCAACCGGCACCCCCACGGGCATGGCCCTCCGCAACACCCCACCGAGGAACAGGGGTCCGGAATTGCCCGCAGGGGCCCCTCCTGCCCCTACATCCCACCGAGGAAAAACCGGGAAGGCATGGCCTGCAGGGGCCTCTATCGTTCAAACACCCAAGGAAGATAAAGGGGGACAACCTTGCACGCAGGGGACCCCATCTCCTCACCACGCCAGCAAGAAAAAGGCGCTGCAACTGGCTACAGGTTCGCCTAAAGACCCCAAAGCCCAGGAAGGAAGTCCGGACCGGCATTGCCTGCAGGGGTCCCTATCGCTTAAACATCCAAGCAAGAAAAGGGGGACAACGTTGCACGCAGGGGACCCTACCTCCTCACCGCCCCAGCCAGAAAAGGGCACTGAAATTGGCCGCAGGTGGCCCTAAAGGCACCAAAGCCCGGAAGGAAGACGGGGCTGGCATTGCCTGCAGGGGCCTCTATCGTTCAAACACCCAAGGAAGATAAAGGGGGACAACCTTGCACGCAGGGGACCCCATCTCCTCACCACCCCAGCAGGAAGAAGGCGCTGGAATTGCCGGCAGGTGGCCCTAAAGAAGCAACAAGCCGCCTACAAAAAGGGGCTGCCGTTGCTCGCAGGGTCCCCTATCGGCTGGCAAAAGCCTACAGCACCCGGGATTCCCAGGCGGTCTCCCATCCAAGTACTAACCGAGCCCGACCCTGCTTAGCTTCCGAGATCAGACGAGATCGGGCGTTTTCAGGGTGGTGTGGCCGTAGGCAGCCTCTCCTCCCCAACCGCCGCACTCGACCGCAGCACGCGCTCCGAACCCGAACTCAGCGCCACCGCCACCCTTGTGACGTCCAACCGCCTCAGCACACCCAGGCACTGAGCCCCGCACGGCCCTCACCGCCACACCCCGACAAAGACCCCCTCCCCACAGCCAACACCGCTCTGCTTCCCTGACCTCCCTCAGCAACAGGCAACCGGCACCCCCACGGGCATGGCCCTCCGCAACACCCCACCGAGGAACAGGGGTCCGGAATTGCCCGCAGGGGCCCCTCCTGCCCCTACATCCCACCGAGGAAAAACCGGGAAGGCATGGCCTGCAGGGGCCTCTATCGTTCAAACACCCAAGGAAGATAAAGGGGGACAACCTTGCACGCAGGGGACCCCATCTCCTCACCACGCCAGCAAGAAAAAGGCGCTGCAACTGGCTACAGGTTCGCCTAAAGACCCCAAAGCCCAGGAAGGAAGTCCGGACCGGCATTGCCTGCAGGGGTCCCTATCGCTTAAACATCCAAGCAAGAAAAGGGGGACAACGTTGCACGCAGGGGACCCTACCTCCTCACCGCCCCAGCCAGAAAAGGGCACTGAAATTGGCCGCAGGTGGCCCTAAAGGCACCAAAGCCCGGAAGGAAGACGGGGCTGGCATTGCCTGCAGGGGCCTCTATCGTTCAAACACCCAAGGAAGATAAAGGGGGACAACCTTGCACGCAGGGGACCCCATCTCCTCACCACCCCAGCAGGAAGAAGGCGCTGGAATTGCCGGCAGGTGGCCCTAAAGAAGCAACAAGCCGCCTACAAAAAGGGGCTGCCGTTGCTCGCAGGGTCCCCTATCGGCTGGCAAAAGCCTACAGCACCCGGGATTCCCAGGCGGTCTCCCATCCAAGTACTAACCGAGCCCGACCCTGCTTAGCTTCCGAGATCAGACGAGATCGGGCGTTTTCAGGGTGGTGTGGCCGTAGGCAGCCTCTCCTCCCCAACCGCCGCACTCGACCGCAGCACGCGCTCCGAACCCGAACTCAGCGCCACCGCCACCCTTGTGACGTCCAACCGCCTCAGCACACCCAGGCACTGAGCCCCGCACGGCCCTCACCGCCACACCCCGACAAAGACCCCCTCCCCACAGCCAACACCGCTCTGCTTCCCTGACCTCCCTCAGCAACAGGCAACCGGCACCCCCACGGGCATGGCCCTCCGCAACACCCCACCGAGGAACAGGGGTCCGGAATTGCCCGCAGGGTCCTGTATCGTTTAAACTTCCAGGTTAGAATAAGTGGGTCATCGTTGTACACAGGGGACCCTATCTCCTCACCATCCCTGGAAGAAAAAGTAGTCTGGACTTGCCCGCAGGGGCCCTAAAGACAAAGGAATGGGGGTGACACTGCTGTCAGTGTCCCCTATGGTGTGGCAAAAGCCTACAGCAGTTAGGATTATTAAGATAGTATTTTAACATATATTAGTCTACTTATAGATAAATATATATCTATTTTAATATAATAAATATATTCATTTATGATTGTATTAGTAAACATATATTAAATACTATGTAAATATTTATTAAGTATGTGCACGTGCTTTTGATATTTGGGGGAATGAGTTTCTGGGATTGCTGGGTGGTGCACACCATCCCTCTGCATTTTGGTTTATGATGATGAAAAGCTGTTTAAGTACTTTGGTAGTGTGTTGGCTTTTCTTCCATAAATTGTGTTCACACTTATTTTATCCCATACAGTTCTTTTCTGTTTACCCAGCTGCAGAGAGAGGATTTCCTCCTGGGCAGTTTACCCAGTGCGGTTTCCAATACAGGATTCCATAGACACTTTGGTTTTGTTCCAGAAAACATTTGTATTTGGGTCAACTGAATTGTACCTGAGGTAACTATTGTAGTTGGTGACAAAACTTCACAGATCCCTAACTGCTGTGTTCAGCACAGTGCTTCAGAACTGGAGGCCAGACAGCACTACCAGAAATACACTTCCTTTTCTAAGCAGGTAATTCTCATAGAGGGCTGTTTGCCTGATTCTCTGATATGTATACAGGCTTGGGGAACGGAAAGCGCTTTTTCTCTCTGAAACAAGAAACTTTTCTGGCAAGAATTTACATTAAGAAAAGGTGTAGTCATCCCCTTTTTTCTTTGTAGAATAGATCTTTATTATAACAAGTATTTTGTAATACTCAAATGAACAATTTAACCATTTATGGTAAACAGACTTAACATTCCTTTAAAGATAACCTTGGTTTTACACCATTAAGGCCGGGAAATGTGTAGTGTCTGAAACTGAAATGTAATAATAGAATTGTTCCTGATTTCAAGGACAGTATTAAGAAAAGTTAATGGAAAAGTTCTCAGAATCTTCTACGCTCTCAACTATCTCCTTAATCCAGGGGATGTAGTTGGACACTCTGGTATATACGCCGTATTTCCCTTTTTCAGCACAGCCCTCTCCCCAGCTTACAATGCCCAAGAGAAACCAGGTGTTGTGGTGAGACACTGTGAAAGGGCCACCACTGTCCCCTTTGCAGGCATCTGCCACTTCAGTGTGGTGCCCTGCACAGAACATATTATCGGTAACAAGCCTGTCCATTGACCTCTGGCAGGTCTCCATGTTTACAATGGGCAGCCGGACCTTCATGAGGAAGCGCAGAGTTGAACCTCTGTTGTGAGTGGCACCCCAGCCGCTTACCATCCCTATTCTTCCTTCTTCGGATAGCAGGGTGGCAAGGCTGGGGCTTGGAAGGCAGATGGGAATTGCATACTCATTGAAAACAACGGCACTGCTCAGGTACAACAAGGCAATGTCACTGTTGTAGTTATTGGAATCATAATGTGGATGTGTCCAGCTCCGTTCCACATAAATCTTCTGTTCTTTAAACTCTCTTTGATACTTGTCAAAGTCTCCTGTAGTCACAAGAAGTTCAAATGTTAAGCAAACTGTAAACAGCCTCTATGGTATGGCCATGGGGAGACAGGAACAGGAGTGAATTACTGCTTTGACCTCTTGTACCAAGACAGGACAGATCAAAACAGATCATACTCTAAGACAGCAAGTTCTTAGGCTGCAAATGTGATCGGACAAATAGAGCTTCCCAGTTTGCCCTTTAAGGGCAAAACAAAGTTACGGACCGGAGGAATAGACCCACAGAGAAGGTGGCTTCTGGAGCAGAGATTTTGCCATAAATATCACTGTTTTTTAGTAAGCGCTATATTTTGAACAGTGTCTAAGCTGCAAGGGCTTCCAATCCCTGCCACTGAAACCAGTGCTGCAGTATGCTACAAAAAAAGGGGGGCTTTCTGCTGAAGCAGTTAAAGGTGCTGAGAAGCAACCAGCAGAGCAGGAAACTAATCTCAAGGCTGATTAAAAACCAAACCTGACTGGAGAGCAGACCATCAACTACAGGAATCCCTCTTCCTTCTAACGTGCACCCTGAACTGTGCTCGGTTTCCTGGCATGATGAGTTCGCAAAAATGGGCAGCAGAAAAAGGTAAACCTGTTCATTATGGTCCCAGGATTGCCATGAGAGCAAAAGGGAGCAGCTGGAGCCCCTTCACCCTTAGAAGTCGCCAATAAAAGGAAGCGGTCTGTAAATCCGAGTTGGGCAGGATGTGATGTCTGTTTCTTAACTATATCTTAACTCAATTCACATACAATGCAAAGTGCATCTTATGTGAAGAGATTACCCCGTGTTTTACAATACACAAATTGTACTCACCTATGGTGACATGGTGTGGCCTGACGAGATCAAGGCAGTGAGCAGCTGTGACCACCCAGCGGCTGCTGATTAAACTCCCTCCACAGAAACCAATGTTTTTGCTATTCCGGATTAAAACCTGTAGGAAGAAGAAGAAGATGTCACCAGGGCTCTGTTGTGTATGTGTGCACACTATCATTCTTGTGCAAGTTGGGTGCAAGGTCTGTGTCTTGAAAACAACACTTCTGGCAATATCTACAGTGCAGCAAATACAGCGAGGCTGTTAGAACAGTCATAAAATAAAATGGTTGCACATCTGTGACAATGGAGCAGAATGTTATGATGAACCAGGCTTGCCAAATCCAACAGGATTAGAGCTATGCTGACTGGCGTTCCTTTAAGGAAACAAGTGTGATTTATCACATGGCTTCACATTTCTCTGGGGGTGCGACAGAAGGGTAATACAAGGTGTATTTCACTGGTACTCTGGTTAAAAAAGAAGAGAGCAGCATTTGTGTACATGAACAAGGTATAGAAAAGAGTTTTTCCCATTCCCAGCTGAAAGTGCCAGTAAGTGCAGACTGGGAAACTGTGTTGGTTTTCTTTTACTGGTAATAAAATCTGGCATTATCTACACAGTAGAAAATGGAGAAGTAAAAACATGCTGCTCACTGTTAGATGTTTGTCTTGTCTATTCAGAATTATAAGCTCTAGTAATGCCTCCACCTCTCTTCAATTAAACTCCTCCCTGAACCTGTTAACTTCATGTGTTTAACTGCAGGGAAAGCTTAAATTTTGGTACTCTGCAGTTTCTGTGAAGTTAACAATGGAACAGTGGGAAAAGGCACAACATGAGTTCCTGGAATGATGTCACATTCTACATCACAAGCCATTTTGACTTAAACTTTTAACAATTTCCCAGTAGTGACCTATCAGCTTGCAGGATGCACAGGGGTCACATGGTCCACACAGGTTCAGCCTCCTGTTTCCCCTGTAAAATATCCCCTGATGGGTGCAATAGGAAAATTGTCTTGTGTGACAGTATTAAAACACTGGCAGTAACCACAGCTGGTTTAGATCCGTCTGTTAACAAGCCCCTAAATAACAGTGCACTGATGAAACAGAGACAGTATAAATAAGTGAAAAATCAGTAACAAAAGAGACACAAAAAGCCCCAAACCAAGATTTAAAATAACCCCAAAAATCAAAACACACACAAAAACACCCACAAAACCAAGCAAAACCAAACAAAAAAGAACCAAAACGCCAAAAAAAACCCAAACACACACACAAACCAAACCAAAAATCACCAAAAAAAACCC
Source organism: Myiopsitta monachus (assembly GCA_017639245.1). Taxonomy (NCBI): domain Eukaryota; kingdom Metazoa; phylum Chordata; class Aves; order Psittaciformes; family Psittacidae; genus Myiopsitta; species Myiopsitta monachus. The sequence continues at coordinate 15,569,522 of CM029923.1, read as the reverse complement.
AACCAACCAACCAACCAAACAAAAAAACCCCAAACCACCCCTGAACAAAAAAAGGCAGTAGAAATAAAAGAAACACTTTCATTATATGAAGGCGGGATTCCCACCTTCATATCTGAGCACTCCCAGTTTTGCCTCCCTTACTGTTATCAAGTTTGAGAAGCTGAGCAGTCTAATGGAGAACCTTACCTGGCCACAGGGAAGTGGTTGTGAAAAATAGCAGCAGCCATTGCAAAGGGAGTGGAAGGACAGCTTTTCACTGAGAACACTGAGAAACAAAGAACCTGCATAACAGAGCAGGAGAAGACCCAACTGATAGAATCAAGAGGGAAAGCATTAAGCTGAGATCACAAAAGCACCTGTAGCTAGGATAGGATATGATAAGAATAGAAATGGTAAGAAAAGATAACTAAGATGTGTTATCATCAAAAAGACCTGCAGAAGTTTGAGAATACATGTGGCTAGATGGCTTTTGCCCTGAAAACCACTGTACAATGGCCTCTGTACAATGAACTCTGCTCCATCTGCAAACAGTGATGACAAAGTAAGAAAGTATTCAAAGTATACAATTTGTGTGGTATTTTTGGCCAGACAAGACATATTACCTGCCAGGGGCAGTGTCCACGATGACACAAAGTTCCTCCCGTTACCCTGGAGCTGTTGTGCTGTAAATTAGAGCTGACGTTTATCTGGACAAACTGAGGCATGTCTGAAACACGTTCCCAATCACTGCTCCGATGAAGCCCGGTCTGCTCTGTTTGGATGGCATTTTCCACCACTTCCTGCCTGGCAGCAGGCTCTGTGGCCTTCTCCGGCCACACAGGGCCCTGGGTAGGCTCATGCCACAGAGCCAGGCTTCCCTCGGGCTCCCCAGGCTTGGCAGTGACCACCACTGCCTCACTGTGTGCAGAGAAACCAGCCCCCAGTGGGTTCTGTGTCACAGAGTCCACCAGGGTTTTGGTCCCTGCCACCTCCACTTGTCCTGTGTCACCCTCCGTGTGCATGCTCTGCCCAAAGCCATCCTTTAAGGTCTCATTTTCCCCAGCAGCACTTTGTTTCAGCTCCATTTGCATAACTGTGCTCTCATTCCTCTTGGCTTCATCCTCCCCGTGCTCACGTAGTCCCCTTGGGAGCCTTTCCAGCCCCAGCCACTCTCCCTCCAGAGCACGCTTGGCTTTAATCAGGCCACATGGAAATGGTGCTGGAGGGAACACAGACAGAAATAAAGATGTGAGTTTAGGTTGTGTGTTGTCCTGTCAAATTCCCAACACAAAAGCATGACTACTGTCCAAGAATAGGATTCAACACTCCTGTAAGAGCCCAGGAATAACTCTGATGCAACCGTTCTATGGTTCCAGGATTCTAACTCTGAGCAAACCACGTTACCTGCTTGCACGCATCTCTTCCCATCCTCGTGCAGGGTGTAATCCTTTGCACAGGAACATACCACGTGAAAGGCGCTGCTGCTGTCCCTGCAGTACTGCCAGCACCCACCGTTCTTGTACCAGCACTCAAACTTCTCTGCCATGGAAACACACAGGCACAGGTTATTGCTATGCATGGACCCCAGTAGCTTCTAGCACCACTGTTACAGGAAAGAAAGCAAGAACTAAATTTGCTGAAATCTCACAGGGGAATGGAGGGAACTACCTCATAGCTCCAGAAAACCTTGCTGATTTGTAGCAAACCGAACACATGGCCTTATGTCTGTTGCTCGCCTGTTTCTACCATTTCTCCTTTGCCAGTTTTGACCTGAGGCCTTTCTGCCTATAGAGCAGGGGCAAGAAGACACCTGAAGAGCAAGTGCTTCGAAATGCATCCATTTTTCATTCATCTGCACATCTTATCTTGTCTATCATGACAGATGTAAAGTACTGGGCATTCTGGCGGGGGCCAAGTCTGTGAGGAATTGACTGAGATTTTTCTACATTGCTCCATTAAACAAAAACACATTTCCTTGTTTCACAGTAAAAAGGAAAGTTTGAGAAAAGTACCTGGGGGAAAAAAAAAAACCTACTTATGATTCATAGTTTCAGTGTGAGTTTGGCTTTTGCTCTATTTCATGCCTCAGTCATATGCAAATCCAATACACTATTTCAGAAGACCAAAAATCTGATGAGAGGGAGGCAGCTTTTCCAATTAATTTTTCATTATTGGCATATTACAACATAAATACAATTTTAAATCTGTTTGCTTTACACTAAGCTTTGGCTTGATGCATTTACTCAAGAAAATTATACAGAGAAGAGAGCCTCACCAAGAACCACCTCCAGTGGAGGTAGCTGTGGCAGGAGTCACTAGATGTGTTACCACTCTGAAGTGATAACAAGAGATAATTCCCTGTCCTTTCTTGGGAGAAGCTGGGAGGTAGCCACCTGCCTTCCTCAGGGCTTGCACCAACAAGTGAAGAGCCCAGGACTGCCACAGCTGTATGACAGGAGGTGGTGCTACTCTCTTCTGCACAGCAGAGCTGGAAGTAGCTACAGCTGCTGTCACAGTGTAATTCCCTTCTTAGGGTGGTGGTTCCCCAATTTGTCAAGTGAGAAAACAGTGTTCTAATGTAAGAATCTTTAACAACCAACCAGCTTTGGATCAGACAGATAAAAGTCACCACTGACAACCTTGGTGACACCACTCACCACCTTGGTGAGAAGCCTATGCAAAGGTTCAGCTTAAGTATCCAATGAGCAAATGCCAGCCTTAATTCTTCATAGTGAATGTCCGTGTGCCCTTTACTCACCTTTTTCGCAGTTGTCTCCTCCAAATCTTGGGGGGCAGATGCAAAAGTAATTGTAGTGCCTTATTTTGCAGACTCCACCATTGTTACAGGGATTTGTATTACATGGATTTAAACCTAAGATGAAGAAACAAGGCACAGTGCAATTAAGAGAAGCCTGGTTTTAAACTGCCACATAATTCTTTGTATCCAGAAGGGACATAAGAAATGATTATTCTTTGTTTAAATTTCTCTTTAACCTACCTTTGTAATTGAACCAAAACTCCATCTGCAACAAATCACAAATGAAGAAAGCAGTCAGTAAGTGGTCATACTGGTTACTGATGATATAATTTAGGAAATGATAATGTGGGGATTTAGGGTGTACATAAATTAGCATTTTGATTAGAACCCCAAAATGCATTCTTAGAGCAGATCTGATCATTATTATGCAGCTTGCTTTCGTTTGTGTCATGGACAAGCCACAGAGTGCATAAACCAGGTTGTATTGGAATGAGAATTAAACTGAAAGCTTAGATCCATGAATGCTCTAGTCAGTGAAAGGTCTGTGGTACCAGCCTACAAGTTTCAGCTCCCACCTCGCCCCCAAAACATGGAGCTGCAAGGTCATCAACACCACCCATTGTTAACTTTCCTCAGCTCTGACTAAAATAAAGCTCCTCACTGTTTTCTCCTGTGAGTGGAAGATCTCCCTGGCCTCCTCAAAGGAACACTTCTCCTCGTTGCATTCTCTCTCCAAGTTCCCTGGACAAATCTCTTCTAGAAAATAATTGGCGCGTTTATGGACTCTGAGCACCTCATGTGCTTTGTCCTTCCTCATGAACACTAGAAAACAAAACAGAGCAGTTGATACTGGAAGACAGCAAACTGGCACCATTACAGTCACTGTCACATGCACTCTCAGTTGAGTAAATAACACAAAGAAGGGGAGTGGGAATCTACATAAACAGCCCAAAACTAGATAGGATGAGCCTCTGTTCCAACAAAAGACACTGGTAGTTTAAGCTTTCTTTTAGTGGATCAAAAGACCTGCGGTCAAGTGCACAAACCATGTTTTACTCCACAAGACTATTGAGTATTGCAGTGAGGCTGGTTGTATTTTTCTGCCTGACGGTCCTGATCCACAACAATTGTTAATTGCCTGCGTGTGTATGCAGAAATAAAGCTGAAGGGAGAGGTTTGGTTTGGGTTTGGTGTCAGCTTTGTTAGATATTCAGTAATACCTGTGCTTTCCAGGTAGCTACAGGCCACAACAGGACAGACACCCACCGCTCCTTCATTAAAAGAAATGTATAAGCTGTCACGTTCATAGTTACATTTATTCACAACTTCGCTTCACTAAGCTATATGCCCTCTTCCTGCAATGTCTTTAGAGCTATTACTGCCAATAAACTAAGAGACGAGTGGCCAGAAGAGGGAATACGGCAGTAAGGCCCTCCCCACATACCCCTGCTGCTCCATATGGCACCTCTAGCTGAAGCACAGGGCTCCAAGGATTTTCCAGTCAGGGTGCTCGGAAGGGAAATGAAGGCTCACCAACCCCCTGCTGATGTACTGATATCATGTGCCATCACTATCTAGAGAAGATGGAGGTTTTGCTTTTCTGTGAAATCTCCAGAAGTGTGGGCCTATATCCAAACCCATCCACCTGATAGACTGAAAAACTTCTGTTAAGAGTTTAAAGAGTTTTAAGAAAGCTCACTTTGCCATCATGACAAAGCCTACTGAAACTGACAGCACTTAACAGGACCTCTTTCCCCAGCCATTGTTTACTGTCCTAGATAAGTCAAAACCTTGCAAAGAACACAGCTTTGGAGATGGACCATCAAGACAGACATGTCCTTGCAGCTGCATGGTCGGCATCTACAGCAATGACTGAAAATCTAGAATATTAAATTGCTTCATTTCTAGGCAATTAGAAACAGCCCACAAAAACTCTTAGCTCAGAAAAACTTTGAGCATATCCTGCCATCTCGTAATGAGGAAAATGTCTTTCACTTACATGAAAATGCCCTTCACCTCAGCTTGAGTTATAGGGTCATCTTTAAATGATTCACCTATTGTAAGCAGGCATCCCACATAGAGGATATGCCTGTGTAAAGCCTTCTGGTTTGCAGATACCACTTCTGTTCTTCCTCCTCTGCAAGGATAGCCATAATGATTCATGAGATCCTGCACACTCTCACACTTGTTGTGAAGCTCTCTGAAGCCATTTCCTAATCTTGTGCAGTTGTAGTAAAATCAACATGAGGTTCAGGAACACACATTTAAAGTGCTCAATTTTAGCTTCACAAATTAGAAAGCTTTGCCATACAAAAATAGTTCAGATGCTGGGTTCAGTGTCACAAGGACAATAATTTGCAACAGCAAAGTTCTTAGTGGTCTAAGTAAGGAAGTTAAGAAAGGCTGATTTCTCTTGGAAATATGAATATTCACTTGTGTGCATTTTTGGAAGTGGCTTCTGCAACACACAGGACTTTGTGTTCAGAAAAGGGATGCAGTTTCAGTTTCAATGAAAGACTGTCACAATGAGACAATAAAGTTAAAAAGGTAATTCAAAAGTATACCTACCTGAATATACATATGTATGGCTGCTGTTGATTGAGCACATCAGTAGGAGAAACATCACAAGTGAGGAACTGCTTTCCATTTTAGTGCTCATTCAGAATACTTTTGACCTCCCGCTGACTTCCTTTGGAGGGAAAAGAAGAATGAAATTGGTATATTTTGGAATATAATATAACCCATATAACAAATAAATATAATTGGTATCACAAAAACCAAGGATAAATTAACCTGCAAAAAAATACAGAAGTAGAAGTAAGAGGGCAGGAGAAGGGACAAAGAAAGCAAATTCTACCCAGTTCATTTCTGATCTGATGCCCATTGTTTCTTCAAGCCACACCAATGCTGCACACAACAGGAATCCCAAGAGTTTGCAAGGCAATGTGCAGAGATCGACCTAGCCCAGGACATGGTGTAGGGCCTGATCCGAAGTCCACAGAAGGAATAAAACCCCTATGGTGAACACGGGAGGTGTGGATCAGGCCCAAACTGAGCAGAAACCGGTACCAGCAACAGCCCTGTTTTAACTGCAAAGGCTCCCAGGCTGAGGGCTGAGCTGCACACTGCAGCCAGCAGCTTCTCATGGCCTTATCAAATCAGTCCATGTACACACACCCCAGTGAGGAAACCATCACCACGTACCTGGCAATAAAAGTTACAAGACAGAAGTTTCTGTTTCTGTGCATTACCTTCCCAGGCTAAATAATTTACGAGTATTCGACAGCGCATTCCCCTTGGTACATGGATCATTTGCCAAACCCACAGGATCCAGAATGCCTTCACTGTACACAGAACCATGCAATTATACTCACTTTTTTGCTTTATGTTTTTTTAGGGAAAGACGGGACAGAGATTTGGATGTACACCAGGAACAGCCAGCAGGTCAGGGGGTTGATAATTAACCAGTCACAAATATTGACAGAGAAGAGACAACCTTCTGGGTTCTATGAAACACATTTGAAATCCAAAATCAGAAGAAAATTGTGTGTTTCCACACACATATGTATGTGCATTAAAAAAAAATAAATTTAAAACTCCTTAAAAGCATCCTCTAACAATGAAAGCCACAACTCTGCAACAGATTTCTTAGGAAAATCTAGATTTTTTAAGAGATTTCTGATGCTCCATCATCTTTTAGGTAATACCAACTGATCTGGAACATACACAGACTGCTCTGTAAGCATCTGTTAAATTATGCAGAGCTGTAAGTGTAGGAGAATTCATAGCAGTCACCAGCAGGAAGGCAAACATTGCCCCACAATAGTCACAGCTATTCATGGACATTACAATTTCTGCCTTTAATTAGAGCCATATTTTACTGGCTTTGAACACAATAACATTCTTCCTTGCAATTCAGCGACTAGCAACAGTGGCCTTCTCAGAAGCACACGTTCCTTTTGCAGGCCCTGGCTGGAAGGCTGCTGTTCAAAGCATTATTCTTTAAGGTACATTTATCCTTCAACCCAATCCCAAATGAAAAAGGGTAGGAGAAAAAAGAAGAGAGACAAGAGACTGCTGACTGTGTTCTTCGGTCTCAGCTTACCTCCAGCATGAAGTGCGTAGGCTGACTGCTACTTTAATGCATAAATCAACTTCATCACTTGCTTATTAAACATGTAAGCAGCTTGTAAGTCAACAGGACTAAGTCTACAAGTTTGAGAGGAATTAAACCTCTTTGCTGGCACCATACAAAATTTCTTACGAAGCCTAACACAACTGTTATTGTACCTGAAGTTTGTTTCATTTAACAATCTCATCACCGTAGCAGACTGAAGTTCTTCACTGATACAAAGATGGGTCCAAATCCTGATTGAGATGCTGGAAGCATACATCACTACAGCAGTTAGTGTCACCTTTTTGTTTCTACAAGATTATATATCATATATTATATTTAGCAAGCTTAAGTGCTAAGATTAAAAGAATGTATAAATTGTGATTTAAACTTCATTTTGACTATTGCTCTTCCTATGAACTTACTGGTGCTGTGTGTTTACTTTAGATACTGATATACACACAGATATACAGGCCCAGATGCAAACACAGACACACATATCAGTAAGTATTAGCAATGCTAAAATAGCCTGCAGCTGACTGCATTCACTAGAATAGGAATGAACACAAGCATTTGCTTAGCTTGTTAATTAGAAAAGATTTACAGGCCTTAAGTTAAATAGAGCATGCAAAAGCTTGAAGTTAAACCTCTTTTTTTGTAATAACACAGAATTCCCCTTGACTTCTAAGGAAGTCTTTGGGGGGCTAAAATCAGGCATTGAGCGTGCAAACAATAGAATAGAAAAAATGGAGACATTCTAGTGACCTGCTGAATTAGCTTAATCTGTGAGCACTGGAGCAAGATGCGAATGAGTGGAGGCAATGATGATGTTATTAGAATTCCATCATGTTCAAAGAAAAACTATACAACTATACAGCAAGCCAAATCAGGTACTGTGAGGTGAAGTTAAAATGACAGAACTGAATCACTACAATGGTTGTTAAAACACTTTTTTCCGACCCCTCCCATCCCTCATCTCAACCAATTCAGTCATTCTATACACAGAGATGGAGTTGCCTGATCATGAACCATCTTATTTTCTCCAACACTATAAAGCATCTCAGTGTAACAGGGTATTATTTCTTGCCTGTAAGGCCTAGTGTAGGACCATGCCACAAATAAACCCCATAACCTAGAAACTAACCAATATAAACCAAGGAAAAGAGAAGAAAAAAAAAAAAAGGAATAAGACGGGTACCAAGGAAAACAGCACACGAGGTTAACATATACTCCATATTTAATACTGAAGATCTGACAGTACCTTACACTGCATACTGTCAGTAGCACATAGCCACAATATTCCAAGACTTTCAGTATCAGAATCAACCCTGCCAAGAAGCTGACATGTTATCTATGTGGTGTTGGATCCACTCAAGATACTGACTAACTTTGGTGTAGACTCCAAACTTCTCCTTTCTCCCACAGCCTTCGCCCCAGCTCACCAGTCCTACCAAAAACCAAGTATCCTTATACTTAGTGACCATAGGGCCTCCACTGTCCCCACTGCACGAATCTTTTCTGTCTCCTAAGCTTCCAGCACACAGCATGTTGTCAGAGATAGAAAATCTCATCGCCTGGGCACACTCATTCCGGGGAACCATGGGGATTTGGATATAACTGAGGAAAGTAGAGTAATTGTTGTTAACATCACTTGTGCTGCCCCAGCCAGTTACCACCATCTGCTTCCCACTTGTCGTCAGCTCCTGTTCTGCCAGGTCACGGGTGGGAAGGCAGATAGGGAGCGCGTATTTGTTATACATCACAGGCTCAGCCAAGTGCAGCATGGCTATGTCATTGTCAGAGGTCTCCTTGGTGTAGTTCTCGTGGCTCACACATTTATCAACCCAAATGGTTTGCTCATCTGCCTCAAGACGGAGACGGTGGAATTTACCTGAAAGAGCAAACAAGAAGACGATAGATGCTACTGAACCTTCCTTTACCTTCAACACCAAAGCATCTGGATTACACTGGGCTTTAGGACTGCACTTCATGTTTTTACCTCTCTTGCAATATAGACATTCACTTATTTCTGTTACAGGTTAACAGTGTTCTTATCAGATGGACAAATATGTGAATTTCCCATATTTACCGAAAATCATGAAAACATACAGTACTAACTGAATTTTAGTACCCTAGAGCTGTGGCTACTGGTTGAGAAACTGAAATGCCCTGCTGTGTTCACATCACAGTATGCTTGTGACACATGAGAGATCTTCAGGAGGAAAACAATCTTCCTGGAGTCAGGGGTAAAAGCTGGGAGAACAAGCATACAGCAAAGCAAGACACTTCAACAGTACATGAGTTTTATGCTGTATAACCAGTCCCTGAATGACTGAACTTCAGGGTTTATAACATAAAGGTGACTGACTGGTAAGGCTATTCTTTTCTCAAATCTTGCCTCTGTAGGCAAGATTTAGTAATTTTTGACTAACTAAGACTTCTCAGTTGTTATTTGTGCTACACGATCATGGCTACTTTGTGGGCCAAGCAGTTAGGGAACAGTAAGCAGGAAACTGAGCTGAAAAGGGCCAGAAAGGCACAAACAAGTCATTTGTGATACACTGGGAAAGACAGAGACAGATCTCTCTAATAGGCTGCGAAGAGATAACCCCAAAAATAATTATCAGTGGCTGTCACATTTCTGAACTGCGCTGTTGGCTAATTTAAGCTTCATATCAAGGCCTACTTCAGTATATACTTGATAAAAACACTTTTTCAGATAAGTGTCCATAATACGCATTATGAGCTGCAGGCAGGCACGCATCCAAGCACGAGGTGGCAGAACACTGAGGCTGACACCTTACCTCTGCCCAGGTTGCATGTGTGTGACAGAAGTGTGCTTTCCTGCTCAGTCTCACTATAGGTGACTTGGAAGTTGCTCTTTACCATCACCTTTTCAAATGTGATGTTTCACAATACTAGCCCTTAAATTTGTTCCCTCACCCCCTCATTAACTCTTGCCTTCTTTCAGTCTTATTTGAATGCCTCCAGATACAAACTCTGCAGCCAAGTTGCTCTGACTTTGCATGTGCACACTTCTGGATGCTCTTAAGATGGAGCTTCCCACTTCAGGTACTCTGAGAGCTAACTTGATTTCAGACACTGAAAAGCCACATGAGTCCTGCTGCAAAACTATTGCTCGTGAGTGCAAACCCAGCTGTAAGCTTCCCCTCCAGTTTTGCTCTTATAGATGGCAAGCAGTGCTACAATGAGCAGAGTCCAGAAAAGTGCCAGGTATCCCAGCCTGACAGAGGCAAGCTGAGCATCACCTCTGCAGGCTCAATATGAACTGAGCATTCATTACTGTTACGGGACTCATACCTGACCCCTCAGACACGGCCATGTCTCCATTCCAAACTCAGTTCCATGTACCTCACTAGATGTCTCCAGGTTTTAGAGCACACATTATCCTGATGAGAAATGGTTTTTTGACAGCAACAGAATTCCCAAAAGATATATTTAAAAGGAAAACCATGTGGGTGTTAAAAAGGCTCCCTTCTGCTTGACCTGGAGTATTATTTGGAGGAGAATCTCTCCTCTTTTGGTGAAGTCTCAGCCTGTGACCATCTCAGCCTACACACATCCACCCCAATACTCCAGTGAAGGCCCCTTCTGTGGTTTCCATCCCACCATAGCAATATTGCTCAAGGATGAACAAGAGGGGTTCTCCTCTCACATGTACCAACTCTCACTCCACGGCCACACATTTGCTCTTCCCCTATTAATAAGGCAGGTCTTTTGGGTAGCTAGAGTCCCTGTTGCTGATCACCCTTAACAGTATAAATTACTCTGTAAGCTCACTCCAAATTTATGTGTGTGATGTCTTTTGACTTTTACTTAAACCAATAAAAATACCTTCTCAAATCAGGGCTCTCAAGTGCTGACACTTCTTCACTCACTGACAATCCCTTTGTATTTGGCTAGCACAGGATTCTCCTGACAGATCTCACCCTTCTTTGTTTGCTGCAGAGATCTCTGGGCATAGCTATTCCAGCTGAAAGCTTGTCAGACCCCATAGATATCTACCAAGACCTGCAGTAAGAGGCGGGGTTGGAATAATTTAAGTGCAGCCTCAGTATTTCCCCTAGTTACCATTTTCCTGCTGACCTTTCCCTTCAAGTTACACACAAAGCTACATCTAGCACTGCAGAGCCTTCAAACATGACACCCAACAGTAGCTTTTCCCCTAAAACAAGATCCTTTACCAAGCAAACTGTGTGTGCTTTACCAAGCAAACAATTTAGTGTGAGGTGTCCCTGCCTATGGCAGGGGCATTGGAACTAGAGGATCTTAAGGTCCTTTCCAACCCTAACTATTCTATGATTCTATGAATAGGATTCTTCTTGGCCTCACTAAAACTGAATATACATATTGGCTATCACTTGGAAGAAAATTACTTACTAGTAACTGGAACTGTTTGGAGATGTGTACTCTCTACGCATATTTCCAAACTACCACATGCACTTCTGCTTTGATATCCCTCTGTGGTAAAGGTGGATATTCTGGCACTAAGAGGACTCAAGGCTATATTGCATTCTTTTCCATTCATCCTTTACGTTGAACAACAGAGGATGCACATAAACATATCCATACCTATGTGCCTTATTGTCTCTGTTCTCAAACATCTGCACATCCACAGTTTATATGGAACATGCATACAGACAATATATTTCCAAGACTACATATAGAGACAAAAGAATTGCAAGATTTTCCACAACTACAGGGAACAACCTATCTTTTCACTAACAAAGAAAGAGCACAGTTGAGCTGTTATGCCTGTCACCAATGGTAGATAGAAAACAGTAATTAAAAAAATCTACTTAAGTGTGAATAGAACAATGATTATTTCTGTCTGTTAATTCAGAAGCAGTACTGTACCTGACATAGACTTCCTTATGCTTAAAAGCCGGACTGCCAGTCAAAGCAGTGTTGCCATTCTGAGGCGCTTCTCCTTCGCTACTGAAACTCTCGTCATGGTGCTCAAATATATGAAAAGTCAGAAAAAGGCACTGTGGCACTCTCCTCCTGAGATCAGGACTTTTCTTCTTTCACTACTGGAATTACCTTGAATATTTTCATCACCAAAAAACACAAGCAGAAGAGACCAAGTCTTGCTACTTTACAGACAAGCAGCAGTGCTCATGAGACATCAGCTCACTTCCACAGTAAGGCTGATAGTGGCTCAAATGAAATGAGATTTTTACTAAACTTTTTTGTTTTGTGCTAAGGTGCATCTTAAATATTTTCTAGACAATCTCCTCCTATAGCCAAGAAGATTTTTGTCCTCATAACCTGCTAGTCTTTCTCCTGAGATGATAAACCATGGGAATAAAACAGTTATAGTTAAAAAAAAACACAGTGTCAAACTTTTTTCCATACCAAGTCTTACTTTGAGCTCATCCTCTGTCTCAGCGCAGTGTGCTGCTGTCAGGACCCAGGATGGATGGATGAGAACACCCCCACACAGGAATCTCCCTTTGCTATTTTGCAGCATAATCTGACATAAAAGAAAAAGAGAGTGCTGACACTGCATGGAGCATGGCTCACAACACATTGTACACCTTCTTCTTTGTGGTTGCAAAATACCCAGATGCACCAATGTCACATTCATTGCAGTCAAAGCTCAACAGTGGGACAAAAGCACAATAAGGCCTCTGTGGAACACCTACAGAAAAATTTTGAACATTCTTCTTGAATGAGGGCTGGCTTCTTCCACATCAGCATGGGATGATGCTGGTCACTGCGAAGAAGCACGCTAGGTACTTCCAAGCTTTGAAACACAGGGCTCAAATGAGGGGATTATGCTTGTGGCCATAGCACACACCACAGATAGTGTGTCATCTCAGGCTGCAACACACATGCTAAGGTATAAAAGGGCCTTTAATGTCAAAGAGAACCAGGCCCTGATCATATACATTCAGTGGTTCCACGATAAGCTCTGCAATGTTTTCCCTTTCTCTGTGATTTCCCAACCTGCTTTGCAAAGCCATGGCATATTTTGCTGATTAAATCTGCTAACTTGGATTTATGACAGATGTGGCTTATAAAAACAGATCAATGCACAAAGGGAGAGAAGGCTGCCTAACACTGCTACTGTAACGCAGTAGCAGGAGCCACAGTAATTAAGTGGCCTTTGCCAAGATGTAGCAACAGAGTAGGTTAAGTGTAATCACTACCCTCTCTCTTGACATTGGTGGCAAGGCAAGATTAAAAAACAGGTCAGGAGCCCCAAGATAATAAATCATTTTTCCTGCTACTCCAATTTATGGGTTGTTTTTGAAAAAGCTAAACTAAGGGAATCTTAGTTTCATGGGACACTACCACTAGTAATGTAGGAAGCCTTTCTGAAGCAGCTAATCAGGTAAAGCTGTTTGGGAACAGCCTCACCTATTTGTGCTAAAAAACGCCTTTTTCCTTACCTGCCAAGGGCTGTCTCCCCTTCTTCCTATTCTTCCCTCAATGAGACGAATATTGAATCCTGCTTTGGCTTCAATGTAGTCCATTTTCACTCTTCCACAGGGGAACTCCACTACAGGAGATGCAGAGAAGTTAACTAGCAAAGACCAGCTCACCCAATACGAAACCTCCTCCTAAGGCATTCCCTCTGTCTCTTTAACCGAGGCAATACTGCTCAGGGGCTTCACAGAAATCCCTCAATGCTTTGCAAAGGAGGCAGTTTCCTGATTCCCCTGTATGTCTCCAGGAGGCAAACACAGGTTAAAGGCCTTAAAGTGAATATGGAGTTGGGAAAGGCAGGCACAGAGTTGCTTTGCATGGAATGGATGTTTTGAAAACTAGTACAAAGTGCACTGCAGACAATTTTCTCATAAAACCATCTTATTTCATGTTTGAATAATCCTCTCTCAAATCTGGATTATGAACATCCTCCTCGTACCTACAGGCTTGCACATGGTATGGTCATTCATCAGCTGATACCCAGAGGCACAGCTGCAAGTGCGGTACTGGTTGGCAGGGTGATCTGTGCAGAAATGCTCACATCCTCCATTATTGACAGAACAGTTGGTGTACTTGACTTCTGCAGAAGAAATGGAGACGAAGAGGTATATAAGAAGTTGGAAAGCCAAAGAGTCACAGGAGAGTAAAGCAGCAAAACAGCATGATTCAAGTGAGCAACAGCTGACAATGGATTTGGGATGACAGTTACGGGCTTTAATGGCACACAGGCCCTGAGACAGTAAACAGACCTTGGTCCAGAAGGTGGCAGCAGGCAGAGAGAAAAGAGATTACTGTCGAGGCAGAACAGGAAATTCATTGTCACTGAGTGCAAGGCAGACAGTGCAAAGTGTTGATACATGACATACACACTCATCACTAAAAATGCTACCCAGCTTTTGTGCAAGGAAGATATTGTCACAGTAATGACAATCAAGTATTTGCAGTAGATTGTTTTTTCCCTGTCTTGTAATGAACTCTACCATTGCCTCTGGGCTGACAGTTTTGAAGAACCTGAAAACCCTGCTTTACGGAACTATTTCCACTATTTTTGTAAAATTTAGGTATCTCAGATCTCCAAACCTCTCCCATGGCAATACAAAGTTCATTCTGTTTTAGATAAGCAGAGATAAAAAGGAAAAACACAATTAGTAAAGCAAGCGAGTACACTGTGCAGTGACAAAAGTGTCAACCCCTATTACACAGAGATCCCTGTCACAAAGAATGTTATTTTATAGAGGATTAAAGGCAGCATTACTATAATTGCAAAAAACGCCCTCCCAGCCTTTGTTACAGATGCAGGAAAATTTTCCAATGTTGTCTTTGCAAATCCCATTGGAACAAGGCTGTGGGTCACACTGATCTCCATCTGAAAAAGAGGCAGGAAAACTCAGTCTCTGAATCACAGAGAGCTCACTGATCAAACAGTAACATAAACAGACACCCCCCCCATATTCCCAAGCATCACTGATGGTTTCTGACACATAATGGTGCTACCTCCATGATGCCAGCCCAGAGACAAGAGTGTTTATTTGGGTTCTGAATTACAGTTGCAGGTGAGTGGAGTGCCTTGACCAGTGCCTTAGCTCCAGGGACTGATGACAGGCACCTCAAGTTTTTTAGGAAGGTTGCTTGTATGACAGAACAGGAAAACATTCTTCGCAGACTCTCTTCATAAGAGAGAATGAGAGTTGGAATCAATACGTGATATATGGAAGCTGGAAGTCTAAGTACCAGTTACTACTGAGGAAACACAGAGAAGTGATTAGGGAAGTCTTTTACTTACCTACGTATTTGCTCCAAAAATCTCGCTGTGGAGAAACAAAAATGACATTAAGGCTAGAAGCAGATTTTTAACAAGCAGTTGATTTAAAGTGTATCACGACAGCACAGCAACAGAGCACAGCACCCCTGTCAACAGCATTGGTCTCATTCTTCTTGACTGGCACTACAAACTAACAAAACTGGCCAACCCAGGCATACCTGTACTCAACACAGATCCCCGTGCCCTGTGTGCAGACCCAGCAGCACCACAACCCCTCAGTATCCCCATAGATTCTCCATTTTCCTGTCACTTACTGCCAGTGATTTGCAATGCTGAGTGCACAATTCATTTGTGTCCAGTTAGACAACACATGGGCATTGTGAAGACAGACCCCTCTTCACTCTAGGTTCTGAGGGACAGCAAGGACTGATTCACCCTATGTGGTGAGCTTGCTCTGCTTAGTAAGAAAAAGCCCAATCCAACACAACAACTGGATTTGGAAAGGAGCATGAATCAGTGATGTTGACAATAAAGGTAGCGTCCAATTGAAAATATGAGGTTTTGAGGAGAGAGAACCTAGTAATAACAGAAATGCTTGTGAGGGACAGGTGAGAGACTGGGAAGATACAGTGTAAGAAAGCCACAGATGGCTAATTAACAACAGGAAGAAAAGGACTGGGAAAAACTCAGTGGCAGCAAGAATAGTCACCTGGGTCAAGCAGTCAAGACTGGGAGTACATGGCTGGGACCTAAACCTCACAATTAGGTCCTGTGGGACATGCATGAGCAGCCAAGTTTTGTGGGCCATACAGGTGGTAATGTGACAATTACTGTAACACAAGGACATTCAAATTCTGCCTACACCTTAGTAGTCAGGAGTGATGCATGTTTGGTGCTGACAGCAAGATATCTCCCATGCCCTGCACTGAAATACTTAAGTAGACAATTAATTGGTTAAATCCCACATTGATCTTTAAAAAAAACCCAGACTTACTGTTGCTTCCTTGGTTTCAAATATCTCACTGGCCTCCTCGAAGTCACACAGCTCCTCAATGCACTCACGCTCCACAGAGCCCGGTTTGAGCTCCTCCAGGAAAGAGTTTGCACGCTTCTGGATTTTCAGGACCTGGTTTGCATCTCTATTGCTGTAAAATACTGGAAGCAAGAATGTGAAAACACAAAGCAAGGGAAAAGAGCTGGCTGAAAACTAGCAGTGGTCCTTCCTAAGGGACATTTACCAGAACAATAGCCCCTCCCTAGCACAGCAGGAGAGCCTGCCCTAGAAAACATGGGCTGTCAGTGCTGTGCTGCAGAAGCAAGCTCCAGCTTCTGCTCTGTGGTACTCAGCTCACAGGGCTCATGAGGCCTGCGACCAGGCAACCAACGTGGCCCAGCACTGGGTCTGTCAACCTCTACTAGAAGAATTCAACCCCCCCATTGGAAATGATTCCAACCACTCCCAGTGACTGACAGAGGAGCAGGAAATACTCTCACAGTGACTGGAAAAGGATAAAGGGTATCTCTAAAATTAAAACTTACTTGACGCACTACAGACTTGTGAAGAGACAGCAGTCAGCAGCACCCCTATAGTGACGAAGTTCCACATACTGCAGCAGGCGTCACCTAAAGAAGAGAAGGTAGGTGTGAAGGGGCACTCCATGCATCACACTCCCTGCTCAGCTGCAGCAAGACCCCCATACTGCAGAGAGTTGCTAGTCAGAGAGCTCTGCTACCTCCCTCACCTAGCCCTGTGTTGTGCTGTGACTTTCTGTGATTCCAGCTCCAAAGCAGCCGCTCACTGGAGGCCCTCCAGACTGCTTTGTTAGATCCCTCTAACCCAACAGCAGCTCTCCCACAACACTTCTCGTCTGCCCCAACATCCTCCCCTTGTCACATTTTTGACAAGCTTTACACTTCATTAAAGTAAGTGGTACTGTGAAATCCCAAAGGATACAATACTTTGGAAGCACTTACTGCTTTATTCAGTGTGAACCAGCGAGATCTATTCTTCTGCCATGAGCTCTGCTGGAACTTAGTTAATCCA
Organism: Myiopsitta monachus; assembly: GCA_017639245.1. NCBI lineage: Eukaryota > Metazoa > Chordata > Aves > Psittaciformes > Psittacidae > Myiopsitta > Myiopsitta monachus. The sequence continues at coordinate 15,552,409 of CM029923.1, read as the reverse complement.
TAACTTTAGCTATTTACTCTTTGGAGTGACATGAAGTGCTTTCTTTTAAGTCACTAAACAAACAGTGCTCGGGGGGAGCTTGACGATTTACCTGCATGCAGGAGAAAAGTGAAACAGCTGAGGCCCCCACTCTGCCTTCTGTAAATATGTGTTGTTTCTTTTTCCTTTTGATTCCCTGGTGAGCAGAAATGGTTATATTTAGTTTGTAAGTGCAAGCACCCAGTGCTGAGGTCTCTTGAGAGATCCTACCACCTTCTCACAGCATGCAATCACCCAGAAGAGACACATATTGCTATTTTAAGAGTCCTCCCACTTTACTTCCTCCTCAAAGGTTCCACTGCAAAACAGCCAAGGTAACTAACCCCCCCCTTACAGCCATGAGCAGTCAACACCTGCCCATCAGCTGCCTGCTGTGAGGCAGGGCAAGAAGCATGTACCAGCACACTGCATCTTTAGGTGTACTGGACCAGCTCTCATCAGCACAGAACCTCTGACTGAACTTTGAATATTCAACATTTTAAAGCAAAACCACAGTCCTTTCAGAAGTTTTCCCGCACCGGAGACAGTACGAACCAGTGAGTCCACTTCCCTGGGAGCAGCCTGCGCAGCGGCACCTCTACAGGCCCTACATAGCATGACATCTCCGTGCAAATGACCTGCGCAGCCACGAGTCCTCAGGGGTTCTTCGTCGAGAAAGTGCCACCAGGTGTCAGGGAAAGGTGGCTTCCCCAGGCCCTCAGCTCCCCTCCAGTGACACCGTTTAGAAGAGCTCTGACTGCTTGTAAAACTTTTTTTCCCCTTTCCCTTACACACTTGGCTATGGAGTTTCTTGAAAACAAGCTCCCTCTAAACAAAGGTTTCAAAGTTCATCCACTTGGGACTTGCGCAGCATCCAAACTCACAGTGGGGAAGATGTGTGCACTGTGAACCTCTACTGATCCATTCTTTACTCTCAATTTAGTCTTCAAACTGACAGGAAAGAGTACACCAGACCGTACACTTTGTTCTTGTTTCCCCTGTGCATAAAAAAGCCAAATGCTTTGGTTTTGCCTCTTCTACAGGAAAGCTTCTCGAAGAAAGGAAAACTCGAAAATATGTTCTCAGCCTTCACCTCCTGAGCCAGGAGTGCTGAGTCACTTCCCTCAAATTTTCCCAAATCACAATTTAAATGTAAAATGTAAATTCCTATGAATAATACGCAGACGTAAATTTTGACAGAAAGGTGAACTGAGGCAGTAAAGCTACAAGTCCTCAAACCACAGCTCTTCAGCAATCTTGTGTTGCATCCCTCAGTTCTTCCTACTTCACCAAAAGATCTTTTAATTTGTAACAAATCAGATCAATTCACTGAGCAATAAAAGCACTAATCCTATTTTCTGTATGCACACTGGAGCCTCTCCCTGCCGGAGCGCTACCAAGATCTCCCTCTCATCCTCAGTACTGACTTCTTGCAAGATTTGCAGAAACATAATGTTCTATGAGCCATCTGTCCCCTCTGAATCATCTGAAATGAGACAGAAAGTTCCCAACAGGCATTAAAAGGGGAAAGACAAGCTGACACACACGGTACCAGACAAAACAACCCCCTCTTGCTTCCCTACAAAACCAAGCTGGAATATTAAGTCTCTGTAGGCTACTTTTCTTAAAACAAAAGGTCAAGGTTTTGCATATCTGACACATAAGCACAGGAACACACTACCAGGACAGCAGAAAACACCTCTCTGTGGAGAGTCTATGTGTAGGGGAGGCAGCTCAGAGCACATCCCCAGCAGGCTGCTGGGAAGTGCTGCTGTGAATCCAATCTGCAGCCTGGGAGCAAGAATAACTTGACAGAGCCCCAGCTGCTCCCATGACAGTCCTTCCTGGCCTGTTACTTCCCTGGTTGCTATCTGCTTGCACCCACCAGGGGCTGCAGTCTGAAGTCAACAGAAGTGGTGGGTCTTTTAGGTCACATGCGAACTCCCCCACCTCTTCCTTTCTTGTGAAGACAAAGACTTACTACCTTCCAGGTCATTTGGTAAGCTGGCAAAATGCTGGACCTCTTCAGACAGAAGTTGCTACAGAACTGACATGTATCTTTTAGGTGTTACTAGAACAAAATGTCACTTTCCATGGTTTGAAAATCTTTTCATCCTTCCCACATGAGAATTAAACATCTCAAGCTGCTCAATGCCCAGCTGGTGAGTACACAGATATTCATGCCAACCAGGCCCACAGGAATGAGAAATTTACCTTACGACTCTGAAGCTGCTCTACAGGTAAGGAATGACAGGGCTTCTCAATCTGTTCATTTGCAGTGCTGTCTATTCAGTGAGAGCAGATCTCCTCAACTATCCCAATGCTTTACACTGTTAAAAAACCAAACACATAAACCCCACCAACCTAACAATTAGGACAACGGAAAACATCAGCAGAACACATTGTTCAAAAAAACCCTCATTGGTTCTTCAAGATGTTTACAGCACACCTCCCTTTTACCACACTGCACCCTACCAATATCCATTAAGTAGTTACCAATCAAACCAAGAGGATGGCAGCCCCGAGCAGGAGCTCAGACATCCCAGGAATGATACACTGAGCACACTGAGTAGGGGCAAGAGTTTCTTGCTGTTGGTTTCTGCTACATGACTAAATAAAAGACCAAAATGAATTATCTGTTTCAGATAAGCAAGTGTATCTTCCATCTCTCTGCTGCTGCTTTCTTTGCTTGTTTTCTGTAGTGATACTTAATGCAGAGCCTAACACTCGTCTGGTGTGTGCGCAAGCAAATGCAATAACTTTCTTTTTCTCTTTATTACATCTCTAGGTAACTAACATTTTAAAGATCAATTTTACCATTTTCATTTTGCAACGGTATGTAACATTACTACAGTTTCTTATGTTTCTGTCACATAAACTATTCTCTCCACACTTTATCAAATAAACAGGACTTTTTCACATAGAAAATATTCACAACCACTGTAAGTTACTTTCCATTTACTTTGCAACAGTACTATGGAACTCTTTCAAGCACCTTCACGTTCTAAATTAAAATGCCTAAAGTTTGTCAGCAACTTACAAACACATCAGTCTGTACAGATGGAACAGAGAGCTCATCACAAACTAATCCATGAACTGCTCACCCTAACATTTCTAAATCTTTCAGTTTCAAATTTACAGGTGTCATTTTAGTCAATTTCTACATTTCATGAGAAAATTAATTTCTCCCACATTCTGGTAAATGCACTTTCACTTACTCCGATTACCATACATATTGCCTGCAAAAAAATTGAATGCACAGGAGCCCAGGTGGAGCACAGCAACAACTGTTCCCCTCTCATCATGGCAATGCACCACCCTGACCAGGAAGACATGGTTCCACCACACCACCTCATGAGAGGTCTACAAGCACATGGAGGTAACTAACAAATACCCTGCTGGATTTCTGAGAGTATCTCCCCATCTAGCTGTTGGTTTCCAGACAGTGGAGCTATGATCAGGATGCGCAGCAGCAGAACCACCATGTATAAAGCATCTCTTCTTTTGATGCCTGCAGATATATAGATAGTAAAAATAAACTACATGATGTCTTCTACTCTGTGCCAATTAAACCAATGCAAAGAAATGTTACAAAATGTACAACAATCACAATTACAATTTCACTCCTCTCTAAGGAACAGCTCTAAACTTCTGATGCAACTCAGAATAAAGCCATTTTATCACAGAACAGTTTTTTATTAGCTGGTCCCCACCAGATGGGCACTGCAGCCCTCTCACACAATGAAATCAGTAACAGAATCTTTACTGGAAGCTCAGAAATGTGTTTACTTAATATACAAGAAAAACTTATTTACAACAATCAACAGTAAACTATGTACAAAAAAATACAAGAGACATTTCCATGGTAATCACTGTATAAATTAACACAATAAATAGGAGGGAAGCAGGTCCCATTCTTAAGGCACAAAACCTTCTTCCCAAGACTGTACAGGGATTCACTTGCTTCCCTATGCTTTTGACAGGATCACAGGAATGGCGGGGAGACCCCTGAGGAACAACGGTTGGTAGACGATGATACAGACATGCAGTCATTTCTGACAGTTGTAGAAAAACATCATTTTTCATCCTTTCCTTTTTCTTTTTACAGTACACACATCTTAAGATACAAAATGTTTTGTGTAAACAGTCTTTTTTTTTTTTTGAGTCACATAGATAGTATGCACAGTTTTAAATAATACTAAAACAATGAACAAAGCTGTCCATATGATTTGAAACATTCCCGGGACTGGCACTGAAGGCCTCAGCAGAGATGGAAGCTCCTGGGTATTTGTGTGGGTCCAGCCAGGCCAGCACCTCAGGGCCAAGCAGCACAGCTCCCCTCTGCTGCAAAGAGCTGGCTCCTGTTGCAGCAGGGTATGTGTGCTCTCACCACTAAGATCCCACAAGCAAAACCAGAGACTGCATTAGGGCCAACAGCCCTCCCAAAGATAGCCCAGAGCAGGGCACTGCTGAGAGCTGCTTCACAGGCCAAACCTCCCTTGAGTCTCCATTGCATGCAATCCCATTTAACTGAAACATCACAACACAGAGTATGTTATTGCCCAGAATCTGCCATTACAGTTAAATATCCAGGGCAGTGCCAGAATGTGAGATAACGTACTAAAACCTCTTCCCTAGCAAAAGAAACTGTATGCCCAGCTCACTTGCAGACACTGCCCCAGCATCACTGCCAAGTATAAGGGATAATGAACAAAAGGTGCCACATGGCTTTCACAATGAGGAGCAGTTTTCAAGAGACTAAACATATGCATGATATGTCCACTTCAAGCTTCCCTCAAGCTGGTGTTTCACCCGAGACTGCAGGAGAGTCTCCTTTTTGGCAAAGCAGCAGATTTTTTACTGTCCAATTTCTTTCCTGAGTTTCTGTCTCACAAGAAATTATCAGTTGCCATAAGAAGAACTTGGAATAATGTAGGCAGAAGTTCAGCCTAGTTCCCTGCTATGCAGATAGCTCTCACTGATGTTTGAGACAAACTCTCCTCATCTAACCACAAAAACTCTGCAACAGGAATCTGCATTACTCCAAGACACACAGAGCTAAAACCCTTTTGTTTGATATAAATCTTAATAAATATGCAAAGGCACTCAGGTTAAATGCAAACCCCATTTTCTAGATTTTAAAAGAACGCAGAACTCCCTCCCCACCTCTGGTAAGCAACAGACAGGAATATACTTGCTATGAACCCTTTGATAAAATGTGTGTGTACACAAATAAGATCAGAACCCACAAACACAACAGATCATAAAAAGTAAAAGAAATGAAGATTGGCCTATGGAGGCATCATCACTCATAGCAGATGGTGAATGGCCATCAGGCCTCAACAGATATGACATGAATTAAGGAACATGCCGGAATATAAAAACTCTTTGGATTCCCCTATTACTCTGAGCAAAGAGGAGCTGCTTCTATCAAGGCAAGAATTTAACTGCCCAAGAATTATGTGAGGCAAGCACATATTGCTTATGTGCATCTTCAACCATGAGGTTGCCTAGAGAAAGTTGACAGCAAGAACAGCAACTTCACCACATAGAGGAACACACAGAGATCTCACCTCTTCTCCAGAGCTATCACCTGCCTGGTGCTCCCTGCTGCGCTCTCCTGGGCAGGCACACAAACCTCCTAACCATGCATGCTCCTGGGGTCAGGCTATGAGGTGCACGTTATTGTCACCAGCTCTCCTTAGTGTAGGTTCCTCCTCATTCTCATGCAGACTGTGCTCTGTGCCTTAACAAGCAAGTAGGAAAGTACAGTACGTCTACAATTCTTACTTATCTGATATCTCAGGAATTCAGTGCAGTGAGGGGGGCTGTACTGATAAAGAAAAAATATGGCTATTAAGGCAATTGCCAATGTACGGATCAAAGAAACAAATTCAGGGCAAAGCTGAACACATTTCTTGCTCAGTCCCACAGTATTTATAGCAGAAATTTTGCTAGCTGAATCAAGCATGTTTAGTCTTCTGTTAACTTCTCTTGAACAAACCCTGACACCCACTAGGCTGAGAGGAGACACGGATGAATGACAACTAGTTAAAAACAAATAGAGACAGAACAGTCCATGGTGAAATCTTAAAGAATGCAATGGAGTTTGCCCAGCATGAAATCAGCCCGTAACCTTTTTAAGCTGCCAAGTCTTCACATGAGATCACTTGAATGATTGTTGTTAGACCAGACAGCTGATGTAAGTTAGATAAAATCCTTAAAAATAACAAAGAACAATGGTGTCCTCAAGGAATTACCTTTTACACCACTGTGTATGTGGCCATTTTTCTGTCTGCAACCTTAGCCAGACAGGTCCCACTGTGTAAGAATAAAAAAAAAATACATATAAAATGACAAAGTAATTAAAAATTTCTGCTGTCTCTCCAGCTATAGAGCACTGAATGACCCCAAATTCCCTTTGCAGTGATAAACATGGCAATATAACTATGCATGCTGGTCTTCAGGCTTTAACAGTCACCCAACTGGGGTCAGGCATTTCAGTAGGAATTTGAAGAGCATCTAGGAACTCTGATTCAGAGGCACTAATTTTTCCAGGCTCCACTGCTGGTGGTACCAAAGCCAATTTACCAACACATACTGCAATTTTCAAAGTGATGCTCATCTGCTCAGTAACAATCCTCCTCTCAGTGCTCTTACAGGAGCTCTGATGTTTGACAGCGCCCAGTATTTCTCTCAGGGGTACAACACAGGAGGACTGAGCCACCCTCATCTTTTGGTATCCATCTTGGAGTGAAGAAGCAAGGCAGCAAGACAGAGAAGCAAGGTGGGAAAGCCACTAAAAGGAAGATAGGTGAAAAGATGCAGGTACTACAGAGAAATCAGATCTTTTTTCTTTTTTTTTTTTTGTGACAGAAATAGTCTTCTGTACTACAAGCTGAAGTAAAGAAACAGCTCTGTTGTTTATGGCCACAGTGGCAGCACTAAATGGGCAGGAAGATGCTCCTGGACATTGCCAGTCATGCTGCTCCTTCAACTAAGACAAATTGTTCCATATCTCACTCCACTCCACTCCACTCCCCCACAGCCCAAGCAGCTAGTTAGCGCTCCTCTCCCTTTCATGTGGTCTCCTGAAGATGAATTCAGACGGTGGAATGTCACAGCTGATCTCCTGTAATCTTCTGGCTCTCTGCAATTTTATCTTTTCTTACTGCCAGCAATTGTTCACAATTGTTTGTGATGCCTGAAAACCTAAAGGTTGTACCATTGCCACTGGCTGCAAGAGGAGAGCCAGGTCCTGCGGAAGACTCCTCAAGCTGGTGCAAACTGCTGTTTGAACCACATGCATTGTTTGTTGCAAGGCATAGTGAGTGAGAATCACTGGGTATTCATCGGCAAGAGGTTGTACTGGCTTTGAATTTCTGATGCAAATTGCATGCAACTACAGGTGCATTAAAAAGGGAATAGTAAGATTCAAGGTCCCACATAAATGCTTTAAGATACAGGTGTGACACAGATAAGGGGAGAAGTTTTGCGTCTGAAAAGACTGTCAGATGCTCCTGAACTAAGACTGGCCAATATATCTTTTACCCTGAATAATTCTACTGTGATGAAGTTATCCAGTAAAGGTAGCTGTGTTGCAATTCTCAGGAGTCCTGCACTGTCACTGGAACCAGAACTTCCCATGTTGGACAACATGGTTCTTCAAACAGCAAATGAATTCTCTTCCGGGAGGCTCTGCGTGGCTGCAGATAATTTGCCTCTTGACTGGATACAGCCGTACCCCACAGGAAAAAACGTAGCACCATGCTTGGTTGATATGAGCCCTGAACAGCTACAATTTGGCTGTTCAGTAGAGACAGTTGTGAGCACATCTGCTCTGTGAGGTGACTGCTGTGCAGTTAGGGGGAATGGTAGACACAGGCTGTGAAAACAGCGGTTAAACCTCGCTGGCAGGAATACTCCGGCTCAGCTCCTTGATCCCATGCAGTATCCTCTTCATGTGACCTACTTTGGTCACACCCAGGTCCTGGAAGAAAAGAGAAAACCTTACCTTAAGGTGAAAGGTAGAGAGGAAGTTGCAGGTGGCCAAGCAATGGTTACAAACCTAGTCAGGCAGTTATAGAGAGGAGAAAAGCAACCAGAAAGATTACAAACCTGATGGTTATAAATGGAACCTCAAACCATGTGTCAAAAACTATGAGAGCTTGACAGGGTAACAAACAGAGAACAGGCACAGAGCAACAGAGAAACAACTGCAGACCATCAGCCAGAAATGCAAATTGCTTTGACTGTTAAGACCAAAGCAAGAGAACAGAAAGAGCATACAGATCTCAAGGGCCTAAGCTAGGAGCCAAAACATGCAGGAAGACTCAACCAGTCACATCAAATAAACGTGTGAACACTTAGGCACCATGCAGCAAAAAACACAAGCTGTAGCTGGCTGGCATGCAGAGGAATCAACTACACAGATTACACCAAACCTCAGAAGGGGAAGATGGTCAAAATCACAAATGAAGATCCAAGGGGCATTCAGCAAATGCCATGCACTACTTTACAACAAAGTATTTTTCTGCAATATGCAAGTCACCACACTGGTGACATAAGTCTGTTGCACACGCAAAGAACCACCACTTTCAATTTTTCTCTCTAGAGAAAGCATCTCCTGGTGCAGAGATGAAAACTTGCACTGTGTGGTTACTGAGCACTATTTAAAAAGCTTCTCTCCATCTCGCAGCTTCATCAAAAACCACAACCATTTTTTGTTGTTGTCAGAAAGAAGTACGATGATCTGTTTGTCCAATCACTACAACACAAGAACCAAATTTTCCCAATCACAGCACGTACTGCAAAGAGGGCACAGTAGCGAAGTTGAAATTTTCCATTCCATCATTAAAATCAGAGACTCCCAGGAACACTATCTACAGACTGTGTGCTGCACTGTATTACATCTCCAGGAAGGTGTGATAGGATTTGACATCTTGTCCCTCAAGTAGCTGTTCTACCTCCCTGCTATTACAAATCAGGTGACCTGAAATGGTGAGAAAACAAAACGAGGCCTCAATGACCTCATTCATCTTGTCAAGGCACGTGGAATGAACAGCGGGCAGACCACTTCCAAGCACATTCAGCACAGGTCATGCAGATGCAGCTGGCTATTTCTCATGAGCCAATCATGAAAGTACCTTGAGGTCCCTCCGTTCGAGATGCAGGAGCTCAGAGCCCCGGACGTCATGCCGGATGAAGATATCCTTATACTCACAAAGACTGAGATGCTCAAGCCAGGCCGCAACCTCCTCCGTTCCCCAGAGGTGAACTGTCAGAGATGGAAAAGCAGGAGTGCATTGAGTACCCAGAATCCCAGAAGACAGTGAGAGATGAGGACACCATCAGCACTCAGTGCCAGAAAAGGAGGGTAAGCAGCACCACAGCCTCAAATCAAGGGGAGGGCAAGGACTGGTAGCATGACCTACTATCTCAAACAAAGGAGGTAGGGCAGAGAAAGGTAAGAGGCATTCTCTTAAGCAGAGGCTTGCTGCAGTAAAGCCACAAGAAATGTTGCAGGTTTGTTTTAATGGGATTGGATACGGTTTTTTAAAGTTTATCATGTTTAAGAAAAGTAAATTCATTCCTTTGCTTACAATACAACAGATTCATGAAATATATCATGAAGAATCCAGCACAGATTAGTTTGCTATTACATACAAGCACTTGTGCTCAGAAAACATAATGGCAACCTCTCTCCCATGGTTTGAGGCAGAGAGGAAGAGTTTAGACTTCCAACTTCTTGCACAGCCTCTAAATAAGAGAATAAATTTCCCAAGTTCTGAGAGACAATGAATGAGCACCAGCCTGTCAAACAGGAGACTGTACCCAGAACTCTGTGACAGAGGACAGGACCCAGGAGCCCACAGAACAGGTAGTACTTCTGAAGTTTAGAAGAAAGTCTTCTTAGGGAGAGTATAAACCAAAAATCAACTAACCCAACTGGAGAGAAAGTTTCTTTGTTGATTCAAAGCCAGTTTTTATCTACTGATCAGTAAGATTAAAGGTCAGGGTGCACCTGTAGCGATGCTGATCCCCAGACAATTAGACATGAAACTTGATTAAAGCCTGAGGGTGAATCAGTGAGAAAAACATCATTAAGTGTATCACAGAGAATTCAGAGAATTAGCAGTGTAAAGACTGGAGTTGTGCGGACTTGGGCCCCACAGTCATTTTGCTATCTAAAACGCCAACATTCTCAAATTCACTTCACTAAGCACCCCTAAAATATCCCTAAAAATATCTGGATGTAGGCTGAATTCTCCAGAGGGTACTGCCTGTTTCTGCTCAGGAATATTTGTGTTGTACTGGGGGATTTAGACAGAATGAAGCAATAAGCTGCTTTGCCACACAAGAAAGACAGACTAGACCTTCAAGAAAAGGCAGATTCACGTAAAACAGAAGAAGAGCACTTGAGAGGAAACAGAGAGAGAACAGCTAGTGGTGTGACCACACTGATGTGACAGAAACACAGTGAAGAGACAGACTTGGTACCCGGCAATCCCATGCTACTATGAGCCTCCTTATTTTTGTTGTTCTTCTCCTTTTTGAACTTGGTCACCAGTCGGAATTTGCCACTGCGGCTGCGTTTAGAATAATCCAACATCTGGTTCTGTAAGAATAAAAAGGGAAAATCAGGCAAAGAGTCATACATTGACTGGGATGGACCAAGAACAAGGTACTGTCAGGCTCAGCCCCCTGACCTTTTAAGAGAGGAAGAAGATTTCTAAACTCATTCTGATCAAGACAGGAAAGGAAACAGGGAAAGTTGATCCCACGTCAGGCAAGGGACCTTAGCAGGAAATTACCTTCTTTAGCCCTAGGGAGTCAAATTTCCTTCTTAATGATATTTTCCTCACATCAGTTGTATTATTCACAGGAAGTCAAATGCTCAAAGCCAACTAGTGAAAAAGAGAACAGCTAGGGAAATAAAGCCTTGGTCCTCCTCACCTCTTCGTCACAGGGCTCCATAAGCTGCCACAGCCAAGGGATGTCTGCCAGTTTCCTCAGCTGGAGGTCCATGTCTGCCAGAGCTGCTTGGAGCTGCTCCTTCTGTGGAGGATCTAATTGCTGGATCAGAAATAGAAGCAAAGCAAAATTAAAAGCCATATGGTGCAACACACAATCAGGCCCTTGCCTTGAAATTCCTAGCTAACAAACCAGCTCCTCCTTTTAAAAGGAAACGCACAGCAGGCACTCTGCCCAGACATTACCAAGTTAACAATTTTAATCTTTTCTGAGCTCCAAACTCCACAGTCTGACTGCACATCATGTGTATGTAGCAACGCCATCCTAATTCCTGGATGGTAACATTTAAATTGACTTGTTAACAAAGACAAAGAAGACCAAGACCAGGCAAAATGCTGCTTGCCAAGGCAACAGCAGGAGAGGAGAGAAAGGAGAGGCTGCTTTACTTCTGCTCTGTGCTTCTTACCAGTGCCATCTTGCCAGCCAGCAGCAGCTCTGTCTCATTATATAGTGCTTTGACATTATTCACCATCTCTACAACAAGGCTGCAGTTCAGACCCTGTAGGGAAGCAATTCATGCACAAATTAAGCTTGGAAATGCGGAGGTCTCAGCAGTCAAAAAGAAGAAGTCCTAGATAAGCAAGGTCTACTTTTGGTCAATCAGAAAGGAAAATGAGCTATGGAACAAAGACAAAATGGGAGATGCCAGGTGAGTGAAGTACCTCTGTAGACTTGGATTTAGCGTAGACTTTGTCCATAGACTTGGAGCTGGCATTCACAGCATGGGCAAGCTCCTGTTCCATGTCCTGATAGGACTGGGCTATTTCCCGAATGCTAAAGAGAAAATTACAGATTTCATCAGCATATGCTCAAAGCAGAAGTTCATTTCTGACTGGGTATGTCCTTTGAATACCCATCTGAATGACAAAAGCAGGGATAAAGCATGGGAGGAGCACAGCCTCTGGCAAAGCAGGGCAATTCTCCCTGCTGTAGTGAGCATGCATAGGCAAAGCAAGGCAGATTTCACATGAGCAACTCTAGATGCGTATTCAGTTCTGCACACAAGTCGGGATCAGCTTGAAAAATGACCTAGACTCTTTAGTATGGCCATAGTGATGTGAAAAGCAGCTGCACATATGCAGTTTAACACTTCTCTGATGTGTTTCTGGGAATTTTCTCTCAGATGCCCAGATCAAGGAGCTGAATGAACCAAAGGATGAGGAGATCAGTATACAGCGACTTCCTCCACAAGCCTCTGCTCAGCATCAGGGGTTATAAGAACTCCACTTGCCATCTGAGCTCCTAGAGAAGTCTTTGTTTCAATCCTGATAAAAATAATCGATATTCAGAGATAATGGGTTCTTTCACAATTAAAGGATTCCTGCTTGCTCAGGAAAGTAACTTTTGTTTTTTGTTCAGAATGACCAAAGGAAATGTATTCAATTTCAGTCCTTGTGCAGCTGGGACAGTGCACAATGAATGATGCTACGCCCAGTGACATGGACCAGCACTACAGAAGAGAGAACAGAAATACCTCCAGGAGCAGGGAGTAGGAAAGAACTTCAGGCACCAAAGGAGGGCTCTGCTCACCAAAAGTAAATTGAGTCCCACCTGTGGATCAGAGCACCTGCAGCTTGACCAAACTGATTGATCTGGGTGGATTCTTCTTCGGACATTATCTCTGGTTGCAGAGAGAAAGAGGAGGGTCGGGACAACTCACACTTCTGTTTGTCCTCCCAGGACTTCAGGGTGCTCTCAAATGCCTAAAACCACAGCAAGCGAACTGTAAGATACCTTGTAAACATCCTAGAAAAAACAGTAGCTGTGCCTATGCCTGTAAAACATGTAGATCTGGTATAGACACTTCTCATTGCAGGACTCAGTTATTCAGCTGCTTATAACTTTGCTAACTAGCTGTCTGGGCTAAAGTTTTCTATGCCACAGGCTTGCCTTGGCTTAATTTTTCCTTAAGGCCAGTTTTAGTCAAAACTGCAGGCCAATTTTAAGGGCCAGACCAGCAAACCCCACCAATTCCCCACTGGTGGCAGCCTTTTCTTTGAGTAGCTGTATCACCTCTACTCTGAGATGTTACTGTGACATCTCGGAGCTGGAAATTAAGTATGTTCAAGGCTCCTCTTTATCTAGAAGTAAATTGTGCCTCCCTGGGGGGTGAAGCAGCTCAAATTAGAACTAGGACCTGTCCCACTTACACCCTTACTGATATTCCGTCTGGCAACAACCAGTGGTACAGGAGGAAGCAAAGCAGATCCACTGCAGAAGGATCAAAACTGGATATGGTGAGAATGAAAACTGACCCACAAAGCCTCAGGGCAAGGAGAGACAGATCAACGAGTACATGAAATGGCAAGAGAGAAGGTTAGATAAGAGAAGGGACTATGGGAGGGAAAGATAGACATAGGAAGAATAATTCAGAGAAGATTATGCAAGTAACAAGGCAGGGGTGCTAAGCTTTAAAGAAGCATTTGGGGAGTCAGAAAAGGAAAGAGATTGACTCTGATGGATAGATGGGAAAGAGGAAGGAAATGGTAGTTATGAATCCTGGGCCTGGGCAGTCAAATGAGCTGAGTACAGACTAGATAAGAAGCACAGGACTAAAGGCAGAGAGAGTAGATGGATGGAGCAGAAAAGCCAGCGACCGTTAGAACGTAACTGTCTTTGGGGTTGACCCCAGGTTCTGGGGATGTGCCATTCTCCTGCATCTGCAAATACCTATGAAGCCCTGTGGTAAAGCATTCCCTTCCCCTATTGCTCCTTTTACAAGACAAAACCAGGCTTTCTCAGCATAGAAAGCAAGCTACCTGCTGATCTCAACCTTGCTGATGACTCTTCAATGGTCCAGATGAGGCCACGAGTGAATTTGAGTTTTTCCATCTTCAGTTTAGGAAACTAAGTATCTCAAATCACGTTTGAAAAATGCTACCAAAAGTACAGGGTCACACATGTGAAAAAAAGGGCAACACTTCATCTACTGCATAGGACAGATTTGTTCTAGGAAGTAAGGGATATGCAATGGTGATCTCAAGGATGGCAGGAAAAATAAAGATAAGCCCACAATCAAGAAAAAACCTGAATGTTGCTCTGCAAAACTGGAACCTCTTCCTCAGCAGCAACTCCATGCTTGCAAAACCAGGTCTGCACGCAATGAGGAGTGGGATGGCACAATCATAGCCATGTCTTCAGATGGCCTAACACACAGCACACTCACTACAGGACTTGTGTGTCCTCTCCACCTCTTTATGCTTCACTCCACCTTTCCCATCATATCCGCATGTAGTTTGCATCTCCTTCCTCCTGCCTTTTCAGCAGGAATCCTGTTTCTCCTCTGTGCTGCCTCCTTTGGTCACTTGCCCTCCAAGTCTCCATGTGACATTGCAGAAGCTCTCTCTAGGAAAAACTGTGTGCGCTATTCCTGTCTCACCCTCTCTCACAACATTTGCATCAAGGGGTGATAGGACAAGGAGCAATGGTTTTAAACTAAAAGAGAGTAGATTCAGGCTAGATATAAGGAAGGCATTTTTTATGATGAGGGTGGTGAAACACTGGGACAGGTTGCCCAGAGATGTAGATGCCTCAACCCTGGAAACATTCAAGGTCAAGTTGGACAGGGCTCTGAGCAAGCTGATCTAGTTGAAGACTTCCCTGCTTTGGCAGGAAGGTTGGACTAGATGACATTTAAAGGTCCCTTCCAACCCAAACCATTCTGTGATTCTATGATCAATACCTACTGTTCTTTTCCAGCTCAAGGGGTGTTGGGTATTGCCCTGACCTACCATAACAAGGGCTTTGTACGCCGACCTTTGCTTTTTTTTCATACCATCATACTTGAAACTTCCTGCCAGGCAATGTGCCTCAGGCCTGTATCAGACTGCTTTCTTTTTTTCCTCTTCATTGTTCTCTCTTTTCATGTTAGGCAGCAGATGAGCCCTTTGTAGAGGACCTTGATTTGTTCTGGAAGCTGGGTAAAGAGGTGTTATGCTGGAAAGTATTAACAGCTGCTATCAACCAAACTCTTGGTATGCAGAGCTGCGAGGAACTGTAAAGCTTATCTGTGAAACAGCAAGGCCTTTATCCTTTCCTTTAGCTTTACACCATTCAGTAATATAGTAAACCAACTAGGACATTTCCTTATGTGCTGCTGTTCATCAGATATATTTGAAAATCATGAGATGAGACAGATACATGCGGCTGAACAAGGCATACGGCAGTGCTTTACTTGGTCAAGGAGGCACGAGCCGCATGTTGACCAATAATGAGAAACTAAAACAATGAGCAGTTTTCTCTAGACAATCCATGGTACTCAGTGAGGCAGACATCCTGTGGTAAAAACAGCATGCAGGCATGTTAAGAAACACTGTCCCAAGGTACATAGACAAGGAAGCAAAATAAGCTTGCATAAACAACCTAACTTCTGTGATTTCCCAAGTGGTGAATACAAATTTAACCATGTTCTGCCAAAAAAATGTTATGGGATGTAGCAAAATACACTTCTTAGATTCACAGAGATAAGCTCACCATGCTCCCTGAGAGCATGTGCCATCAAAACATGTCTGTACTACACAGTGTGCAAAGCTGCTCTTACCCTGTCTCGGGTGAGGGTTTGTGCCCTGTTCTTATGAACAATCCAAATGTAACCTGGAGGCTGGATCCAGGCTTCCCCATCCACTTGCACAGGAACTCCCTCTTCTCCAAGGATTGCTATCTTCACTGTCCGACACTGCAAATGATTGAATCAGAGAAGCTCTAAAATGTTGGTTTTCTGGAAGCACGAGACATTCTCTTTCTTTCCAAAGCACTTCCCCAGCTACTGTATCTTTGGTGCTACTAGAGGCACATGTGCCTGGGTGGCAGGGCATGCCCTGCCCTTGTGCACCAGAGACCATTTGCTGTGTGTTTGGACTAATCTGTACTTGAGTTGCAGGTCTAACACCTACCAAATGAGTGCTAGCAAACAATTCTGTGCCCAAATTGCCCCTGAACATGCTCATTTTCAGCCTTGGTAGATGCTTTTTCCATGGACCGGAGAGAGCAAAAAGGCTTTACTGACTGAAACTGGCAAAAATATCCCAAAATAGATTACGGGGGAGACAAAAGCGATTGATACCTGCGCAATCCGATGATGCTGTAGGTTTATCACCCGTGACACTGCCATCTGCATGCTACCAAACACTGCTACCACCTCCAAAATCTTGTCATCAAAGGAGGGGGCTGTAAATGTCTAGCCAGATAAAAGAGAAGAGAATTCAGTTGATATACAGCTCTGTTGGAGACCTTTACCACCTTTTGGTGCAGCTCCGGGGGTTGGCTTTCAATTGTACTATTTAATCTGTATAAAATTAACAGCTGAGGCTAGAAGGTAAAGATCTGCAGTGAGAGAAAAAGGTGCCCCAATATTGTCACTAGACTTCCAGTGACAGCTAAAGTATAATTCAAACACAGAGGCTGTAGGCCACAAAGCCATCATTATTGTTATGAGAGTAGGCACTTTTTCATCTCAAATATACAATGTTTCTGACTGGATCTAACTCCATTTCCCTTCAAGGGACTTTACCACTCAGGCAATCTGAGGAGAATGTCAATCTAAAGCACCTCCTAGAAGTCCAAATGGTCTGATTTTGTTTGTTTGTTTTCTGAGTCATTATAGCCTGTTGGGTGTGAAGCTGCTTAAGTATCTTACTCATTTCACATAGAAAGTATGTGCACACAGGCCCCTTGCCCTCTTCGTCCAAGCACTGCTCTCAGGGGCTGTTCCTTCAAAAGCAACAGTAAGCAGAAACATTTCCCGTACTGCCTTAGCGAATACTCACGTCATCTTCCTTGGTTCCCCCCCAGAAGTTGGTGCCTCCTGCATAGCTGGGAATGTTGAGTACAGCAATTCCCTGGAGACTGGGCAAAGGGATTGGCCTCCCATCACACTGCACAGAAAAGAAGGCAACATCACTCTCAACACAGCAGGACAGAGCCCCTCCTGCCAGAGCACATGCTCCTAGAACAGAAAACAGCCTGCACAGCTTAGTAATAAATTACTCCAGTTTTCTCCAGCTTATTCTTGCTTTAGCAGGGTAGAATATATCCACTCATGTCTGAAGAACCACATCTCTTTTGGCAGACATGGATTTTAGAGAGGTGCTGTTGGTTTTTTTCCCCAAACAGGAATGGGGCAGATCTGAGACGCTTAGCAAATCCTCTTGATTTATTCCTCAAGAAGGGGAATAAAAGTCCTGAAACACCTGTGCAGCCTGCTGTGATGAGGGTCACTTCCACAAGCTACCTGTTCATGCTGTACGTGGGCTATACAAGAATATTTCCTTTCTAGTTTGATGCACATTATAGAGTAGTTAAATTCAGAGCTTTACACTGCACCTACTATCTAAAATGTTGCATTCACGTAAGATATCACATATAACATAACAATCTTACCTATGCTGAATACTGAGTGGGGACAGCTAATACTTTCCAGCAGAGTGACACTTTATGGGCTGAGAATACAAGTTATCTTGAAGAATCAGAAGAAGCCACTTTCAGCTAGCTCAGGGTGAGATACAGCAAGTACACTGTATCAGGCAGGCAAGGGAGAAATACCCTAATGTCAGCAAGTAGAATCACCACACCAAAGTCCAACTGTTTGAAGGGCATCCCAGTTTCAGGAACAAAAGAGAATGCTAATTCCTCACCTCCAGCAAGACTTTCTGCTCCAGGTTTTTATATGTTCTGTGTAGCAGCTCCTTGGTCCCCAATACTCCGTACCACATCATGTTTTTAGTACGACTTCTAAGGGGTCAAATTAATAGAGGAAAAGTTAGCATAGGCATTTACCTTTTCACTTCAAAGGAAAAATAAAACACAATGACATGCTATTTCCTACATCCTAAAACACAAAGGTGCTTTGCTTCCAAAAGGGTCAAGCACTCAACATGGTAATCGCTTGAGCTAGGAAACTACTCCCCTTTAAATTAATGACAGGTAGGAACTGAGGAAAACTGAGCAACACACACTACCAGAAAGATACATAGATTCCCCTGGTACAGAACCTGTTAATTATCTTATATACCAGGACATCAACAGCATTTTGCTGTACCAGCTCAAGCACAGCAAACATACCAATCACACATAAAGCATCCCAGATATTCAAAAGGCCAAAACCTGTGATTTATTTTAAGTTAGGATGAAGCCAAAATCAGCCTCCACAGCAGTTAGAGCTGAGATGCGCTTCTTTCATAGCTAAACAGCAAGCCCAGCAGTAAAATCTGTGAGATCATGAACAGAACCAATGCCCTATATCCACACCAATGTAGCTACTCAAAGATCTTATACTAGCCACAACAGCACAATGAAGTCAATAATAAATCAGTAACTTATCTCCCCCTTCATGATTTCAAGCCTTGAAGGAGGATTATGCAGACAAGAATGACAATATATATAATTGAGCACACTTGTACACAGTCTGCTTCAAAACCACACATAAAGTGGTTTCAGTCACTTCTGGCAGTGCCCAACAGTCAGCCAAAGCCAAACCCACCTGCATTTCTCTGGGTGTTCATCACGTTTGTTGTTGAAGTCCAAAGAAATCTTTGCATCCAGACCAATTCCAAAATAATTATTCATGACACACTTTTCTGTGTAACATTCACTGCCAAACAAAAGAACAAAACCTCCCATTTGTAAGTCTACGTACCATTTGGTATACAGCTCACATGCCTCCTCTAGCCACCTCATAATTATTTTGCATAAAAAGGTGAAGAACACTGTATGCCAGCATGCTCTGATAAGCACTGCTGAGAAATGCCTAAAACCCACAAGGAATACAACAGAAGTAGCTACTGATGAGCAGAGGTTCCCGGCCTGCAGCCTCTGTCTGTAAGAATTCACAGCCAGGATTTGCACAGGAATTCTCCCCTTGCCACAGAAACTCAGAAGCCTACACTTCATTTACAAAAAGCTGGTCACTGCATTGGGTAAAAGTTGTCATGAAATGCTAGCAATGCTAATTGCGTCTATATATACACACAAGCACATACATGTATGTATATTAGGTGTTTCCTACAGAAAGCCTGACAAATGAGCTCAAATGTGTCAGCCATTCACTGAACCCCATGTAAAAAAAGGTAAAAGTCACTGCATCACTGGGGTTTTATAGGTAAGCAGTTTAAGCAGAAAGAGCCTGAGAAAGTCTTCACGTGGTATTTCCTACCTGCCTCCCCTGTAACTGCATGCCCGTGACCCTTCTTGGACCTTCTTGCTGTAAGGGTAGTGATTTCCTCAGAGGTTCCTGTTAGCTAACTAGAAGCCATACTCATCTCTGAGTCTAGGGAGAAGGTTGATCTAGATCTCATTCTCATCTAAACCCTAAGAATGCATAACGCGTAGCCACACGTATATACCTGCATGTACTGACCCTCACTGGCACTCAGCATATGAATTCATTCATGTAACTCTGGGCTGCTGCAGTCCCATTATTTAGCTCTATAAACTAATCTGCTGCTCTGCTGAGGTCCATTTAGAAATACCCACTCTTGCCCTTCAGCCTCCTGGCCGTACTCACAGGTTTTCAGGCTCAGAGTTAAAGGGATCAGCATGGATCAACAACCGGCTGATGACAGAGCTCCCAGGCAAAGAACCAGACATACCAGCACGGATATCTGTAGGAATATTGACCACAGGGAAGACCATGATTAATAATAAGCAGAAAACAGGTAACTTCAATCTCAGAGACAAGACAACAGGTCAACAACTCTTGTTGTTCACTGTGGAAAGCAAATAGCAATAGCACTTTCTTCCACTCCAGAAGGCTTAGCTCTCTCACTAAGGAGAAGGGTTTCTGAGACCACCTGCAGGGGTTTTGATTGACATGATATCACCTAAGGCCAGCAGCACAGTTGTAACATGGAAACAGGAAACAGGAGTATATTCACTGCATCAGCTTTTTTGTTCCAGGGTGACACATGCAACGTCCTTGCTTCAATGAGGAGAGACAGAGTAGGACTCAAGTTATTCTCTAAGTTGCTCAAGAATTACTGTCTCCTGTTTCTTAAATGATTAGCTGGTGACACAAAAACCTAGTAGATTTGTTAAAGAGAAAGGAAATAACCTTCCTCCAGAAGAAACAATTTGAACAAGTAATCTGGGGGAAGAAGCAGAAGGACAGTACCAGTGATGGGGAGAAGTTGCTAAACAAGATGTGGGAGGTTTGAATTCTGCTGGGTCTGTGCTCCTCCAGTGACTTCAGCCTTCACACGAAGGGACTGCTCCTCTCAGTCTGTGGCTGCCACTCTTCAGGTACCTCTCAGCAGCATTGTACCAGTGTTCTCAAGGTTACTTTGGGCTCAGTACCTCCTTGTAATTTGCATCTAAATTCTGCTACTGCACATCTGTGTCTAGGTCTCAGCTATAAACTGGAAACAACTACAGCTCCCTCCAAGTCTCCACTTTTCAGCCCTAGTGGAAAGTTATCCAGCAATGAATTTCTCTTTAATCTGACCATGCCACAAAAGGACATCAGGCAGATCAATTTCATGCTTTCATGTGGAGACTGAAGCCTGTGCTGTTGTCACCCGTTCCCCAGCTGGCTGCATAAGTGGGAAGTGGTGGGTGTTACACTTACTTGGGTAGAGAATTTTTGTGTTGAGCATTGGCAAGTTGTCTCGGTTTCCTGTCTGGGGAGGAAGAGATGCAGAGCTGCCCAGTGACAAGCTTCCTTTGTTTATTAGTCTTTCACAAGGAGACTTGGATGCTGTAAAACACAACACAAACATGGCTATACACAAACATAACACTGTGATTCAGACAGCAGCACAGCCAAAGCAGCAAGGCTGGGTTAGGAAGCACACAACAGCAAAACACTCCAGCAGCCACCATAAAACGAAAAGCTGACAGAATCAGTCACTAAGAGATATGGCACATGTGCAGTCAGAAAAGCTCACAGACAAGAGGTACCAAAATGCCACATTCAAATATTAGAAATGGAGATGAGAAAAAGCTGGTGCCAGCAGTACAACAGACAGGGTATTTAGCTTCCAATCAATACTCAGATAAGTTCCAAATAAATCTGTAGTGATCAGGGAGCCCTAATAAACAACTCGCATAATACAGTTATTAAAGCAAATTGGCTTCTGGTCTCTTGTCATCTGCAAATGATGGCAGAGGCTTACAGGGAAATGTCATCAAGTAAATGACATGAAAAATGCTCAAGACCAATCCTGTCCAAGCATTGAAAGCCAAGAGAATCCAGATTACTGGCTAAGGTGCAAGAAAATTTCTGAAGCCTAGGCTCCACATGCTAAGTTCACAGACCAGTCATCAGATATGTAGTGAAAAGTGGGGTGTATTATGCATAGGCTAGAGCCTAGAAATGTGCAAGGCCTGGCATCTGAAGGGCAATCATTCAAAAGTTAGAGAAAAACAGAACTTGGAAGGTAATACACGTAACACCTCCCTCACTTTTTACAACTAACAGAATCGTAATTCACAGGCAAGATCTTCATGGTGGCAGTCACAGAGCAGTACCTTTCCGCTGGCTCCTCCCTTTGGACACTCCATAGCTGCTGCTGTGTGATGACTGCAAGGAGATCTTATCCTCATTCCTCAGCTCCTTGCCCTCTTCAGAGGCTGAGAGGCTAAGGAGGAAGCCTTCTTGTTCCTGGGTCTGGGCATTCTGCTCATCTACAGCTGTAAGGAGAGAGAAAGTGAGTGCCTCACAGCTCTTCTAGCAAGGAACATCTCCCACTGATATAAATAACAACAGGATGGAACTCTAAAGGCCTTGATTCCTTAAAGGAAAGAACAGAAGCAACAAAAAGCTTTCCTGTATCATTTGCCTCAACTAAGCTCTGCTCTGGAAAGCTTTTGGAATGGGGCTGTCTTAGCTTCCTGTTTTCTTTGCTGAGCTCTTTAGCAGTGAAGCTCTAAACAGAAGTGTCCACCTTTGACGCTACAGGTACTCAGGTTTCCTGAGATGTAAACTGTGCTACAGATGATAGGCTTCTATTTATCTGCATTTAGATGTTGCCAGAAGTTCTAACCAGATGGATATTAAATGATTAACGATTTTCCTGTTTGCTTAATCTGTACTGGGGCAATAGGATAAGCCACTTGAAAAGAGCATTTAGACACAGAAGGAAGAAAACAGCAGTTGGTAGAAAGCAATACAAAGGAAAGAATTGGATTACATATGTTGGAAGAAGAAAAACAGTTTGGAGAAGCTGAACAAATACATTTGAAATGGAACAGGAGTTTGCCTAAGAACTGGTAAGAATTAAATGCCAGTATGTTGCTTAAAGAAATCAAATTTCCTTTGCATGCAATCAACAGGCCTTCTTTTCCAGCAACCCCTCCACCAGGTGCAGCCCTGAGCTGATCTGCTAGCTCACTGCCTCTGCAGGGAGACAAGCCGCCCTTCTTTCAGTCTGTTCCCAACCCTTGTGCTGACTCTGGAGTTCATCAAAACTATCCACAAGGTAATCCAAGCCCAGCAGAAATAGAAACCCTTCTTGCTGGATTAGCAAATTGGTTGAGCTCTAAAAGAACATCAAATTGGCATTAGGTAAGCAGCAGTAAACTGGGACAGCAGTGAGGTCAAGACCTCTAATTCACCAGAAGCAGGCTGTTTGCCCTACTTCCATCATCTCATATAACTTCACCTTCAGGATAGGTTATATGCAATATTGTAATGCTGGAAATCAAAGCAATATTGCAATGCTGTGTAACTTACTACACAGTTGCTTATAGTGCACATTTAGGCATGCATGGACGTCACATCTGCAACTTCTATGCTTTTATCTCCAGTATAAGCTGTTAAGTACTTCCTGTGGTCTAAGTTAAACCACTGAGTTTATGACTAACATCTTGGAGACTGTCGCCTTTCAAAGGAAATGGAACTCTGAGTTATGTGTATGAGTGGGCTGTAGAGAGATAAGGGTCAAGATGCAGAGAAAAGGGTCACCTGCCTGGGAAGTTGACGCTGAAACAGAACTGATTTGCCTCAAGGTGCAGTATTAAAACATTTTCCCAGTTACAACACTAGTTTAAGAAGTTCCTGTCCTCTCCTGCAGTTGTACCACTGTACCACTGCACTGTTTTGCTGGGCTCTAATATAAAGAAATTTCTGAAACAATCCAAGTTAAAATACGTAAAATATTTTCTCCATAAGTATTTTCAGATCTGTTTTAGGGCACACAAACAGTTGGGCTGACACAGTTGTGGTATGGGTGGGGATAGGCAGGAAATGCAAATGAACAGAGTGCGGGAGGGTAGTAACTTCCTAAACCAGCCCAGTGGGAGACAAGGTATCTTGAACTTTGGGCTCATTCACCAAGCAATGTTTCAAACAGGTAGGCTTGGCAGAGATGATAGTGAAATCAAATAGCCAGTCTTTCTGAATAGCTTCTGTAGCTCAGGAAACCTGTTTTTAATTAAGAACATAACTCCCCTATGGAATAAAGGCAATGTATACTTTCCAAGAGCCTGTAACAACTCACAAGCAGGACTCCTAACAGGTTACCTTTTTCCGCATGCTCTATTATCTGACGAATGGCTTTTTTCAAGCTGTTGGCTCTCAACATGAGCTGTTCTCGGGGACGAAATATCTGGGGCCGTGCAGTACATGACGAGCCCACTGACCGGTCGCTAGAAGAATCACAAGCACTGCCTGATCCATCACCGTCCTCAGTTTCCTCTGCAATGGTGGGAGGAGGGTTTGGCAGAGATGAAGATGCTTGAGATTCATCATTCAATGTCTTGAGCAATGAGTCCAGCTTCTCCTTCAAAACAGAGCACTACAAGGAGAACAACAACATTTGAGTATACTAACAGTAGACTGGGTAGCTCATTCTTTGAGTGCTGCTGAACTGCTGCTGTCCTGGTTCTCTGAAAACAGTAGTTTTCCAAGTTTACCTTCCTGGCCATGACCTCTGATTCCTCTGAGCTCTCTGTTGCCTTCTCATATGCTTTCCCTACTCGAGCCACAAAATCCTTCACTGTCTCACAAAGCACCCTAGGCAAAGAAAATAGTGACAAGCAAATCACACAAGGATTATCTGAGGATTTTCAGAGTGCAACTTTCACTTAGAGCACTTGTCCTCTAAGTACTCACTTGGCTGAGGAGATGACCACTGAGTGTTGGTCAGACGTCAAAATTTTGGACAAATGAGCAGCCACAGAATCTTCATAGAAGAGAATCTTCTGCACCTGGTGACAGGCAGAAAAAAGCCACCCAACATTACAACATACGCTGTGTAACCCTGGCTCCCCAGAGAGTACCCATCCTTCTACAAGTTCTTTTGCCCTAGAGAAGTTCTGTTGTTCACGTCTCAGACCTGAATCTAATGAAGAAATTAATTTTGAACCTAGAAATCATCAGCAGCACAGTTCTTAAAGTCTCTGATCAATTCTGGATCTAAAACTTTTTTATGACTGCTATGCAGCTTTCCACAATTTGAACAACTTCACGTCATGACAGCAAATAAAAGTCAATTGTTTCCTGTCCTCTTCCAAAGCATCTTCTTCTCATCCCTCATTATGGTTGTTGACTCTGGTGACCCAGACTCCATCCCTCTCCATAATATTTCATTAACTTAAAGCTCCCAGGTCTTTGTAGCTCCTGGTACACTCAAGTCATGGCTCAGCCATTTGAGCTCAACATTGCCTCCTATCTTGTCTGTTCTGAGGCTGTTGCTCAGAGTCCTCTGCCCTCTGCCTCTCGTGACATACCTCAGAATCCTCACTGAAATCTTCAGTGACTGTAGAAGTGGAGGCCTGGCGGGGGAGTTTGGTTTCATACACCATTATGCTCCACCTATTGAAAAGGAGGCATCATACTTGTCAGTACAAGGCAGATGATTTCCTCCTTTATCCAAAGGGCATAACAGGTTAGAATCACAAAGAACAAACTGCACTTTGGCTAGGGCATGATTGATGTAAGGAAGCCACAGAGGTGCAGTGGAACTGCAGAGAGGCTGAACCGGGGTAAGAGGGAAGGATAACACTGAACAAGTATCCTACGGCACAAGAAATTTTTCTATACTTCCTCCTTCTGTCACAAAAATTCTATGGGCATTACAGCATAATAGATGCCAAGATGCAACTCTAATGACAAGAAACATTTTTAAATGTAGAAACATACATAGGTGATATCAATACTAGGGGTAAATATGTCAATTACTGCATTCAGCTTTCATTTCTAGGCAAACTCAAGACAAATTGGTTCAAATTTATCACAAAAAAAAATAGCTTAAAGAAAATAAACCATGACTGTAAGGCTAACAGAATTAATTGATGAGAACTTTGAAACTTGAAAGAGGACACTGGACATCAGACAACTTTACTCATTACTATTCTGCAGCACTGACACAGAAAACCAGACTACCTCTTGTTGCTAGAGGGGGACAGAGAAGAAAAAATGTTAACTGGCATTAATAAGAAGTCCAGCAGGTGGGCAAAATCAAGAACTGCCCGATTATCCCGCAAGAGGATTTTCACACAACTCTTGAGGGCATTAGTGATGGTTACCCACCTGTCCAGCATTTTCGTACTGGCCCTCTCCAGCTTCTCCAGGATCTGTGGGAGCTGAGTATCATCATCACAGGCAGACCCCCAGCCTAACACACGAGCAAGGTCATTCCCTGTTCCCAAGGGCAGCACTCCCAGCTGGCACTGCATTAGAGAAAAGGAAAGAAAAACTGATATTCAGATGGGAACACACAAGCCACAAACAGCCACAAGTGACATGACTGATTCTTTACACAGACCAGTCATTGAGAAACAGCTAGTCCCAGGGTGAGGAGAAAGTAACTGGATGGGGAAAACAGCCAGAAGAGCAGGCAAGGAAAAAATTCCTCTACTTAAGTTGTTAGTCGAGAGAAAAGTGTATTACAGCGACCATCTCGAGGAGCACCTTGCTAGAAGTAACCCCTTCTACAGATGTACTTAGTTAACCATCAGGTGGTGCTATTGCTTCTTCTGTAAAATTAGCATAGCTATCTCCAAGACAAAATGGAAACTAACCAAACATTGTATGATACCTCTACTCCAATGAAGTTTCTGTCTATCCTAAAGCTCAGAAACTACACCAGACAATTAAAGGGAACAGATGAGGAGCATCTTGTGGAACTCTCAGTTTACAAACTGCAGCCCTCTCCAAGTGTAACTCTCGTCTGGCAATGGAGCAGGAGTAACTCAGAGCTACTCCAAAAGTTGGATCTTGTAAGAGGGAGTTGTGGAGAAGCACTGGAGATAGGAATAATGAATTAGTCCAGCACTACTTCTTGCAGGAAACTACTGCAAGAGCACTGTTGTGGTGAGCATTCAGCAGCTTCAGTCCTGGGGCAAACTATATTTGTACAATCAAAGGAAGTTCTCTTCAACCTATGCTTTTGTAATTACTTCAATCCTTCATCTAACCAAGCTCTTTGGGCAGGTACCTGCTTGTGAAGATTGAGGCTATCAATTTCGGAGAGAACCCAGCCAACACTTCCGTCCCCACCGCAAACTAGAATCCGGAAAGTGTCAAATTTCTGGAATAAGCGCAAACTACGGAGAAGGGAAAGAAAAAAGCAAGAGGGAAGAACAATCGCTGTTACAGAAAGAAATTATAAACAATTTCAATCTAGGTAATAAATACAGCAGATCTGCTTAAAGTAGGCTCTGATTTTGCAATGAATATGGGCCACTGTCAGATTACAGATTAGTTAAAATTATTATAAATAAGGAATTATAAATACAGTGAAGAATTTACAATGGCTATTCACTAAAGAAAGATGTCCCAGACACGCTCTTCTACTAAAGCAAGGCACTTTTGTCTGAACAGAAGAGGAAAGAAGCATGTGATAGCTGATTACCCACTGAATTAATTATTTTCTGCGGATTTGCTGTGTTTAGTCTAAAACTAGCTATTTGTCACTGTCTGGAGTGCTCTGATGTCACTGCCTTTGCACTTAAGGCCACAAAAGTTAAAGCGAAGTCTGAAAAGTGGGAAATTTATGCAGTCATTTAGTAAGCAAACAACTCTAAGAGGCTGTGAAGTATCACAAGCTTTAGTCCCTCTTCTGGGAAAGCAACAGAAGTCAATACTCTGGTGCCTTGCCTGTCCCACGGGCAGGCAAATAACTCACCAGCAAGACAAGTGTGAATTTCTCTATTCGCCCTTCCCAGAATATTAAAAACAACTTCTTCTTAAGCTGTTTGAAACTGTGCTTCTTACTGAATATGTTAATATGTTCCAGAACTACTGCCTGCTTTTATTTTGGTTTTGTAGATTTATTACCACTTAAACAAGATTTGCTATAGTGCATGGAAATCCTTAATTCTTCAGGCATTGCCGACACATAAAAAATGACTGTCAAAATGACTTCTTATGGTACAGTTTGACTGGCAACAGCTGAGATTATTTAAATCATCAAGCAGCAGCCTTCACCCTGTACCATCACTTCCTTTTTAAGAAAGCATCCAAGAGCAGCTACTTTAGAAGTGTGCACCACAGCTTGAGAAAATAACTGATTCCTTCTCTTGCCTTCTCTTCTGATTAAAACCAAAATTCCTCTCTACAGTCAGCCCAACTGGGGAGAAGAAAAAGAATATTTAAAAGGTTTCTGTGAATTATATATCAGCCAAACACAACCCCTGGACAGTATGTTGTGGTTTTAAAGGCCAGTGTTTTGCAATGGACTATGGTAAGAAGCCACAACAGTTCTGAGAAGAGCAGAACCTAATGGTCACTCATCCAGGGGTGGACATTCCTAGATTTAACATCCTGCATCTACAGGTCTCACCCATAGACTCTGAGCCACGTTTAGACAAATCTGAAGGAAATTCACCTTGTGTTGGCCCTTATTGTAAGAACCACCCGCTCAATGATAAAATTTACTCAAATATGAAGCAACAGAGAAATATTTAAAAGGGGGCAAACTACAGACCAAACTTTTTTGTCTTTTTTTAAACTGAGTTGTGGACATACCTTCAAGGAATTTGTTCCACAGTGCTCACTTTTTCTTAATCCATAGATCTAGTGTAAGCTGGCAAATAAGACTGAAATGTCATCTATATCCCAGGGCAGAACCAACTTTACCAAAAGCGCTCATAAGTGACGTTTCTCCAATATCATCACCACATACTTCCCAGGCTTCCCAGGTAAGTTATCTCCCGATAAATCTCATTTTGACCATATTAACTTGCTACCTATGACAACTGTTCACCCCATTTAAGTGAAGTTCTCTCTCATTAACAGTACATCAAGGATGCCTGTTACAAGTCTGCCTGTTGACAAGTTTTCTTCTGGATTCAAGCTTTCCATGCTTGGTCTTCTTCCAGGGGAGTGTTTCTGGAATTCCCCCAGACCTCCTCAAGCTGTCCTGCTGTTACTGATGGATGGAAATAATAACCTTTTTCAACAACATTTTTGGCTTTAGTTAATCAATAACACTAAACAGAGAGAGGGAAAAACCCCTCAAAACTTCATGCGTTCAGTCTGCTCTGAGAAACAGGTTCCTTGCTATCTCTGTGGATGAGTTTACAATCAAATAAATCACTTGTACTTTTCTGGTGTTTACAAGGAAAGGGTACTTCCATACAGTATCTGCTTACCCAAGGTGAGGTCCACCATTCATGAGGTCAAAGACTTGGGCTGGATTCAGTAGCTGTTTGAATCTTCGTAGAAATTTTACACCTTGGTTGTCTCCACTTTTTGAGTTGACAAATACTAACAAAGGGCTTGTGCAAGAAGGGGGACAAGTAGCTTTCCAGAAACCTGTTGGGGACGGGGGAAGGGAAGGGAGAGGGAGTTAAAAACAAGAGAGGTAAAGCTGCCCATGGAGGTGAAGAGAGAAAACAAGACCCCAAACCTCAGCACAGCTACAAAGGAGCTAATAATTTTCTTGTGCTTATGGCACTCCCTGTGTAAATGCCAAATGTGCAGAGCCCTGAATCCAGCATAAACCACAGCTCATGCTGCCAAATGTTATGCTTATCTCCTAGCAATATGCCAAAATTTTCAGCTTTCCCAACCTTCCCGAGCCACTTCTGCAATATAGCTGTTCTCAATAAATTTTAACAGCTGCATTTCAGCAAATACTGACGTTACAGGGTAATAAAGCAAATAAAACCAAAAGCAAACAGTTCACTGCCATACTTCAGCAATGTCTTCCAGTTCAGAATTTCAGCAACACCAAAACAGAATTTTCAGTTGAGAGAATCTGCTATTAATATTGTTAGCTGAAGGGACTGTTACTGAGAGGAAGAGAAAGGCACTACTTATTAACGCTACTTACCATCTGAATCAATGCTGTTAAGAGCAGTAGGAGGAATGACAGATACTTTGCACAGCCCAAGAGGGCACTTGTTTGGTAACAACTCTTTACATGCTGTGTGTACCTGAAAACAGCACAAAAAAAAAAAACTAAAAAACTAAAAGAAACCATCAGACCCTTTGGGGTGCTGTGGTATAACTCATAAAGCCACACAACAGGACGTTGTAAAGAAAGAGCAAAAAAGGAAGGAGTGAAGCCAAGGAAATGTCGATCACTGAAGTTACTTCAAGAATTATCTAATCAGTCTTCTACTAATTCTCCTCCTTCCATTAGTAAGTACTGTTCCTGCCATTTTAACTTATGAGACTAGCACTTTGAGAGCTGAGAGGACCAGGTAACAGATTCTGTGGTTTAAGAGCTTTCAGTCATTCTGCTTTCAAAATCCAAGCCTCACTTGAGAGGTGAGAAATAGCACAAAAGAAAAACCTAGGGATTCAAGCAAACCAGAATTCAAAAACAAAGCAGGAAGACATGAAGGATATAACAGAAGAAGAGATTAATCAAGCCACCAAATGAAAAAAGGGAATACAAAGCAGAGTAGGGCACTTCAACCATTTCTGGTACACAAAGACTGCAAAGTAGAGGGTTTGCATTATAAAAACGTATTTGTGATACTTCTCTTACTAGTATTATAGACAACTGGAAACATAGCAAGATCTGCATCACTGCAGTGATTAGGCAGAAGAAACCTATTGCAATGGGAAGGGAAACTGCTATTATTAAAATAGCTTAGTATTCTTTATTGCCCTGTTTTCTTCTACCTTTTCAACTTGTAGAAACGACAAATATTGGCTTCAACATCTCCCATGCCTGAGGCACTGATTCATAACTACTGTAATTAGATTCTCTATGAAAGCTCGCTATCAAAAGAAAATGAGGTTGCAGAGAAGCCAGATACTATGTATGCATCACAGTGATACTTTCCAGCACAAATTTAAATTTCTCTCTCTCTTGCAGGCTCTTTTATCATCCGAAGAAAGAACAGTAAAGTCCTTCATGGCAAATACTGATAGCACAGTTAGATATTCCTTTTTAAGTAACTGTCACTAAAAGAAACACACCACAGAGCTGATCAAAGACTATGCTTTTATTGAAATGATCATGTTTATTCAACTCACCATGGCTTTGCACCAAAGGCAGCGCCAGTCTTGCAATCGCAGGACGCTGCCACAAGTTTTATCACACACAGTGCATTTGGCACTCACAGGCAGGTTTCCTTCCAACCACTGATGTGGCATTGAGATCTGCAAATGGTACAGAGGGAGAGAAGTAATATGGACTTTTCAGAGTGCAACTCAAGGGCGCAGGATGCCATGGGGCCCTGAGACATACAGAGAGGCAAGTCTTTATATGCATTGTTTAAGGGCAGCAAAGACAATTCCTAGGAAACACCTGAGGTCCTCTTTTGCCATTTCACATCATGCACAAGCACAAAAAGATCAGGTGACTTGCCCCAGGGTACCCAGGAAACACTGACTGGCATCAGACATCCCATATGCTAAGGTACTGCTTCAATTGCTCATTTATCTTCCTTTTGCCAAAACTCTGATGAGGTTGCCCATACCTCCGATCACGTAACCTCAGCTCCCCCAGTCCATAGCAGGAGGCTCTTCCTATTAGTCCTTGCTACTCTGGTCAGACTTTTCACACAGAATCTCGTGCTCTGACAGTAAAGGCCTTTCCCACACTACAAACACACAGAGTCAGAATCTGCTGTCTGTACAGTGAAGAAAGCTGTAGACGCCATGCTTCCACATCAAGGTAAGGCTGAAAGAGTTAAGACTAACACCTACCCCATCTTCATCTTCAATGATATCCTTCCCAATAGAGGCCAGAGTTGTCCACTTGCAATTATTGGTTGCCCGCACAGCACACCGCTTGTGGGCTTTAAACTTGCACACTAGAGAGGAAAAAAACAATATATTAATCCTGTCTCAGAATGTATAATATGGCAGTCTGTGCAAAAGCTTTCCCGAGTGACTGTATCTGGTACCAGAAACAAGCATGGGCACACACTACCCCTGTTAGCACTGCCAAAACTATCTGCTCTAAGCATCCTGAGTAAGATGAGCTAGCTATTAATTCTTGCCTTGTCACTTTTGCCAGCTTGTACAAAGCTTAGTTATCACCCTGTTAAATTTTATGTGATTTGCATAGTCATACACCCCTGCACCCTTTTACACAGCGTGGGTGTAACCTTATTCATGCTAGAATTACGAGCTGTGCGCAGCCAGGCATGTCTGCTATGCCAGAGCTGGAAAAGAATAAACTCCTGCATTCAAACACATAACAAGGAGGTTCTTACAAATATGATTATTCTTATGAAATATTATTATGAATATTCTGATGCCTCAGAAGTACATCCCTGTTCACTTCAGAAGTATGATGTTAAATAAAGGATGGCAATATTTGGGTACGGGGGGGTTCAGCTATATTACTATCAGGTCCAACACTAAAACCAGCATGAAAACATCATCACATCTATTATCCTTTTACAAAATGCCAAGATCCTGATCTAGACTTCTGCGTGAAAATTCTCCGTGAAGCCAAAGGGATTCAACAGCAAAGGGATTCAGCATCAGGTCTAGAAAAGACCTCTACTCATACACTGCCTGGAGCTGTCTCAAGTTTATTATGTAGCATTCTTCTACATCTTTTTTGCAGCCTGCTAACAATATTCCTCTTAAATTATCTCTGGAACATGGCACTGAGCTATAAAGTTGGTGATCCCAAAACAGGAGACAAGACAGCATGCTTACCTTCACATGAGAGCCCATGTGATGTGACTCCAGACAATGCCTCCCGACACACATTGCAGTATGTTGGCCGAGCATGCGAGCAGGCGTACCAGTTATGCATCCCTGAGAAGTGGTCCATGCTGTACTGGGTAGACTAATAAAATAAATACATTATAGCAAAGCCAAAAGCAAAAACAACAAGACTTTTTTCCTTTGTAAAACAAAGACTTGCACATAAGAGTCAGAAACAGAACATTTTCACAGCGAAGAGTAGGCCATGCGCAGTTTATACACACTAGCTGACTCAAGAAGGTCTTTAAGTCAGAAGAGTCTACTTGAAGAAGATGACACACCTTCATTTCTGCTCCTGTCCTACCTCCCATCCTCGTCTCACTACAAGCGTGCTTAGGGAAATGAAGTGGAGAATTTATCTGCTGGAGAGTTGACCCTTCTCTTCCCCAGTTGTTTGCTGGAGTAAGTTTTCAGTAAGATCAGTTCCCCAACCTGGCCTACTACGCAGCAGAGGAATGCCTGTGCCAGCACAAGGGAGGAGACAAGCATCAGAGTGGGTAGAACACGAAAAAGCTTCTTTTGGTGACAGTGCTGGTCTCACTATAGCCCCAGAAAGCAAACAGATGTCCTGAAGTAGGCAGAATATCAGGCAGGCAAGACATGAATTAGGACAGGGAGGACAACTGAAGAGTGAACAGACAATGGGAGGAGAACTGTGTTTCATAACCTACCCATATTCTGAAAAGGGCTGTTGAAGTTACCAAGGGAGGGTATACAAAGCCACAGGCGTTCTTTGGAGAATCACTTCAGTACATTTGGGATAGCTTTTACAGAAGGCCTAACACTATACCCATTATAGCCAATAATATGACTTCTGTTAACTTCCGTGGAAGCTGACTCCAATCTCAAAACAAGCTGAATAACATTAAATAATGGTAGGAGATGAAGCACAGACTGCAAAGGAACACATTTTCTTATTACCTCAAAATGCTCACGGTTTTGTACAGTCTTCAGTGCTGCAATCCAATCTTCCATCTCTTTTCTGTTATCAGCACAAAGGATAAGCTTCCGACATGGAGTGATAATCTGAAGAGTGAGAAAAAATTAATAGTGTGCATTCTGGGCATGTCAGTGAGAGACAGCAAGGGAACATATTCTCTTTATAATCTATAATATCTATCTGTACTATATCTATCTATAACATACTAGTGTAGGCTATTGAAGCTGTTTTCAGAGGCAATGAGCTGCACAACAGAAAGTATCTGCACCTTTCAACCATGTTTCTTTTTCATTGTAACATACTTAATTCCTTCCTAAACGTATAGAACCAGAGACGTTTTAGCTGTCATTCCCAATACTGAACTGAAAGAAAGAAATCTCTTATAACCAGCTAACAGCACAACACAGATCAAGCACAGAGCAACAGGAGTAAGTATATTACATAGAATCATAGAATAGTTAGAGTTGGAAAGGACCTTATGATCATCTAGTTTAAGTACTTGATTATTTTTGAAATTGGCAACACATTAAAATCCTTTGTTAACAGTAAAATAAACCGGTTTCTAACAATTAATGAATTAGAGAACATGCTCTGTAACAACATACAAAAAATCCGTTCAGAGTTACGACCAGTGAGGAGGGAGGAAGGGAGAAACCAAACAAAATACACAACCTACAAGAGAGATCAAATTAGCAATTCAGAATAAATCACTGTATTTTGAAACCTCATGTTTCCTGAGGGCTTGTTCTACACGTACTACATGAAAGATATTCCAGCATTAGCAGCTTGAGGTTGCGGTGAGTTTTTCTTCCTCTAAAAATACTGCCCTCAGAGTGTTTCTACCTGGGCTAATTCCCACGCATTAGCTGCCCTGTGTTTAACAAGCAGTTCAGTGTTTTAACAAACCAGTAGAAGACAAGCAGCGGGGAGAGCCGAAGCTCCCCTCTGCCCCGAAAAGCAGAGAGGCCTCTGTGTTACCTATCATCAATGCTTTCTCCTTTTGTCAGATGGCGGCAGCAGAGAGAAATAGAAGCTCCCAGCTTTCCAGAAGACCAGGTCTGCTGTCCGCAGGCCAGCCCATCCAGCTGGGATCCAGACTTTACTATAAATCAACATTTATTCTTCCTAAGACAAGTCTTTCTTCCCCACACTGTAGTTACCTTATCTTACTAACATTGTCTCTTTCCATACACTTCAGTATCAATTTCCATCAAACTGATTTCTTAAAGCAGACCAATACTGAAGTGTTTG
Organism: Myiopsitta monachus; assembly: GCA_017639245.1. Taxonomy (NCBI): domain Eukaryota; kingdom Metazoa; phylum Chordata; class Aves; order Psittaciformes; family Psittacidae; genus Myiopsitta; species Myiopsitta monachus. The sequence continues at coordinate 15,518,105 of CM029923.1, read as the reverse complement.
CAAGACCTGGATTTAAAAAAAGCTGCATTAAGTTGAGCACCATTAACAAAACTCGAAAGACTCTCTTTTATGTCAACTCTAACACCTTTCAACAGCCCAGACTCTCCCACACACCTCTACCTGCTTTGTACATAAAAAGTCCATTTACATCATCTGTTTTTCAGCAAATTGTATGCTTACATCTGAAAGAACAGACTAAACCAAACTAAATTATGTCAGGCTTGGTAAAGCCCGTGTGACTCTTGCAAGCATGCAACCAGATTTTGCTAATGAACACGAAAAAACCACACACATCACCCCAACACATGACCCCTGTTAATTACCACTTCCCAACCTGTTTCGCACTTCTCTACCATTCATAAAACAGATTTAAAATAAATACTTTTGAAGCTGAGCATCAAACCTGAAGTTCAACATCAACCCATGCTGAAGTGCCTCAGGGCATCCACTAAAAAAATGTGTGATGTCAATAAAAAGGATACACCTGTGAAGTCTGCTTTATTTTAAGCTCTTCTATTTTCAGAATATACTTCTTTTCATATGATAGACTGCAGCATTCACCTACAGTAAACTAACTTTACCCTGAGGCATTACCAATGCCTAGAAAAGGGTGCCACAGATACATAACACAGGCAGTGAATGGAGCCAAATACCTTTTTAAGGCAAGGACTGTCCCTTCGTATTAGAAACAGGGGTTTGGCATGTAGCATTTTATCTTGGACAAAATGCCCTGATCTGTATCAACTGAAAGCAAGCACAAATAAATACTGACAATTTTCTAAAAGTAAAACTTTGAAGAACTTCCTTCTTCCCTGAATTTTCCTTTAAATATTTGCAGCTATGATAAAATTTATTCCCAAAGAAGATAATCACAGGAATCTTTCTTTTTCCTTGGGAAAGTGTTAAAGTGGGTGGTTAACTGCACTTCCATCAAAAACTGTGCTATGTAAGAATGGCTCCCCTAGAGAAACTTTATAAAACATGACACACTACTGCAAAAGTCAGTATGATGTTAGAGAAGAACAAGCAGCATCTCTGAGGTCCTGCTAACAGGAAGGAGCTTTTTCCCTGGAAGTAAAACCAAGTTCAAAATAATTTGTTCAGACAGCGCAGGGCAGTAAAGCCAAAAATATCTACAATTGCATATGTACAACAGTACCCTATGTAAAGTTCAAACATCCCAGGATGAAGCATCCAAGGACCTTTCATCACTTAAAAAACAGCCATCTTTTATAAGGAACCACCAGATCATTCAACAAGCCACTGGCATGCTCTTGGGCAATGGGGAAAAATAATGTAAAACAGTTGGTAAAATTGATTTATTGCCACTCCTATTCACTGATGTCCCTTTCCTAAATTTGTTTTTTGGGGGGAAACAAAAAGGAAAATGTGAAGTACGTAGTACCAATTTTAGATCACCTTGGAAGACACGAAATCTCAAATACTGGCATAAAACACAGAAATACAGACACTCCTTTGATAAGAAGTTACTGACTTCCTGGATCACTGGAGAGACTAACATAGAAAATCACTAATTCCTTCTTACATCACTCTATCATCTTAAAAATCTCTATATTCAGCGCTGGAAATCCTCTGCTCAAAGAATGAAGTTAAAGTTTATAAGACAAGAAGGGAAATAAAAAGATCAAGAAGATCTTCATACTTCAATTGTACAGACAAAGAGTCACAGCATTTAGAGTCTGCTGTGTAATTGAAACTGCAAATAAAACGTAACTTTGTGCAAGATAAATTTATGAAGAGCATTCCCCATTAGTCAATTCTAAAGCAACATTTACATTGGGATTTAGTGGTATCATCAGAGAGGGGAAATGAAAGAATACAATCTCAAACCTCACTCCTATTCTAAGGAGAACAAATTGGAACAATTCAGGCTTCACTGTGAAGAACAGATAAGATTTTAATGCAACTAGCGTAACAATTCTTTGTGGAAATTAAGCAACCATACAAACCTGTTCTTCTGATTACCATGCAGTGGTGTTACAATTAAACATTTTAATGAGGTTAACTAAGAATCCAGAAACACGTTAATAGGGACACTTCCTTTGCAGAGTGGCTCAGCAGTCCTCACCTTTCATACAGCTTCAGACATGCAACAGACAATGCCAGGTACCTTGTGAGCACAAGACACTCCTGCTCTCCCTGCACTGCAGGCAGCCACAGGTATCTTGCTGTGCAGGCTGATGTGCAACAGGCATGCTCCTACACTGCCCTTCAGTAAGGGCAGAAATGAGATTAACAGAAAAATGCTCTCACTCACAGGGAAAAAAACACTGATCCTACCACTGTAACTCCTTCTACTTGAGCCAGTAATGTCCAGAGACCCACCTGTTGAAGGATACTAACAGAGAAAGGCATTCACTGCACTGTCTAGATGAGACTGACAATCAAACATCTCACACCAAAAACAGACAAATAAAAGAAATCATTCTTGTCATCTCTAAAAGAAGCTACAGCAGTCTTCCCCTGAAAAGTCCTTTCCCAGTCAGGGAGCTGGGGGTGCTTGGTCTCAGATATACCCACAATGAACTGATGCTCTGGAACACAAGACTTGGTTATCCCTGTTGACAAACGTGGCTAGAAACAAGCATGGTCCAGCTATTTTTTCACGTTCCGGCTACAGCTTTTGACTAACATCCTGGAACAGTGTATTCCACAGGATGACGACGCACTAGGTGAAGTAGCATTTCCTTTTATTTGTTCTAAATTTACAAAGCAGTAATGTCATCCAGTGACCTCTTGTTCTCATATAAATTGAGAACACAAAAACAAGGATCTGATTGCTTTTGAGTTAGGATGGGGGCTGCCTTGCTAGGAGTTAAAAAGAAAACACAATAAAGATTTTAAGATTTATTTACAACCTCATCAATTTTTGGCCTGTTTGGGGATTGGCAGAACTCAAAGTGTTCCTGCCCTGAAACAGCTCAAAATTTTATCTAGATATGAGCAATTATGTAAATGAAGAGTGCTTGTTCTTCCTAAAAAGGTAATATTAAAAACTAACAATTTTCTGAGCCAAAATGCTATCGAACTTTTGGGTGTGGCTCTTTAGATTTCATTCTTCAGTAAGAACTGGATGCCCAGATACCTGTGCCCAGAGCTTATCACATGGTGACTTTATCAAGACCTAAACACTGACCAGGAAAAGAGCTAAACAATAGTCATGAGGGAAAAAAAAAATCTGCCAACCTCCCTAACCGATCCTGAAGAGCCATAAGGATGATGGGAATGGCAGGAAGGTTTAAAGACATTTCAAATCAGGACACAGTTTAGCTTACAAATTCCTCACTGCATATTTATCCCCAGAAATATCAGTTGTGGAAATTACAGTGACCACCAACTACCCACTGGGTCAATCCTCTGCAGGCAGTTATGTGCCCTCTATGCAGATGAGCCATCTTAGGTCTATTAGAGAAACTCTTGTTTTCAAGCCTGCTCACTCAAAATCAAAACAAACCTAAAGCCTGAAAAAAGCCATACCTTCACTGTCTGTCTTGCGCCAATATGCATGGCAGCATCACTTCTCCAGAATTTAGCTTCATCTGCTCTGTCTCTTCCTCACACAGCACATGCCCCCTTGCTAGCTGTTAACCTCCACCTGTTATGTGGACCCACACTCCCCCGTCCAAAACTAACACTAGTTTACTGTCATTTCAAATCTAGCCAGCTGGCAAACAACAGAGCCAACCAGAGAAAATTCCCCATTTCATGTTCTAAAAATGGACTGGATGTCCCTGGATGTCCTTCCCCAGTGAACAGCTGTGAATAACTGGATTAGAAAGGCGGTTCAAAAAAGATCCCTTATATTAGCCTAAATTTTAAATAGAAATCTGATATACTTCACCCTTTGGTGTTTTGCTGTATTGAGCAACCTTCCTCCACCCAACAGCCGCAGCATCAACTTCAATCTTCTGGCCTTGCTGCCATCAAAGACAACGTTATCATCTCTGCTCACTTCCTCTTTTCAGCATTTTCTGGCTGCCCAGAAACTTCTCAGCAAAAACAGTGACAGTCTGGCCAAGCATGCATTGGGACTGTTTGTTATCTGAGCAGATCTGGTGAGCTCAGTGACCACAAAAGATGGCAAAACAAGTTTAAGATCACACCGGCCCAATCACGGAGCTGGCTGAAGAAATGCTGCTGGGGGAAATGGGGCAGAGGGGACATAAAACTTTGCTAAATATAGTTTTTCTGAGGTGATACATTTCTCAGAGTGGCCAAAAGTGGGTGTATGAGAACACCTGCTCATTCTGACTGCTTCCTTTTACTCACATCCTGTTCAAATATAGTACTATGTTCAAAGGTGCTAGCCATAAATCCCCCAAAGAGATCCTGGATTATTTCAAACAGTTGATGACTTGGGTACAAGAACAACAGGAATTTCTGGAGCTCAAAAGACCTAGGAACTGAACTAGAAAAAAAAATAAAACAGATGCCAGAACTGTGCTGGTGCAGGCAAAAATGTCAGCTTGATCACAAATGGCAGCAAAAACATCCACTATCTGTAGCCAACTGCTGCATCTGCTTTTGTACAGTGGAATAAGCTCTTGGCATCCTATGAACACAAAATCTCAGGAAGGAAAACTGGGTGAGATTGTATAAGGGCCCAGCCACTTCAGCTGGCCCAGCCACTTTAAACACTTCAGCTCATGTTCCAGCAACAGCAGCAGTGAAATGAACACTGGTATACGTGAAAGCACCTTGCCTGTGCTATCAGCAAGATTCACAAAACAGCAAAGTCCTACACATTACAGATACGATTGTTGAACTCAGAGAGGAAAAAGTGGACTAAGTGTGGATTAAGCAAGCGCTACTCCCTCAGCAAGTACAGAAGGTTAAAAAGAAGACTGTGAAAAAGGGAGAAGAAATGCAAATGGAAGTACGAGTTTCAGACTGAAACTAGTACTTTACACTCAAAACCTTAAACACCTGCCTCATTGATATTAGCTTCTGAAACCATTTGGAATTGAGCATCAGGCCAGCAAAGCCTTAGACAGCAAGTGGCATTATTTTAGTAAGTCTTTATAGTTTGGAAGAGAGAAATACTACAAGTATCAAGGCTTAGACACATGGCAGACCGAGGCTTGCCCTCCTCCACAGACAACACCCCTCCTCCGATTTGCAATTCAGCTTTCACCTGCTTTGCTAACAAATTCACTCCTGTTAATTCACTGCAGAAGACAGTTACAGCTCTCTAGAACTGCATCAATTGTCCTCCCTCAAAACCTGGATACTACCCGGAAGAGGAAAGGAAAAAGAAGCTCTTCATATGACACTGAAGAAATGCACCAGTTTTATATTTATTTTTATAGGATCTTTAGTTCCTGCTTCAATGACCATCCTTCATCTACTGAAACTCTCACTTCACCAGATAAAACAAGTTGTTAATGTTCTTACAGTTGAGCCAAATTCTGCCCTTTTTTATAGCAATAACAAGATTTTCCTCAAAGCCCTACGTGCCTAAATCTCTGCTTATACTATACCAGGTATTTTATCCCCAGCTTCCACATGGCTGTTTTACCTTAATTTTCAATCTGTAAAATCCAGGACAGCTCATTTCTATAGAAAAATAAGTACAGCATATGGTGCGGTCTCTTTAGGACCATTTTTACATTATTAGGTTCATCCATATTGCAGTATGTCCCTCGTCTACCATGGGGCTGCACATAACAAGCCCATCTTCTCTGAGCACTGGCACTTACTGCCGCTTTGCTGTACCCACAGATCAAGTTCAACTCATGCTGACCCTCCATCTGTGCTTTCTCCCAGTCCCTATCTTCCCCAGGGCTGCAGCAGGAAAGCAGACCAGACAGAGCGTTCCCTGGGAAAATTATCATCTCTCATACCAGGGTCACATTCCTACATGCTTCTGGAAACTGCTCCTAAACAAGGCACATTCCCGTTCTTGGCAATTGGTAAGAGAAGCACAGAGAAGGAGAGGATTTGGGGATTTTATAACCACTAACAGAAGACAAAACCTAGAACATGCATGGTCTTTGCCACTGTTGGCAGATAATTCTGGCAATTCATGCATATTAATCACTAGAGATCTACATGGATGGAGCAGCACCAAATGGGCATTCCAAGTGCCAGAGTGTCTTATCACAGCTCCCCTATCCACCCACCCTCTACTTCATGCAGCAGATTCACACACTCACCCCTTCATCTGTTTTCTGAAGTTCCCAAACAGAACTACCCTGTTCAGAAAGAGCAGTACATTTGGGAAGGTAAAGGATATTTCTGAGAAACCTTCCTACTCACTCAAACAGAAGCAAAACCACGAAGAACAGAGGGGCAGGTCAGTGTTTCCCAGCGGCAGAGCTGTTGTCTCAGTAGGCTCATACACGTCAAGGCTAGCAGCTAATCAATCACAGGACTGAGCAATAAAAGACTTCGTCCATGGTAGGAAAGTGACCTATTACTGACAGCTTATTGTTAGTAATAGTTCCTCTCAGCCTCCTAACCTCAGTTGTGTTGAAAAGAGGCTGGTAGCTAGCATAAAAGGAAATTAACAGCTTTCAACAGGTTGATGAACCCACTGGCTTTCCACACTGGATCATCAGGCAAAGACAAGTCTTGCTCCAACACTGCAGCAGTGAAACCATCAGAGGCACCAGAAGTAGGGAGATGTGCATAAAAAGTCTTTTCCTTCTAGAGCAGCTCCCATGTAAAACCAAACCCATCATGTTCTCAAATGACCTCCTGTTTACCACAGGTTGTGCTGCCTTTGTGTCCTCACCTGGAAGGGGGAGAAGATGCCAAAATCCTCAGTCTTGCCCAGGAAGGTAGATAAAACACCAACACAGCAGTCAGATTACAGAGAGCAAAAAGATCATCAAACAAAGGCTGCTAGTGTTCAGGCACAAGGGCAGTAACAAACACTGATTTCAAAACAGTAAACTTTCTTCTATGGAAACAAAAGCTCTTCACAAACAGTCACCTTCACTTTCCAGCCCTCTATCTATCCTGTCTAACAGTAACACACACAAAGCTCAGTCTGATCTCTTTCTCTTACAGTAGCCTCATCTTTCTCAAAAACTCCCGGCATATTCTAGGGTCATTCTGTAATGTACAGTAGCAACTGCCAGATCGCTCCACCCACAGCAACTTCTTCCAGACTCTCTTCTTCCATGTTTACCCTCGCTTCCATGTTTTTTCTTCACATTTTTCCTTCTTTTGTGCAAGCAGCCTAATGACCAGCTCCTGCAGGAGGCTGGATTAAGAGTCCTAAAAATCCTTCATATGAAAGGATTCTAAATGACTATTTTCACTAACAGTGACTCAGAATGGTCTGTTTACCAAAGGGCCTTTTCTCAAGCAGAAAAGGCCGCACTGAGTCTGGATTTCAAACTACTAAAATAGCAAACTATTTTGAAACTGCAGTGGTTCTGACAGGAAATGGGGACCGAACTGCACTTAATGAAGGGAGGGAGGGAAAAACAGCAGAGTGCTTCTGGACATGGCAATTCATGGCTCTACTCGTATTTTCACTTGCTTATAAAGGAAATTCTGACAGCTGCCAATATAAACAGGGTAAGAGCACTAGCAGAGAGTGTACAATTCCTGAATGTGTACCCACATGGGTGTGGAAGAGACAACAACCCCCAGTAAAGCCTGACTTTTCCAATGCACACTCTAATTTTGTCCAATTTAGAGAAGAGAGTTTAAAAAGGAGGAAAGAACCACCCCTTTTACAAATCCCTCCTTTCCAATCTTTCCCTTCTCCAAACCTTAACAACGCAATCCATGACTGTGTGCAAAGGAGCAAGGTGAGGAACCAGGACACTTGATGACTCCCCTGTGTAACTATGTCCCCAGGCAGCAAGTCTTTTTGCCCACTTCTGAAAGCTGTCTTCCCTCTGGGTCCCTCTCCCCCATGCTGAGGAAGCAGGGGAGGAAGATACCCTCCCTGGCTGGGAAGCCCAGCGACTCCTTGCTGCACTCATTCAACCCCATCTTTTTTGTTCAAGCCCATCTTTTTTGAAGGGCTGAGGCCACACAGGGCAGTTTGGGGAATCTGTGCAAGTGTCAAACCATGCAGATTTCCCTGATCTCTATCAGCCCAAGCTCGAAGTCCAAGTCTGACTTTCTGCAAACAGCTTGTAACAGAAGTTCTTATATTCCTTCTCCTCATAAAACTAAGTCACATGCTCTTTCTTGAAGCTTCTATTTCAAACCAGCACAAACAACCTCTGATCTGGGTTCTTGTTTCAACAGTGCCTCACAGGCACACAGCTCCTGCACTACACACAAGCAGCAGACTTTCTGCCCAACATGTAGCTTCAGCAGTGATATTCACTCTCTCAAAACCATACTCTTCAGAGTATGCACTCTCAGTGCATTCTCCGCTAAAAAGCACCGATCTTCTCACTTAAAAACACTAATACAAATAATTCAACTTGACACAAAATCACAGAAAAGGCAAAGGAACTTTCACTCCATTGTGAAATGCATTTGCAGACATCAACAACATCCCCATCAGGAAGTGCCCTCAGCACTTTCATCTTCTGTTAAAGTTCAAGCTCTTTACCCTGTGTTTTTAGGAAAGGTTAATTACCCCAAAAGGAAGATTCATCCTATCTCTCCACAGCATCAACAAGCTCTAGGACAATACAGCAAAAATCTACAGTCTGAAGGAGATCAGACAGTCACCATAAAGCTTCACAAGACAGAAACTGTCATTTCCGCCACTGAATAAAGTCACTAAGTAACAACACTGTAATAACAAAAAATTGTAGCACACCTCAGGCTTGGATACAGCTGAAGAATGGCATCCATACTGCTTCTCAGAGATGACAGCACGCTCTGATTCAGGAGCACCAGAAAGTCCGTGTTCCTCAACCTACCACAACTAGTGTCGCCTCCAGAAACACAAGTGCTCTGGAAGAGATGTATTACTCTAATCTCAATACTTCCTCTCTCCCGTGCCACTGATGAGGATGAATCATCAGTTAATAAACAGTTTTTCTTAACTGATGGGTGCAGCATTTCCAACACCACTGCAGACACATTTCCCTCTACCCTTGTGCTGCAGAACTTATCTACATAAATCCACACAGGAGACAACACCTGAACACTAAGAGCTGATAGCAAACTTATTCCAAAGAACCCGAGCTCCTGATGATCTGGTATGCTGGCACAGGTGCCATGTTTCTCAATGTTCAGTCCAGAAAACTTGGGACTCCTGTTCTTACCTTTCATGTTCAATCTTCCTCTAATCTAGTGTCCAGAGCAGCCTACTCCCTCAGAAAAAAAAGAAACCTGAACAGATTGCTTGACATTCGATTAATAGGATTAGTCGCCTCTGTGGTTAGTCTTCCTGAGCTATGTTCCACTTGCCACAAGCTGATTAGCTGTCTGCTTAAGGAGGAGCTGGGATACGTTTCCTTCTGACGGCAGTGAAGTGGAGAGGCAGGCGCTGACTGTAATAATATGCTATTTCCTGTCTGCGGCTGAGCTGAGAGGTACTTCCCAACAAAAAAGGGTTTACAGGAGCTCAGGAGTTCAGGCTCCACCTCTTCCAGTGGAGAGCCTTTAACTAGGGAGGAGGGGTCAGCAGCACAGCTCTTGACTGGGCTTCACTTCCACTAAAGCATCAGAAAGATTAAACTACACATGTCCCTCCACAGAGAGGAGCTTCCTCCTACGGGATTTCAAAGCTCAAAATAAAATGGGATGGGAAGTGAATGTTGCAATTCATGTTATGTGAATTATGAGGGCAAAAGTCCACACCACCACCTCACCATTTGCTAGCAACAACTGGAACACACGAGAATCATACTGAAACTCAAAATATGTACCTGGAAAGATCTAACGTCCTTCCTTGGCCCTCTCCTCTTGATGACAGGTGTTTTTTAGTCAGGGTTTTGGAGATATTTTAGGGAGTTTTCCCCCCCTTGGCTTTATACAAATCCTGCACAAGGCAGGAAAGGGTCAATGAAGTGATCACTCCCTCAGCTGTGCCAATTGCACTGAAGGCAGCAGGCTTAATTCAGTTGGCACCTTCTAGACAAGGGCAGATCTTCAGGCAACACACCAACAACCTGAGGAGTAAGAATTTGCTCACCACACAAATATTTACAAAACCGGGACTAAGAAAATGACCCAAAGTCCTTTCACAGACTCCTGAGGGGATAGCTGTGATGGCAAAGTGTTGGCCTGAGCAACAATTAAAGCCACTGGTGCCCCCCAAACCTCACAGGCTTCACAGGGTAGAATGGGCATGCTGAGTAGTTCAGGTCCATAACACAGGTAAAGCAGTCATTTTTTGTCTCCAAAACCCAGGCTTCCTGGAATGATCTGGATCAAAAACTACTGTAGGTTCAAAGTATGGAACTCATCCTCATCATGTATCTTGTTTTAAAGCTCCTAAAGCAACTGCAGGCTAATGCATTACGTGAGCACATCCACAAATCAAGTTACTGCAAACTTGCACTGTCCAAGAAAAAACTGTGCATGAAAACAGCTGAAGTCTCTTTGGGAAGACCCAGCGTACCCAGTGTGATCCCAAAGCGTCTGCTTTTCAGAAATAACAGCATGTTTTGAGGGTGTGGCTGGGAAAGCTCTGCTCAGAAGTTAGGGTCAGGCTTTGACCTCACCCGGACAATGTTGCTAATCTCTCTTTCATAAGGAATACAAATGTAGGCACGCATCAGCGGCAAAAATCCAGGCTGAAAGCTGATCACTATCTTTGAAATAAATGGGTCTGAAGTACCAGGACAACATGGTTATCATTAATGCATATAATATCTCAAAGGCAGGTGCCAAGAGGATGGTGCCAGACTCTTCTCAGTGGTGCTCAGCAACAGGATGAGGAGCAATGGCCATAAACTAAACCACAAGGAGATCACCTCAAAATGAGGAAGAACTTTTTTATGTTGAGGGTGGCAGGGCACTGGACCAGGCTGTCCAGGGAATCATGGAGTCTCCCTGGGCTCTCCAGAGTGGAGTCATTCAAAACCCACCTGGGCACATTCCTATGTAGCGTGCTCAATGTGACTCTGCCTTGGCAGGGGGTTGGACTGGATGATATCCAGAGGTCCCTTCCAACACTTACAATTTTGTGATTCTGTGATGGTTGAGTTTGTACCCCAGCAAATCCTCTCTAAGGTGTTATGAAAGACAGCAGCCCTGGGAAAATCCACTGGTGAGACATCTGTGCACCAGGTACTAAGGGACCATACATGGAAAGAACCAGCTACTTACACCCCAGACATCCCAAATGAATTTACTTTCTAGATAGATGACTTAGATGACACCAGTGGCAGAGATGTGACAGAAGCAGCAAATACTACATCTATGTTCTCCTGAGAGAAGAGAGCCTGGCATGGGACTCATCTGATTTGTTCCCAGAGGCTTCCTGCTAAATAATTCTGCAGCTACTCTGCCAAACCTGAATTAAAGGAACAATTGCTAAACATAAAGTTTTTCCTTACACCTCTCAGGGGACAGAGCTGTACGACATCTTAAGCTCAAAGATGTCCCTAGTCGCATACTCCCAGCCCATTCTATAGTCACATATCCATTAACTCCTGAGAACTAGCTACTAGAAAAGTAGCAGTCCTGAAAACAGTCCCCAAATAGGATACACTTACTGAAGAAATCTATGCAAGATCAACTAAGTTAACAACAGTGGAACCTGTATGACACACTCTTCTTTTTAGAGAAGGAGGTCTGTGTTGTAATACTCGCTCTTCTTCCTCTCCTGTCTGCTAACAGCAAACAAATCAGCTGTCAGACTTACCTCCTATGTAAAAGGCTTACTGACAGCTGTACTTTTAACCTTTATTCCTCTATTTATGTGATACAACCTTTGTTGGCTCCGTGCTCTGGTTTTCTTCTCTCATGGCGCTGCCTCTCCATGTACTGTTCGTTTTATCAGTTTCTCCTCTGACTGGTCACCCTTATTATCTCTTTGTGTTGGATCCACGCTGCTCCTCTCAGAGTGGCTTATCTAGTGTTTGCTTCCCACCTCTTCTGTTAGTACTTCAGAAGTGTCATTAACCTGACATTCAGAATCTATACATTAAGCAGTACTGATGCCTGGACAGAGGATGAGTTTCCTCAGAAAGCAACCACTCTTTCATAAATCCAAACCCACCAGTCTCCATTAAAGAAAACACAGAAACAAAACGAAAACCAGAACACCTACAACTCCGGAATAACTCTCTCTGCTATACAACACTGATGTTGGATGGTTTTGGTTTAGGATAAAAATTCAGTAAGTCCCACTGATTCGAAACAGATAAAAAGCATTAAAAACATCAGAGAACACTGAATTTTAGAAAATAACCAAGCGGGGGGGATACAGGGAAAAACAGAGTGCTCTCGAAGAAAACTAAGAGGAAATTGCAAGACTGCAAGGAATCCAAAGCACTGATGGCAGTGATGTGGCAGACCAAACAGCAGCAAGATAAGGCAACCTTCTGATTTTCTAAGTAATTTTATAGTTTATGGTAAACCACAGTCAAACCCCTCTGCAAACCATGATAGAAAAAGTCGATAGAAATTAAGAGGAGAGATGTTTTAATTAAGTTTACCGGAGCCCCATGATATAGTGATCAGCTGGAGACAGTGCAAACACTATCTGCTACTTAAGCATCAAAGTAATCCTATACTTTTTAAACCCCAGGGAAGGCAGAGCCTGATACCATAATCATGGAAATAACTCTTCATTGTTGGACTCAGATGGGGCAATCAGAGAGCCAACACACCATTTCCTCCTGCCTCTACACAGTATGCTTGACAGAGATTAGATCTCTCCCAACTATAATAATAAGCAAAAAAGTAACCTGAAAATTCAGTCTTTGTTTGCATATGGGAAAACTGAAGCAAGACTCAAGAAAAAAAAAGCTTTATTTCCAGGTAAATAACTTCAAATTCTTGAAAATGTATCCCCTATGGAAACCACTGCAGAATCCTTCTCTCTGTGCACACACACTAACACCTTATTACATTCACCATGAGACCCAAATGTGTCTCCTACTTGTTCAATTATGGACGCAGAAAGTGTTTTCAAACTTTGAGTAAGTGCTGGGATTTCGTTTGGACACAGGGTGGGCACCATAGCTGCTTTGCACAGGTACTGCAAAGCAAAAAGCCATAGCTACGTAACAGAAACATCCTTTGCCAGATGTTTAAAGCAGTAACTCAAGGCACACTGCTCAGCCTTGGTCACCACCTGCCGGTCACCATCCTACAGTATCAGCCTCCTCCCTCCACCTGGACTGCTCCCCCCTTCACTTTGCTGCTTCCTTTCTCCACATGCTCCTCTTTGCTCCTTTCTAAGCTCTTCAAAGGCTGTATGGAGGTTATTGCCATCAGCCAACTCTGAAGCTCACGCTGCTGCTTGACACTCGCCCTGCATGGCTGTTAAAAGGTTCTTTCTGCACACCAGGCATTTCCCCCAAAATGGAGCTTGTGGAACACCTGCACCTCAGCAATACATTTTTTCTCCCAGTTACTAAGCCTGGAGAAAATTAAGCAGTGACACCACGACATTTCCAAACATATTTCACGCCTAACAAGTAATCTAAACCACTTCCAGTTATTTCTCTATGACTTGTTTCTCCTTTTGCTTTGCCACTATATATAGTGTGCATATATAAACACACGTACCGCCACACACAAATAAAGTCAGAGAAAGAAGTTTACATATTTTAAGGCCTGAAGGGAAAACTAAATTCCTTTAGCAAGATCTCCAGCATGAACATCAATATCACCCCCAATTCCCTCAGCAGAACAAATTTTTCTGTCCCACTGCATAAATGGATTGTACCAAATCCTCCTATCTTATAGTTAAGAAAACACCCGAATGCAAAGTTTTAGCATTATATGTAGTAACCCATGGTATTTCCCACATACATGGAGATGAATTACGATGTTATGAGGAAAAACAAGTAGCTTTTTTTAGTGAAAGACACTACAAAGATTGTTCAGATGTTTTTAAGCTCTGCAGAAGAGAAGAGATGTGGGGGAAAGATGCAAGAATGGAAAATAATGCAAAAAATCCTACCGTGAAGCTGTTGTTGACATTCTTAGTGCTGGATTCTGCCACACTGGCATCTGTCAGATCCACCTCATCAAAAATAATGGACTGGAAAGAAAAAATTCAAAACCCCAATGAATTATTGAATCCTATGTAGAAGCAGCACACTTAAAGGGACATGCCCACACGTCTGCCCAGCAGACTCCATCACAACCTTATGTGACCTGAAGGAAAAACCCAGCACCAACAATCTGAAGGACTTGGATATCTAGTTCCATACACTGAGGCTCGCACTTGCCTGTCTTCAGTCAGTGAACCTGACAACTTTATTTTTATTAAAGAATTTTTTTAAAAATTAGGCTTTGTTCTTGTGAAAAGAGAAATATTTATATCAAGAACTCTTTTCATTCACATTTCCTCCCTTCTTTGTCAGCTTCTATTGATTCAGATCCCATTCGCTACTAAAATGCACCAAGGTGTGGGGGGGGAAAGATCAGTGCCACAGGTCCACATGATGCCTTACTTAAAACCCACAGATTTCTAAGAACGAGGCAAGACACAGGGATCTAGCTACAAAACTTGAAGACAGGTAATTGAAGAGCAGTGCTCTTTCATCTATTGAGGGCTGCCTTCTCACAGACACCCATCTGCCTCCAAAGCTCCCACAACTAACTTTCTTCCCTTGGATTCCTGTATTGTCAAGACCTTACCTTAGCAGTTTTTGCATAGTAGAGCGTTCGTCCTCGCAGCTTAAAATATCGTCTCTTCCAGCGCTGGAAGGAGCTGGTCTGTTTCATCAGCATCCCCTCTTTTATGATAGTCTACAAAACAAGGACAGGAGAGGAGTGAAGCACATATTTTACTGACAGGCATCTTTGATGCTCTCCCACTACATACCAGTTCCAAAGTGACTGGAGTGTGAGATCAATAATATTAGTGCCCTCTGGTGGAAGTGCTTAACAAATTAACTAACAAAAGTGAGCAAATTTAAGATTAAACCATATAGTGCACAACCCCCACTGGGTGCAGTTTCACCTTCATCTCCAGTGTGAACACCCAAAAAGGATATAGAACTCATGACTGAATGATCATTTCAAAGTCTAACAAGAACTCTGGGAGTGCAACAGTTAAACTTGCTGTGGTCAGATTTCAGTTGTGGGTAATTGTGCCTTTCATTTAATAGGCATCTGATTACATACACATACACACCACAGTATATCTGTCCCTATCTCCAGTTCTGCCTTGCAAAATTATCAGCATCTACCTGGCACAGAGCTGGCAAGCTGCAGGCCTACAGGATAGAGTGAAACTAGTGTGAAGAAGGAGCTATATCCAACTTCAGCATTTGGTATTCTTCAGATAGTCTTGGCCCTGCCTCAGCACTCGCTGGCTGGCTGCCATTTCCCAGGGCTGCAGTGCCAAAACTGTCTACGCACACTGCCTCTTTTTTTTTCCCCTTTAACTGCTTTATAACTAGATTGACATACCAGCATACACAGTCCCATATGCTTGCTCACATACTACGCATACCTAGGGGTATGTATCTCATCCACATGCACTTCATCCTACTTCGTCAAATGGATTTGATTCCTTCGCTGGAATAGCTACATGAAAATAATCTCAAGAACTGCAGCTTAGAAAGACGAAAGTCAGAGCTGAGGGTTCACCTCCAAATTACTAACTGAGGGTATTGCCTAGGAACTGCAAAGGGTGTTAAGTCATGCCTCAGAACCACAAGAAACCTACTTTTCTACCAAAGAAACAGCTCCCAGGAACCCACTTCTTGCTGAGAGAGCCCAATGCGATAAACACACAGTTAAAACACAATAAACAAATGGTCCAACAATCTCGTAAGACAGGTTATTCTGTATCTTGATGCCAGGAAAATTACACAGCTTTAACATACCAGAGGTCTCAATGGAGCTCAGGTTTGTAACAGAGTCAGGTCACTGATGAATATCAATTCACAAACACAGTGCTAAATGCACAGTGCCAGGCTACTACAGAGCACAAAATACTCTTATTGATCCACAGGGTTTAGTTCATTTTAGAAATCCTTTCCAGGGCACTAAGCTTGCTTTAAAAATGCTATATATATTTCTAATGTGGGTCTTTCCTTTTTGAAACAGCTGCAGATTTTAATACTTTCCACACACACACTGGCCCTTGCCAAGCTCAAAGTTTCCTCAAAAAGCACTTGGAAAAAAATGCTGACTCCAAGAAGAAACATCCATCTGACAATACATGCTTCTCTCTTGCTACACTGAGTTGTCCTCAAACTGGTCTGAGAGATCACAGGGCCTGGACCACCATGGTGATGCCCTTTCTCACAAATCAGCTGGGAAAGAGCGGGCTCCTGCATACCTCTGCATCTGAAACAGAGCTGCCAGCCATAGAAGCCACTATTTACCTTCCTCCACTGTGCTGAGAAAGAGACAAGGGTGACAGATCCCCTATCTTCTCCAAAAGAAACTTCATCTACCTTGGGAGCCTGGGACCTGGCCAGCTCCGGGGCTAGCGAGCCCCAAATCTCATCATTTCCCAGTGTTCTGCTTCACAAAACCACCTGCACACTGGCAGGAATACCCGTCAGTGCTCAGGCAAACACCAGCTCAGTGTGCATGGTTCAACCAGGAACCACCAAACTCCACAGTATTTCCAGCAAACTGAAAAGAGATAATGAAAATGCATGATCAAAGACTAAGCTCATATCAAACAATGGCTCTCTCTCGCATTGGCTCCCCAGAATTCTGAAAGACATCGTGGCACACATCTTCCACAAGTCACATCAGGGACAGAGCAGTAGGAATACACTCTTAAGATGCCATAAGGCATCTGGGAGAAGCTCTTGGGTCCAGAAGTCGAACAGACTATATAGCAATACCCAGAAAGATGTTAAACTTAGAGCCGGTGCCACACAAAGAATAGGAAAATCAGCCATGATCTTAATCTGAAGCTTTAGTGTAAAAGAAAATTGAGTTCAGAGACTGACCCAACAGCATCCCTTGTGGAAATGACTCCGAAGGCGAGGCCTGAGCTGAAGGCAATCATCTGGAACCAGAAACCATCTGCATTCAGGTTCCTCCTCTGCCTTAGACTTTTTGCAAGACCCCAATAAAGCTATTTTCACTCTGTGGGTACCCATCTCCCATCTGCCAAGTAGAACAAACAGCACTACCAACTCTGTGGAGCCCTGCTAGAATATGCATGTGTATATATATATATATATGTGTATGTCTCTCTGATGAGTTACTTTATCCTCCAGCACCTGAGTATCAAAGCAAAATGCGAAGCAACAGCATCTAAATTACTATGCTAAAGAAATCACACATTTCTGCAGTTCTTTCTGAAGGGAAGAAAATGGGACAGTGGCAAGAGATTTTCCAGATTAAGACAGAACATTCTTGAACAAAAGCACATAACATTTAGAAACGAGACAGGGAAAAGTAGCCACTGAACTCTGCAAAGCCCTGACCCGAAGTCCGAGAGGAATTAAAAGTCCTGGGGAAGACTCCCAGGATGCAAAGCCCAAAGATACCAAGTCAGCCAGGAGTCTGATCAAAAAATAACAACTTGCAGGAGGTTTCAGAGCTCTGCCTATTCACATAGGCTTAAACTGGGGTCAGCCAGAGCTTCGCATTCCCCAGGCTCAGTCAGGAAGCACTCTGGCCGCTCAATCTCCTACCCAGCCCACCAGAACAGTAACTCACAGCAGAACGATACCTCTGCTTTCCTCAGCTCCCACCTGCCCTGCTCAGCTCCCTGCATCTCGGCAGGGCTCACTCACCTCTGCACAAGACGTGCATTCCTCCATTCCTCTTTTAAAACAGAATCCTCTTTCTTTTTAAATAACCAAAAGGCAACGATACCAGAGGTCACCCTGCCCCTCCCTAAGCAGCAGTTTATGTCATTTACCGGCCTCTATCTATAGAAAACCTCACAGCTACATAACTCAGACATGAAAGACCAGTGAGAAGCAAGCTCTCGCATGCACGCGTTGCTCAGAGAAAACAAGTCTCTGGTTCAGAGCTGCCCATCTCTACACGAGAGTGGCTGTTCTATTTATAGGCACTCAGCTCAGTAAAGAGGTTTGGTGGGTTTGGGCGGAAAGAGCTGGAGATAAGATCAAGATGACTTTATAAAATGATTCAGACACTGCTGTTTTTCTCCTCCTCTATTTTAATTTTACAGCCAAAGGACTTGCTACTTGCAGAGGAATGCGGCTGAACAGAATTAACTTGGGTATGGACCTGACAGTAGTGACAGCTAATGAAAGAAAAGGGGGGAGCTGAACAGTTATTTCTGCTCGCCAGCCTCTCTGTAGCCTTTTTAATTTAAGATCTCTCTGATCTGAAGTAAGCATGTAACTCATCAAGCCAAAAGTGAAATTTCTTCTCCCATAACACAAACAAAGAGAGTTAAATCTATTTTTAGTGGCACATACTGAATCCTACAGGAAAAGCTGCTGCCCTGAAACATCATGAGGTTTCATTATGTGCATCCTATCACGGGTAAATACAAAAATTGTTTGCGAAGGAACTATCCAGACTGCCTTCTATCCAGCTACATTTATCTCCAGCATGGTGTATCCTGTGGCACAGCACTCCTTGGGCAGACAACTTGAATCAAGCCTAAAATGATGTGCTACTAGTTTCAATAGTGACCGCCTTTTATCACGTTAAAAATCAGTATAAAAAAGGTTACTGAACAAACTGACAATTTAAAGGAACACTGCACATAGCAGAGAGTCTTAAGCGTCTCTGCAAAGAATATGACTAGACAGCCGAAAGGCAGGGCTTAGGAAATTTCTAGCATTTCACTATTTATCTTTGGCCTTGAAGAAAAGCAACTTCCTGCAGAAAAAAATTCAGTTCAGGGTGAGCCACACACAACCCTCCCCCAATTCATCCCCTTTTAAGACTTGATATTTAGGAAGAGAAAACATACGCTCTCAGATTTCTCCTGTCAAAATGGGTACAGGGCTTAGGCCTAATCCTGACATGACGAAAGAAAAGTTTTGCCACTGACCTCAATGGGTATGGTTTCAAACAACTCAGAGGATTTAAATTAAGGACTTAATACAGGGAGAGTCTTGTGCTTAACTGCTTCCCTTTCACACAGTCCCACCTCGTAAGAAGCCAAATGATTAACAGTAGTCACTCACAAAACCAGGAAGATAGAGTCATATTTTTTTCAGCATTACTTGTCAGAGGAGTCTCTGCACCCAGTAACCCACATCAGGAGATCAGCCCACGAACCTACATAGATTAAATGCTTTCTATACTGATAAACTGAATGATTCTAGTAGACAGCTAAGAACAATCACATCAGATTTCAGCTACTTTCAGACCGCATCCCTTGTTCTCCTGCGTGTAGTACTACTCACTATGTGCAACACAGGAGTAGCTCATCCTTTCCTGAAGCTTAAGTCTCTTGCCTCCATTTGGAAGTACAGCTCTTGATATAACTTATTTCCTAATCTGGTAAACAAGACCCCATTAGCCAGAGCAAAGACAACTCTCAACCATACCCAAGCTGGCAAGAGGCCTTTGGCACAGGGAGGCTCTAAACTGTATTTGATATAGACAGAGGAAGAACAATGCAACCTATTTTACAGCTGAGATCATGACATATTCTTAGGGGCAGTTACTCAGTGCAGCATATCTGAAACACAAGTTTTGATCCACTAGTACTTCTTTCCAATGCAGAAAAAGAAAAGGAGTTCCTTGTGTACAAGGAAAATCATTCAAATCTATCTAAACAGCCGTTAAAGAATCCAAATACCAAAATCCTCAGCATCTGGATTTCTGTTTTCCATGTGTCTTCAGAATGTAAAATCTTCAGGGCACAGCCTATTTTTATTTATACGTACTATAAAACTTTGGGCAGGGTGCTGACGCCAAACAACAAATAACTGACTAAAGAAAGCACCAAATGCACACAGAAGGAGAAAAACTGAAAAGGCATATGCAGAACTGACTATCTTTATACATGTTTACTACGGAATTCTACAGGCAGCTGATCCCCAGACACCCAGGAACCTCATCCAGTCAATGACTTCAGGTAAGCCTGACAAAAAAGATGGAAGTAGATCTGCAGTCACTTAAACATGGCAACATGGCATCCTGCCATGCTGGAGCAGGTACAAATTAGGAGTGCTCTACCTTGTTGTGGGTAAAACAAATTTTAGTAGCTGGTTCAATAAAAGCTCTTTGTGGTCATAAACACAGAACTAATAATGATTTAAAAATCAAATGAAACACAGTACATTCAACACAGAAACTACAGGAATAAATCTAAACAACCCCACGGAGTAAGACATGAAAGGTCAAAAGGCTAGGGGTTAACAAGCTAATCGGAGAGCAACATCCTTCCACCAGACAGTGGTCACACCCTGGAAATTAACTCCAGGAAACTTGGAGGGGGGAAATCTGGATCAGCAAAGCAATTCTAAGTATGGGACCCACAGACTATAGACTATACAGATCTATAGGGGCGCACAAGGAATTACAAGGAAATACACAGGTTGTGTAGTCCTGTTTGGGAATTCTACATTGAATGCACTTGCACTTTGCAAAAGTGAAAATTGCATAAAGGTTTCTTCCACTAGTATGAAAAGGACAAGCCACTATGTGCATTCGCGGTAACAAAAGGACTCCAGAAGAGGGGAAAAAGTAAACAAAATCAGAGATAAGCCACTGGAATCAATGTCAAAGTAGAAGCTAGGGCTGTCAGTCAATGAACAGGAGCTGAGCTCCCCACTGATGAAGAGGGCACTGTCTAGCCTTTTAGCACACGTTGTTTGAGATCATTTTGGTTTAATAACCTATGTTTTGTAAACTGGGAAGCACCCATGTCAGGTCACAGCACATGGGAAAGCCTGCAAAACCTCTCCCAACAACCCTCCTTCCAATCCACCCTCTCTCCTAACTTCCAGCTTTGCTGATATAGCTGGACTCTGCATATCCAGTCACAGACCAGCAGCAGCCTTGCCTGACTGCTCTCAGTACAGCCTCTCTGCAACTACTAAGACAAGCAGAATTCAGAACTGAGCGCAGCAAGCTGTTGATAGCATATCTGAGATGTCACTGAAACAGGAAATGCAAGCTTATTCCCCAGATCAGCAGTGAAAAACAGGAGTCTGTATCTAAGAAAATACTGAAACAGCTTGAGCTAGAATCTACCTTGGCAGAGAGAAACAAATACTCATACACTTTATTCTTTACTAGTTAATGCTGCAGCCAGTAACAAAAGAATAGGTCTCTGAAGCAGCTTCTTTTCAATATCCTGTTCAGCTCCTACTATTGCGAATGATTCTCTTCTGAAAGGAACAAGCACTCACAGACTTAAAGTGAACAAATTAACAAAGAAAAACGAATTTGAAAGCACACAGAAAGGTTGCACATATATGGGAAAGGAAATACAACATACCAGCATATCATCACGCAGTTCCCTGGTAAAATAAGCTCAGCTAGAGAGATAAAAATGAAGTACTTAAAATAGATGAATACTCTGGTCAGCTACTTAGAAGAGAGAATGAAAACCACACCAGTACACTGATTCAGGATGAGTCAGTAGCTGGACAACTCCTGGCACACTAACGGCTTAAGCCCTCAAGAGTATGCTTTCCATAGGCTCTAGGCATACTTCCCAAGCACATTTATCACAAGAGGGGAACTGAGCACAAAGCCCAAGTCGTCCCAGCAGACTACAGGAAAGCTGGATGATAAGGGCTCAAATACATCCAAAGAGATAACCAAAGCAAAAAAAGCAACAGTTTAAAAGCTACTTGTAAACTTTGAACAGAGTAAAATTTTAAAGGTTACGAATTAAATATGAGCTTTATACCTTTAAGGATAAACATGAAAATATGCTGTTATTTTTTATACCATCTTAAATTACACATGCACAACTACATCCCTTCCTTAGGGCATTTTCCCCATACACAAAAAAATGTCAAGACATGTTACCTGCTGTGAAACCTTCATCTCCAAGCCATTTCTGGCACATAGCTATGCACCAGCACCACAGAATCCCCTATACTAACTCAGAAGTACAGGGCTTTGCTGCTGAAACGCAGCAACATAATCTCGTATCAAATCACAGCACTGTACACAGAACCCTCTAATGCTGCAGCCTGTACCACCAGAGATAAGTAACACTCTTATGCATTCAGGGAGAGACAATATCAAAAAATGCCACTGCCCACCTAAGCCCACCCATCCACTTCATAGGCAGGTAGAATGAGGCAGACACTTACCATAGCGGCATGTCAGGGCCATTTGATATGAATGTATCGGGCTGGGAAGGCGAGATCAGAACTATTCAAAGAATAGCGAACATAAGGGAAAGCACATCCAGAATACAGCTGCGGATCTCATCCTTGCAATCATAACCACCTCATCCTTCCCATTCTGCTAAATGTCATGGAGATCTTGGCCAAGTAGGAAGGAAAAGCCAGCAGAAAGTACTGGTACGAGGACTTCAGGACACGGGAAAGTAAAAGTTATACCTTGAGGAAGAAAACTGAATCCTTTGCCCTTGTGTCAAGAAGGCTGGGAGAAAGCTTCCTCCCACTGTGTCTGGATTCCCATCAACTCTACGGAATTCTGCAAGAAGCCTTATTTGGTAGTGGCTGGTAGATGTAGGGCCAAATCCTGATCCTTTTACACTAACTGGTATTCCAATGGGATTACACTATTGAAAGCAGAAAGCAACTTTTGGCCTTTGGCCATTTAATTAATACTTAAGGTATCTTAGAATTTATTTTTATCTCATCTGTAACAATTGGCATTATCAGATTTTCCATATTTATGTATTAAACAACCTATGCTTTTAAGTTTTTTTTCCTCATCCATTTAACATAGTTTTTAAAGGATACTCCAAAGTTTTTAATTTGTTTTTCCATTTTCCCTGTTTTAATGTCCTGCAAATACCTTTGACCATGCCAAGACATCTTGATCAGCACCAGCAACAACAAGGAAGATCAGCACAACCCTGGGAACACCGTTTTGTTAACTTTCAGCTAAACAGAACACAAGGGTCCAGTGTGAGTTCGTAGAATACCGATTTCTAATAAGATCTCGGTGATAGATCTACACATTCTGAAAGACAGCTCTGACCTGCCCTGGCAGAGAGTAGACTGAAAAACAAATAATAGCGGCTCATGCTTTAGCCCAAGTAGAAACTGGAAACTCTTCACTTAAAAAGAGATATAATTGTTGCAAAGGAGAAGAAATACACTATTTTATCAGCCACACTCCTGTCTTTCAAGACCCAGCAAAGGCAGTTGTCCCAGAGGTCAAGACATTACCCCAAAGCTTGTGACACCTGCCCAGTGCCCAGCTTGCCTGCGGATGTCCTATGTGATTTTGTGCACATGATACAAGCAGCATATATCTCAATTCTCTGTATGGGAAACTGAGATGGTATCACCTCTCCTTGCTAGAATATTACATAGCTAAATGGATTAAAACTTGCAAGACTGAAAAACAATACGCTTGATGCAAAGATTATGTAAGCAAGACAGTGTTAACTTCTTCAAAAAAGCAAACCATAACATTAGAATAGGGATCAGATGTTAACACTTTCTAACATTGCAATGACACTGTGAGGAAAGATTTTCCCCAAAGCCAGACTGAATAATCACCTACTAATCAACTACCAAACTTAACAGTCGTAATGTTTTAACCAGACAAGCCACCTTTTTTCCGCTCCGGATAAAAGGGGTGCAGCAGGCTTTGCATGTCTTCCTCTGTATAACTGCTTCCATTTCCATGTGTAGCCCAGACAGTAAGCACTGTACCCCACAGAAGCACTGGCCTGCTTCTGCAGGGGTGCAGCACTACTGAACCAGGCATGCACAATAAGCTCCCTGCTTTCGGGAGTGCTTTCTATAAAGCGTGCTATATGGAACCACAAAAGATGGCAGCAGAGGTGGATCACTACTGCTGCCTCAGCTATTTGTCTGCCTGAAGGTGAACTGTCCCATGGGGCTGCAAAACCAAACAGAAATATCTTTCTTTAAGAGACACATAAATTCTTAGTGAAACAAGCAGCAATAACCACTTAGTAAGGAAAAAGCAGGGAACAAATGGTTTAAGTGATGAGTTAATAAAAATTCCTTTGAATAATCGTTTGTACAGGTGAAACCTTTAAAAAACATATTCCAAGAGGAAGGTGCTTTTCAGTTGGGCCATCATTTTGCCCTGAAATTTCCAATGATGCTGTGACACTATCTATTCTAAACCTTAAGCTTTCAAGGAAATGGGGAATATAAAAACCTGTCTTTATTTCTGTTCTCATAAGTATGCAGGTACATCTGTTACTTTTAGAAAGAATCCCATTGGACTTGTAATTAAAGAAGGTAAAGTTAAGCAGTGCCTCAGATGGTATACTGGAGTTTCTCGCCGGGTAATCTTGAGATAGACATTTTACAGTTTTCATTCACAATCCAGTACTCCTCCAAAGTAAAATATCAATGATTTTTTGGTAACAACAGGTTTTGGGTAGGAGGAAATACTCTAAATATTTCACTTAGTTTTATTTTAAAAAAGAACCAAACCCTTTAATACCGACATTATTTTGTCTCTAATTTGAGAGAACAGTTACTCGCCTGACAATGTACTTTTTAGCAATGTGGTCTAAGTAAATCCATGCTCTTAAAACATGCAACAGTTCAATGCTAGCTTTTTGGTTCCAGGAACCTGAACTATAGTTAGAAAGAATGAGAAAAGCTACAAGTGCGTGTGGTTTTGTGCTTTGTTTTGCTGGTTTATGTGTTGGGGTTTTATTTGTAAAGGAAGTAACAGCTGTTGCTTTCACACAGCATCCAAAACTCTCCAGCAGCGAGGCAAAACTTAGAGTACACCAGTGGTAACAGCACTGGGAGGCCTCCCAAATTTTGTCAGAACAGATGAGCCTGAAGAGCATGCAAAACATAGTGCAGATTAAGGGACAGAAACATTCTTGCATCCCTATACCATGGCCTAAAATCCTACCTTTTTCCGTAGTGACAGAGAAGGAACTAGTATGTTTGGTGTTAATCCGAGAAAATTCACACCCTTAAAAACCTGTGCTCAAGATGTTCAGTTTCAATTCAATCACAAGAACTTCTCTTTTGCAGTGATTATCTACCTCTTTAAGTGAAGAGTTCCCAGTTTCTACCTGGACTAAAGCATGAGCCACTACAGTTTACAACATGTGAAGCTCCTAAAATGTCCTCTTCAGAACCTTGTTAGAAGGCAGAGTAACAAAACCAGACAGACATTTTGACATTTCAGTGGAGATGCCACAGCCAGAACATGAATTAAGCCATAAATTACTGAAAATTCCCTCCTCACTTGTTGCATATCTCTTTTATATTGTCTCTTCACTGAAATGCATTGCTTCTTATCATAACACTTCTTTCAACACCTGCATCAAACTAATAAAATTCCCTATTTCCTCACTCTCATCTCAGAAAACTTAGGAACACTTGCCCTCCAGAAGCAAAAATAACACTTCTTCACCTATACAAATGGTGTTTTATCTATTAGGTAATACAAAAAGAAACAAAATGAACTTTCCTCAGTTGCTAATGCTGCCTACCATATGTTTCAGAACTCGCTTAGTCTGTTCTGGAAACCTGCACAAAAACGAGGAGAAACATTTTGCTTCCTCCTGTTTTTTCTTGTACGCTTCAGGGTGGCTCCTAGACCTCAAAGCTGCTAATCAGAAAGAGAATCACAACCTCACATAGCATTAAAGTTATCTATACCACAGCCTGCTGCACAGCACAGAAATCAGAAACTTGCTAGTTTAGATAATGAACAAAGTCTGTCCACCACAGCATAAAGCTTAATACCAGTTAATTTATCCTGCTTTTCATAATATAAATTAACCTGATGTACCCCTGCTACTGCAGCCAGGCAGCTTCCAATATCTCAGAAAGTTTGAAGAGCTGCTTGCTCTGTTTGCAACTCTGTTGAAATATATATTGCAACCTTGTCTTAAGAAGTTTAAGGCAATGATAAATGGTTATAAAACCTAAAATATTACACAGAAATTGCTCATAAAAGTAAACAGAAGTTAGACTGAATTAGTCTAAACAAGACGTCCTCCTGATGCCACAAAAGGACGTCGCTGAAATCCTGCCTGGTAAACAAACTGAGGTCTCAACATACCAAAGCTGGCACGCTGGAAATGACACTAACTAATGAATGAAACAAGAAGATGTCCTATTCATCTACTCTCTTGCTTTCTGAGGCTTGTAATGTGACACTTGCAATGAAAGGTCAAGTGCAAAGGAGGAAGCATGTGTTACTGTCAGAGCTCACGGAAGGTGCAGCGCTCCTCCATTTCACACCCTCATCTCCCAGGACCACTTTTGACTTACTGTGTCTCCATCCATGCCAGGTGACAACTGAGATGATACCACCACTTCAGCTGATTCCAGCAGAGTCCTTGAACACTGCTTAGAAGGTGGGAGCTTAGAAACTGTTGCTTCTCCTCACACGTCATCCTTGTCTTACTTTATTTCACCTCTTTCCTAATTCCCATTCGTTCAAAAGTACTTTACACCTTAGTTGACCAACAGTTTCTCTAGCTACACCAATGCCAGCCTAAGACAAGGAAAGGGGCTAAAAGCCCCTTACTATGAAGCTTGATGCTGGTACAAGTCTGACAGGTCTCAAAACGGCTGATCATGCACTCTGTGCAGCCTCTACTTCCTTTGCCAACTGAGACAGCAGTTACACTAGCAGCTACACCTGATAATACAAGGTATCCTTCTTTCCCCAGAATAATAATTATTAAGACACTGCTAAACGCATTTCTCTTCTTCTCTTCCTCAAAAAATATTACTAGCTAAAAACAAGTACATTAAAACATAGGTACATTTCACTTTCCAAAAACTTAGCTTCCCACTACTCCTTCCCCTGCCCTGTATCTTCATAAGGGACAGATTTTTCAGCTGAACAGATATTAGCTATGATTTGCCTTCAGACACTGCTTGACAAAGCCACAGTGCCTATTCATCCAAACAACTGTATTTGCCATGCAGTATTACCACACCAACATATTTAAGTCAAACACACCTGGGCAATCTGTGGGCTCAAGAACAAGTTCATGGAAGTTTTAGGGTCTTGTAAGCAAGCAGCTTTATTTTACAGTGCTTCCTGAAAATCAACAGATGACAGCACCAGAGGAAGGAAAACATATCTTCAATGTGACTGTGACAAACAAGTAAATTCTGAGGAACTCTATGGCTACAGCTGACTTCACACTCAAGTTGTGCTATGAGTAGGTACCCATGGTGATGTAACTGTACTTACAGGCATGCTCTTGAGCTACCTTCAGCAGAAGATTTGGTTAGAAAAGATTTATATCCTCAGGGTACCATAAAAGTCTGCCAGCATCTCTTACTGTCACTCTGACAGACCTGTCCAACAGCTTCTGCAGGTTACAGTCTGCACTCTGTCATTCAATGGACAAATTCAGAATTAGGTCTGCCTTTACAAAGGAAGCAAGCTCCTTAAACTCTCATCAGAGCTATGATTACTCACAAAGCTGCTTTTGCTCCTCGCCAAGAACTATACGATGCAGCAGTACACAGAAAAGATGATGAAACAAAAAGACATCAACAAGCAACAGAACAAATCAATCCTTGATATCACAATACCTGGGCTTACTCAGAAAATTTCACACTGTTTAGAAGGTCTTCTGCAGATTAACACACAGGAGTCTTACCAGCTGTAGACAATATCTGTTTACAATCCCTGTTCTTAACATGTTTATGTTCACACAGTACAAGTGGCTGGTTTAGGCTTTTTCCAGCCACGTTGATGCCGGAAGTACGTAAAACAGGGCAAATAATTAAGTAGAAACATGGGGACGTGTTCTGGTACACTCTAACAAAAGTAAAATCCAATGCACCTTTTACCTTAGCGTCTAACATCCTGCTGTGAGAGTCTCTGCCCTAGCACTGAGAAAGTCATCATCTGTGCTGTTATCACAGACACCACCATGTAGGTATTAAAGTCAGACTACGGCATCTTTCCTCCTTTCCCACATGGGACCCCTGCCACAAGTGGTATTAAGAAATCACAAGGCTCATCTAATCTCCAGCGAGACAAATTTGTCACATTCAGCACCCTGTGCACAGGAAAAAAATCTCAAAAGGCTTACTTTTTTTTCACAGCAGACTAGAGCAGGTCACCTGGTGCCACAGCATGGCTCAGATCTGCTTAATACACTGCATTCCAACCCATGTAGAGTGCTTCAGTGTTTCCTGTTGTGGCCAACAGAACCACCTCACTCACACAGCCCAGACCCTCAGTGCCTGAGCTCCATGAGTGACAGCGTCAGCAGCACTGCACACATGGAGGAAACAGCCCTGCCATGTGTAATGAAGCAAGCACGTGGTCCTCATGTATGACCATACTTTGTCACCGGGGTTTTCAGAACTGGAACCAATATAGCATAATGATGACGAGCAGCAGAATAACAATACATTATGTGTTTGAAAGCAAGGCAAGCTAGCCAGCAGAAAAAAGATCCCTATGAATAACTCTTCAGCACTGCATCATGCAGAGATATTTACTCTTTCACTATGAATACAAGATAAGCAACACTGAGCTAGCAGCATCAGCACTGAGCAAGCCTTCTGCACCCACAGAGCTGCTTGCCCATGCTCCAGAGACAACAGGAAGGTGATGGTATAAGAGTAACTTAATCTGGTATTTCTAAGAAGAAACCTACCACACAACTATCCAAGAATTATACAGGATTTTAATGGCTACAAAGAAAAATCATGTAGCTATAATAAAAATAGTACAGAACAGGGCAACTCCCTATGGGTGGTTCCTAGCCTAAGGCTCAAGGAAATCTTCACATCTTCTCTTACAGTAACAATACAGAGGAACTACAGCTGTAGCTGCAGTTGCAGAATACCATTCCTGTCCCTCAAAACGCATTATAGCTCCAGAACAAGCCACAAAGGAGTAAAACCTGACAGCCCAGGGAAGCAAGGTAGAAAGGATTGTCACCTGACCAGGGAGGCAAAGCAGGGCAGAAAAAGATGGGCACAAAGGCTAACCAGCCATAAGATTGCTGACCAGACAGGAGGCTAAATATCGCTACATGGTTACAGAAAGGAAAAATACCACAGTACAAGACAGGGAAAATTGGGATGGAACCATAAAAAGGACTGGAAGATGCTGAGGAAGGCACACACCATGAGGGATGCACCTTTCAAAGCACAGTGCTTTGAATTTGACACAGTGACTTGGGCCACGTTCAACAAAGCCACAGAAAGGGGGTTAGGAAAGTGGCAATGGGGAAGAGCTTGTGACAGGGTCCATCAGGGAAAGCAAAGGGAGGCGAGGAGGGGAGCCCCTGGCAACCCTGACATGGCGAAAAAGGAAGAAATACAACTTCAGGGCCTGGGAATGTCCCTAGAGCTCAAATAAATCAGATATGTGAGATAACAGAGGGCAGCTCAAATCTGACTCCCATGACTCCAAGAAAATATTGCAGGTGAAGAAAGCAAGGAAGAAAAGAGGTAAGCCAGGGTCCTGCTGAGCCTGGGCACACTGATCACTCGGGACAGAGACGCTCCCCGGCAAGTCTGAATCTAGGCACTAGGAAGAAGGTGGCCTAAGCTGGGCTCTTGGGGAGGCTCCTACATGACTCCGGAGAGGCAGTTTGGGAGTGCTACCTGCAGGGTGGTTGGGGGCAATTCCAAGAGCCCGAGGGAAGTTAGGGGGTCACTGGCATACACTGAAGGGCATTTAGGGGGCAGCTACTGACAGGCACCTGAGGAGCAGTTAGGTATGGGGATCCCTGAGAAGCATTTGGGGGGTTGCAAGTCCATGAAGAACTGCTGAAGAAGGTGGTGTCAGGAGGTTTCCGAGGGGCGGTTTGATGGTCACCGGCATGTCCCTGAGGGGCGGTTCGGGAAGGATAAGCGCGAAAATGGCCGAGTCCGTGAGGGGCGGTGGGGACTCCGGGAGGGGATGGCGGGCAGGTCCCGGAGAAGCGGGATGTGTGTGAGGTGATGGGTGGCAGGTCCTTGAGAGGCGGCTGCGGGGGACGGGGCGTCGCCAGCAAGTCCCTGAGAAGCGGGAGAGTGGACAAGGAATCGCCGGCAGCTCCCTGAGGGGCGGGCTGGAGGGATTCCCCGGCAGGCAACCGAGAGAGGTTTGGGGGGTCCTCGGCAACTCCAAAAGGGGCGGCCTGAGGTCGCCGGCGGGCATTCTCCGCGGCGGCGACGCAGGCCGTGCCGGGCGGGAGGGGAGGCGGCGGCGCTGAGAGAGACGCGGAGGTAGAGCCGGCCGCAGCGCTGCCGCAGCCCGAGGCCCTGCCCGCGGCCCCCGCCCGCCGCACGCACCTTCTGGCGGATCTGCCCGGACGTAGAGACTTTGCGGATGAGTTTCTGCGGGGAGCCCGGCTCCTGCTCCGGCTCGCTGTCCGACGATTCCTCCGCCGCGGCGCTGGCGGCGGCGACCGCCCCGGCCTGGGGCTGCTCGGAGCCCGCCGCCGCCGCCGCCGCCATGCTGCACGGAGCGGGGCGGCGCGGCCGGCGCCCCCTCCCGCCGCACTCGGCAGCCGCTCGCCCGTCCCGTCGCTGCGGCGCCCCCTGGCGGCGACCGAGCGCGGTGGCGCAGGTCGTGGGGAAACCGCTGAGGCGAGGCGAGGCGGGCCCAGCCAGGCCGCCGGCCCCCGCCCTCCCCACGCTCCCGGCTCTCCCGTCGTTGCGAAGTGACATGGTCGTAAGAGGCGTTCGCACCGGGCCCCGCCGCGCCCGAGCGCACCGTGATAGCTTGGAGCCAGAGAAAAGGTTTCAGCTCAGACGTCGAGGAGGTGGCGAGTCTGAAAGCCTGAATCTCAGTGCTGAGCACTGGGGGTGGTTCCAGCCCTGAAATTGTTCCATTTAATAAAACACTGTAGGTAAATCCTCCTCTCCCTAGGTAAGACCTGCTGTACCAACCTCCTGCAGACAAAGGTACTTTGCACCTGCTCCACTTCATGCATCCTTTTAATCACATACAGCACCAAAACAGGTTCCTGCTGCCAAATGCCTCTTTATTTTGCAGTAGAGAAACACTCTTGCCTGACTCGGCCTATCACCACGCCATTCTTCATGGGTTCCATAAGGTAACATCACATTAGCTGCAGCTATGGGACACTACTAAGCATTTCAAGCTGGGATTTCATGAAGATGTTCCAGGGGGAAGCATCTGTCACCAAACCAGTCCATCAGCAGACAGCCAAAGCACGGAGGCCACATATGCTTCAGAGATGCTATCGCTACCCCAGCGCATCTCTCTCCCAGAGCTGGCAGGCTTTCTATAAATGGAGTCCCACCACATCAAAGGCAGGGGGTCGGGAAATTGGATCATCTCTCCCCCAGCTGTAAATAGGGGCAGCAGGCTACAGGTCTGACTTGGTGGAAGAGCAACACAACATCAGAACCAGAAGAAAGGAAAGATAAAAGGCAAACAGTTCCTGCTAGAGACCTCTTTTCTGCTGACAGAGCTCAGCATCTGCTGACTGAAGGGCAGGAGAATACAAGTCCAGCCTGGCCTGCAGCAGGATGTGGAGATAAAGGAACCAGCAGAAAGCCCTTCCTTGCTCTCTGAGTAAATGAGCAAACATCCAACATGGCTAAACAAATGGTCAATGTCTGAAAGTGCTTTCCTAAGCCCAGGCAAAAGAGCAAGATTAACAACCATTTCAACTCCTCCCTGTTGCACAGCAGAGTGCACTGTGATTTTGTTACACAGCTAGCTTGCAGAAGTCATCACCACAGATGAATTTGAGAGGAATTTGAAAGTCAGTGAGAGGCACCCCAACAAGGATGACACAGAAGAAGAAAGAAAGAAAAAAAAAGGCATCAGGCCTCCAAGTTTGTTAGACCCATACTTACGGGTACAGTAGCCAGGAACACTGAAGCAAACAGCCCTGTGGAAGAAGCCACACTTTGAAGCAATACTAGAAGACTGTCGTACCTCTTCTTAGTATCTTTAAATCCTAAATACCAGCTCTCCAAGACCATCATACTCACAAAAAGCAATTTGTTCAATCCTTACTGTATCAGTGTGTTCTTCACAAGCCACCAAGAACTTGGTCATAAAAATACCAGGACAATTATTAGAAAAGCCTGGCCAGAAATCCAAGTGAAAATGCCTAGTCCTCCTCCAAAAGCCAAAGTTGAAATCATACAAATTACACTGACCACAAACATCTGAAAATGCCACAGGGTTTCTTCAGCCGCAAAGCACAGAGTGCTTAGAAAAGAGCAGAGCAAACATACCGACTCTCACAATTTCATCTAAGGTGAGGCAGTTGTGACTAATGGAACCAAACATGGTTCCAGGTGGTACTGGGTGAGAAGACTGATGGAACTGTGAAATCAGCTGTGGTCTTAATTATTCTTAATCAAGACCAGTTTACAGAAACAAACAGAAGAAGGCTTAACTTTTAACCCAATCTATTTGTGTTAGAGGCCACATACAAAGCTGTTCGATTAATGCCTTTGGCCCATCTGTAAAAGTAGTGCTTGTAACCATGATGAAGCCTGTAAGAAAAAAATGAACAAAACTCTGCTCAGAAAACAAGGCCTGTATATAGAGTGATTCTGCAGAAATACCAGAGTACAGCCCACACTTCTCAAAATGCTTTAGCTTGTCACAGTTATCAGTAGTAACCTAAGCCAGAGAGAGGGCAAGCTCGGTTTGTCAGCCTCTGCAGCATGAAGCAGGACGGAAGCGCATCGTGCTTGCAGCAGGATTTCAGCAGCAGGCCCGCTCCTGTGGGGAGGAAGCAGACATCTCAATGTCTCCTTCATTTTCTTCTCTGTGAAAAGCATTGTTGTTAACTAAGTGGAAAGCTCTTAATTCCATTTTCCGGTGCATAGGGTGGAAAACATAAGTTTATATTCAAAAATATAAGGCCCTACATTCGGGCTTTCCAGATTTAAACCAGAGACATTGAAAAGGAGATTTCGAGCAAAAAGAAGAAAAAGAAAACACCAGTTGTTTTACATGCAAAATGTAATTAGCTGATGCAACTCACTTCATCCAAAATCTAAGTGAGATTCAGGAAAGGATTAGACATTTGCATGGATAATGAGAATATCCAGATCAACAAGAGAGAACAAAGTTTGCAGAATACAATCTCATTTCTTAAAGCATAAACCGACCTCCAGGAGATGGATGTTGGAAAAGGCTCTTCAGGGCAGGCTGCCCCGTAATTTCCTCCTTAATTTTACTGCACCCTCTTTTGAAGCACTATTGCATACAGGAAATTAGATTACATACAGGATAAGTCTGGACTTGCAGTTTGCTATTTGGGGTTATATAAAGAGAGCTCTGTTAAGGAATTAATAGTCCACATTTCTCTCATCTTAAATAATGAGGTTGTCAAGCATATTACTAGAAAGCTAACATTGTATCTCAGCATTATAGCTGCTGTGGAAGATAACTCGCAAGAAATTTAATGGTACAGAAAGTGGACGTAAGCCACAGGAAAGGGTGCAAGCTCTAGTGAGAATATTCACTAGATGAGTTTGGTAAAGCATGGACAAAAAAGCAACCAAAAGGAAACAAAACCAGTTTTATGGAGTCCACTGAGAAACTTCAGTAAATCACCAAGGGCTGTAAGCCAGCCTTCCAGACTAGGATTTGGGTCACTAATATTTCAAAATTAGAGACTTTTTGACACAGAGTAAGTCTAGGCAGGTGCACAAACCATCAGCAGTGCTGAAAGCAACCGAGCTTTTTATTAGGTAGCTCTGAAAGCAGAAGTCATGGCATAACAGCCTTCCCTGTCCTCCTCTGGTAGCTCAAGTAAGCATCAGGTCTTGAGTTTGCTACATTCCTCTAAAGGTGAAGCTTTTAATTAGCGATAGAGATAACTTTATGTCCACTGACCTCAGGACTGATCCCTGGAAGACCATGCACGCACTAAAAACATGCGGTATACTAGAAACCTAGGTCCTAATATTTCTAATTGATGCCAGACTACATATCTTCTCTGGCAGCTTGTTCTTTTAGTCACTCATCAGCTGAGGGCATATTCTTGTCTTCATCATCAGCCATATCTTTTATGCCTTGGCGAGCAAATTCCTCAAATACCAGCTCTGCTTCACTGAAATGGAAAAAAAAAAAAGGAAACCAAACCACACAGTTACCAAATTTTTTTATACCAGCAGACTAAAGGCAACATATAGGAGGAAGAAGAGAAACTTGGAGCAGGCTCTGGTAATGTTTCCTTTGTCTTCAAAGGGATTTAGATCACATTCCCACAGGCACCATCTTAATTAGTGGTATTCTAGCTAGCATGAAAAGCAGTTGATTGAGCAAGTCAGGGCACACTCAGAAGGTTTTCATATGTACCAAATCACATCAATTCCAGCTAAATGTTTATCAGCTAGCTGAACAGTCTGCACCCTGAAAGAGTCTTTGTCTAGATACAAAATGTGAAACCTTTCATCCTTTTTCCTTCTGCAGTAAAATA
Organism: Myiopsitta monachus; assembly: GCA_017639245.1. Classification (NCBI taxonomy): domain Eukaryota; kingdom Metazoa; phylum Chordata; class Aves; order Psittaciformes; family Psittacidae; genus Myiopsitta; species Myiopsitta monachus. Next base: position 15,483,601 of record CM029923.1, on the reverse strand, counting down.
GGGCACATGGTCAAGTGAATTGAGTTCCTGAAACTCAGATTTAGAGAACATCAGCTGACCGCAAACACATTCCTCCCTCCAACTGCAAGGCAAAACCATGTTCTCTTAAACTAGTTTCACATGGTCAGTCACAGCAGTTCAACTGATCAGTAATTTGTCAAGACAGTAACTTTCTCACTTTGGAGTTAAGTGTACTCCATGAACCCCATGGATTTTCAGACAGTTTTGAGGAGTTTTCAAAGAGACAATTCCCAACTGCAGCTAGAATGTGAAACACTAAAAGAAACTTACCCATCCTTCCCTGCAGTCATCAGCATGCAATACAGGAGGAAAAAAGACACACGAAGTAGTTAGAACAGTGGATGCTAAAGCTAGCAGAAACTTATAAACTGACAAGACAGAACTGTGACAAGCAGAAGGATTTGCAACAGTACAAGGAGAACTCCAGGAAGTCTGAAAATGTGCATACATGCACCCGATGGAGTAAAACCTGATCTCCCAAACGGGAAAGCAACATTGCCCAAGACATCAGAAGGGCTAAGAAACAAAGACAGATTTTCCCATTTATGCTTGCTAGTGATCACAGCTGAGAGACACATCTGCACACACATTTCTACTCAGAGATGACAGTGCTCGCGTGACATGATGTTAGTTTTGGTTGGTCTGTCGCTGTAATATAAGTAGTCAGCTGATATGAAGACTATGTTCTCATTCAATAAACATGAAGGTATTAAAATTAAACAGAGGTCAGAATATAGGAAGGCCTAGGCGGTCTCCTATTAGACAGGTGACGTGCTTGAGGCAATACCCCTGTTCATCTTTTCCTAAATATAATCCCAAGACATTTGGCACATGCACTTCTTCAATTAGATCTTTGCTAACCACACCACAAGCAGGTAACAAACTCTGCCTGCTAGCAGGATTCTTTGGAGGCTCTTTCAGCACAGCCTAAAATAAGCAGAGCAGCCTGTGTTGCAGGGATGAAATAGGGGTGGGGATTTTTTTCCTGTTGTTCTCACAGTTACTTTATCTTTAGCAAGTAACAGTCACTTCACTGGCTTACTTCTCATGAGTTGAAATCATGGAGCAAGGTGCACCTAGTCCATCATTCTACTGGTTGTCTGCAATCTGAGATGCTTCAGTGACTGGATAACTTGGTACCTTGAGAATTCCCACCCACAATGCACACTGAAATCAAGGGCAAGAATAGGTGACTGGCACTGCTGGGAAAGTCAGCATTAAAAGCATGCCAAATGGCGCTACTCTAGCCAAAATGCCTCAAAGGATGGATCGTGTAAAGATATCGTGGAGCACCTCCCGTATGAAGATAGGCTGAGAAAGTTGGGGCTGTTCAGCCTGGAGAAGAGAAGGCTGCATGGAGACCTCATAGCAGCCTTCCAATATCTCAAGGGGGCCTATAGGGATGCTGGGGAGGGACTATACATTAGAGACTGTAGTGATAGGACAAGGGGTAACAGGTTCAAACTTAAACAGGGGAAGTTTAGATTGGATATGAGGAAGTTCTTTACTGTAAGGGTGGTGAGGCACTGGAATGGGTTGCCCAGGGAACTTGTGAATGCTCCATCCCTGGCGGTGTTCAAGGCCAGGTTGGACAGAGCCTTGGGTGACATGGTTTAGTGTGAGGTGTCCCTGCCCATGGCAGGGGGGTTGGAACTAGATGATCTTAAGGTCCTTTCCAGCCCTAACTCTTCCATGTTTCTATGATTCATGATGGTGTCAATCCAGACTCAGAAAGGATGTTTTCCTCTACTCACAGAAGCCAAGATGAAGTCTGGAAAGTCTCAGGGCATGCATGCTTGACTGAAATGGATTTAAAAATATTCATTCATATTTTAAAAGATGAAATATTTAGAACTTTAAGATTTCCAACACAAAGCATTGTTCTCATTCCTTTTTTCTCCAATTTCTATTCTTTAAATAGTCTGCTCTCTTTCCCCACTTTGAAGTACATTCATTACTATGGGAACAGTGACAACAGTCGTGTGGGTGAAGCTAAGGGAGATACCTACCGAAGCAGTTTGAAGCCAATTTTACAAAATGAGTATTGTTTCAGTTAGACATGTACTTGTCTGTCAGATAAATTATTACTGAATCAGTAGATGGGTAGCTGGAAGTAATGTTTATCATATACACCAGATGTATTCAACGATGCACTACTTTACCTTCAAGCTGCTATACTACATTCCATGTGCTTGTTAAATGGCAACATTTGCACCTTAGGCCCACTCCACATAGTTGTCTTGCTGTCCTGTGCCTTATTTAACATTACAACATAGAAAAATTCTCAGGAGCCTGAATATGGGAAGACTTTCCTTTTACAACTGCTATGCCAGCAGCTGTTTTGAGGGTTGGCATGGGAGAGGGCTGCGTTCAAGGAACAACAAGGCTCCAGAATGCTATCATACTCTCTGCAGAGGGTTTTCTGTAAGCTTTTATTAGGCAGCCACAGAAATGATTCCATATAATTAAAGTTGTGGCATATGGTAATTTTCATTATAAGCTTGCTTTTAACCTCTCTTAACTTCGGGGGGGGGGGGGAGGAAGGAGTAGGCACTGTTATTTTTCAAGACACTGGAGTGCTGTAAAAATTCCCTACTTTCTCAAAGTTACAATACCAATATAGGGCAGGTATAACTTTACTATTAAAGGAACAGAGCATTTATGGGTTTCTTCAAACCAGCCCTTTCATGCAAGTTTAACAAGGGAGCAGATAAATAACCATTTGTTGAACAACAGCCAAAACAAAGGCCAGTATCCAAGACATAGGCCCACAAAATGTAAAACATCAGGAGAAGGGCAGGAAAACCCCAGACCAAAGAACTCACGCTGAGACCACAGCCTTGAGAAATACCCAGCAGGAGCTTCTAGGCTAACTGCTGACCGGGAAAGGTCTTGGAAGCACGAAGAGACAAAGCCCAGCTTGAATCTATCTTTAAAAGAAACAGATCTCTCTACATTTTTGTCAACAGGCGGAAAAGACAGACTTGCCAATGTGACAGGAGCTGCTCGTACTGAAAATAACCACCTGTGAAACACATGGGTCCAAAAGCAGTTACAAAACCAGCACACATGTAACATGCAAATGCCGGCCTACAAGAAAACCAAGACAAGGAAGCTATAAATAAATATGGGAAAGGAAAGGCAGCAAGCCATTCCATTTTTGACTCCTCCAGGCACAGAGATCGAGCAAGCTGCAATAGTCATAGACTCTGAGAGACCTGGTTTTTACCAAGTGATGAATGCTTCACAGCTCACTCACAGACAAATAAAAAGGGCAAAGCAATCTGCTGTGAACTAAAGCACACAGAAGTTCATCACACTCACCCCACTTTGACCTCAAAAAAATTAAACCAGGTTCTTGAGAAGCTTATCTTTCTGAGGTTCTCTACACCCAAAGCAGCCCTGCATGATTAAATATACTGATGCTACACGTTTTATTTATCTTTGCCATAAATCATCTTGGCTAGAGAAGGGAAAATTATATTACTCCACTGCAAGCAATAAATCATAGTATGCGCTATCTTTTCATCCCACTTTAGCTTTGACTCTATAAGATGGTTTGACTTCTTTCCTCTCTCCCAGCTGTGCCTTAAGATGAAGCGAAAGACAAGTAAGCAGGGAGCACAACAGGCAAACTGCTTACTACTGACTCATCCATAAAAACAAAAGGGAATGGAAAAAGAAGATAAGAAGTGATTGCAGAATTCCCTGTGCATGCACCCCTGTCTACACCCACTGCAGAGACTGCGGAACAAGCCATCAAAGTCCATCTCTTGGGGCCTTTGAGAGCCTAAACACTGTTGAAGCTCCATCTCTGCAATTAAGTCTTGATTCGCTCGATTCCAAATTAGATGGTATTTCACTAATGAAACACATTTTATTTCTCAGAGTTTATGAGCTAAGGTGGTAGAATAAAAATTTAAAACCATGAACTCACAATTAGGAAGTGTGATTAGGCACAGTGCATGGAAAACTATAAAGCCAAAAGTAGTTTTCATTTACCGGCTTCAAATGGGAGGCGGTCTTATTCCCTTTAATGAGCTCAGACACCAACACAGTTTTCAAGTCAGCTGCGCAGGCTTCAGAGGAACTTGCTGTTGTGTTACAGTATCTTTTTTTATGAGAAAGCATTATTTCTGGAGTTAACCATTTGTAATGTTTCCCCATGGGATAGCTCCTGAAAGGGTGAAATTTCAGGTTTCTTATAAACTGAAAAAAATGCAGGTTTTCAGTTTATAAGAAACATGAAATTTCAACATGTACAAAATACATGAACCACAGCTGTCTTCTGACAGCTCCTAGAAGACTTTGATGTTGCGAACAATACATGGGCTGTGCCTTTGGTTAAGAGGATGTGTTGGGGGAAGCGATCTAAGAAATATTGCAGTTCATTTCCCTTGTAAAGTCTTCTACCCGCATCCTTTTGAGCGTCCTATATAAAGGAATATATCAGCCATCCTTTGAAATAATGTTTTAACAGAAAACTGACTTCCATTTTTCCTCATATTACAAATACTTCTGCCAGAATTATCTGCCTGAAGCATAAGTAATAAAAAAGGGATGGTGGCACTGTTAACACCAAAAAATGTCATGTAAAAAATCCACACCATTCTAAAAATATAAAATCTACAGTTGCCTAAGTCTTTGGATGATCCTGGTTTGAAGTTTTCAAGCTTTTGTAGAATCATAGAATCAACTGGATTGGAAAAGACCTTTGAAATCATCAAGTCCAGCCTTTACCCCAAGACTGACAAGGCCACCACTAAACCATATCACTGAGGTGCCTCCTCTTCATGGTTTTGAACACTTCCAGGGATGGCGATTCCAACCACTGCCCTGGGCAGCCTGTTCCTTTCCTCCACATCCAGGAAAGCAGCTAAGCTGCTCACCCAGTACCTCTGCCCTATGGGGCTCCCACTGACACTAAATAACCCTCACCAGCCACTGCTCCTGGGACCACAAGTGCAGCCCCAGCCCCTCACCAAGTACTTGGGCAGGGGGATTGCTGCAGAAATGTCTGAGGGAAATGCTTGAGCATGTACAAGCTACCAGAAGAGACAGAAGACCCTTGCCAAAGCAGTTCTCCCAATGAGTCACCCATCTGAGATCAAAAGTGCAGCTATCTCAGTGTTCTGCTGGCAGACCTTTGCTGGCCTGGAACACGAAAGGGAAACCCACAGTGTGGGCACAGCTGTGCCAACAAAAACATTTGCTTCACAGCAGCTTCTCCAAGGTGATCCAACCCTGTTAGTCCTATGGACCAACTCTGAGGACCCGATTTCCACTTCACAAGACAGCTGGGGGCAGGCTTAGGCTGCGTGCTGCTGTAGGGTGTTCTGTGCTACTCCTCAATGATGTGGCTGTCTCCTTTGCAGCCACAGCATAAAGGGGATAAGAGGAGAACAGACCTTGTGGATTTATCCTGAAAGTGCTTCCTAGACTCATTGTGCTACTCTGATGGGGGCGTAACATGCATTCTCCTATGAGCATGCTCTGTCTCTGTGCTAGCAGGCCTGCTGGCACAGCTCACAGCAGGGCTTCTCCCAGTGAAAATGAGAATATCCTAAAATGCAGTTCTTAGAGGAGTGAAGAAACCTAACTCTGCTCATTCCAGCAAATCCATAATTAGCAAACACTGATTCCTAACCAGAGCAACAGATAGTGGAGTGTATCACCAGTCTCTCCTCATCACTTACACTTGATTCCTCCAACAATTTCATACAATAAGGACTCAAGTCCTTTCTAATGCCTCCAGTGTAGAACAAAGCATCTATCTCAGGATAACTCTTCTTACAGGTTCCACCACTGTCCAGTGGTTTCTTAGAAACAGCAACTTCAGGTAAGTTTGGGCCCAAAGAGAACATTAAAAGAAAGAAAAAGAAAAGCAGTACAGAAGCAGACATGGGGTTTTGTTTGAAGCCCATGCAACTCTGTCCAAATACAGACAGCAGGACAAGAAGACTCATCTACAACAGCCCCAAAACTGAAAGGCTGGCATAGCGGTTTTTTTGCTCAGTAGCTGCCTCAGATGCTGTACAGGAGCTTCTGATTCAGTGCAAGCACCTTGCAGTTTCTGTATGTTCACTGTTAGAGAGCAGAGCCAGCCAGGGCCTGAGGAAGTGGGAAGAAAATACAGATGCTCAAGAAAGTTTTGGCATCTGATCTCAAGCCTCCACATGACTGGGGAAGATTAGCTCCCTACACTGCTTTAAAGTTCCTTCTAACCGACCTGACCCTGAAGAGACATTCCTCTGAGATAACCACTGAACAGACACCATGGCCAAGGCCACATCAAGATAATGGGAACAATAAAATCATGCACAGTTTTAGTACCTCTTAACTTTGCTTGAAAGTATTTTGCTTTTTACATTGCTCGTGTCTTAGGTGTTTTCTGTGACAGCTTGTTTGCTATATTGGAATCTGTCTGGGAATTGTTGACAGCTTCATTCAGGACATTCTGCACAGCAGCCATGAGATGTAACTGCTTCCTCAAGCACTGTGCTTTAAATTCTGATTCCATAGATGTAAGATAAAACCAGAACATGATCCCTTTCTACCTTCTCCCGTCTTAGCACCCGTCCTCCCTACTGATCTGTGCTTTGAGGTTGAAAGAACAATATATATACACACATGCAAATACATATACACACACAGAGCAGTCCCCATGCTGGACTCTTGTAGACTCTAAAGGCTTCCTGTAGAACAAATCACTATAAGCCTTGCAATGGTAAGATTTCATCCGAGTCTGTTAATGAAAAAAGATACAATCCAAGCATAACTGACCTGCTGAGTTCTTTTCATCAGGCTTGGGGTGCATGAGACGAAATGGCAGCTCTGTGCCCACTTCACTTTGAGAAGAAGATAGAATGCATCACATCCACAGCTCCATTCACGCCTGATTCAATCCCCTTCCCACCTCAGGCCAGCCCAAGCCCTGAACTCCAGCTTCACCCATTCTCCCATCTTTTTCTAATTGTAAGTTTCTCCTCAAAAGAGTTAAACTCTGATTTATCCACAAATATCCCAGATACATCCACTTTTATAAACTAGATTTATTATGTACTTTCATGTACATAAAAGCAAAGGCATTTCTGTAAGTGTTTCATTTTCACAGCTGAATGTGCAGACTTCTATCAGCCGAAGGGATAGTTATATTTTTTAGGGAGGTGGGAAAGGGAATATGTAAGAGGGTAAAAAATGACAAATTATCAACTATAACTGCATGGTCTGAAAGGGAGGATGACACTTACCTGGAGGTGAGATCTCCCAGCATGCTGTGGAAGAAAACAAGGAGAAAACCACAAGCATATTTAGTACCTTTCCATTCCGGTGCTCTAACAAATGTTTTATTGGTGGACTATTGAAATGACCTTCCTCATACACTCTTCTCTACATGCCACAAAGCACAACATGCAAATAAACTTGCTTTTAAAAAAGGTAATTTTAACTTTTCATATCCTTCCCATGAAAAAAAAGTCCAAGCTGTGAACTCCTGACCATGTATTGGGCATGGCTCCTTTTCTGACAGCCAGAAGGCAAAAGCAATTGCAGGACTACAGAAGGCAGCAGTCATTTTATCATGTTTTAGGCAAATCATTGCCTCATTTTTATACCAGAAAGAAGGATAGATGGATGAAATACAAATGTCAACAGTGACAAGCATCACGGAGTTATTATCCTGGTCTTCTTTGGCACTCTACGCTGGGAACTAGCTCCTGTTAGTAACATGAGCCTCTCCCAGAAAGCTGGGTCAGTACAGAACACAAGTATCTATGACTCACAGTATTTATGACCCGCAGGCAGATGTCTCTGCCTCTGCTCTGGAAGAATAAGAATGCCAACATAAAGCCTCACATGAACTACAAACCAGAGATTCATACTTCAGCTGAAAAGTCATCTGGTATCTAAGGAAGGTAATCCAACCCCTCTGGTTCAAGACAAGTCCTTTGGATAGGCCAGAATTGATTACCAGTCAATTTCTGCTTTAGAGGACCCTCATGTCCTATAGCTGTGCCCTTTCTCTTTGGTACACTGTCCTGCCCTCTCCCCACTTGTCAATGATGTACACACACTCCCCTCTCAAATCTATGCAGAAGCAAAAAGTTTGATACTCTTACCCTGGAACAGTGAGCTTCACTTTAACCTTGTAGGAAACCAGAATCCCCATCACTGTCTTGTCTATTCCATCCTTAATACTACCAGAGAAAACAGAGCAGTGTCAGGTGGCAACAATGCAACACAGCAGCATAGTACAGCTGGAGTGAGAACTAGGTGAACATCCTATTCTCCTGAAAGTGATAAAGTAGACAAGGCTCAGGGACAGCTAATACCTCTCCAGATCTGTGGTCACTAGTTAACCTAAATGAATATGATAGGGTAAGTAATGCAACTTAGATGTACCCATCTGAACACACATTTACAGCTACAAACTCCTGATAGAAGTGTCTGCTCCATCCTCCCCTTTTCTTTATAACCCTCCATTTAAAACTCTGCTCACATAGTACTAGAAGCCAAGTTGGTGTCCTCATCCTTTAGCCTTCCATCCAGAGCTATTTCCCGTGTCTCCCGGTTATTTGCTAGCAATGGCAGAAGTGTCAGTGTCTTGGTCAGACTGCTGTTTGGCTGCACCTTTTCCCTGAAAATAAGCAGCAGGTGAGAGGAGAAAAGTGATACACTCAGATTTGTGTTGCACACCCAACCAAAACAGGTTACAAAGACATACAGAAGGAGTGGGATTTATCTGTCAAAATTCCAAATTGTCTACAATGCAGATATCTACATCTAAGCTAATAAAAAAATTCCCTTTATAATCAGAGGAACAAGCAGTTACAGAAAATGATCCATTTCACGTTAAGGCAGACTTCTAAAGCAGGTCTAAACTATGCTTCAGACCTCCAAATTTGGACAAAATGTATCCTAGTTGAGAAGACCAATCCTCAGTGGAAAACATGTCCCTGAGCTATAGAGCAAAACACCAGAAAAGTAGAAAGTGTCTGGTGTGTCTAACCCTCCTCACAAAGTGAAGTTCAATGCTGCACTGTGCAGTACAAAGAGGAAGTGGCTCCCCACAATGCCAACAGGCTCACGGTTTTAATGGGTTTTCTAAGGCCAGAAGAAAGCAAATGAAATGATGTGGAAGAGACTAACCTCAAGCTAAAGCATCCATGACTTCCACCCAAACAGCAACACTTTTTGGAAAAGTTGTATCTCTATTTAATAAAGCTTTCAAGCAATGGGGAGCCTTCCACAGCCCCTGCCAAGCTTTTCTAGTAGGTAATTACTCTTCAAGCCTCTTCTGCAAACTCCCCATTCTCTGAATAAAGGCGCAGGTCCCTGCTGGTTATGTGCAAAGGAGGCCAGCTGCCTGCATCCAGACAGTACAGGCGGTGTGGGACACATGCACAAGGAAAGATGAGAGGAGAGAGCATTATAGTAGTAGGCAACTGCCAGCCTACAGCTAGGAGTACCTCCCATTACTGAGGAATAGGGTGTGAAGGAGCAAGAAGGGATAAACAGAACATTTACTCACTGTGCTTCCTCAGAAGCTACCACTTTTGTATAGAAGTCACTGGAGTACAAAACCACATTGGCAACCTGCTCCACTGAGAGAAAGAGGACAATCAGTTTTGCATAAGCATCAGAAACAACATAGCTGCTCCCCTAAGTCTTGGAATGGAAGAAAGAATGAGGAAAACAGGAAAACTCATCCATTTGGAGCCTGAAGGGACCACCAGGTCAGACAGCCTGACCTGGATAGGGACCAACGGCTCGGAAATGGACAAAGTCTACCTTCCTATCCTCCCTGAGAGGCACTCAGCCTTGATTTAGAGAAGAAAACATCCACAATGTACAGTTTCCCTTGGGAGCCTGCTCTTTCCATTATAAAGATCTTCTTCTTTCTTCTCTAAGCACATCTGCTTTCATCTCTGGTCACTAGTATCTCTTGTGTATCTATAGCTCACACATTTGCATTCAGGAGACACCATCACCAAGCAGACTGCAGTCAAGAGCCTGTGATAATAAATACCTTATATTCTCCAATCAAACACAAAAAAATCCCTGACTGAAACACTGATGAGAAGAAAATGTGGGGACCAACAAGGTCTTTTTAAACCTGACAGAGGTGTGTCAGCCTAAAACATTAGGGAATCACTAGACAGTACATCCAAGACCAGCTCTGAATTGGCTTTCTCTGATATAGAGTTCTGTAAAAATCTCAGCAATGTTCCCTCCCTGCCTTCTCTTTCTCATACTTTGTGTCACAGACTGTCTTCCACAGGTCCGAGTGCAATGGGGTTTGTGGAATGAAAACAAGCAGTGCCACAAGTAAAACACAGGCACAGTAGAGTTCTCTGAACCTCAGCCCCTGGCCACAGCTTCCTCAGGAGGAGCTACACCATCACTGGCAGAGAGGCCTTTCTCACTTTGCCAGATGTTTCTGAAATCCCCAGCAAAATTGTATGCAACCTAAGGCACAATCACACTTAGCAGGAGCATCACATTGACAGGGGAGCCCTTCCCACTGGCCTCCCAAAAGGTAGCTTTTCCCCCACAGCACCTGACTTGTCCTAGAGGCATATGTCCCTGCACTAGAGGGGACATTCTGGCACCTGAAATTAAGCCATAGGTGTAACCATGAGAGTCAGTAAAAAAGCTGTAGTGTATCACTTGATGAACTGCAAAGAAACAGAAACAGGGTGGAGGGACAAATTCCTGACTTATCCCATACTGCCTGCTTAAGCTGTTGCAAGCACTAAATTCTGGTTTCCTTTCAGTCCTTTCACCATTCAGTGTTCTTGCCCTCAAAGAGCCCCAAGCAACAGTAAAAACATACCCTGAACTTGGATCTTCTTCACTGTTTTCTCTGTGCTGTTATTGATGGTGACAGTGACTGGAATGGGCTCACCATGGTAGTACACCTGGAAGAAATGTGATGCTCAAATATCCAGCTGGGAGGCTTCTCCTAAGCCCTAAATCCCTCTAGTCATCCCAGACTAAATGTCCTCACAGAAGCCAGAAGACAAAATACACAGAAGCCCTTCCCAATGATTCATGACCCTTCAATGACTTATTTAGCCTCAAATGTGTCTGGTAATAGGGTCTCAGCCTCTCCTAACGGTAGCTACTGACAGAAAATACATCAGAGCCCTTGAGTGGTGGGACAAGTCAGTTTCAGCTAAGACAGTTTGAGTAACAGAAGAAGTAGCTACTACAGGCAGCAAAATGCATATTGGCACACCAATACTATGATGTCCACAGCCCAGGGCAAATTCCTCACCTCTTTACTGAGACAAGCTTTCAAGTGTAATGGCTTTTTGGACATGAAGAACTGCCAGGTGGTCTCTGCACAGGGTTGGGGTCCTGGCTGTTCTGGAGCATATTGCACCTTACGGATCAGCAGTCGTGCAGAGTTCCTGGGAAGCAGCAGAGGAGAATGAGGTGGTACTTTGTGCTTGGCAGAGGTGGGAGTTCTGCATTCACATGTGCTAACACCCAAGAAGTGCAATGACAAGTGGAGGAAAGCTGAACAAGCAACCAAGGTGCTCTACTTGGACCAACAACCCATCCCCTTTAAGAGCAAAGCTGAAGACGCACAGGTTCTGTTACCTCTTATGAATTCTCTCTTCCAGATTCTCTGTTGAGAAAGCTTTCACCTCAAAGTCCACCCCACAGGTCTGCCAGACAGAGAGAGGACAGCTGTGAAATCAGTGTCAGAAGCCAAGAACATCTGCAGATGTTTAAATATCTTTCTGTCCACCAGAAATTCTTAGACTCCTGACAACTGCAAATTCTTCCAGCCTCCTGCCACTGTAATAGAGGCCGCTGCCAAGTGGTATGGCAGCATCCACCTGTTCCATGCTGCTTCTGGTAAATGAGGCTTAATTCCCAATCTTTTCCAGATGATATCCCTACTCCTAAAAGGTTTTATGTGAGAGCAGTGCTGTAGTGGTCACAACATGGTATGGGTTACGAGACTGACCAGAATACAAGGCTCTCCAGTCCACCCTGTATTTCTGAACTGAATTTCTCAATTGGCTTTGTAATGCCAATACCTGACTCAGGGTGAATTCTTCTTCTTTCCCAGTGTCTAAGGCTTATGGGTTTATACCACCATGGGACATCTGTGATTTCCAGACAACTCTCTACAGAGCAATACAAAATTTTAGCTGGAATATCATCCCTTGACAAAACCTACAACTTATCCTTAGATTCTGACAGATTCTACAACCTGCATCCACCTTGCCCAGCTGTTAGTCTAGCTCTGCTGTTCAGAGAAGCATCCAGTTAAGTAGAAAAGAGCAGTTTTAAATGGTGTCAGAAATCTTGCGGAACATCTCATTATGACTTTTACTCCACGGTTTTTGTTTTGTTCAAACACATGTAAAGGCCAGCCCTTCTCTGCATTTGTTTTAATTCTGAAGTAGGACTTAACACATGCTATTTATAGAGAACTATGAGATTTTAGGCACTCTGTCTGCTTTTGTCTCATGTAGCCTGAAAGCTGCAATCATTTTACTTGCAGCCAACCTGCAAAGCATGTGGTACCCTTAAGGCAACTACAAGCTTTGCAGATTTAGTAGTCTTGCTGCTATTTGACTAGATTCCCTTTCTTATTTGGACTTGAGCTTCAACTCCAACTCCATGACACTCACTTGCAGCTCTTAAGTCAGATTCCTGACATTTGTGGCATAGCACAGTAAAACCCAGTATCACCTCACTTTTTTCTCAAGCTAGCCAAATAAATTCACATCAATTTTTCCATCTGACTTTCCTCGACCATGGTAAGCAGAAGTGTCCCATTGGTCTCACCTTGTCAACATCATGAGGTGCAGGCTGCAGACAGACTGAACAAGGCAGGTAATCTGGAAACTGTGGGAGGAAGAAGAGGAAAAATACCCCAAAGCAATATTACACAGTTAATTACTGTAGTTAACATATTGCTCAGAAAAGGTACAAAGCAATCCTGAAGACAACAGGTCACTCACTGTAATCACAGAACCATAAGATCAACTAGGTTGGAAAAGTTCTTTAAGATCAAGTCCAACCGTTCCCCAGCACTGCCAAGGCCATCACTAAACCATGTCACTGAGGGCCTCACCTACACTGTTTGTGAACATTTCCAGGGATAGTGATTCCACCACTGCCCTGGGCAGCCTGTTCCAACGCTTGAATTTCTGTGAAGAAATTTTTCCCAGTATCCAGTCTAAACCTCCCCTGGCACAGCTTGAGGCCATCACCTTTTGTCCTACTGCTTGTTATTTGGGAGAAGAGACCGACCCCCGCCTCCCTACAACCTCCTTTCAGGCAGTTGTAGAGAGCAACAAGGTCCCTCCAAAGCCGTCTCTTCTCCAGACTAAACCCCTGCAGTTCCCTCAGCCGTTCCTCCTAATACTTGTGCATAACTTTTTGAACTTCTGCCTAGGATAGGGGCCTTAATATGCTTGGCCTTACCTTGCCTTGTATGAACACATTCCTCTCTTCAAGAAATACTTTAATAGCAAAGGGGCAGGGGTCAAAAAAGTACAAAAAGCCCATGAAGCACCTGGTCTGAAAATCAAACAGAGCCCTAGAGGCACGGTTTGGAGTAGAAGCTGCCACTGTCTGCCTCCTCATCCACGATACTCAATACACCTCACAGCAGCGGTACTCACTGTTCACATAGGCTTGAAGCTAGAGTAAAGAGTGTCCACGTCAGAAACACAATTAAGGCCATGAAGACCAGCCAGCCACCAGCCAGTACCCATTTGCTCCTGGCCTGGGCAGGGCCAAGCGATTCCTGACATCAACTGGGAAGGCTGCAGAGTAACTCATGGGGACTGAGTGCCAACACCCCATTAGAGACTCCAGCGGTTTGAAGATCACTACTTGTATATGACTTGTCAATAACATTGCAGTGGGTAACAACCCACTAGGCAGAAGTGTTCAAGGACTTATTTGTTGCTATATCAGAGCATCTGTTTTTCAAACCTGGGTCTTCCTAGGGAATGCTAAGGCAGATGTGTCACTGACAGCACTGGAAGCATATCCTGTCAGAATCAGAGTTTGGCAACAAGCTGTTATTTGTTGACAACATCTGCTAAAGAGCTTTTCATCCACCTGTTTGATCCATAAAGTTCTTACAGAGAAAGAATTTAGCACTTCTTCTGTGAGCAGTGGAGCAATGGCAGAATGTATTCCAGCCCCTCAGGAATGGGAAGACAAGGATATATGAGGGACTGCTGCTAGTATATAGCCATTGCATATTTCCTTCTCTTTTCAAGAAAAGGACTTTTTCCACACGCAAGTTAGGATCTTCTTGCACTTTACCACTTAGGACAGTAAGAAAACAAAAATGGTGGATTGCCTGTCACTCAAAATTGGAACTTTGCATAATATGAATTCACTATTAATCCCCATCTTCTCTCCATCACCAAGTCTCAGCAGCCTGATAATAACAGACAAGGAGAAGAGGGTCAGAGGCTCCTATAAGATACTTACCGTAAAGAAAAAGGGATAAGCATTTTTCCCCAGCTTCTTTAGCAGGGATTCCTGCAAGTGGGAGAGAGTGTCTGGCTTGTCAGCAGGTGGATACACTTGGACCCTCGAGAAGTACAGGTCCCGTCGGAAAGTGAGGCCAATCACATCTATGTCTTCCTGGCCGTACCGGAAAGCACAAGTCAGGGACACATACACTGGAAAGAAGTACATGATGGGTAAATCATGCAGCAAGCTAACAATGCAGCCAGCACAGGATGCAAAATCTTCCTACGCTACAGAGCAAGGGAAACCCATTTCGACAGTGTTACATAACCTAGCCAGTACTTATACCATCTGTAAGAAAACACATTACTTTGAGCAAAAAGCCCATTCACCAGGGAGGAAAGTTACAATTGTACCCTTAAAACAATAAAAGTAAGAGATTCTCTCTCAGCATCTCACTTCAAAAGAGGACTAACAATCTCTGAAACATACAGTGCACAAAACCTCAAACCTTTTTTCTCCTTGAGGAGTGCAGGATCCACCAACACAACACCATCTGAAAAAAAGGAAAAAATAACAAATATTATCAGAGGAAAACCAGGGTTCAAAGAGGAGGAAGGGCAGCATATATCCTTGTGGACTTACCTACAGGCTCCACACTTCCCTATGTTGTCAATGAAGTCCCGCTTTCCTAGGTAGATAGTCAGCTGTAGGGAGATATGAGACCATGGTTGAACCACCAAGTGTTGATGGTTGTGTGGCTGTGTGTCACATGGATGGACACACAACACAGAGCTATAAATATTGTAGAGACCAGAACAATCCCATTTTAAATGGATTTTCTTTTCCAGCAAACATGCAATTTACGCCAGGCAACAGAATTATTTACATGCTTCAGGACATCAGAATTGAAGACCAGATGTAGACAAACTTCCAAGGGTACAACATTAATTCTTGTACACAGGACAAGGAACTATAAAGATTTTTGGTGCCGTCAGGCTGGAAAGACATTGAATTACCTTTGTTGTTAAATATCTACCAGCAGGAGTACAACCCAGGAGTAGTGAGAGGCGAGTTGCCTTCCTGTTGTATTATGAAAAGCTTGCCCTATACACTCTGTTTGTATCATCTTCTCAAACTTAGCGCTAGATATAGTTCATGGTCCTTCTTCAGAAGGGAATGAAGGGGACGGGAAATAAATTTCTAATAAGTCTTTACTTGTCTGACTACAAGTAAAACTCATACCTATATAAACCCATAATTAAGGTACTTACAGCTTTGTCACGGGTGCTTTTTTTGAAGATAACTTGTTTTTGAGAACCAGCATTCTTCCCATTTGTCTTTTGAGACTCAGGGCAGCTCATGGTCAAAAATGGGTATGTGACTGTGGATGAATGAAGATTTTCTGCCCCAAAATGTCCTGGGGAAGATGTCAGAAGAGAACAGGTGGATGAGATAGAAGCTGAATTATACTTGGTAGGTAAAGCACTCTATGCTCCCATGTATAGTTTACCGAAGACTCTTCTCAATAGGTATTCAGGCACAGCACAATAGGCGGGTTTCTTTTTATTTTAGCAGTTCCTCATTAAAAAACCCTGTAACAACTATTTAAAAACAGCTCTTCCGAAATATTACGAAAGACCAAAACCTCCTAATTTGTATTTAAAAATTAATAGACTAATAGAAAAACAAGGAGGGGAAGGGATAACTTGGCCTTTGCAGAGAGTTTTGTAGTAAGTTTGTGAAGAAATCTATGAGAGTACAGATAAAGGTAATCTGATCAACACAAGGTACTTTGATTTTCAAAAGTTACCTCAAGATTTGTCATCAGAGGCTCTAGGTAGTCATAAGAAGGAAGGTAATTTCACTTGTTAACAATCAGATAAAATACAGGAAATAACAAATATCAGTGCTTAAGGGTTTTGGTTGCTTTAAGGTGTGGATTATTTTTTCGGGAGGTGGTTGTTTGGCTTTGGTTTGGTGTTTTTTTACCACTACAAGTATTCAACAGTGCAATGTCATCTGTCCTGGGACAATTACTATTGAGCATATCCTTGAATGAATGGAAAGAAGCCTAGATAAGGGGTGAACAGCCTGCCCACAGACACAAAGCTATTCTGGAGTCCCCAAAATTATGCTGTCTATGTTAAGCTGGAGGAGTCCTTCATGATGCAGATGGAATAGGTGACAAAATACTGTATATTCTACAATGGTAAGTGAAAAAGTATTGCACTCAAGGAGTATACAACTATAGTCTGACATGTGCAATTACACTTGGTATCACGTCAAAAGTATGTGTTGATATAAGCAGAATAGTTATTAGGCTGATAAATAAAGAACACACAGAATGCCATTTATACCGTTTCAGAACTCCTTACATACCACATCTTGGATTCAGCATCTTCAGTCTAAGACCTAAAAAGGTGGCATGTATTGATAAGCAGTCAGACTAAACCCAAACCAATAACTTAATTCACTCATCCTACTGCACTTTACTAAATCGGAACTAAATGCAACTCGTTACTTGCAGGGTAACACTGAACTCAAATCAGAACAGACTTGAAGAATGTAGCAGCCCAGCTACGGGCCCAGAAAGGTAACAATTATATCTGGGGTAGGATATGGCTTGTATCTAAGGAAAAAAACAGGTGAAATATGATTCTTCGGGGAAAGGGAAATCACCAAGATGAATCGATTCATGGGTTAGATGCATTCACAGGGCAAAAAAGGCTTTTGGCAGATGTTGGACAGGACAACCCGTGTGCGACCTCAACCCCCTAAGACTCTGAAGCTGAGGAGCAGCATCAGGAAAGGACAATGCTACATGTGCCCTGTTCTTCACTTCACAAATCTGTCTTCGCTTCTGCCTATTGGACCTGCGCGAATTACCATACTGTGCTAGAGACCGTTGGTCTGCCAGTGTGTGACTGTCCTCCCAGTCTGCTTCCATACTATTTTTCTGCTTGTTTTCCCATCTAAAAACTGTTTCAAGAATAGAAATAATTTCTAGGTCTTATTTACATGCAACAAACTGCAGAAAAGGAAACCACTTCCCTTCTTGGAACGCTAGGGAAAAAAAAAGTAAAGTAGAGATGAAGGATAGACTTAACACATGTTTAAGAATTTCTATCAAGAACAGGTTAAGTTTTCCAACTCCAGAACAGTATTTGCTGCTGAACAGACACCCTACTCATGCTGTAGACCCAAATAAACAAACCAGCAAATAAAATTACATACCTTGCTGTGTTTCAAATGCCACAGGAGCTGCCACAGGACAAAGACGTGAACTCCTCTAACTACTGAAGAAAGATGAATTGTCCACACAGCTGTGTCCTATTCTTCTTCACATCAGAGAGAATCACTAACCTCTTCTCAAACAAGGAAGACAATTTGTAGGGGATTTGAAAGCACGTCCCTCATTGCGTCCCATCCAGGATTTCACGAATTAATCCCCACCAAAAGCAAATATTGTACCTGGGCTAAGATTCAACTAGAAAGTGGTTAAGTCAGCAACATGAAGCATTACCTGAGGAAGCTCCGATTATTAACGAAGAGGTCTCCAATGTCAAACTCCCATCTGTAAAGACTACAGACTTACATAGAACAGGATGGTTACTGAAAGCAGCTTTATTCTAAAGCTCTTTCTCTATCTTCTTTGTTAGGTTGCAAGCCATCCAGCCTGATAAGCTGAACAGAGAAGAGCCATTTATGAAAAAAGGGAGCTCATAAAACACCAAACCAAGTCTCTATAAATAGATGCCATTATGAAAGACCACCAAACATTGAGAACAATGTGTTATTCTCCTAATGACTATGCTGTTTATTATTGCTCCACCAGCATCCCACTGGCATACTGATGCAAAACAGCATATTGCTAGCTAGTACACCTCCCCTCCTTAATTGACTCATAGAGTGAGGCACAACACCCCAGATTTAAGACATGAACAGAGATTTCAGTCAATTTAGCTTTTCTGTTGATGAATGTCCAAGCATAGCTTCCCCCTCCTTGAATTTGGTCTTGATATTATGCACAACAGTATGTGTAATTTTTGGCTTGCAAGCTGCATAAACAGCTGTAGCTTTCCTCTGGGCTGCATCTGTTACTTTGATTAGAAGGATCACATGATATCCTGTCCACTTGCCAGCTTGAACAGCACCCTCCATCTCAGGCAATCCTGCTGCCACAAATCAAGCTTGCTTTTCATGCAAACAATCACCAACATTTGCCTGAATATAGTGGCCTGGGTACACAAGTTATCCCAATAAAATGAACACAGAACCAGTGTTCATCAGCTCTTTCAGTGTTTTCCAAATTCCAGCAATATTTTATTAACTGGAGGTGGATTATTTGGAAAGCTTAATCACTACTCTGTCTAATCATCTGGCAAAGACAAACCAGACAGCCCTAAGCCATGGAAACTCACACGTGCCTGTGTTGCAGAAAAGCCAGATCCTGGTTGCACGAAGTAGGGAAGAGACCCTGCAAGTTAACCCACAAAAATCAACACATTTGTTCAGTTATGCAGTGCAAAAGCAAAAGAGAGAAGGCTGGTTTTGTTAAGTTTGTGCTGTTGCCACTACAGGATTACCAGTCCTTTAGGAGAGGAATAAGCATACCTGTTATACCTGCTACTCCTCTGAGCGCCTGGGAGGTGTGGGTAAATGTACCACTGCAAACATCTTCAGGGCAGCTTGCAAGCAGCTCTGCCGTAACATGTTCCTAATGCACCCTGATGTCTGGAGAAAGTGCCCACCCCCCAAATCACCTGAACAGCAGCTGCACCTTTAGCAGAGAAACACTGCAACAGCCATCTCTGCACAGCAGGTGCATTGATTCCTCCTCTTTGCTCTGCAGGCTGAAGCGGAAAAGGGGGCCACAGAAGTAAATAAACTATAGGGGAAAAAAATTGGTTACCAGAATTTCCTACATGCCTTGGTCCTACGGAATTTTAATCTAAAATGCTTAAGGTCTTAGCTAGCTAACCCTTACCCTTGAGTTTTATTAACCTACTACGTAACGGCATCAGCAGGCAAAACAAAGCCCTTGTGTAAGATCTGTGCCCACACGTTGTAGAAAACCACAAATGTAGCAGTCTGAATTACAAACATCCTAAACCCATTCTGATCCTCCTCAGTAGAGCCTGCAGAGTTTTTATCACGTTAAATCTCCCAGTAATCTTTCATCATGCTGACCTGTCATTTAGTGATCTGCTTTCCTGCAGTAACCAAGGTCACCTGGACTCTTGGTAGGTGCCTTTTCAGGACCTTCTGCCACAGCAACAAGCAGAACAGAAAATAATTTGCCTTTAGAAACGCTTCAGAATGCCGAAGTGAGTCTTTCCATTGTTGCTATAGTTGTCACTTCCAAGAGCGGGACAGAAGGCTTCTTTTCTTACGGAAACAGGAGGGTGGTTAGTGATGGCTCTTAGGTATGTATGAATTTGTATGATGAACAGCTGAAGGCTTTGCTTTGTTATTCTGAAGTAGGAAAAAGACCATTATATCTTCAACAAGGGCTTTTGTGTTTTCTAAAGAAATGTGCAACTCCTATTCCTGGCTTAAAAACCTCACAAGGTAGCAGTCAAAGTGCCACAGCAGAAAAAGCCTATTTTCAGTGGTGTCTGAAACACGGATACTGATTTCCTCAATTCAGTATTTTACCCAAAACAGCCAAGAACACATCAACCTTTCAAGGATAGAGGCCCTTGTTCAACATGTTAAAACTTCCTTCAGTCTCATGGCAACATTTCGAAGACAGGGCGAGACCAGGTGCATCTGCAGGATGGCCAGCTTCAATCTAAGAGCATTATCCTCTTTCCTGCTCTAGGCCAAATCCCACAATGCAACTGAACACAAATCCACAACTCATCAGGAAAACAGCACAGGAAAACACATTTCAGGATCCCATCTTCATTCAGAAGAATGAAGATCTCATTCGGAAGACCTCACACAGACTGAAATAAATGAATCAGGCACTGTGGGGGTTTAAAAGCAGAACACAGGTTTATTTACAATCAAGTTCTCATGGGCAGCTGAATAAATAAAAACTTTGCCCCATATACTCTAATTCCCCTCTGCAGAAAGTGTCTGAACAAAAGGCTAGGTTAGAGAGATGCCTGTTATAGCAGCTGCCCCCTAATCCAGTCCCTCCAATGAACACACTTCCTTAGTAAAACACTATCAGGAAAGAAGAAAATAAAGTGCAAATAAAAAGGCAATAAAACGCTGGTGGCTTGTCTTGGGACCCAGACGATGTGGAACGGTTTGGCTGGATAAAGGTATGCCAGGTAGCTCACACCCAGCCACACCATGGTTTTGGATGCTTAAACAAGGACAGAGCCAAGACTCCACTCCGTAGCATAGAGAGGGCTCCAGCGCAAATGGGGATATTGCACGTGTGCTCAAGAAGGGGGCAAGTGGCCTGGAATTGCCAGCACCAAAACAATGGATTTGGGATTTAACCCCACTGCTCCCCTGTGCTCTACTGACAACCGCCAGAACAGGACGGATGAACAGAAAAAGGGACCAAACGTGGATATTATGGTACTGAAATCACAGTATGACTACATTCCTTATCACAGCAGCACAACAGAAGCTCAACTTCTCTCTCCTCACACCCAGTAACCAAACTGCTTGTGGAATAAGATTAAAAATCTCCTATTTTGTGATACCCAAGCTGTTGAAGGGCATTTTAACTAAAGGGTGCAGAAGTCCTGAACAATGGACCACTGCCTTAAAAACAGGCAAAACCGATACAAAGAGTTCACACAACAGTGCCGGAGAACCTGTGTCAGAATCAGAACAGATCTGAATTGATCTGGTAACTCAAAGGCAGAGCTGCCAGAACCATAGGAGACTCTTTAAAAGCTGTTCCAACACTTCATGCTGCCTAGGACCTGTCCACATTTCAGGATCTTCTCACCCCATGCCTGAACTGGGCCACAAGAACAGAACACAGGAGACAGGACACTTATTAAGTCAGCATACAGAGTAACTTCTTTCCAACATTCCCAACTCAGAGGTGCTTGGATACATTTGTGTGACAGGGTATTTGGCACAGCTGACTGGTGAGGAAACCCATTAGTATCTTCAGCTCCACTTGGTGCATAGATACTTCATGTAAAGGCATGACTAAGTAGCATTCTCCATCCAGAACAGCTAATCCCTTGCTGAGTCCGAGTGCCACAGTGCAGTTATGGCATAAAGAAGTTTCTGACTCAGGCTCCTTCTCCATTGCGTTAGAACTTTCCTCTGGAAAGTGAAGCCCATGCGCTGGTTAATATCCTGACTCCGGATGGATCTGGGCTCGGGTCACCATTCTGTTCAGCCACAGATCAGCACCACCATACTCGGAGGTGTTAGATGCTCTGCCTTTCACCCTCCATCCAGTCAGAATTCAGACCACAGGACAGCCTTGTTTCCTTTGTCCACACTGACCACATGGGCACCTGCTGGCGACCACGCGACTGCATTGATAGGAGAACTGAAATGGAAGCCAGGTATAAGTTCAGAAAAACACTGAATTCCACAACAGCACTTAACACTGGAATGAAGTATTACAGTATTCTACCAAAGAAAAGGCACTTTCCCAGTTCTCAGGAGACTTGGGCTTGTCATAAGCCTATGAGATACAGTTTCTTCAGACTATATAAAATGTACTTCATTAAAATCATATCTCAGTTTAAGAAGCTGAAAAATAACAAACCCAACCTTAATTCAAGCTACAGAATACAGCCAGCAATCCATAAAGATCTACATATTAAGAATTCTGACATGCCAACATAAGATGCAGAGCTGTACAACTATAATTATTCCACAGCTCAGCAAGATTCGCAACCCAGATACCTGCTTTAGATCATATGGCCAGCTTCCCCTCACCTGTGATGCTTTGTTAGTGTCCTCTCCAATTTCCCAGTGAGCACATTCCAGATGTAAAGGGCCCCATCAGCTGAACCAGCAGCCACATAGTTACCGTCAGGGCTATGAGATCAGAAGGTGCAGAAGGCAGAGAACAATTTTCAAGTCAGCAGTTTATCAGCACACCTAATCACTTCACCTGCAGCTTCCTATGCAAGCAACTTGGCTTTAAAGTCTTCCAAGAGTTACGTATTACCAGCTGCTAACACTAAGAGGTGAAAGCCCTCTAACAGAAAGTTTCCAACCTATTGGATCAACACCTACAGATATACTGGCTTGACCAAGAGGTAACCTTGGCCAAATCACAAACTCTGCCCCACTTATTGTAGCTGTAAATGGGGACAATGCAGCCAAGCATCAGAAATCACTGACTTTTGCTGGGAGAAGATTTATCAGGTATCTTGCTTATGTATCTGACCTTACCTGAACACAACTCTTGTCCAGTCAGAGCCACATTTGAATCCCTGGGCACTGAAAAGTTATAAGAATCAGATAATTATAAATTCATTTATAAGCATATGGACTTTCAAGTTTTCACTAAAGAGTATGGTAAGGATTTCTACAAGAGGTTTGGGGAAGCTCTGGTACCACCCCTTTATCGCAATTTGCATTTCGCATGCACCATTCCTCAACTGCATCTGAACAAATTCTTTCCTTTAGGTTGAAGACTTCTAAGCCAAGCTACCTTCTTTAAAGAGATAAATGAAAAGATCCACCAGAGCAGATCTTTGCTGTTAGGCTTGAGAGAACTTTGCTACCCACGTAGAAAAACATCTAGGAGACCACTCTCTCCATGGAGATACTGAAAAACACTCCAGTACTGAGAGCAATCTGCAATCCAAAAGCACTGAAATTCATAATGTTCTTGTGGAGAACACGCTCACCTGAATGTCTGTTTGACAGCACTAACTCGTAGATCAATGATCTTTAGTAGATCATCGCGGGAACAGGTCAAAAGCTCTGTTCGCTCTGAGTTCAGGTCCAGAGCTGTGATTCTTCCAAGCAGCTCCAGTTCTTTTACTATGGTTTCAGTCCTAAACGCAGAAAGAAAGAAAAAAAGACAGAAAAAAAGGAAGGGTAAACCCAGCATCCAGAGTGAAAACCACCTCCACATTAAAGCTTTGACTTGTCCCAGGGTAGAAGAAGAGGAGAAAACGTTTATTGGTTTATTCTCACATTTTGATTCTTGCCCAAGCTATATCTCACTTTGTGGATAACACTTCCAGCTATCTAACAATAGATACTACTTTCATCACTACCCACCCTCTGAAAAGCTAAACAGTGTCTACAATGACAAATACTAACCAATGCAAAATATTTACAAGAAAGCAGACTGCCCTTTTGGAAAAGTCACCACACACACCCCACCACCCCCACCCCCACCCCCCAAAAAAAAAGTATCCTAAATCTAAACCACCAAGCAGTGTAAAGTAGTAACAAAAGTCTCTTTCAATGGCCTTCTGCAACTCATAGAACATCTCATTAGCTTCCAAGCTCAGGAAGAGAAATTTCCTAGTTCAGATTATACTCAAGACAGAAATCCCATAACCATTCCTATGCTATTACCTCTCTTACAATACTTTTACCTGATGTCCCAGAAACGAATTTTCTTATCAAAATGTCCACTCATTACACATTGCTCAGTACATACGATGTCATTGCAGCTAGATCCTGCAAACACTGTTTTTATACCTAAAAAAAGATAAGCTAATGGTGACACACTGAAGTTTATACTGTACAGATTAATGAAAACAGAAAAAAATCATTACACCACATGCACCCACAGTGGCCACACAAGCAGCGTCCAAGGAGTGCCACAGGGCAGACAAATTCTGTCTTAGAATAATCCTGACTTAAGTCTTCAACAACCTCTCTGCCCTTCTCAATATCCTTTGCTACGGCTAATATCCCTTTAAATGCTCCCAAGAGAACTGTTTTACTTCCACTTGGCATTTAGACAGCTATAACTTGCTACTGTTGAACAACAAGAAACTGTATCTTTGACTTATGTTTGCAGCCCAGGTATCAAGGTAACCTTGAATCTCCACTTCTCTCTCAGCGCAAGCATGTTTAAGACATGAAGAGAAAAGCCGAGGAAATAAAGTGTTTTCCCCAAAGAAAAATCTGGATCCTAGCATTTCCATCATGTAAGGTTTTTTGTACACTTCCAAGAGACATTTCCATCCATCTGAGGGTTAAAAATTCTGACCAGGCACCAGATTTTCAGTGGAAGACTAAAACACCCACCCCCAGACTGGTAAACAAAGAACATTCACAGAACACAGCTGCTCTTAATGTAATAGCATTAACAGTGCTTCCTGCATACACGTTTTCTTATTTCAGGTAACAGGCAGAAAGTATCCAATTACTTGAATAACACAAGATGGGATGGCTGCTTATTTTTAGGCTAGCAAGCAGATGAAATAATTTAGCCATCAGACTTCTATTTACATTAAACAGAAGCACAGAACATGGATGAAAGACAGAAGTTAGATTTCCTTACAAACTTTGCTGCGGAGGTCCCAGAGCTTGAGGGTCCGGTCATGACTTCCTGAAACAATCCGTGCATTGTCCAACAAGAACTTGGCTGACAGAACTTTGCCACTGTGACCTGTCAGGGTGTGCTGAGGATGAGAGACTGACATGTTAAATTGACAGTTCCACTTGCTCCCTTTCCCCATAGCTTACTATTTAACTACTGTTAAATAGCAGAACTTACTGGTTCTGCTATTTTACAACTCAAAGACAATCTTAAATCATAACTGGCATACGTACTGCATCGCTTGGAGAAAAAAAATATGATTTATTACAGTTAAACACAGAGATTAACACTGAGTAGGAATGTCAGTAATACAGAGTTCAGCCCGAAGCTGGGGGACACAGGTCACCTCTGGCTGCAGTTCATCTACTCAGGGAACCTGCAAGCTTTCTCCCTCAGCACTCCATACACCTATGTTTCAAGACAGACGGCAACTGCAACACAGCCTTGCAGGAGTTATGATGAGAAGGGGTTAAAGCTGAAAATGGAAATTGTGCCTTCAGGTTTTTATAGTGAGCTCTGTGAAGGACGCAACAGGTTATCTAGTCTCAACTGTTACTATCTTCAAGTCTGAAAGCTGAGACAACCAGAGATTTCGGAAGAACTCCCTGCAGCAGTTTTGGGGGCTCACAAGAACATGAATCACATTCACTTCAAATTGCTGAATATCTACATACTAAAATCACAAAACAAGTACTGAATGACTGAAGTGAGACAGATGATGAGACATTGGCACAGGTTGCCCAGAGAAGCTGTGGCTGCCCCATCCTTGGTAGCGTTCAAGGCTAGGCTGGACAGGGCTTGGAGCACCCTGCTCTAGTGGAAGGTGTCCCTGCCTGTGGCAGGGGGCTGGAACTGAATGAGATTTAAGGTCCCTTCCAACCCAAACCAGTCTGGGATTCTATAAGTAAGAACTGTGAAAAACAAGAGAGAAGCCTTTGTTGCATGTAGTTAGATTTATTTCTTTTCCCTGATATTCATAGGAATATCAAATTACACAAAGTGATGTGGGCTTGGGAAACATAAAACCTTAAGAATGGAAAGGAATGGGAGCAAAGTTTGGGGAAAAAGAAGCAAATCTGATAAAAAACAGTTCAAATGATGAAAGAACAAATCATCTCATAAAACCCACTTCGTCTTAAGGACACAAATTCCCGAAAGTAGGATCTAAACCTTCACTCTATCTCTCTCTCCCGCTGCACAGTCATTACATACAAATATTTCAAGTAGGGAGTTTGGAGCAAAATTTACCATGATTTCAGCTTCACTGCCTCCTGTTCATGTGCAAGCCATAAGAAACCCATACCACACACACTCGAAACAAAGAATGCACAAAGAATCTCAGCAAACAGGGAATGCACTTGCCCAAAGCTGGTAGTTACCAGGACACCAAAAACTATAGGAAGATACTGTGAAGCCAGGTGGATGTTTGCAGGGACAACTAACCTCCTGCAGTGAGTAATCTCTAGTCTGTTAAACTCTCATTCACTATAATTCACATCCAAAAGTAGGTTTTACAGCCAAACAGAAACTGCAAAAGAAATGGTATTCTTCACTTTCCTAAATGAGATCTGACATCTCCACGCTGAGAATTACCCAGTGATTCACAGCGCAACTGTAGGCTAGAACTGACATGTGAAATGTCAGAAGATTCAGAACAAAGTAGCATCTTCCTAAACAAAATGTCGAGGAAAAGTGTATGTAGGAATGACAATAAAAACACTCTTAGAAATCTGAAAAGAAGCTTTTCTTCTAGCCAAGCAAAGGCAAATCCTTCTTTAAACTAGAGCTAAATATTGGAGAAGAACATGAGTACAAAGAAATCAGGAGCAGAGAAGAAATCTTTCAAAAGACATTCAGAATCAAGTCACAGAATCATAGAATCGACTAATTTAGAAAAGACATTTATGATCTTAAAAGCTAGACAGAAGACTCCAAGAATGCTGCTCCTGACTTACAACAACAGAATTCCTCTTTTGCAAGCCCTCTTCAGCAGTTCGCTCCTTGGATTAAGGATAAATATTAACGTGGTTCTCAACAGACCATAAGAAGCATTTAAATTTCCACATAGAGGCTTGCAGAAGTACACTGGGTTTATGTGGTTAGTCAGGGGTAATGTGAAAATACGCAGTAACTGGAGTTTCCTGCAAGCCTGTGCAGACACCAATATTGTATTTTATGTCTTGCTGTGAGGATCCTTAAGAAAACAAGATTCTGTGAACTAAAGAACTATTTGAAGTGTCTGCAAATGCCCAGCTTCCAAAATCACCATGTCCCCATTAGCAAAACTGGAACTACAATACAGCAACAGCTGCTTTGCCGTCAAGATACTCACCCGTAACCGATTGTCATCAACTGTCCAGATTCTGCTGGCAAAGTCATTTGAAGCTGCTAAGAGGTAAGAACCCTGTGAATACAAGGTTAATTTAGAACTACATCTGCAAGTCAATATGTAAATTAAACCCAAAAGCATTTCCAATAAATCATTAAAACCACATTAATGCTATACTGCCAAGGGAAAAAGGACAAAACCACTGTGGAAAGCTATTGTAACAACTGCTTAGATATGCCTCAGTGGAATTTGCCTAATTCTTGCAATTTTCATTAAAATTCTAACATTTTAAAATAAGATTCCAACAACTAAATCTGCCCAAGGACAGAAAAATTGACTTGCTCATGACTTTAGACTTAGGGTTCCTCATGTCATGATGCAGAATGGTCACCACAAGATTCTTGCTTGCACTCCTGTCCATCTCAAAGAGACTTTCCTGAACACCTGAAGACCACCAGCAGCTCACTTCAAGGCAGCTCTTGCCTCAGATGTGTTCAAGCAACTTGCCAAAATCAGAAGTATTATCTCCTGCAAATTAATGGTGCCAGCAACCTCAAATGAGCTGGTCAGCGTCTAAAGAAAGGACCTTTTTGGGTGTGTATCAATAAAGTTTAACACTTAGAATCACTGAATGGAAGAAATGTCAGCTTTGGTCTACTGTCCATGCACAGTGGAAGAGGTCTGAGCAGAAAAGTCAGATCACATGTCCAGTGAGAACAATCCAAGACCTCAAAATTCTGCAAGTAGGACTGTTGGGTGCTGATCCCAGTCACGGCTCTGATACTTCAGGTTAACACGAACACACACACACCATAAGGTGCCAGCAAACATTACTGTGCTGTGACTGTTGAGAAACTGCTGGGAGAAAAGGTGATGGAAATCCAAGTATTTAGGATAATCAGATATTTTTCTATTCATCAGACCTCAGGAGAGCACTGATGAAAATAAACCTCACAGAAATAAAGCCTCAGTGTATTTGCTGCTTCTATGCCGTTATACCAGCTTTAGTGGGAAGCTGGAGACCGATTTCTTACTTTAGACATAACCTAGCATACTGTATTGTAATTTTATCACAACAGCCCATAACAACCAAAGGCTGAGCTGCATATCATCTTCTGAATTGTAAAGCAAATAAGAGAATTACAGACTGTAGCATACTAAATAAAGATCTTTTGTATAATTTTAAACCATTTGCAGTTACTCTTGTAAGTATTTTAACTCATTCTTAAGTAACTTTTCCAAGTGTTAAAATGGTAATTGATAGCAGAGCACAACATAATTGAATTAATTTATTCTCCATCACAAACAGTGGATATTGCTCAGATACTCACAGCACTGTCAAATTCTATGCTTGTAATCCCAGCGTTACTACCAGAGAGGGAACCTTTGGGCTCACACCTGTCTGCACGAAGAAAGATGAACAAAACTTAAGCAGCAGGTTAGAACAGAAGCTGACACAAAGTGAACTATGAGCTGGTTTAGCATCCCACCATACCCCAAAGCAAAAAAGTTTTACCTCCCAAGACTTCCCAAAGCTTAACCCTCCGGTCCATGCCTCCTGTTGCTAGTAACCGGGAGCCAGGGCTGAACTGCACTGCATTCACCTCTCCATCATGTGCATCCTGAGGAGTGGGAGGAACAGAACAGCCACCCAAAATCAAGTTAGACCCAAACCCCACAGATCAGAAAGCTATAGAACTTAAAGGTTATACAGAACCACAGCTGTTGATCTTTCAATAGTATATAGGAAACAAAGGCACACACTGAAACTTTGCTATGGTTGATGGTGTGCAGAGAGAGAGCAAAAACGGCTGATCCTTATCTAAAGGTAAAAACAAAAGCACAGGAAGGAAAACCACTAGCAAGGATTCAAGAGAGATAAATTGCCAGAAGCTTTACAACGCTTCGTAAGTTTAGGCTTTGTAAGGTAAGGCTTTTAAGTTACACCAGAATTAAAAAAAAGGAAACAACAAGCAAAGAAAACTGTAGCAGATGATATGCCGGAGAAGAAAACTAACTTTTCACTTCTCCATCTAGAGCCAGCCATGGAACATGATCCAATCAGTTCATGCAACCACAGGACAAGCAAGTCACGCTTGATTTAGGAAAGTCTGCTAGAAAACAGTATAACAGATTAACTGCATTCATTTACTATATTGGTGATAATGCTACTTTATAGTGGTGCTTTAGTAGTACCAGCACAATTGTGACAATACCTTCTCTCAAAGAGAACTTGGACTGAAGCTGTGGTTCCTACCTGCAGGCGCAGTGACATCCCTGCACCCTGCTTTCTCACACCTTAATGTTTTGAAACTTGAACTGGCCTCTTAATAGTGATTCTTTCACCTTTTAGAACCTATGAAAATTTAAGATTCCTTCCTTTTTTATCCCTTGTTAACTTCGCAGCTTTATACTACTTACCACACGGTATTAATACCACATCCTTAATTCATTTGCTGCATTCCTTTTTAAGTATTTTCAGTAACTGTTCTTTCAAAATCCATTATTCTGGAAACTTGTATTTTTCTGGAATTTGTTGCTTGATTTTGGTCTGCCAGCTCATATTTAGGGGTCATCACACTTCAAATCTGATCTTTCTACAAGTGCAGAAAAGCCATTCAAAACAAAACCGGTCAAACGTCTTGCCCAGAAACTATGCCTGAGAATAGTGGCGGAAGTGACTACCTTCTCTGCCTTCCCAAGCCTGTTCTCTTACTCGTCTCTCAGAAAGTGAGCCTGGTCTGCTCCCTGCATCTGCCAAACCTCTGGCACACAGTCCTTGCATTAATTCCTACAATGCTCTGCTGGACCCAGACATGGTCTCACCTCCACCTGGGCTCCAAACACAGGAGCTAAAGCATAACACAGATCACCTCCAGAAGGATCATACGGATTCTGGAACAGTAGGGACTTTTTCCTTCAAGTACTGCAGTGCTAACCACATACTGCCTCCATAGTGTGACAGCCTGATCGGCTTGTATCTGCAGCTGTTCCTAGTCCTGCTGCAAGATGGGCAGCACTCCCCACATTGTCAAGACTAGAGGGTCAGCACAGTCTAGTGTGGTTTGCCCCCTCTATCAGGAAGACAGGCTGCACCGCTCTTTTAAGTTCAGATACATTAGAGAAGATCAAGAGTGAAAACAGCATAACCTCACACATACAGCTTTCCATGCCTTTTACGATGAAATTAGCCAGGATTATATCTGTTCATCAACTCTGCTTGCTGTACATAGCCAGAAGATAAGAGAGGTTGCAACACATACTGTTGCCATGAACACCTTCTCTGATGTTCCCTATTCAAGCTAGCATCAGGCTGACGCTTAAGTTATGACCCTATTCTCACTTAAAGTAACACTGGTACTCCCTCCACACCATGACTTCCACTGTAGAAGATGGTAACAGGGCAGGCTAAGAATACACAAGCCTCCATACTGCTGTGAGCCACTCTTACTCTGGATGAAAAAAAAAGAGGCAAGTCATTTCGTATACATGAAATATCCACATCCAGCACTGCAGTGCCTATGAAAGCTCAAGAGGAGTGTTCAAACAAGTAGCTATGGTACAAGACAATTTACCCCAGTACCTCTCATTCAGAAGGCAATGCCCCTCACAGGCCAAAGGAACACATGAAAGAGGTCTCAGCTTGAAAACTTTAGATCACACACAAAAAATGAAGACACCCCACTACCATGAGCTCCTCTTAACCAGCTCTGTTGGATAACATTCAGTGCCACAACTCCCTTCACTGTGGAGAACTGGAACTGAATTAATCCCAAATTGTCAGCAATCTCTTCCTCAATCATAGCTCTACTATAGCATGACAGAACAGGGACTGCTGGGAGCCAAAAGGGTAACAGAGTGTAATTCCCCTGTGCCCTCAGACCTTTTACTAAGTCATCATTGACCTCAACATGACAGACATCAAGCTCATTGGCTCTGAGAAGCATTTGTGCTAAGAATTAAAGGGGACAAACCATGCCACCAAATCATAAACTCCTTTCTTGTTCGGCAATATAAGCAGAAAGCTTTGGGAGATCAGTTCCCACACATATAGAATTCACTTCCTCCAAAGACAGTAAAAGAATTAGTAAACCCAAGAATTCCTTCTATACTTACAAAGACACATATGGCAGTAGTGGGCACTCTCACTTCTTTACTGGCACCTGGATGTGGCTCTATGTTGTCCTGGGGAGCAGGAAACGAGGACAAAGAACGTCTCCTGAGATGAAACAAAGTAGAATTATTTTAAAATGAGAAGTGCATGCTGTTTCTCTTGAGTTCATCCAGATCTGTGCCTGTCACTTAACTACACTGCACAGTGATTAAGAAATGGGGGAAGGAGGTTTTAACTTCTATCAAATCTTTCAAAAATTACATATCGTAACACTACATCTACTTGTGGCTTTAGACATTCCATAGTATGCCAGAGAAATTACCTGAACTGATTGCTCATTTTGGAGTAGCCTTTTTTTTTGTTAATAGCAAAGAGAAATGTAGGAATAACTGCAGCTGAGTTCAGCCGGAGAGACTGCAACTCCATCGTTATGCCTAGGGAAACTGAACACCATTGCAGCACTACCTCCCAGGCAGCAAAATGCTCCATTCAAAAGCTCAGGCTTTAACCAAAGACTGTCCATGTAAAGCAGAGCTTAACTTAGAAGGAGTGGCTCCCCTGTGGAGCCTAGGCACAGAACCCAATGACTTAAATAACCCTATTAAAGGAGCAAAGTGCAGTGGAAAGTAAGAGCAAACCCCATGTATTCTCTCCACAAAGAGGGGCTCATTGCCTCTCTAACTGTAGACAGTTTCTAGCCATTGTTATCAACATCTGAAATCTAATCAGGATAATGCAGCTGGGTTCCACTTTACTTCAATGGATTACAATCACATGCTGGACTAAGAGTGGATAATATTTTCACCTGGCAGCATCAGAAGATTGATGTCCCAAAAGGGGAGACTCAGACAGACTGGAGGGAAAGGTCAGAGGTCAGCACACGGCAAGATGGAAGAGACAGGAAGTTGAGGAGAACAAAAAAAGAAAAAGAAAGGCAGAAGCTAGAAGAAAGCTGAAATTATTGTTTGTATTCCCTGCATCACCAAGATTTTGGCATACATTTAAACCAATATACAAAACAAAGAGGTGAAAGTGTTCTAACCTACCCAAAGATATTAGTGATAGAGTCCAGAAGGCCTCCAGCTGGCTGGGGGAGTCGCTTACTGAAGGAGGGGAGGACAGGTTTAAACCTTGTGAATAGCTTCTCTACATAAAGATCAACACAAATACATTTCATAGCAACAAGTCTCTGGAAAGACTCCCTCCCTTGCAGACCCAGTCCAAAGACAGAAAACACCAGAGGCAGGCATCAGTTCAAAAGTCACCAGCAACTACAACTCAGGACATAATCTGCGCATGAAGTTTCTTCAATTTCCCCTCAACCTCTACCTTGTGAGTTACTGGTTTCAGGTATAACAAGTCTGAAGTTTCAGCCAAATTAATCTGTGCTCTCATGTAACCACCTCTTACTTTCCACTCACTGCTATTTTAAAGGAAGAAAAAGATGCATTTAAACTAGCTGAAGATTATTTGCAGCATTTTGGCTAAATCAAAAAACCTGGCTGTTTGCAAAGTCACATTGATAATCTGAATAGTCACAGAGGCATAATACAACAGGCACTGTAATACCCATGTTATTGCCTGTTTTGTTTTTAAACCTTTGGTTTTAAGATTAAACACAGATTTTTCAAACACTTGTGTAATTTAGTTAAACAGCATAGGAAAAACAGCATATCTATAGCATGGTAACAGAACACAGCACAGGAGTTTCATACTACTCTGGTGGAAGTACTAAACTCTGTTCCAGCTAAAAGCAAGTAAGAACCTTAAGTAGCATAGTTCCAACTCTCTTACACCCCTTGCTGCTCCTCAGTGACATGGTACAGAAATCTTTTGGTCTACAAACCTGGCTGTTCGGCTGCCAGTTCGCACTGGAGATGTCTCCTCAGCTGTGTCAGAGGTTTCATCTGCAAGCACTTCAATATCATCATCCCTGCTGAAGGGAGAGAAAAGAGAGAAAACACCTAATTTTCAATCAGTCAGAGCTTCTTATGGAAACCAGCTGCTGATGTACATTAACTGAATGGATGACATGTTCCAGGGTCTGCAAGTGTCTGTGCACAATTCACATCTAGGTATATTGAGCTGTAGTAACACGTAGGTAGATCTAGACAATGCAAATGCTGATCTGGCTTTCACTGCCAGAGATACTACATTTAACATACAGTATCTGCAAACAAGTATATGCACCTATATAAATTTCAGATTGTTAATTTTTTCTTTGCAGCTGCTAATTACACTCTTCACTGACAACAGGGTTGGATGGTTATGGGCTACGTTGACAAGCATCCATTCCAGACATTATATTACAGCTTGCAGCACTACGGATGGCATTATAATGACCTATCACATCTGCCAAGACTTTCCTATGGAGTATTTGCTGGAACAATTAGAGAACAGCAAAAACATGAGTTACTGCAACCCCAGATATGGGTGATATCCTTATTTTCACAGCCCTTTTTTTTGCTATTCCAAAACAAGGACATACAAAAAACCACAAGAGTTTGAATTTTCCCTGCTTGTCCACGCCAAAGACATTCTGATATTTTCTATGTGGTTTTACTTCAGGTGCTGCTTCATTAAATATGAGGGATGCTTTGGTTCACTTCATTGAAGTGTTGATGAAAGACCGAACAGAAGTGTGAGGTTCCAATACATATACTGTTAATGAATCCAGCTCAAGTACTCATCTGGTGATAAAAGGTTTTTCCCCATTAATCATCACAGGCTCTGACAGTCTAGTATTTTGTTCCTTCAATGATGATTTTTCTTCCACTGCTGATTTTGCAGGACAAACTATTTTTAAACACACTTTATCAACCTAATGACATTTGACTGAACAGGAAGCTTAAATTCAGCATTCAAGAAGGAATAAACCAATTCCTGCCATCAGATAACACCCCACTGCAAAAGAATTGGAAAGGGCAGGACCATTTTTAATCTCTCATTTCAGAATACAGCTGCACTTAAAGTCCTAAGACTCTGGAGGACAGTATGTATGAAAAGGCTATGGAAAATACATACTCTGATTTAAAACACCAGGCTGATATTTCAATAAAACACTATCAAATTCCATTGATATTTCTTGTAATAGCTCAAACTTCAGATTTTAAAAAATTGCTCATGCTTTCCATGAACCTTCCACATTAACCTATCTTTGAAGTGAATATAAGCACCAGGGCACACACCTTGAAATGCTGCAATCTCCCCCTTCAGTAAGCAGCACATTTAAACAACACAAGCCCTCTAAAATTACAAAATCAAAGAAGAATCAAAAACATCTGTGAAGCAGAGTTTGAGTCATTTCCAGAAACAATTATTTTATAGCTTTTATAGATCTTGACAGGCTTCTTTTTAACTTCTCAGTTTCTTATCTGAAATTATTTATGAAACACTGAGACCACCATCCCCACCACAACAGGAAGCAAAAATTCAAGCTGCTGTGCTACAGCTACCTCTGAGCTCAGGTCTAAGATAGGAAGATCTCGCTTTGGGTAATGGAGAGGAAGAAGCTTAATAGGGAAAACAGCCACAGACATTGTATGTGTGTTTCCCTTCTCAGCACAACATTATTTATTTAAGAGCTTAAAGTTCCAAGATATTCCGTGCGTGTTTACAAAGACAACAGATAACCAAGGAAAAGCCTGCACACTGCCGTCACTGTGCTTTGAAGAGCTCTCAGTGATACAACGTAATAATAATGCAGCAGGTGTAGTTTTCCTGGATTTGCCTAAAACATGTGCCAATAATCTTATCAATCTGGCGCAAAGCACCTACACTACCAGCTGCCACTTCAGTCATCTGATTTAAAACCACCCAGGAGTAAACACAGCAGTGAAAAGAACAAGAGACTAGAGAGATTTAGCTCTGGCTTGCCAGGAAAAGTAACTCCACATCTACTTTTTTCCTAAAGGAAAAATCTCTCCCAGTATGGAAGTATATTTTCACCCACCTTAACTCATTCAGTACCTGCTCCTATAGGTAATCCTTGAATACACTTGTAGCATAACACTTGAAAATGTAGGCATCTGCAGAGTGCACAAATGAAGAACTACTCTGAAGACCAACAGCACTGCATAATGAATGTTCTAATGCAGAAATATTGATATATATTCACCATATCAACAACTCTTGGGACTTTCAGTCCAAGCAGCTATTTTTAGTCATAACACAGCTCCTTCTGAAAGTTCAAGTAGGGAGAGTTACTGTACGCTTGTGACTTTACACCAAAGTTTAAACACTCCTCTGTGT
Organism: Myiopsitta monachus; assembly: GCA_017639245.1. Taxonomy (NCBI): domain Eukaryota; kingdom Metazoa; phylum Chordata; class Aves; order Psittaciformes; family Psittacidae; genus Myiopsitta; species Myiopsitta monachus. Next base: position 15,447,967 of record CM029923.1, on the reverse strand, counting down.
CACCAAATGCAGAAATAACAAAAATACCATCTATCATGCATCTGCATAAAACTGAAGCATGAAGTTATGAATGAGACTCTATAAATCAATACTGCTTACGGTTCAACAGGCAGGGGCTCTTTGGCAGCTTCTGCTAGTTCCTTCTGCAGCCGGGCTTGTCGTCTCCTAAGAAAGAAGAAAACAAGGTTACTAGAAAAACAAAACTACACCAAAACTCCTTAATCCCATTCCAAAAGTTACCCCGCACAGTTTGGATGGGGAAAATCAGACCACTACCCTAATTTTATCCTGTTTCTCAAGACACTGAGTGCAGGAGAGGCAGTTTTCTTACTATGAATAGCATAGGACAAGGTCAATCAAGTAAACAAACAAGGCAAAATGCACCTATGGCCCTTTATGACCTACAAGAATGAGGATTTGCTTGGAGTGCAAGAACTTGCAAAAATAGTAATTATATTAGTAATACAATGATTGTTAGGAAATACAAAACTGCCAAGTGCTGTGAGACTTGAATTATAGCTCTTAGTTTCCAAGTACCCTTGGCTGGCAAGCAAGCTGAAGCCACTCAGAAGAAAAAAATATTATTTTGCAAAGAGGAAAAAAAGAAAATGTGCAAACTTCTTTTTGCAAGTTACACACAGGTTTGTCTCGTGGGAGCTGCTCCTGTTAGCAGAACGTAAAAAACACTGAAGTTAGTTAAGTCAAAAAAAGATAAAACTTCAAATAGTTCCAAGACGTAATATGAACAAGAGACGTCCAAATCGAATACCAGAAAAAAACCCAACAGTTTCTATCTGATTTATGATCTAAAGGCCATAGTTAAGTGTTTCTCAAGAAACAAAAGAACATGTTTTATTCATTTAGAAGACAGGAATGTTTCTGCAAAACATCCATCTGTGTTGGCCAGAAGGATGAACACAAAGTTGTGGATTCTTGGGTTTTGCAGGAATACAGAGGCCTCAGATGAAAACTAAATCTGGTTTTATCCTATGCACTCATAGTTAATCAAAAATACATTGTGAAGTTGTTTGTCAAACAGAGGTCATCAATCTCACCTTGAGTCCTTTTCATTTTCTGCATTCAAACGATTGGCTTCTTGTGCTTTCTCTGCCATCCAACGCGAGACCAATTCTTGGTTGTCTTCAGTAGTTTTCCTCAGTTTCTCCTCCAAGGCATTGAAGGTGATCTGGAGAGCATCATATTCATCTTTCAGTGTCTGGTTAGCTCGCTCAAGATCTTGCAGTTTGCTACGCAATTCCTGGCACTCTGTTTCAAGTTCAGAGATCTTTTGCAAATACTCTGCAATCCTGGAACAAGAAAACATATAAAACCATGAGGCTTTCCTTTGGCACATATGCCATCATCTTTGTGCTTTTTGCACAATGCCTAACGAAGGCATTTTTAGCCCATGACTAAGACCCTAAGAGAATATCGTAACAGTAATAAACAACCAGAAGTCTGAGTCTCATACTAACCACACTGATGAAGAAACAGTTCCTACTCACTTTGCTTCATTCATCTGCATCTCTTTGTCCTTCTGCTGCATTTGGTTATTCAGATCAATTACAGACTGGGCCAGCTAGGGAAAGAAGAAAATTACATTACAAAATGCAGGGGTGCCAGCTGGATAACACACACTGAACAGCAACCAGCACGAGTACAGAGCAATCTAACATAACAAGCATGGAACACATCTTTTAGCTCTTCTTTCACAGGTTCCTATACAGATCTGTGGACTTCACCTATCACACAGGTCACTAAATCATAAAATCCACTTTCAAAAATGAGTTGCCAAAAGATTACCGTCCTTTGATATCTCACCCCTTCCCTCAGAAGTTTCTTTAATAAAGTCACATCAAACAGAATATGTATTAGAAAGACATTTTTTGAAGTAGCAGAAAAAACAACACAGAACCTAAAAATTGCCAAGTAAGTAAACCAACAAATGAGTACTAACAACTAAGCAACAAATATTTCTGGTATGGCCAGGACAGACATGTAGCTCACATGTTGTAAATACAGGTCTTCCCTGTAAAGAAAGCTGCTGGTGGAGCCTCTGCAGTGCACAAGAAATAGACTGTGCAGAGGTCAGCACCAATGGCAAGTTAGCGACAACCAGACAGGGAGCAGCAGTGTGCAGAGCCTCAGCTGCCCAGGGAGAAGACAGACTGAGTTTTGAGATGGGTGCCTGCCTGGTAGGTGGCTTAGGATACCAGGCTGGGGGGAAAGAAGAAATTTTCAGTGCTTTAATTAGTCAGTGCACACCTCCTGCAGAAAGCTGTCTCCTCTGTAAGAAAAGCAGCACAACAACATTTTCCAGGTCTCTCTTTAAAAGTCTGCAGCACCATTCAGGTACTAGCTCCTGGCACATTTAATCCACTGCTGGGATTTTGAAAAACTGAATTCTGCCAATGAAGCTTCCACATCTTCCCATCAAAAAGAAAGGGAAAAGGAAAACAAACAAGAGGGAGCAGCTTTTCCTCTCTTCCGGGCCCAAATCTCCTAGCTAACAGGACTCCTGGGCTCCCTACTGCATCCACACAGCAGAACCAGTACTGCCCTTTTCAGTTCAACACCATAGAACCATCAATCTTTTTTTGTGCTTGTTTATTTTGTGTGCTCTTCTGTAGCAGTGGTGCTGCAAAGGGAGACAAATGAAACCTCACACAGCCACCTATTCTCTCATTCAGTCTTGACAACATAGAACTAGTGGTCATACACAGCTCTAAAGAGTTCCTTCCTCCTCCAATAAATACAGTTAAAAACCTATTCATGAAAACACAAAATTAAGCACTTCTTAATACTCATGCTATACTGAAAATGCAAGCTCTCATCTCCTAGCTGTCAGTTTTAAAGACCAGCCATCTCTGGTTTATTTTTATCATCAACATGAGAAGCTTAAAAAGGCTGGTTTTCCTCATTTTTTTAAAAACTTTTTGAAATCTTGGTAAAATTAAGGTCATGTTCACAATAGGCCAAGTATGCACCATACAGAAGACTTTCTAACCTCTCCACGTTTCTTATGCAGCTCTGTTAGCTCCTCTTGATGCTTTATCTTCAGCTGTGCCAGTTCCTGCAACTGAGCATCATTCCATGTGCCATCATGTCCTGGACTGGAGTTTGAGAGAGAGGAAAATGACATGTCACAAACTAGAATCCAATTGCTCCTGTGCCTTTGATAGTTAATCTCCAGATGCTACCTCCCTTGGATTTTCCATACTACATCTGAGATACAAGTCATTCCTGAAGAACTAAACCACAGCTAGCTCCCCTTCAACACACTTCTCACCAACCAAAGTGCCATTATATAGTACTGTAAATTAAATTTACTAAGGACTCAATTCACCTTTGTACATTTCTAAAATGGAATTCAAACTCAAATGAAAGATAAATAACCTTTGTTTTAATTTACATTAAAAGAACCATGTCTTAGAAGACAAATTTCAAATTCTTTCAAAATTCTTTCAAATTCTGAAAGAATTACAAGTATTTTAGCACCTTGAGTTTGTTTCAAGTGAGCTGGTGGATGCCAAATATCTAGAGAGAGCATTATACAGAGCACAGAACCAAAAGCCAGGGAAGCAAAGATATACTTCCAGGCCCCTAGGTTTATAGTCCCAAGTGTTACAAGTCACTGTCCTATGTTCTAGCCTCTTCCTTTGTAAAGGTTTTGGTGTATTAATCGTGTTTTACAAAACAGGAGTATCATGACACAAGCTGTAATTTCTACACATCAAAACACCATACGCATATCACACACACAGACACTGAGCAAGTTAGCAGTTATATTTTAAATTACCATTTTTAAAAATAATAATTTTAAATTTTTACTATTATGCCATACACACAATACAAGGTAATTGCAAGCATCTGTTTCTGCAGTCATTCTGTGTTACAATGGTCCAATGGGAAACAGATAATGCATTCAGAAGCTGAAAGGTCTCACAGTGATATCAGTAACTTTACACTCATCTCAACACCAAACAACACCTGACTGAGCTAACGCTGTACTAGATAATGCTGCATTTCCAAGAAAACGTGTCCAAACAGACAGGAAGCCAAGACCTGTGGTAATATCCAACACATCCAATAACTCTGACCATGCATACCTCTAGAGCCAGAGCTAGATATTCCTCTGGATTTAAGGTAAAAAAAACGCATTTTTGTCTCAACTAACTAGGATTAGGGAATTTGTTCTGTTTCCAGAAAATGTCAAATCAAAGCTCAGCTTAGCATTTATTTGAAGACACTGTTCCTGTGCATTTCTTCTCATCCTCGTCTACTCCAGCCTCACCTGTTAGAGTAGGTGCTCAACAAGAACCAGATTCCCATAAACCAATGATGGTTCTTGCATGTAGATGAGGCTCTGGCACAGGTTGCCCAGAGAAGCTGTGGCTGCCCCATCGCTGGCAGTGTTCAAAGACAGGTTGTATGGGGCTTGGAGCAACCTGCTCTAGTGGAAGGTGTCCCTTCCCACGGCAACGGGCTGGAACTGGATGAGCTTTAAAGTCCCTTCCAACACAAACTGTTCCATGATTCTCTTACGTACACGATGCTTATTTGTGACTGATGCTTTACAATCATTACTTTTTTCCTTTCTACCCTTTTATGTGATAACACAGACTGAAAGATACTAAGCATCTGTTTCTCCCTCCATTGCATTGCTTCTAAGATCAAACAACTTAAAGAGTCACATCACAATCATTAGGGACTAACACCAGGTAAACACTATAAGCATTACAAGGCAAAGAGATCAGAAGCAGTTCATTCTGGTCCACCTCCATACCTCAAGTTTGTGATAAAAACGTGACCAAAACTTGGTCATATCTTTCTACACCGTATACTTGCAAATGCATTGTAACTTTATCATGTCTTCAGAGTTATTTATATATTTTGGGTTTATATCAACAGATTTCCCAGTTTGTTTTATTCTAAGTTACTACAGTAACCTAGAAGTTGTTTGTGTAATGCATCCAAGAATGGTTTAGGTTACAGTGTGTATGACAGAGAGCTGACTGACAGAAAAGGAATTTTAAGTACCTGATCTCATGTCTGCTCTGCATGTCATATTTTTCTGCTTGAAGCTTGTCAGCCAGCACTGCGTGAAGGTCTGACTTCTCTAGCAGCTTGTTATCTGAAAGGGCAAAAAGTACAAGTAAGAAAATAACCAAAAACCAAAACCAGATTCCCACATTCCTCTTCTAACAACTAAGATTTAGTACCTTTAATTATTCTGACACAAGCTAATGATATGCAAGGCACATTAGTGCACACTCCTCTTTGATGTCAGCAGGTTAAAGCAGCAGTCAGCTACAACTCCAAGAATTCCTCATTAATTCAGAAGCTGTGTGGGACTGGTCTTAAGAGACTGACCAAGTGTATTGCTACCTGCTAACACATAAGTTCAAAGTACTAACTCTTTATAGCCCCTCCAGTGATAACAAGGAAAAAATCTGGTTATATCCAACACCGCACAGTCCTGTCGAGGTGTGTTTGCTCCCCCCCTCCAACACGCAGCCCCTCAGCATCTAAGCCAGGAGCTCTCAGGTGACCCCCACTCCCATTCAGTCCTGTCACAGCTGAGGCAGGAAAGGGATGGGCAAGTAAGCACTTGATAGAAAGAGCTGGCCGTGAATAGCTCCAAATTTTACAGAAGACCATGAACACACTCAATAGTGCTATTGTTCTCAATTCCACAAACATCTAAGTGCGAATGGTGCAGACAATTTCGACATTCAGTCAGCGTCCACAGCACAAACCCGGTTTAGCCTGTGAGGGGCCCGAGAGGAAGAACTGCTTTTTTACCTCAGTAATAAGGAGCCCGCAACTTCCCTCAGTTTTATCAAACAGCTCCCAACCAGTGACCTAAAAACGACACACTCGAGGCCTTGCGGGCCCCTTACCAAGGCGGTTTCCCCACTTTCTGAGGAGAAGGGGAGTAAAACAAGAGCCTCTCGGCCTCGACCCCGCCGGGGAGCCGCAGCCCACTTACACTGCCCGATGATCTCCTCGAAGGCCTGGCGCTGCAGCCGGTCCCTCCGCCGCAGCTCCGCCGCGATGTGCCGCTTCCAGGGCGGGAAACCGGCGGCGCGCAGCCCCGACGCCATCTCCTCGGGGCGGCGGGAAGGGGCAGCGGGGGAGAGCGCCGCCCGGTCCGCGGCCCACGAAGGCCGGCCGAGGGGACGGGTGAGGCAGGGCAGGAGCGCCGGAAGGCGGCGGGAAGCCGGTGCCCGGCCCGCGGCGGCGAGGAGCGCCTGCTCAGAACCGGGGCCCGGCCCGCAGCCGCCGCCCCACGCCCACCATGGCGCTGCGGCCGCGCTCCGTCAGGGGCCCTCGTTCCTCAGCGGCGCACCGCAATGGCGACAACGGCTGCCCGCACTGCCTGGAGCCGCCTACTCACTGGTCTCCGGCACTGCTCACCACATCACCCTCGCTTCAGCACCGGGCAGTACACCCCAGCGAGGGTGCACGGCAACCGCGGGATCACCCTCCACCGCCAGGCGGGCAGGAGGACATCCTCCCGGGGGGAGAGGGCCTCGCGCCATTTTATGTCCTGTGCCGGAAGCGCGTCCATGCGCTGCCGCCATCTTGAGAGCGGCGAGCTCAGCCGTCCAGCCCGAGCCGCCATCTTAAGAGGGCTGTACCCTCGTGTTAGTACCCTATTATTGCTATGAATGAACATTAAATAGTTATTAAAAGCCCCACAGCTACCAGAAGGGTGAGGTGCTGCATCACCCAAGATACACCTGCAGTACTTTTTTGGTTTTGTGTCCTTTTCCCCCAGATCCCTACAAAACAACATCCAGTTCCTGCATTACATACAGAGCATCAATCATGAAGCTTTACTGAGATACAAGCTGTTCAAGGAGGGCAGTGGTGAAATAAAGTGCGGTTTGGGGGTCTTTAGATAGAATTACTTCGAAAAATTATTTGGAACACAGCATAAACTACAAGGGCAGCCTTCACAGCACTAGTACATCCTGCACAGCATCACAAAGAAACCATGTGTGCTCTGGTAAATGTAAAAATCCCTAACGCTTGCTTCATTGCTTTACTTTTAACTGCTTAGCTTGTTAAGTAATGCGTTTGGTAACCATATTGTTGTAATTCAATTTGAAACTGGGCAGGGTGCACAGAACTTCTTGTCTTGGGCTAGCTAAATAGCTTTGTTTCCCTTTTGGGTAAATGAATGAAGTTATTAAATTGTAACAGAATAAAACAGATGATTCACTAAATTATTACACTGGAGCTGAGCTAATAATAGTTCTTGCACAGCTCTGCCTTATCAAGTACCTAATACACAAGGTTATGCATGTTCTCAACGAAGCTAATTTAGCCAACTGTAAGCACACAGCCTACTTTTTTTCTGCTTATACATCATAAAATCAAATTAGATGTTTAAAACATGAAACTACCTGAAACTGTAAACTTAAGTCCTAATTCTGCAGATACAGTTGCTGGACTCCAGAACGGCAGCGCTGAAATTCATCCTTTCAGATCTTCTCTACATCTTAATCTTCTAAAGAGAAAGCAGAAACCAAACTGAAGCATGAGGAAAAAGGGAGAAGAGAAAAATACAGGGATTAAATTTAGCTACTTGTCGCCTGGTGCTTTTACCTTGGCCTTAATATATAACCAACCCTAAAGTGCCTCGCTACCTGTGAGTGGCCAACCACCGCTTGCTTTCAGCCTCCCCAACAAAAATCCTTCAGCTCATCTTTGAGAGAAGGCTTTTCTCACTAAAACTGGGAGAGAAAATAATTGTCCACTACTTCTTTCAGCGGGCAGGGGAAAGAATCAATGTGAGCAGAACTGGCATGGAAAAAATACAGAAGAAAAGGTGTCCGCAAGCATTAGATAAATTGGATACTGGAAACACAGTATTTACTGTTTAGAATAGCAAGGAGACTGTTCCAAGGGAAGGGTTCCAATTAATTCTCATCTGTATAGGTTTGAGTCTTAGAAAAACCACACTATATTAAAGATATCCACCTTTCTGTAATGTATGACTTCCGTAGTGGGCAGGACATCCTGATTATATTTTATATGATACCTGTAACAATGCTTTTTCCACTCCAGAACAAAGTTCCTCTTTCTTCTTAAACTCAGCTTAAGCTTCTCAGAGTCTTTCCAATAGCACATGCCTGCTCCATGTCATCTCCTGTCATCTTGCTCTCCTTTCATCTGAACAAGGGTTCAAGAATACATATGGTAAAACAGCTCATTCAGACTGGAAGTGGCTTCTTTCTCTGCCTGAAGCGCCTTTCTGCTACCTCCACCATTAAAATCTGCTAATTTGTTCATCAGCCTCCTTCAGGAATAAGCATTCAAGACTTGTAACAAATCTAATGATGTTCAGAAAAGTCATCCCACAGTGAAAAGGTGAAAACTCTGCCTCCAGTGAGAGTGTGCTGCGCTCTACATCCCCAAAGGTTGAACCTTTACTTCCCGCAGAAGGCTTACTGTGGGTTTGGTAGTTGTGCAAGTGAAAAAAGGCAAAGAAGAGTAAACCCTCTTCAGCAGATATGAAAGGGAAACACATTGAGGCAATTTCAGGTATTAAAGAGATTCTTGCACCAAGCATGCCAGACTGTGCACAGGCACAGAAAAGGCTAATATAAAACTATTTCACTGATTGACTTGCCATGAAGGCCAGTTCTGTACCAGGTGATGGGTGAGACATGAAGTGCCTGTCAGAGGGGCTCATAGTGGAGCCAGGCAGAACAGGCAGACATGCACTGTACTGGTCGCAGAGTCTTGGATAAAAAGAAAAAATGCTGGAACTACGTCCTTCCGCACTCAGGTGTGCCTGTATGTGGGGCCATACGTCTTCAGCAGCTTTCCCAGCACACAAGCTGGTGCAGGCTGTGCATCCTAGCTGTGAGGTTAAACTCACCACCACATAAGGCATAGTGTCCTCCTTAACCCCAGGTCACAACCATTTGTATTTAATTACTTACAAATGAAGGATGTGGAGAAGCAGCAATATCTAAATGTAGCACAGTACCGCGTTACGTCAGCTAGTGCCACAGAAGACAAAAGCTGTATGCTATAGTCTGTGTTTAAAAAGGATTTTCACCAGCACTTTGTGTAACTTCAGCATTCCTAGAAGGTGCTGTCCATTTTGTGAGGTCTTTGTCATGCTTCTAAATCCATTTCTGTTTCTGATGGCAAGCTCCACTCTAACACCCACAGCAGCTGCAGTTTCCCCTGCAGAGACTGAAGACTGCAACTATACTGAAGAGCAGGTTTCCAGGTCAAAATTCTCTTGAAACACAGGATGCTGTTCAGCAATGATAAATGCAAAGCACCACCTCAGGCAGGAGGAACTGAACACATAAATGCAGAAAAATCTGTAGGAAAGGACCTAGCATTTGTATTGATCCACCAGCAGAACACGGGTCAGCAACAGCATACTATCACAAAACAGGCAAACCTCATCTCTGAGATAAACAGGGCTGTTGTCAACAAGAGGCATGAAATGATCCTTTCCCTTTAGTCAGCAAGAGCAAGGCTTTCTGGTGGAGACATGTCCAGCTTTGGCCAGCACGTCAAGAAAAATCCAGAGTGTCAAAGGAGCTTAGGAGGAATGGCCAAAATACACATGAGGAGTGGCCCAGAGGAAAGATTTGGGAAGTTGGGACTGTTTAAGCTAAAAAGGGGGAAGCTGATGGGAAACATGACAGCAGTATGTAAATATAGTGTGTCAGAAAATGGAGACAATAACTTGATCTGCTTGTTCATGGGGGACAAGATTAGATTTGAAAAGTGCTTAAAGTCCACCAGAAATGCCCACTAGAGACAAGGAAGGGCTGGTGAGGCAAGTGAAGCTCTGAAACAGGCTGCTTAAGGAATATGAGAAACTTCCACACTGGAGGTGTGTAAGGCCAGTAAAAGCATTTCCCCAGGAAGAATTGAGCAGTTTATGCTTTGCTGGCATGGGGAATGGATTACATGGGTCTCTTCAAGTCTACTTTTTCAGAAATGCTATGCTGAGATGGTCATGTTCTGACCGACACTGCTTTCTGACCCAAATCCAGTGGCTTAAACCACGAAATGCTCATTTTCTGGGAAGATGCAGATCACCAGTGTCTTCCCCAAAGGCTAAATTAAATTCAAAGCTCCGCTTTCAAATTAGGCTTTGTTTTGGATCTTGGAGTTTACATTTGAAAGAGGGAACGTTTCCCACATCTTGTCTTTTTCTTTGTGCTTACAAGCTGTAATTGTGAAGATGCAAATTGCTGTAAAGTACGGAGCAGACATAATTTCCATGCTAACTATTCAGCCCTTCTGTTACAAAGGTCTCGTTTCTTTTCCAATTTCTTTGCTGTTCCTTCTTCCCTTCTCTGGCTCGACCTTTCTATTAGAGATGGCTTTTACTCACCTCCTTTCTGCCGGATTCTCTCTCATTCCACAGTCTCTACTTCATCAGTCGCTTTACTGCAACCTCCTGCTTTTTGCTGGACCCCGTCTCCTTCATCCTTTTTGATTCATTAATTTGTTTCCAAGCCAACCATTTACTACTTTGTTGTGTGCCATCTATATCTCTATTAGTTATGATATAATGTACTGCTTTATGATCAGAGATTAATTTATTCTATATGTAATCTACACCAGACCCTGTAAAAAATGCAATAAAATGTTAGTAATATCCATAATGTGTAGCAGATCACCGTCTCTGGCACAGAATAACTTCATTTGAATATAAACACAGAAGCAGAAAATAGTGGAGGCTGGATGGGCCTCTGGAGACCCTCAAGTCCAGCCCCCAAATCTCAGCAAATGCTCATGGCTAGTATTCCTGATGTCTGACAAAAAACAGGGATTTTGAGAATAGGGTTTTGATTACAGTTTTCTGAATGCTACAGAGGAATGTTATTTTTGATGGAAAAGGATACACCGAAGCCCTTCTGTGTGTTTGCAGGAACTGAGTCTCTTGGGGCAAAAACTTTTATCCATCTCTAGAAGCCGAAATAAAGTGAAGCAGATCTGGGACAGAAATAAACCATGGCTTCAATGTAGACTGGATTCATATACATGACATTATGAACCAGCGGATGGTTCTGCTGAGCTGAATTAATCTCTGCATGTCTAATGTACCTTTTGTTTAGCTGACTTGGGAGCAAGTGCAAAGATGATCTGCAAATAAAGTTAATAAAACAGGATAATGGTAGTGAACTGATAATAGAAGTTCAGGGAAATTTGGTGATGCATCAGAAGAAAATAGAGCAAAGTACAGTAGGTGAAAAGAAGTCGCTTCAGTCAACCTGGGATTCAACTGTGAAAGAGCTTCTGAAAGACTTCACAAGTTTTGACACAAATGCAATCTTAAAATACTTGTTATTAAGAGACACATTTGAAACACCACCACATGCACTCTGTGGAATTAGAAAGGAGATCTTTTTCATATTCATGTGAATAATAAACTGATGTTTGCTCATATATATATAGAAAGAACATCTTGTACCCCTACAGCTAACACCTTTTCTACACTAAGGAAATTTGGCATGTTAAAATGACTATTTGGATTCTGTATCACTTGCATAATGAGCCCCCTCCATAGGCACTTGGGTGGCAGATGTGAGCAGTTACAAGACAGTTCCGGTTGTACTGGGCTCTTGCTTCAGCTGTGCACAGAAAATAGGGAAAGTCATCAGCACCTTCATTAAATACTTCAGCCATCACAAAACAAGCACCACACAGATGCAGCTGACGTATATTATGGCACCAAACTGCCACTTACAACTGCAGATCAAGAGAAGCCTTCACCATCACCTAAACTTTCCTGATGCACAGCCCACTAGCTGCATTTCTCATTTATGTTATCAGCAAGGGATGCAACAAATGAGGGTAGGGATGGAGCCCCTTCAGCAAATGTCCCAGAGGGAAAAGGGTGTATTTCTCTCAGGCAGAGATTAGGAAAATAAATAAGTATTTGGATATTGTGCATTTCCAATCAATCTCTTGCCATCTGGAGTCATCAGTTAGGAGGTCTCTGGGAATTGCCCTGAGTCATTTTGGGCAGTTAGCTAGTCCTAACACCCACAGTTTAATCATACACAAGTAACAGCCTTCGTTATAAAAATTAGGAGCTGTGGGCAGGTGGGGAGCAATCAATTCATTTTTGGACAGCATATCCCTAATTTAACTGTACTATGACAAGGAAAACAGAAAAATACAAAAACTTTAGGATCAACTTTAGTTTAAAAAACAAATTGAAAGATTGTGACTAAATGCTTGCTTTTAGGCTGCACAGAAAAAGAGTGCTTGGCCCCAGCAGACTAGAGGCCTAAGCACCATCATTCGTAACCAACATCAGAATTATCCCCTTGCTATTTTGGAGGGACTAACTCATCTTCATTTGTTTTGGGTTTTTTTCCTTCTATTTTCCCTCCTCCTTGAGCCATTTTCTATAAGACCCTGTTTTCAACAGGAGGGAAAAATATAGCCAACTACAGCGTTTTAGGAAGAGATTTAACAGTGCTCTGTGATAGTTTCACAGTTGAGAGGACACAGAGGCTTGTGTTAGATGCATCAGGTGCAGGCAGGAAGCAGGATTTTAAAGTTACTGTGTTCGACACATTACATCCTGTAACTTGGAGCTTAAAGCATTTCTGACAGCTGGGTCTCCACTGAAATAAGTACACTAAGAGTGCAGCTATTTTAAGAAGTTAAAGGATGCTGGAAGGTTGCAGACAGGTATTACGTCTGTGGAAAACTGGTAAACCTTTGGGCAATTCAGACCCTTCATGTCTTCTACTTGTACTGTCTGTACCAACTTAGCTGGACAATAAAAGAGCTTGCAGAATAATGTGCCTGGTTTGGCAAGAGATTCATAAGCCCAGGGACATAAGGGAAAGAAGAAGCTTGTGTTCAGTCCAGGTTTCATCTGGTTCAGGACACAAGGCAGTAAAACCTTTAAATATTAAAGGCATCATGACACAAAGCACAAATAAAACAAACATAAGAACAAGACATTTGTTAAACTTATTTTTCCTAATATTCGCATCTGGGAAGCTCCCAGAGTTGGTGTTGCCAACTCGGCCACCTCAACGTTCTGCTAGTCTTGCCATAAAGACAAGTATTGTGCAGTGTACCCCTACTTTTTTTGCACCAGCCTATCTCTACCACTCTATGTCTAAACTGCTCACCTGAGAACTGCCTTCTGCAGAGGCCTCAGACAACTCTTTACAGAACTTTCTTTTGCACATTTTCCACTTCCAAAAAGTCTGGTGGCATTTTCCATCATTCCTGGTACAGAGGATACCTCAGACACTCTTTCGAGCCACAAGTGATAACTTTTACCCAGCTCTCAATCTAGTAGGTAATGCATTCTTAGCATGGGAATAGAAATGCATTTTCTTACCTCTGGAAACTTGGCAGAGAACTTCACTCCTCCCCCAGCAATACACCTTTCTAAAGGACAGGCCAGATCAAGTACCTGGGTGTTATATTATGCGTTAGTAAATCCAGTGTTCTCAAACTCTGCTCATCTGCAAATCTGTGCCAAATTTAAGCAGTGCTCCCAAACAGGAGAATATTTTTGCAAGAAGCTATCCTTGCTTTATATCAAGCTTTTATTTTGCAGACTTCGGGGAATATACTTTCTTTTCTAGAGCGTAGAAAGTCAGTGGATAAACAGAGAAAATCTGACCCTGTCTCATTGTTGAGAAGTTAAAAACGTTTTGTAGAAATCCTGTCACATTTCCATCTCTGAACATACAAGAACACAGGATTAGTTTGCAGATCTCACTCTCCATATTGCACAGAGAGTTCACCTGCTCCAAGAAGGTTTTACTCTGTGGTGGTATGAATTCTTCTGCAATCTGGAAAAGTGAAACACTGCCCAGGTTCAGGGAAATACCACAGCTATTGAATTATGAGGATTACACAGACAGGACTGTGTTGAATGAAGCAAGAGGAATATAAATTCATGGCCTGTCTTGCTGACTTCTAGGTGGAGTGCCAGGTGTTTCAGTAATGTCTTGAAACTCAAGCCTGCACGGCAGAAAACACTTTTTAAAGGTTTCTACCTTTTTCACCCATTCTCACAAGCCTGTGCTTGGTGTCTCCTTCTCCAGTAAAATTGCTGTACATTTTCTATACTCATACAACTGTAACTGTACCTGCTAATGGGTGCTAGAGTTTTTAAACCAGCTGTATCCACAGAAGAGTCTGTGCACACACACACACACACTCACAAATGTGTCCTCAGTTGTATCTTCCATGCACTCCTCGGTGCCTTTGGTGTTTCTTCTGGGCAGGGACTATGAGTCACTGAGTGTAGCACCCAACTGAAGCTGAATCATGGCAGGCAGTGCTGAATTTTCAGCAAAGAATGATCAGAAAGGTGAATATTTTATTATTTTTTAAGTAATCAACATGGAAACAATAGCAACAATTAAGTCACAAACAATTGTAACCACAGCATTAATACTTAATGTGAATATAACAGATATTACAAGTATGTCAACATTATTCATTCTCAGTCATTGAACATAAGTGTACAGTAAGGTCAGCATTAATCTGTTAAGAATGCTACAAAACCATCTGGCCAGTGTCCTTCAAAAGCAGAGTGCTTGCTGTAAGACAGGCTGGAATGACTGCTGTCCATCCCTTCAGGCAGCTATACTCCTAGACTACCTATGGGTCCTGCCTATTCTCCCATTCCTGCATGTAGTTCTGGTAGCTGCCTCTTTTTGTTAGGGGTACAAAAGCACTACCTGCTAGAAAGAAAGAGCCACAGTGCCAAGGGCCAGCCCTCACACTCTGCATGAATCATGCATGAATGCAGCCTGCGAGCTAATGCTAGAGGCAAAGCTGGCTCCATTGGCAGTGTGTGACATTCATCAGTATCTGCTATTCAAACTGTTTTCCCACCCTCCCCTAACTCCTTGCTCCACGGACAGGATGTGCTTTTGGAGCTGTACCGCTTTCAAAATGCTTTCTTTTACACATCACTCTTCAATAGGGATTCTGTAACACAAGATAAAAATATTGGTTTTGTGGAAAGGAAGCTCTTTTAAATACACCCCTTCTGTCCCTTGGGCCTCTTACCGTACCTTCCTCTTTTTCAGAACGTTTACTAATGCATGTAATGAATCACCTGCCTCTTAACAGAAGTACCAGAGTGACACTACAAAAGGCTAACTTGCGTTTGGTATTGTGGTCCCGGGTCCTCTTGGTCTGAGCAACATACGATAAGCTTCTCAGCTAGAACATTTTCATAATCATAGACAGGGGTATACCCTCAGAAGTAAAGCTCCCCAGTCTTTTTAGAACCAGACCAGAGGACATCAGTGTGAACAAAGCAGCGATCTCCATCTTTCTTCCCATCAGGGTTCCTCTTAGGGTGCCTTCTGCTGTGTCATTGTCACTGTGGAGACAAGAGAAGACATCAGCTTGTCTAGTGTCAATTCTCAAAGTCTTGATGGAGAAGAAAACACTCCACAGTCTTAAAGCTCATTCAAGTAGGATCTTGTTTTCTCCCAGGCCCATTTACTAAGACCTCTCCTGCTTCCTCTCATCCAGCTCGTGATGTTCTGGAGGAAAAAAACCCCAAGCCAACACAAAACCAACCCCAACCCCCACAGACAAACAAAACCCACAAGGAAAGAAAGAAAAAAAGAAAAAAAATCAAAAGAACCCCCCACAAACCAAACAAAAACCCCCAAACAAAACCAAACCCAAACCCAACAAACAAAAGAAACTCCAAAACCAAACAAAAAAATAACCCCCCCCCCCCCCTCCCAAGCCACCACCCAGAGAAGTAGATGTGTGACTATTTCTGTGGGGGGTGCAGTAATGGTTTTGGATACCGCTGTTCTAGGCTGGTAAGTGCTTCCCACAGATAACTACTTTCAATCATCTTTTTATTATTTATAGCAAAGCACATCTCTTAGCCAATACTGTAGGTTTGTGCTGTGAGGCCAAGTTTGGACGTTTTCAGGCATAATGCAGTATGCACCACAGGAGCAATAATGAAGTAGCTGACTATTTGTGTTCCTCTTCTGGCCGTCAAGTCTAAACACTCCAGAAGAAGGTAACACTTCATGCAAAACTATGGTTTCACAACATGACATCTTCTGCAGCAATACTGCTGTACGATATTCCCTACTGTGCAGGCCCTGTGAGCTTGTAGAGCTTGGTTAGGAAATGCAGAGCAAGGGCACAGTGATTAAGTCAGTACTATTCTAGCAGCATTCTGCTGTGATGCCAACTTCCACCCTGCCCCACTGCCACAAGTAACACACCGGTGTAGTTGTCCTGCCGACCGGTCCTTCTTCTGTCCGATGCTTCCCAGAGTGTGGCAGCTCTGAACTGTCCCGATAGTCTCGGCCCTTGGAGTTCTGCATGTCCAGCACTGCCCGGCTCTTCGAGGGAAGGGGCGGTTTGTTCTGCTGCCCCTGGGTACTTGGGCTGACTTCAGACCTCAATGGCTTGACCAGCTTTTTGAGTGGTGCTGAGTTTTCTAATGGTGCGGTAATTTTTGGCTTGCCTTGAGTCTTTTCACCTGTATTCTTTTCTTCAGATTGGCCAGAGCAGGTGTAGGACCGAAACCGCTGTGTGGGGACCAGGAAAGGTGGTGATGGCTGTTTGCTGGGTGTCTTGCTGCTCTCAGGCTCCTGGGACTTTGTGAGATGACAGCTCTGATCAGGCAGGGGTGGCTGCTCTTTTCGTGAGGCCTTGGGGTAGTCCTGCTCTTTCTTTGGTGCCACCTTGCCCTTACACCCCATAGAGCCAGTACAGTGGGTTCTCAAACATCTCTGGCTTTTGCTGCCCCTCCTCCTGAAGTGAAGGCTCTGCTATGGTTTTTCCCAGTTCAGGCGGCCTAGAGTCATCAAAGCAGTGTAAAGAGAGGCTTGTAAAAAGCAGGCAAGAGACAATGATTTAAACAAAGTGAATAGGAAATGAACATAAGACTGAACAGACTGTGCAAAGGGGTGGCAGGATAACAGTAACATTTAGGGAGAGAACAGAATTGTGTGTTGGATTTTACTTTGTTTAATCATTATTAATATGACAGCAGAGACCAGATATGCATGGTACAGTATAAACTCCCTGCTGGACTACATTCTTTGTCCAAGTGGTAATTGGCTTCTCTTTAAACAGAGATAAGCTACTGAGTCAAACTGTGCCACGTGCTCTGAAGGCTCTGTGACACACACAAATCTGAACTTAAATATTAAAAAGAATCTTCAAATTTGGTAGAAAGGATTGAAATGTCTGTCTGGACAGTTAACTGAGTCATAGCTCACATCATACTGTAGCATTTTACAACTAGGTCAATCTCCTCTCGCTACCAATGCCACATGGTATTCCTGGGGAAGGAATAAGACTCCTTAATGCACTCAAATGTACTATATATGAGTAATAGCTATAATTCTGTAGGTGAGGCAATCATTGTTCATTCACAGCTGAGGCCTTTGAATTGAGGCTCAGACTGGAATGACAGCACAGCTGCACAGTGGGACAAGGGAGGTTTCGTGGGTTTTATATGACTTGACCCGACTTGGCAAGGCTTTCATCCTGGAGAGCCATCCATGACACTTAAAAGATCAGCCACAATATCATTGAACAGAGGAGAATAGGTGTGAGTGGCACATGTTCTTTGGAAGTCTTCAAACGAGTTGTGCTCCTTGCTTCAAGTTATTTTCTGGAAGCCAGTACATGCAGGAGAAAAGAGCTGAGAGCATGATGAAGCCTTGTCAGGTACATAACAGATTGAGGCACTGCTTGCAGCTCTGAATTCTCCAAGTTCTGGCTTATGGAGTGCCACATCCATTTACTAGTGAACTATAGCCCAGACACAGGAAGCATCTGTCACTCTGAAAAAGAGGTCTGAACGAGGACAGTGTGTACAGCACTAGGGCGGAGTAGCCTCATCACTTTACTTAGATGGGTATGGATGGGATATTTTCAATTGCTGGATGGGAATTCTGCATCAAGACTTGTGATAGATGCAGTAGATGGATTCTAACTTCTATGGCAAGCTGGACACTTCGTGTAGTAGTGTACACAGAAATTCGGTTCAAGTACTTCACACAGGACACTGTGAAGGAGCTCTCCTCCTTCCCATCCAGTGGAAAGATCTATGCCACTCTTCCCTTTTCTTTGTCACCAACTCTGTGGTCTTTTCCTTCTCTTCTCTTGGTAGAGACTCAAATTTACACGTGTTTTGTGTTTTCCTTTCACAAAACTAGCTATACTAGTTTTCTTCAAATATGTGATGTGTTGCACTTGTGACCTTCAGTTTTCTGTCTCTGATCTTAGAGAAGAAAGTCTGAGAGACTATGCAGCACCTTGAGCTCTCTACAGATCGTGAAACAGTAACCGTGCAGAATGACAGAAGAGAGGGCACTAAGCTCCAGTGCAAAACTCAAAGACTTACAGGGACTCTTGGCTCCGACTACAAATGCTTCTGTTTACTAGTAGGCTGGAGAGATGGTTTTGGAGATAGAGGTGACACAGGAGGGTGATGTGGTGGATGACTGACTCTGTCCCATTACAGATGTAGGCTCTTTGGGCTGCTGCTCGTAGCTCCAGAGAGCAGACTGCTGGTCTGGTGAAGGTGTCTGCTTAAGCTGGCTAGTTGCAGAGGGCTGCTGAGAGAAAAGCAGCCATCCCCAGGTAGTTGGGGTTGCTGATGTCTGTCGGAGTGGAGCTGCTGAAAAGAAGAAATACTGTTAGGAAGATACATGCACAGATACATCTCTTTCTCAGTCTCCCTGCCAGCTATAAAGGAGGTAGTGCCCACTGAGTGCTTAGATTCAGGGCCATCTACTTCTTTTTTTGGCCGCTGATGCTTTGGAATCAGAGAATAAGTAGGAGTCCTGTTAGTACCTCTCTCCTCTGGGTCACTGGAGAGGAAGCAGCTGGGTCAAGGCCCCAGCACCAAATAGTTTCCCTGGCTGTCACAGACACTTCCATTTCCAGGCTGCAGAGAGCACTCAGAGGCTTATACAGGTTTCTAGGCCCAGCAGTTCAGCTGGAAGCTGCAGCAGGATGGCTCCAAGCAAGAGGAAAATGGCAGCACTGGGCAGCATTGCACAGCATAGGAATAAGGAACAGCAGGAGAGGTCTTTTGAGATGTACCTATATAGGCTAGCAGGGAGAAGGCAGGAAGTTGCTTGCAAAGAAATGCACCTATGAAACTGTGAGCCTGTGATTCTTGGAAAAGACAAGGCAGTGTGAGCACAGCTTCCAACCCCAAGCTGGCAGAGGTGAAGCAGCAAGATTACCGTAATATATCCTCCTTTCCCAGGTTGTCCGGAGAAGAGGAAGCGTTCCCCCAATAGCGAGCAATGGCTGCTGCCTCTCTGGCCACCAGATGAGTAGATTTTGACTTTCTGTTGGAAATAAAAGGGCCCTTTTTAAGGGGGTGCAGGAACCCAACCTAATGCATTCTCAGCTTGTGAAGCTTTGGGCACAGAAGCATTGACCAGTCCCTGACCAGAGAGCCACAAAGGCAGCTTCCTAGTGCTCAGCATGCCTATTAATACTGCTCCCACAGCAAGCACAGCTTTGCCTTTATTGAGTCAACTACTTTTCCATAACCAGCTTACACACTTGCCCTTTACCTGTTAGTCTGATCCCAGTCTTTGCTGGGCTCTAAGTTGCTGATATTCTTTGGTTTCTGCCCAGTGATTTCATCACGTTCAATTTTGACAAAATCTGAAGGAAAGAAAAGGCATTAAGAAGTGTTTTGGCAGCTTCACAGTATGATTGCTTCAGTTTTCTGTGTTACTGCTTGTATTAAGTCATCTCTCTTGACTATCAGAATGACAGTTAAGCAGCTGATGCTACTGTTTTTAACTGCCCACTAATTCATATCATGTTCATTGACACAGGAAAAAAGCGTGTTTCTTGAAATAGAAAGGTCATGATCCACCAAACAGCCACATACAGGTCATTTTACCATAGAGAATAATAGTAAATGTAAAGAGGCTGCTTTTGTACTCTGAAAGAGAACAACAGGTAGCAAGGCGAAAAGGAGCAGGGTTTGTGATCCTTTAGCTAAGGAAGTGCTGACTTGAGAGCCTCACATGCTCTTTGCTGATTTTTCCCAGGATGACCGGAGCAGGGAGAGCTTCGGCGCCTTGTCACATGGCCAGAAGTGGAAGTAGGGTATCACCATTCAATAAAACCAGTATTAGTGACAGACAGGGGGCTCTCTCAGTCTGCTGAATTTACTTGAATGATGAAAAAGGAAAAACCCAAATCATATTGCTGTGTCTTTCCTAAAGAGCACAGGTATACTCCTGAGAACTAAGGATACTCACATCTTGCAGTCAGCATCAAAAGTTCTTGCCTCTTTGGGAACTAAAAGCACTGCAAGGATAATTTTCAGTTCCTTGACACATGTCTTTTGAGATGGATATTCTCTGGGGTGAGCACTGCAGAGATAATCTCATTCCTTACCATACAGTTTCTCTCTCTGTTTTCCTTGTGATGTTTGTAACTTGATTTCACCTTGGAAGACTCCTGTTTTCTCACCATGATGTGTCAGCACAGTATGGATAGGAGCTAAGGATTCTGTTGTTTCTATTCGCAGGGCAATGCAGCCTTCCCCTAGAGACAAGGAGACAACGAGCCTGGGACTGGGAAGAAAGCATTAAAGTATTTTTCTCCTGTCAGTCATCTACTATCACTGTGCTGACAGGGCTGAGATTACCGGAGAGAATCTGCTCTGGATCACAGTAAGGAATGTAATGTCCCTGGAGAAATCAGTGGCATTCATTTCACTCCTTCACATATGTGTGAAGGATTTGGGCATTGGAGACAGCTGCAGGTGGCTAGAGGGTTCTGAGCTTCCATTGCTGGTGAAGAAAACATGAGCCAAATCCATAAAACAGGATTTGTATGTTTTGAATAAACTATTTTAAACAGACTGACTCCTGATTTAATTTCTGTACTTTCTTTTTAAGCTGTTACTCTTTTGGGGGCTGGTAAAGCTCACACAGATTGTTGCTTCAAGATCATTTTCTTCTAATCATCCTTACCTCACAAATTATTGCCCACAATGTATTCTTGTGTGTATCGAGTTCTAAATCAGAAGTCAGAGCATCATGGATGTTCAGTCTATAAGAGTTACTTCTGTTCTCTCCCACTCCTTCAGCGGTTTGGAAAAATCCAAGTAGATTTTGACTCATCCAGAACTTTAGAGCTAAACACTTACCATAAGATTCATCACTGTCTGATGACTTAATGCTGATCAGGATGTGTTGATCCAGGAGGTATTCTGGGTCTGAAATAATGGGAGTCAGCTGCAAAGACAAGTTAATGTGGGTCAATACAATAGGTGGGCTACACGAACACAGTTATCCGTGTGCCTCAGTCCCAAATGGGCAAAACTCAGCTCGACAGACCCATGAGGATATCATGCTACCTCCAGGACCAGTCTCTTTGAGGATGTTTGGAGATCTGTGGTAGGAGGCTACATACTTT
Organism: Myiopsitta monachus; assembly: GCA_017639245.1. NCBI lineage: Eukaryota > Metazoa > Chordata > Aves > Psittaciformes > Psittacidae > Myiopsitta > Myiopsitta monachus. The sequence continues at coordinate 15,426,520 of CM029923.1, read as the reverse complement.
TAGAGTCCCCCCACTCTCACTCCCAGCACGGCAGACGGAATGTTACAAATCAAACACTAACGGCCTAAGCTGCAGTTCTCTTCTGCAGTGCAGGGCTAAAAACTGCTCTAGGAGGAAGTGATCTGGACTTTGATTTAGTTTGTTCCCCAAAATCTGTTCGGCTATTGTTAACAATTGCTTATTGTACAGCCTTTCCCCAATCTGTCAGTGTTAAGGCACTCTTTCCAAAGTCAGCAATTGTTCTTCTGGGCTATTCAGAAGGGCACTGACATGGATGTTCACTCCAAATCCAGGAGCTCTGATAGTACTTCTAGCTCTCACCATGCCAGAAAATGGAGAAGAGCTTCGATCTCAAGGACAGGACTTGTCTCTGACACTGACATACGGAACACTACATCTGGCCACTGATGGTCTTTCCAACACAGGTAAAAAATAGTCAACTCTTCTATAAAGTACTGAGAAAAACTTTGCCTAACAGGGCAGAGAAACTCCAGGGTAGAGCTGCTCTATAAAATGTTTTCCACCTAAAACCTGAAAAACAGTAGGGCCTGCTTGAAAGACTTGTCAGCACAGTAATGTTCACTAAAATGTGAGAAGAAGGTCACGCTCCTGGGTGACACGATCACACCAGCAAAATCCCTGACAGCGATGAAAGAATATTGTAAAAAAGAGACATTTTTTGTATAGTATACTGGCAAGAAAGCTCTTTCCTGCTTATAACACACTCTGGTTAGCTTAAGCCCATCCTGCGTTCTTCCAGCCTCTTTTGAGTGTAAACAAGACCACGGCCATGTTCCTGAAAATAATGTTTATATAAGTAAAAGACTTAATGTTGCTTATGGGATTCAAGTGGAATGCTTCTCTTCCACATGGATATGGAAACGCAGCCCATGCTTACCTTTGGAAGTGCATCAATAAACTTTACCACAAGCTCCCCTTCATTCCCATCCTCATTTTCTCCTTCCTGGCTCTTCACAAAACCTGCAAAGTGATGAGAAAGGAGTTCGACAGAAGAAAGACACCAAGAACTTGGCTACGAATCCTCCTCAGATGCCAGATTTCCAAAACACCTACAATTATTATCCCAATTGGACACAAGTTTTAAAAGTATTAAGAAGCTTCAAGTCTGAGCTTTGGGTCCATGTTTACGCAGTAACTTTACAAGTGATTTTCCTGGTGCATTGCTAAATGGTTTTATTTTACAGTTAAACTTGGCACTGAGAAGCTCAGTGCATACATGGACTGGAGGATAAGAACATGACAACTCTTCCTACGCCACTCAAGATAGCACACTTTTGAAATTCTAATTTAAGATTCGTAATACACTGTTTCCATAGAAATTTATGCAAATTTCAATACAGCCAAAAAAATAATCTTTTATGGAGCTGTCTTTGACACGGCGCTCTGACATGCAATAATGTGATGAAGCATACACTGAAGGCATGCTGTCCCACTTACAGAAGCTGTCCTGTGATGGGGAACCGCTTAAAAAAAACACAGCAAGGGCATGTAGGCTTGCATTACATAAACAGCTGAGGCTCAGCCCTGCAGCACAGGGACAGCAAGTAAAACCTGCAGCACTGATGGGTACGCAGTCCCATTTACAGAGTCAAATCACTCCTTTTCCTTTCACCTGAAGCTGATCCTCTGACTCACTCTTTTTTAAACCAGTGCAATTATTTTTATTAGCTTAAAGCAGATGCTTTGTTTTGAAAGCACCTGATCATTCGTAGCAGGCACAGGCAGAAATACAATTGATTGTGTGCTTGCTAAGTAGAGATTGTCTGTGTAATAAGCAAGAACAACATGTGCTTCTCTTCAAGAAATTATCAGGTTGCCAAACAAGATGGAAAAAATGGTGGAAGACTACATGTCTAAGCATGGATTACAGCTAAATGGCTGTGTGTTTTGGATTGTACCACTGACAGGATAGGACGACTCGTAAACTACAACAGATCTCTAAGACATCCCTTTTTTGCATTGGAGCAAGTGATCCACACAGCTATTTATTGAGAGCCAAGCAACAGGAAGGGGAACTAATGCAAACAAGCAGGAAACTCTGACAGAAAGAATAAAGTTGGGCAAAACCATACTTTCCAAGCAGCTGGAGTGAAACTCGATGTAGAACTTGGTCTGGGACTTGGTCTTCAGAGTGGCGTAACAGTGCAGAAACTCTATCTCCCCTTGGGAATCTGTGTACTTGGAGTCTAGGAAAGAGGAAGGGAAAATAGCAGCATTTTCAACAAGAGATAAAGAGAGGGCATTTTTGACTCTTAAAAAGTCAGCTTTTTCTTTTAACATATACAAAGCACTGTGTTTTGTGCCCACAGGTGAAGACAGCATGACTGCACCCAGACTGACTAACCATTCTTTGAAACAAACTGTGAGGTGACTCCAACTTCGAAGGTGGCAAAGACAGGACTGTGGTCACTTGTCATGATGTCAGTGGTGCAGCCTGCCAATGAGAAAGGGAGGAGAGTTACTGCCTTGTGTTCTGCTCCAGTGAAATCACTGCAATAGCAATATTATTCAGTAATTTTCCAGCAAACATAACTGTCGCTGTGGTAACTGTCTCCAGTCAAAGGTGTTTCTACATAATCTCATGTTAGTATTTGGGAATGTAACTCTTCTCTCAAAACACATAAAGATTTGCTTAATGGACACAACATTACCATATCATTTTGCAAGCAACTGTCAGTGTTAGATTTTCCCAGCACAAAAAGCAGTTACAGGCTTTCTGGTTGCCTCTGCAACATGCACAGCTAATTAAAGCACTAATATGGCAGGAAATCACACAAGAATACACTGGTGCTGCTTCAGTGCTACACTGCAACTCATGGCCCAAGATTAACAGTGAGTGAGCAAGGTTGCTCACTTGACCTAAGGGCACACTGAGTTCTAGCAAGCCCAGTCCTGCTGAACAGAACAGTGTGTAAAAGCAGATGCCACACTTCATAGAGGTACTTACTTGACCACACACCTCATCATCATAGGCTCTGTGATCAGAGCAGTCCACCTTATACCCAAGGATGTCTACAGCCCTCTTCTCAATCCCATACACAGGAAACCATCAACATCATTCTCAGATGCTTGGTCCTACATAGACTCAACTGAAATTCTGAGTAATTTTTTAAACAGGTCTCGTGAGCTTCCTCTCTTCCCTGCACTGCACTTCTGTGATGCTTCTCAGCAAGAAAGGGAACAGGTTCTTGGTACCACAGTCTTTCTGGAATGTGATTTGACAGAAGAGGGATGTTTGCAGCTTCAGCCTCAGACTGGACTGTGTACTGTGTACACAGTTCCCAGTACACTGCTGGCACCATCAGGTAAGGAGCTCCTAATGGTAACTGCACAGGAAAAGTTGTTGCTGTTGCCAAGAAATGACTGGTGTAAAACGATCCTACAGCGTGGTCTGAAACTGTACAGCTGCAACTGCCTGAGGGGTATTCTGCATATAAAAGAGTATCAGAATTAATTCCCAACTTTGTAAGGTTACAGGCAGAGAGATTTGGCTCCACTCTGCCTGGTTTAACATCAGGTCCCTCCATGCTGAGTGCCTGGCAGTGCAGGGAGATCCTACAGACTGTGCTCTGAATCATTTCCGCTTCAGACTGATTGCTTTGCTATCTACAATCTGTTATCTACCCACCATAGGACTGACACACAACGTGCACCATGGGGTATGATTTCCAGAGCACTCGATCACACCAGGATGGCAAATTGTACTTCATCTGCAAACCAAAGGAGAAGTGATGTCAAGAAGAAGAGAAAGGACCAGCTCACAAAAGAGCAGGAAATTCACTTGCTCAAGCACCATAGATTTGTGTCAAATCTTTCTTTGTATTGACTCCTTTCAAAACAGTACAAGGGCAGAAAATGCAGAGATTGGATTAGGTCACTTCCTTCTGTAGGAGTTATTTCCCTGCTCTGCCACATACTTCTGAAGAGACATGAGTTTTCACCTACCCCTGTAGCTTTTTGCTTGGTGTAAGCATACTTCTCCCGGGTACCTCTTTCAAAGCGGTAGGTTGGAGCGAAAGTGATCTCTTCTTCCTCTAAAACAGAGAGATAGCTGTTACAGTGTGGCCCATTGAGAACCCTCATCTGGCTGAGACAGACACTGCTCTGTACACTCTGCCCCACATCAAGTCTGGCAGAGAAAGACTGTGGAAATGGGAGAGGAACCTGCCAACAAACTCAGAATCTTACCAAACTGCAGAAACACCTTTTGGTCCTTTCTCTCTGTGAGGAGCTGGTCGAAGGCCAGCAGCTCCGGATACTGCTGCTGCCTGATCTTCTGGATAATATTCTCTGCTTCCTGCCAACAGGGAAACAGCAGAGCTGCAGATGATGCAAAAACTCCTTATAAATCCTCCCTTCACTGGGGAGCCGGCAAGTGCTTCTGAACTGATTCACGGAGCAGTGCCCCTGCTGCTTCCCCACGGTTCCCTTCACTGAAAGGCCCCAGTCTTTGCTGCGTGACCAAACATTTGTCTATCAAAACACACATCAAAATGCCCACACAACCCCCACACAAGTACACACACCACCAGATGTACATCAACACCAGGCTGGCTGTTGTCTCCCACCCACTGAAACCTATCCAGTATTTATTATGGCTTGCCTGTTTCTGAAGGCCGGTTCTGAGCCATTAAAAGCTAACCAAATAGTGCAGAAAGGCAATCTCTGCATCAAGCTGTTCACAGACAGATGCTTACTCACAGTGGGAAGGGGAGCTGGGAGTTTGGGGAAGTGATGCTGCCTGGAGCAGCAGAGTGTGCCAGATGGCATTCCTGGGTCCATTAATCCCTGGAGAGGGCAAAAGGGATTTCCTTTCCTCCCTCAACTGGTGTCACACTTGTGCTCTAGGGATCCTTTCTACCTCCCCGCTTTCTGCCACTGTCTCTGCCCTGATGCCTTAAATTGGGAAAAGACAGAGCTTCTATGGCAACACAGTATTTTCTCTCCCCGGGGATTCACAGAGCATCCCTCACCGTTGGGGGCTGCTCCACACGGTAGTTCAAATCTCCCAGCCAGAAGAGATGAGTAAAGCGATGAGTGATGTTAAACGGACTCAGTTTCTTATCTCCCAGCGTCAGGAAGCGCAGGATGCTCGCATAGTTCTGGTTGCGTCTGTCAAGACAAGAAACATCTGCCTGACAAACTAAATTGCCATGTGGTTTCTAAGTGCCTGCTCTGGCACAGACTGATGCTTTACCAGGCAGGAACCAATCTGGCTCGACATCTAGAGGAGAGCACATCAGAAGCTGAGAACTTGCCACCCCTGCCTGGCACTGCACCTCAGCAGACAGGCCCCGGTGACATGCTCAGCATCTCCCAACCTACTCAGTGCAACCAGTAATACAGCACAGCTCATGCTGCAGCTTGTACAGTGTGTGTCCTAGTGACCTGGGGGGCAGCCTGCTCTGAGGAGGGGCAGGGGCATTCAGAACAGCTCCTTGGGTGTCAGACTGCTTCCACCTGACTTGAAAAGCTGGAAACCTATCCCAAAGCCACTTCTGTTGCCTCATGAGGCTGTGCTTTTCTGAGCTGTATGTCCTAGAAACCCAGCATTAGATTGTTGCCTTTGGGTTTCAGCAGCAAACACATTCCTAGATTTTGGCAGCTATTCCAAGCCCTGTGGAACCCTTCCATGGAGGTTAACTCCATCAGTGGCAAAGGCCCTGTGCAGAAGTTCTGCACCATATCTTTTCTGGGACCTGGACTGGAAAAGATGGCAAAGCCAACATCTCTATTTCAAGACCTCTGCTTTCAAGACCATTCCTTCAACTGCTCCACCTCTTCCCAGCATGGGCATATATCTCCCACCAATGTCAGGATCTTTGCCTTCAATTCCATGCAGCACAGAATTTGCCTAGACCATGGAAACTCATTTCACTGCTGGGTATAGAGAATTAGCCACCATGGAGATATTTCTGTGCTGCACAACTCCCTCTTGGTTTTCCTGACAGAATGCTCTGCCCAGCAGGATCTGTGCCTCAGGGTGCACCACAGCTCCTGTGCTTGCAGCACTGCCCACAGTGAGGAGGCAGACAGAACCCTTCAGCTATGATTCCGGGACGGGAAAAACCTTCCCACATCTCTCCAAAATACCTGTAGATGAGGGAACTGTTTTCCTCATGTAGTGCATTTGCATGGCATTTGCACTTGGCTCTGAAGTTATTTTGCTGTCTATTTCACCTGTGCCCATGTGGAACGGCTATATAGAAGTCCCTCGTTTAAATGGTGACACAATAAGCAGCATCTTTAGCACAGGTTGCCCTCACAGGAGACATTTAATAATCTTTTATGATCAGAAAAACATGCTTGTAACTGTCTGTTGGGCCCTCCTTCCAAACATTGCCCAGAGAATTTCACCCTGGGACAACATCCGTTTTAGAGAGGGGAGGATGTATCTTACCTGTGTTTCTTTTCACTTCCTGAAGTCAAATGGCTGTTAACAAACCCAAAGGAGGTTCCATTAAACATGAATGACACCCCCACAGCTCCTTTATTACCTGGGAAAAGATAAGTGAAAAATGTCAAGAAATCAATCCACCTCCAGGCTGAGTCTAGCAAAGATAATAAAGCACCCAGTACATCTTAAGCGAAGTGGAGGATGGAGAAAAGAAGTAAGTTAACTTAATCAGCACAGAAAGAATTAGCGCATACAGCACAGATTGTGGTAAAAAATTTTCTGAGGATGCTAAAAAAAAGATTAGTTGAAGGGAAAGAAGTGCAATTTCCTTGTGAAACCTAAGGAAAAGCAATCCAATAGCCAGTCAAAGGTGTTTGCTGGGAATATAAATATACATGTGCTAAGTATACACACAAATAAATTTCCTTTTTTTACAGGGCAACCTATAATCAGTGCTAGTGGGATATAATTTTAGTAACACTAGTGTCACATAACTGCAGTCAAAGGAGTCTTGTGGAGAAAGAGCTGTTCCATTTCAAGGACAGTATTGGCAGAGACTGAGCAGATCTCAGTCCTTTGGACAAGACCAGGTCTGTTCCTCACCCAGTGTGTTTGCGATGCCTGTCTTCACGTTGTCTGTGCAGATGTGGCTGATGCGGTTCTCATGCTCTGGTTTGGCCAGTACGACAATCCTGATGTTCCAGAGGGTATGGATTGCTATCTGCAGGGATGGAAAGGTTAGAGGGGTTGTATTTCTTCACGTGCTGCAGAGCTGCACTGTAGCTGCAGCTGTCCTGGCTCCTTCTGTAGTACTTCTCCTACACAAATTGCTGTGCTTAGGATATGCTTTCAGTCGTTTTAATCAAAGGTGGGAGGAAGGACCAAGCTATTTTCTAGTGCTATTTTCTAGTTAATCATTGGACTGCCTTGCTTGCACAAAGTTTGTACAGTTTTCTATCAGTCACTAGAGTCATAAGTCCTGTTCTCCTGTGGCTTTCCAGATATGCTTAGATTTATTTCTTGACATCACTGAAACTCAGGAATGTCTGAACATGGTCTTAATAGTGTTCAGTTTCTTTTATGATTATACTTGTGTGCTGTTACATCCTACTGTAAGTGCAGTAGCCTAGGGTGAGATCCAGGCTACCACCAGCTCAGAAAGTTTTACAGTCTCTTCCTTTAGGAAGGTCAAAATATCACCACCACTTGACTCAGGTGCTCAGCATCTGGAATGCTCACAGACTGGCAGGCAGAGGAGCTCATGGCAGGGTCCCTGCTTTGGCAGTGAGGGGGTCACTATCCATAGCAATATGCCTATCTAGAAAGTTCCAGGGGAGGATCTTGTGGAGTCCACAGGCAGATACAGTTCACTCTCCCTCCTCCAAATGCAATGACAATAAAAGGGAGGGAATGGGAGGAGAGGTAGGCAAAACGCCACTTATTCTGTCTCTTATTTGCACAAAATCTACTCCCATATGCCTGAGCAATGTGCAATAGCTGGAATAACCTCTCACCACTTTGAAGCTGATACTGGTGATTTCCTGCAAGGATTGCCTGAGGGTCTCCAGCCATTCCTTCTCCCCTTGGGGATCCTCCTGGGTGCCAATCACATAGATGTCATGAGGAATGTAGTCAGCAGTGTCATCACGGGTCTTCCCCTGCCCCTTGGAGAGAAACCAGGAGGTGATCTTCTTTGGGGAAGGTGCAGCACCTTTTATTAACAAATCAAACACCAAAGTAAGTCAGAGTATGTTTCATCAGACTGAGGATACAGACAACCCATGGAGACAGAAATAATAGGCTTCACATGTACTCTGTCCTGTACCAGTTCCCTATTAGCCAGGGCACACTATTCTAAGATGACAAAGATGTTAACCCTAACTGACTTACTGATGAAGGACTGACTCTGCTTTGGCCATCTTCCTGTACATTAGCTTACCAAGGCCAAGGCTAGCCAAGTGTAGTCCTGGCCTGCCACTGCATTTACCTTACCCCTTAAGTATGACTGAGCACAGACAGCTCAGCATACAGCAGTAGAAGCAGGTTTTTCTCCCCAAATTAGAAAAAAACCTTAAATTCTACTGTCCTCAACTACACCCTGTCTCCTTCCCTAAATACTGCAGATACTCAGCTCTCTTCCCAGGCTGGACATGAACAGTCCCTAGTTAGGTTCAGAAGCCACTGGCATGCAAAGTGGAGGATAGTGTACATGGCTGTTTGTCGTGCCAGCCTCATGCTGGCCACAAGTGCCTGTCATTGGAGAAATCCTTCAGTACCCTTTAAGGTCCTTTGACTGGAACCATTTAAAATGCCAAACCATATGCAAGAATAAGCCTAGAGATCAGCTCCTCCCCTGCACCAGTACAACCCTGGTGTACAGATCTGCCGCAGAACAAACACAGTGTTGGAGCTCATCGTGACAGGTGAGCACGTATTTGGAAGTGCCTATTCCTTCAGAGGAATGCCCACATCAGAAGGGACTGTATGAGCCCATACCCATATTCCAAGTGCCAATGAAGATGGTGATCATATCAGGCTCTGGTTGCTCCGAGTGTTTATTCTTCATCTGCTGCAGAAGTTGGCAGAAGCCTTCTCTTTTCTAGACAGGGAGGAGCAGAGACAATTAACAAGTTGCTTAACTTCTCCAACACAACATCTTGAAAAACAAGCTGAACCAGGAAATTCCCACCACACTTGAAGGGCATGTTAGCTCCCCACTATCCTGGAACCTTCAAAGAGGCTGTTTCCTGTGGTGTTTTCTTAGGCACTTAGGTTACGTATTACTTCAACAACTGCTGAGCTGGTCAGAATAAAACCTAGGCTTCCCTCTTGTTTGTCTATATGAACCTCCTTGCAGCTACCCTCAGATGACTCCTTGCCTCTTCTCACTGGCTGCCAACACTGTTCTGCCTTGGTGACAGCATGCAGGTATGATTGCCCTTTCCAGTTTAACCTTTTACAGGGTACACTTGTTCACTTTCTGGATGCTTCCAGAACAAAAGAGGAATTTAATTTTTGCAGTGCAAAAGCCACTGTTCCTCATCAGGTCCTCTTTCTGCCAAGGAATGTCCCTTGTACCATTCCCACCCAGGTACCTGCTACCTGCTCCAGGCTGGTGGGAGAGAAATACACAGTGTGTGTACCTTGGAATCAGAGAAAACATATTCCTTCCGCTGTGTTTTTTCTTTTTCTGTTTCCAGCACAATGACCAATTTGTTCGGGACCTTCTGGGATTTGATCAGCTGCAAGACTAAACAGAAGCTGAGTTTCATGAGCTGCAGACACAGAGACTAGAATCTTACCAAAACTAACATGACAGTGTTCAAAGACTCAGAACTTACATGGCCTTTTATGTCTGAGGCTCACTTTGCCCCACATAACTGCATTGTTGCTAAGTCCTGTTCTCTATATGAATAGATTTGGACTCTGAAATGAAGAGGACCTCCAAAACTCCTTCTGCCTGAGCTCTTGTTCATAACAAGCCTCCTGTCTGAAGTGAAACCTTTGCTTCCTGAAGGTAATCTCTTTGTATCCTGAGCCAGCCTACACATATTCCTTCCCCATCTGTGAAAGAGGAGTTAAAACCTCATTTGATGGTAAAGGTGGTTCCTCTCCATCTAAAATAGCAGCTAAGTAATTATGAACGGCAGGAGGAGAAAGCCATGCATGATAGTGAATCTTTTAAATCACTGCCAGCAACAGGTTGATTTTCTAGCAGGAAAGAGGCCAAGGGTATCATCTACCCTCTAATAAATCCATTTGGCTCAGTCTCAGTGATCTGCCTGTCCAGAAACACAACAGAAAAAAAGGGAAGTTGTCTGAATTAGGCCTTCCAAGACCAAACCAGCATTGCTCATCAGCAGAGATATTGATTCACATACAGAAAAATAGCCAGCAAAAACCAACCCAAAACCAAAAGGGAAATTCACTGAAAAATGTTACTGAAACTGAGTATCTGGCTTTCTGCCACCAAAAATCATCACAGAAGTCAATATGTTCCTGCAGAACTTATTTTTCAAGTGACATTGCTTTTCAGTAGAAAATGGATCTATTGCAACTAGCTTTATGGGGAATCTTCTATCCAAACCTGCTCCCTGCTACCTCTGTCTTCATTTAGACCAAGAGGCCAGGTCTAAAACAATCTGTGTAAGTTGGTTAGCTCAGTGATGACTCCCTGCAGGCCACTTTGTGGATAGGCGGTCTAGACTCACTGGAACCCTGCACAACACCCAGGACCTAGCAGAGCTATCTGCACTTTGGGGAAAACCTTCCCCTCAGTGGGGCCAAAGGGAACCCCTCTCCATCATCCAAGGGACTGAGAATCTAGCCCAGCATTTGCGAGCTTAAGCATCTTACTTTTCTTGTGGGTATAAAACTTGTCCTCTGGACCATCCTTAGCTCTCTTGATAATCAGTTTTCCCATTTCCACATCAACCTTGAGATGTATTTTTGAGAAAATTCCTAGGGAGTCAGCCTTCACCTATTAGAAAACAGAAATTTTTCATGAGCAATCTACACTTCAGCTGTGTGTTACAAAAGCAACACCCTCCTGAATTCATGGACACATATCATCGTTCTGCCAATCTCACTAGACATCTCTGGAGCATTTGTATGGTGCTAAACAGCATCCAGGAATAGCTGTTATCTCTGTGGCAGCACAGCAAAGTTCTCAGGAACCGAGATACCAACAAAAATTTGCATCACTGCCCTGCCACATTGTGATCAGCATTGTCAAAAAAGAACATTTACCTCAAAAGTGACAGGGGGGATGAGGGAGCGCCTGTGTGTTGAATCAGGACCTTCAATCAACAGCGTTTTCACCTGTAAAAGAGTTGATGTGCACCAGATTGCATTTGGTGATTCTGCACTACATTGAGAGTAATGAAGTCAAAGCCAAGTAATCTTACTGTAGCAAAAAAACTGCACTGATGATGAATAAGATGCATAACTAGAGGCAAACTATGACAAGAAGACAATATAAATAGCTTTAAAACTCTACCTTTTCTTCAATAGAAGACAGCAAAGAAATCAGCTGATTGAGTTTCAATACAATATTGACTGGACTAGCTTCACCGAGCATCTGATAACCACAACAGAGAAACAAAAAGAGAGATATGCATAATTACTAAACCACAGGGCATGGCCTGAAAGCACAGCAGTCTTGCTCCAGAACACCTCACACACAGAGCACAGAGCAGCACTGGTGCCTCTGCCACTCTAATCCATAACAGGCAGTGCAGGAGCACAGAGTTTGTCTTAACATGCAGAAGTATGGAAGGGTGGAAGGATGAATTTGTAAACCTTGTCCATAGGTTAAAGGCAGCTGGGCATGCAAGGGAGTCAGCTTGCTGCTAGGGGACAGTTTTGCATGACCAGGACATACAGAAGTTCTGGACTTTTGGTTTTCTGGGTTACTGGCAGTGAGAGAAAGGTCATGGGGCTTATGTGGGCTTGGGAGAAGGATTTGGCAGTGAAACATCCTGGAGTGTTTATGGAATGAGACATGTGCAGTCCCAGCCCACAGGCTGAGGAAGGGTGGGGAGATTGATGTTCACTGCACTTGCATCAGGGGCAAGAAGGGGGAGCAGGCAGAGGGGACTATGGGATAAGTGAAACTGTGGGGATACAACTCACTGTGTGCCCTCTGCACTGCAGCCACAAAGAGGCTAGAGAGAACAAAAGTTGTAACTGAACACCAGAATCCCACAGGTCATTGCTGTGCTCTCCCCCTCTGCTGATAGGCGCCCTCACTCCTCTCTCTTCCTTTTCCCACCTTCCACCCGACTTGCCTGTGAGCGCTGATGGATACCAGGGTGCAGCTGCTGCTCAAACACCTTCTGGATGGATTCTAGAGATGGAAGAGTCCTAGAGGCTTCACTGAGAACAGAGACATGGCAGAGGTGTAAGGCTGCAGTCAGGTCCTTGGGTAGATTAGTGCTTGGTCTCTTCAGACAGAGTCACACAGCTTAGACTACAGGCATTCACTCACATTAGGCTTGCTCTCGCAAGTGTCATAGAATCACAGAACGGTTTGTGTTGGAAAGGACCTTAAGATTATCCAATTCCAGCCCCCTGCCATGGGCAGGGACACCTCACGCTAGACCATGTCACCCAAGGCTCCATCCAGCCTGGCGTGGAACACTGCCAGGGACGGAGCATCACTACAACTATGCCAACTCACAGATCAAAGTGCACTCAGAAATCTCAGTGCCCAGCAAGGTTTGGTGCCTATGAAGGCTGCAGAAGTGGGAGAAGCTCAGTTTTGCAAAGGTCTCATGCAGCTGCTGGTGTTGATGCAGGATGCTGGGGAGACTGGAGGAAGAGGAAACTCATTTTCAGATTTTCAGCTCATATGCCAAAGAGGGGCTGGACACAGCAAGGGGGGGAAAAGCCAGCCTGAATGGGAACCGTTTGTGGGTTATGAGACTCCTTCAGCACTTCCCAATTAGATTCCACAGGATGCTCATTTGTCAAAACACTGTTGCATGAATTTGGCACAGAAGCCATGCTGCGATAATGACAAGCCTTATCAGGGAAAGAGCAGCCAGGGAGCACAGGTCAAAAGGAAGGTAGTGGTGGTGAGCAGCGCTAGGATGCTTGCATTGTGCCTAGTCAACAGTGGATATTAATGATTTCCCTCACTTTCCTAAGCCTGAATGAACCGGATTTTATGCCCTGTTTGTTGGGGAAAGTGCTTCAAAGCAAAAGTATGCCTGACTGTCTGAAGATTAGATACTTGTCTAAGTGCTGAACCATGGATGATTAATTGCCTAAATTAAGGACTCACGTTTGAAATGTCAGTCTGAAATAAATTCAGACTGAAATGAAGATGCAGATGAAATGAAGACATGAAATGCTATGGAGCACACAGAAGAACAAGACCAAGAGTGCAGGATGTGTAGGCCATCTCTTGAAAAGAGAGCAGCAGCTGCTTGAAGCAGTTCAGAAATGATTTCTCATGGGAAAACTGCCCTCTGTTTACTGTACAACATGTAGCGCACATGTGAAGATGAGGGAAGACCATGTGCAAGCGATCAAACTCTACAAAAGCACAACATGGTTTTAATTGTGCTGATAACTCCATTTGTTTTCTGTTCCTGACAGAATAAAGGAAATAAATATAGTGATCATTACTGAAGTGTCAGAGGCCTGTGTGTACACATATAATTGCACAAATGCTGGTATCACAAGTGCTTGACAAGGCTCTATGTACCAATTATCCAGTGAGGGAGAAAAAACAAGCATGCAGAGCAGTGATCGATGACCAAATCATGGCTTCAGACTGTAGCAGGCTGACTAGGCCACTATGAGCGTTTTTCACTTAAAGCTGGTATTAAACTCTGAACAAAGTCCACCAGCATGGGTAGACCCCATTATGTGCTGCAGTGGCACAAAGCTCTCCATGAATCAGTTTTCCAGCCCCTGGAGGATTCCCTGACCATGGAAACCCTTGTATGCCAATTTATTTTAGCAATGGATGCTCCACAAAAGTATGCATGAGCCTTACAAGTCTCTGTTTTACTTCAGTTTTAGTACATGAGCTGCCAGAGCGAACAGCCTCTCCCAACAGTGGTTGTCCCACTATCCCTCAGGCCTTGATAAGATATGACATGGCTGCCCTGACTCCCTCAGCCATAGCGAGCCGTAGAAGGTAATAATAGCTTCCAGCAGAGTTAAAGTGAGCTTTCAGTGTCTCTAATGCACACTGAGGTCCTTGCTGAATTAATCAGGGATCAATGGTGAGGAGGGTAAGGGTAAGTGATCGCAAACTCTGCCTTCCCAGTCTGCTGTGGCCAGTGCTTGAGCTTGTTGGTCAGAAATGGGTCCTGTGCCTGCCCATGGGTAATATGTGAACTGCAAAAGGCACAGACTGCTCACTAACACTTGGCCCAACTCCTTTCCAAACCCAATGGTTCACTATAAGCTCTTTTCTTCTCCTAACCACTGAGCAGCTCCAGTATGCATGCCGTCTACCTTGCTAGCAATGGCAGTCAGTATTTACCCACAGCCTGGTATCAAAATGTGGGAGTGAGTCAGACAAAAGTCATCAGGATGCTCGTTTTTCACAGTGATGGCAGTGGTCTGAGAGCAGCTCTGAAAGATGGCACAGCTGGGCTCTGGGAGACTGGGAGAAGCCAGAACACAGCATCACAAAACTTCAGACTCACAGCAAATCAGTGTGGCTCACAAACAGCCACAGTCAGTGTCCTCCTGCAGGCTCTGAACCCTTGGCAGTGCCAGGAAATTCAAAGGAGCTTCAGATCAAGCTGTGTCAATTAACATTTCTTCTTCTTGTCTGTTTGTTTAACCTATTCTTGAATATTGGGAAAATAATGAAACCGAACATTGCTAAGAAAAACTGGACACAGCCACTGAGCAGCAGCCTAGGATTTACCTGTATATTTAGCTGGAATCCTTGTGAAGCTGAAGAAAGCTGAGGTAAATAAAAACTAAATTTAGGTAATGCCACTGATTAAATCTGAGAGTTCAGAAGTCCAGTAAGGGAAGTAAGCTAAAAAGCAGGTAACCTTGGAGATTAAGACTGCAGAAAACAGTAAGATACCCACGCATCTGACTATTTGCCAACTAAGGCTAAGCGAATAGTTTGGTTGGATGCTAGACATCCATGGGACAATCCAAACAGAAGAGGAGAGGTTGCTCAGAGAGATCTGGGACTGAAAACAGGCTGCAGTTCTGGACTTCATGAGAAAACTGAGACAGCAGCTTCATCTTGCTGAAATACTGCAGGTACGGGGAGAAAATTCTGTGGAAGAGATGGGAAGACCTTTCAACATTCTGTTACCTAAAGGGGCCGATAAGGAAGCTGGAGAGTGACTTTATACAAGGGCATATAGCAACAGGACACGGCGGAATGGCTTTAACCTGACAGAGGGGAGATTTACATTAGACATTAGGAAGAAGTTCTTCCCTGTGAGGGTGCTGAGGCGCTGGCACAGAGTGCCCAGAGAAGCTGTGGCTGCCCCATCCCTGGCAGCGTCCAAGGCCAGGTTGGACGGGGCTTGGAGCAACCTGGTCTAGTGGAAGGTGTCCCTGCCTGTGGCTGGTGATTGAACTGCATGAGCTTTAAGGCCCCTTCCAACTCAAACCAGTCTGGGATTCGATGATACTTGAATGGATTCTGAACCTGTTGTATCTTCTGTCTTGCCATCCCATGTGCATTTATGAGGAGTAGGGACGTAAAACCCAGATAAGGTGAAGCGGAGTAAGTGAGAAATGGAAAAAGCCAGCCTTCATCATAACAGCAGTAGTGGAGGTATTTTCTGAACACAAAACTCTCACTTGTGATTTCACTAGATTTTAGTTTCCATTGTTCAGGTTTATTCTTAGCAAGCCACCTGGGTCTCCCTCTCTGTGGGTGTAGAGAAGCAAAACCTTCAAGCAGGGCACAGAGGAAGAGCAGCATTTTGCACAAGCCCATCCTCAGTCATGCCAGGGGCTTGCCTGTGGGGAGCTGGCTTCTGGCAGAAGGAACAGAAGTGCATATTCCTCCCCCTTTGCCTGGTAAAACGTGCACAATGACCACCGCTTCAGAGGAGCAATAGTGGTCCCAAACAGCTGAGCACCTCACTCACTCCCTGCCTTTCTTCCACAGGTTAAAGCCAAGCAAATCAGTAATATATACCCCTCATTTTAAACCACTTTTCAGCCTTGGTGAGCTCTAGGAAAACAAGATCAGGCCAGTGGCACTACCAGCCTCACTTCTAAATACACCAGAGAGAAGGATTTTGCAAGCCACAGATACAAGTGTGGAACAATGTGCCCTCTGCCACAGAGTGCTCCAAGATCTCTGCAGAAGTATGCATTAACTTCCTCTTTCGCTTACAAACAGCAAGGTGGTGGTGGGGGGTGGTGGGGGTGGAATCACATCCTTCCACCAGAGAAAGAGGGAGCTCTGCAAGGTTTTAGTTCCCTCTCTGAGTTTACCTATTTGGGACCTGGAAGGTCTATAAATAAAGGAAAAATCTGTAGAGTTGAGGCTTGTTTCTCTTTTCATTTGAGCTGGACCTCATTGACATCGCTGGAATCACTCCAGGTTCACAGTGCATTAGTGGGAAGGAAAAATCAGTGTTTAAAACATAGCTATACACCAGTATGTGCTTGTTTCCATAAACGACTCCTGCCTGACAATTCTGTGGGTGTCACTTATGTATTTCCAAATTATGCAGTTAATCATTAGTGCATTTTTTGTTTTGTTTCTTTCTAAACAAACCCTAAAAAAACAATACTCCACTGACTGAAACCGCCTACAGGGGAACTTCACTGTCAGAGCTGTCTCTTTTATATAGATTTCACAGCTTTGGACCAGAATCACGGGTCATGAGATCTAAATATAATGTTTTTGAGGGTAAGCCAATTTCCTGTGCCAGAAATACAGGTTCTGAATGCACGCATGTGGAACCTGTGTTAGACTACAGTGTCACAACATTATACTCCGAAAAACAGCCTCCGGTTACCTGAAGAGTCCTTTGCAAAGAAGTGCAAGTAGTTTCTTCAGCTGAGGAAGGTTGCTTGAGCCAGTCTGTACCATCTCAAAGTCACTGATGATGTGAACTCGCAGGTAATCTTGGATGAGCTTTAGATGCTCATCAGGGACACTGTGAAAGAAACAGGCAGGTCAAAAGACAGCTCTTCCTCTGTTCCCAAATATCAGACAGCTTTATTATTTTTATTAATATAGACAGCTCTATTATTTTTCTGAAACTTCTACTGCTTGCATAGACGGATGGGAAGCAATTTGCCTTGGATTTCAGTGTAAATACACAGTTCTCAGAGCTGAACCATGGATTCCCCACTACACTGGTGACATCTTCTCCTCTTTCTCCTTCTCCATACCAAATCCTATCCCCTGTGACTGCTGAGCTACTATGTCAGAAGTCTTCTGATACCCAGCTCTGCCAAAACTATTGTGGGATCATTAGCCTTGGCAGGTGAAGCCAGGCTGCTGTGAGGTCGCTAATAGCAGCTCAGGGATTCTGGGGACAAGAAGGCTCCCTTTCACCTCACCAAGTCCCACTTTGAAGGTTTCACTCCAAACAATTCAAAACTGTCTTAAGGGGCTTGAGACCACAGAGCTGAACGGGATGCTCTCCTCCCTGACTCTGTGGTTCGTGGACTCCAGCCCTGAACGGAAGGGTGAACCAGGCAGATTCTATGTGTTGCCTTGTGCCTTGATAAATGCAGGAGGTCCCAGCTGGCTTTGATGATGCAGATGAAATGATGCAGGCAGCTGAACAAAACTGGGTTTCTCCCAGTGTGCTACTGAGCCACCACAACAGGACCTGTGCTGCCATGCATGACCAATCTTTGCTCACAGCCTCTCACTGCCCTGCCAACAGCCATGACTTCTGATTCTGTTTTCATTTTACTTTTAAATCTAGTCACTAAATGTCATGTGGCTTCCCCTAAGACTTCAGTGCATGTCCAGATTCGACAGCAGGTGGGACAATGTGAGTCAGACCTGTAGCTGCAGTAAATCAGTGAGTACCTGGAAATCCACACACAAGTTTATTCTTTTTGACAACTGGCTGGTGCTTTCTGATACAGTCTGTAGTTTAGGTACATAGCTGATACACAAGTTCTCTCAGATATCACCAGCTTTTATATTAGAAACCTATATCTCAGCAGAGAAAGTCTATTGGTGATTTTAATACTTCCAAAAATTATTTTTTCTAGATGACAGCTGGACTGTAAAGAGTAGCCAACGCACTGCAGATCTTATTCTGTTCTTCATTTGTTAGTATGAATAAGTACTTTCACTAAATCAAATAGGTCCAAACAAAGAGGCTCAGAAAACACAGAGCTGGGCTGAAGGCTGATTCTGCAGCTCTGTGACTTGCCACCCATTCTCACCTGCTTGTGTCATGGTGCTGCAGCCGCTGGAGTAGTGTCTCGGAAAGGGATGGTTTGTTAACATCTGCTACCTTGGAGTTCTCAGGGAGAGAAGACAGCTCCTTCATCTCGCTGCTTGGCAATGTCATTAGGATGTTGCGCAGGGGCAGGATAGGAGGCGTGGGTACCAGGTCTGGCAAGGAGGAAGAGAAAGGCACAGTCACCCCCAGCATGGCAATTTGACCCCCTCACCCATAGGCAGGGCAGAGTCTGCACCACAGTGGCAGTCACTGGACGGACCATCCATTCTGAACTCACTCTGATTTCAGAGCTGGAAAGCTCAGGGCTTGATACTGGCCCAGACCTGTTCTCAGGGATGTCAGTGGTGTGAGACCAGTGGGCTGAGCTGCCAGGCTTCGTGTACAAGCAGTGTACGCCTCTGCCTGGCAGTGTAACCTCATCCAAGTCAGTTTGACTCTCCCATCTGCACAGCCACTATGAAGGTTAATTAGGTACTTCGAATATAATGCTTAGAGAACATAGATGTACCTCATCCATATCATTACCAGATCTGCCACTGGGGCAGAAGGGACGGAGGGGCATGATCAAAAGAGCACCAGGAGCTGCTAAGGGAAAGAAATAAGCAGCTAAAGTAAGCAAACACAGATGGAGAAGATAGAACCCATAATTCAATAGAGAGGGGCTGAGCATCCTGCCTTGTCTTTAGGGCATCAAGTTGGAAGCACAAAGGGTTTTCCTGCTCTGTAATGCTGTTGCTCAGCATACTCTCCTCTCCTGGGAGAAGAGTGGGTTCATCTCCATTTATCCTAGCCATGGTTAATGGCTGTCTTTCTTTTCATAGCAATAGATCCAACACTTTCTTACACATGTCATATGTAGCTGGTTGAATTATGAGGTTTTGTTTGGTTATTTCCTAATGGTGACATTTTCATTACAAAGAGACACTTAGAACTGATTCATTGCTACTGGGCAGAAGCTATGATTCACAGAGCCACTGCAGCACTGAGCAATGGCACAGCTGGGTTGTGCATCTGCAGGGTGCTCATCTTCCACCTCTGCAGTTCTGCGTGTAAGGCGGCCAGACATCTATCGGCCTTACCTGCCTCCAGCACGATGGCACCAAAGTGCCTTAACAAAATTAAATCCTGGACATAAACAGCCCAGCCCCAGTGCTAGTATCTCTTCATCTAAAGGCTTAGTCTTGGCTAGAACATCATTCCCTGCTGCTCGCCTCTCTGTGTATCATTTTTGCTGTAGTTCCGTCCTCCACCACGAAAGCTGGAGAATCAGTGCAGCTGGCCAAGAACCAAGAACATCTTTCCTGAGAAGCTTTGCAAAATCTTGTTCTGTTTCTTCATGAGAATTGCGCACCAAAGTCTTCCAGCTCCTACTAGACATCCATTTAGATTGCATTAATGTACACAGGCACATCAATCTGCTTTAGTGCACATGCCTATCTGCCTGTCACAGGCAGACTATGAGGGACTATGGGTCACAGTCACAGGGACTGTGTCCCTCAGACAAGTTTTATTGCAATACTCATCATTTCCGGACAGACGTCAGAAAAGACAGGAAGGATGGCTCTGTGGGCATGACCTTCCCCTGGGATTAAGGAGAACAATGACAGATCTAAGAGATGATCCAGGAAAAATCTGAGGAACGTTCCAAGACCAGCAAGTGTGAGGAACCCACAGTGACATTTTATATAAAATAGTTGGGATGATGCCAATCATACCTTGTCGTCAGACATCTTCCTTTATACATAGAGTGAGGCTGTCTGCCACTGCAGATCTGCACCCTCTGGTTATGGCTGTTAGAAATGACCTCTGGATCAGAGCAGACAAGGGGGCCTGAGTTCTAGGTGAATCAAGACCTGCAGCAGCTGCAGAGATATGTGCTCCTAGTCTCTAGGTGAGCATTTCTGCTGCTGAGAGAGTGGCCCTACAGATGCAGTGCAGGGAGGAGGGTATAGAGACATATGAGATGGCTGGATATAAACCATCTTGAGTCCAAATGAAGGACCACAGATTACTCAGCCCTGCATGTAATACAATATACTGCAAAGAGTCTCAATGTATTCCCTCAGGTGAGCTAAACAGATGTTCCAGATGCAGTACAACCCCAGAGCCACGAGGACTCACTGCTTCAATTTCTTGCCAGCTCAGGCCTTTCTGCACCCTGCTCCATTTTGTTGCACGACATGTTGTAACCCCCTTGCCTGCACTGTGTATATCCAGTCCAGAGGAAGTGTCAAGGGTCAGTATCAAGTATCACCAAGTCACATCATGGGTTTCTTACCAGCATCCTCCTCTGGTTCATCTGCAGCCTCCTCCTCCTCCCTTAGCACTGGATATTTGAGGTGCCATACCAGACCCATGTTCTCCTTCTTGTAAAACTCTATCAGTTCCACCAAGTTCTCAAAATACTTCACAGGAACACCCTCTGATGCCTGAAACAGAACACAGAGGCTGTCGTGGTATGGGACTCCACTGCAGAAACAACGCTCCTCACAGAAGGAAAAACAAAGTCATAAAGAAAACCCCACTACTGCTGTAGTCAGCCAGCCCAGCTCTCAGCGCCCATCTGACCACAGGCTCTGTGCAGAACGACTCCTGCAGTACAAACAGAAACAGATATACACACACATGTTCCAGCCAGAGTCAGCAAAAATGGCAACCTCAAAGATTCACTGAAGCCAAATGGAAGAGCTCTCTCATTTGATTCAGTGTGCTTGGCTTCAAAGCAAAGGAAGACTAAAAATAGAGTCTTTTTTTGCATTCCCTCTTTTAATGAGCACAAACCCCTGAACTGTATTATATTTTGTGGTACCCAGGAAGAATTCTTCTGTGAAATTGCAAAATAAACACGTGTAAAGCTGGATATTAGCATCCCTTCCAGGATTCAAAGGCTCAGAATGAGGTTCGAGTGAAACAAGCTAGCAAGGTACTGTCACTGAGGAAGCTGAGGCTCTGGACACAGCCAGGGCTGTGAATGCATCAGGCATGACGCTGAGCTCGCCAGCTGAATTTTAACAGTGACTAAGCCCGCTTCTGGCACAGCCCTGGCCACTAATCTCAGGAAATGGATACTTGCAGAGGCCAAACACAGGGATATAATGTTTATAGAGGTCTTCAGAGGTAGAGCTCTAGAGCAGTTCTATCTACGCATTGGTGCACATGGTGAATCTGCTGGATTCACCAGCCAGGAAGAGCTGCCATCCACACAGCGCTGCCCCACTGCTTCAACCAAGGGCCCTACCAAAGACCGATAAATGATTTGTAATGGTTCAGCACAGACCTCCTGACCAAAAGAAAGAGCTCTGCATTACCACTAGAACTGCACTGAAGTACCATCCAAACCCACAGCAACATGTAACCAAAGCTCTGATCGCTCTTTCCAGGTCATGTTCTTCCCAGTGGGGTGCTGGTTTTGTGGATGCAAGATTTTTCCAGAGAAACCAACCCAAGAAAGCCCCATCTACACATGCAGCAAAACATAAAGGACCCAAGGCAGAACAGTGCAGAGTGGATGCTTTCCAGCCGCACAGAACTGTTGTTCTTGACTTAAAAGATTGGCACTGTGTGCTGTTCACAACCTGGGATACACCCTAAATGGCAGGCTTGACTTGCACTCTTTCACATGCATAAAGCTAGATTTTGCACAGGAGACACTGTTAGCTAATAACTAATTAAAGCTTTGCCTCCAATTTGAAGTAACTTGTTATACAGCCACACTTAAGGTATTCTGCCTGACTAACAGGCAGGGTATTTTAATTTCTTTTTGGATTGCAATTATTGGCTGTAAAAATTAACAGACGCAATGTTTTAATACAAGTTTGAACAAGCTTATTTATATGGTATTTGTGTTTGTCCGGTCTCTCTTTGCCTTGAACAGTTTCGTGTTTAAAAGGCAAATGTAGCAAAACCAAGAGCATTACTCATGGTGAGCACAACACAGAAAAGTATCTTCAGTGAGTCCTAGCAACAACGAGGTTTCCTTTTAATTCTTCCTAAAGAACAAAATCTCCAGCTGGAAATTAGGACAGTACTGCCAATACTGAACTGCATTTGAAACCTTCAGTGCCTCAGGCCTGGCATCAGAAATACCTTTCACTTTTAACTACACTTACATGTCTTGAAATGCACATTTTCATAACAAACGTGTGTGATGTTTCTGAGAGCTCTGCCTGTACAGGCTCCTTTTCTGTCTCCTGGGTGTTCCTGCATTCATCAAGATCTGTTATTCTTTTACACTGGAAAATGTCGCGTTCGGCATGAAGGCAATGCTTGGGCAAACGCCTGTTTTGTGAGGCCAGAGGTGTTGAAACAAATTCCTGCTTAAAACTTCACATTACCGTAACAGCATAGGCCAGATCCTGCTTGGCTAAAGCACCACAACCTCAGCAAAATCAGAATGACTTCTGATTTACACCAACTAGTGCAAATAGTGCCTTGGTTCTCCCAAGCTCTTCTGCTTCTTGATGCCTACTCTGAAGGCTGGGAATCAGGGAAAACCATCAAGGAGAATGCATCCAGCTCTAATCCATCATATGAAAGGATCCTGCAATCATGGTGCTGCGCTGGGATAGACCTGGTATAGTTCAGTTCTGTGTTTCTCTGCTCATATTTCCTGCAGTACCTTCCTCTGCTCCAAAATCCTCATTTTTTGTGATTATTTTGCAGCTGTGACCAGCAGTCCCCCATGGCAGCCCAGAGTGCTCTATTAGCAGCACTGACTGCAGGATGGCAGCACATTTAGCCTTCATGCCCAGATCATGGCAGTGTTACCACACTTCATCCTCTGGATTTAACCTGCCTGGGCTGCCTTCTGCCCACCACCTACAGCACCCATAGATGGACTGACATGGGAGACAATGCTTTTGATGGATTGCTTTGCCCTAAGCTATCCCAAAGGGCACCTGGAAAAAGGCATCAGCCCCATCAGAGTGCACACTCCGACCTGAAAACACATCAAGGGTAAACAGAATGGTCAGGGTTTACCATCTGCATATTTGCAGGAGGAAAACTTTGCCATCAGTGCTCTCCCACCTCTTGAATTACTGCAGTCTACCCTGGCGCCTCCTCTTTCCAAAGATGTCTTCACACTCCTACTTCACTTTCCAAAGACCACACTGTCTTCCCGCTCTCCTGTATCTCCCTGACTGATGACTGTCCCTGCAGCTCCTCCATCCCACCCCTGCACAACATCGCTCCTACCCTCAACGCCCAAACACTGTCCTCTCTGCCTCGTTTTGCCTCTCAGCTCCTGCTCTCCCAGGGCACCTGCAAGAAGATGGATTGTCCTGCACAGCTCTTTCAAGGCCAAATGGAGCCTTGATGTAAGTGGGAGGAAAGGCTGAATTAGCACTTTTTGCTGCCAAGGATAGTTCAGTGTCTAAAACCAGGCTGGTCTCTGTGGTAACCAGAAGGAGCATTTTGTAACAGGCCTCCTTCCTCTAACGCATTGCACCATGTTTCAAAAGTTGACCAAAGCCTGTGGTCCTGCTCGAATTCCCCTAAGTGGCCAAAAGCCCAGCTCGCGCGCAGGGTAGCTGGATGCATGCACAGAGCAGCCCCACTCTTACGCATCCTTCCTACCCTGGTAGTTTCCCACCATCTCCAGCCACCTTCCTTGAATGCCACCGTCTACTCTCTCAACTGCTATTTGTGGCCATGAGGAGGAGCTGGGCTTTGCATTCATCCAGATCCAGCCGCTCATTCCCAAAGAGAGGCAGTCTGCATTCCTCCAGTAACTCACATTCCCCAAGTCCAGTCAGGATAGAAAGGACCAACTCCCCATAGCACACAGTGAAAATAAAAGATGGCACTTTCATATATTTGGAGGCAAAATTCAGCAGGGAGCTGACACGTGTCCCAAGCAGCTGCACAGAGGACAGCGGGAGCTGCAGTAAGGAAACAGGGAACCAGCTGTGGCCGAGCTCAGAGGGAAGTATGGGGACGCTCAAACCTGCTCAGCACCCACTCACAGTGGGGAAGCTTGGGGGCCCTGTCCTGCACCACGAAAGCCACAGCAAACACCACCTTGCTACACATTAGCTTTGCCATCACCAGAGCCTGAAAGCAAAGATTGCTGCATTATTCTCACTCACTTTGTTTTGTATTATTATTGTTGTTATTTGCAAGGACCTCAAGAGGAAGCTTGTGGGAAGGGCTGTGCCCCTCCAGCACAAAGCAGTGCCCAACAACCCTCTCTGCCTGTTGGCCTGCACTATGAAATGAGCTCCTCTTGATTCAAGGCCCCCCTAAAATTTCCCCACCGCTCTAACAGAGCAGAGCACACTGCATTGCACTGCCTCCCTCTGCACAGAGGCACAGCAAATACTGTATGTTGTTTGAACTGGGAGAGAGAACAGTAAAAGCACGACCTTGCCACAGCACTTGCTTCTCCCCCTGGGGAAAGGATGAGAACAAAGCCTGCAGACATTAGTCATGTTGTTTGACACGACTGCAAGGTGCTCAGATACCACTGTCAATGAGTGCCATGTGAGCCCCCAAGATCCAACAGCCCGTAACTTTGCTACCAGCCACAGCACAATACAACTATCCCCCACGCCATGTGTTCCCAGCCTAGCACTGCTCATGCTCATTAAATGATGCTTGTGTAGCATCATTTAACACAGAAAACCTGACTCAGTAATGTTGTAGCTATCGCTCATGTCTAGATGACCTACCTGAAGCCTGGTCAAACAATTTGCACTGCCAGCAAGCAAGGAAAGCAGCAGGTGGCTGGGACTTATGCTTTCTTCACACTTGAACTTGTGGCAAAGATTTATAGCTTGGGAAGGAAAAGCAGTGATGGAGAGCTGCACACTGTCACTGAGTCGCTCCACATCTGGTTGCAGAGCATATTAGTGAAAACTGGACT
Source organism: Myiopsitta monachus (assembly GCA_017639245.1). Taxonomy (NCBI): domain Eukaryota; kingdom Metazoa; phylum Chordata; class Aves; order Psittaciformes; family Psittacidae; genus Myiopsitta; species Myiopsitta monachus. The sequence goes on along the minus strand of CM029923.1, from coordinate 15,401,346 downwards.
GATGGTGCTCTCTGAATAGATGTCCTCAAGACAACCACGCTGGATGACAGGAGTGAAGCAAAATGGAGCCTAAACTTTATGCCAACTTGCTCAGGCTTTTGAGGGAGCAGACGCGGAACACAGCACTGCAAACAAAACCAAGCGGAGCAAGCTGGAGCCACCCGAGCAGAGTGCAACAATGAAATCCACTTCCCTCCCCCTTCCTGCTGTCGTTTAGTAACTATTTCCTCGGGGTTATCACAGGATAGATCTCGTTTTAATTGCCAAGTGAATTGTTTTAAGTCATTAGAAACGTGGATGGCAAGTGTCATCTCCACGGCAACATACATATCCCCAGACCCATGCTCACACTGCTCCCAGGACACTGGCACGGGATGCAGGGCAGGCTCTCCTTCCATAGCACCACTGCTGGTACCTCAGCTTTGCACTGCTGACAGCCATGCCATAAGGGAAGGAAACACCTAGTGAACATATGCAATATAGGGAACAGCCTGTAAAACAGCAGAGTTGCACAAAGGAATCTGGATAATAATGAATCAAAGGCTGTGTAGCAATTTTATAGTGGGAAACTGCATTAGAAAAAGCCTTTCTAAGATCTATTAGTAGGATTGTCATATGAGATGCAGGAAGAAACTCTTCTGCTGTACTTGGTGCCATAAGGGATTAGACGGAGTGTTGTGTCCAGCCTAGGATGCCACATTTTATGGAACATGTGGAAATACCATAGAAAGTCCCAGTGAAAAAACATGGGCATGGCTGAAGAGCTGGAAAATGTGATTTACAAGGAAAGCTCAGAAGCCAGAAACTGGTTTGGTCTGGAGACTTGTAAAACTAGCACAGTCTTACAAGTTTTAAATTCTCTTATGAAGATGATGGCAACCAGCAGTGTGGGAAGTCCCTCAAGGACAGCAGATGTGGCTGGCTTACTTTGCAGTAGAGGAGGTTTACATTAGATCTCGAGGAACCTTGCCAGGCAGAGACAGCGCACAGGGGGAGTGTGTGCCCATGTCTCTAGAAGCATCTCAGTGCTGAGTACCCTACCCAGGCATTTCTTCCACCTAGCTGATCCTGCTTCAGCCTGAAAACAGGACAACGCCGGGATCAGAGACCTCACAAAGCCTCACTGCTGCCCCTAAGGAAGCCCTTGGCAAATCTGCGTGCTGCCTCTTTGTCCAGATCCTGCTGTATCCTTGAAGGAGACTGGTAAAACTGAACATGACCATGCTCGTCATGACCAGCCCAGCCATTTCAACTGCATCACAAACCATGGACTCTGGTCTTCTGACTCCAGCCCTTCTGGCTGGAAGCCTCCTTTCCCACAGGATGTCCTGGTGTCTCCTGGCCTCCAGAAATTGCCCTGAATTCTGCAGGTCCTTCCAGTTACCAATTTCCCTTCCATCTTCTGTACACTCAGTGTACAATGGTTTAACACAACTAGCTACAACTTGATCCTGCCTTCATGACGAATAGACTTCCAAGTTCTTCATGTCATGAAAACAAGTATGACTAAAGCCTTTAATCACTAGTCTTTTGTCAAATCTTGCAATACCGTTTCCAAATTCACCCATCTAAACTTTTCAACAGGTTTATGTATGGCTGAGATGATACAATTTTCCTTCACATCTGGCGTAAAAAGGCAAACAGGACACAACCTAAGTCTCCTCTACTTCATTATCTCCAGACAATGCCCACTGGCCAAGAGAAAACCCTGACCAAGATACTCCAAATAGGGCTTTGCTGGGAAGCAGCTCTGACCATACCTTTAAGAGAAGCTGCAGTTGGAGTATAAAGACATAAAATGAAAAGAGATTGAAAAGACGTAAAGCCTACACTAGCCCAGGCAAGGAAAAGGTTAACGTGGGGTTCATTACAACAATTGTATAAATAGATGGCACAGGAAGTCTGGGGCCCTCAAAAGGAAGAGGAAGTGTTTTCCTTTCCTGAGCCAAGGAGCAAGGAGGAACTAGGAAACTGGTCATCTGGTTATATTGCTTAAGGCCAATCTGTTCTAACCAGAGTGCCTTTAAAAAGGGATTCAAACCCATATATAGGCATTTCAGTACCAGTCAATGGGGTTTCAAAGTTATGAAATTCTCGGAATGCCACCAGCTTAGATGGAGCTGAGAATCAGGGCGCTCTGCTTTGGTGCGAAAGCCTGACAGGAACTTTTTTCCTTTTAGATTTGAAAAGAAATTTCTTAGGCTTCCCAGTTTGGAAAAAAGTTGCCGCCAAGACTGTCTTCTAGCTAGGAAGTTTAGGAGGCATGTTTAAACCTACTTTTGGCTCTCATGTAGGCAAGCTCTTACATTTCACTGAAGAGCTGAATGTAAGAGCTAAGAATTATAGAACACCAGGTTGGAAGAGACCTCAAGTATCATCTGTTCCAGCCTTTCTAGGCAAGCTTGACCTAGACTAGATGTCCTCGTAAATTACCTTTTTTCAAGTATTTTAAAGCAACCTGGTTATGTTTCGGCTTTGTTTTGTTAGAAAACATTCCTTATTTTTAGATCAAATCTCATGCTAAGAAATTTCAGGAGCATTTCACAGGAATGGGATCATAGACAGGAATCACAGCTGGGAGAATCATCCATTTCCCAAAATACAAGCCACCCAGGAACATACTCTATTTTGAATGTAACACCCAAGGCTGGGGAGAGATAGGGCTGACTATGAGTACGAATGGAGAGGAGTAAGTGTGTGGCTGAGGAAAAAGGGAATCCTGTGACATGGAGGGAAAGAAATGGACTTTAGTAAGTGGTTGAAGGTAAAGCAAGTAAAGGAACGGACTGCAGTAAGTGGCTGGAACCTGTAAGCTGGCAGGGCAATGTGGATGCTGGGTAAAGCTCAGCAAGAGGGTCTCTGACAGGAGAACTGGGCATGAGAGAAGAGGCAAGGGGAGGAATCCAGAGAACCTGGGTGACCAGAGCAGCACCTCCTCACCTTGAAAAAATCATATGGATTTTCAGGAGAATGGCACAGAATAAGTGCAGCTGTAAATTATATGACTTTGAACAATGCGGAACAGAATGGAATGCGAACAGTCCCTGACTCCTCTAAGAGATGATGAAGGCTTTCTTGTCTCATTCTGCAAATGGTTTGGTCCTGATGCTCAAGTTTGTTTATTCATATCACTTCTGCTACAGGGACCTTTCACGTTTAAGACTTCGGGTGAAAATAATGGAAATCAGAGAGTGCTGGAAAAGAGGGATTCAGAAATTCTGAAAGATAGTATTCATGGAAGGAAACAAGGAATTGTATTTTAACAACTACTAAGTATGTATTACATTTAGCTTCTTTCCTCCATTGCTAACTGGGCAGCAGGACACATCATGATTTCACTTCGCAGTTGTCTGATGCAGTGCAAATCTAGACTAAAATCTGAACTCCCTCTTGACCCAATTTTGGCCAAAATGGCCATCTCACTTTTTCCTATCCCCAATGTCATAGAAAAGACTTGGGAAGTACAATGCATTTTGCTTATGCTCAGTTTCAAATGCTTAACACATTCTATGTGTGGAATTTGAGCCTGGTTTGAGTTCATCTTAAAAAGATCCTGCCTGTCGTATCTGCCACTTCTGACCTTTTCTGGCCCTGCAGAAGTTTTTCTCTATATGATCCCACACAGGTTTCATACTGGCAGCCTGAAGATTGGCTATGTTCACAGGTAGGAATTGCTCCCATGGCAGAACTGGGACACTTGCAAATTAAAGAGAGTCTGTTGAAGAGAAGGAATCTTGAAAGAAGTTCCCAGCAGAGTATAGCTGGCTGCCAAATTATCATCTCAAGTTCCTTCTGCAAATTCTACATGCTAAAGAAACACATATCAGAAGTTCTGAAAGGTAAAGGACCTATGGAAGTCTTTTGAAACAGCATTCTCTCACACAAGATAGACATAGGTCCTAAAAATAACGTACTCAGATCCTATTTAAGGACCCCATTCCACTTTGCTCTGGCACTCCACAATTCACATTAATTGCCAAATACCTAACAAACATGGTTAGATAGAAGACAGTGAGAACAGCAAGCAATTATAGAAAGCACCACAACAGCTACTTGAGGTAGCTCTTTGCACTAAATAAACCATTCAAACTCTTGCCATCAAAAAAAGATTTCAGCAACACAGCATATAATGATCCAACTTGTAGCACCAAGAAAAACATCCTGAGCAAGGAACCCTTTCAGCATTTCTCCGTGTTAGAATAAAAAAGATTTATATCAACAACAAGCGAACCGGAGTACAGCTCCATGATAGAACATTAGGGACTGGTATTAAATTTAGCTACAGGGTGCAAGTCAGATGAGCTGGTGATGAATGAGCAAGGACTGCAGATCTATGGGAACCTGATGCAATTTTTTCTTGGCACTTCTAGTGTGTGGGTGGAATTTAAGGAAAAGTTTTGGAGTACGCTACTTCTAACAACATTTGGGATTTAATCACAAGATTTGTGCCTTTTGGTTTTCCACAGAAAAGCTTCAGCACTTGAAGTCAAATTAACGTTTCCATTTTAATTTCTTCATAAAGGATCTATCTCCAGTAATTACCAAGACAAGCTTAAAAACACAGGTCCCCAAGACCTAGCAGGGCATCGAATGTAACAGTCACAGTTTCTGAAGGCAGGTTATAGAGGTCATTGTTTTGATTCCGTCATTGCTCACTGCTGACAGTAGCCGAGGTTGGCAAATTATTGCAGGTTACTGATACATGCTTCTCAGTGGAAATACCCAAGTGCTCCTCAGCTTTTCCCTCTATAGAAGGCAATAAACATATCCCCAGGAAACGGAGTGTGGTGTTCGAAGTCCTGCGAGAAAGGTGAGGGCTGTCCACACTGGCTCTGCAAGCACAGCAAGGCAGGACCCCTCTGCTCGCATCATGCCTACACTGCATTCCTACGGGTTTCCTCTAACCTGTGCAGGCAGACAGTGGAGGATCCATGATCAGCTCTCTGCTTTCCCTGTTGCCTCCTGTGCTGAATGAATCCCACTTTCAGGAGACACCAAGCACTAAATGTGCATGAACTACATAAAATATCCAGTGGAAAAGAGAAAATGCAAGATTAAAGAAGTTGCACTTATTGAAGATATGCTGCTGAAGCAAAGCCATGCAGGCAGAAGCTGCATGTAAAACAGGTGTATTCACCACATTATACTGCACGACTTTCTGGGATAGCACAATTAAAACCCATTAGCAATGCCCAGAGAAGGATAAACACCTTAGTGCTACAGTTTCCTGTCGTCAGCCTGCAAAATTTCTCAGGCTTTAAGCTACTAGTAGCTGTTTTCTATTTTTCTGACACTAAGGGTGACCGCTTGTCCTTTCTTTCAAGGGACTGCCCCTTACTTCATTCATTTACCACAGTGAGTAAGACAAACCCTCACTCAATTAGAGCTAAGCACTGAGCCAGTGCCTGCTAGTTGAACAGAGAATCCACCCTGCAGAAGCACCACCATTTAACAAACCTAACACCAAACAAAAAACATTCTTCAAACCCTCTCCTTTCATGTTCTCTCCTGAACTGCACCTCTGGGATAAAAACAGCAGATGTGGTGTTGCACATTTTGTGTTAGACTTTGCCCCCTAAAAATGGACCCAACACAAGTTCTATGGTTTTGCATGTACAGAGACGTTGCATACAATTAAGACAAACTTTTGGAAAGGCTACCTAGCGCCTCTGTGAACAACCAGCGCTTGCTGCATGCAGGCTCTGCTGTGTTCAATCCCAAAGAATACTTGTATACTAAGACTTAAACAACACAGGGCCCTACATCCCTGTCAAGTTACGGAGAATGAGTCTAATACAGAGCTATGTGGAAATTTTAATTCAGCCTTAACAGCCTGCTAGCATATAGCTCACAGAGAGCTTTGCTTTACTTTGCCCATGGGGATTGCTGAGCCCAGCTGTGCTGCATGTTATCTTTTAAAATACTGGAGAAGAAAAGCCTTAGAGATGTGGGGTGTAACAGAAGGGAACTAACTTATCATTTCAGAGGAGAAGCAAGATGAAAAACTCTGTCAGAAGTTAAGAACTGAAGACAAAAGAAGTCAGACAGCAGGGCAGAGACCTGGGAAACAACCAAAAGCTGCATTGTGACTTCATTCTCTCAGAGGGACTCTGAAAGGACTGAATCTGAGCTATCTTTGCTAAAGGTTGTTTCATTTCCCTGAACCATTTTGCCATTTGAAATCAGGTCTGGCACGATTTGCTTCTCTGCAGCAATTTGAAAACTAAAAGATTCTAAATTTCTTTTAAAACTTCATGAAAGGTAAATTTGAAAAGTATAGGTGGTGCAGACTTCATTTACCTAAAACACATGTAACCAGGACAATATTTTCAATTGAACATGTTGTTATTTAAAGGTGATTGTATCTTTCTATTTTGTATTTACATCAGCAATAAGCTGAGCGTATGTTGAGTCTGGTGGTCCCACTGCCGAAGGGTGCACAGCAGTCAAGTGAACTGGAGCCTAAGTATTACTTGTGAGCTGCCAGATGAGTTACACCTCTGCACGGGGAACACAGCCTGCAAAGATACATCAGCAAATCAAGATACGTCTCTAAAGAAGAAAAGGAATCACCCTGTCAGTAACACGTGCAGAAACAGTTTTGTACAGATGGCGATATTTGCCCTAAGACTCACTGTAAAAAAATTCAATTGCAGGGTTTGCCAAGACTTTTCCATCTTAAATGATCAGGCCAAAAAGCCTCATACAGCACCAGCAATGTATTAGCTTCTCTGAGAAAACAACTCAAGACTTGCCTGAAAATGAGTACTTTTCTCTGTGACCCATCATGCCTTAACACACTGAAGCAATAAAACCTAGTGCTTCATTACCACACTGCTGAAAGGGAAATGATCTGCTGTCTCCCTGAACACTCCAAATTCAGTTACGAAGCTTCATCAGAAGTCTTTGGAAATATAAAATATAAAAAGGATAAGGCAACCAAATGGTTTAAACACTACGTGACTGATAATATTAAAGCAAACATCCATTAAATTGATACAAAAAAATAGAATGTTTTCTTGTTGATAATTTTGGCTGCGTAAGTTTTCCATCACTTTTCCCCAACTGCCAGAAGAGGTTTAGAATACTTTAGAATCTCAAGAAATGAGAATTATACACTTGGCCTCTCAAGCACCAACAGCAGCTAATTTGAAAAGCCTATTTAAAGAAAACAACCCTTCTTATAGTTCTCAGTCCATGAGCAGAGGTTACTACTCCTTCCTTTAAAATGCCCACAGAAACAGTTTATCTGGGATGGAAATGTCTGCAGGAGAGTGAGGGGAGAACAAGAACTTCCTAAAGTCTGTTTGCAGCTGGAAAAAGTCTGTGTATCAGTTGGAGGCTGAGGCTCCCAACCGCTCATTCCTGTCCCACAGACAAAGATCCCTGCCCCACTTTCATGTCCAGAAGCAAACCGTATTGTTTGTGCACTCCAGCTCTCGTATCAGGAACTGAAAGATCCAGAAAAGTGGGAAAGAGCTGCTGCGTACATGGTTGTGAGTGGTCAAAGCCTTTTGAAAGGGCAATACAGTGAAACAATTATGCTTCTAAACCAATAATTGTTAAACTGGGTATTGTTTAACAGCCCTAATCTTCATCTTCTGAATCTTAAACGTATTTTGCAGCACCTGAAAGTTGCTTTTGTATACTCAGTGAGGATTACCTATTCGTAATTTTCAATTGTTTAAGTGTGATGAAGGCTTTATGACATAACACATTTATTGGAGGGCAAACTGTAAGAGAAATTGATGAGATTCTGTGGCATTTCACTCATTGGAGTGAAATCTCTTAATAATGTGGTTTTACTTATGGCATGCACTAGCTTTCAAATATCTGATTTCATTTTTTGGAGTTTGAAAAGCAAAATAATATCACTTAAACCTGATTTAAGCCATCTTCTCTGAGTTGTGGGGTTTTTATATATTTTCAGGAAACTGGAAACATTCTTGAGGTTTCAAACTAGACAAAAGCTGGATATGGTTTGTTTGTATGAAGAATTTTGTATACTGAGAGATTCAGTAACAGGAATGTGCATGCTTAAGGAAACACCTAGTTCTCTTATTAAGTGCTGCTTCTTTCAGTTTGTCAGAACCTGTGAAATGCATTATGTTTATTCCTACCTCAGATGCAACAGCGGAAAAAACAATTTCCTTGTACAAACAGATTTGCATAGTTTGCAGAAGGATGAACTGCACAGATTTTGCTTAGCCCTGACTCCAAATTATTTCTGTCCTACATATAAAGACCTTTACTCTGTAAAGTGTTTTACAGACTGATTTAAATCAACATTAACTTATACTGAAAAACACTTCAAATTGGAGTATCTACCATTTTCAGTAATAAAACAAAGCTCAATATCATTAAATTATGTATTTGGGCAAAATAGAAACATGATTCCCTAAACATATTTCAAGACTCTGCTCCTAAGTACTATCTGGGTGTCCCCTTGTCCTTTGTTTCTATCCAAGAAAAGTAATCACCCCAATTATACCTCAGCCCTTCTGTCCCAGTGCAGTACCAAAAGCAGAGCAAAATTCTTGTAGTAACTAGGTTGGGTGAAATCAGTTCTAGGGAGTAGCTGTCCAGCTGGTGTGTCCCAACACACCAGCATCCTTCTTGATGGAACACTTGGTTTCCTCCTGCTTTTTAACACAGAGGAAAGCCAACAGTGCCCAATGCCTTTTGGCTGCATGGAGACCGTGGATTTCTTAAAGTCTCGATGTAGCTTGGGCATGCACAGGTCTCCCCTGCCCACACTGGAGACCACAAGGTTTTGATATCAATTTGAGCAAGTACAAAATCTTTACACAGCCATCTGACAGAGGCTGTAAGGGACTGCAACATTGTGAACGGATAAGCATCACCCAAAAGATTTTGCTTTGCATCGTCTCCCTCTGAAACCAGCTCAAGTGCAATTTCCTAGAAGAAAGGTTTTAATCAGATATAAATACATCAGCAAAATCCAAGGCACATCACAAAATCCTTACTATGGAAAACCTTTTCTTGGCTGCACGTGTCAGAGCAGCACAGCAAATTGGGATTGCAGTGCAGTACCCAGGAGAACAACAAAAACCTTGCATCCTTCTGCAGAGGGTTCACAAAGGACTTGGTACTGCATGTGCCACAGCTAGATAACTGCCACTGCCATTGATGACAATAGCAGTGACACCAGGAATGCAGGGACTGACCTAAACCTAGGCTCTCATCAGACCACGCAGGCAGTATGGGCAGCCGTGGGCCTGTGCTCTGAGAGCAGGTTGCCCGATGAATCTTCTGCTCCAAGCTCCACCCAGTACAACTCATAAGCAGAAGCCAGAATGAATTCTGCTAAGAGGCAGAGACAGTCTTGCCAACCAGCTGATGTGAACAGGCAACCCTCTCATTGTACGTCTTGCCTGTCCAGGGACAGAGGATTTTTGTCATTCTGGACTCTTTAACCAACCCATACACAGACAAAGCACCAGCTCAGATGCAGTCCCCAAAACGTCTTTCTAGAAGTGTGCCAGAGAGGGAGTGTTTCAGCAGGAAACCCTTCACAGAGCATTTACCAGTTCTCCTACCTTCTGAGAGTACAGTGGTAACCTACAGCTTCAATGTCAGTTGGTACAGTGACTCACAGCTGCTGGCCTGCTTTCTAACCGCTCACATAGAACCATTTATTTCCTGTTGCACACAGCCTCATACCAGACTAGAAAAAAATAGCAGAAAAGAAAGGGAGAGCTAGACGATTCCTCAATGCAAAACAGAGCTGCCAGGGCACCTGCAATTCCCACTGAAGTCAGCAAAAGCAAGCAGAGTCCGGCCGTCCCTTTGGAACAAGTATAAATGTAAGTAGTGGTTAAAAAGCCCTTGCAGCAATGGTGAGTTTCAGTATGAACACAAGCAGTGCTCATGCTCACAGAAGTGATGATCTGGCACTAGAACTGTAAAACGAACATCTCCCTGTTTACCCATGGAGCAGAGTGCAGGAAGACACACACGCACACTGCTGCTTTCTGTCAAGGAGCCGGGCAGCCAGACAGCCCAGGAAGGTGAAGTGGAACATAAAAGACAGGCAGTCACTTTGAAAAAGTACTGATGCTGTCCATACAGTAACACAGGCTCTGACACAGTGTGCGAAGGCAGCAGCTCTTGCAATTCTTTCTCACAACAGAGTAATCCACAGAAATTGCCAAACTCTGGAGCAGGTCAGTTTTGCTCAGAGCTAAAATGGAAAGGTTTATTAACAAACTGAAGGGTGTTGGAGCAGTGTGCTGTGCAAGGCACGGTCTTTGCTCAACCCCCCTCTTCCCCATTAATATAAAAAAACAAGGTGAAAAGTTCAAAACTGCTGATCTGGCCTTTTTCAACAGGACCATACGGGTTTTCCATCTGAAACACAATTTTTCCTCAACGTCCTCACAATAATAACTGTGATAATTTCTGAAAAGCTCAAAATCAAAATGAAACGTTTCGCCTAAATGCTCTTCCTTTTAATTTTCCTTTTTGCTTGAAGATGCAACATGGTTCCTACTCCTGCTCAAGCCAAGCTCTATTTCTGCTCTCTCCTATCAGGCTGCCGAAAGATACAGACGCCATTCAAAGCATTACGGGTGGCTAGAGCCTTGGATCTTTGGCAGCAGTATTTCAGGCAAGTTCACAACTTAAAGCAAGAGCCCAGCCAGTGACATGAAGAGAGTAGACTTAAGGGTAATACAAATAAAAAACAAAACAGGTTGGCAAAAAGCAGAAGGAAGGAATATCATTGCCAGAAGGAAGCAGCCATAATCATGCGAGTCCTGAGGCCTGAGGTGACGGACAAATATGTCTGGTTCAAGTTCTGGGCTGCAGAATGGGAACATTATGTGACTGAGCTAAAGCATCAGGTTGTGCCCATGGGAAAGCATGGGGAGGCTGTGCCTCCCTCAGGCTTATGAGGCCAAACTGTGCTGTCCATCAAAGGAGGATACAGCACATGATATCTGTCCACAGCACTGAGCTACCAAAAGCCTGCTCTGTAGATGCCCCAGTTTATTAAGGAGACTGCACCTTTATTGGCAAGCTAAAGTTGCTCCCATAACTACCACGTTGACTCTCTGTCTGGCTTTTACCAGAGGCACCTTTGGTGACACCCTGTTTGTGCAGTGTTGACATCTGTCCATCATGCTGTCTCCTCACAGCCTTCACAGAGTGGCAGGAGCCCTTGATCCTGCAAACAACCTATGAAATGTTATCTGATAGACTATGAGCATAAAATAAGATGCAATCTAGCTGCCACTGAGAAATGACTGATTGTGCAGCAGCTAGATTGCCGAACAGCCCTCAGACAGCACAAGTTGTGAACTCTTATTTGAAATGAACCAGAAATCTAGAGAAATCAAACTCCATAGGGTTTTAGCAATGATACCACACTACCCTGTACCCATCCTGATTCACTGACCAGCCAATACTAGCATCTTCTTCCTTCTCACCACCTTTTTAAAGCATCCTCACCCATGAGGCAGGTTATACTCTTAACGCTGACCTTTTTACAGTGCAGTATAAAAAGGCAGCACAGGGTAAAGCATTAGGAAAGGCAGTACCAGTTTTTCAACAGCAGCTTTTGACCTCACTGCCTTCTCACACTGACCTCAGCTGTAATAGGAATCTCCTTACCTGACGGCAGCCTGCTGAGTCTGGCAGCTTAAAGGGGCTCTCTGGGCTCTTTAACCAACAGAGACAGGACCTGCCAAGGACAGTTTAGCCCACCCAGATCAGAAACTTGTTTCTTCCCCACTGACTACAGAGATACAGCTCAGCTTTGACTCACTTTGACTGCTTGTCTGAAATGAGAGGGGACGAATACAGATGTATAACACATCCTCTCATCCTGGTAGGGTTGCAAGGGACAGCTATTTAAAATTATTTTTGGTAACACAGTCCTCAGACTGGGACCAAGTTCCCCATTTATAAAGTGGGAACAAGAGTAGTCCTCATTGAGGAGACGCTGACAAGGAATTCAGATTATGCAGTGATGAGGGTCATACTGACACCTCAGCTAGCTGTATAAGTTGAGATGCTTTAAGTGACAACATAGGAAAGTTTTACCTTATGTGAATCAGGGTGCCAAGAACTAGGCATAGATGCCTGTCTTAGAAAGACAAATTTAGTATCTTTAGTTTGTCTCCAGTGCTTAGTTTGATCTTGTAATCCTCAAGGACTCCTTTGCTACTCTTCCTCTCTTTGCACAAACATTATTACGCTCAGCTAGTCCCCAAACTTTCAACAACTCCACAGGGATTATGCCTGCCAATTTGAGCAAGGGAAAATCATCTTTGTTTTTAGAGAAGTTAAGTACTCCAGCTGTGGCTTGCCCAACAGGCTGAATCAGGGGCAGTTGATCCTCCAGTCTTGTACCCCTGCTCCTGGATCTCTGGGTAACTTTTTGCTCTCTTCCTGTCTCAGTTTCTCAGTTCTCAGGGTTTTACTACAGTGAGAGTCTTTAGGCTAACAGGCATAAATTGGTGACTAATCATTCTTAGCCTAAGGACAAAGATCTCTACTTGCTGTTACAGATCCTGTGTTTTAAGGGGGTTTATTACTCCTGTCCCCCTTCCTTAAATATACTTTCATCAGCAGGATGCCAGTTTGGTCCACCCAAGCCAGGCGTTTCTTTGTCTATATTTTGAAGTCTCAAGTAATGGAAGGAGAAAATTCAGCAGTCCCAGAAAAGAAGAGGGGAAAAATTCTATTTGTATTTAAAGAAAAAAGTCTATAACTAACCACTACGTCCTGATACGTTTTGGGGGGATACCAGTTTGATTCCAGATATGGCAGGCAAGAAGGATTCCTGACTATGCTGTGTGCTGAGAGCTGGTGCAGATGCAGTAACCCAATGGCAGATCATGCACCATGCCACAGAATGCTGGAAAGATATATACAAACATATTTTTATTCAACCTGAATGCACAAATGCGCACCTCTGAATGCAAAAATACACACCTCCCCATGTGCCACCTGTGCTTGAACAGCTGATTTAACCATGCAAGAAATGACACTGAGCATTGTTCCACCAGTACGGGCCCAGGCTCTAATTAAAAAAACAAAAATGAAATCTACTCTCCAAAGCTCAAAACAATATGAAGCAGCTTGCAGCTTTAAAGGTAGAAATACACCACAGAGTGGCAGTGACAGTGCTGTCACTTTGAAAGTGCTGTGTATGGATATGATAAATTTGATGGCTTTCTATGATGGAGCCACATCTTTGTCGGTGACATGTGCAGTGAAATAGCTGGCTTGCTGGTGACATCAAGATGGATGGTGTGGTTGACACTCTGGAAGGAAGGGCTGCTATCCAGAGGGACCTGGACAGGCTGGAGAGGTGGGACTATACAACCCTCATGAGGTTCAACAAGGCCAAACCAGAACTTTTCCTATTCAAGCTTAGAATGGCTTCACACTGACAGAGGGGAGATTCAGATTAGACATTAGGAAGAAGTTTTTCCCTGTGAGGGTGCTGAGCTGCTGGCAGAGGGTGCCCAGAGAAGCTGTGGCTGACCCATCCCTGGCAGTGTTCAAGGCCAGGCAGGACAGAGCCTTGGGCAGCCTGGTCTTGTGGAAGGTGTCCCTGCCCGTGGCAGGGGCGGGTAACTGGATGAGCTGTAAGGTTCTTTCCAGACAACAGCCCAGATCTGGGCAGGAAGACAACTTTGTTAGCTTCTGGAAGGAGCACTGTGCAGGCAAAGAAGGTCACATTGCACAGTTACAACCTATATTTGTACCCAATACAAGCTAATTTCAGGACTTAGTATTGAATCTTTCTTACTGTTTTGTTGTTATTTTCAATAAACCCAGAAATGAGAAGCATCTGCTGATTACTGTATTAACACCTGTTCTAATTCCATAGGATTAGTCGTCTCTTTCCTTTTTAATGGATTAAAAAAGAAATGTTAAACCTCCTTCCTATTCAACAGCTTTTATGCCCTTGCACAAGAGAACTATTCTGGCCCAGCTGGAACAATGTACCAGGAACAGCAGCCAATAACATGAGGCTGCTTTGCTTGGAGCCTCAATTACAACTCTCTCTGCATCTCTCCTGCCAGAAGAAGCCAGCCCCCTTCTTCTGCCTTTCTCCTAGCGCTGGGATAAAGCAGCACAAAGCAGGAGGTGTTTGTGTCTTTTGAACATGATCTAACAGCACACTTTATTTAGCTTACTCCTGATACTCAACATACAGCTCCTGGCAACCCAGCATACAAAGGTATTCCACCACAGTCCCTATGCATCCCACAACATATAAACAGGATAAATCCCTCACAATCACAGCACAGATCCCAAAAGACTCTTACAGATTGGTTCAGGTGTACTTCTAGATTATCATATTTCCTTAACGGATCTAGTAGATTTCAAGAGGTTTCATTCAGAAAGATGCCACGGAGACCTAACAACACTGTCTGGATCCAGCAATATTCCAATAATCCCTCCCCAGAGAGCACGAGGACACATTATTCTGTAAATACCCTGCAGAATTTTCTGTGAAGAACTAGGTGACAAGGTGAGGGTGTGTGTGGTGAGGACAGCCTGTGCTGACACACATCAGTCATACCTTGTGCTTTTTCACAGCCCTTGATACAGCATGACAGCTGCCCATTGCTATCTTACCATTAGAACGCATTGTCCCACCAGCACAATATGCCAAAACACATTATTTAGGACAATAAGTCTGAGATATATAAGATGATGGGGAAAAAATCAAGCACTCCTACAAACAGCCTGCAGCATACCATGTGGAGCCAGCTCAGAATGACAGGTTATTCATTCCAGCCAAGTGCTGGCCTCATGCTAGCAGCCTGCAGAGCCTGTACAGGGATTCTCTACGTGGTTTTGCCCAGTGCTCCGGGAAGATGGATTAGCTTTGGTGACATGCCACAGCAATGCATACAGAGCCAGTGTCCCGCTGCCAGTTTCTCCCCTGAAACAGCAGTGCTGTGGCAAGCGAGGCAGAGGCAACTTGATGGCTCTGCGAAAATCAGCTGTCACTAGCAAGGACAAGTGGGACACTGCACTGATGCTGGTGGCTGGCCTTGGGAGCACAGCACCTAGAGCCTGTAATTGGCCTTGGTGGCAATACAACCATGCGTGTGCAGATGCATCTGAGTGGAGCTCCTAAGAACAGCATAAGCCTGAGCCACACAAAGATGCTTCTTGAGGGTGCCAGGCTGTGTGTGGGCACCCAGGACACACAATCCACAATTCTTATCAAGAGCCCACAGCTGAAAGCAAGCTGCCCACACTCAACTGCTCTCACTGACCTGATCACTCTGGCTTCAGATACACTGCCTCTTTGGTACAGATCTCAAAGGAAAACTGATGCTCCTAAAGCACATCCAGAAATACACAAAGTAACATGGTGCATGTGAGCCGTACAAGCTGCACATGGACTTGGTGTAAGTCTGTATTTCTAGTGTGGGAAGCTAATTCCCATCTGAAATGGGAAGGAATGAACGCACACCCACTCTGAATAGCAGGGCAGACTGGGGCATGTGAGTAGCAAAGTCATTTCCATTCCATTTTACAAGGAATGCCCATGCAGCACTGGCTGTGCTAAGAGGAAAGGTAGGCTACAGCCCACTTGGCCTCTGAGTAAACCCATGCACACTTTTGGGGGCTGTAAGAGACCATGCTTCTCAACCCACCCCAAGTTTTATTATCTATATTGAGAAAACAAGGGTTGAGAAGTGGTTCAGGAAGGGGAAGTGGCTGGCTCAGGATCCTAAAACAGGTCTGAAAATCCTGTCCCTCAATCCTGATAGTTTCTGCATGCTGAGACCACAACTCAATATGCATTCTCTGGGTGTAGGTAAATTGTGCTGCAGTTTTGGATTGAAAAGATCCATGATGTATTGACAAGAGGCTGCCTTCAGAGGAAAAGGTATTCCATGGGCTGAGGTCCTCAGTTATATAAAACACAGTGGGTACCACTGAGTTGAAGGCACACACAGTGCTGACGGCCATAGCAGCAGACCAGAGACTAAAATCTCCATATCAGTGATCTGGAGACTAGCACTGTGCTGCCCAGGGACATTAGTTTAACTCCTTATATCCTTTTTCTCTTGGTGTTAGAACGACTTAGTAAAAAGCAGTGAGTGGTCTTAGGTGCATCTTAGTGGGACCAAGAGATACATGGCACGGCTTACCTGGACAATTAGCTTATTTTCTTTATCAGGCAGAATTCGGTAGGTATAAACGCAGTTCCGGAACCTGGAACACATCAAAGGAGATATGGTTAGATCATGGCCAGAAGGCAATTGCACTGTGGCCCCCCTCCCCATGAAAAAACGTACTGGAAGCTCCCAAGACACAGAGGTGGCTTCAGGCACAAGGCTTTAAAACATTTCTCTTTCTTTCCTTCCCTGGAGCCTGTGAACTAACACAAACATGAAGTGTTCATGGTCATGAGACATGTCTCCAGATGTGACTGCAGAAAGTGCTACCAGCACCAGCCTCAGGATGAGTTATTCAACTCTTCTTCTGGCTGGAAAGAAAGAAAACACCAAATGGCTCTAGCTGTCAGGAGAGTGGGCGTCTCAGGAAGGAATAAAAAAGCAGAAATCCAAAAGACACAGGGCCAAAATCAGCACTGAACGAGTGAATTGGAGGGCTAGTATGTGCATTGACTTGTGTTGGAAAAATCCAAATAATAGACTTCAGCTAAATCATAGACAGACAGCTAATTGCTAGGCACATTCTCATGCACAAATCCTGACCATCGGCCTCAATGAAACCCCATCTCGCTGTCCTGGTGCAGATGTACACAGCACATGTGCATCTGTGTTTCAGCCATAATGAACATTTTGGCCCTGATAAATTCAATTAGATTCTTATTTAAGGGGGGACAGGGATATGGGGTGTGGAAGAGTCCTTTGCCCAGTGCCCAAGGGAAGGCTGAGCAGTGCTGTAGCATGGTAAGCATGACCTTGCTCAGCAGCTGCTGAGCTTTGTGGAGATTGCCAGAGAAGTATAGACTAAAAAATATATTTGTTACCTTCTCCCAAGTAAAAACCAGACTGATCAAATCTTTTACATCACCTGCAAAGCACTCTGTTAAGCATACACTATGGCTTTAAGCCAATAAACAATGCTGGTTTCAACCCCTTCCTCTCAAAGTAAACCACCAGAATCCATTCTCAGAGCTTCCTTGGCTGTAAGAGAAACACTGCATTACCTGCGGAATTGTCATGAAAAGTGAGCTGAGGTCAGTCCCCCACATGGGGCGATCAGGCAAATCAATAAAACATCACCTCTTCTACAATTACACTGTGAGTCTATTCGTCATACGCCTTTCAGAATCACTCCATGCAGGAGAGAGAAATTGCTAGGGTTTTAGGCAGCCTTATGCAAGGAGTCACAAAGAGCAATCGGAAATTGAAAGAAAATATTCATAAATCATAGCTGAGTTCTCCCAGGGTGTTTGGAGGACTTCATCATGTGTCCATATGAACCTGTATCTTTTGATGGCATTAATGCAAAAGACACAGAAGAATTAGAACTGCTCTCAGAGCTCAGTACCTCTTCATTAAGCAATAAAAACCATTTCACAGGCATCTACTCATTCACACATCTGAGGATCTGGTACAGAACTGGAAGTCACAGACGTAACCCCCAACTGCTTTGGCTATCCACAACACTGCTGATTTCACCAAGCCCATGGCAATCAACACCAGATGAGAATATACCCCAAGGAAGGGCATGGGGTTTGGTTTTATCTGTCAATGCAGTTCTCTTACACCATTTCCTTGTGCTGATATGCAAAGAGGGTTAAGCAGAACTGCTTATGCAGCTGACAGAGGAAAGTGGTGAGTGTATAGATTATGAAACTGATTAACAAACCAGCTCAATGGCTCTTGTGTCACAAGAGGACCCTCCTTGTTACGTTCACAGAAAGTGCCCCATCACACAGGCCTTATAAGACTGCTGTTGTAAGAGAGGTCCTCAGCTTAAACCTCTTCACAGAGCTTTAATGTGAGGACAGGTAAGATGAGAGGAATTGAAAGGGCTGTTGGATAAGAGGAGCATGGAGGAGCACTTCCTAGGATCAAAAGCAGGAATCCTCTTTTGCAGTCCCTTAATTTAGTGCATGTGGACAGAGAAGACTGGAACTCTTACTCCATTTTTACCTTTAGGCTTTCTCTCCACAGCACTGTGACTGTCAAGTTATGTGGTCCCAAGTACTGTCACATTCCAGGTCCTCCCTAGAAACTGGGCTGAGTTCAGAATTGCTCAACCACTGTTCAGGCTGCCTATGTGGGGGGTAAATAAAACATCAGCCTCAGCTTGAACATGTCTGCAAGTACTTTATCATCTGTCTGTACTCTCAGTCAACCAGAGGAGGAAAGAGGACAAGGCTTTTATTTCCTCTGTTCTCTCCTGTTTCTATGCACAGGTGATGATACGCATATTGGGAGCCCCTGGAAATCCTAAACAGGACTACAGTGGTAGGCATGATGCTAAATGCACCATGAGAGAGGCTGTCCCCACAGGGGTTAGAAATGGCATCTCACAGGCACTGTCCTCTGAAAGGGATCCCAAAGCCGCCCTTAGCCTTGAGAGTCATCTCTGGAAGTATTAATCCTGCAGCCACTCACACATGAACCACCAACAGCAGATCCCCTGGAGGAATGACACCAGCGCTGTGAACATTGAGCAAGTTCTTGCTGATTTCAGATCCAGGCATTCCCCTGCAGGTAAGTTAAAGAGCCCGTTTCTTGATAATAAATGGGCAGATCGGATGATCCATGCACAGAGAAAGGCGGAGGAAAACGGCTTTGCTGCTTGCCTTTACGGGGCAGCGCCCAGGGGAGCGGAGGAGAGCAGCGCAGGGGGAGGAGCATCCCCCTCTGCTTTTGCTGACCGTTCAGCTCTCTGAGAAATGAAATGCTGCTGCTCCAAGTTTCAGAATTAGCAGGGGAGGAAAGTCCTGCAAGTACATCTCCCCCCTTATTGTCTGTATTCTTCATAAACCCCGTTTGCCTAAAGCAGCTCTTCAATAAAGTCACCATTACACTTTATTATAAAGTGCTTTTACTGGATTTTGACTCATCTGCCCAATAAATATTACAGGTTTGTAGAACACAACGGTTCTTTTTCAGAGCAAATTTCGTGGGGTTTTTTGCTTTTCTTAGCCTTACACAGTTGACACTTTCTCACTTTCTTTTTGTGAAAACCTTTTGCAGCTGGGCTTTCAATTCCCCTCGCTCATTCTTTGTCTCCAGCCTCTCTGCCTTTTAAACAGAAGTAACTGAGCAGCTCAGAATTCACACACCTTCCAGTCAGCAACACAGCTGAAACTGATACATTTACCAGGAAGTTTTCAGCTTCAGCAAAGCTGACCTTAGGAGGGACTTATTTAACCCCTTCTCTTCACAAACTAACTGCAAATCAGCATAAGCTGAAAGCTTGTTGGGTACTTGGACAGAAGTTGGTGACATTTCTCAATGTAATTAATACTATCCCTTTACCAATCCAGCTGCTCTTGGCTGACAAGGTTGGGTGCTCCCCATTCCTGTAATCAAGCTATTCATGTTAGGCACCTCAGAATGGATTTAAGAACATAACCTTTGGCTCATGATTCAGAAAATCCTGGTCATGATATTGTTTCTATTTCCTGATCCCATGTCTCTCAAGTCACAAAAGGCTTTCAAAGTTGGCTGCATAAACATTTACAATGGAAAAACTTATGCAAATGCATGTTAGTAGACATTCTCACAGTGCTTTCCCTTTCTGTAATCCCCACCATCACTTAGTAAAATATTTTGTGTACATACTAGTTACAAGGCAAATCAAAGGGGTCATACTAAAAATATTGAATGGAAGCAACAGTATATTCTAGTACAGTGTTCCTCAACTCGCAACTTGGGCCCTCTGCTCATGCTACATGATTGCTCCTCCTTCCTGCTACTTGCCCTGGCTATCTATCTGCATCCATCCTTCTTCCTCTGCTCCCTCCAGAACAACGCAACCCTTCCCCATGTTATTACAAACACCTTAACAGGCAGGCACGGAGGCCCCCTGCCCTCTGAACACCCCATCACCCAGCCACCCACCCCCACCACCTACGCTCACAGGGCAGTTACGCAGCCCTGCGCTTGCTGCAGATGTCTCCTCTGGGTGTCACCAGAAGCCTGACCTCAGAGACAAGCAGTTAGACCAGAGTTATAAACAGCAAGCACCACCGTTACCATCGCAAGAAATAGACTTTCAGAAAGAAACTACACTGAGAAACCTGCTCGTAATTTAACGTGGGGTAAGGATGAATTCTGTTCATCTGATGTGCAATGGCAGCAAAGAGGAGCCTACAGGCAGACTGTCATAGTATTTCCTAAGCAGAGAGAAACTGTCTTAGCTCTCTGCAGTGCAAGTAAAATGCCTCATACTTCACACCTACTGACTTCAGTCTCCTCTTATTCCTGCCTCCAGGAATAACACCTGCCCCTCACAAACCCAGGGCAGCAGGTCTTGCTCTGGTTCCTATCCCCAACCCAGAAAAGGGGAGGTATGGACAGGGCTGCCAGCACTTCTCTCCCACATGAAATACTTACCCCGCAAGCATCACCACTGTGCCAGGCCTGTCATGCACAGCTCCAGGAATTATTTCAAGCCTTTTGCTGAACGGGATACAGCACTGTACAAGCAGGTGTATCAAACACTACACAGAGCAAAGAAAGTCCTAGGTGGGTACCAAGCTCAGCACTTGAGTTGTTCAATGTAAATACCCGACCCAAGCTGTTAACAGAGTCCAAGAGGTTATTTTCTCTCAGAGCACAGCCAGTCTCTTTGATTATTCTCTCCTTTTGAACCAGGGGCAGGAGTAGCATGAGCAGTATGATAGTGAAAGAACATTGTTTTGTTCAGCCTGGCCCTGTTCCCAACCCTTCCCTACCCTGTGGCCCAGTCAGGTGAAACCAGCCATGCTCTGACAGGGGTTTCACCTTCCCAGCGGCCACAGCAACTGTTTGTGCTGGGGAAGTACAGGGATAACACCCTGCACAAGTGGGGACAGAAGTGTCCGCATGAAGCACGCGTTGGAAAGCTGTACTTACAGCACGCAGAGTGCATATGCCGAAGCAATTGACTCACTGGCCCGCACAAGGAAGCTGCCATCCTTGCCTACTTTGGAGAGCAGATCTTCAGCTCTGGAGCGAGTGATATTGCCGTGGTACCAGCACTGATCCATCGCTGGAGCTGGAGGAGACCTGAATGCCAATGCAGGAGCTGCCAGAGCTGCCTGTGTGTCTGTGTGTAACGATCAGGCAGCTTCAGCTCACCAGCTTCCTGTTTCAATAGTACAGAGAGGGAAAGGAAACTCAGCTACGGACAACTTCCTCAACTCAAACAGCTCAGAGAGTTGAGCGTGACATGTTACTTCAGCCCCCGCTCTCCCTCTTCATGCTGCAGCTGAAGTGACTGGAAAGCCCATGTTCCCAGCTTTTCCCTCCCCCTTCATGTCCTGATACTCCGTATCAGAAAGTCCCAGAGGGGAATGTCTTCTACTCCCCCACCAATTCAGTGCCCCAGCTCCGGTGGCCTGCCATCCTGTGTCTGATCTCTTGCCAGACCTTCTGAGTTTCCATCTTTTTCCTGTCTGTATGTCCTACCCATGACAGGTCTCCATGGGGATTAAATAAACTTCGGGTTGATCAGAAACATACGGCACTAGGATACTTAGCACTGATTGCCCCATTCCTGACCAAAGCTCCCTGTCACCTACTGTGAGATGGATTCAATGATCGTTCCTACTCTAAATCCCCAAAGATGCAATGGAGCAAAGTCATGTCTGACGAGCTGCATCAGAGAGGGGAGAACTAAAGTTTTCACTTCCCTTCTCTTTGTACATCTGCCTCTCCTCTGTGGCACGCTTAGTGCTGCATCTCCAAGGCAGAGCAACAAGGGGCACGTCTGCAGCAAGCAAGGACACTGCTAGGGGCACTGCCTGTATGGCAGATTTGGTTATCCTGTACCTCCAACCGCCCTGCTTTATGCAGACACCACTTCTGCACATCCACATTTGACCTAGAGCTAAAAGCAGCAGCTGAACTGGGACTACTGTCTGGCACTCAGTGTACAGAGGGGAGTTCCCAGAAGAGGCACAGACAGTGCTGGGCTAATGCAAACCTCCCAGAGTGCTGGACCACAGTAGCTGGATCATGTAAAGAGTGCTGCCCAAGTGCACAGCATGGCAGGGGTGATCACCAAACTGGGAGAGACCAGAATCTGTGGGTATCAAGAGAGTGAAGTAGTACAGCCCAGCATTTGTTCCTGCCAGCCTTCGTGGTGCTTTCAGTTATCTCGACATCTGCTCTGCATTGTCCAGCTTGATCTCTCCCACTGAGATCCAGCTGTGGGCACTGCAATTCAAAACTGTGCGGCCAGCATAGGACCCTGCTAAAATGGCAGAACTGCAGTGTGCAGGGCTTCCTGTCCATGCTGAGTAAGCACTGTCTCCAAAATTAGCTCAGCTGGACCTGCCCTTCAGCTGCATGCAGATCCATATGGTGCTTAGGAGCCAGACTCCCATGGATTCAGGTGCATGAATGGAGTCAGATGCTGAATGCCATGAAGTGGCTTTGCCTGGGCAGTGGCTGTAAGCTCTTGTAAGCTACAGAGTGGTTATAAATCCTGTTCTCTTGAGTGCTGCATATGGCAAAGGGATTGTGTAGCTCCTTTGACAGTCTTGCTTGGCCATAACGTGCTGCTAGCCTCACCTGTACCAACTCTGGGATTTCTGATACTTAAGAGTAGCTTCTCTGCAGCACAGCTGCAGCAGGAAGCAGAACAGCTCTGAATGTCAAACCACTGCTTGGCCTCACAGTACTTTACATGCAACAGACCCATATGGGGATACAAAGTGGACAGAGCTGCTGAGCAACATGAGTTTTGCTGAAATGAAACTGAGAGCTTCTGAGGTATTGCAAGTTGACATAAGGTAACAGAGAAGTACAAGCCCTAGTCAGACATTTGAGACTGATTAGCTGAATACTCAACTCCTATCCATCCCACCACCAACTTACCACCAGTTTTTAGCAAGCTGCTGCTATTTCTTTCACATGTGTGAATCCCTGTCCCGCCACGCACACCTCCTTGAGTGTATGGGATCCAAAGTGTAAGGGATCCAAACATGTGTGATGAGTGTGGCAATAAGACCTTCAGGCTGGTTTCTGTACTTCTTGGTCTTAAAAAAAAGCACAGTACAGCTCCAGCTGCCCAAAAGGTGAATCCCAATCCCCTAATATAAACATGCAATCCCTAATGGCTCATTTGCAGCACTGCCTGAAGGGGAAAATGTATCTGGTTTATTTCTTATGGCTCTGGCATGTGTATTTTGCAGTGCTGGAGAAAGACTGATCCATGCATGGTCAGCAAACAAGTTTATACATGTCCTCAACTACCTGGTTCCCAAAGAACTGCAGCAACTTCTGTCCCACACAGAGACAAGAGGCTGCTCTGCAGGAGATAAGCATTCTTCTTTCCATTCATGCCTGTGTCAGAGAAGGCTGGTGAGTGGATCTGAGGAAGGAGAGATTAGAGAAGTTATATAGATGCGAGAAAAGTGTTTATCATAGAGGGGGAGTGCAGTGTTCAGTCTGCACCAGTAACATGCCAGGTGATACTATACAGGTAGCCAGCCCAGCCCTGCTGTTTCCAGAAAGAATAGGATGTGCTTCAAATAGACCACACTGTCATCCCACAGCCAGCACAAAGCACCATGTAAGAGCTATATTTGTAAAACCAAAGAATAACAGGTACATCAGTCAGACAAATCCAACCCAGCTCAACAGAAGCTTTTAGATAACCACACCAGCAGCAGTATTTCCTTTAAACTTACTTGAGAGAATGAGGCCAAAGAACTGGGACACATTTTGATGTCGGATAATCAAAAATTGCATCTCTGGCAGTCTGTGGACAAAGCAAACATTATTTCCCCCCACATTAGGGTATAATTCCAGGCTGTCTTTCAGACATTGCAATAAATACTTTATCTAAATTGGGTTTGCTACAGATGCCCAGGTAGTATTGTACCAGCTGGCTGTAAACTCACCAGCCTGCCCATAATCAGTGGGTACATACTGTCTGTAGCATCATTCAAGATGCACAGTGGCCACCCAACCACCCCCTATATACCCAGCCTGTGCACTGCAGACTTTGTCAGATGAAAAGTTCTCAAATAGCATTTTCATGTCATTAAACTAAAGGATTTCATAGTATGCCAGACAAGGGAAGTTTATAGGACAGCTGTCAGCTTTGCTGAAGTCTAAATACAACATTTCCTCATTAGCCAACAGGATATTGGCCGCAAAGGTGTACTTAGACTCTGGCCTACATCTAAAGAGCACTGAGTAACACCCACGAAGTACTGGTTAGCTGGGCCACTGTGTGCTACTCCAGCCCATCATGTTACTGACCTGCTGCTTGGGAAGAGCTTGGCAAATTACAGATGCATTGTGAAGGCCATAAGGTCTCTTCACTCCCTTGGCACCTGCAGTCTCCAGGTGCCCTGAAACAAATCTAGATGAGAAAAATCAGAGTCCCTTCTCCCACTATCCCTGAAAGCTATCAGCAATAAAAGGCAAGAGTGGGGATGCAGATCTAGCAGAGACTCACAGGTATGAGCAGTGAGAGAGCTAAGGATCCTATTGGACCTGCTAGCATTCTGCAAAGGGGACATACTCTGAGAGTTCCCTGGAAAACAGGTATTTTTCTCCAGTACAGCAAACAAACATATTTTCCTTGGAGCCATTCTGCATGTGAACACACGCAAACACAGCACACAGCAAACAAGCCCAGTCTGGTTCATAAATCAGGATTCTGTCCAGAGGCATGGGTAAAGCTTTCCTCGCTCCATCTGCTCTGATGTGTCATTCATTTCTGGTCACTCCCCTTGTCTACTCAGTGCATAATGCCTCCTTTCAAATCACACCACAGCCACAGAATCATTTCTCTCACCACAACTGAGGCTGTGTCCTTCAGACACCTGCTGAAAATCTGTCTGTGTTGGAAAGCCTTCGAGCTTCAGCTGCTCTCGGCTTCTTCAGGTCCCCATCCTTTGGCACCAAAGACACTCAAATTGCCTTTCCAATTTGCTGGAAGTGGGGCAATGTTATTTGTTTGTCACACTGCCTCACATGCCAATAATACTCTGCAATAATAGCAGCTATGCTTGCAAGACATTGGATTGCCAGCGATAAGAGCAGCTGCTGCGTGGATCATAGCACTTGTGTTCAAAAGACCAGCAAGTATTTCCCCTCCTGATTACAAATTGGGAGCTCCCTCTGCAGCCCTGTCCTGATCCTGCAGTTCTGATACATGCAAAATGCCATTTCTGCCACTTGCCCTGTCCCCAGACATGGCAGGGTCTCAAACCACAGCCTCGTGTCCTACATAGGTCCTACTGTCACTGCCCAGGAAGAGGGAGCAGCTGGAGCACAAGTTTTCTTACATGAGAAACCAGATTCTCAGTGCAGGGTAAGCAAAAGGGCAAATAAGGAAGACCATACTGACATGGGAAGTAAGGAGAAGGTTAAGTAAGACAGAAGTCCCTGGGGAACAATTCAGCAAGGCAACCCCAAATCCAGCGCAGAAGTGAGCAAGGCACATCCCTAGCACAAGGCATCCCATAGCCTTGCTGAAATGAAGACAGCAAGCCCTGAAATATAGAGTTGCCAGCAAGTCCTGCACTGACTGCAAGAAGCATCGCACCTAACAAAGCCCTTTTCTGAAGAAGGTAACTGCAGCCATAGGGCAGTCAGCCCAGGGTCCTTTCTAGGACTTCCTCCACAACTTTCTGAATTCGGCTCACATAAAATCAATGCCATCTGTTCCCACATAGGCCCTATGTTGTCCCTAATCAAGTCTAGTCAGAGGCCTCAAGGTGAGAGGTCCTTATACAAAGGTCATACTTATTTTGAGTGCGTGATGCTTAAGATAACAGCCAAAGGGGAAGGCAAGAAGCTAGAATAGGCAACAGAAAACAAAATCAAACACATATTCAGTTTTTCTATGTTTAATAGACTTTGTAATATACAGATGCCACAAGCCAACGCCAAAATAAGGGTGCAGGAGGAGCAGAAAAAACCTTTTGCTGGAAGATGACAAGTAAGAGTGAGAGAATTATCAGCAAAGGTAGTTTTCAGAGGGTTGATGATGGAAAGGCTCAAGCCTCAGCACTCTGATGGAAAGGCTTGCTTCAAAGTGAACATTACAAAGATTATCTCTTCACACTGCTGGTGGGTCCCATATTCAAAGAGGCAGGAGAACAAGGGTGAGCCATCTGGCCCAACCCCCATGTACTGCAGATCCGAATAAGCACACAGGCCCTTGAAGAGGATGCTTGGTTTTGTCCAGTGTGCTGGATTTAAAGGGCTTTTGTTGAGGTAAACTCCCAAATCTCTTCGACCCTTTGGGTCTGTAGGATGAGCATAGAGCAGCCAACTGTCTTGGCATCTGGCATCAGGGGGAGGTGGGAAGGCAGTTACACTTCCGTGACAACCAGAAGGAGGTTCTACCAGCATTTCAACCCGCTGGCCTCCCTCAAAGTCCACCCCGTGGTTGTAGCTGACAGCCTGGATTCTGGCTCCCCTGCTGCTCCTTGCATTGCAGTAGATGACCTTCCTACCACAGGTATGCACCTCTGCAACCTGGCACTCCACTGCACTCTCCTCCCCAACAAAGTTGCCCATCTCCCACGTTGTCCCATGATCAGAGCTGATGAAGCAGAAGGCATGAGGGGTGGGGTGTTGCTTAGGGTGCAAGATACGATAGGCATAGGCAGGAATCACGAGGCTCCGGGCCTTGTTGAGCAATTGTAATCCATGACCTGGCCCCACTGCAAAAGTGGCCCAGTTCTTGTACTCAGTGCTAATGGTACTGTTGGTGACATCCTGGGCAGCACTCCAGGTCTGCCCTTGGTCCATACTAGTGACGTAGCAGAGACGTACCAGGTTGATCTTTGTCCTGAGCTGATGCTGCTCAGAGATCTTTCCTGGGACAGCTATGAAGAACAGGATCAGTTTCCTCGAGACCTCATCGTAAACAGGACAGGGGTTCATAGATCGGTGGTCTTTCAGCTGCGCGTTGACAATGGTCTCCATGCTACTCCACTGCCAGGTCCCATGTGAAGAGAGACAAGAATGAAACACGCCATTACAAATAGGGTCCACATTTCAGTGTAAAGATGCCTGGATAAAAGTTACAGAAGAGCATGAAGACAACAGAAGGGAAGTTAGTGGATAGAGCAAGAAATGGGAAGACAGTACACTGGCACTGCCAGACGTAAGTGAAAATCATTTGGATGACACAACAGCATGTATACCTCACCAAACAGGTGGGTTATGTCCTTTCTCATTATTACTGAGGAGCTGAAATCTCATTGCAGCTCATGTCTGACACACAGACATGCCCAGTGGTCAAAGTGTACAGATGCTGTGCTGTCAGTGTTTCTCAGGAAGTCAGCTAGGTAACTGCACCCTTTTCAAGTATCCTGGGTGCTGAGAAATTCCTTTCCATTCAGATTCCTATTCCTCCATTTGTGTGAATGAGCATTCCAGCCCAAACTGAGGCACCTCAGTAGAGCAGACTGTATGGCTTTACACACTCTGGTATGGAAACTTGGGCCCTGAGTCGTTCAACACAGAAAATAGGTCACAGAGCAGGTGTAACAACCCTCCAATCCCTGTCTGTCTTTAAATGAATAGCACACAACTGCAATCACATTTCTGAGACTAACATTGCAATTAGAAAATTATTCCTACATCGTGTTATTGGCTTAGTAAATGCAACATTATTTTGCAGTAAGCTTATATTAATTAGCTTTTCTGACTTGCTCATTGCCCTTTTTGGTTGTGTCTTGTCTTTGTCTATTCCACCAGTACTAACTTTTGGGGAATATTTATTA
This sequence comes from Myiopsitta monachus, assembly GCA_017639245.1. Classification (NCBI taxonomy): domain Eukaryota; kingdom Metazoa; phylum Chordata; class Aves; order Psittaciformes; family Psittacidae; genus Myiopsitta; species Myiopsitta monachus. Next base: position 15,373,442 of record CM029923.1, on the reverse strand, counting down.
TTTCCGTTTTAAGAAATTCTAGGATGTGAACACAAATTACTGAGTTTAAAACCAACTGAGCCCAACCTAACTGAATTACACGGGGTTACACAAGATGTTACCTGAATGGTAGGACACTGCAGGTGCACTCAGAAGCTGCTTCTGCTAGGCAGATCCCAGCTCTTAAGAGAGTCTATAGTCTATGACAACCAGTAACCAACAAAAGATTCGAACAGGAAAATATAATGACTTTTTTTTTCCTCAAGACATTCATGCATTTGCAAATGCAAAAAGGATATTATAAATAGAGTATCCACCACCCCCAGTCACCCAGGAAGATAACTGTTAATAATAACTAGTTGATTAATAAGGTAGCCATTTCACTGGCACAGACAAACCAGACACTTTTGTGTGGGGTGATTAGCTGTTCTGACTTGGTTTTTAAACCAGAAATTAGTCCTAAGAAAATGAATTAAATAATAATAAAAAAAAATGCTAATTCACTCCTCCCCATCCCTGTGGCATTCCCCATTTCCGCCTCTCCTCCACGTCTTTGCTGTTGCAACAGGACTTTTGTCCCATCTCTCCATCTGCTTCCCCAGCTCTGCAATGGTGGGTCAAATCCCAGCAGTTATAATCACACAGAATCACAGAATGGTTTGGGTTGGAAGGAACCTTGAAGATCATCTGGTCCCACCCCCTCTGCTATGGACAGGGACAAGTTCCACTAGACCAGGTTGCTCAAAGCCCTGTCCAACCTGGCCTTGAACACTGCCAGGGATGGGGCTTCTCTGGGCAATCTGTGCCAGTGCTTTACAACCCTTACAATAACTAACTTCTTCCTTATATCTAATCTAAATAATGACACATGCATTACTTACAGGCAGATTTGTCTCATGTAATTGAGGAGAAGGAAAAGGTGCCCTCTCCCACAGTGAGAGGGCAAGCATTCAACTCATGCAGGGACGAGTGAGCAGCACAAGTGGGCAGCCTCCCCTATTTCCTCCCTACACTGGTACCTGCACATGGTGTGTGGTTGGGTCATACATGCCCCTGCGCATTGCTTATTAGCTTGGCATGTTCATCCACCACATCCTCCCGTTCTTCAGCGAATGCCAGGATGATGCTGAACCGTGGCAGGTAGAGCAGGGCTGGAATTCGATAGCTCCAGGTACCATTCCGGAACAATGTGTCTTGCTTCAAGACAGGAAATGAAGCCATCATGCTAGGGGGAAGAAGAGAAAACACACTGCATTTGACCCACACTTAATACAGCAAAACGGGACACATTTCGCTGCTTTTTGCCTTCCCTACTCAGTGGGACCTGTCCTGCATTGAAACATAACTTCTGCTTTCAGCTTTGTCTTTTTCTTGTGCTTTTCCAAAGAGAACCCACATGTTGCATACTGGCAACGCAGACCAATCTTACCCCAGGAGAAGCCTGGTTGATCTTACTGGAGTGATGCAAGTACAGTTAATGTCGTACATTAACTGTACTTGCATCAGTTAATGAAAAGCTGCCTATAGTTTGTTGTTTCTTTTTAATTAAATCCATGGGCTGGGATTTTTGTGGATTTGCTTTGCAATTCAGCAAACTGTTGATAATAAAACATTATAGTATTTTCCCTCAGAAGACCATTACTGTCTTTGTTGATGGTGTTTCCAAAACCCAGCACAGAACTTCTGCTTTGCCAAATAGGAGCTTAAAAGCCCATCTAAATGACACACTAAGGCAATCCCTGGCCTCAGCTGTGCCCCTATTTGAGGATAGTGAGCACTTAGCATGAAAAAAGAAAGAGAACATCCTTTCCCCCATAAGATTAAAGAATCGTCTGAATGGTGTCCCATTCCTTGTCATCTGTACAGTGAATTAAAAGCAACATGAGGGAGGAAGATAAACATGAAGAAGCATTTAGGGAAGCTACCTCTATGTAAGTGGTCTGTGCTGTACTGCCACATAGCCTCTCTTCCTCAGACCTGCTCAGCCCTCTATCCTCTTGCACCAAGCCTCTCCTACCCTGGTAGAACACCACTATCTCAGGGGAATAATGTCTGAGCATCAGGGGGAAAGATCTCTGACACAATATACCAGAAGCTGAAGGCCTGAATATCCTCTGCTCAGCAGGGATAGGGGAAAAAAATATTAGATCTCTTGACGCATTGAGTGGGTAGGATGGCAGGGAGAAGATGACAATACACTATGAGTAAGAAATTCAAATGCCTCCTACCTCAGCTGAGGCAACACTTGCTGTGCTCTTTGTTGAGGATTCTCGTATTTACCTACATCTTGGAAAGCTCGATAGTGGCTATTGGCCAGGTATCAGATCCTTATGTTTTTGAAGGCGCGCTTGATAATCCAGGACCAGATGGAGGCAACCTGACAACTGCTTATGCAGCTGCAGAGTGCACATATCTACCTGGAGAGTAGTTTGCGCTATTCCATCTTAAAAGAGAAAAGATTATATTAGCCAGTATAACTAACACAGACTTGGTTAACAATTTGTTTGGTGCTTTTGTGTGTGTTTGTTTTGGGGTTTTTTTGCATTGCTGATTACTGAGTTAGGACAGCACAGATAAGCTGAATTAATCCTCCTCAGATAGGACCATCTCATTAAGCTCTATCTAGATCCATAGCTAGGCAGCAAGTATTCAAACATTCCTTGTCTTTGCCTTCCAGATGCTATAAATATCAGTGAGACTTTTCAACTCGCAGCACTGATCAAGAGGATTTGAACTGTGTCTTAGCTAAAGGCAGCTGTACAGGAGACAAAGGAGATGTAGGAAAAGCCACAGGAGACAGAAATCTATCTCCGAAGAGTAGCTGTTTCCTCCTTATTGTTGCAGATGAAATGGCAGTCCTGAGAAAAGGCAGCAGCACCACTACTATACAGGAAACGTTACCAGAATTTGATCACAGCTATCCATGCAGCAACATAAGAAAATAGGAAGACCCTCCTAGAACAAATAACTGTGCTGTTCAGTACTTACCAGCATGGATCTGGCTATTTATACAGACCACAGTCATGGCTGTGTTCTCATGGCTCCTGAAGCAGAAACGCACTAGAGTGCTTCCAGACTATTTAAAGGGAGATTATTTAAAGGGAAATTAGTCAGCCTGCCTAGTGCAGCACAGGTTCCCTGGCATTCCTGCTGATGATACCATTCCAATACTGCAATCCTGCTTCAGGGCAGGGCAAGGGGAGAGGAAAAGAAAGGAAAACAAAAATAAGGGGAGAATGGAGATCTAGGCTGCCACACAAAGTCCCCAATGCAAAGACAAGAAACCAGTGCCATGGGAGGCTGTGCTGCAGTGTACTGCACCCGAGTCCCTCCCATACGAGCCTGTCATCTGTGGATATCTCTGCCCATGCTCTTAGTCCACTGAGCTCTGTGAGATGCTCAGTGTGGGTGTTGCAACACTTCTCTTCCTCATATTGCCAAATGGGGTTTGAGGGAAGGTGGGATGTTAAAAGGCTGGGAATAAGTGCCATAGAAACAAGCCTGAGGGTCCTGGACACAGCACCTGCAACTGTAATTTACTAAAATACTAAAATCAAGTGACTTCCATCTATTTGAAGACTGAACAGGGGTATATGTGTTGAGTATGTGTGTATACACATGCCGTGTGTATACACACACCATGTGTATACATACATTTGAATATATACTCCCTACACACAATGTGGGCATTATGTCTGTATGCATATATATACACATGCACACAGTACCCATCTGCAGAAAAACACTTCCATACTTTTTGAAACAGCCTTCAAGTCAGTATTCAGCTGCTTCTGCCTTCTCCCTTGTGGATCCTCAAGCAGAGATCGAATCACAACAGTTTGAGTTTCACACAGAATCAAAAATGCAGAATCTTTAAATAAGCTTGAAGTTCTTAATATACTTATTTAAAAATAAATAGCGCTGCTTTAGTTACTTCTCTGGCCAACTGAAAGGAATCTGTTTTTCTCTTGACCTCTACCCATTTTCAAAGCCAAAACCACTAGCTACACCCTCCTAAATAAAAGAGAAGTAAGATTAGCAAATCATCGACAGGACAGCCACACGAAGAGTGTTCAAAAGCTCATACTCTAGCACTGCAGGAATTCATATTATATACACCAGTCCCTCTGAAGTTTAACTGCCAAGGGATGCATGTGTTCATGATGCTACTTTGCTCCTAAACCCTACTGAAGTAGCAGTGGTTGGCCTGCAGGGAAGAAGATAGCAGCAGTTCGCAGCCAGCACGATCTAAGGACATTGGCAAGGCAAAGTTTGTAGACCACAGCAATACATTCTGAAAGACCAAGAGGTTTAACTGGAAAAACCCACAAACTTCTGGGAACACAAAGGCCTGAAATACAAGCAGGAGACTGGAGAGCAGCACGCAGACCGCTCAGACCAGTATCAACTCAGTCACCTTGGAGTTAGCTGTGCTTCTGTGTGAAGTAAAAGGATAAGAAAAGGGAAGCAGAGTTAATGTGTAACCTTTTCCTTGGAGAAAAAGAGGTAGCTGGTAACCTCTTTCCAGGTGACAGAGATGCTAGTGAGGGAAAGGGAAGTTTATCAGGTAACCACTGAGTCAGTATTCCCTTCCACACTTTGGTATTTACTGGAGTTTTCCATTTGTTTGCCAGGCTTATCCTGTGAAGCGTCCTGTTTGGGGAGACTGACCTCTACCTGCAGTTCCTCTCCGAGACACGAGGGAAGCTCCTGCACTGAGATCCAGTACCTCACCTCTCTGCGGAGCTGGGAGGACACGAGGAAGGACAGGCACAGTGGAAACACGTAAGAGAAGGGGGGAGTTAAATTGGAGGAAACCATTACTCATAGTTTGCAAGTTATACGGCTGTAACGATTTCCAAAGCAGAGACTGTCTCCAGCCCCCCAGAATCGTCAAAAGCAATAACAGCTGTCAAAAAATGGATCTGTGATGGATCTGATGCCTGGAAGAAGCCCAAGCTGCATAAAGGATAGGTACTGGCAGACACCGGGAGAGGGTACTTGCTCTTTCCACTTCTGTCCTTCAAGGAAGCTCACACGGACTTGTTTAAAGAGCAGGAATGAACCATTGCATGTGTATTTGCCCTCACCAAAAAAAAGTGACTAAAAAGGATAACATTTCCCCTGGTCTCAGCCCTTAACATGTTCAGATCCAAGCTGAAATGACAGTATGTCTTTAAAAACAAACAAAAACCCAGCAGAAATGAGGTAATATGCTGAACTCTATCCCTTGGTCCCCATCAGAGTGCTCTGTGCAGGAGGCAGCTTGTTCCTGAAGGAATTCAGATAAATCCCAAAAGAACAAACCAATCCATTCAGGGAACTTTTGAAGGGAAAACAGAAACAAAAAGCCCAACTGGGGTCAAGTGCAAACCCTAACTAAAATCCTGCTTTTCAAGGCAAGCACAAGAATCCAGGTCCAGCAGTTCTCTACTCAACATCAGACCTGATCTTTTCCAAACTTATAAAAGTCAACTAAGTGCTATGCTGAAATACATTTCTTGTTTCACTGAAAGAAAAGAAGACATTTCCATTGGGATATTGCGGGAGGGGGAGAGGCAGGAGTAGCCACATTCCAGTTGTACAGGGCTAAGAAAGGGGCAGACCCAATTTTCTTCTAGAATACTTGCTACACAGCGTATTCCTGTGTGGAAGCCTTTCCTCCTAGCCAAACGGCATGACTGTGCTTGTTTCTGCCAAAGCCCAGCATCACAGCGCTCCATTTGGAGCTTTCTTGTGCCCCTAGAGCAGATCCTGCACTAAATCTAGGCTATGGGATTTCTTAACAAGCCAGACAGCACACTTATTTATTTAGTCCAATTAATCACCTTCAGTATAAAGTCTGAAAGAAGAGTTATCGGTGAGAACAATAAGCAAATAAAAACATTCAGATTTCAAAACGGAAGAGGCACAAAACTGGAATTACTTTAATCCATCAGCCAATTGGATTGAACTTTTTAACCACACTAGAAACAGGAAGTGTTTCTTGTGGTCCAAACTTCTTACCACACTTACAAGGGGATTTTCAGCCTCCCCATTACACGCTTTCCTAATCAATCAAGTTCTGCTTCTAAAACGTGGCTCAGCCTGGCACTACCTCCTCTATCTTTAAGTGCAGGTTTTCTTAGCACGTAGAGAGGAATTACATGAAGCAGCAGTATTAATGTTAGCACATGTTTGGTGGAGGCATACACTAACTGCACTCCTACTTGAACCCACAAGATGTTGTATTTACCGTTCTAGTTCCTAGCACTGTCCACTGTCATGAAAATGTTGTTGCTTTTTTTCTTGAAGGAAAAAAAAAAAAAGAAAAATAAATACCTCTTTCACTCTGTGTCTCCTGGAAGCCACGTCAAAGGGAAAAAAACCACGACCCAAACAACAAACCCAAAAAGCACTCCTACTGGATTAGATAAAAGGGAGGCTCACCACACTCTTGCCAACTAGTCTCCAACCTGCAAAATAATTTATGTTGGCAGCAATGTCAGCTGCCTTGGATCCCAGGAAAAGCTAGCAGCTGGCATGTATACACAAGCAGACGTTTAAATAGCAAACCTGTTTTGCATATAAGGGGAGGTTCCATGTGAGCTGGACAAGCACCAGGGAAAGACTTAAATTAGCATAGTAGTTAAGCAGCATACTTATACCTGCATTGATCGGCAGTGCTGTAGAACTGCTGTTGTTTCTAATGGTTATACAGTTTAGCATGCTGTCTTATTTTTTGGTCTTCTTGTTGCCTTGCGTTGAGGAGGGGACAGTTTCTCTGGTCCTAGCATGCAGTCTCCCAGCGCTTCCACTGTGAGTACTCCTGGGCTCTGGTAGAGTTTTCCACAAAATCCCAGAAAACCAGCTACAACCAGCAGGTGACAGCGCTGTGATAATCTGATACATTCCTCTTCTGTCTCCAGGCACCTCCAATCCATCAGCATGCTGGTTTTGGATGAAGAAATGGACTAGCACAGGAGTCCTCATGCAGTGGTACAGGAATAACGTGCTGGTGCAGGCAGATACAGTCCCAGCAGCATCTGTGGAGGTGCTGACAGGGCCAAACTACCCCAGCAGCTCTAGTCGATGAGCTAATGGGGAGAGTTAGGCATAAGAACAGAGGGGAGAGTTTGAGCCTGAGGTCCCAGCTGAGGAAGAAGATGATGGCATCACCCCTTCTCCCAGCTGTGCCCTAGCTTAGAGGTAGTACCTGCAGTGTTGGAAATAGCCAAGCCAATGATTTCAGGACTACCTTGTGATAATGATCTAATGTTGTGCGGCTGCTGACAGAGATGACCTTTCCTATCTGCTTCTTTCGCTTTCCCCTCTTCTCTACTGCGTTTCCACTGCTGCCATTAACGCTTCTTGTCTTTGAAGTGACCCGAAAAAATGACAACAACAATCCTGCAAACAGTTCTTACTAGTGATGAAAAAGGAGGAAGAAAAGTCTCTTCATTTGATGGCAGTTGCAGTCCATCTGTGCAAGCCAAATAGGGAGTTGCAAAAGTGTGGATTTACAGCCAATCAACCAAATGGTTTAATGCTTCTGTATTACTAATTACCATCTTCTCTCTCTCTTGAGCAACGCTGTATTCCTTCTTGTGCCAGCGCTGATTCTCATCTCACCTTGGCAAGCCATCAGAGGACGTCAGCCTGGCAGAAATGAGTCCAGGGAAAAAAAGAAGTGAAGTTTTCTGCTGGGTCATTGTCCTGGGCTGCGTCAGCAGGAGTCAAGCAAGCAGCCTGATCTGGAGCAGGAGCATGAAGCTGTTGACAGGAGGGGCAGGCTCACCTCTGTGACTGGCAGCTAGCCATTTGATCAAATTAGCTGTATCATAAACCCACACCCCATGTTTAAGAACTCTGCCTAACTAGGCTAGTGTTGCCTTAACTGAGACACACAAGAGAAGCCTGAGGGCATTTGTAGCTCTCTGCTTTACCCCGAATTAAACAATATTCCATGTGAGGGAAAGTGCCTTCAGAGACCATGACATTGTTATCCACCAGATAGTAACTTTTAACGGTGACTCCTGAAGAAAATCCAGAGACAAGTAAAACAGAAGCAATTGAGGAAAGGAGGGACTAACAGGCTGCTAAGACACAGTCTGCCAGAAAGCCAAACATGAACAATTGCTTTGTGGATTTCTTCACCTTTTTTCAGCTCCCAGGCTGACAGGAGTGTTACTCAGGTGCTGTTCTGAGTCACACTTCTGCAGCCAGACAACACATAGATGCTCATTTGTTCAACAGAAATCACCTTGCCCAGCTGCACCTTAAAACTGCTTGTCCATCTCTTCTTAAGAGTGGGAAGTCCCAGATGTGGCTTGCTGTGGTGGCAACGGTTCGGTTCGCTGCTTTACTTTGGCAGTGTGCACATGGCAGAGCGGCCATGCCTCTGGCCATCTCTCATCTCCCCTTATCATCTTCTCCTCCCCAACCAAGGCTCCCACCTTCCCCTGCAGCCAGCTGGGGTGCACTGCCTTAGCCTGCTCCCCAAGGCAAGAATCAGACATGGCTGTGCAGAAGGTAACATCCTACAGTGGATAAAACTACTCCCACAATGAGGAATGCACTGCTTAGTCATGTTGAGGTTAACCCGGGTGAACCCCAGTGCCTGTGCAGGGCAGCCACACAGTCAACATATGGGCACCCTGCAGTGCTTCCCCTGCATGGCCGCTGCCAAGCACTGCCAGCACCCCAGCCTCCAGCACTGCTCTTCATACATACCACAGACTTGTATCTGCAAAAAAACCTCCTTCGTGTAAAAGTGCTTTTTTCCAAACAACATGTTGTGTGCTGCAACTGTATTACAGAACCATTCCCTGCTAACTATCAAAAATGGATGTCTCGGTGCAGACTTGCCAGCCTTGATCCTCCTTCTTTGCTTTTGGTGTAAATCAAAATCAGTGTCACCAGTGAAGTTTAAAACAGGTATAGGTCTGAGGAGAATCAAGCTCTTCACTTCTATTGTTCCACGCTTACTTCATTGCCCTTAGATCTGATTGTTGCAATGAAAACGTTTTTAAAAAGGTTAAAAAATGCAAATGGGTTGTGTGGGTGCATTAATAAGAGGATATAAAAATAATGCAGAAGATAATATAATGACAGAATACTGAACAATGGAGCATTTGCATTTTGAGGACCATGTTCAGTTGCAGGGTGCCACCTCTTAGGAAAGATATAGCAATAGCTGCAAATGAAGGCTAAGTAGAAGAATTCAGAAGCTAATGCTTATGAGCACATGTGAAAAGAAGCCAGTAGGAAACCAACAGAGGTTACATTTAATGAGTGATACCTAGTCCATTAAAAATAATCAGTGCAAAATGTTCAAACCGGAATCCATTGATTCCTGGCGCTATTAGAAAGGCAAGCCCAGCTTGGGTAATTCAGCATTTGTGTTGTGTTGTACAGGGCAGCAGCTGCTGTCAGGCAGCTGTAGTTAAAAATCAAGCGGTCTCGTGTGGAGGCAGGCCATATGAGAAAGCAATGATGTAGTTCTGCAAATTTTCAGGTAGAGCACCATAGGCTGCTTTTCAGATATTAGGGATTCTGTGATGGAACATGATATAATCTGTGCAGAACACAAATCCTATAGACCCGGGGTCTGACTGAAAGTCTGCTCTGTCAGGGGAAAAGAAACAAAACGAAACCGAAACAAGAAAAAGCCAGAATAGCAATAATGCAAATGGTAGTGGCAGAACTCTTTGGGGAAAAGGGTTCATTGGACAAGGAAAATTCCGCCATTTTGTTTTCATTCCAATTCTAGTTAAGGATTTTAGAGCACATTTAAAACCAGCACCATATCCATACCAGCTGTTAAGAGCAACAGGCATGAGGAGCAGGTACTCTTTGCATTTGTACCATTTCATACTCTATTTACTCCAGTGAAGTTGTTTCTTATTTCCCTCAGAAAGAGTAAGCCCAGAAGGGTGCTGCCAGTGTTTCTTTCCCAGTGATAGCCTTTTACAAATTATTTCCTCTCTTTATGGAAAGAATTGGGCAAAACCAAAATAATACTCCCTCAACCCAAAGGGCAACAACATCGCCCCACAGTGGACCCTTAAAAACTGCTAACACTACATGGCGACTCATGGGCTTGCCACAGGAAAGCTTCCTTACCCTGTGAGAGACAACATCCATTAAACAGCCTGCCTATGACACACATTACACCATTTTTCCATTTGCTTTGCCCATTTGGAACAGAAAAAAACCCATCAAACTCTATTTTTGTAACTAAACGAATGGCACAACCTATGGGAAGCAAAGGAAGAGAGGTGGTGAGATTTACATACAAAAAGGGGATTGTAGAAGCAGGATTTATTTAGCTCTCAAAATAGCGACACTGGGAAGGAGTCACTGGAGTAATTTAATAACTGGAAAATGCAATAAAACTGGAGGCCTTTGCTTCATGTACTCTGCCACTGCCAGGGCGCTCAGATAAGCGACTGTGAAGCACAGGGTTAGCTAGATTCACCCTGGGGTGAAGCTTGCGACAGAAGGGAAGACAAATTCCAGTGTATCTCTCATTCCTGTGTCCTGCTAGCTCACAGACCAGGAGTGCACAGGCCTGATGGTGGCTTTGATTAATCATTGTAGGATTAATTGTTGACAGCTCTCTACACCCAGTCCAGGCCCCCAGCTGATATAAAGGGACACTGGCACATGATGACTGACCTCAGACTAACCAAAGCTTTGCTCAAGCAACATTTGGTCTTCCATGGAGTGGGCAGGAGGCTGGGCATACAGCTCCATTTTAAAAGGACTAGCATAATGTCGTGACTAATTAAAATATTTTGATATGAGCAAGGCACTTACTTGGTAAGTTCAGTGAACTTCAGAAATCAAAAGAAAGACTACCGTCAAATTGAGCAGTGATGCTGTTTGTAAGAGTCATTCAAACTGCAGGCTTAAAAATACCAAGTGAGTTATCCACGGATGAGGGAAAACTTCTCTCCTAAGTATAGCACTGCAGAGGTATCTACAAGAATTACAGGCTTATTTCTCTTCCTTTGAAGCACTGAGCCCTAAGCTGCCCAAAGAGGAAGGGACATTCAAATAACTAGCATGCAAGCCCAGTAGAGAGAACAGCAAATGTAAGCACGACTTGAGTAAGAAATCATATATTGCAAGGGAGAAAATTGTAACAGGCATTTGGATGAACAGATCCAAAAAGCTTTAAAATAAAACCAGGCTTGCTCTGCTATATCCACCCCAGTGTCCAGGTGTGTGAACACACATGAAATTTAAAACTGGCAACCAAAAACCAGTCATAAACGTTCAGGTCTTTTCATCTCAAATGGCTGTAAATCATGTAAAGTAGGAGCAGTTTCTCAGACAGTGGGCCTTTAAAGTGTAAGCAAATACCATTTGCTGTTTCCACTGTTTGAGTTTGCAGATTTGGACCAGAGCTTCACCCAGTTGTTAAAGATTTATATGGGAGGTTTAACAATGCCCTGTCATCAAGCCTTTGGCACAAGCAGTGCAAAGGACATTCAGGGCATATTTGTACTAACTTATCTGGGTAAAGGGAAGGCTGTTCCTTTAAATTATGTTTGCTGTGACTCTGGAAACTGAGCAAACAAAGTCTGAGGGAAACTTCACCCTTAAGCAGAACTGACAGAAGGTACAAGGACTGAAGGACAGGGATCTTCTTTCTGAAGAACATACCCACCTCTGGAGTCACAACTGAATTGCAAAACTCTGACAACCTGGGGGAGTTTAGTCCAGACTTGTTGGACACACCTCATCCCTATGACAAATGAGACTGGTTCAGCCCCAGACTGTCAGGTGAGTAAAATCCTATTCTGGGGGGATGCTGGAAGAGGAACGGTCAGAGGAAGAAACCTCAGGCCACAAGGGGACGAATTCAGTGCCCAAGAAAGAACCGACTTTGCTCTACAAGTGAAGTTACACTGAAGGAATCCTGTGCAACCTAGACAGAGCACAGCCGTGACGCTGTTGAAATGCGGGCTGACAGAGATGAGAGACACCATTGGCACAGCTTGACACGCATAAAAACCACCGCAGGGAGGAAGCTTAGTCAGAGAGGAGACCCAGCCTGCACAGAACAGGCATTAATGTGACCAACTGAACAGCAAACATCTCCCAAACCAATCAACCAACCCGTGTGTCTTTTTCCAGGGGCAGGACAAGCTGTGATTTTTCCTGGCAAATGGGGTCTTGCTTTTAAAAAATACATAAATAAAGACAGGAAATAGGAAAAACAGCCTGTTTTCCTCCTAACACCAGGCTGACCATTCCCCTTAGCTGATCTTTCCTTTCACTCTCAGGAGACCAATTGCTGTGTATCCAGTGTAGCTGTGAACTCTGCGCCAGCAATTCTGTGTGTTTTTAAATGCACAAAGTGAACGGGGACTAAAATTCCCTAAGAACAAGCTAGCTCTTGAGAGATGAGACTATCAACAGATCCAGCTGTTATGGCGGACCTGCCACTTCCAGATCCAGTTGAAAGTAGGAAATTGCACTAAAATAGTGGGAAAAAAAGAGGAAAATGTTTCACGGAACCTGCGCAAAGGACTAATTGGCTGACATTAATTTTAAGAGACGGACAGAAACTTTATTCAGGTCTGATTTTCTCCAGACTCGAATTGGGAGTGATAAATCAAATCTACTTTGAGACCAACTGTCAATACAGGAGTATGTGTGAACCACCAGAGTAACTGCCAGATAAGAAGACAAATAGCCCATTGTCCCACACTGCTGTAATTTGGAGAGGACATTTGCATGACAATGCAAAATGCTTTAGCTATATAATTACTATCATCTGTCCCTGAGTATGTGGCCAGTGCCTGAGGTTTTCACTCCAATTCTCCTTTTGGAAGTAGCTTGTTTTATGATTTTCATAAGCAATCATCATCTTTCCCACAATAGCCCTTGGAGGCAATATTTCATGTTTCGAAAGAGCACCCCGTGGAAGCAGCCCCATGAGATCTAAACTAAGAAAAACTGACAAGACACAGTAAAACCTAGAACCATCTACAAATTTCATCTCCTCCCTGCCTTGTTTCCTAGCCAAAATTATCTTTGAAACAGATGTCTATGAAGAAAACCCCAACAGGTCTAGCAGGTTACTCAATCTTCAAAACCTGGAAGGTTTGGTTTTGTTCCAAAAGAGAGCAATTCCCAAAATACGGACCCCTTCTTAGTGGGAAAAGAGCAACAGAGACACTGAGGAACTAGAAATTTAGACAATATGCCACATGGGCACTGAAATGTAGGAAATACCAAAAGTAAAAAACAAAAAAAAGAGATAATATCCAAACTGCTTGATTTTTTCTTTAATTACAGTACTGGCCAGAGCTCTTGTGAACCCATCAGGCTATCTCATGTCATGCTTTTGTACTTAAACTGAGTTCCTTCTCAAGTAACTCACAAGAAGAAAGACTATGGAAGAAATACAGTATTCATAAAGTGTATATTGCTCCCAGTCTAGAGTTGGGGAACTAAGACACAGGAAAAGCTGAAGATTGCCCAGGGAACTGCGGCAGAGCTGAGAAATGACATCTGCTCTCACAGGACGAGATTCAGTGCCACAGCTGTCAATCCACTACCTTTCCTCTTCCTGTGCTTAAAAAAAGAGGAGTGTTAACAACTGCTCTTAGAAGGAAAGGTTTGAAAGGGAAAGGCTGGCCAACCTTTCACAGCATTTGGTGAGCTACAGAACTGTTTGAGGAGACCATGTCAGTTGTGTGACCAAAAATCAGAGGCTTAATGTGGATGCACAGCCAGAGAACACTACACGTGTTCCTGTTTCTCTACAGTTCAATGCTGTAGCTGGCAAACTAGAGGCAAAGAGGAGTGGCTTCTGGATGGGGTTGCCTAAACTCTGAGCTGCTACCCCAGTACTAGGACAGAGGTGACTGTTCTGCATATCAGGAGCTGCAGTTCCGCAAGGTCCCCTTTCTGCCAGAGTCCTCTCCTGGGGCTAAAAAGAGCCCCCCTGGAAGGGAAGGTAGCATGACTGATGCTGTTTGCTGTACAGTTTCCAGAATTGTCTATCAAGTATTTTTCCCAAGTTACTAAAGACACATGCAATCAGAGTAAGAGGGTGTAAGAATAGTATCAGCTTATGTCAGGTTTGAAATTAGCTGAAATTAGCTTGATGCAGTTGACAAGGATAGCCTGGCACAGCAACGCTCCAAGCCTGCCTGACATTTCAAACCAGTAGAAACCAGTTTAACAGGATTCTGATGTCTTACTGACTTCTGGCTCCTTTGCAGCTAGAAATTTGCAAGCAGATTCATGAAACAGGCACTCCTTGGACCCTCCACCCAATAACCACTGAGAGAGGCAAAACTGAGAGTTCTACTATTCCTTGACCAACAAAATTAGCCACCTTCTTTCCCTGCTTCTGTATGAAAGCTTTCAAATAAAACCCCCTTTGAGTTCTTACCTCACTGCAGTTCAAATAACCACCCCAGCTCACTTCTTCCATAACAAGTGTCTCATAGGCAACCAGCAAACCTAGAAATAGAGGTGGATGTCATTATATTTTTCCCCCCAAGGAGCAGCACAGGATGTGTCTGCCCTAGGGACTCTGGGCCTGTCTGCTAGCTAACCATTCTGTTTTGAAGAGCTTCAACCAGGACATCTGCTAACCTCCTCTTCTAGGTGTGCTGGCATTACTAAACATCTCTGTTTTCAGCAAGGAGTTATGCTCAGGACATTAGTGTTAATACTGTATACTTGAATAACTATTTCATCACAAACTAAACTTTCTATACCAGAATCCTTTAATTTTTTCAGTGTAAACTTCGTGTTGCGTATTCCTCCCATGGCTAAAAGGCTTCACATGATCCATACAGAACAGAACAAACAAAAAGGAACAAGGACTCACAACTCCCATGTGCAAACCTGTAGAAAACAGGAAATATCACCAGGCAGACTGCATGTTGTATGCTTTGAGGCTATGTCCTGTGATTTGCACCTAGCCCTGAGCTGATAGTTGTGTACTCCCCCCTAGCCTAGGAGATGCAGTGATTTGGCTTGTAATTATTCATTTACCTTCCAGGGAAAAAGCCAGCAAAACCTCATGAGTTTTAGACCACAGCCACTTAGCAACAATTTCACTAGTAATCTTGTAAGCATCAGTAAGGAATGGGATGGCATCAGGGACAATGTTTCACAATCAGTAGGAAAAAGGAGAAGGAGCTTCCTCTAGAGACAGGTGTTCTTGGTAGTAGAGAGAAATATGTCAGTGATGTCAGAGCAACGGGGTGAACTTTATACATTTTCCTTCTCAGGACTGGCTCAAGCAAGGATGTACTTTCGCCATCGCATGTGCACTAATTTAAGGGAAGGAATAAAAATAAGGTCATATTTGTGTTTAATTAGTTTTAAGAGCTTATAATGAAAACCAGAAGGGCTTGTAGATTTCCACTTTAAAAATTAGGTTAACTCCCCCTACACAGCTGGAGAGCATGTATGTTTATAAATGCATATATATGTGTACCTACACACATATATATAGAATAGCTCCAGAGGGGGAATTCTTTAATGTCTTAGCTATAGCCCATAGCTATGTCTGCTACATGAGACCCAGGGGATGAAAATGGAATGCTCAGAGGGCTGGACCACTCTGAGATGCATGGATTGAGCAGAGATGACAATTATTAGTGGCATACAAGAAAGCACATATTTCTAATAATTATTTTTGAATTGTAAATAATTAGTAAAAGTCAGAAAGATAAATCATGCTGGCAGCAGAAAAACATGCCATTAGTGTCAATAATTAAGTAACTATTGATATATATTTGTTAATTAACACAAAATAGCTGTTATAAATAGTCCATCTTTCATGCAGAGGAAGTTGCGTGAAGGCATGTATGCTTTTTTGTCACAAGTAAGTACTCATGTGTAGGCCACACTCATTCTGTGCCTACATTTACACATGTATGCTTACCTCCACCTGTAGAAGGGCCCACAGTGACAGACTTAATTCTGGAAAAAATTTTAGATCTAGCAAGGCCGTTTGAGTCATTTTGAGCCATTTTAAATGTACTGATTTCTCTCTCCAAGCCCTGTTCTGTTGGTCTCATGGTGCCTCAAGCACATGGCTTTGCAGGCTATTTTAAACCGATCCAATGTATTTATTTTTAGTCTCTGAAGTGTTTCTAAAATAGGTCCTATGTAACATATGTGCAAGACTTAAAGGTCTTATTGTCACAAGCATGTAATGAACTGCATCATTCTCTCTTGATTTTGCTTGCTATAAATAAGGTACCTTCACTAAATCATAGCGATAAAACCATTCTGTTGCCTTTCTCACCTGAAAGGCCACCGCAAAATAGGAGTGGTTGTAGTTTGGTTCTGTTAGGTCTGCTGATAGAATCCAGTCTGATTTACAAAATAAGCACAAAATGTTTGTTTTCTGGAAAAATGTGGGGTCAAACAATTTGATATTCTTTCAGACAGCATCCCCCAAAATATTGTCTACTTTTCTCTGGCTTCTGCTGTGAACCTCTTTGGTCTGTGTCTCACTTTCTGGGCAGTCTGCTCTCATGCTCCTCCCATTTTTCTCCACCCCTGAGTCTTAATCAAATAATAGTTTGGCCTTGCACCTAAATAGTTCAAATTCCTTTGTGAAATGTCATGTAACTTGCTCTGAGCAAGCACTTAACTGTCTCTTGCCACCACCTGAAAGAAAGGGTTAGGACTTATAACACCTCCAAGAAGTGTTATTCAACCAGTAATGAAGAAGACAAATATATGTATGGTCAGGCAGCTCAGGGCCCTTAGGCTGAGGCAGTACCATGTGCATCCTTCCACTGGAAGTTAGTCCCACTGTTGCATGGGTGGCTCAACAGGACACGTGAGAGTGCCTCACTTACACTGGCTTAAAGTCTGTGCATTAGCTTAAACCACTGATGAGGCTAAATGAATTCATAGCTACATCTGCTGAGAGCTAAATCTGCCAGAGCCTAAGGCTGAGTCTGTGGGTGTTACTATTCCCCTGACTCAGACAGAAATATCTCCTGATGCAAATGCAGGCCTGAGCCTATGTGGAGCCCAGTGCCTTCAGCAGGGCCTACTGGTGTGCGGCACTCCTTAAGGGATTGGCACCCACGTGAGCAGGAATGGCAGCAGATGAGTAAGTCCTGCTGCTGGATTTTGGACTGTGCCCCATCCCAACAGATCTGTTTTCACCTCGTTGTGATGAGGAGTGAAATAGTTTAGAGATGACATTCCACTCCACTTAAAACTGAGGAAGAGAGAAAGAAAAATGCCTAATACATGAGCAGGGATGAAATTGGGGACTGATGGAAGTGGGAGGCAGAGGTTTGGTTTCAGTTTGCACAAGACTTTCAAAATAATTAAATCAGTTTAGAAAGAAACTGATAAGGTGCAACTAAATCAGCATTTGCATGTATATTTAGATTGTATATAAATAATAAATATTGAAGGAGCCATGTTAACTATGAGGGCTTGAAGACAAAATACTGTCTTAAAGAGCTCTATCTGCTTCATCAGATGTACATGAAAGGTGCATCCCTACATTCAGTGTGCAAAACCTTCCAGACGAGTCATTAATAGAGCTTATACTGGAAACAACTTCAATACATAAAAAAGAAGAAAAAGCTGTATGACCTTTTGCCTTTCTAGAGCATGAGCACCCTGCAGCCAAGACAGTAATTTCTGCATAGTTTGAAGGGGCATTCAGTCATGGATGGATTTAAGGTGATAGCAAAACTAACACACCACCAGATAACTCAGTGTAGGAGTTCACTGCCCTCTGTGCTGAAAGCACCTGCCTACCTTCTGCCAGGACACAACACTTGCATATTTTGTATGGCCACTTAGGCACATCAATACTGTTATCTTGTCCCTGGTGGTGGTAGGGACACATTATACAATAAGACAAGGGCAATTAATCTTCTGTGACTGTATGCCCCTATACAGGGCCATACAGTCAAGCTATATTCATATCTGTAATTTTCTGCTTTGAAACAATCCCCAAGTGGCATAGCTTGAGATTTGAGCCTGTCTATTATCTTAATCAATCAATCTTTATTACCCTTCCAGACTAGGCAACAGCATTGTATAACACTGGCAAATAGAGCATTTTTCATTTCAAAATCATTTAGCATTCTTTAAGCATATGCTTTCTTACTACAGTACTTAACACTTTTTGATCAGACAATACACTTCCCCAATTTAAAGGGGAATTAGGACATGAATGAAGCACTAGATCAACCAGCAAGCAGAGCCACTAGTCTCCTTCTACTACACCTCTTCTATCACAGGGAAGACTGAGTGCAGGGAGCCAGCTAAGTCCCACACAAACAGTTGCCTGGTGGTGGTGGAAGGGAGGGTGCAGAAGAGAACCTCCCGGAGACAGAGGCTGTCAGCTCAGGGCCAGCACCAGGCACAACAAAATAGCCCATTACCCAGGGCAGCAAATTACCAGGGGCAGCAAAGCAGCTGTGATCCATTTGGCTGCTCTGCTGTGCTGGAGTCTTGGAAAACTGCTGCCAGGAGAGGATTCAGCTTGTGGAGCAGCAGGTTCAGTGGGGAAAGGAGGTGGCTCTTCACAACACCTAAAGCACTGCTTGCACCCCTCCTTGTTACAGCGACAGCCAAGGCAGCCGGCCTGACTTCCCAGGGCTGCCAGCACGTAGCAGCTCGCTCTGCCACCAGTGCCCACTGGGGCTGCACCAGTGACAGACCACACAGTCTGCCTCTACACCGGTTCACACAACTGCGCCTGCTGGCATGGTGCAGGGTGAGCAAACAGGGAGAGATGATCAACCAGCTCTAGAACATACCTCCTGCTCCTCACTCCCAGAGCGAACTCTGCCCACACTGAGCCCGTCTGAAATACCTGCAGGCCTACACAGCTGCAATCTCAGCTTCTGCTACAGCTTCTGCTACTGAACAATCCTAATAAGATCATAGAATAGTTAGGGTTGGAAAGGACCTTAAGATCATCTAGTTCCAACCCCCTGCTATGGGCAGGGACACCTCCCACTAAACCATGTCACCCAAGGCTCTGTCCAAGCTGGCCTTGAGCACCGCCAGGGATGGAGCATTCACAACTTCCCTGGGCAACCCATTCCAGTGCCTCATCACCCTTACAGGAAAGAATTTCTTCCTCATATCCAATCTAAACTTCCCCTGTTTCAGTTTGAACCCATCACCCCTTGTCCTATCGCTACAGTCCCTGATGAAGGGTCCCTCTCCAGCATCCTTTTAGGCCTCCTTCAGATATTGAAGGCTGCTATGAGTCATAGATTATGATAATCATGATTCAATCTAACTGATTAAAAGGAGTTGCCCTTTTGATACAGCTGTTACCCTTTGAATGCCCCTCAGCCCCTCTCTTCATAGAGCATGGACCAACAGTTAGCTCATTGGCCTCCACAGCCAGACCATGAACCTTGCAAACATATCCAGTCCCACCCTCCCAGAAGCAGCAGCAGTCTGTTTCCCAACACATCCACGTGCCGAGGGTGACACTGCTCTGAGGAACCTCAGTCCTTAGTACAATTTTGATTAGCATTTTACCTAATACAGAATCACAGAATCAGCTAGGTTGGAAAACACCTTTAAGATCATCGAGCCCAACCAGAAGCCATCAAAAACTGTCATAAACTGCACCCCACTTCTTGCTGTGTTGCTTGGAGATATTTGGATTTACCAAGTTCAACTGCTTTTGCACAAATTCATGGTATTTGCTGGCAAATGCCATTTTTTGTTTTAAATTGGCAAGTAAAATTTCCATACAGTCAAATTCCTGGAGGCTGAATTATGTGTGAGTCAAAATGTGTATCTGTAGTGCTGATGCATGTGCATCATTTGCTGGTTTAAACTGTTGACCTGTTTCTCTTCTTCCCTACAGACTGCTACCTTGGTATTCTTGAACTGCAGAAAGTATGTTTGCCTGCAAAGCACGTTCAGGTAGGTGTAGCTGCAGCAAGACATGTGATCTCAAGCTGCCTTATGAATACATTTGGGATGGGCTACTCCTGACGCAAGACCTGACACTCACCTACCTGTGAGTGACTGTCAGAGGTGAATACCTGCTTCAGAAATTCAGTACAAACACTCAGACAGGGATAGTTATGTCCACACCTTCACTCATTCATTCTCTCTCACTGATTAGCTTGACTGCTACCAGAATAATGTAATACTAAATTTGAATGTATCCTTTAAACTCATCCCTACTTTTTAGTACACCTAAAGGAACTGCAAAAGCCATGCCTATTTGACTGGCATATCAGTAAATGGCTTCTCAATAATTTCTTAAGAAATTGATTTTGGAAGCAGAAGCACTGGCTTCAGCAATACATTCTCTTATTGAACTCCTCACTGAAGAAAGTAAAAAAAAACCCATATCTATTGTTTATAGCCACCACAATAAACAAGTGTCCTCTCATCCCTGCCTCTCCTAGAAAACATGTAAGTCTTTCTCTGATCCACTGCTATATTTGCTTCTGGTCAAACATTTTGTTTGTCAGCAACTGTTTGGTAGCCTGACAGCGAGCTAACTATTCAGGATAGACACCCCTCATTCCTGTGACCGATAAAAATCAGGCAAAGATAGCTACCCTGGTTTGATGGGGCTACTGAACACATAGTTAGTTAGGTCTTCAGGCAACTCAGCTGAGTGAGTTTCACTTAGCTATGCAGAAGGCTCCTTTTCTACCAAGTATCCTTGTAAAAGCTCAACAATGTCATCCATATGCTTTCATATTCAACAGGTTAAGTGTAAGGGGAAAACAGTCTTCTCCATGCATGCATGCACTCCCTCACACACACGCAAGCACCCATTTGCTTAATGATTCCTTTGCAGATTTACATGGTTTGAAATTGCTCCTGACTTGTGAGCAGCTCCTGTAAAAACTTTAACTCTTTTTTTTTTCAAGAGAACACCAGCAGCAGCTCGATAAGGATTGCAAACTATGTGGGCATTGCAAAGGCTATCAAAGGGAGACAGGTCTCTGCCCCAGGCTGAGTAACATGGTCAGGGGTGGCCACCTGAAGCATGTAGGAACTTTGATGTAGAGGAGATTGCTACAGGTTCATCTCCTTGAGCAGCAAGGCACAAATCAGTTCATAAAACAGAAGAGAAATAAAAAATAAGGGATTATTAGAGTTTAGGGTTAGGAAGGATTATAGGTGCAATATTACTTGTGGTCTAACAGAAATGCTTCCATCACAGTTGCAAGGATCAAGCCTTTGGGGCTTTAGTCTTGGGGCAGTAAGAAAAAAAAATAGCCTCTTTCTTTTCAAACCACCCCAACAGCAGCTGTTTTTATTTAGCTGTACCACTGAGCCACAGAAACAGGCTTAGTGAATCCCTATACCGCAGAGTGATTTACAAACCAAACTTAACACCATAACCAACAAACGGGTCCTTCACACAGTTCCAGTAACACTGGAAACAGCCCCAGAGCAACCACCAATTCCAAACAGTACAAAAGTCTTGGCAGAACTGAAGTCAGGGTCCAAATTTAGCAGCTATGAGCTGCATGCTGTGGTTCAGGTTATGAACGGAGAAAGCAGACTTTCTCATCTGTAGAGCCAGGAAGCAGAATGAGTCAAGCCCAGTGCATGATTTCAGGTAGTGACCCTCCTTTTTTATAAGGATAAAACATAGGGCACTCAAAAATTTTGGGAAGCAGAGGATTCACA
Source organism: Myiopsitta monachus (assembly GCA_017639245.1). Lineage (NCBI taxonomy): Eukaryota > Metazoa > Chordata > Aves > Psittaciformes > Psittacidae > Myiopsitta > Myiopsitta monachus. The sequence continues at coordinate 15,351,824 of CM029923.1, read as the reverse complement.
GATGATGTCCCAGCTGCCCCGATGTCCCAGGATCAGCTATGGAATGACCCTGAGGGCAGGCAAGAGAAAGGTTTGTAGCACACATGGCTTCATAGAAATTGCAGAAGACCCAGAATAAAAATTGAGACACATACCTTCTAGAGCAGGATGTACTTCATACTTCTTGAATATACTCAACCAGTAACAAACCAGTGATACATATAGATTCTCAAAACAGCAACTAATGACTAATCCATAGCACCATTTTATGCCCTTCTCAGTGAGCTGTCATTTTTATATTCACATTTCCTATACAGCATCTCCTTCTCCTATTCATGATAGCCCCATCAGTCACAAAATCACGTTACTTACTTAGAAAGACTTTGACAGCTATGAGAATTCAATGAGACAAAGCCAGCAGTGAATGCTTAAGTAATCAGTTCACATTTTACCCAGTCTTGCAAAGGCTGAAGGATCAACTGCTGCTTTGCTGTCATAGTGATTTGGCCCCTAAAAATAATTGGGAATACTGGCATAGCCCAGGTACTGACAAGCAAGCAAAGTAGTGGGACCCCTGTGCTGAAGTCCTTGTGTCACTGAGGGGGTACATCAGTATTTGAGAGCAACTCTGGGAACCAAAATCAGGTTTCTGCACTCTTCATACAACGTAATCTTGTCTCTTCTACTTTCACTTATCAATAGTTACAGATTTTATTTCACTTATCTGCACCACAGGAGGGTTGTTAATAAATGTTAGAAGGCACCAGCCCTGTAAAATGCATTATACTTCTACTATAAGGAGAAGTACACAGATAATAGACTGACTGAGAGAGCTTTCTCTTCAGCTTTTTCTTTCTATTCTGCAACATTTTCACCCTCATAAAAAAAGGACATGGCCATTGCTTGTATCCACTGAAAACCAGTCTACTCACAAGTAACAAAGGGAACAGTTATCAACTCGGCAAATAGGACACTTTTCCAGTAACAACTATAGCACTACAATGTATCATGGCAAGACAGCCCTGAGCATGTCAAAGCAACATTCAGGATGTTATAATAAGGCTTATAAGGTGATGATCTCAGAAAGCTCAGACAAAAAATCCTGAGAAATCCCTGTTATCCTAACGAGATAATTCACTACAGCCTCTGAACTAACCAGAACTTTTTCCTCTCTTTTCCTATTTTGTTGTGTTTCGTTTGTCCATCTCTAGCTCTAATTCAGATAAAGCTGAATGGAATTGTGGAGGCTACCTGTCTTCTGTCGCTCTGCTGCTGATCCATCCTCTCAGTTGTCATAGAGACAAGATCTGGAAGCCATGGATGGGCATGGGGGAGAAGCCACACACAGGCTCTCCTCTGGTGGGCTCTGGGAGGACCTTTCTCAGCAGGCACTGAGAGAGTCAGGTTCAGTCTCTGAAGGTGAGGAAGACTCAGAAGATGCTAACCCCATGACCCACGAGAGGAACACACATTACATTGCCATTCAAAGAAACTCCAGGTACTACCGGTCCATGAGGCTGCCCAGCAGAGAGAAAAGAAAGGCTTCAAGAGAGGCAACACACACAGGGCATGCTACAGGTGAGTGCTGACCCAAACAGCATAATGCTTCCTTTTCCAGTGAGATTAGGAACTGTAGGAGTTGATGAGATTAGAAAGAGGACAGGGAGGTAGAAAGCAGCTCACCAGTCAGCACATTCACATTACAGAACACCCCTGCCTTACGGCACAGCTGGCATAGAGATGCCATCCTTCTTCGCTCAGCCTGGTAATGCGAAATGGTTGTATGCTTAAACATGCTTCATGGCAGAGAATCTAAATATGGGACTCTGCTCTGCCACCACTCCACTCTCTAAGAGAAAAATAATTCAAACAGGGAAGATCATGAAGCTGTCAATGAAGTAGGTACTTCTTTAGTTAGCAGAAAGGACATATATTCAAAAGCAGTGAGATCTATAGAAGTAACCGCATACAAGGAACAAGCTGGCAAGGAAATGGTCAGCAAAACCAGTGCAGCACATTGAGGGAACAAGCCACTGGAAATTGCAATGGACTTCTGTGAGAGGAGAGCAAGACTTCCCTGAAAATACAGTTGCTGCCACCTTGCATTGCAGACAGCTGTAACAAACACCTAAGCTCCCTTTGATCTGGGAGGCTGAAATAACAGGAACACCAGTCCAGAACATACATGCACTCAGCCATGGCTTCAGCAGAAATGGAATGAGTTTGCTTTCTCTGAGTGTGAACAGAGCATGACTGCAAGGCCAGGCATTCACTGAGCTGGCACCTTGTCTGTGAAAGAAACAAGAGAGATGAGAGCTGGAGAGTGACCCCAGAAAGGAGCTACTGGAACACACTCGGAAGTACTGGAAACAGGGCTGCAAGAGAAAACTGGAAGCAGTTTTACTTTAAATGCTAGATGAGAGAGACCTGGAACTGTGAACACAGAAAATGCCCTTTGCTTCTTCCCACAGCTGTTCAGAGAAACTGAATTTTAGAACTCCTTGTAATTAAAAGGAATTGCAGCAAAGACACCTATCCTAGCTTCAGATTATAATCTAACAGAAACAGTGCACTGGACTCTGAACTTTGGCTAGCTGCATGAGTCAAAATGATACAACACTACTCCTGCCTATGGCAGGGGGGTTGCAATTTGATGATCTTAAGGTCCTTTCCAACCCTAACTATTCTATGATTCTATGTTTGAGTGCTATGCAAGCCATTTAAAGCTGTTGCTTTGTTATGCAGTAGTAAAGCACAGGGCTTCAGCCCCTGAAAGCAGACCAAGTTCTCTATGAGAACAGACATCCTCTAGCCCAAAATAAAGGAGGTCTGGGAAATATCCCCAAGAAAATTAGGTGTCTCCTGCCTGCCTTGCCAAGGGAGTCACTGCTATTTCAGCAGCATAAAGGCCCATTCAACCCTGTGGCATGGACAGGAGGAAAGTTTCCTCCTTTCTCAAAGTTTCCAAGCAGACAGCAGGAGAGCAAAGAGCGCCTGTTTAATATTCTGGTACTGTTGCAATGAGGTTTGTGGATAAACTGAGCATTGCCTATGCCAGAGCAGAGCTGTTCCTCACCCTGCCAGTGCAGCAGCAGGACCAGAGCAGAGCCCTCCCCTCACCACCTCCCCAGAGCACTGCTGCACAGCACGCACAGAAGGGACTTGCCCTCTCTCCTGCTCCCTCAGCATCACAGCATCCTAGATCCCTGCTGAGAAGGCCCTCACCCCTGTTACCTGCTGATGCCACTGCAGCAGGACCAGCAACAGGAGGACAGACCTTCTTCATACATCTGCAGCATCACGGCACCAGGACAACAGCACAGGAGGACATCCCTTCTGTCTAGACAGTGTCATTGAGGAAGGACAAGCAAAAAGAAGGGCTTCTCTCTTAGCAACTCATTTGAGCATCCGCAGAAGCTGACCTGCACTTCTCTCCCACACCCCCCTCCCTGTTACCACTGCTTGAAACAGGATCTGTTCCAAACAGGGCTTTTTCTTCCATATCTGCAACTGTTCAGCAAGACACACTGGGAACATTTCTTTTCTCCAGCCCATACAGCGAGACCTGGGCTAGGAGCAATAGCTCTTTCTCCAGTATGACTGTAGCAAGTCCAGCTTAGAGCTCTATCTCTTAAATTCAGCTAGGAGTATGTAAGCAGCTCTTCTACCCTCTCCTTCTACTCCACTGATTCCATCCCCTCTCCCTGAAACTGGACAGCAAGTGCTTCTACACCAGCCTTATTTGTAGCAGAAACTTCTGACAGATTTGCTGACGTGCATGGAAGCAAGGGATGGGTGAGCTCCTTTATCTTGACTTCAAACCCATTTGAACAGCGGCTATCCAAGAGCCTGACTCAAGCTTAAATGTTAACTTGTTCTTATTTCTGCTAGGGTGACTGGGAGGGGGGAGGAAAGAAAAAAAGTAGAAAGGGAGGGAAAGATACAGGGGAAAATACCGAGTAGGATGCAAAATGGGAAAAATAAAGACTCAAGAAGTGAGAGCACAAAAATTAATTTAAAAGAATGTAAATCCAGCACCGAGAAAGGCTTTTATATAGGCACCCTTTGCACCAGCCTAGCTTTGGCTCATAGCCTAGGAGCTGTAAAACATAATAGATGTTTTCCTTTAACCAAAAAAGAGTTTGTTTTTTTTTAGCAATCTCCTCTGACAGAAGGATAAAGTGTTTAAATTATTGAAAAGGCAAAGAGAATAACTCAAACAGCATTTCATAAGCCCTTGGCACTGGTTTAGGGAGTTTTAAAAGTCTGGATTTCACCATTTCCCTTCAGAAGTCTGTAGCACTGATTAAGAGGGTGCATCAGAAACCTTCAGTGGGAAAAGCTTCAGTCAGAGCATTGACCTGCCTGTGCTGTCACCAGTTTGAAATGCAAACAGAATTATGATTTAAACCAAAATATTTCTACTAAAAACCAACAAGGCCATTTATCAACAAGCCTCAGACAACAGGAGGTTTCATTTGAAAAGTGAGATGCACCCTCTCCTGCCAACTACTGCAGTAGTAAGCCATGGCCTTAATAAAACTTTGGCTCCCTGTGAAAGGATCAGAGGTTCATCTGGGGGAAATTGGAGAAGCAATTAAAAGTAAAGCTCTTGCCTCGCCCAAATCTAGCTTTGACTTAAGCAGTAAACTGAATATCTACTGTGCGCCTGAAAGCAGAGCAATAACAACTTGGGGAGCCAAGTATTGGCATGCACAGGCACACACAGCTAAACCTCTTCTGCTTAAAGAATTGTATCAAAAATCACTGGGAAATGAACCAAAAATGTTGGGACCCAACATTCACCACCAGTTTTCAGTGGTGAAAGTGCTACTTGCACTGATAAGAACTGATAATGTATATCTATCTTCACCTTTATTCAACTGCATTTACAGCTCTGACAAAGGCTGTACAATTTTGTACTGTGCAAGCTGATGGCACTTTGATCTTGTTTGAAAAATCCAAGCTAAAATATATCTGTCTTTGTGGCTGTGGTCTTCTTGTTGCCTTTGGTGTAAGCAAATCCCTACTTCTATTAGAACTAAAGATGACCCTTAAGAAAATGACTGGTTTAACACCCTCTGGGGTTTCTCTTTTATCACAGGTTCACTCAAAAATAATGAGGCCATCAAAAAGCCTGTGAACGTTCTATCTCATAAGGGATCACCATCTCCAGTAGACTCTGATAAGACAACGTTAGATGAACTATGGCTCCAAAGGTAAGGAAGTGCACATGCAGGGTATTCACTGTGCCTCCACTGAAGAATATAGTCAGAGTGGATTCAGAGCAAGAATGATGGCTTTGGGAAGGACAGCTGGATTAAGTTATAGCTCTGATCCATGCCTTCTCTCCTTGCTGGTTTCAGTCTTAATGATATATATTATGCAGTACTAGCATTGTGGTATGCAACATCTCATCAGTGTAAGTTTGGAGAAGACAGTGAAGGAAAAAGGGGGAACAAGAAGACAGTGGGGAAGATGGAAAAAAGGGAATGTGATGTAGGATCACCCAGTGGTATAAGCAAAGCAGGCAAATTGCCTTCAGAGATTTGTTGAGAGAATAAGGAGAGCCTAGAAGCATTTCCTTGTGGAACATCTGAATATAAGGCTGATCCCATTCTTGGCCTTCCCAGAGGGCTCACCTGAAGCCTGTTACACAACCCCACATAAGACAACAGGATTTTATAGCTGAAGAAGTAGCTACAAAGATGCTTTCTAAAGTATCCTGGGTTTCTGTTTGCTGCTTACTTTAAAGAAATGACAGGCAACAGAGGCTTTCAGTGAGATAGTCCTCTTTGGCTTAAATCCCTCAACGACCTAGGTCCAGCAAAAGGCTCATAAATTTACATAATCCCATATATATTTACCCTCCCCCCTGCTCTCCTGCCACTGCAGCCAGGCAGAGAAAGGAGCAGCTACAAAGTCATATATTTTCAGATGAATGAGGTGTTCTCCCAAACTCCCTCCCAGCTCCTCCTCTTGTGTGTATAACTGTGAGATAGTCCCCTATTTGTAGTGTAGAAGTTCAAGCTGGATGTGCTTGCCCTCTAAGCATGCATTATGCCGTACTGTGTGGTCCTAATTGCTGAGCCCAGCTGTGTTGGTGTAATTCACCTTTCCTTATGGAGAGGACTTCAGTAAAACAGTTTTAGCCAAACTACCAAGTTGGATTGAAATGAATTAATTGCCCTGGCTAAAGCTGATTGCCTTTGGCATTAAACTGAGCACATGAAACTAGACAGTTACAGTCTGCTGCTATGTCAAACCCATCTGTCTTCCTCTCCTTGTGGCACAATCATCACTGTCAACCTCTGACATCCTGACATCGCCACTTAGGCAGCACTGAAACGTGCAAATTCTCATTCTCCCTGGAGCTGGAAACAATGAGCCTGTGCTGGGAGTCAAAGATGCTGCTGTGAACAGAGCTTGACAGGTCAGTACATGTTCTGAGTCATGTGTCTGCCAAAAGCAGGCAATGCTGCTGAGTGACAGCATCTCTTGGAAGCAAGCAGGGAAATTTTACAGGAAATGAGTCCAGAGTTCCAGCTCAACCTGAGCCCATTCCTCTTCTTCCCTTCTCCAAAAGATCAGCTGTAATTTATAAGAGAACCACTAGAAATCTGCATTGTGAAAAGCCTGCAGGAGCCTATGGATATTGCCATTATTTGCAGTAATTATGATGCTCCCCTTTCTATAAGGAAAAGAAACCATTGTGCAGATAAGACATCTAAAATATTAGCACTGGTCTCAAGAACTCATTTAATCTCTCTCCAGAAGAATAAAACTGGTACCTGTCAGCCAAGAGTCCTTCTGAAAGCAGAAGCTAGCAGTTTTACAGAAAGGACAGTATAGGCACCTCTGACTAGCACTGGGGTTGTCAGGAGTGAATCACTACAATCCTGAGGGCAAGTGCTGCATCTCTTCACATTCAGCAGCATCTCACAGCAACTGTGTAAATGTTTGGGTGCAATCCCTTCTCCTTGCATGAAAAAAAACAGCAAGTTTGACACAAATGGGTTCTTCACTGATAAGGATGTCACTTCACATATAGCCATGCTGCATAATTTAGGAAAGGAAGTAAACACAGCAGGGCAATGTAGTAAACAGCTCAGGAAAAGGCATCATTATCTGCACTGTACATAGATGTGATACAGATTTATACACTCTGATTGAGAAAAAGCACCACAGGCGCCTTCAAATCCACCAGTGACTTGAATCTATGTGCTATTCAAAGCTCTGAGAATAGTCAGGTAGTTCACTGATCTCAGAACAGTGATGTCTGAAAACATTAGAATGACCTCAAACATCACTGCTGGAGTTCCAGAATCTCCCATACGCCCTCCATAAGATACCTATTATGAGCATTTTTATGCCTCACTATTCTCAAAGTACTTTTTTTCCCCATGACTTTTCTCCCCCTGACCACTCTCAAGTTTTCTCCACAACATCCCATGGCTCCCTTCCAGTCTTTTGAATCACACAAAGACGCAAACCCTCCACATGACAAGCCACTTCCCAACAACTCAGCTGATTTGCTCTGAACACTTCAGTGCCTGAGCTTCCAGCACAACTGCTGTTTTGCAGATTAACCAGAGCCAAAGACCTGTAAGGAACTGAACTCAAATAAAAGCTTCTCTTTCCATCTGTGATGAGTCTTTCCAGCTTCACAGAGGCAGCAGTTGTGTAGACTGAGACCATAGAAAGGCATCACAGAAAAACACCCACCTGGAGTGTCCCTCCACAACTGCCTCAGCTGAAAGCAGCTGCCGCAGAGACTAAGAAATTAGTCATTTCAAACCCTAGAAAGGAGATTCACTAATCAGTGTCTACCCTATATTACCAGCTAATAGGATGTTGCCTTCTCTTCATTTCTAATACAATACAGATGTTTTGGCAGCATGACTGTCTTATTTACCTTCCATTTCCCACTGAGTCACATTCCAAAAATGATATGTCTTTATTATGGGCCACTAGAAACAGTGGAAGAGAAACTCAGTGAGAAATTTCATGTTGCCAAGCTCACTGCAAGGTGATCAGTCTACTGATGCAGAGCAAGCAATTTCTTTAGGCCTGGTTACAAACACTCCGATTCAGAGAAACAAAGATCATCTAAAATTCGTTTGATTGTGTTAGATCTGAGTTCAAAGAATAGAAGTACCACAACAGGGAATACAAATAGTCACCTTCAGCAGCAGAAGAGAATCTAACTTCTTTGAATTTATGCAAACACGTGTATTAGAAAGAAACAGTATGCATGTAAAACAGGACAGCGCCCTGAAGGATGCCTGTGTGAACTTGAGTTGGCATCTGTTAGCGCAACACTGTCCTGGACAGCAGAGGGCACTGGTTATAGCACGGTTTAATCAGGAAAGCGGGGAAGCCCCCGGGGAGGCTGGAACCTGTATTGCAAAAGGCTCTATACCGTACTCGAGCAATTTCTTTCTATTTACGAAATAAATTGCTCACAGTCATCTCTTCTCTATGCTGACAGCGGTGATCAGTTTGCAAGTGGTGAAGTCAGTAATAGCTGGTGCAAACATGTTGACCAAACCTTTGCATTTTCTCAAACTACAACAATTTTTGCTCTTTTAGAGACAGGCAGGCAGGCAGGCAGGCAGGCGGGCAAGTAGATAGATAGATAGATAGATAGATAGATAGATAGATAGATAGATAGATAGATAGATAGATAGATAGATAGATAGATAGATAGATGATAAATTTTTTATCCCTCTTCCTATACAATCTGAATCTCAAAAAGTCTAAGAGCAACATTATTTGCAGGGAGGAATAATTTTTAAAACTAGTAAATTTTCAGTAAAAATAGCCACTGTTTATACTGTCAACATCTCATATTTCACAGGATCATATAGAACAGTAAGCAATAACATACATAAGTCTGATTAAGTATCCTTCCAGTATGCAGCCAATGGAGATCCCAGTCCCAGTCTGCCCACTTATTCTAGCCAGTCTCTGTTTGCCAGGTTTTTCAGCCCAGTCATGGTTTTCCTTAGCCAGCTAGGTCTAGGTTTTGCCCTCCTGCTCTCCCAGTCTGACCCACTTCATTCTGGACATACCCTGACCTTCAGGTCCTCAACCAATCTCTCTGCTTCATTCCTTTGTTTCACCCTTTTTCTATCAGCTTCAGCTTGTAATTCTCCACAATTTCCTCAGCCTACTATTTCTCAGACACATTATTCCTCTCTATTCCCTCCTGCAGCTCATATCTCAGCATCCTACCATTCCCCAGGCCATTTATCTTTTGGATTCTCATACAATCCTAGCCTCCCACCCCTCCTCCTAGCTCCAGTGCCCTGTTTTACAGCCTTTTCCAACTCTTTGTTTCCTAAAGCACGCAGGTGTGGGTGAGTTCCTTTCTTCATAGCAGTTTCCTGGTCCAAAAGTAGACCTCTCCCTCTGCATACTTGAATCTTGCCCCCTCTGCTCTTTGACCAAGTAGTTTTCTCACCATGCTGCTGGGACCCAGCACAAGGATCACTGAGGTTACAGCAGAAACAGCCTTTATTCAAAGTGCCTAGAATTGGACCAGGCAGTTTTTATAGATGCAATATCAGAATTGTTTCTCTTAGCTCTGAGCAGGGCACGCATTCTCTCCATGGGCAGCAGCTCATGGATTTTAGATGCTAAAATCTAAGTCTAACATTTGTGTATATTGCAGAGAGTGGAAAAAGGCCTATAATTCCTATGGATTTTCGTAAGTATGGCAAAAATTAAGCCCTCACAAATTTCCACTCATATATCAACAGAAACCAAGGCTTCCCAAGGGTAGGTTTTCTGTTTTCCTTTAATAGGAATTCAATACTTTTTTCTTAAGCTTAAGAAATTGATGATTGTTTTCAGTAAATAAAAAATAGCTTGCCTGTGGAAGATGGTCACAGTAAGTAAAAATGTAACATCAAAAGGTTCAAAGCACCAAAATGCAAGTATCTCATAATAGGAAGTTCTGCACATTTTTAGTTATTGGTAAGGCTGCCAGCCACAGCAGATATAATTTGATATTATAAAGATATTTTGATGAAGGACATTGAGGAGAACAGATGTGCTCTTGGCCTTTAAGATCTAAAAATATTAGGGATGAGGAGTTTCACTTATCTCCCACTAAAAAGTCAAAACCCAGAAATAAAACTTGCACAGACACACCCATTGTCAAAAACACTGCTAAAAGCCACACATGAACGGAGAGAACCTGAATGAACCTGAGGGATGAAAATACCCTTGACTAGGTATAACATTATTCAAATCTATTACTGGCTTCACACTTCTCCACAAATTTGGTTAGCTCAGATTAAAACAGTGCTTCTTACCTCATCTTGTGGCCTTTCTTGGTGTGAAACTCCCACTGACTGGAAGGGTTTGGGGGATTTTTCATGAATAAGATCTGCTGGACTGCTGCTTCTCTTTTTAGTTTCTGGAAGAGGAGGTCTAATTTCTAAAAACTGCTGTAAAAGAACATTAAAAAATGCATTTCAATGTCATTTGAAGACAAGCTCTTTGCACAGCTTTATTCTAACAATTGCTTTGGAGTTTAGATGCACATAGAAAAATCTTAATACAAATGATTAATAATTTTTCCAAATTCCTATGCCTGAAAATACAATTAATTAATCCCCCAAACCCAACATAAATGAGATGATTGTAATAAACTAATTATAAACTCACAGCAATTATCACATTTTTAATGCAACCATGGACCAGGTCAGCCAACATTTAAAATCTTTTCCAACAGTAGTGCAGTGAACCTAGGAATAGCCTGCAAACACATGAACCCCTTCTTTGCAGCATGTATGCAAGCTCAAACCAGCTCTCCTTTGCCCACAGGGAGATGAACCATGGTTATGCTCTATGTCAACAGAGCATGAGGATCAGTTCCAGTGCCTATGTGCTTGGGAATGCTAAGAAGTCCTGAGACAAAACTGGGCTTTGGTGTATCAGGGAGTTGCGTGACTTCTGTCACCAACAAGAGCACAGTGCACTTGTGTGGTTCTGGGGTAGGATTTTTAACTGGTTGCTTTAATGTATGTGGTTCTAGTAAAACATAAAGTCAGACTTTTTTTTTTCCCCTATGACTAGACAGGAAATTTTAGGATAAAATACAGGGATTTTGGTCAGAAAACTGATTTGTCATCATGAGATTTAACTGACTTTGATGATATGGAGGAAAGCTGTTTACAGTCTGTATCAAATTTGTTGTTGATACAGTAAGAGAGAAAGGAAAACCTCCTCTAAACTCCTACCCAGATGGTCAAGATTAGGTAGAGCAGGAACTTCTGCCTAAGCCTGCAGCTCCACAGTAGTGTAAAACAATCCAAGGTGGCACTGCCATGTCCTGCCATCCATCTGCATGTCTGCCACCTCCGCTGTGCTGACACTCACATTGAACTCACTCCATAGCAAGACAATCCAGACACAAACAAAGCTAGTTCTACCAAAAAAAAATGAATCATTTTCCACCAGTGTAGCTGCCCCAACCTGCTCCCCAAGAATGAGATGAGCACGAGTGCTGGCATAGAAGCTGAGGTAGAAATCTGCCTCAGGGAAGTCAAGTGAAAACTGGAATTGAGCAGCTAGGTCAGCTTAAACTGCACACAGTCCTATCAATTGTGTAAGCAGGGAGGAAGAAAGAGGCAGCTGTACTGGAGGTATTCTAATTGGCACAAATAGGCCAGTATTGGCTGATCGAAAGTAGTATCTGGTGAATAAGGCCAGGTTCAAGAACCTTTTCCGGTGACCAGAGAAAGCAGAGCAGCTCCAGGAAGAGAGACTGATCCACCCTAGAACAGGCAGTAACATGTGGGATGGAAGGGAATGACACAGCCATGACTTGGACCTGGATCTTCCACACCCAGGGCGAACATCCCAGCCACCAAACCACTGTAAGAGAATCACTTGGTTGCCCGTCTTCATTTTTCATTATGAACATTGAAAGCTTTCTGGTTTGTCCCCAAAGAGAAAAGAAAGACTTAGAAAATCCTGACAATTTTTGTAGGACAAAAATATCTCCTTCTTGCTAAATATCTGTCACCTCTTTAGGGAGAAAAAGTTTTTTCTCAGGCACTTGTTCTGCTTATGGACATTCTCTGCATGTCAACATGAAGTATGAGAATAAACACGGAAAGGCAGAAAGAGCAACATTTTTGAAAGACCAAATTACAGTTAAAAAAGAGAAAAGTTCTGAGGGAAGGAAAATCAGATTATTAGTCATTGATTGATACTCAGTGGAACAGAACTCCGATACAAAAATAAGAGCTGTGGCCTCCCGTGGCCACAGGGGGTATTTCACTCTCAGCTGGTGTTCTCACCTCTTCGCAGCTTCCAACGTATTTATTACCATCATTACTTTTAGTGATATTTTCTGGTTTCCTCTCAGGCCAGAAGTGAAATTATTTTGTGAAGTTTGAAGTAAAAAGGAAGACAGGCAGGATCAAATTACCAAATTTGGATCAAATTATCAAATTTGGGATCCTGGAAAGATGCTTTCTATTTCTGAATGTTTTTCACACCATGACCTAGATGCTTTTTCTAAAAAGAAATTTCAACTTGCAAGACATTTAACCCTTGGGAGGGAAGCAATGGGAGGGGTGAGAATCCGTTCAACTCCTCAAGCATACTTCTGATTGTTTGGGTTTTTAGTAGATACACCCAAAAGTTACATTTAGATAAATATTCATTCCAGCACTGTCAGCAAGAGCTTATGCACTGACTTCCTTTTGCAAACTAGGGAAAACTCCCCACTGCTCTTGGTCTTCACTTCAGAAAATAGTAAACAGCCTCTATGCTTTTCCAGAACTCAAGATAACGAGGCTCCACTTCTCTAAGAAACAAGCTTTTTAGCATCCCACACACTTACTAAAACCCTTGACAACATTCCTGCCCCAGCAGCAAGCCACCAAAAGTGACGTCAGTCACTAGGCAGAGCTTCAGACAGTCTCTGGTGCTTTATCCCTTCCACAAGGTTTCAGCTGCCTCCTTGTCTCCTCAAACCCCCTACAGCCCCTGTGTTTAATGTCTGATAACTCACTTTCATCTCATACTGACCATCTACCTCATGCCAATCTTCCCCATACAGCCCCAGCTGTCATGATCCCCTCCTCCTCCTCTCAAGTGCAAAAGGCTGTCTACAGCTAGAGCTCTCACCCTTATCCTGATTTTTCCTATCACTTGTTTGGTCCCTCCAGCTTCCCAGTGTGGGGCTGGACCTGGGCTGGACTGACAGCTTTCTCTGAGTCTTCAACAACATTTCCAGCTGTTTTTCTTTGCTGTTCTGCCTCTTAATGACTTAAGGACCGAGCTCTACGCTGCGCTAGATCGAGATCTAGTTCACACGAGCTGAAGGAGTTTTTCTGAATGTGCAGTCATGTGCCAATTGGAAGCTATCCTGATGTACTATTTAGCAAATACAATATAAAAATGACAAAAAGGAAATCATATTACACATAGAGACCAACACACGGGTTTCATGTTGGTGCATAAATTACATTACCATGAACAGAAAGAAACACAGTTATTTATGCAACAGGGAGAAAGCGAACACAGGAATAGCTGAGCAGTTTTCTGGCTGTTAACTCCTCAATTGCAACGTGGTGCAGATGACGGTTTTTTTTAGCTGAGGGTTACTAACGGTATAGGGAAGAGCTGCACCCAACCTGTCCACAAGCACTCAAACTGATCCAAGGGTGTAACCGAATTCTGGAGCTCAAGAGGATTTACCCCTGGGGCTGAAAAACAATTACCTGAACGAAGACAGATATAGATCATTGAGTACTGAGATACTTACTGCTTAAAAGAGACAATATATCCTTATGGAAGTAGCAACACTAAGGAAGGGGAGACAGGGGAGATGACTGAGCGGGTGCGAAGCCCTGCCGGAGGAGGAGGATAGTGGTCAATCCTGTGGGGTAACCAGGGGTGCAGTTCCCAGCAGGAGGAATTAGGCTGAGTTTCCCAGTTACATTCCTCCATCTCGGGGTTTCAGTCCTGGAGAAGAAATGTACCATATGCACCAGATCTGCAAGCAGTTCAGGAGGGACCCCCTCTTCTACCTCTTTTTCTCCCTCAAAGCCGGTGCCAGCCGCACATAGGCAGAGAGGTGCAGGGGATGGGGGGCAACGCTACGCCCTGGGTCTGAGGGAGGAGAACCCCCCTCCCGCTGTGGGGTGGCTGTGCATGGAGCAGAGGGGGCTGAGGCCCAGACTGATGCATGGGGTGGGATGGCGGGTGTAGGTGCTTGCTGGGGGAGGGTGCCTTGCTGGGGACGGGAGGGAGGGGATGGAGAAGGGGCTTCCCCGCATCTGAAGAAGGAGCCTCTCTGCAGGAGAGCAGGGGGGATGGAGGTAGGGGTGCCCGTGAAGGTGGGGGGTCCCTGGAGCAGGGATTGCCGCCTTTTGGGGGGGCCCTTGGGGAGGAGGGAGTCAGCCTCCCGGTGGAGGAGGGACCTGCGTTGGAGCTCTGGAGGGGAGCCGGGGGGCTGAGGAGGTCTCTGCGGGCAGCGGTGCCGGGCATGGGGCTGCGGGGGGGTCGGGGACTCTGAGAAGGGGGGAACCTGAGGGGCTTGGAAAGGATTTTTGAGGCTCGGAACCTGAGGGGCTGTTGGGGAGTCTGAGGCGTGGGGTGGGGGCTCCGGAGGGGCTGCGGGGAGCTCTGAAGGAGCTGGGTTAAAGAACTCTAAGGACTCGGAGAGGTCTCGGATTTGGGGAAGGCTGAGGGGGCTCCGCAGGGATGTGGCAAGAGCTCTCGGAGGAGATCTAGGAACGCAGAGAGGGGCTGCAAGGGGCTAAGAGGCTCCGAGGGGCTTTGGGAGCCAGACGGGAGGCTCCGAGAGGATTTTGAGAGGTCTCTGTGGGGAGAATCTATGGGAATACCTGAGGAAGGTCTGAGGCGATTTAGGGGGAGAGCCCCATGATAGTTCTGAGGAGGCTCAGAGGGGATCTGGGTGGAGAGACCCTGGGACGCCTGATGGGGGGGGGGGTGGGTGTCTGAGGGGAGGCTCTGAGAGGATTTGAGGCAGCTCTCGAGAGGCTTCGGGGGGAGCGCCCCGGGGAGTGTCTGCGGAGCGGGTCCGAGGGGACCGGGGATGCTGTGAGGGGATCCGGGGGGCTCAGAGTGTCTTGGGGTGCTGCGGGGGCTCGCCGGGGGCGGCCACAGCTCCCCTCTCCCTCCCGCGCAGGCTGCTGCCTTCCTACCCCAGTTACCGTGGCAACCGCCCGGGCTCCCCCAGCCCCGCGCCGCTGCCGCTGCCGCCGCCGGAGCTGCTCGGCAGCCGCCTGCCGCCGCCGGCCATGGAGCTGCTGGCCGCGGCCCTCAGCGCCGCCTGCGCCCTCGACCAGGACGGCTCGGCGGGACAGCCCGGCAGGTGAGCAGGGGGGGGGCGGGACAGAGGGGCATGGGGGGGTGAGAGGGGCCGCGGCCGGGAGCGGGGCGCCCCGCTGCTGCCCCTGAGGGTGCCTCTGCCTCCCACAGGGAGCCCCCCGCGGCCGCTGAGGAGAGCCCCGCCGCAGCCACGGCGCCGCCGCCTGCCCACCCCATGACGGCCGACTCCTGGAGGAACCTCATCGAGCACATCGGTAAGGAGCCGTCCCGCGCCGGACCCGGCCGGGGCGAGCGGCCGCCGCGCTCTCCAACTTCGCCGCTTTGCCCGCTGCCCGCATCGGCGGCGGCGCAGCAGAGGCGCTGCCGCGGCGGGTCGGAACCCTCACCCGCGCCGATCCGCAGTGTCCCGTCCCCTTGAAACACCCCCAAAGCCTCAGCGTTTAGCGAGTGGGACCCGGGTCTGAACCCGAGCGGTACATAGCAGGAGGCAGCCCCAGGCAGGGGTAGGGCGGCTGTGTTGTGGGAACCCAATTCTCCATCCTTGGTCTCTTTGCTGTCAGGGTAAAACATCATAACCATCGCCTTACCAGTGACTTTTTGCTGTCCTTAGGGGCAGCAGGTTTTCACGCTGCCTGACATGAGATCTTATGCTGTCGCTGGGCAGCTTTACCCCTATTTATAAAGAATGATCACTTTTTGCAATTACATAGTCATTAATTGTTAAGGCTATAGCCAACTTTCTGCTGAAATCTTATTCTGCATACTCAAAAAGGTGTAAGTCTAAAGCACAGGGTCAACCATCGTGTTGGACATTAGCTGTATACACTAGGGTAGCATTTGCAGCAGAGAAGTAAGTCATTTCACCATTTACAGTCTCTTTATAAAGGGAGAGTGAAGACTATCAGGTGGCGGTGGAGAGGATGGTTATGATTTTGCTGTTGTGGTATTTCTGAATTTATTTTTTTCTTGTGGGATGTGGAGAGGACTTTCACAGCTTGTTTCTTGGTTTACCACATGGTATTGTGAGATTCCCCGCAGAGATTTGGGCAACTGCAAAGTGAAACCCTATCCTGAGGCAGGTTTTATGGTGGGAATAGAGAAGCTTCATTTCTGAACAGTTCCGATCAATTTCAGGAAATGAAATTGCAAGGTGCTTGAATCCAGAGATCAGGAATGCAGCTCTGTGTGGGGAAATCAGCCAGATAAATCTCATGAGCAGTTAGGTGAGCCTCTCTGCCAGGAACGAGGAGGCTTCTCATGTGATCTCTGGAGTTTGGTGTCAGGTCATGGCAGGCAGGGCTCATTCCTGAAGCATCTGATGCCAGGGGGATAGTGCTTGGGGAAAGGGGCTGGTGTGGAACCAGCAGCCTGACAGCGCCTGTCAAGACGTGCCGAACTCAGCTGTTTAGCTGTTTAGCTGAGTTCGGCAGGCCTTCTGAAGGAAAGTGGTGAGCAATTTACATACGTGCTACCAGATCTGTTGCTTGAATGTGGCTGTGTAAGTACTAATCTCCCAAGGCAGATGTGGCATATGTTGTCAGTTTCTTAAGAGGCATGGTAAAAATACTTAAGCCAGAAGAACTTCAAATCTATCCAGTTGCTATATTCATGTATATTTTTACATGGTGTGTATCAGAGGGACGCCTGCCGTGTGATAGATCTGTGCTCATCTGTGCAATTGCAAGTAGGTCTGTTGCACCTTGGTGGAGGAGATGGGGTTTGCTATGCTAATCCCCAACAGAAGTGTCATTTCAAATGGCTGGAGCACACTCTCTCCCTTCCCTCTCTCTTGCCTTTGAGACATTAATGGTCTTTTTGCTTGAAACTGGAGCAGAGAATTTCAGAGAAAACGTCTTTGGACCTCCTGAGATTTTACATGGCTTTCAGTGTAATAGCATTCACTTTAAGAGCACTGTGAACTCTCTAAGGCAGGCATTTCCACATTTAGTAACTAGTTTGTCTATTTCCCTCACGGTTTTTGAGAGAGCTAGGAAGGGATACTGTGACAGCAAATTAAATAGAATAAACACGAAGGGAAGAGTCTGTTATATACTATACAAACTACATAAATACCCCTTAGGAAGATCAGCCTTAACCACTTATGTCAACAGGTGAAACCAAACCTTGCTCTGATCACATAGCTAACCTCTACCCAGGTCATGTAGGGACAGTTGGGGCATTAAGCAATGAATGGAACTTTTACAGGTCTCTGACATTTTGCACTTGTTCACTTACTGAATGTAAGCATTTACTAAACCGTTGTATCTTCTGAGTCACAATCAACTACTGATCTCAGCTCATTCTACACATTGTCAGTTCCCAGGTATATTGCTCTCCTTTCAACAACTCAAAACCCTGTTGCCTGACCTTACATCTCTTATGCCACCCATTTTGTGCCACGACCATCTCCTACTTCACCTAAAATAGACTTTTGCATGACTTCTCTCCTTCTCTTTCTCACCTAAGCCTTTGCTTCTACCCATTGTATCCTCTTTACCAACACATGGATGGACTTTTTAGCCAAAGACAGCAAGATATCTTTTATCCTTGCTAGCACAACACTCTTTGTTTCTGCCTACATTTCTTCTGCCTAAACGTGTACCTATCTTTCATCTTTCTGCTGGTATCAGCTTTCTGCTTGCTCCCCATATTGCTGTCTGTAGTAGAACTTCACCTAATCTCTCATTATCTCCCCCATAAATGAGTTACCTTGCTGTAATTTCCAAATGAGTTCTAGTGGTAGACACCTTTAGTCACATGTCTGTATTTGCCTTTGCCTGCCGCTGAAGGCTCCATAAGTCTTATCTGTTTGATTGGCCAGACAGGGAACCTGGAAAGAAAATCAAGTTTCATCACCTGGATTTTATTTCCTTAAAAGCAAGGGGGACTTGAGGATCTTTTTCAAAGGGCTGCTTTACAGATCTGCACAAGGAACATCCCCCTTACGCAAAATACCCTTAACTGCCTCTGACTAGCAGGGCAGAGCCACCAGCACAACATGGCTGTGCAATCAGACAGTGCAAGTATAATTATCTCCAATATGAGTAAAATATGATTCAGTTTCCCAGCATGTCTCCCCTTGAGTAAAGCACTGCCCATACTGCTGCAGGGTGGTACTTGCCAGCCTGTCCTGCTCTCTAGTGTGCAGAAGGCATTCAGTGCCCTATCACACTAGAGCCTTCAAGCACAGGCTGAACTTACAGACAGATAAGTGCCACCGAAAGCAGCTCTGATTTAGCAGGCTCTCCACTCTGTTCCCAAAGGAGCCTTTCCACTGCACTATATCCTTGGCACCCTCATGGATGCTGAATAACAGGCAGAAATGCTTTGGAAAAACATACAAGCTTAGTTGACGCAGAGAGAAATTATGTAAGTAGCAGCAGCATGCAGAACTTGGGGGGAACTCTCCTCTCTCTGGTTATCATGTAGGAAGCTAACAGAAGCCTGTATGGTTTCCTAGGCACAGCTACCCTTATTGCTATTTCAATCTGCTGTTGAACATTTTTCAAGGCAGAACAGATAACAGGATATGCTCGCGGGTGAGGGAACGATGTCCCTGTGCTTGTGCTTTTCCCTAGGCATACCTCTGATATAGTTCTAACAGTGACTGGCACAGAGACTTCTGAAAACTGGTCCGGAGATTTAACAGACAGTAGCATATACATTTCTGCCCTCTCTAGACAAAGACAAACTCCTGTCCTAATTGCCTCTCACCTTATTACGCATGGGATCTGCTTCTGAGATCCAATATCACAAATGCATGGGACCAGATAGACTTTAAACCCTAACGATCCAAAATAAATTATGTAGGTTGTGCCTTTTTCCTTTTCTTTTTTTAACATCAGTAACTTTTCATTCATTCATGTTACACCTTGCAATTTAAGTACAAAGCAAGGGAGATAATGTAAATTGTGTTCCTTCAGTTTGAGTGAGGAGAGTGACTCCGAGCAGGCTCATACTTTCTTGTCTTTTCATATCTTCCAAATGATATTTTATATTCAAGCAATTAATATTCTGGTCCTACTGATGGTCCAGAAAGAGAAATGGGACAGTAGAAAGCCCTAGGAGAGAGAGAGGATCTGCTCAGGATGGCCAAGGAATTTCAATATTCCTGCCCTTTCCATGCTGCCAGCTGGAATCAGGGGTGGAGGCAAATCCTGTGCGATTTCATCTACTCCTGAAGTTTATAACTGAAACTCAGAAGACGCCTCTTGTGATTGATGTGCCACAAGATGGTGTGAAATCAGAGCCTTTTCCTTAGTGCTGTAGCATTCGGGTACCTTCTGAATGTTAATTTCCTATCTTCAATCATCACAGAAACGTAGACGGAAAACACAGGGGAATATTAAGCAACACGTCCCAAGCTAACCACAAAGTTAATACCAAAACAAGCTAGTAACTGTAGCTTGTTGTCCCAATGCTTCACCTGTCCAGTGCCTTAACAGTAGCTCTGTTTTTCCTCCTTAAGGATTTTCAGGGCCATCAGATTGCTCCTTGAAAGTAATTTCAGCATCTGCAGTATTAGGTTTCCAGACGTACAGTTACACATACCTAACAACCTGTAACTTGTAACACAATAATATTGCAAAGAAAGTTGAGGTTTAAAAGAAATGTTTTAGAGCCTGGCAAGTAACAAACCACTTGTTTTATGTCTTCCAATGGGTCATGGATTCATCTGACTGTTACTAAATGTTTTGTGAGAGCAGACTGTTGACAACACTTTAGATTTAGAAATGGCCTTCCATTTATAGTTTCCACTTCTGGCTGAAATAGGAATGCCGGAATTGGCTTTTTTTGCTTAGCACGTTCTCTCATCTCTGCTGAGATCAATTGATGCAGAACAGCTATCTTTGCCCAGTACATTTCTACTCTTGTTCAGCTGTAACCTCTCAGACCTGTTATATTGCCTCCTAGGGCTCTTGTACCAGGAATATCGAGATAAATCTACACGCCAGGAGATTGAAACCAGACGACTGCAAGATTCACAGACAGACCCCGAGGAGAGTTCACCCAGCGAGGAAACCCCATCTGAAGCAGAACCTACCGGTACACCGGAAAGCAAAGCTCCACCACAAATCAGTTTGCTGAGGAACTCCAACTCCAGGTTCAACTTATGGCAGGATCTTCCCGAGATCCGGAGCAGTGGGGTCCTCAGCATTCTCCAGCCAGATGAGATCAAGCTGCAGGAGGTAATAGGGGAAGGTGGAAGGTTTTTTATCTGGGTCACTGCTTTAAAGAGTGAGAGTGAATTAGTCAAATGATCAAGATTTAAACATTAAAAGCCCCATAGCAGACACAGACAAGCCTTTCCCTGCTAGGTACTCTTCTGCATTAACACCACTCACTCATTTCTTAAAACTACAGATGTTGCTCTATATGCTATCGCTGCTGGATGTTTCTGTAGCAAAAAAAGAACTTCTTTTCCCTTTCTGATTCAGCATTAGGAGCAATTTACAAAGGAAAAGGGATAATGAAGAGGCTCTTGCAATACAGCTTTTGGTTCCCAGTGCACATGTATCCTCTGCCGAAGTTACTTACTAGCAGGATACATGCTTTCCAACAAAACTCTCAGAAGACTTCAACTGTTAACTGTAATCTGTTCTAAATATGATGGCATTAACAGAAAGGGAAGTGTCGTGGTTTAAGCCCCCCACCCACGCAGTTTTCTCACTCACTCCCCTCTCTTTCTTCCCCCAGTCCCGGAGGGATGGGGAGGAGAATCAAAAGAATGCAACTCTCACAGGTTGAGATAAGAACAGTTTAGTAACTGAAGTATAACACAAACCACTACTGCTGCCATTAATAATAATACAAGAGAAATACAAGGAAAAAGAATACAACTGCTCACCCAGCCCGACCCAGCCAGTGCACCCCCCAGCAACGAACCCCCCAGTACCAAAAACCTGGTCATGCCGTGCACCCCCAGTCCACCACCACACCCTTCCGGGTCTCTGCCCTCTGTGTTCACATCCTGGACATGACGTGCTGTGGTATGGAATAACCTCTTTGGTCAGTTTGGGTCAGGTGTCCTGTCTCTGCTTCCTCCCGGCTCCCCTCCTCCCTGGCATAGCATGAGACTCAGAAAGTCCTTGGTCAGACCAAAACACTACCAAGCAGTAACTGAAAACACTGGTGTTATCAGTGCAGTTCCTGGGCCCAAAATCAAAAACACAGCGCTGCACCAGCTACCAAGAAGGAGAAAAATGACTGCTACTGCTGAACCCATGACAGGAAGGGATGGATGAATTTCCTTAATTTTAAATGTTGTTACTCGGGGTCTAATGCAAAACAGAAAAAACCAGTGATAGTTATATTTGCATTTTAGCCATACAGTGCAGTGGCATCACTGTTTAAGAGTCCTACGCTGTTAATTTATAGGGCTGCATCAACAGTGACAGGAGTAGGTGAGGGCTAGCTGCCACAATTAATGAAAACATCAGTCACATAACAACTTACAACTGGTTGCTATTTTGTATAATGTGGGGACTGAGAATGCTCTTTGTCAATGCACAGTCATCAGTGGAGATGAACAAGCCTTGCTTAGTGTGTGGTGTGCAATGGGCCTTCAAAGGCTCTATCCCATGAGTCCTACTATACTCCTGTGCCAGGATTGCTTCTCATCAATGGTGAGACCATTGTTGCCATGTGTCTGTTCAGCCCTGGCTCATGAGATTGTACCCAAAGTGCTGGGGAAAATCTCAGGGTGTGAGCAGTTCCTCCTAAACTTACTTGGATTTGCACACTCGACCTTTATGGATCCTGGGTGTATACAGTGCCACCCTCGTCCTGGCCAAATTGTAACTTCACTGTTACACTGGAAAGGCTTATCTTATGAACTGCAGCGGTGTGTTACTTACACCCTTAGTGGAAGGGATTGGTGTTTATACAGGGTAGCTTGTGCTGGCAAGCACAGGCTGTTAGTGTGTTAGGGTTATGTCTGAAGGTGACCGAAATGATCTGTTGCTTTTCCATGGTCTTCCTCTGCACGGGTTATTTTCGTATCAGATGTGTTCTGTGTACCTGGCAAAACACGGTACTTTTAACTGCCAGCGTTACAAACACAGTCTGGCATCTGAAAAATAATGAGCTTTTATTTTTCTTTCTACTTCCAAACGAAGAGTCTTTTACAGAGAAACATTTGCTTAGAAGTTTGCACTAGAGATTTCAAAACCTGCAATTTCTGTTGAGTTATGTTCATTAACTGTGGGTGTTTTAAGGAGAAAATCTCTGCACTGCTAAACACCAGCCCTAAGTGTGATGAATTTTCTTCTCTCTGCTTAAATAACAAGAGGAATAAAGCAGATGGAGATGGGACTTTGCTGCCTTAAAGAAGCAATGTTTCCACTGATGTTAGTTTATCAGAGCTGAAATTTTCTTCCTATTTGTTCTGGGATTAGCACAGTGAGAGATTATAAAATTGCTTGAAGCCAGAAAGCTGTGAAATTGGCTGAACATTGAATAAAGTGGAGAACTGGCTTTGTGAGGAAAGTGAAGGCCAGGAAATAAGGAATGATGGAGAAATCTCTGAGGCAATTACAGAGATGAGGTTGAATTCAATCTTGCTATAGGTGAGCACTGCTTGCTCCTGCAGTGCTGGAACGGTAGTACTTATGTTGGATATGAATTAGCAGTGTGAGTTGTACATGAAGACTTGATGAAGTGAATGTAAAGTTTTCAGCTTCGCGAAGGAGAATTGGAAGAACTTACCTGAAGTACAGAGCAGCAGAAATTCTGGAGTAACTGTCTAAAGTACAAAATCATTCCTTTCTGACCCGTTTTATCCTCAAACCTATGATAAACGCAGGGACTAGAGGAGCTTGCAGCTCTTCAGCCAGGAAAGGTAGAACAAGAGTATTATTTAGACCACAGGGAGGAATACCAGTACACAAACTAAAAGTTGAAGCAAACACCCCTGTTCGGAGCTGAGGAAGGGAACCCCACAATAGCTGTGATGGAGCAGGGCTTAAACAGCCAGAGAAAAATTTGCTCATCTGCAGGAATCTGCAAAATTAAAGACAAGAACAAAAGGAGGAATCTGGTCTTGATATTGGCAATGACAGAAAATGACTGAGCAGGTTATCAATACGTGATAAAAAACAAGACCTAGGTGTTTTTCAAGCATCAAAACAAGAAACTTGACAGGAAGAGCAATGGATGCTTGAAAAGTGTCATGGAAGGCAATTTGTCATTGTCCCCACTGGAGCAAATGAGCTGGAAAACAGAGTTTAAGGAAACAAACCAAAACAGAACAAACCAAAAAGAACCCAGCCAAAAAAGGAGGGGAAAAAACCCCAAACAAACAAAAAACTGCACCAACCAACCAGCCAAAAACCCTGAAACACTGCTATCTCCCAGCAATTGCAGCAAAAATATGTTGCAACATGGCCCATTAGCCCCACGAATTCAAACAGAATTCAGATGCCGGTGGCCTCTGCAACACCAGCGGCCTCCGCAACACCAGCCTTTTTCATCTGAAATGAACGTGAGAGTAGCAAGATGTAAAACTGGAAGTGTCACAGAAAATGTGGATACAAATGCAGAAAAAGGAAGAACAAAAGAAGAAGGCAGTTACAGACCACGGAAGTCAAGAAAATATGAAAATGGTGTGCTACTGGGATAGAAATAGAGATTTCTAAGTCATTGATAGGGAAGTATTAATTATCTAGGCGTCTGTTGAGCATCAAACACAGCAAAAGGTGCATCAGCAAGGACTTTCTTTTGATTTAATAGAAAATTTAATAATGCTAGAAGAATACGGTGGAAGAAATGTTCTTTGGGTTCTGACATGGAGTCAACATGGAGGAAATGACAGGCGACTTGTATGTAGCAGGGCGAACAAGTGACTAGAGAAAACATACACTCTCTGGATTAAATGTGAGTTAGGTTGAAAGAAATTCCATCAGCAAACCAGTAGGCTCTGAAAAGGTCGTCATCCAGAGATTCGAAGAAACAACACTCTGTGAAACTTCTTTCAGCATGAACCTTTTTGTGGAGTGTCTTTGGTTTTAACTCTTTCCCAGCTCAGTTCTCTACCTTCCAGTTTATTTCTGTCTAGTTTCTTCATTTTGTCCTTTTCTTCTTGTCGACTGTATTGATTTTCCTACATTGTGTTCATCTTATATTTAAGGAGATTCTGAGCTCAGTGGAACTCTGCCAAAACAACTTATTAATAAAAATAGTTTAGCAAAGATTCCTCAATCTTGGAACTGAACCATTTTTGCTAAGATATATGAGCTTTGATAAAGCTTTTGCCAGGGATTATTTGGATTCAGGTCTCTCTGGTGTTATAAAAAGGGGCAGAGACAGACTGATCTGCACCATGTGTCATGGTGTGAATTTAAATCAGAGTTGCTGCTCTGAAAATGTTCTTTGCTGGAGCAAAAGAGGGACTTGAACCTGGTTGTGCAAGGTGGTGACATGGCCTCATCTAGCAGGTGGATGTCACACTGGCCCTGTGAAGGCAATCATGTCTGAGAGCTGGTCACAGGCAGTGCTGTGGCATTAGATCAGAACAATATCCCTCCTAGACTAGACCAGAATACTCGCTTCTTATCTGGTGGTTTGCATGAAGAAAGTGGTTTACAGGGCCATTTGGAGCAGGTATTTCCAATCTATGCAGTAAAACACAGTATTGTTTCAAGGGAATTAAGCTCATAGGATGACTTACTCTTGTCTTTGGTTGCCCTTTAATTTTTCTCCTTTTTTATCTCCTACATTTCCTTCTTCCTTAGTCTTCACTTCTCTTGTCCTTTCTCAGTCTGCCTGCCAAAATATAAACAATGAAAATTATTAGTATGGGAGATTATGAGATTTCATGAAGGTAATGACCTAGAGGGATGATGAAACAGTGTTGGTCAATTTCCAAGAGATAGTTTCTGACTATTTGTAGACTAAGGAAGGCAGTATTACATCAATTGACATTTAGTTCATTTTTTTTCCTAAGTATTTCTGCAGAGACCAGAAGCTCGTACTTTTTCTAATAGCGACTGCTTCAAGCTAGCAAAGCTCAGCTATTCCGCAGGGATCACATCATCACATCGCATGGCTGGATGTTTGGTGCCAGTTTAGGAGGTTTGCAGCTCATACGTACCATTCAAATGGGAGGCAGCAGTGTGGGCTGCATGGAATAGGGGATTTGGGCCTGCAAAGGACCAGTTGGATCTCCAAAGTAAATTCAGAAACCTGTGCCTTGCACATGCTGTGGACACTTACAGAAGCTTGTCCCAGTCAGTGGAGATGCTCTGTACTTTCTTAAGATCTTTAAACCAGAACCCTGTGCACTGATGTTCTTACTATGGTTTTCATTATTTCTTAGTATGTCTTGCACTCTGCATGTGCCCATGCAGATCCAGCATCCCCCGCCATGGTGAACAGCAAATACAACCAAATTAATTTCTCCAAGCAGGCAGATCTTGGACTGCAGTGCAGTGTCATATAACCCAGGAATATGTCAGGAATATAACCAGATCTCCGTACCTCAGGTTCCTCTGTGATACATAGCAGTATTTCCAGCAAAAGGCCAAAAGCTGATCAGGACAGAAGTTCAAATCATTCATTTAAAATGCAAAATACAAAACAGAAAAAATACCTACCCCCCCCCCCCTAAAACTACAAACAAACAAAAAACCACCAAAAAAGAACAACTGATTTGGAAGATATTTTTCTATATTCTCAACATGGAAAATACTGCATGTATGGGCTGGTCCACTGATCTCAGCTCTAGCTGAACCCCTGCAACCTCTGAGAGCTGGCAGACCTCAGGGACATGCACCCTACCATCCTCACTGGGGAGCAGCAGGGGAGCTACAGACGTAGGGGAGCTTGGGCTCCAGGGTCAAAGCAGCTTTGGGTTCAATGAAGTGAGACTTTAACTGAGCTACCAAATGTTTCCTCTTTAGTAGTGGCAGCATGGGCCAGTCCTGGGACAAGGAGCCCAAGATGCACCTTTATCAAGAGATATCTGAGATAGGATCTAATGATTTTTCACTGTTTTGAAGCCCTTGTTAATCTTCAGTTAGTCTTACTTCAAGTAACAGATTGAGTAGTTGTGTAAATAATCACCTTTCTCATCTAGCTCTGAGAAAAGACAGCAAAGACTTGCCTGGAGAATAAGAGAGCTCTGTGTGGCAATAGCAGAGTGGCCCTGTGGCACCTGCTGCAGGCAGAAGGCTTTATATCCTCATCTCATTAAATTGTTTATCTCTGAACCAAACCGCCAATTTGTCTTTCTGCTTCCCCAGGCCACTTCCCTCGCCTGAGGAAGCCAGGCTTTGCTCCAGTTTTCTGACAGGAGAAGTAAGGGCTGAAATTCAGAGATTATTTGTAATTTCTGGTAATAGTTAGGGGCTCCTGTGTCTTGTCCCAGTCCTTGGTGAACTGGGTCAGAAAAGTTTACAGCCAGGGTTGACTGGGGAGCCTCACTTGGACAGTTCCTTTGGGTCAGAAAAGACACGAGGCCTTAGAGCACCACGGCTGTGTATTTGTATTAGCGCTCCCAAAAGGAGCACATCACGTGCTGGGAGTGCAGTGTGATGGCTACTGTACCTCCCAGCCCATACAACGTGGCTTTGCTAAACCAAGGGTGTAGATGGTGCAAGGAGACCCTTCCTGGGTAGCAAACAAGCCACAGTGAGCAGAGCAACAAGCCAGTGCTGTCATGATTAGCAGGATGCTAGGAGGGTGTATGGGGGCTGCCAGGGGAACTCCCCTAAAGGGAGATGGAAGTGCAGGATTGCAACAAGTGGACATAGAGGGGGCTGGTGCCTGGAGCAGCTTCAGGTCAAGATTAAATGACACTAGGGAGGAAGGAGGGAGCCCACGGAGCTCTCATATGTGTGCACATGCACAAAATCAGACTGCTTATATACAATGCGAAAGAAAGATAATTCTGCTGGAGAGATTCAGTGGAGGAAATGGGGTCAAACAACTTAGGAGAGACACAGAAACACCCCGAGCTGATGGTTGAAGGAGGAAATCTTCCCCATTCAAGTCACTATCCTGTGTAACACATGACAAATGCCATTGTGGGCTTACCTCTCGGTGTAGTCTGAGCTTGGTGAGTGAGTGCAAGATCAATGACTGATGTTCTCATTAACACTGCTCTACTATAGAAGGTACCTGTTGATTTCCTCTGGAATTCTCCCCCAGGCCATGTTTGAGCTGGTTACTTCCGAAGCCTCCTATTACAAGAGCCTGAATCTGCTGGTGTCTCACTTCATGGAGAATGAACGTCTGAAAAAGATCTTACACCCGTCTGAAGCACACATCCTCTTCTCCAATGTCCTGGATGTCATGGCTGTTAGTGAGCGGTAAGAACTGCTGCTGGGTTGTAGAACAGCTGAATGGCACTGCTTTAACTAACCTCATTTGTAGAGGGATGGAAGAGCTGAGCAGGGGCAGTCTGTTACCCACTGTCTTTTCAAAGAGCCTGTGGATACATGTCTTGCTTTGAACCCCAAGGCCTTTTTCTGGGAATTCCCTGCGACAGACCTGTCACAATTAATATGAGCACTGGGTTTCTCACCTAGCTTCCTGTTGGACCTTGAGCAGCGGGTGGAGGAGAACATTGTCATCTCGGATGTGTGTGATATTGTCTATCAGCATACAGTTAACCACTTCTCCGTGTACATCACCTACGTCTCCAACCAGACCTACCAGGAGAGAGCTTACAAGCAGCTTCTGTGAGTGCTGGTGCTTGATGTTAAATTGTTGTGCAGAATTGCATGAGGTTTCGCTGTAATTTTGATATTTATGGGAAAGGATTAGGTGGTACAGAAAAGGATTTCCCACGTCACTGATTTTTCACTGCACCTACAAAAAGAAAACACAATTAAAAGGCTTTATAGCCAGGGTGGGGTGATACAGTGTGCAGGTATCATACCAAGTAAATTCAGAGCCGGCGTTTTCCAGCTGTGGGAAATATTCATGATGTACACAGGGGCACACGCTTGTGAAATAGATGTATTTTTAAACTGCAAGTACAGGCAAGAGATTGAAAGCCCCAGAGCATAATACAGACCTCTGATGACAAGAACACCCAGTGCTTTTCCCAAGCTGCTCAGCAAGGCATTTGAGTTTTCCCAAAGCTGATTTTTTTTTGTGTTTCAGAACGAAATTTTCCTAAAGGAAAAAATAATGTAAGCTATTAAAAAAAAAAAAGGCATTTTCTTCACTTTCTGGTGTCACACACACAGACACTACCTAGGCCTGAGGGTAAAGCGTAAAATATTTTTGCAGTATTTTTCAAGCTTAGCAAGTCTTTTGATCCAGTCGGAATTGTCTTTCCCCAGCTCAAAACAAAGAGTGCCCTCCAAGCTTGTCTTCAAGCAGGAGAATTGGGTTTTCTTTAGTTACAGTGTCCTAGATTCTTTCAGCACAGTCCATTGCACGTACTGCACTGTGCTTCCTCCCCGTAGCAGCAGGTAGTTCAGGGGAGTGTAACAAACCCTAATCCTATCCTGTCTCTGCTATCCAGCTTTTGAGAAACAAAACCCCCCAACACTTTAAGGGGCCTCTCTTGTGCTTGGCCGACTGTTGTCTCCAAAATGAGGGTACCGCTGGGTTTCCTTCAGTCAGAGGCAAGCGATATAGCAGCAGAATACGAACAGTTTGCCTAGACTCGTTAGCTAAACGCTCAGAAGTGAAGCTGCAATAGGCTGGATTACTTGAGTTTGAAAAGAACCTGTTGGAGATAGAGGTATTCCTAGATATGAATTTAGAAGGCAGCATTCTTTCTGGCTGCAGGAGAGCATAAAGCAAACTGAAAAGAATAGATTTGTTCCACAGGCTCCTAGCTGGCACAGCAATTCTACAGCGCTTGGCTAAACTCAAAGACCGAGGTGTGATCACAGCTCACCCCATTTGGCTGTTCCTCAGATGCATTCAGGTTCATTCTGCTGTGGCTCTGGAGAGTAATATCATCACACAAGTACCTGCTGCAGCAGGGAGAAATATGTACAATGGCTTCTCTTAGATGCTGCAATTCACACTAAACACAGGTTTTGCACAGTTAGCAATCTCTTTGCATCCATGCTGTTTCTCCTAGCCAGGACTCCAGCAGTGTAAGTCTTCCTCAGGGCCCTGCAGTTTCCAGGAAGCACTGACTTTGACTGTGGCAGCTGGGGCTTTTAGCTGCTCTGTACAGCTGTGTCCATGGCCCAGCAATACCCTCATCTGCTGCAAACTGTCAGGGTATGGCCCATGCCCTTCTCAGGCCAGGTAATGTTTTCCATCCTCCAGCTAAGCAGCAGCCAGGAGTAGCCAAGCCTGAGCTGTTTTGTGGCTTGTCTTGTTCTTACGACTGAGCAAATTTCACCTTATCACAGAGTTCCAACTGTGTAAAAATGTATAATTATGCCTCTGACTCATCTACTTGGACACACACCCCATTCACACGCACCTACGCACTCAGCGCATGCTGCTGAGCTAGATGTGCTAACACATGTGAACACTACCATGGCTTCTACATTAAAAGTCTATTTTTTTCCCTCCCCCAACACTATAAATAGCTATGGATTTAAACTAAAATACACCTAGAAGCATTCGGTCCCCTCTTCCCTCCTACTGGGAGAGGCCAGGCAGATGCTGTCTAGGGGACTAACTTGCTTTTGGGTCACTAGCCACATACCAGAGGCTCAGGCAGAGCAGCACTCAAAGCCCTCACCTTTGTTCCCTCTCCTTTCAGGCAGGACAAGCCAGCTTTTCGAGAAGTGATCTCACAGCTGGAGCTGGATCCCAAGTGCAAAGGCCTATCATTTTCTTCCTTCCTCATCCTGCCGTTTCAAAGGATCACTCGGCTCAAGCTGCTGGTGCAGGTAGAGATTTGTGTTCTTCTCTCTTCTGAGGGTCTTCTGGATCACTCCATTTTTCTTTTCAGCAGTTGTGAATGAGGCTCAGATACAGCCACAATCAACCCTAGAGATGGATGAAGCCTTTCCACAGAATTAGACGTTATGAACTGCTATGGAAAAGATTTAGTCACTCAGAGACCATCCCCAAGCTGGTGTTGAATTTGCCACATAGCTTTTACTGAGCAAGAGTTGTCTGTTCAGGCCAGCTCCATCTATTTTTCTTTTCTTTAATATAAAATAGAAGTCTGCCTGCTGTATTTCTTTTACATATAAGGTCAGATGGGACCAGGTTTTAATGAGAAAGAGGAACTAAGAGGTGAGAGTCACTGTACTCTGTCATCTACCCTGTAATGAGGCTGATGGCCAGAAATAACTCAGAAGCTACTTTGACAGTTTCTGTGCTGTCAAACTGGGATCAGAATTAACACAGCTTTTCCTCCCCTGCAGAATATTTTGAAGAAAGTGGAAGAGAAGTCTGACAGGGAAAACACTGCCCTGGACGCACATAAAGAGCTGGAAACAGTAAGTCTGAATGAGCTAAACTGAAGGCCATTAAGATGAAACCATCACGTTCATTCCTCCCACCTTCCCCTCCATAAAAAAAGACCTACAAACTACATTCACTCCTGGAGCTGTCCTTTTAAGTCCTGTCACTGTGCTTCAGGGGTAATATTTTTTTCCTGAAGACTTTCTTGTTCTCCAAGATAGACTAATCCAGCAGCACTCAGATATCAGTGACAGAGTCCCTTGCTAACAACAGATGGGTATGTTTCTGCTGTAGGAAAGGGCAGAGAGAACGTTTTCCTTTGGGGAATTCAAGATTGCAAATTGTTTTTTGCAGATA
This sequence comes from Myiopsitta monachus, assembly GCA_017639245.1. Lineage (NCBI taxonomy): Eukaryota > Metazoa > Chordata > Aves > Psittaciformes > Psittacidae > Myiopsitta > Myiopsitta monachus. The sequence goes on along the minus strand of CM029923.1, from coordinate 15,320,828 downwards.
GTTGAAGGTGATGGATCTCACTGAGGGATGTAATTAGCCGCATCAGGCAGTAGAGCACAACTGTGTCAGGCTTCCTCCAATGCAGCATGCTTCTTCCTCTGACCTAGAATAACAATTTCTTAATGAAGTACTCAAGCCTGCTTTTAGCCCTCTTCCCTAAAGCTAGTAGGTAGCTGGTGTTCAGTTGTGCTAGTCACTGCTGCACACAAAACGACAGGAAAGCATTGGGATATTTTCCATCTGACACAGTCAGACAGGGCAATCCCACCTCCAAGCTACATATCTCAATAGTCTCTGCATATTGGTGGCAGCCACATGGAGCAGAGTGTTTGAACCCTTCTTTATCGGAGGCATGGAACATCTCAAGTCCTGCAGTTCAATAGAAGTATTTGAAGTTGAAAACTGTGCTAGAACATCAGCCTAAGGATACAGTCGTAGCTTCTGACCAAAATACTAGAACAAAACAGGCTACTGGATTTGCCCTGGATTAGTGCAGGAAGTGTACACTTTGGAGATCACTAGGGATGAAGATGGAGACCTTTACAATGAACAGTGTTCTGCATTAAGTTAGTGCTTGCAGAATCCCTCTTGCATCTGGTAGCAATGTTTTCTTTCCATTGGTCGGAAGCCTGAGGAAAGCTGTTCCTGTAGCATGCAGGTAACTACAACTGCTGATGGAAAAAATGCTCTTTTTACTTTCAGCTGCTGCTGACTTACCTGATCAGTTTCTTAACTGCCTTTGCATGGTTACTTATCTGTAAGTGTTGGCATTTTAGATGCCCGAAGTCCAGCCAGGTACAGGCATCACAGCAGAGGTTGTCTGGTGCTTATTTTCCCTGTAGGTATCCCTATTCAAGAGAGAAGAGCTGATCACAGTTTAAATTGCTGATATTCTGGTGGGTTTTGAGTAGCAGAAACAGAGCACAAAGTGGAACTTGTTCTCCGATGTGAGATTTCTACATAGCCAGCTCTCAAGAGGGTTGCTCCTCATGAAACAGGCAGTGGCATCTAGGTTAAGGTCCTTGTAATAGGGTAGTGCTCGCACGTTGGTTGTGGGTTTTCAGTTAAAATTTGTGCTCAGAACACAGCTGGGCTCTGTATGATGGATATCTCTTTCCCTGGGACACTTCATAGCCTTGGCATCTGGTGCTGCTTGGCAGAACCACAGCATTTGCATCTTTGAAATTAAGATCTTTGGCTTCATTTTCTTCTTGAAGATGATACTGTGTGTGTACAAGTGTTGGGGACAAGGAAGATGAGGTACGTGGCATGTCAGGATCTGGAAAATGAGATACACCCTGTGCTGGGCAGAAAGGACTATTGCTTACTACTTTCTGTTTCAGTAACTGAATGCAGCCATCTAACATGTCCTCTGATAGCCAGCCAGCTATAACACCTTCTGGGTATTTGGTGAGGGTTTTTCTTTGTTGTTGTTTTTGTTTGTTTTCCCCTCTTTTTTTCATGCAAATACAGCTCTGACAGAAGAGCTTGGCTGGGACAATTCCTGTTACAGCAGGGCACTTACCCTGTCACAGTCAGGCCCTTCTGGGCTGTCCATCATTGCTTACCAGTGAAAGCAAATCTTTGTACGCTCTTTTTCCCAGGTGGTGAAAGCATGTAATGAAGGTGTCAGGAAGATGAGCCGAACAGAGCAGATGATCAGCATCCAGAAGAAACTGGAATTCAAGATCAAGGTACAAACACAGGTGGATCACCCTTTGCAGACAGCAAACCAACAGCCTCCAGCTGTTGTGTGGACATCCATGGCAGCAGTAACCTAGTTGCCCTTATTTCAGTGTGTGTTCAGTGGTAGCCTGGCCTGCACTGTCCCAGTCCAAAGCCTTTGAAGGGAATGCCCAATGTGTTGTGCCTCTCCGCAGATTTGACATGCTGGCATCAAACCACCTGAGAGCAGTGGGTGCCTCCTGCTCCAGCACTCCGTTCTGGCTCTTCCATCTCACCTCCCTTCAAAATGCAGGTCAACTCTGAGCTATTATTTCACATTCCAAACTACATTGAAGGAAGATGAAAGCTTACAAAGCAAAACACTTTAAAGCTGGAAAACACCAAAATAAAGACTGCCCCACCATTTAAATTCATCCTTGCATTTATGCATTAGGTACAGTCTGTAATTACCTGCTGATGATCCATTTTGGCTCCACTCAGGGAATGACCGAGTCCATATTTAGAGGTGTCTGACCATGTCTCACTCATGCCATGAAACTCCAATGCTGAGTACAGAGTTGCCAGTTCTTTTCTTGAGCACTATGGAGATGCTTCTCAGATACACCTGCTTCACAAACTAAGAGGCGTATTTAGCTTCCCAGCAACCTTTTCATGTACCTGAACAACCAAAGCAAAAACAACAAAACAGAGCAAAGTGAGACCATCTGCTTGGAAAGCTACACTGGGTGAACAAGAATTTGCTTTTCCACTCCAGGCCAGGCCACAGAGCACAGGACAGCTCTAGACTGGGATAGCTACAAGGCTGCCCTCGTCTCCTGTAAAGCCAAGGCTGTAATGACAGGCTTGAGCTGGTTCATCCCTGGAGTAGCTCTGCCTTAGTAGCCCTTCCCCACTGGTGAAAAGAGTGCAAGAGTGCAGAAAGACAGACTGTGCCGCCGTGCACATGAGAACACAGGGATGGAGTAAAGATGGAAAGAGCAGCAGTTACATAGATAATTCCCAGTATTTCAGTAATTAGACTGCAAGTGTAGTGTTCTTCTAATGTAAGATGTGCTGGATGTCTTGTTTTTAACACAGTGTGTGCCAAAACTCTAGCAGAAGTGCTGTTGCAGCTGCATGGGAAGTATCTCCTCCTAGTTGGAATAGACCCAGTGAGTAAGGACCCACTTAACCCGAGGGGTTTTTTGTAGCCAAAATGCAATACACATGTATTGCCGGAATACACAATAAATGTCCAGAAAGGCTCAGTCCAGGTGATGACACATGGGATCTCCCAGAGACAGATCAGCATGTCCAGGTCCTGGTGTTTAAATCCAGCACTTGGCACTCCAGCATTGCTGTCCTTCAATGTTTGTTCACTTTCAGGCTCCTGCCACATCCCTGAGTTTTGTTGCACTCTGAGCCAGGCTGTGGTGTGAATGGCAGAGCACGCTGCCCTCTCTGTGCAGCTCTGCTCCACTTTCTGCAGCGCAAGATGTGGTGATGGGAGCTCACCACCCTTCCTTTTTCATCTCTCGTTGCTTTCAGCATGTTGACAGCATAAAACCACAGGGTTTTGCTGCTCTCCTAATCTTTGCCATCTTTTCCTCACCTCCAGTCTGTGCCCATCATCTCTCACTCCCGCTGGCTGCTGAAGCAGGGGGAACTGCAGCAAATGAATGGCCCAAAGACATCACGAACACTTCGCACCAAGAAACTCTTCAGAGAAATCTACTTGTTCCTTTTCAATGACCTGCTGGTAATCTGCCGGCAAATTCCTGGGTGAGTACAAAATGTGGGAAGTACACAGGGCACTTCCTCATTCCTCTTTGCCCCTGGGTTTATCTAAGCTATGACACTGTGTCCCTGTCCTGTTCCCCAAGTACAGGGAGGCATCCTAGCCTGACCTGTACATCTCCCTCCAGCAGTCTCCTTGCTTTTGAGCACAGTTGACTCCTGATGTGTCAGCTCTCTCCAACCAAAATCTGATGGCAAAACCACCTTAGATTCCAAGTTTCTCAGCAGGATAAGCAAACAGGTATCCATCAGTTTCTGCAGCAACAAGTCACATCAACCAGGTGGGCTCGTCTAGGGGGCCTGCCTTCCTGTCAAGAAGTGATTTTTGTCTCATTACTGCCTCAAGAACAGCTCAGATGTAGTCAATTTAACATCTAAGAAAGCAGCCTAGAAAACATGAGCAGCAGGGAGGGGTATACATTTAGGCCTGAGGCTAACAGTTCCATTCGACAGGCTGTAACCTGCCTCGGGAGGAGGAGGAGAACATCACTGTGCTCAGGACTAGGTCTTGTTTCACCCTAGTGAAACAGAGCAGCACAGACGGGTCCGGAGAACAGCGTGTTCTTTGTGGCACTGACCGGGCTCACCGGTAGGGAGCATCTTGCCAGTCCAACGTTTCTAATAAACATGTCGCCGCAGTGTCTGTATGCCTGGAAATATTTTGCTTCTGTGGCAGCCTGTATCCAGAAAACACAGAGGCATTTCACAAAGAGGAATGAATTAAGCCTCACAGTCCCCTTTGAGGGAGCACTGTCTGCGTTTTGTACATAGGGAGCTCAGAGAAAGAATTTGGGCCATGAGAGATGCCTAAGGCAGAGCAAGAAGAGGGTTTCTTGCTTTGCAGTGGGTTTTCATAGCCACACACATCTCTTCCCACACCAGGACATCATTTTGCTCCTGCCATGTAGTGGTTCCTGGTCTGTGTCCTCAGTACAGTTCTGGGCGGCTGAAGCCAAAGTCTCCTGGGATAACTGCATTTTTTCCTCATCTCCTCTCTATCCTCTCCCAGGGACAAATACCAAGTGTTTGACTCTGCTCCTCGGGGGCTCCTTCGGGTAGAGGAGTTAGAAGACCAGGGGCAGAGTTTGGCCAATGTCTTCATCTTGAGGCTGCTGGAAAATGCAGATGACCGGGAGGCCAGCTACATGCTGAAGGCGTCATCCCAGTGAGTACAACAGTCACCCACTCACCAACGCTCAGGAATGCCCTCTCCTTACACCCATGCATAGGCAGCACCCTGCGCCACAGGGACCAGCTCTCTGGGCTTACCCAGGGTCAGGCAGGCAGAGATCCCACTGCTGGACCTACAAGCCTCTCTGTCTGGCATGGCTCCCTGAGGCTGCCTTTGACCTCTCCTGCTGACAGGCACTGGTGAACCAGGCAGGTTTCCCTCCTGTACAATGTACTTGTAGCATCCAGCATGGAGGATGGATGGGCACTTTGCATTCTGGGACAGAGAGGTCAGAAACCAGCCCTGGCACAGGAGCCCAACTGATTTATAGCCCACAGCATATTCACAAATTAAAAGCAAGCATACATCTGTATGCTGTACACTCCAAAGATCAAGGCTGTGCTCAGCCAGCACTATGAAGTAGCTCCTGTTTCTAAGGCAAAAGTGGGAGAAGCAGCCGCTTCCTCAGCGCCTTCCACAGCCAATGCTGATCTTGCAGCTCTTCTGCTGCTCGGGGCCTCCTTGTCTCCTTGGATACAGTTTTTCTTGGCTTACTGATTTTACACTTCGGGTTCCAACAAACTCGAGCTGGACAAATGATTCAGCTGCACCAACACAAGCCTTACCTTTGACCCAAGCCTCACCAGCCCTGCATTCTCCAGGCACGGTGTCTATGCCGTTATAGGTGTACATGTACCACCAGCTAAACAGCTACTAGAGATGAGGTGCACTGCAAGCTTGCTGTTACTTTGCTATCAGTTGTTCAACATCCATATTGCTTAATGAATGCCAGGCTCAGCCGGGACCACGTCCTGCTACAGCCCAGGGCTGCACCCTGACCCCCCCGTGCAGTGCAGCACCAGCATCAGGAAGACAAGCCCTTAGCACAGTAAGTGAGCAACTGCACCTTCTCCCCAGGCATGTGACTGCAGCTTTGCTGTACTGAAAATAGAGATGTCAGTCATGTTATGGAGGGCAAGCGCACATGTGACGTCTGTGAGACTTCACTGTGCAGAGAACGATAAACCAGGCCAGGGTCTGCCCCAGCTCAGGGGAGGCAATGGCACTTCTGCGCTTCTGCATCCCGTCCCATCTTCATGATGGCCACAGTAAGTATGTGATCCAGCACATATGGTGACCTGTGTGGAGGCAGCTTGCAGCTGATGTCCTGGGTGGGCTCTGCTAGAAGCTAGCAGTGCATTTGGCCACCACCAGTCACAAGGGTAGGACTGGAGCACAGGTTGAGAGGAACCGGAGGCTGCAGACAGGATCCAAATAGCCCTGAGACGAGCTGTGTGCAAGGCCAGCCTGCAGATAGGGCCACAAGCACAGCAAGATGCTTGGTTTGATCTCTAGGTGCCAGTCCCTCAGGGCACAGTGCCCTTATCCTATCCTGCACATCTCCATGGCATGAGGGGCTGCACTTGACCTGCAGGTGTCCTCTCTGGTCCTTGGCATTGCGCTTCTGCCCTGAAGCGCAAGGTATTCCCAGCCCTGCGGATCAGCCTGATGGTGCTTGTCCTTCACATCTCCCTTACAGGCCTCTCTCCTCCCAGAAGACACTCTAGTGGCTTTAGATGTGTGTCAAGTTCAGGCTTCAGAACTAGCACCAGAGAAGGTACAAAGCTCTGGCTCCCGAGGGGCTGGGAGCGCCGCTGGCTCTCCAGGCAGGAGCTGCAGCCTGTGGAGACGAGCTGCCTGTTTCCAAGCAGGGCTGAGGGAGCTCCAGGCATGGGGCTTCTCCAGCACTGTGAATCTTCCCCCTCCTGCTGCAGGCCCAGGCTTTGCAAAGCAGCATGCTGAATACACTCACATGGGTCTCTGTCTCATCTGCTGCCAACCCGAACGGTACCCTTGGTGTGCTGCAGCATTTGCAAGTGAATTCATCAGTTCCGTCCTTTAAACGTTCCCACACAGCAGCTCTAAGCATAAATAAACCACTAACTGCTTCTCTGCAGGAAGAACTGCTCCTATCGACCCAGCCCTGGTTAGAGCCCAGAGGATGCCAGGCCTCCCACCCTGCTGCTGGCTCTCTGAAGCCAGGCTGCTCCCCAAAGCAGGATCTTCCTGTTCTGAGGACAGCCAGCAGAGCCCAGGGCACTGGATGTGTGACATCCTAACCGCTGCTTGTGGAAGACTGGGGGCAGTCCAGGACCCCAGGGTGGGGAAGGCAGGAACTGGCCGTGAAAGAAAGAATTAGGAACCCAGGGCTGGCTGGGCAGGAGAGCTGGGTCCCCATGACTGTCCCATACTCACAGCTTTGGCTTGTCTCCCCTATGCAGGAGCGAGATGAAGCGCTGGATGATCTCATTGGCCCCGAACCGCAGAACCAAGTTCGTTTCATTTACATCCAGACTTGTTGGTAAGAGGCACAGCATAGGAGCCAAATGCTCTTCACCCCTTTGCCAGGGCACCTTATTCTGCCTTCATCTCAGTCCAACCCCAGGCTTGGGCCCTCTGCTGAAGCTGGACTGTCCCTCGCTCCCCTAGTGTTCCCACCACCCATAGCCGCTCATCTGTGAGCCTGGCCCTGACCTTGCACCCCTCCAACCCGGGCTGGGCTGCACCAGTGCTCTCCCTCCCACCCAGGCTACTCAAAAGTGGCACCATAGTGGTGGCGCGCACCCAGCTCCTTTCCCCTCAGAGATGCTTCCCTGGCCTCTGTGGCTGGGGCACCCCTTGTCCTCCATGGTGTTTCTTACCAGATAAGAGGGACCATTCGTGGAGTTCATGGTCCTACAGCAGAATCCATTCCATTCCATCCCTCACTCTTGCCCTGTTCCCGGCAGACTGCCCGCAGATCCAGTGTGTTCACCCCTACGTGGCCCAGCAGCCAGATGAGCTATCCTTGGAACTGGCTGATGTCCTCAACATCCTGGACAAGACAGATGATGGTATGAGGGACGGGATGGGGGTCTCTGCGGGAGGGTGGGCTTTGCCCTTGGCAGACAGGAGGGGCCATGCAGGGAGAGTCCCGTCATTGGCATCACAGCCGAGGAAGCTCAGAGCAGAAGGGAGTTGCTGCCTCCTCCTGACACTCAGCAAATCCAACTAGTGCTGGTACACAGCCACCCTGGCACCGGCTGTGAGCCATGGCAAGGCTAACACAGATGTAACCCAGGCCTGTTCTTACCTTGATGATGCTTCACAGCCACCTGGTCCTGGTCTCTGGGGCACACTTGTCGCTGGTGGACTCAGTCACACTGGATGTGTGCTGGATACTGCTCCTGCAGCACCAGGGGCAGCAGTGCCTGCTTTGCACTGGCATCTCTTGAGCTAGTTGTCTACACAGTGTTGCTCAGGTGAGCAGGCCTCCTTGGCCAGATTGACAAACTGGGGCCACTCCATCGCAGGCCTCTGAGCAGCTTCCAGAAAGCACTGCCAGCTGTATAGGCTCTTTCCAGCCCCACTGTCCCAGCATAGGAGCAAGGACCAGTCATTTATGCCTGTCTCTGTCTCTGCTCAGGCTGGATATTTGGAGAGCGTCTTCATGACCAGGAGAGGGGCTGGTTCCCCAGTTCTATGGGGGAGGAGATCCTGAACCCCAAAATCCGAGCCCAGAACTTGAAGGAATGTTTCCGGGTGCACAAGTCGGATGACAGCCAGCGGAGAAAACTGGGCAGCAGGAACCGCCAATGACCACTGGCATCCCCGAACATCTGGAGCACCTCTGGGAGAGGGGCAAAGGACAGAAGCTCAGCTGGGAGGATATGGTGATGGTGTGGTGGGCCATGGTGCAGGACCCGGTGTGCCGGAGCAGGCACACGCACCCATGAACAGAGAGACTGCAGCTCCTGGGCTCCCTGCAGCACTGATGCTTCCCTGGAGATAGGTGCTCCAAACTGGCTCAGATAACCCTTTCCCAGGCATTCTGTACAGCTGCAGAGAGCACAAGCCAAGTGGACACAGCCCAAAGGTGCCGGCTGGCTGACCCCCATTCCCTGCACACATGCTAGCTGGGGCTGGCTCGGGCTGCCTGGGAAAGGCACATGGCCACAAGCATAAATAGGCATTAATGTTGCCCAGTTTGAGCACTTGCAGCTCATCGTGACTTATCGTTTGGGTCGCTCCTAAAACACCAACTTACAGGGATAAAGCTGAAGCCGAAGAGCTGTCTCACCTCCTCCATACAGCCTGTCAGCACCAGGCTCGGACAAGCCCCAGTAACTCCAGCAGTCCTGCTTTGGAGCCACTTGGGCCCATTCCCATGGGCAGACCCCCAATCTCCTTCCAGTCAAATACTCCACACCCAGCCCAGCTCCACCAGCAGCCCAGCCTCACCAGCCCCGACCCACACCTCCGCCTACCAGATGGCCTCAGAGCACATCCAGGCCCTGCCCCGTGGCTCACCTCCTCTTCCGCAGCCAGTCCGCCCGCACCACAGGGTCCTGGCACCGCGTCCTTTCCTGGTTGATCTGGCACTTGTGGTCTCCGCTACTCGCTGCTGCTGAGGCACAGAGCAGGGTGGCTGTGCCAGCACTTCCCTGCACACCACCACGGGAGCACCAGCAGCAGGGGAGTGACCTTACCCCCGGAGCTGCTGTCCCACACGCTGTGGGAGGCCCAGCGATTGCTGCCTGCATGCTTGTAACCCACAGCGCGCCGCTGCCAGCACAGGCAGAGCGCACCATCTCCCTGCACAGCCGCACCTCCATGTATATACACCAACCCCGTCGCCAGGCCGCGCAGAGCCGGGCAGCACTCCTTCCTTGCATGAAGCCCACGGCCCTGCACTGAGACCAGCCAGGGGACGGACCCACAGCAGCCGCCTGTTGTCCAACAGCCTCGCTATGAACAGTCCTACGCGTGGCCGCAGGAGCAGGCCCCTTGGCTACAGGCTGGTCCTGAGCTGTGGCCAGTGTGCGTCAGGGAAATGGATTGTTCAGCATCTTTCTGTACCACTGCAAAGGAGTCCCGCAGGGTGCCGTGATCTGCAGTGCCATGACTGTACTCCAGAAGAGGATGGAGAAGAGTCACCTGCCAATGGAGCCATGCGCAGAGCAGAGCAGAGCCAAGCCGTGGTGATGGCAGCTTGGGGAACCAGCAGGGACCAGGGAGTTGGTTCTGGTTGGAGCTGGTCTTTGGGCCACCCAGGACCAGGATTACACATGGGGTGTGCAGCCAGAGCCGGGTGATGGAAGGCTGGGGCTGTCACCATGCTCCTGGGAGGGGCAGCTCTGCACTGGGCGAGTGGCTGCAGCCCTGGTGGGACCAGAGCAGTGAAGGAAGAATGAAGGCATCCCCCCCTCAGGGCCAGGTCAGCAGTGACAGCAGGGCTGTGCTTGCCTATAGCACCCCAGGGAGAGAGCCCCAGGGCCACCTGCACCAGCCAGAGGCTTCTGGCCCCTTGCTGATGCCCAGCCCTGAGCTGGGGGCCAGGAAGGAGCCGCAGCCTCCAGCCTGGTGCACTGGGCTTATTTAACAGGGACACCCCAAGTCAGACATGCCACACACACACATTCCCCCCCAACAGCACCCTACAGTCAGCTTTTGACTAAGCGTCCAGCTCAGGATTCAGACCTTATGGCAGCCACTAATTCTCCAAGGCAAAACCCAGAAGAGCTCCAGCTCCAGGAAATCCCCAAAACGACCTGAGAAGTTGCCACATAGCAGATCTTACAGCTTCACAGCCCAGCAGCCAGCCCAGCCCAGGCACTGCTGCCCCAATGCCTGCCTGGGATGTTGCTTGTAACACAGAAATGATGGGTGACATCAGGAACAGCTATTTCACCAGTGGAGGGGCTGACCCCGGTTTCCTGGTACGAGGATGCTGGATCCTCACTGCATTTCTCCAGGGAACAAGGGCTCAGGGCTGCCATGCACCATGCCATGACCCACCACCAGACCCTGGCACTTGCTCTGCCCCCCTCTTGCTCTGTTGTGACCTTTTAGGACCCCAGACCATAGGCACAGGCTGTGTGTTTTCTGGCACCGAGTGGCATGCAGTGGTACCTCCTCAGACCCAGCCCTGCACGCCTCCGTTTCCGTGGTCTCAAGTGTTGTACAGGGCCAGGCCTGGGGCCCACATGCACGGGCTGGAGCCCCCCCCGGCCCCGCTGGGCTGCCTCAGCAAACTGAGGGGAACTTCTCGTTGTCTTGTTTTCCTGTGTGATGAAATGTACCTGGGCGAGCCAGCGCCAAAGCCACACGTGTGTGTCTCCTTCCTCCCGCTCTCCTCCAGTGCAACTGGTGGGGGGCAACTGGCCAGAACACAGGGGGTGGGAGCGGGGTTGAACGTGAACGTGGGGTCGGGTGAGACAAGGGAAGTATCAGGGTGGTCTACACCAAATGAACAGCCCTCCCCAATGACACCTGCACAAGGCGATGCCCAACACCATTACCAACAGCCAAGGGAGCTGGTGCCGCGTCGGAGCCACTCGGTCACGGCCACAGGTGCCCCCCGACTGCTGTGGTCAGCCCGCCAGGTCTGTGTGCAGCCCAAAGATCCACATGCCAAGAGCACAGCACAGAGGCTGGAGCGCCCTTTGCCGCATCCATGCCAGCATGTCTCCCCAGGGACCCCGGGGCAGATGGGCAGCAGGAGCAGCCAAGGGCAGAGACAGGCTGGGGTGTTACAGAGGAATCTTTTATTGAGTTCAGGAGGCAGAGAACTTTCTCAGCGTGATGACTGACCAAGGCCACAAGCACAGAGGTGCCCAGGAGGGAGGCGATGACAATGGCACCGATAGCTCCGGGTCCCAGCGACCCTGCAGGGACAGAGAACACGATGGTATGAGATCAGCACAGCCAGTGGGACCCAGGCAGGAAGGGCTAGGGGGATCAGCCCCACACCAGCATGTCCCTGGCCATGGGGTCACACTCCCAAGCCCCATGCACTGCCCATGATGGCCCTTTTCCCATGTCCCAGTGCAGCTGTGGTGCAAACTTGTGCCCCAGAGGCATTAAGCCCTTGGGCAGATGGCTGGAGCCAACCACTGCTCCTTAGCCAGCGACCAAGGCAGCTGCCACACAGCAGGTCTTTGGCACTCAGCTTTCCTGTTAACACCCACACCAAGAGTTGCTTTCGCTCAAACCCCATTACAAAAGGCCTTTGCTGTAGATCAGGAGCCAGGGAAGGCGCTCACACTCCCCGTTTAGAAGAGCTTGGGGCATACTCTTTCCTATTCCCCCCCTCCCCATCCCCAGCAGTGTGGCTCAGGGTCAGGCCACCTTAGGAGGACTCAAACCCCTCTTGGGAGGCAAGAGGCCCATAAAGAGCAACTGCAGAGCGAGGACACCCTCAGCCTGGGGCGATCCCCACGGTGCTGGCCATGTACCGTCCCCAGCATCCAGCCGGTGCAGGTGAGTGGTGTCCTCGGGCTCCAGCTCGGACGTGTATGGGGCGAAGGGTGTGGCATCCGAGAGCCGGGCTGTGGTGGCGTCCATGGGGCCGGCTCCAGAGGGCAGCTCGGGTGGCTCATTCCAGAGGGTGGGCACCGGGCCCTGCGGGTGCTCTGCTGAGGAACAAGAGCCCATGGTCACCCTGCTGACTGCTGCCCGCCTGGTGTGCATGCAGGGCGACCCAAAGGCCTCAGGACACTGCAGAACGCCAACACCCAGAGCAGCTGAAGGCAGTGCCTGCGCTCCAGGGTGCAACCACTCTGCCACAGGCTCTGGAAGCATCCCGGTGTACGCACAGCGCACGTGGGACAACAGGGAGCCCCCCACAGCCTCTGCTCGTGCACCAGCGTCCACAGGCAGTCTGTGGCTGCCCACGGGACTGGGCTGACACATTCCTGGAGCCTGGACACGTGTTGGCCAAACCCACGTCACCAGGGCCCTTCTGTGCTGCACCACTGGCCTGTGCAGTGCAGGGTGCCAAGGGTGCTGGCGGGGCGCGCAGGACACGGCTTCCCCAAGCAGGAGCCCCACTTCCCTCTGCCCACCTCCATGCCATGCTGGGGAGATGAAAGCCAGGCTGGGCTCTGTTTGATGTTACCATTCACCTCCTGTTATTCCTTCCCCTGTGGGGTCAGGGACTAAAGCAGAGAGCCCTCCCTGTCTGTGTGTGGCTGAGCCGAGCACTCCCTGTCAATGCCCAGCTTGTTCAGGTGGGCCCCGGCAGGAATGGGAGACATTCCACAGCTCCCTGCTGAAACCACTGGGAATGTTGCACTGGGATGGGGAAAAAGCAGGGGGGGAAGGGGGAAAACAAACAGCATCCAGCACCAGCGTCCATCTGAACTGACAGGGTGGGTGTCAGGGCTGGGAAAGGGCATCAGAGGAGTCAGAGCAAGCAGCCTGGGCTCTCTGGGGCAGAGGCACAGGGGTATGCTGGGCATCCCAGCTCCAGCATGGTGCCTCTTGGTGAAGCAGGGGCACTCAAATCCTTGTCTCGGGCTCTCCCTGGCCCCAAGGAAGGTGGCAGCGGCACATCTCGGCAGCACCAGCCCTAGAAGCTTTAAGTATGTGGAAACCTCCTTGCCTCCCGCTGGCAGCTGGCACCCTATGGGAGGAGAGTGAGCTGAAGACTTGAGGCCAATGGGCTCCACTACACTTTGTTCACCCATGGGAGCCCTGCATCAGAAGGAACAGGAACACCAGCACCAGAACACTCACCTTTGCTGCCAGAAGAAACCCACCAGTACAACTTACTGCAGGGCTCACATCAGAGCAGCTCCCACCATCCCCAAAGCTATCCCAGGCTGTCTGCAGACTCAGGAACATGACAGGGTTCCAGACTAGGTTGTGGAAAGGCCTTTCTACAGCCATAAAAGTGGCAGGGTTTTCAGTGAGACAGCTGCCAGGTTTAACCCTGGCTCAACAAGCAGCGAGCAACAAACAAGCCCCCAGTTTGAGACCTGTGCCTGGTCAGCGTGCTGTGGCTGGCTGACCCAGCACGTGGCAGTAGCAGTGAGTACCAGGTCCTCACACGCTTGGTGCATCTGCGGTCACTGTGTGCCTCAGAGGTGGCATTTTGGGTCCCTGGTACAAGCACACAAGAGGCCTGTGCTCCATGAGGGCTCTCCAGAAAAACCTGAGTCCCTTGGCAGGGCCCTTCTCAGCCTGTCCTGCAAAACTACCCAGATGCTGGAGACTCACATCCCTCCAAGAGGCTCTTCTGGAAGGTACCAATTTCCAGTGGACTTCTACAAATCCTGTGGGTTAGCTAGATCTGGAGTACTGCGTCCAACTCGGGGGCCCCCAACACAAGAGGGATGTGGAGCTGTTGGAGCAAATCCAGCAGAGGCCACAGAGATGCTGCGAGTGCTGGAGCAGCTCTGCCCTGGAGCCAGGCTGAGAGAGCTGGGCTGGTTCAGCCTGGAGAAGAGAAGGCTCCTGAAGGGGAGACCTTAAGAGCAGCTGCAGTGCCTAAAGGGGCTACAAGAAACCTGGAGAGGGGCTTTGGACAAGGGCCTGTAGTGACAGGATGAGGGGGAATGGCTTTAGCCTGACAGAGGGGAGATTAAGAGGAGACATTAGGAAGAAGTTCTTTACCATAAGGGTAGTGAGATACTGAGCAGGTTGCCCAGAGAAGCTAGATAGGGCTTTAAGCAACCTCATCTGGTGGAAGGTGTCCCTGGCCTGTGGCAAGGTTTGAAACTGGATGATTTTTAAGGTCCCTTTCAGCCCAAACCATTCTCTGATTCTGTGAAATCTAGAACTTAGTGGGTAAATGTACTTAAAATAACAGGGAAAGAAGCCAGGCAGAGCTGGGGCTATTTAGTTCACAACAGTGGCTTTAGGAAGCTGTTGGTTTAGGCACAAACTGAACGCACATAGTGCCTGCGAAGCCCTGGTTCCAGGCTGCTTTCACAAGCAGAGCAACTTTGCACAGAAGATCCACCCTCCAGCTGCAGCCTTCCTGATTGTGTCAGCACCACCAGGGCCAGCACCAGCGCTGCAGCCGTCCCTAGCTTGCCAGAGAACACCGTGCTGGGAGGATGTCCTTGCACTTCCCAAGAATGTTTTTCTCTCCAAAGCCAAGAGAGCTGAGTGAACCCTCGCATTAACTGGGGGGGAAATGGTAGCTCAGATCATCCATGGCAGATGCAGGCACCGTTCAGGGAGGCTGTAGGATCCAGACAGGGTCTTCCCAACTCCCCATTCTCAAATGGGGAAGGAGGGAGCTGCTACCCTTTCCAACCACAGTGCAAAGGCTCTTCTAACCAGACCCACAGATCCTGGAAAGTTTCCCTGTCCCTGTGCATCCAATTCCCAAAAAATTATTGCAGCTCTCTCTAAGCAGGGCACAGAGCTTACGTTTGATAGCTGAGTAAACAGCCTAATTTGTTTATGATCTCAGTGATTTTTAAGACCTGTATAGAGTCCTGGATGGCATCTGGACATGTATTTTGCCAGTTCCCCTCATCTGATTAAAACAAGCTTTCAGTTCACTCACACAGAAGGGGCAGAGTGTGCTACACATGTGTTTTCTGTCCCAAGTCCTTGTGGTTTTACCTTAACGGCACTTCAACCAAGGCAAACACAACTCCTTTCAGTCACTCTAGTGCCTCACTAACAGAGTTGTCAGCAGAAGCAGCAGAGTCATGCACACACATAAAGTAAGATACTTGCATCTGAACATCAGCAAGAGCCAGGGCTTGCTGCTAGGTCTCCTCTTTAGTTCCTGCTCCTCGATGCTGCCAGTCCCTCCAGAGCAAGCTGCTGCAGCCCAGGAGAGCCTGTTTGGAACCAGTGCTTTGCTTTCCAAGACTCACTTTTGATTTTCCCTCTTAAATAACAGCTTGTGCCCTCACAGTGCCTCCCTTACTGCCTATTTGAGAAGCCCAACCACCCATCCAGTGGGTTTAACAACTGAAGGAGTCATGCCTCCACCCCTCCGCAGTCATCCCAGTGAGCATCAGTGATGCTGCTGCTGGCTGAGAGCAGCAGATCCACAAGTGAGCAGTATTAAATGCCACACTCCCATTTCAGTCCTCTGGTAAAAGCAAGAAAGGTGAGAGAAGATCAGAGCTTATGTGTCAAAACCCAACACACCATTAATAAGGTCTCAAACCTAAGACATGAGTGCCCTTCCAGTCACCTGTTGGATACAGTCTCAATAGACAGGCTCCAAGTACAGGTGTGGGACCCAGTCCAAAGGTTCAATTCTCTGCTCTGCTGGTGACCTGTGTGACCACTGCACGTCCCTCTCCCTCCTGAGCTGGGTTTCTCTGTGCATGATCAGGAAACCAGGACTCTAAATATGATCTATGAGAAGAAGCACTAGAGCAACCAGGCTTGGCCACCTGCACAGTTGGTAACACCCTGATTGTGAAGAGGAGGACACCGTCTGTGCACCTGAACAAACGTCTCCAAGTGACAGCTCCAGACTTGGTGTCAGCCTTTCACTGGAAAAGGGCAAGTCGCACGTGGCTTTGAGGCAGGGCACAGCATTTTTGTGCATAAAACCCCAAACACATTGCAATCTCAAGAGAGGGGGTACAACTGAGAGCTGGCAACCAAATATCAAAGGCAAGGTAGCATGTGATTTCCCTGTTCAACCAAGAACTCTGTAGAAATAAAGAATTACCAAGAAACACGCTCAAAACATCACCACAAGACCAGTGATGAGTGACAGCCATGCATTAGCTGTGCTGGCATCAGTCTTAGAACCAGTCCTGTCTGTATTAAAACCCAGTGGTGTGGGTGAAGGGGTAGAATTAGTTAACGAGAT
Organism: Myiopsitta monachus; assembly: GCA_017639245.1. NCBI lineage: Eukaryota > Metazoa > Chordata > Aves > Psittaciformes > Psittacidae > Myiopsitta > Myiopsitta monachus. The sequence goes on along the minus strand of CM029923.1, from coordinate 15,304,575 downwards.
GGATTCAGGCCTTATTGCCCTGGTACGGCTTAAGCCCTGGGAACAGTGAAGAAAACACCAGGTGCTATTGCCCTGGTCCTGAGCCTTGGGAACTGTAAAGAGGGCAATGAAGGGTAAAGATCGCTTAGCAAAGCAGACAGTTTGCAAGATAAAGCAGGATGTGCATCTCAAAGACAGACCAAACGATGTGAATATTTGTAACCCTTAGTAGTTTTGCTAAATCGGGATGATAAGGAAATAAGAGAGTGGGAAGTTACTGCTTAGCACTTAATAGACTACAAAAGGGATGCTGAAGTAAAGGAGGGTCCGTGCCTCACCTCTTCACAGACAGTGGGTACACTCACATGGTCCATCTACCCCAGAGCAGCGCAGCAGGCACAGCAGGGCTACCAACACACATGGGTTACCCCACGACCACTCTAAGGGCTCTGTGCCTTGGCGCTTGGTGCTCTGAAGGGAGAGAAACCTCGCCCCTGTGGCACAAAGCAGCTCTCCTTCAGCATCACCCCTGTCTCAGCACTAAAGCACAGACTGAGGGCAGCTGTTGTTCCACTTGGTAAAACACAGCTTGAGAATGCTCAAGAGAAAGACATGGAATAAACTTAGTTACTGGGGTCTTACTGGGCAGAGATGGAACCTGGAAAAAAATGGACTAAAAGTATTCCAGTGGTTTAAAACAGGCCAGGTGGAGGGTGGCACCTCCTCCTTTCCATATGTTGACACTCCAAATTGCCTTATTTTAAGGAAATATCTATACCACACCATGCCTTCTCCCTCTCTCCAGCGCAGGTTAGTTACTACTGAGGCCAGGAAAAGGGAAGAAAATACCAGCTTCTTACCCTTTAAAGAAATACACTGAAGATCTGTGAATGACGAAGGGATCCAGCAGGACTTGAGCTACATGGGCTGTAGCCAGATCTAGACAGGACAATGCTGAATGCAACTTGATGAAACCATTATTTCCATGCTCAGGGAGAAGGTGGGTGCGCTGCCAGCAGTGTGACATGGTATCCAGCACTCAGACAATTGATGGCTGAAAGAAGACTGGAAGAGTCTCCACCAGTGATAGCTTTTGAGGAAGCTGATCAAACCCGAAGCATCCTTCAAGACACCAGACCCTCGCCCACAGGCAGACAGCAAGACCTCAAGGCAAAGCAGATGGGGCCACCTAACATCTTCATCCCCGGAGATCCCTCACCAGGACCAATACTCTTCCTTCACAGAGACTGGCTTCAGCACCTCTTCACCCTTCACTCTCCACCTCCAAACCCAGTAGTAACCTTATCTGAGAGCAGGTACTAGTGTCAGTAAGTTTTAAGGAGTGGTGGTGCAGAGCAAGGTTGGGTAAAGGTCTAAAAAGACTTGCAGTAAGTCTGGACAGGCTGTTGCAACAACTACATCTTTTTAAGGAATGCGCCTGACAAAACCTATTTACTACTTACACATTCCAGTAGTTGAACTTTAAAAACTCCCTCACAGACTTTAACTCTCCTACTTGTTGAGAATGAAGACACATGAGTTGCTATGTATGTTCTCCTTCAGCATGGCTCCTGCTCCGCTTTTTTCCCCCTGTAGGCATTCTGATGTGCTACTGCAGTACAATGTGTAGCCACAACAGCTCAAAACAAGGTAATTCATAACCCCACAGAGTTTATATACTAAATATATACATGGCTCAGAAGCCAGGCCTTGCAAAGGCTTTTTACTAACTTCCGCTTGGAGCTCTGAATCCATTATGTGAATTGAAGCTGGCTGTGCTGAGAGCAAAAAATAAAGATCAGCTCTTCACAGTGCTCCATGCGCTCTAGGCCCATGGGCTGCTCGGGTTTGGAGGCAGCGGAAGTGGCGAAGACTTGGGTGTGCAGAAAGTCCTTGAGCTGCCTCTGTTGCCTGTTGCACCTAGATGACGTGGACAAAGAGGGTTAGGGACTCAGTCAGCTGTGTCCCCATCTTTGACAAATGGGACGTTGGAAAGAGCTCAGTAACTCTGAGGAGAAATTCACACTTTCCAGTCACAGAGCACTGTCCAGGAAACCGGAATGGCCAGGCAAGAAGCCAGATCAAGGTATGCCACCCAGCAGCACCCCAAAACTGCTCCAACTGCTACATCCATATGGGAACTTCTACTGCCAGCGGAGACCCTTCATGCCTTGCTGAACTGAGCACTTACCCAAGGCTTCTGGTACCAGGTAGCTCCGAGACCCCTCTGTGATAAAATTAAACAATGAAGATGGGAAGACTCATTCTGGACCTGGGCTCTGCATGGTTGGCATCAGCTACAGCCTTCTCCAAGGCAGACTGCGCTCCTGCCCACCATGGAGGGCTTTGCCAAGGAAGGCACTAGGTGCTGAGATGGGAGGGCAGGGGCTGGGTGAACTCTGAGGCCAGCAATGGGCTGTCCAGCCCCAGGTGGCTGCAGCGGGCACAGGGCCAGGGCAGGGATGAAAAGAGGCCTTCATGGGGAGCACAAAGGGCAGCCTGTGATGTGCGAATGCCGGAGCTGGAGTGTGGAGCAGCGCAGAGTGCTGTGGTTCTGATGAATGTTAAATAAACTTGTTTACAGAAAGGCAGGGCTGCATGTGTGTGCAGGGAGAGCAGAGGGCTGTCTGCGTGCCCTTCCCTTCTTTGTCTGCCCACGGCAGGAAATTTCCTTTGCTAATGGGGTGAAAAGCAGAAGAAATTCCACTGTGCACTAAAAGCCCCATTTTGGGGGTAGGTAGCTTCACTTCCAACGCAGCATTCTGCTCCTGGGATGGCTTACCATACATGCTGGTCCCTCATGCCCTGCTTTGAGGCAGTACAAAACAAACTTCTTAAAGGCCTCAAGCCTCTAAAATGCCACAGAGGAAGCATAGAGGCTCTCCTACTGCCCCAGGATCCGAATGCTGCATTCGTCAGTACAAAGCTCTTCAAGAGCTACTGGCCTCGCTCCACACACGTGACCCACCCAGAAAAGGAATCAAGTGAATGTGGAGTATTTCACAGGAGCAAAGTGACGCAGGGAGGCAATGACAGCTACAGATCATGGCTGCGATGCTGAGCTGAGGGCAAGAACACACGAAAGCCGGCAAGGCCAGCAGCAGCAGAGCAAATATGCACCAAATACTGGAAACAAAACAGTGTAGAAGGAATCCTAGCTCAGGCAGGAAGCAGATTAAGTTTCCATGGAAATGAATCACCTTCTGCAGAGTGAAGTACTGATAATAGTTAAGACCTTACCTGGCTCTGGGGAGGAGCACTGATACTGCTTCTGGGAGCATCAGCAAGCTACAAACTGAAACTGTACTTCAGCAATTAATGTTCCACTAAACAGAAATCAAAGCTTGGGGTTTGAGAGGGAAAACTTCACTTCTTAGTGCTCATTTCTTGATTATTTTAAAGGTTTCCTAGAAGAGAAGGCTCTGTGGGGGAAAATATCGGCCACAGTAATTCTGTTCTTTCACCGAGCTAGGTGCAGTGATAAATTCCCCTACCCACATGAAAGCTCCTTTAGTAAGAAATGGATGTCTGGTCAGGATCTCCCTGCTAGGCAAGATGCTCATAAACTGAGAGGGGACCGTGATCCAGCTTTGCTCCAGATCTTAGAAGGCAAGATGGGACTTCAGGAAAACAAGTGCTGTACTCTTGTCTATCTTCTTGGCCTGAGTGGTTCCTTCAGCCTCACCTCCACTCAAAGAAAAAGGCTTCGAGGGAAGCAGCTCCCCATGAGTTTCTGAAGGCAGGAGCAGATAAGGCTGGAATTACTAGTCACCTCCTTAAAAACCAGCGCTGCACAGGATCGGTCTCACCTATTCCTGTTCCCATCACCTCATTGAGCTTGAGTCAGAGCCACATGCACACTTCCCAGAGCTGCCACCTGCCCCTGCATACCCAGCTCCAGATAAACTCCATTTAGATGCACACCTCAGCTTCCAACCAAGCTGAGTATTCCTAGACACTTTCCCATTTCTACTTACAGCAGCAGTTGCGAGGCGCTCTGCTGTAGCAGGAAGCATAGAAGCAACCAGAAACTGGCACATAACTGCTTTAGCCAGAGAAAAGCTGTTTCTTTCCACGACTGTAGCTTCTTCCTGCCGTTAGAAGCTAACAGCCTACCCCACCAGCTGCTGAGAACTCTCCATCTGCATGTCCTGATCTACTACTGCCACTAATGCTCACATAGGTGCTACTGCTCTTCTGCTTAGGAAAAATTACAAAGGATGCTCTCCCCAGTAGAAGCTTAGTCTCAGGGTGTTGAACACATTCTTACCACAAGTGACCCCTAAACTAGTTTCCATTAATTATAACTCAATAAATACAGACTTTTTTAGAGGAGGGAGAGGAGGTGTGCAATAGAGGAGAGGCAGGCAGGTTAGTAAAAGACCACCCATGCTTTTGGGCTTGAAATGCAAACAAAGCTCCTTACCTGCAAGCGCAGCAGGGACCAGGATGCCACACAGCATTAGCAGGACCAGGCGCAGGACTCTGTGATAGGGCATGGCTTCCCTCGGGAAAAGCATCGCCAGGAATTCTTAAAACTCTTTGAAGTATGAAACAACTTGGGAATTTCACTGGTGCAATAAAATTTTGTCCAGCCAGGTTAAGAAAGATTCAAAAGATTAAAAAAATAAAGAATTTCCTTCACAACAGCAAGTGGATGGAGTGTGTGCAAAGCCCAGCAGAGACTCACTCGCTCCAGCTTCTGGAGCACACCTCCTCCTGAAGGCAGCTCCACCCTCCAAGTTGTGCCTAAAACCCCATAGGCAGCCCAGCCATTAGGCATCAGTCACCCTGCCAGGCCAGTGCACACACGAGCAGTTGTTGGCAAGCCCTTCTCAGTGGACACAGGGATGCTCCTGAAATGCCTTCCCTCTGGCCAAGCATCCCATGGCCAGACAGAAGGAGCCATTGGGGGAGCTAAACCCGAAACCAAGCTGACCACTGGAGGGCTTTGCTCTCCTCTGGGTGCGCAGGGGTGGCAGGGGTCTTTCAAGGGTGGGTGCAGCAAAGAAACAAGGGCCTCAATCTTTTGAGGCTAAAATGCTCTGAAATGGAGCCAGAGCAGCTCCATGGCATCCTTGTTTTGTGGGTGTATACTTACAGCGGTGGACTAGGAGCAGTGTGTGGTCTCCACAGGCAGAACTGCCTGTTAAAACCTGGTAAGTCTTCCAGCAGAGTTGCCCTTGTCAGGGAAGGCGAGCATCCTCCTCGGATCCAAACCTCATGGACACCACCTCCTCCTGCAACCTGCTGCCACCCCGTCCCTCTCCTCCAAGTGAGGACCTCACAGCAGAGAAAACTGAGGTTTCAAATCACATTTGCACCAACAGAGGTTTGGGAAAGGATGAAGTGTATCAAAAGGGGAATGCTCTGGCTCATTGTTAGAAGAATTCCATTAGGATTTTTTTAAGTTGATATGAGGATTAGATACTTCACAGGTTCCTTCAGAAAAAGATGTAACAAAGTACGTAAATGCCCCCAGTATCAGTTCTTTATGCTCTGAAAACATGAGTAGTTTTGTCTTAAATTTCAGATTCAGATGTTTCTGCTAAGAGATCTCTGCTTTTTGGCTTTCTCAGACAGGCAGCCAGATACAGTTCGGGTGTCCTGTTAAATCATTCTGCTTGCTGCAGTTCTTTGCACAAGTGCCTGGCTGCGAGAGGAAGCAGAAAAACAGAGGACAGAGCACTGACCCTGCAGTGAAATGGTAAGTTAGGAAGGAACCTGGTGAAATGTGCTCAAAAAACCCCTCAGATCTCTCTAGCATTACATTCAATATCATCTATCAAACTTGGATCAAAGCCTCACTAGCTTTCCAGGTTCACACTCTTGCCTGAAAAGGAGCTGGAGGTATATAAACATATATTCAGCAGCAGACACAAAGCAGTAGCTCCAGTTTTTTCCATCCCTACTGATCCAAATGACCTTGGCTACAGAAACAGGCGCAGTTTGCTACAGGTGACAGGACAGTCACCTGAGCATAGATCTGAACATGCCAACATCTTACCTTCGTACTAAATACAGGAGCCAAAATATTAAAGTATTAAAACCAACATCTTCCCCACTGGTCCATTATCTACCAACTGCTCAGAAGGTGAGCAAAGTCCTCAGGGTTTGACAGATGATTATTGCACATTTTTCCCTGCTTGTATTTTTGCATTTCCACTTAGAAACTGACGAGTTGTTCCTTTTCCTGCTCCCTGGCTGTGCTGGGAATTATCACGCTTTTGCTTATTTGTTATGCAGTATAGAGTAGTCCAAAATTAGCTTGTAGGAATTAGATCATACCATTACAAAACCCCACAAACCAAACAAGAAGCAGAAAGTACGTATGAACCAGACACCTTATACACACACACACACAAAAGTAGGCAGTCAAACTGAGTAGAATTATCAGCCTAAACATGTACTGTTCTCCTGAGACATCAGCTGAACACAATGCAAAGTTACTGTGTACGTTAGATCTTAGCATATTGACTCCATACTCTTTGTGGTCACGTGAACGGTACAATGACATTCATCATTAACTTTTACTGGGATTTTCCACACAAAAACCAGCAGCAAATAGAAAAAAGAGACAAAAATAAGATTTCTTCTAAAAAAGGAAGCCTAAAAGGTGTCCCTGTGGACCTTCACACCGGGGGGAGAAATAAACCTCTCATTTAGGGAAGGGAATTGGGATGGGTGGGGTGGTTACTGACTGGCACAAAAAAGGCTCCATGGCCAAGTGTCTGTACAAACGGAAAGCCAGCCATAGCTTGATCTTTCCTGCATAAACAACATGAGCATGAATGCCCATGTTTCTATGTGTGTGTGTGGGTATATTAAAGCTTTCTTGTCAGAATTTTCCAATCTTGACTTACTGGTGTTTATTTGAACTCTAAAATTATCAAGTAGAAAAAAAAACCCACCGGTATTCCTCACCAGGAAAGAAATAAAGCAGCAGTTGTTGTTCCACATCCTGTGTGTTTGCTTGTTGCTTCTTGATGAAAACTAATGCAAGTTGAGTTTTGGGTCAGTTTTAGCACCAGGAATCATCTCAAAACTCAGCTTCGACAAAAGCAAGCAGAAAGTTTTCTCTCAGATATAATACAACCAGGTTTTATTTAAGTTCTCTCTTCCCCCCCCCCACACTGGCAAAAGTTCAGAGGGAGTTTAAAGTTTTGTAAACATTTTAACTACCCCTCTTCCCCCTTTTATGAATTTACAAAGCAAAGGAGACAGGGAGACCAGATTTGCAACAGTTCCAAGTCTCTCCATGCTATTGGATCCAAAAACTATATACAAGTCTGCAGCAGTCTCTGTATAGTTACTGTACATGTTTAGGGGCAGGGGGAAGAGAGAGGAAGAAGAGGAAGAGGAGGAGGAGGGGAAGGTGACCCCAAAAAATGAATAAACCAAATGAAATAAAATCCAAAGCCAAACTCCTCTTGAGCAACTCGAACTGTTTTCTTTAGGCAGTGATGACAGAACAACAGACACCTTTATACAACTCCACCAGAACTGTAGCGTCTCTTCCTTCACAGGTTATAACCCTCTGGGCATGGGAGATGGGACCAGGGGCTTGAAACTAAGTGCGTTTGGCAGTTTTCATTTCCTTTCTTTCGTGGTGTATGCATGTGAGCGGGTGGAGAAGGGAAGGTGGTATTACTCTTTCCGTGAGAGACGAAGGTTACAATTCCATAAATACCTAAAGATTATGGATCCCAGTGAAGGTGCATGAAATAGTTTAAGGTGTAGGAGATAAGCAGGGCTGTCATTGCACATAGCTTTGCCCTCCACAGTCTCTCTTCATAACAAAAGGGCATCTCTGCTCGTTAACCTAAGCACTGCTTGAAATGACAAATAGCTAAGACTGCTGGGGTATATATCCAAAAGCCAGTGTTCACCCTCAAAGACTAAAGATTCACACAGTAAAGATCCTACTGTCTCTTAAACGAGACAAATTTGCAGGAAAAGAGCTCAAAATAAACTGGTCCTAACCCTCTGAAGGTAGCATTTAAGGGATAAATTCAACCTGAAAGAAGAGATGCCACCCCTCTTTTTCCCCAGAGCAGAAGTCCCCACTTGTCCAGGAAGGCTGGAGTAGGCCGACAGGGAACTCCACCAGCTTCAGCATCACCACCTAATGAAGACAGACTCGAGCTTTTCCTCCAAAAATAATGTGCTGAGAAGGGCTGGCAGGGGGTGTGCAACTTCAAACCAACCCAAGCTAAACTGCGCCCGCCACCGCCCCTCTCCTGCTGTTGCCAGTTCTAAGGTTAGCTTATGAATGCAACTCCTGGCTTGGGAGAGCACCTCTTGCCCTGATGGAGCGCAGAAGTCAGTATCTGTGTGGCATTTTGGTTTTGACCAACATCTGTTAACCACAAACTCTCCCTCTTTCTCTCTCCGTGACTGCACGTGTTGGATGTGGTAAGAGTAACCAGGAGAGGGAAGCAATGGTTTGCAGAATCCCAATTGATTTCTTTTTTCCAGGTATGTCAGCAGAGGAGATCACAGCACAGTGAAAGCTTGCTGCCCAAATCAGCCTTGTTGTGAATGAATCCTATCTCCCACCCTCCCAGGACTCTGAACAAAGTCCACTTGACTCTAGGCTGACCGTAGGAACAATGCCAGTGCAGTCCTGGGCAGAAAGGGTTTGCTGGGGCTAGAGGAAGCAGCCTGAGATGATCGATTCTGTGATTCACTGCAAGGCGAAGAAGAACGCATGGTGGAGAGTACTGTGTCCAAAACAGAGAACCCATGGTTAACAGATGCAGGAAAGCCAGTTGATTTGCACATGCTCAGTAGTCTTCCAAAGTCTCTATTTCTCCCATATTGAGCCGCTCTGATGAGGCATTCACTGAAAACCCTGTAAACCAAAAAGGACTTGTGTTAAAAATCTGGATGGGGTATATTGTATTTGATGCAATACATCTGTTACACGCGGTGGCACATGCAAGATAAAGTGAGTGATACCTATCAAATATAAACTCGGGTGGAAGTTCAGTAAGGCTAGAGATAAAATTAAACAAGTGCTTTTTCCCTTAATAAAGGATAATCAACTTTATATTTAGCTAAGTATCACTTGGTCTTTGGAAACGGATCAGCAGAAGACTGGTTCCAACTTTCACTTAAAACATGTCATCTTTTACAAGGTACATCTAGGCACAGTAGTGACATGGCTGAGCAACATCTTAGAACGGAGCACCTTTGGGTCAACCGGTACTTGGGATCGCCTGTCAACACTATACTGACATGGTCCAAAAGGCAGAAATCGACATTGTGAGCATAAAATACAAATCAACACTTCAGAGAGCATGAGCAATTCTACCCCCTTAAGTCTAAATACATGTATGTACCTATGAAATCTAGTGGCGAATTCCATGTATTGCTATGCTTTTTCACAATCACCTGTTTCAGGAGCACAACATGAACATATACAAAGTTGTACAGGGCTATGCAGATGGCTCAAAATGCACCTAAACTTGTACCCAACCCTTTAACTGTAAGGGCTGAGGACATAAAACACATGAAGAAAGTGAGAAAAAGAGCAAAAACATTTTCTACAAGGAAAAAATACAATGTATCATATGCAACATTCCTAGTAAAATCCAATTTTTATGGTTGTACCAACCCCATACAGAGTATGGGAAAACAAAGCTTTCCTGTGCAAGGCTACTTAACACAGATCTTACATTTCACTGCTCTGTAGGCTCGCTCTGGGCTAGAAAAGAAGCTGCTTTTCACAGTCATTTTCTTCAACAGATAGAAAGGGCTCTGCTCAGTAGGTTTTAGAAAATTGTTCTGGCTCCCTCTCGTGGCCCAGTGTTACCTAAAAGGTTCTGGAACTCTTAATGGAGAACACTGATTTTTCAGAAGCTGCAAGTGGTACTTCTCTTACAGCTGCAACTTCTTAGTTGTACTTAGCAATTTCTTCATATTACATCAGCAGGGTTTTAAACTACTCAACTGAAGACCCAGATCAGACTCACTATACTGGCACATGGGCTGGCATAAGTCAGGATTCCCCTGAAAAGTTCCATATACTTCAATACAGAAAACACTGATTTAAGAGTATTGATTTTGTTGAGAACAAAAAGCAAAGATAAAAACCAGAGAGGACTCTGTTAGAGCCTTAAAAAACAGCAGTCAATTCCACATGGTTAATGCCAGTCTGCGTTACACAAATACAAGCTAAGTAACACAACAAATACTGGCCCAGGGCAGTGCCCTCATTCCTTTTCTATCACACACAGCACAAATGCAGACTCATTTATTCTACTAAAATACTACAGAGATGCATTACATCCCACAGCGCTCGCTACTACATGATCTCCTTGTATCTTAAAGGCCACTTTAAGGAAACCTTTCCATCAGTGCTAGAGGGGCTGGTAAACTACCATCTTTACATAAAAATTAAGATAGAGAACGTAAATATTAAACACCCTGACTACTAATGATGCAGTCATTTCCTTGCCTCCATATGAAAACTAGTGAGCACTATTCACCTTTTTTATTAAAGGTCTTCGCCACCTTTTCTGAGGAGGGTGGTTAGCTCATATAGAAAGGTAGGAGGGAATAAAGGCAAGGCTCAAGAAGCTGTTCCTCATGAGGAAACAGAAAATGGGTTTTTCTTAAAAGAATGAATTATCATTAGCTCAATAAATTAGGCTAAGGTCCACTCAAAAGAAAAAAAAAAGGCAGATTAAATGACACCCTTTAACTACTTTAATGTTTGCAGGTAATAACCAAGGTATTGAAGAGGCCTTTTTAGGAGGAAAAGTTTGACAAATGTATGATGAAACCGATACAGTATTTTTTTAAATCATTAAATAATAATACTGAAACAAATTCTAAAGATGCTTCAACAACTACCTGTTCTGCTCCCATACTCCCATTTAGGGCTTACAAGCATTCCACACTCCATGATGCTTCTCCCAAATCAAACAGTAATTTCTAGAAGTTAAAACTGACCTAGCAAGCTGGGATCTGCACGAACCATTTTCTGTTTCTTCTTTTTCTTGCCACTCTGCACAGCCTCAAAATTGGATTGCTGGTTGTTGCTCTGATTGGTCTGAAAGACCGAATGTAGCGAACTGTGGTTCATTCCCCACACTGAATCCTAGAAAAGAAAGCAAGTTTATAAAGTCCACTTACATTTGGTTTATTTATATTGAAAACATTCAGAGGGCCCAAAGCACTTTCTACATCATGCGGCAGCACCAGCCACTGATGCATCCCTCCAGTACATGTACCTCACCTTTCTAAAGCATATCCTAGATCAGCATGCTAAAACATTATTTGATCTACAACTGGCCTCAACTGTTAAGTTATACAGGAAACTTGATTCTGCAGTAATTATTTGAAATCTGCTTTTTCCTCTGCATTTCACATCAGCTATGAAATCCTGCCCATCCTCCTATCAACCCATTCTCCTATGAACTCAAACATAACCTCTATACACTCCTTAGGACGGCAGAGAGTAAGATTTACCTGTTGCTGCTGCTGTTGCCGTTGCTGACTGGCTTTCTGTTTGGCACGGCGCTCAAGAAACTGCTTGGCAAACTCCTTGGCCTCAGGAGTATCTCCAAGATAGGCTCTGATGTAATCATGGACCTCATATGGAGACTCCACCTCCTTCAGGAAAGAGACAAACGTGGGAACTGCAAGAAGAAAGCAGACCATGAGGGAATGCGTGTTGATATGTGAACACATGCATGCAACAAACACAAGCTTTGGGTTTGTTTCAAATATTTGCTAATCCGGTAGCCACAAAACCCCCTTGCCCTTCCATTTTCCCTACAGTAAAGCCCTATGATACAATGGTTCATCTACTGCACAGCCAAAGTATGGGTAAGAAAATCAGCTGATGTGATGAGAATGAAATATAAACTGACAATCCTAAGGGTATGCTACCCCACCAGATATAAAGCTCAAATTTAATGCAAGGCCCAAATGGAAAACACTCTTCTCAGAGCTGCCATCAGTACAACCTCTTTTTGTCTGAAGCACAACAGATCACATTCCACAGTGACTGACCTGACCTGCAAGCACCTAAAGTTCCACAGCTAGGTCACCTGCTAGCCCTCCTTACCAGCTTTTCTTAAACTGTCTTTCTTGCACTGAGTTTTAACATGGAGAAGGACAAAGCAAAATCACCAGCCAGGAAGACACCAGGACAACAAGCTGCCACCTGAGGCACAAAGTAGCCTTGGAAGCATGGAAACACTGAGAACGTATGACCCACGATGGCACTGTGGGGCCAAACCCTCTCAGACACCAGATGCAGCTACTTAGTACATCACAGATGAGGCCAAGTTACTTCTAGTATTACTCCCTTAAAAGGGAGGGAAGCTGCGCAAGGTGTGATCCTCCAGAGTTTCAGGGCAGCACTGGTTCCCCCCTCAGGTTCATGGGTCACACAGAGAACCACAGCGCATGAACCACCTGCAGCATGCTGGTGCTGGAGTACAAGGTTTGCACACGTCCACACTGTAGGCAGTGGGATGACTGCAGCGCTTTGGTACAAGAAGGTATGAGCCTGATTTCAGACTGGGCACTCCTCTACATGAGCTCCAGCAGAGTTAGTACAAAACCCAACCAGTTTCACACCAAAAAATGCTTTGCACAGAGGCATATACCTTGGCCTACACTCAGAACTGAACTGGATTCTCACCCATCTCACTCATAAAGCCTCCATGACCACCAAAAATCCTCTGGGTGGCAGACTTGACAACTGTTTCCCATCCCCCCGACTTCATATAGTTAGGCCAACAAAAACTATGGAGAAGATGATGCAGCCAGCTCTTCAGGCCACTATTTAAAGATGCCATTTTGCTGATTGCATTAAAAACACTACTTTGATGCCATTACTTTCCTTCAGAACAACCTGCTCAAGAAACAAAGATGTTGTTTCTCACAGTGAATCATTTATGTTCCTCCCCACCTCTTACCATCTAAGTTGTTGGCTGTGTTGAGTGCATGAAGCATCTGTTCACACCACTGAGTGAATCCATCCTGGGCTTTATTAACCCCCTGGAACAATTTCAACAGCTTCTCTTCTTCTTCCACCTTCTTGTTTTGTCTACTTGTAATACCAACAGATTTACTAAGGTAAAGAAAACACAGATAATAAATTATAAATTGGCAGACTTAACAGTATAGTATACAGTACAGTGTTACGACACTCACTAGTTTACAAGATGAAAACTGTTCAAGAACCAACTAATTTAAGTAGATGACAAAGTAAATTGTGAAGGGTCACCTATTAGCTATTTTTGTTGTCAAAACAGATCCCGAGTGTCACAGAAAAAAAGGAAAACACATGAAGACGTTATAACTGCTAAGTGGTCATCTCAGGAGTGGTAGCCTTTCTTTGCAAAAGCTGCTTCCCCAATTCCTACCTGAGGCTGGCATTGCTTTTGTTTTTATTGGTCGAGTTACGAGGTCCCACTTCCTTCACTGCATCATCCCAGAAACCCATGTTTGAGTTTTTGGTATCAGCATTACTCCAGATGCTACTGACTAGGTCAGATGCCCACTGGTTGCTGGGATTAGTGTTTAGGGAGCCCCACACTGAATTCCCAATGCTGGTGTGCAGGTTAGAGTGCTGTTGAAACATAATAAAGAGATCCTGGTTATTAGAACCAGACATGGAGAACTGTCATGAACCGTTTACCTCCATATATTAATCAGACAAAAGCCATACATACCGTAGTATTTCTGACTCTGTTCGGCTGCTGGTGCTGCTGTTGCTGCTGTTTCTGCATCTGCCGTGCCTCTTCCTGCTGTATCTCCAGCAGTGACTTGGTGGTGCCTGTTTGTTTGGTAACATTACCCCAGCCTGACAACTTTTGCTGCTGTTGCTGCTGCTGCTGGAGGGCCTTCATTAGTTCACGCTGCTGACGCCTTTGCTGTTGCATGCAAGACAAAAGTGCTTGTCCATACTTACAGGAGAACATTACTATTCAAAATTCTAGCTTGGGAACTGGTGTCAAACTGATTTCACTCACTTCTGGAGGAGTCTGCCTGACCTACTGTTTTTCCTGAGCCACTACAGTTCCTCTAAAAGGGGAAACACTAAGTAACCAGTAAATACAAACAGTTTATTAGCCCAGGACAGAATAAATATGTTAAATCATGACTGCAGCCAACTAAGTATTTGGTGTCCTGGAGTTAAAAATTCTTTCCTACCATTAGTTGTTCCCACCCTGCGTTCCCCAGTCTGTCCCCCCCGAACTGCCCTGGTCTTGTGCATACTGCAAGCATATCAGAGTATAGATATAAAATAACTGTACCTGAGTTATACTGCTTTAAGAAACCACTCCTCATCCTCACCATTCCTAAATCGACAGTTAAGCAGTCACACAGTTGAGTTTACTCTAACAAGTTACATTCCATCACTGATCATATTTACCTCTTCTCGAAGCTGCCGTTCTCGTTCTTCTTCTAACTTCTGGATTTCTGCCAATGAGAGTGTGGTCTGGGATTGACAAGCTCCTGAATTTGATTGTTGACCCCATGTTGAAGATGAAGGGAGCTGGGCCAAAAATCCCACATCATTAGGAATTAAAAAACATCTTAGAGAACACTACTAAAGTATAGTAACTAAAAACAACAGTGTAAGCCCACTGCACAGGGGGAAAATAAGGCCACCTTTAAAGTTTAAAACAAAACTGAAAAGTATAAGATGGTATAATTAAGTAGGAAAAAGTACCAACAGTATGTGTCTTTGAATTGCCCTTTGATCAGTGTCAAAGACAGTGTAACAAGGATAATTGACACACCACTGTCTAAAAACAGAATATCTTTAAAATCAAAATTGATTTTTCTAAGCTTTAGGAACTCTGCAGTGGCCCTTACTACAGCACTCAAAACATCTGTACTCATCTGTGAATCTCCTTCCAGTACACTTCTACTGACTGAACCTTTTTCCTTTGTATTTTGTAACTTATCCTCCTCTTCTTCCTCCCATCACTTTCCCAACCAACTATTTACCCTCTTCCCTCTTCAAATAGTTCATCCATCCCTGCTCTGCTCAAGCGAGCCCAGACAACCCTGAATCCAGCTGTGGTTTCACTTCCTACACCAAACTGAAGGAGGAAGTTAAACTACAGAAACGCATTACCTTCATTTGTGCAAGTTGCTGCTGTTGCTGCTGCTGTTGCAGCCGTCGTAAAGCCTCCTGCTGCTGCTGCCTCTGCCTCATTATTTCTTTCTGGCGCTGGAGTTCCAGCTCCTTGCGCTTTCGTTCTTCTTCTTCGAGCCGCTGTCTGGCTGCCTCTTCTTCCATGCGTAACCGACTTTCTTCAAGTCGCCGTTGAGCTTCCTCCTCTTCACGTGCCCACTTGGCAGCCTCCTCTTCCTTCCCAGGACACAAAGAGGAGTAAAGTCTAAGTAGACTTGGAAGGACAAAATTACTCATACTCTGTGGTATTAACATTCTGACAGAACAAGGAGAGGCCTCTGTATTTGGAATCTGTGCTGTTTAAGTTGTTAATTTACCTTTATATTTCTCAGCCCACTAATATAGTGTATGTCTCATAAGGATGCAAGTTTCCCATTGCTTCACCAAGGAATGAAGAATTTGGAAGTGAATAACATCTCCTTAACTCAGACTAGCTAATTTCACTACACTTTCAAGAGTTACACACGTTTCAGTCTGACCTTCTGTCTGCTCATACTACTTACAGTCAGGTACTAGCTACACTTGAATAAAGCTTGACAGGAATAAGGGGAGAAGAGGTTTTGGCCTGAAAGAAGAAATCAGCAATATTTACTGTTGTAAATTCAACATTAGAGTTGCAAAGAGAAAGATATTTCTGCTAACAAAAGGAGAAGAACGTGTGGTGTGACAAAAACATTGATGAATGCCTTACAAAGTCGGTCCTGAAAAAACCTGCCAATTCTGAAGTAAACCTGAAAGTTTATGTGAAACTAATCATGTTTCAAGGTTAGTTTGATTTAGGAATGATGACAATATGAATTAGGGGTCTGGAAGCTCAAGTCACCCATTAGGGACTCCTAAAGCAGAGCCCAAAGGAAAACATAACAATTGTTAACAGTAAGACAAGAAAAGGAAAGAAAAAAGCTGAAACTTTGATAGTGGGTACAGTACAGGATGACAGGCAAAACCAATCATCTCAGTTGATGCTGAAGAAGTATCATTCTATAGTATGATTCTACGGCAAAGGCTCAAAAAAAAATTATTAGCGTACTGTACTCTGCCTTTCTTTTGCAGAAAGCAGTAGAAATAGCATGCTGCAAAGCTATTCTTAAAACTCAAACATGAAGGAAGACATTCATTCAGCACTAATCTCTTTGCCAAACAGCAGACTGGAGTCCAATTATCGACTCTGAAATTGGGATACAGGTAAATTATTCACTTGATACTGTCTACAAGCTTTGCTTTCCTCCACCAAAACTGATGGTGTCTGAGGTACAGATGCAAGCTTCAAAGCTTGTTCATTCAGGCAGGCTCCATAATTAAATATACTAAGTCCCTTGTCCTATTTTTCACCTGTTTACGCAGTAACTCCTCTCGCTGCCGTCTTTCTTCCTCTTCTCTTCTTCTCTCTTCCAATCTTCTAAGTGCTTCCTCCTGTTGTTGCCTCTCCTCTTCTTCCCGCTGCCGCCTTAGTGCAATTTCCTGCTCCCGTTGTCGCCTCAGCGCTTCCTCCTGGAGTTGGGAACAAAATATCAATCTATAAATGCCATTTTATTGATGAACTGCATCAGAACAGAGACTACAACATGGTCTGGCCAGATAAATGGCCTCAAGAATAGCTCCAAGCTATGCACTACTAAAAACAGCTCCATTAAACACTACAGACCAACATGTTAACAGGGTTTTTTTTGATTCAGTGTGCATCTCATACATAATTACTTTAATGAAAAAAGGAAACACATGAAATCACTATCTTTAGTTTTAAAAAGAATGGTGTTGAGAATGAAAACAACAGGCAAGACTCCTCTTTCCAGTATGTACTAACTGTATCTAAACATATACACGTATTTCAATGTGTGAGTATCATTAATACTTTTTTTTGGGGGGGGTGTCAGCTAAAAGTTGGGAGCTTTTCCTACTTATAAGAGTAGCTTTTTCCCTACTTATAGGAGTTTCTAAACACTGACTACTCAAGTGCCCTACAAAACTAAAACCACATCTCCAGACACCAGAAATAAACTGAAGAAGCCCATTGCACTTGAGGACACTGCAACCTTTGGAAGTCTCAGATGCGGAACTTAACGAAAAGGCTTTCACTGGACTATTCCTATACTATTTAAATACTATGGGCTCTTGAGGGCTTTGATTTTTGGCTATCCCTATATTACTTAAATAGCTTCCAATAAATTATGGTTTGCTTTCCAAGTAGAAAAATTATTCACTTAAATAAAAAATAACACATCAGCACCCATTCCTACCATTCTGAAGATCAAGGCAAACATTGTTTTTCCATTCTGCTACTTGCTTTTGAAGGAATAGGGAATAACCAGTCTTTTGCTGGTTTCCTGTATGCTTGTACATGGGAGCGCATCTGCGTGTCCCCTGGTTCTGACTTTCCCTTTGCATAAAATAGCCTTGGGTTTTGCTGACTTTTCTAATCTCTAAAGCTCAGCAACTGTGTTAAGGCCATTCTACTTTTCATCCCTTTATTTTTAATCTCCACTTTCTGACTTATCCTACCAGCTTAACCTACAGATCCTACTGTTTGAACAAGAACTTTAAGTTTTCATTAATACATTTTCCTTTTGAATCATCAGTACTGTGCAACTGTTCTCTCAGGTTTCTTTGAGCAATGTTTAATTTATAGGGCAAAGGGAAACTAATTGTGCAGCATGGACATAAATTTTGAACTCTGTTAAATCAAGGAAATTAATTCTGAAATTCAAGACCCTCTTAATCTGGTAACAAACCTTTTACACACAGCACAGATAAACGGCAATACAGTTAACTGAACATCTGGACCAGGTGTTTAACACAGCTGACTTCAGATGTCTACAATATAACTGTCAGTAGACAGGATTTTTTATAAGCAATCCTATGGCACCGTCTACAAGCCAAGCACGTTGTACTTCTGTGTATCACTTAACTGGTTTAGAGCTAAATGCAAGTGCAATTAAGTTTTACTTCTACTTGCTGGACATAAACCAGCAGCCTTTGAATCATTTTCTCATTAATCAAGTCTTGATTTGTCATACTCAGAAAAGCTTTAGGCACAACACACATCACCTCAACTATTTCTGCAACTTGGGTCTGTAAGAGTATTGACCGAACACATGCAGTCAAGTTGCAGTAATCGTGTCCCCAGTACAAGTGCTGAAAAATTTCTGCTTATTGTTTATTGCACTGAAAACTCTACTGAGGAGGCTGGAGGTGCGCCAGTATGTTTGCTTTGACTACAGACCACACACCAGGATCTCAGCTCAGGATGCCAAGCTGCTGCCCAGGCTGGGCAGGATGTTCAGCACTAGTCATCAACATAATATGTACCTGAAACGAACAAAGTCACCAAGTCGTCCTACAGGACAGCAGTTCATTGGCATCTCTTCCCTACTTTCCCTATGGGAAACAAGGCTAGAGCTGACATGAATAAAGCTGTAGGGATCTCCTCCTTGCTCTGAAATGCTAGGAAAGGTACTGCTGAATGACAGCAATTTAAGAAGCCTTCACTCCTAAAGAACTAAAGCTGAACAGTGTTATACCAGCATGAGGGAAAAAAACTGCAAGGTTATGAAAAGCTGGGAACCATGCAGCTGATGCAACTCTTTTATTTCCTACTCTTCACAGCTACAGAAAATGTTGACTTAATGTTTATTTCTGTGTCATCTTATTATTCAAGGATTTTGCTTGAACATGTGACCAAAAGCATTCAAAGCTCTCCAGCTTTCTGCCACTAACTTCTATGGGAAACAGACTCCTTCCTTTGGCTCTTATTAGTCCCACATTTATGGCTTCCTCCTCTAGAAGAATCCCAATATTCTTTAGCATCTTTTCTAATAACTGTTTTCAAGTAAACATATATTGCTGTACAGACAACTCATTTCAGGTATTTTAAAATACCTAGAATATAGCAGAAAATCCATAAGTCGCAATCCCCATTTCAATAGACACTGGATTCTTCAATAAAATACTATGGATTTTTTTTTTTTCTAATTGGTAGCACCTGCAATTCTGCTTGTTTATGTCACTAGGACCTATTTTTTTTTCATTTTATGGATCTCATCTTGGACCCAGATACTTTAAATGGAGCACTGAAGATGTAATTCAGACAAAACAATTATTAGCTAATTATTAAACCTCACATTTGGTTCCTGAAAGCAATCAATCATTACAAAACAGAAGATATTAGACCAGAAACAAAAAAGAAATACAGGAGCTACACAAGCTGAGCATTATTGTTTGCAATTTCACAGTGCAAGTAACTGAGGAAAACTATGAACAGAACTGGATTCAACATTTGGTATGACATTTCATCCTACAGAATTGAATGTCTATTAGGTTTGTTTTGTTGTTTGTTTTTTTTTTTTTTTAATTTACTTAGAATTCACCATCAACAGCATATTTACTAACCTTATATACTAGTCTTTTATGCAGTATTACATCAAAAGCCTTCCTGAAGTCCAGGCAGATTAAGTCTACTGCTTCACCCCTCTCAGCTCTCACTGTCATCTCCTCAAAAGAAGTTAATCAAATTTGTTAAGCATCATCTCCTCTGTATAAATCCATGCTAATAAATCAGTTCATCCCTGATTCTACAATGCCTTCAGAATTCAGATTCAAATATTAGACCAGTTTCTTTTTGTTTTTAAAATACATAATACAACATTATTTTCTCTTTCCAGAGAAGTGCTTAAACCCTTTGTTACCTTTTCAAGACTTTACTGCTCAGAATTAAGCATTGTGGCAATTATTCCATTGGTAATGAACTAAGATATTTGCTGTTACTGCTTTTCAACCCCATTCAGCTTCCTCCTTATAAATTATTTCCCATGACATCTTACAGAGTCAGATTGTTTACCATACAAATCCAAAGGGGACCAAAAAGCTTTGGAATTTAACGGACATTTCTATGACGTTATACACAGTAGCAAAAGCGTTAATCTGAAAAGAAACAACCCAAGTCTATTTATTTGAAGCCACCATGGATGACACACATTGAATTACCAGGTGATCAGCTGAAAAATTAGTTATTAGAACAGATCTAAAGCAACTTAGCTCAAAATTTCAACTTCCGAGTATATTACCGCTTTAACGCTACGGTAAAGCTTGAACTGGAGCATCAAAGGATGCTTTTCCACTTTATACCATAAGGACTGGCTGTAAACAAGAGTAAATACAGTAAAGCAAAGAGCCATTAATTTACAGACTTGATTCTTAAAGATACCATGAAAGCTAAGCACAAACTGCAGTCTCTTAAAATAAATCTTCAGTGACAAAACCCAAACAATGAGTGAATTGAGGTCTATGACTAACTAAAGATTCTAGAGGCTTCCTCAAAAGCGTCTGATCCTTAAACCAGGAAAAACACTTTACAACTGCCTACCTAAGGAAATAGAAAATACGATAAAGGACACAATTATTTATTACTTTCACCTATTATTCATGTGCTACTTTAGAGGGCATTTCTTGGCTAACTCCTTAGTGAATAAGCTCACCAATGTGCTTGCCCATATCCTTCACGTAGAGAGTGAAACTTTGAACTTTCACTGTCTTTCCCTCCTGCAACAGAAACCTCAAGCTAATAATGCCTCAATTTCGTATTCTTGCATGATTAAGAACATACTACAACTCCTACTGCTCATACATCCTGCAACACAAATCATGTAATTCATTCTTATCAATCTGCTTGTCCCAACTACACCCTTCCTTTTCCAAACATCAAGTCAAGAAAACCAAGCTGACAGACTATGTGACATAAACCAGATAAAATATTTTTTAAAACTCTTTACTAAGTTATTAAAAAGCCCCAAACAACAGGGAAAGAAGCTAAATGCTACATCACTTTTTTTTCCACTATAACCCTCGATATTCATCTGGAATAGGTCCAGACTATACCATAATAAAAACACTATACTGCATAAATCATGAATAAAGATTAAACATGCAATAACTGGGCAACTCACTAAAGTCTATTATTGACACTAAGAAGATGGGAGGGAATATCCCACAAGGAATACAAGCCTCTCATCTCACAAACAGAAACCTATCTTGAATTGAAGCATCAAAGCCCATTTCTCAGACTGCAATTTGGGCTCTTAAAATTAAGAGAAGAATAATTTCATATACTCACATGAAAAATATTAGAACTTTCTTCATACACACCTACCAAAGATTATTAGACCCCACAGGATTCTTAAAGTGAGTTTTTTAAATCATTAAAATTAATTAGAGATTAACTACATTGAGGAAACTCACTTGCTTCCTGCGGGCCAGTTCTTCTTCTTCCCGTCGTTTCCTCTCATCTTCCTGCTGCCTCCTAAGTAGCTCTTCTTGTTGCCTCCGAAGCTCCTCCTGCCTTTTCCTCTCCTCTTCCTCTCGTTTGGCCCTCATTTCCACTTCTCTCCTCTCTTGCTCTAGCTACAATTCACATAAAACTACACTCAGACGCAGGTAACGTATTCCTACACCATTTCCTAGGGCAACTCTGCTGAGATTATAGTAACACCATAACAGATAAAGCCTCTGACAGATGCTCTCCCTTAATTGTAATTTTACCTATCAACTGGCTGCCTACTGGGGTCGGATTCCTCAAGTAGTCTAGAACCATGTCTGCCAATTTCTGTTCAGTAGGAACACCATTTCTCTAGTCAGTCTTTCTGTATCAGCTCCTTAAAGTAACCTCCAACTTTAGAAGCTAGTAGCGAGCTGCTTTGCAGCCATCATAAAATAATCAATTTCAGGAAATGTACAGAATCATAAAGGTTCTAACTTACAAAAATAATTTCATACTAAACTAAATGTGAAACGACCCTGACAAACGGAGATTCTCCAAATCAACTCTGGTGACAAGATGCAAAGATTAAGAGAACAACTACCTGCATGGCATGACAGCTCATAATGATTCCATTTAGAAACAGAGGTGGCTAGTGAATTGGTTTTAGTCACAAGTGTAAAACACATAAGCACTACTTTAGAGGTCAGTAGCACCCCCACAGCAATGATTTCCAAACAACAGTCCACAATGATTTCATAACTGGTTTCTATAATCCCTATTCCCTTTACAGTGTTTTCCATGAAAATACAACCAAAATCATACAGTGGCATGAAGACTGAGGAGCTAAGTGCCTTCCATTGGCTTAGGAAACACAGTTCATTGCGGAACAGCAATCCCAACTTCTTACAGTATTAAATAGTTTCTGACCTTTGCAGCTTTGGCCTTCTCGAGCTGCTGAAGTTGTTCTAGAGCTGATCCCTGAGCTGCAGTATCAATGGGGAGATCCCAGACACTGCTTCCTTCCCAAACTAGATAGTGAAGAAAACAAACATTGACAAGCAAAAACAAGCACATCAACAAAAAGGCATCTGAAAGGGAAAAAATCTTGTGTATGCTGTTATGTTTTATGAACTAAAATCATGACAACACATTAGTCATGGTCAGCAGAGGGCCACCTTTTCTTCCTGTAGAACAAGGCTTGTCCATTACTGAAGCAAGGCTGGGTTTCCTACAAAATTCTACACAAGAACCAGCTATTCAAACTCCTCCAATCAGAGCAGAACACCTTTATAATATAATACAATATTCAATCCCTCTGCATCAAAACTTCCCATAACCATCAGAAAAATTACCATATTATTCACAGCTCAAATGAAATTTAAACTGCAAGACCAAGTAGGCTGAATCAATTAAAAAACACTGGTAACTTCCCCTCATGTCAAAAAGGGAGTGATCATCTCAAAGATGCTGGTTCTTAATATACCAACTGTTCTCTACAGGTCTGACACATGCTAAGCATCTTACCTGTAGGTTGTGAAGCTGACTGTAGTTCCCATATTGAGCCAGTGTCCGGCACTGACACAGACCTTGTAACAGGGGGCATCATGTTCTGTTCAGATATTCTGCAATACCAACAGGAAGAATCAACATGCCACTTCCAGGGACAGGAGTGCTCTGAACACACATGAGACTCAGTAACTTGGCAACATACTCCTTTCCTTCCACACCTCTATTTAAAACAAAAATATTATGTGGACAACACTAGTTGCTTGCAGAGTACCTGCTTATCTCATCCCTGCTGCCAACTCAATGGCTAAGCCAGCTACTGCTACAGGTTTTGCATTTGTTGCCGATAGGCTAGTTTGAGGAACAAGCATCTTGTACTGCAGGACTCAGCTGGCAAAGCCATTCTGTTACTGACACAACACATCTGTCAAAAAGGTATGACTTAAACTATAAAGATTTTCCCTAAACATTCTCTGAGATAAAGGCTACTTAATAGCTAAGGAAGTATTTGACATCCTGCAACTGTTTCGTATTCACATGACCTTGAAAACATGTAATGCTCAAATATAAGCAAACTTGAATAGGACAGACACTGACAAGATTTTATATATACAAGCTAGCATATAGGAGAAAATGGAATTTGGTTCATGTCTGGGGTAACTCACCTCATCTTCAAGGCCTGGAACTGTTGCAAGAGAATAGCGAGCTGCTGCTGCTGTTGGGATGAGAGGGCTGCCTTTTGCTGCTGAGCTAGCACCTGTGCATATTGTTGTCTTCAAAAGAGAAGCAGAGAATCACTGGTATTTGTTCACTTGCTTATTTATATAATGCCCAAGTTGCAGAAGCTGCATACAGATTCATTTTCTGTGACTAATGCCCACTGACCTATATAACGTACATGCTAAATACTAAAGGAGACCACAGAACGGGGCCTTTGAAAGAATCAAAACACAAGAATAAGACAAATTGGCCCACATGACCACAACCAAACTTCTCTTCACCCTCAACTACATGAACTGATTACTGCTGTCCAACGTTTCCCTGTACAACACTACTTCTCCTTTTGTTTACATATTACATACAGATTGCTCAAATTAATCTGGTTTTGATGACTGCCCACCTACATAAATCAATCTCTTCCCCAGTACGTCAAGGCACCCCCAGTACAGGAGCAAACTCTTGCACAATCAAATTATAAGCTGACAAACAATATTCAAAAAATCATTATAATGGCATATGCTTTCAGGACCCCTTGAATGAGTACTCTGACTCCTTTCTTTTCTCCAGGCTCCTACGAAACAAATTGTTAGAAACTGACCACAGATGAACAACTGACAACTCTGGCAAAGCGGATGACAAACCACTTCGCCCAGCAGCTACCTTCCACCGATCATCACTGAGCAAGCAGACCAAAACTAAGTTCTGCCTTCTCCAACTCCAGTTCAAAAGACTGTAGCCTTCCCCTGACTCCAGAACATCTGAGCTGCATTACAAGGATAGCCAAGACACAGTTTGACTGTAACAGCTGCCTATATAGCAGGTCTCACCACAGGAGCTATACATGAAACTGAAAGAGACTCTGAAAAGCGTGCCTGAGGTAGCCCCAGTCTCTGCTAATCCTGTTGAGGCCTCTGGCGCTTGTGGAGGCAGGCTATTGCTGCAGGAGGTGAAGCACTCCCAGCCCCATTGCCCAAGGAAACAACGACAAGAAGCTGAACCCAGATGATTAAAAATGCAGAGTAGAACACAGCCACTGGAAGATCTCTGGAACTGGCAGTCTTACTGTATTAAAAGATGCTGATACTGGAGGTGCTGCATTTGGATCAGGGCCAACTCTTGTTGTCTAGTCAGCCGCTCTTGGTCCAGCTCGCCCTACGTTTAAGAATAAAACATTTCATTTTAATAACATATATATAGTAACAGAAGCATATTGCAAATGCAAGCAATCTAGAAGTAGTATTCTGAACTGAAAAGACAATGAAAACAGAAAAATACCCACACAGAGATCAACATTTACCAACTGTGTAACATGGTGACTGTGAAATACAGTGCCCATATACAACAGGGCCAAGCCTTTCAGCCACAGACATGGCAAAACAAGCATTTTTAAATTGAGTGTCTTTCCTCCTCTTAAAGTTATTCAACTTTGGTGTTTGGAACACCTGAAATTCCAAGACAAGAGCAGCTGACATTGAAATTATTTCATTTCCTTTTCACAGGACTATTGGAATACTGTAACTGTCACAATTACCAGATGTGGAAGTGGTGCTGGACCTGGAGTGAAGGGAACCCTGCCCCACATTTTCATGATGTCTCCCAGGGGCTGGAAAGTCTCATCACAAGCTCTCTTAACCAACAGTGACATAGTGAAGTATCCAGCCTGGAACCACTCTGCCATCTCCTGATTACTGAAAGGACCTGAAATAACATCAACCAATACACATGGAGGGGAAGGGGAAGTAAGGCCAAGTTGAGCATAGTGGAAACAAAGCGCATGGTGCTTGTTAAAGTAACACAGTACATAGCATCAGGCCTTCCTGTCCATCTTATCCACTTGTCTGGAGAGACATTCAAGTCTAGAGTGTCAATGCACACTAGGTCATCATAGTGGCTACAGCATTCCCCCAGACAGCCTTTATTAAAGTGCATTACTCCTTTTACCATGTACTGGAGAGAGACAAGACAGCTCTGAGATGAAAGCCAAGCACCCACAGTGGTGTGTAGCGTGGTCCTGCCTTCCAGCACAGCTCACTAATTCAGGCTCAGCATTAGGCTGACAACAGCTGCAACTTGAGTTTGGACCTCAACAATATCTGCTAGCTGACAGTGCTGAAAGCACAAGTACTACTTTCCCCACACATCCTGCACAGATAATTAAACCATCTTAGCCTGTTCCAACTCTAAGCTTCAAATCTGAGGAATTCATGTTTTACAGAAGTTTTGCTTCTAGAATTTAGCAGACAAGCAAATCCACCTTGGACGATTACATTTTTTAAGATCATGAGGAAACCAGTTTCTCTTTCCCTCCTCAAAGAGTTACACTTTTCCTGACAAAGATTTCAGTCATTCCCTTCAAAGGAGGGCTCCTGTACTAATTTTACATACCTTAATGGACACAAAGCCAGTATAAAAGAATATTTAACGTAAGAACCATAAAAAAAACAAGTTTTGCAAAATATCTTTTGAAAAGCAAGAATGTTCAGTAAGTTCATAGAATCATAGAATAGTTAGGGTTGGAAAGGACCTCAAGATCAAAGTATTCAAAATCACCCTGCCATGGGCAGGGACACTTCCCACTAAACCATGCCACCCAAGGCTCTGTCCAACCTGGCCTTGAACACCACCAGCAATGGAGCATTCACAACTTCCCTGGGCAACCCATTCCAGTGCCTCACCACCCTTACAGTAAAGAATTTCTTCCTCATATCCAATCTAAGCTTTCCCTGTTTAAGTTTCTTGCCTTCCATTTCTGAAGTATCTTTAGAAGGTAGTTCCTCCTAGAGAATATAAAACCACAAGAGGTATCACAGAAAAAATATTACATGGTAGTGTTTAATTTTGGAGGCCATATTCATAGAATCATAGACTGGTTTGTGTTGGAAGGGACCTCAAAGCTCATCCAATTCCAATCCCCTGCCATGGGCAGGTACACCTTCCACTAGACCAGGTTGCTCCAAGCCCTATCCAACCTGGACTTGAACACTGCCAGGGATGGGGCAACCACAGCTTCTCTGGGCAACCTGTGCCAGTGCCTCGCTATTCTTCCTTTCATTTCAAGGAAATACTTACTCTAAAAAAAAAAAAAACCAAACAAAAAAAAACCCCACAAAAGCTTTAGATTGTCACTGAGCAATAAACACCCGACAGCAATTAACACACAGTTTAAAGTACACTGAGCAGATAAGAACACTTTATAGTTAACATCCTTTTAAACTTAAAAGGGCGAAAAGAAAACCCTAAAGACGTGCAATACCTGCAGAGGAGACTGGCACAGATCCCACAAATAACACCCCCACAAATCCTATTGAGATCTCATCACTGAGGAAGTCGCTCACACTCAACAGTAATTAGCAACTACTGCTAAGCACAGTAAATATGTAACTCACTGCTTAACTGCATTTTTGGGAGTCAGCTAACAACTGCTAAAACAGAGGCCTGAGACCTTCAAAAGCACCTTCTGAAAGCAAAGATGCAAATATCTACACGAAAGGCTTGTTCCAACTTCCATGGCACAGAACCTGGAATTTCATTAGCAAAAACTGCAAGCACAAAACTGTATTATATGAACTAATAATGCACTGCCTGCAAGTGCAAATTAAATTGAGATCACACATGAGCACTGGCTTGTGAAAATTTTTCTTTGCTCTAAAGAAATTGCCCTTCCCTCAATACTCAATGTCTTCAGGCTGAGACTTGAAAGCTGATTTTAGTGTTTCTCATGGATTCTTCAACACCTACTGAACATTCAAGCTCTTGTTTTCCACTGCTATCTGGAAACTGAGTAACTATTGGCATGAAACCAGTTTCATTCTAACCTCAATTTACAGAAACAGGAGATGATGGCAAACCTTATCCATGACAATTCTGGACATTAGGCATGCTGGCCTGATGGGGATAGTGATGGGCAGAAGATCTATTTTCAAAACCCAGTTCTAGAGTGGTACATTCCCTGCGCTGCTTTTGCAAAAACATGCATGAGTATCTGCTGGAGCTGATCTTGTGAAGAACTCTAACACTTGTGTGAAACAAAAGAGGAAGTGTAAAGGGCACAGACCTACCCTGAATTTCTCCTTGTGGATCTTTGTAGTACCACTTCTGCATGGCTTCATGGAACAACGGCATTGAGGAACCCTTTGCTCTGTGCTCTTGAATTTTTGCTGCTAGTCTTTCATCATCAAGGGCACTGTCCTGCAGGTATGCCACCATTTTCTCTGCTTGCTGCAGGAGACATCAAAACCAGTAAGGAATACAAGAGTTAGATGTGTGCTTACAGGTTTGAAAATAAGTGTACCTAGTACAACCCAGGGCTCAAAAGTGCACCAGGAATTACAAGCAACTCAACGACTGGTGTAACTGTACCATAAACCCTCAGCTCAGTCTACCACCATGTCAGGATCCTGAATAAGCACAGCTGACCTGCTTAGGTAAAGCTTTAGAACACTTGCTAACAAGGTCCCACACAATATCATGGTGCAAAAATAAAATGTTCATAGAAGCACTAGCATGAAAAATGCTCTGCACCCCAGCTGTCACTCAGCTTCCATGCACACAGACTGCATGCCATTCAGGTATTTAGTTGTGGGCTTTTTTCAAAACCTACTGACACACAGTTTTATGGTTTCCCAGGCAAATGGTAAGGCTACTTGACAGTGGTCGTAAGCACTAGGATCTCTAGCTCTTTAATACTGGGTATAGTACCCTTATTCAGAAAAGTACTACTTCAGCTTGAATTACTCTCCAAAATAATAATGGAGGGAAGAAGAGCAGCTTTCAAGTATGCACTATGGAGTGTAAAGTTTCAGCTGCATTTCTGCTTTTATGGGCTTCAAATACTTGCTTGCATTTCAAGCTCCTCCAGCCTCACAACTGTCAACAACAAAGGAATTTGAGAAATTTCACCTGCTCTAGGTGTTTGAGGCCCTCTTCATCATCTGGGTCAGTGGGAATGTTGCCCATGCCTGGAGCAGCTGTGACAGGTGTCTGAACTGGCCGCAAAGCAGGATTTGAATTGGAAACAGGAGGAGAAAGATGAGCAGGAGAAGCTGTGTCTGCAGAAATCTGTGGCAAAGGCTGAGCAACTGAAGCCAAATCTAAAGAAAAGTGTTAAAGTTAGAGATAATGAACTAACAAATCAAAACTTACCGTAGAAAAACATTCAGCAACTCAAAATTAGCACCAAAGCAAAATGATTTTCAAATCTTCCTATACTGGAACTGTTTACAGCAGAGGCACCGAACCTAACTTCAAGGAACAGTTTAAGTCCAAATAGTGCAGAACTCCACACATTCCAGTAATCCTGGTCCCTGGCCACATACATTTGCCCAGACTATCTGCTCTACAACAATATGGCATATCCACAACTAGCTGGTGTTTCTCTAGACTGTGTTGCAAAGTGAAGTACTTGCACACTGCAAGCATTTGAGATGGCATATCCAACAAACCATGCATTTTTAACCCAGTTGAACTCTGGCTCTTCGCCTCCATCTTCCAGTCCTTGCCTCTTAAGATGGCAAGTTAATCACAATGACTAACGGAAACTTACTAAATTTACCTATCAAGTTTATTACCTTCCCCTCTGCTGGAGATTTTGGCTGGTGGTGTATTCTCCATTCGATTCTCTTTATCCTCTGTTTTTTCCGTTCTTTCTGGCACAGCCTCTTCCTTCCTTTCAAAAAGACTCGTCTGCAGCAGGTCTGGAGGCTGGGATTTCGGTGGGGTATCTGACCTAGCAGCTGGTGAAGATGCTTGGACTGCTTCTTCCACCGCTTCTGTAACATTGCATGGCTCTATGTAACTGAATTAACAGAAATTCTACACTGCAGCATAAAACAGATGTGCAAGACATTCCCCTTACCTGCCACTACTCTATCTGTTTTCTCTCCCTCTTTCTTGGTGGTCTTCTCATGATCTTTGGCTTCTTCATTGTGGCTCCCTTCAGAGTCAGATCTTTCTTCACCTTCCTCCACAGGTCGGAAGTCCATCTCCTGCTCCTCGGGGATTGGCTCCTTCTGCACCTTCTACAAAGTCAACATAACCATCCATAATCCATTCCCAATATAACAGGATACTTGCTCAAAGCAAAGAAAGGGCCCAAGTCAGCCGTTCACCTTTAAAGAGAGAAAAGCTCCAGAGGAGTCAAATGTTCCCATTTCTTCTTCTGCATCTTCTAAGCACCACTCAGGGAGGCTGTCCCTGTCATCATCCATGCTGCCGCTCCCACACCGCACCCGCCGATAACCTCGTTCATCGTCTCGTTCCCGGAAATCGAACTCAAACCTCCGCCGACGCTCCATGTGCTCTCGCCAGCCTGCGGAACGAGGGCCGTCTAAGGTAGGGGGAAAGTAACTTTACAACACAGTCCCAGGGGTAGTAGTTTACTTGGGAGGGTGAAGGGGCCAGTGAAGAGGTGACAAAGAGTGACAGAGAAAGGCCCTACAGGGTACAATCCATCTATGAACAGGCATCTTGGAGGACAAGGGAAAGAAAATGAGTATTTTACCATTAAGTAGGAGATTTTCAAATATCGTTCACTGTATACCCCCCACATTATAAATTGTATTATGAGCATTATAAAAACCAAATGAGGCTAAGAAAATTGTGCTACATAACCTAAAACATGCTGAAGCACCAAACCAGAACAAGCAACACTAGATGCTGACTGAACTTACCAGCCACGATTAGAACGTAAACCTTCTCTGGCATCTTTATAAGATTTTATGTTTACTTCTAAGCAATCTGCAAGGTCACATGCTGACCACCCAGGCTCTTGCCCTTGGAGACACTTCTGTGCACACGCATGAAAAATGGACTGCCAACTCTTGCAATACCTTTGAAAACACTTAAGTCTCGAATGGTAACTTCTCAGCCATGGAATACCATAACTTGGAATGATAATAAGGAAAAAAAATGAGGGAAAACTTTCCAAATTCAAGTTTTATCTTATTTTTCTAATCTATTCAGAAGACATCTTCATTCACCAACCTTAAAATCCTCTGACTGCAATCACACTATTTAAACTGTAAAGAACTTGCTGCTAAGGAAAACAAATTGGGAGTGCAAGGATTGTAAACAGCTTTCCATCCAATAGAAGCTATCTTTACCAAAATGATGCAAAGCAAAAATGAAAGCATCTTAAAGTTTATAGTGCTTTTAGCTACAGCTGTGTTCTTTTCCAGAGGAAAAAAAAATTAAGTTCTTTTTTTTGTCTCAGAATTTGTGCAATCTGTGCAGTCTCACTGTTCATCAGATGGCTACCAAAAAAAACCCACCCCATCACAGTAGAAACTGTGTCCACTGTTCCATTTGTTTCATATGAATGAGGAATGTTTTCACATCAACCCTAAGTATTTAATATTAAAGCATGGAAAAATCCTCCACCTTTGTCTCACAAATGCAGGAAACATAAAACAGCCCCCTTCTAGAAACACTATGAATTTTAAGGTTATATTTCCTCAAGGAAACAGAGAAGGTCAGACTTTAACCATGCCTTCACTATACCGTATGTGCTTACCCGCAAATAATTCCACTGTGTAACTTAATCCATGCTTGTAGTTATGCCTTGGAAACTAGTAATTGGCACTTTCGGTATGCAAAATTGTCAAATCCATGTTCTGAGGCAATCTTTTTAACATCATTAAGGAAAGATATAAGGCACAGTAAAGCTTGCGCTTATCCCATCTTTTCTGCTTGCTTTAAAGTAGTTCTTAACATCTTAGTCCTATCAACCTCTTGTTCATCAGTAACTTCTCAAAAAGTATGTAAGAAAAGGCAAAGGCTCACTGAAGATGCAGCAACGGAGTAAGTACTCCAGAGACCTCCATAACACTTCTGGAGACTGAAAAGCTGAACAGGGTGCTGGACCACCTTGTCTAGGCTGTGCTTTCGCCAAGAAAGTGGGACCAGATGATCCTTAAGGTCCCTTCCAAGCCGATATACTACGAAGTAATAGTCATTTCCACATCCTCTTCATAAGAGGATGTGTGCAACACACCCCACGCATCCCTGCCCACAGCACTCTAGACTCCAACTTGGTGCAAACTCAGGAAGTGCAGATTTCTAAGGACTTTCTTTTCAAGAAAGCCAGACACATGAACATCTCATTAAAATACTGCTAAATTTTATAAGAACAAAAGCATCTCTGCGAGCAACCAGCAACTAAGCAAGACACAGTCCACCTACCTAAAAGAGGAGGCCTGGCACTGGAATTCCACCGATTTGGCATCAGAAGCAGTGTTAACTTTACCTCCCCCCTTCTCATAAGAAAGATCAATGCATCAAAACCAGGACTTCCTTTGGAATTGAAGGGCTTTTTCCAAGGTTTAAGTGTGAGAGGTTGCTGACAACCAGGCTGCATTTCTGATTAAAACCACAGGCAGGCACCTCCTCAGTACAGTAAGCAACATCTGTGTTTGGTTTCCCAATTCATGGGAGGGAAAAAAAAGAAAAGAGCTATGGCCTGAACCTGGCAATTAGTGTACAAATAAATTAACATCTCTGCCTGTTTGCTGCCCTGGGACTCAGCAGTAGCTGAGCATTTCTTTTCTTCTTCAGCTCTCCTTTTGCACAGAAGAGGAAAATTCAGTATTAAGAATCTTCTGTACAGCAATAAAGGGACCACCTTGAGACTATGCATTGAGAAAAGCCTTGATTATTTATACATGGTTCACATCCTAACACCAGGAGCACAGGCTCTTCATAGTGATACCCAGAAACATGGTTTTTGAAGGTGATTCTAAGTATTTTGTTAATTCCAGGTATCTTCAAAGTTCAGATAAAGAACTTAAGAGATTTTGTTTACCATACGGTCTGCTTGCAAAGATTTAGCCACAAAACCTCCTTTTATAATTCACATCTTTTCAGAGCAAGGTGGACAATCAAAAAGAAGATGCAAGTGGAGCAGACACATGCTCTTGTTTCTTAATAACAACAAAGTTTTACAGAAGCCCAGTTAAGAGTACAGTAAGCAACTCAGGTGTGAAATACAGGGCTGCCAATCTTTAAAGCAACACAAAAGTAAAGACAAATCTTAAATCCTTACTTAAAATTTTCTAAATAAAACTTAAGACAAAACATGGCTTTAAATTCAGCCCTATAGTAACATTAGGCACCAGTTATATGCATATATATCTCAAGATCCCAAGGTAAAAGAAATAATGTTAAGCTGAATTTAGCCCTTTCACCTATACTGTAATTGTTAATTACAAGAAAGGACTATTGGCTGCTTCAGGAAATCCAAGTACACTTCAGCCTCATTTATTAATAGCTATTTATCTCTTAAAAGTTATATTCCCTAATTCAGAGAATACATTTCCAGCGTACACTGAAACAATACTAAACACTATGCAAATGACAAACGACCAGTACACACTTTTTTGCCATATATTGTATATGCAACTAATTTTTATTTTGCTCAAGATATTTTAGCTGCTTTAAGATAGTCAAGAAGCACAAAACACAACACCCCCGAAATAAGTCTATTTGATCAACTCCCTGAAAAGGGAATGAACCAAGATGAATTTGACAAAAGCAGCAACCAAAAGATATTTATATGAAATCACAGACTAAAAAACCGAACCCAAACCAAAACCCCAAAGCATTTATATAGAATTTTCTAGTTTTGACACAGAAAAGGTTTTGTATGTGTACCTGATAAAACTGACTTGGCTCTGCAAATCTGAAGGGCAATCACTGTATGAATGCAAGAACTGGAACAAGAGGCTTTTTAGGTAACCAGTCATAAAATCATTATAAAAGATGGCTAAAAAAATCCAAACCAAACCAAAAAACCACCAACAACCACCCCTAAAAAAAAACAAATTAAAAAAAATAATAATCAAGGGAACTTTGAAGCTACCGGTGAATTTAAAGCTATTCAGCATATAGTTAACCTGTCTAAAGATCCTATTTCACATCTACAATAGCAGCAATACCGCATTTACTCAGAAATACTATCAAAACAACTTCTCCATTGTATAAGCCAAGGAAAGGATAACTTTTCACCAGACTTCCAGTCCTAATGCAGAAATAGTAGTCAAAAAAAGCAGAAAACCCCATAAACCTTGACTGGAAAAGCCTGGTGATACAATCCAGTTTTCATGCCGCAAAACCAGGCATGTTTACATCCTTCTGAATTAAGCAGAAGTACAGAAGCATTAGGCTTATCTAGGGAGAAGCCTGACTGATCTGCTTCTTCACTTCACTACCAATACTCAGATGATCCCTCATTTTACGTGTGAGAGGAGAACAGTTTAAAAACAGCACGGATGCATGACAGACCCCTTTAACTATGTCAAGGGAGTTAACTTTAGCTACAGACCACAGAATCTGTGTAACTATTTACGGGCACAAGACTGCTCCAGCAGCCACAGTGCACCCTCTTGATCCTTTGTGCCTAGTAAGAAAGCACAAAAGGAGCAGATTTAGGTCAGCCATTCTGCAGCTAACATAGCTGAGGGAACAATAATAACTCAAAAGCTGGAAAAATAGTGGTCTGAAGGTATCAAGGTGTTCTTTACTTAACAGCAGAAGACAAACTCAAGCTTAACAACTGCTATGTTCTTCTAAACTGCTCTCACCCAAAAGATAAAAAAAAGCCAACAATCAAGCAGCACACAATCTAGTAGGGAATACGCAAAACCAAGTGAAAGGAAGGTCTAGCTAAAAAAATGACAACAACCCTCTGAAGACACTTCTCTATTTTTAGCAGAACACACGATTAGTACTATTATCTAACACCAGAATAAATACAAATAAGCTGTTTAAGCCACACCAATTTGAGTTAAATTCTTTGTTTAAAGCAAGAATATGATGACAACTGTTTTGGTAGTCCTGTGGCTACTACTAACAGGAGACTTCAAATACAGCTCTGAAGAAAGCTGAGACAGTAAAACAACACAGCACTCAGCTCAGCCTCTACCTGAAAATCAGCAACTTCTCTGCAGACTCACAGAATTCTTAGAACAGGCTTTTTATTACACCTGATAAAACTAACTTGTAAGCAATGAAGTTAACTTCATTGCTTACTGCAGCTAAAATTCAAATAAACAGCAGTATTTCCTGTGATGGAAGATGAGTTTTCTAAGCCCTTCACAGAACATCCATCAAAAAAGATGACTTGAATCAACTTCTGAACTTTGCCACCTATGCTTCCTTTTAAGATAAAGAACACAGACTCGTACTAACAAAACAGTCCACTCCTGAGTATCAAGGGAAGGTTTGGGTTGGAAGGAACTGTAAAGTTCAACTAGCTCCAATCCCCCTGCTTCCAAGTCCTTCTCCTCAGGGCTGCTCTCAATCCATTCTCTGTGCAGCATGTATTTGTGCTTAGGATTGCTCTACCCATATCCAGGACCTTGCACTTGGCTTGTTCAACTTCATGAAGTTCACATCATGAGGTACATCAACCACGAGATACAATCATAGCTGGGCTGATGACATGTGAACTATATAATAAAGCAGCAGTGTCTAATGAACAATTATGATCAAGCACTGGGGAAAACTACATTGCTCAAAATTTGCCCTTTAGCTCTGCTCTAAATATGAAACATCTGAAAATACATCTGGCCTTGGGCTCACTGCTGAATTTTAGTACAAGCTAACAGTTGTTTGAGGACAGAAAAATACATAGCTCTGGTGATTGTTAGGAACAGAGATAACAGTTGCTCACAATCCTTACAGTAATGAAAGTCTTTGTGACATTGAAAATGGTGATAGATCTATTTTAAGAGCAAGGGTGACTTTTATAATTGAGGAGAAAAAGTTGCCCAACTCAGCCCAAAAAAACGTCCCATGCTTCCCACATGAAGATATAACAGTAGAAGAGCCACAATACTTCCTTAGTTCCCAGAAGCCTTCTGCAGCCAAAAGATGCTCAAAACCAAGATCCCACAACAAACATGACTGGCTAGCCAGATCTTTTCCAAGTAGAAAAAAATAAAATTAAAGAATACGTATGTGCACACATATGCACTTTTAGACATGTTTCAGCCACACTACTCAAATACCAAGCTCCACTTTGTATTTTTCCTGCAACTCGAGCAATGCAATGCAGGAAAGCAAGTGCCATCTCCCTTTTCTCTGCCTTCCCCATGCCCTTTCCCTATAGCCATGGCTGCACTTTAATCCAGATCTCCTCTCACCTGGACTGTGAGGGCGCCACCTCTCACCATCCCTCCGTGACCCAGCCAGTCGCCAGCCTCCATCATCATCTTCTCCATTTTGCTCCTCCCTGAAGATGCGCCAGTTTTCGCTCTCAGAGCGTATAAACTCATGTTTTCTCCCCGTTGTTGCCGTCCCACCTTCCTCAAAGTTTGGTCTTACTGCAAAGAAAACACATACCCAGTGAACATCCGTCCCGTCCTTAGGAACCTAGAAACAAAAGAGTTGAAATCATGCTCCCTTAGAGGCAAAAATGCACTGGAAGCATTGATGGGAACCTAGCAGAGGAACACAAGTTCATGGAAGGAAACACATGACATATTTAGGAAATCTCTCCACATCCCTATGTACCTTGGGATGGACAGACTGAGAAAAATAACAAAAGAAAGCAAAGCATACAAGAAATTATCACATGGGTAAGACAGAGAAGGAAAAGACAACAGTTTAAGAGACACAGAGAAGCATAAAAGGAAAGCCAAAGTATGCAGAGGATAAACTGCTGTATCATGAAAAGCTTCCTGCTAAATGAAGATGGGAAGGCAGTAAACTAAAGATTGCACACATTTCACACAAGCCAAACATTTTCTACTTCCGTAATAATTAGAATGAGATATATTTAATCCAATACAATGTACAGCATTCTCTCAATGTTTGAGGAAAAGCAGAGTATTTAAGGTAGGATTAAGAGTTAAAGGAGAAAAACATTAAGTAGTGTTCACATTATCCTGTGAATCCACCTTCTGGAGAGCCAAGGTCAGCATATTAAGAGTGAGAAGCACCTATGCAGCTTCAAGGATGAGTCTATCAGGAGTTTAGGACACAGTCTTTTAGTTCCGAATTTACAGTACATTTAAAATAAACCAAAATACTTGAGTACTTAATGAAGAGCAACACCACTACAAAAGGATAATGTGAATAAAAAAGAGAATCCACATATACACAAGTAAGTCAGGTTAAACATACACAGGGCTTTCACTGGTGACTCATCCTGGCATGGATACGCCACTACTGAAATAACAGGGAATACTGGATTTGGGTGGGTTTTTTTTGTCATGTTAGAGCTCTGAAAAATGCCACGCAGAAAAATATAATAGGAGGTGCAGGGAAGCCTCTCATTATTGTTCCTTTGATAGGCTTTGCATCATAGAAAACTAGGAGACAGAGCTATGGAGCCAAGCCAGTGGAAAGTAAAATAACAGATAGTAACCCAGAAGAGAGCTGCAATCCAACAGACAGGATCAGCCTAAGACCCAGACGATAAGGAATATGCCTCATTCTTTCTGCACTTATTTTTAAAGTGCTACAAGAAACAAAAAAGTGATTTTTTTTTCCTCTGCAGCATAAGACACTCAAGTTTCTTCATTAAAACAGTCACTGACAGAAAAATGTTAATTTGCTATTTTGAGACCCAAAACAGTACTACTTTTAGAGATGTAGCTATTTCTTTTCAACAAAATTCACAGCAATTACCTGACACTCACGCAGTAAGCATTAATTCTAGAGATTTTAGACTCTACCAGTTACAGAAAAGAAGTTATTTCTTTCCATTGTTATTAAGTTCAATTAAGATTCTGGAGACTGCACTTCAACACTGGCAAGCCATCAGCTCACAGGCTCTGCTCTACTCTTCCCAAGAAGTACTGTGAAGTCTACTTGGTCACTGAATAGCTGTGCCCCTCTGCAGCTATACATGTTACAGGCAAACCCAAGGCAACTCAAGTTTTCTTAGACCTTAAGACAGCTGGGTTTGCTCCCAAGAACTGAACTATCAAAGTCCAGGTTTGTATTCGGAACTTGCAGCAAACAGCATCCCCATTTGCTGCTGTGGAGTCTGAAACACACACCTTTAGAGAGGTGACAAAACGTCAAATGCTGTTTGCCAAGACCAGACTCAGATGGGCCACTGCCCCTCCTCTGATTTTAAATTCTACAGCATTAGAAATATAAGAAACAAAAGAACCAATTATAAGGGATATTCTTCTGAGGATGGTATCAGCTTTGATTCTGCAATCTTTCTGAAGACAGCAGCACTCCAGTGTGTCACATCGGATGACTGTTCTGACACCACACTTCAGTGGAATTAAGAGAAACAATGCAGTATATCATGATATACTGAAGTTTTCTGGTACTAGACATCATCGTATGCAATACTCAAAAGACAGCAAAGTACATGTCAAAACTGATATGACCTTGAACATTAAACATACCAGCCAAAAACCTGGCTCTTTACAAACAGAAACTGGTCACAGGTTATAGATCAGAGGAAAAAAAAAAAAAAAATCAAGCTAACAAAGTGAAAAAAAGACTATGACAAAGCTGCACACAGGACTACTCCTACAGCTTGCATCTAAATTCAGAACTTGCAAGGTCCCAGTATACTGTCTTTGCAAGCTACTCCTAGGCTTGAGAACACTCAGCTGAAATGACTTAGCTCAGAGAATTGGGATTTGGCAGTACTTTAAGGATGAAAAAGCTAAAATGAAGTCTATGGTTTTTGCCTTGGACTAATTGACTGGACTTCCTGAAGAGAAGGAGCAGTAAAAGGGCACCTCTGTTCAAGCTTGTCACAAAGCCAGCAATGGTGTTTACAGAAAACTTCAGATAGAGCCTAGCGGTATCCAGCCAGAAAAGCCTACAGCTGTGTAACACTGAGCTGAAGGGAGACTGAGAAGAACAAGTCTGCAATTCTGGGGTGTAGCCTGGGGCAACACATTTAGGAAGAGGGCTTACTAACAGAATGGAAATAACTTCTGTTCTCTATGCTGTCAGGCTATGTTTCTTATGACATCCTCAGTGTTTGTAAAGGATAAACAGGAAAGTTATGACTGACAATAATACTGTTTCCTCTAGAGAGGAGAGGAACTGGAAGAGTCTATTAAGTGCTTTGACATTTGCTCTCTTCTTTCTGCTACACAATTAATTCCTCAAGAAGACGATAAAAAGAAAAAAATACAGCAGCTAGTGATTTTGAAGAATTCAAGTAACTTTGCCTAGATGTGTAGCTCATTTTGCAAAAGAATAAAACAAATGGCCTTAAAATGATGTTTCTGTAGAATGACTACTTTCTCATTAGGACAGTATTTGACATGCTAGGAACTCCAGAGGAACACATATATCGTGAAGTGACTCACTGGTAACCAAAGTCAGTGACAGAGATCAGAAGCTCCAATGCCCATTTCTACCTTCATATTGCCTGTCTCTCTCCATCAAATCTCAGTCTCAACAGTTGGTCTCAATGACATACAGATAAAACACCACTCTGTACTTTTTTTGCTCAATTGACCATTATCCACTGTCATGAGTACGGATGAACTAGTAAACTCAAAGCAATTAACAAGAATTCAGTTCCATAACACACACCTGTAAATCATATACTGTAGCTATTCCATCTGCTGTACAAACACATTAGATTTTCAATCCATCCAGCTGAATCAGATTAGAAAACCTGTGACCAGACACCATGTGCATTCTACAGTACAGAACATAGAGACATGGCTTCTTAAAATAAGTTGAAAAGCTCTGCCTGCAGTGGAAATTCAACTTTGTTTGAGTATAGAGTGAAAGGTGAAGGGCAAGCCACATTGCCGTACAGGCTTACCACAGAGCTGGGAGTACCCTTGCACTACATTATTTGCCCTGCCTCTGAAGGTCATACCATGGCTACCACTATTTTCAGTGCTGTGCCTGAACATGTATTAAAATGCTCTATACTAATGAAGCAAAGAATTAATGTTTTGCAATTTAGGGTTGATGAAGGTTAAAGAGAGAAAGAGAAGAAAAAAAACGGCAGGATTTTGTTTCCTAAGCAGGAAAGTCTACATTAATAATTTTCCCAGCAGGCTTTCAATAGTTTTACTGCAAACAACCACAGCCTTTGTTTTTCAGATCCTCTTACATCTGGATGTTCAGTTAAAGCCCTCACATCAGCAGCTCACCAAAGGAAAAAAGAAAAAGTGTGAAATACTACTGCATTACAAAGCTGCCCTCAGCTTGGTTTAGTGGCGCAGCACAGAGTACTCTGCACAGCCATTCAGCTACAACATCTTCCCTAAATAACTGTTCTCATTTGACAAGAGAGAAAATAGCTGAAGTGAAAAGTGGTTTCACTGACTGCATGGAAACAGCAGCCCACCTATTCTGCACTGTTGCATCCTTGGGCATTAGCAAAACCCTGTGATGAATTCCATGTTTTACAAAGGAGCAACGTGGAGATGGAAGAAGTGGCCAGATCAATACCTTCTGACCAGCATTAAGCTACAGTTCAGCAACAACCCTTTCAGCTTTTCACATGGAACTTCTAAGCTTATTCAAACTTAAAAAAATTATCTTGATGAAGGTGGCAAAGGGAAATGTACCCCTTCCCCAAGCAAGTGTTGGAGGATTTCTCCTTGGCTGCTAAGGATTTGTGTTGGGTAAAGAAATGCTCCTAACAAACCAGCATTCTTTTCCACATGATCAGAGCTAACCGGCCCCCTGCAGGCAAAACGACCAATCAAATCAGCTTCACATGAAAACCAACCCCCCCCCCCCCCAGCGCTATAAACACAGGAATGAGACATACAAACCCATTTAAAAAGCGATTTTTGGTGTTGTTTTGAAAAAAATCTCTATCAACCACTTGTGGGAAGTTTCTTGCTAGTGCTGCAACCAACACACAAGACCAGCACAGTGCCTCTCCTGAAGCCCAGGTTCTTCCCATTCCTCTGCACGGAAACCCTTCAAAAGCCAGTAAGTACGAAAACCAATCATTTTTCTTTTTTTTTTTTCCTTATTATACAATTGGAAATTGTTCTGCTATTCTTTAATCAAAGAAATCAAAGTTGTTATCAGGGCACATGGTTTTTTCCTTCTAAAGTTTGCTAAATTAAGTATCATATTCAACAAAATGGTTTCTGATCCCCCCACCTCAAAAAGAAGGGCTATAATCATCTGAAAAAGCATTTTCTAACAGCATACAGAGTAAAACCAAAGGCATCATGCAGTATTTTTTCAGAAAGGTTTCAAGACAAACAGTGGGAATACCACTGTAGCTGGGTGTTACGAAAAAGTCATCCTCACCTTCTTGCTGCATTCACTGTAACTCAGCATTTAACTTCAGTTCCATCGCAAATTAAAGAAATGAGCTTCACCTCTTCAGGTCTGCTTTTACCACCTGTAATTACATCTCATACCCTCAACTGTTTTCAATCAATGCATTCTCTATTCATGGGCACCAAGTAGGAACTCCAATGTCCTAGAATACTCCATCATTCCAGACAAGCCATTAGGAATTTCGCATCACACAGGGCAGAACAGCGCTTCAAAAACAGTAAGTTCAGAAGAAATGGATGGCAGCAGACTTCTATTATTACAGCTGTACATCAAATAAAATCCTCCCTCAACTGTGAATTTATTCCTCCATTAGCAATACTTAATTTTGCATTTAGGCTTCTCTACAATGATTTAACATACACTAGCATATTTTAAAGCCTTAAACAACATTTAAGCAAAGTCTCAGTGAAGTCTTTCTGCTTCTCTAAAAGTGGCCAGACTAGTTGGTCTGTTAGGGTTCATATGGATCCTCACAGTATTTTCACCATGCTGGTCTATGTGAAGACACATTGTACACAAAATGAAGCATTACAATGTCCCCAGTAATCAAGTATATAAGCAGCATTGTTTTCAGTAGTATAATAAAAAATTGGAGGGTACGGGGGGTTGGTTTTTAAGTGCATTCTGTAGTAAACTGTCACAGAAGGTCAAAAGTATGAGCTCTCACACCCTGAACTTAGTGGCGCTTCCTCTGAGAAGTATTGACTTGTGCTCAACAAACTGAAGTCCCCACTTTTAAAAGATTTATATATGCAACAAGTCCTGAAAACTGTTAATTCTGCAGACTGCTTGGGAAAAAAAGTTTTGTCAAACCACTGCCGCTCATCTCAGTGAGGCATTAGCTACAAAACGGGAAGGACAAACATGTTTGAAATTTTAACTATCCTATTAATAACTGTAGCATAAGCTTTCAACCAAAACAGTTATTCTGTGGCTTCCCACATTTCCAAGATTGTCCCCTTGTCCCCTAACGTAAGTTACATGATCCAGTCATGTATACTGACAACAACCCCTCATTTCCTAATATTAATGTCAGATCATCTCAAGGATTGCCATTCAATCTAAAAACAATACTGAGATTTTAACAGCATGAAAGTACTTTTTAAAAACTGATAAACTTAGTTTGTTAATGCCTTTTCATCTGCAACATCCGAACGATCCCAGCTTTGAGTACAGACCTCATGTTGGAATTTGAAACTAGTACAAAGTTATGCAGACCCAGGTCAAGTAAAGAGGGAATGTACACATTCCCAGAGCACCACCTGGGTTCTAATAAATCTGAATTATGCTAGAGTTGTAAGCAGGTTTTGCAGTTATTCCCAACAAACAGCAGGTCCTCTTGACTACACTGCTCTCATGATGAAGCAGCGCACTACAAACTGCCTCAAATCCCTTCCAAGGTCAGCTAGAACAGATTTTATTAAAGAAGTTGGGCAGGTAGGGCAAATGTCTCCCTTCAACACAGCTCCCTTGAACATTCAGGCTGCAGGGGCATTGTACTGAGCTGTAAACAGGATGGAGGTGTCAAAATGCCTTCAACTGAGAGGGCAAACAAAAAGAAAAAAGGCT
This sequence comes from Myiopsitta monachus, assembly GCA_017639245.1. NCBI lineage: Eukaryota > Metazoa > Chordata > Aves > Psittaciformes > Psittacidae > Myiopsitta > Myiopsitta monachus. The sequence continues at coordinate 15,262,132 of CM029923.1, read as the reverse complement.
GCTGCAAATGAGCTGCCCTGCAACCCTACCAGTCTTAGCAGCTGAGCTTCTGCTGTCAACAGAAAGGCTAAGCAAAAGAGGATAGCAACATGGTGGCATGAAGCAGTAGGCTAAGAAAGAGATGTTACAACACAACGAAGATCTCAATGAAAAAGGCAAATCGTGGGAAATCAGTGTGCTGGATCATGAATTGCAGAAATGTAAGCAACATCCTAGAGCTTTAAGGCAAGGAGTTTTGTTTGGTTTTTTTTTCCCCCCACAAATCATTAGCAAGCCATGTCAGTTTAGAACCTGTCTGACTGCTATGAAAAGGGAAACCATACTTTTGATTTAATAAGGTAGTACTCATCCTACCTTGACTTATCTTACAAGATCTGTACAGAAGAGAGAAGCCAGAATGAGGGACAATGATGGCAAGCAGATTTAATATGAGCTAAGAACTGACGTACACACTGGAGTTGGTAACAGCAATTTAATTTTCAGTAGACTGGAAACAGGAAGGATTAGACATGCTGAATACATGATAAAAGACAGGTCAACATGCCAAAGGAGGTTTAGAAATTTAGAAATTTTAGAAAAATAGAGTCATTTCTGACAGTTCCTGCCTTTCCAGACAAGAGCTATCAGCTGGGAGATAGAGGGAGAAGGACACCCCAAAGCTACAAGGAGTTTCACAAGTCAAGAACCATGAAAAGCAAAACTAAACAAACAGCATAACATGAGGGTTAAGGTCTTATATTAGACAAATCTGGATTAGAAGCACAGTATGCATTTAGCAGTGGAGATGGGTATTCTCCAACAAACAATGACTTGAAAATAATTCTGTGATGTTGAACTTCTTTCCTAAACCAGTTTGAAACTGGGATCAATGCAGGGACATTGAGGACCAGGCAGGCCATGGGATCAAATCAGATGGTCCAAACTTCAATAGTTTATCACTAACAAGGAAAGAAGAAATTGGTATGTTTCTACTACAGTGGGCGAGCAAAGAAGTAGACAGAAGATAATTCCTTATAAATTCAAAGTCACATCTACACTTAAATTGACTCAGCTTTGAGAATAAAGAGGACTAATCATCCAGCCTAAGTAAACTATTTCTCACAGGGCAGCTGTTCTTTCACCTTTTATTTTAAACCAACTGCACTGCTCTATTCACAGTTTCTTACCCATTTTTCCAAGCCCAAGAAGTTAAGACTTGTGGCTCTTAAGGCCGTCAAGAGCTTTTGCAAGAAAAGCAGCTGTGGAACTCAAGCTTACACACTGACAATACCATTACTGCCATCAATTTAGGTACTTAATATTTTAAACTGGTCCTAGACAAGGAAAAAAAGAATTATCAAATAGATCAAATAAGACCAGAGCAGTAACCTGGTTAACCTTAGCAGGCAAAATCCCCTGCTGGGAGTCTCAAGGAGGAGAGACAGAGGACTCCTGTGAAGTGTGCTGCTGAGGTTAATGGAGGTTCTCTTTCTGAAGTACCTTTGAAATCTGCCAGTAATGGATCTCCACAGAAAGATCCCAAATAACCTGACCGTGAACACTGGCTAAATTTCTTCAGAGCTTTAAATCAACATTAAGAGATTATTCACCACCCCAGAAAGCTCCTTAACAAAACTGCTATGCTAATAGCATTTTGCTCTGAGTAAAGGCTGTGGCACTCAAGCATGCTACCTTAGCACTGATGTATGGAAGATCTGAAGTGTAGCCAAGAAGAATGTACCACATTAAGTATCTTTTCCTTTTTACTCTTAACATAACACTGCAGAAAAGGCTTCTGTCACAAGTAAGCCAGCATCAGATTCATTCTTCACAGTGGATAGTTGTTCTGCTAACCCAAATTACTTAGAGACAATGAAGCAGATGCTGCCCTCAAAATACCATGAGAATTTACAAAACCACACAAATTTTGGTTTTTGGTTTTGTGTTTTACTGTTGTTGGCTGGTTTTAGTGGTGTTTTGTTTTGTTGGCTTTTTTTTCCCCCCCAAGAATGCATGTTTACACCCAGAGGCAGTTTGGTCTAAGTATTTTCCTCTATTCAAGCAAAGGGAGGATTCTTGTGAACACCGCTTATTCTAAGATGATAAAACCTAGGCACAGTCCACAGCTCATTCTGAGCATCATGACTGTCATGCTTCCCAGAGATGCCCATTTTCCAGTTCCCTCAAGGAACCCAGAAGGGCTTTTCTAAATCTTGGCACAAGGACTCTACAGACAATTCACTAACCATCTCATTCCTGAAGCATTTAAAGTTGTATTCAAGTTATTGTAAATACTGTAACATTGCAGCAAGACTGAAATCTGTCATTTACAAAGCAACACAGCAAACCAAAGACCAAACTCAGGTGAAGGTTGGGGGTCAGGCTATAAGCTAAATGGCCTACGATCAGAATAGTACCAGTAGTCTGGTACTACTAACCAGGAGAATCTCAGTAAGCCCACTGTATTCTTTGGCACAGAGAGCAGTTTCAAGATACTCCTTCTAGGAAATGTGAATTGGAAAATAAAAATGAGGGGAAAAACCATCAAATTCTACTCAGGTCATCATCTACTCTACATCCTTTGACTACAGCACAGACAGAGGAAAAAGCTGGATGGTTTTGAGAACCTACAGAAGGAAAGAAAAATTAAAATTGAGCTAAATGTTCACTGCGATGTCAAGTGTCATATTCAGAATGCATTAAGCACAAGAAGAGCTAAAGAGAACAGTTCCGTGAGCACTGGAATTTGGTATCAAGATCAACTAAACAATCATGAAAACTGCTGGTGTACAGGATCAAAGATTACGAGAAAGATTTTTACCTTTCATCAGTTCATTCTGAAGTTCAGGATCCTTAGATCTAACGTGTTTCAAGATAAAACTAAGTCAGCACTCTTGGGGAGGAAATCCAACTCCTCTAGGCTGTTTGTACACTTGCGTTATACACCGAAACAGTCATAATTCAGAGAAAAAGTCAAAACTGATAGGAAACCAGCAAAACTGACATGTATAATTATGATTTGCAGAATTTACATATATATTTTTAAATCTCTTTTGTTCAACAAACAGACTTCACCATAAACCTTCTTTAGGTAGGCTGTACATGCTATGAAGTCTCAATTTTACATGAGCCCATATTCAGTTTTAGTTTATCCAAGGTGATCTCTAAACATTCAGTATTTATAATATGGATTTTGAATAGCCAGTGTCTTTTCCATCTCTGACAAGTTTGACAAGTTTTGCGGTTTAGAAGTAAACCAAGAAGCCTAACATATAAAACACCTAATAGTACCCATTTTGCCTCCCATGTGTGCAATTGCACCTTCACCCCCTAATCCCCATACACTTGCTGTTTTATTTTCTTATTTGGTCACTAACACAAAATACACTGCTTAGGCAGACTAGGCTTCAAATTACATCACACTATATTTTCAGTATTGGTCTTACACCCTCTTTTTACCTGATCCTTGCATAAACAGCCTCAGACTCCCGGAAGCAGCTCTGCCCTGTACACTGTAATTCTGCTGAACTGGACATGATGCCTGCAGACCAGCTCTCATTTCCTAAGCTAGGAAAATATGAAAGGGCTACTAGGCTTATTAGGTAAACTACATCATTTCACTAAAATGCATGAACATGTTAGAAAAATAACATAGTAAACATAATTTCTACAGTATTATTAATAGCATTCATAATAGCATCAGTAAACTTCTTAAACTCTGCTAAAAAGTTACAAAAACTGGTATAATCAGACAAAATTCAGTTTCTTTTCAGATACAATATGCCAGTTCCATCCCCATCAGCCCCAAAGAACTCAACATGCAACTCAAGTGTAAATTTAGGAAGCTAAAGTATGAAAGTTTAATTTAAACAACTAAGCAGGGAAAAATTTGAGACGCAGTCAGATTTTTAAACTTAATCTTTTTTAGTAAAGTATTACCACAACAGTGGTAAATTCCTCTCCAGGCTCCTGACTTAATCTTCTCTGGATTGCAATATATAAGCCCTCCTTTGTTGGCTGCAGTATTTCAACCCCTGATGTGTCAAAAACTGTGAACATTAGGCAAATACAAACATACTGCATTGTATCACACTCTTTCCATTTTTTCCTCTTTTTTTAGAAGATGACAACAGATATGATAGAGAGCAATAACACCAAATCCAGTGTTCCCCTCCTGACCCAAAGATACCTGAGGATGGTGACCAAGGATGGACACAGCACATTCCAGATGGATGGTGCCCAAGGAAAAGGTCTAGCATACCTCCGAGATGCATGGGGAATATTAATGGACATGCGCTGGAGATGGATGATGCTTGTCTTTTCTGCTTCTTTTGTCATTCACTGGCTAGTCTTTGCAGTGCTTTGGTATTTACTAGCTGAGATGAATGGGGACCTGGAGCTGGACCATGATGCTCCACCTGACAACCACACTATATGTGTCAAGTACATCACCAGTTTTACAGCTGCTTTCTCCTTCTCACTGGAGACGCAACTCACAATTGGTTACGGCACTATGTTCCCAAGCGGGGACTGCCCCAGTGCTATTGCACTACTTGCAATACAGATGGTCCTGGGGCTTATGCTGGAAGCCTTCATCACAGGTAATCCTTCATATTTAATCTTTAAATAGAATTAGACTTAATTATTAGAATTAATGTAATAATTAGACTTAAGAAATTGAGCCATAAATAAATAATGATCATATTGATATCCAAAAGAATAATCAAGTCAATACAAGAATGATGAGATTCCAGCTACGTAGTATTACAAGTTGAACACCTTTCATTACAAGACAACATAATACCAAAATCTGAACTTGAGACTTCCACTACTCACTAGATGGTGTTTGTGGCAGATGCCTACTTATCAACCTCAACATTATCTCTCAACATTTCTTCCATGGAATTTGTTTTGATTTTAAGGTTTGCTTTAGTCTAGCTGAAGTACTTCGGTTGCACTTTAGCTCAGTGTTTAAGTATTCCTCAGTACCCAACATAATGAAAATTTTTACAATGTCACAGCTATTCTGAGGCATTGCAAGTTATGTAAAGTTAATTTGCAGGTTTAAATTATTTCAGAAGACTAAAAATACAGGTGTTAGTTTACTGCGTATTACGAAAGAGCTTCTATAGTCGTAGGACACCAAGATCAAGTACTATTTATTACCAATTACAGTAAACTGGGGCAAGCTGAAATATCTCCCTTCGAACAGCTGAAGTTTTACTCTCCAAACATTAATCACAAAATCATAACAGAATCAGACTGGTTTGGGGTGGAAAGGACCTTAAAAATCACCTAGCTCCAAACCCCTACCATGGATAGGGACAGTTTAGAAAAAGAAGCATTTTAGGAAAGCTGTGCTTTTTAAACAAAAATGGGTTACTGTGACGACAGCCTAGCAGTTTTCAAAGATGCAGGCTGAGGCTAGAAAGACTACGTCCACCCAAGCCTCCTTTCTGTTTCACAGAGCTTGGAAGCTGCAGGCACTGTGCTCACATTCAGTTTGCTCTCTTCCATGATGCAGGTGCTTTTGTGGCCAAGATCGCCCGACCAAAGAATCGGGCATTCTCCATCCGCTTCACCCGCTCTGCTGTAGTGACACATACCGAGGGGAAGCCATACCTTATGTTCCAGGTGGCCAACACACGCTCCAGCCCACTGACTAGTGTCCAGATTTCTGCTATACTTTACCAAGAACGAGAGAATGGGCAGCTGCACCAAACTAGTATTGACTTCCACCTAGACAGCGTTACTTCAGATGAGTGTCCTTTTTTCATCTTCCCACTGACCTACTACCATTCAGTCACTCCCTCCAGCCCCCTGGCTGCTCTCCTCCAAAGAGAAGCTGCTCAGCATTTTGAGCTGGTCATCTTTCTGTCAGCTGTGCAGGAGGGCACAGGGGAAATGTGTCAAAGGAGAACATCCTACCTCCCCTCAGAGATCATGCTGTACCATCGCTTCGCTTCCGTGCTAGCCCGCAATGCCAAAGGTGAATATCAGATTCAAGATGGAAAATTTTGACAAGACTATTCCTGAGCTTCCAGCTGCAGCTGACTCAAATTGTCCAAGAAGGACTGACAAGGAGACCCGCATCAATGGACAGCACGTTGACAGCTTCCAGCTCTCCGAGGCTGGCCTCATAGAATAGAGAGAACAGACTGTGAACTTAGTGCTTTTTTAATTATTACATTAAACTTTCAGGTTCCATTCACAACCTTCTTTCCTTGCCTGCCCTGCCATCTTCTAGTTATCTTTCTCTTTTTACTCACATTCTTTTGATTACAACATGATATGCGAAGTAAAAAAGAACCAGTGTGGCCATGTAAGCTGAGGAGAGGCTGGATTAACCACCCAGGACAAAGTCAGGTACAAGAATCACAGTACTAATTCTTGGAAACTAAAAGAACTACCTGCTGAATTCACCAGACTATGATTAAAGCCGCACTGACACTGAAAGGAGAGAACTTAAAAACTCCTAAAGCTCACCAAAACCATAATTAACCCGCTTGCAATAAAATGGACAGTATAAAAGAAAAATATCAGTCAAAACCAATATGAAGTCATGCAATCAATATATTAATTCTGGTATAAGCAACTCTGCTCACCCAAGATCCTAAGTTTTCTGTTCTCCTAACGATTTGGGGATACAGAGTTATATCAGATTTCAGATGGCCAAATTCACTCTCAGAAAGTACTGCCAACCTCTCATGGCAGTGAAAAGCACTCCTGCTGTGCTTATTAAAACAAAAAATTGTAAATACTAATCGTAGTTCTTCATTCTGCCAAATAGGAGAACATCTCATTTCAAGACATGTCTATGAAGACAGTATCAAAAAATCTTGACGTATATGACAAATGCTGAAGTGGAATTTTTTTTTTCCATGTTTGGAAACACTGAATAAATTATTTAGCTGTAGGAACCGGACTATTTAAATTAATAACCTTTTTAAAAGGACCATACATTCCACATGCTCTCACCTTTGCGCTGCTTGTCTCAAGTAGATCTGACCCAGAAGGATGCACTATGTATATGAGAATTAGAACTGCATCCATTTAGTTTTATGCTTTCATCATCACTATTTGCCTGTACACACAGCACAAATACTGAGACACTTAAATCAATTTTAAAATAAAAAAAATTAAAAAACAACCTATACATGAGACTTCTGTATTTAAGTGCCTCATAAACCTATCACAATTTAAACACTGTTCTGAAGTTCCTAAATAATTTAAGAAGATAAAGGATAAACAGAATGATGGGTAATTATTTCCAAGCTCTCAACAAAAGCGGTGCCTATTATGTGTTCATACTTAAGCAGTCAAGTATCAAAATAAAGTCATCTTTCAAAGGTAAAGACTTTCCCCACAAACCAAGACAGCATTAATAGCAGTTTTCATTGACAACAGCATAACAGTCTATAAACTATATTTCCTTTGAACTTCACTGAAGCCAGCAGCAGCAGGAAAAATGATCTCAAGGTACCTGATGAGATACTGTTTAACTGAATTCTTTTCAGGTTCCAAATCTCCGTTAACTGAAGTGTGTTCACAACCCAAACTAGGTTAGTTTGCTTTAGGGTCTGGGAAAACAGGACGCAGCCCGGCAGAAGTATTTCACACAGGGAAAGTGAAATGAGGCAGAAGGCAGATGTTTTCAGTGCAATTAAATTCTTTTTTCCAAAATTCAGTATTGCCTCCCTACATTCCAAACATCTGTCTGAGGTCATCACAGACACCCTCAAAATATCTTTTTTGTTTAATTTAATGTAAAAGCATTCACGAATATTGTGAATGCTTGGAGAGCATCACCCTATCAAGTTAAGCTGCCTTCATCCCTACCTTTCTTATGGCTGACACATACCCAGGCTAAAGATTCCTCTTCCACCCTCATATCAATACCAATAATTATTTCTTGGAAAAGTTATTTCCATGTTCTCTATCAACATAAGAAGAGTCCTACAAACCAAGAACCAGTACAAGCGCAGTAGATTTCTGTGTCAAGTCTGAGATATCCATTTAGGAAAAAAAGAGCAGTATTATGTGTGAGGTATTGTTTCCCCCATGTATCGTCATATACTCCAGTCTCAGACACAATTATTCTCAAATTCAGATGCATAATCCCAACAACAGGACAGTACTATAATCACACCGTTAAGAGCCAAAGATATAGAAAGCTGGTTTTAATTTCAATTAATGTCTTATCAAAGCATGGGCTGCTTCATATGGTTTCTAAATAACTTGATACTTCAAAGTTGTCCTGATTTTTATATAATTTCCTATTTATAGATTTGGTTTTAAAGGAGGTACAACAGCAAACAGAAAGGACAAAACATGGTTAGTATACACTTCAAATATTACATTTTGGAATGTCAAGCTGAGGAATACTGTAAAAGTAAATTAGACAAGCACCATGGTGTAATTACTTCAAATCAGCTACAAAGTAGGGGATAGACAAAACACGCCCATTGCTTTTCCAGTTCCAGAGAACTGGTGAATCATGGATGTCTGATAAAGTACTGGAAGTATGCCATGACCCAGATTGGAATACAAGCCTAGAAAAGCTGATGATGGGCTCCAATGCAACAAAAATTGCATTCTACACCTTGACTAACATTGCAAGAGCAAGCTGGTGATGAACCTTCTTTGGAAAAACTTCTTGTTATCAAGGCAGGGAAGCAAAGCAAGCCAGCCTCAGTAACGGAAAGTGTGATTCAAAGGAATTCAGCATCTTTCTTTGTAGTCATTTGGACACCCCATTGTTATATTGGAGTCATCTTAACTTACCCAAAAAATACACATTAAACAGAACTCAATCAGGTTCCACAAGTGACTTATGAAACACCTGACAGTTATTTACTAGCAGTGTGTTTAACTGCTGGTAACTAATAAAATCCCCTCAGCTACTAAGCTGGTATTAGTCAAGAGGCTGCATAGAAATTTAAGCAGCTTTTGTGCAGTTCCAAAAGACAGCCATGATCAAAAAAACAACTTGCTCATTTTCTTTGCTAATGGGCTCAGCTTTCCAGAAATTACTTGAGTTCTCAATGAAACCTGTCAGAACTGCGACACCCAGCAACAGAAGCTCACAAACACTGTGTGCATCTTCAATTTGCATACAGAAAGTAGCAATGGATCCTGTTTATGTTGAGAATCAAAGGTGAACTTGAAACTGTTGTGAGCACCAAAAAAGCAAACTATTTTTACCTACAGCATATTGATTGTATTTGAGAAATAATTCTTTGTGGAAGGCCTATGAGTTTTTTAATTTCATGATTTTTAATTGAAGGGTTCTTGTGTTGCCATTCATTATGAACACCCAGAAGACTTTCATGTTTGATCACTGATTAATTTTGTAATGTGATTACCCAGAACAAAGACAACGAAAAAGCTGGCAACTTAGTAAATTATGTAATTTGAGGCCAGTCCAAAGCCCTATGAAAGAGTAATTTAAAACTGAAGCTCAATAAAGTTAAAGAATAAAATCCTACAGTAAGGAATTTAACCAGAGTAACAGAAACCAATATATACACCTGGCTAAAGCATGTTAGCTTGAATTATAAGCTGCATGTCAATTCACTCCCTGACCTTTCTGCTGCCATTGCTTTGTGTGGTATACTAGCACTTGGTACTGACCTGGGACTTCTTTCGGCACACCTGTATCCCTATCTCCTACTCAAAATATTTTGTCATCGGAAAGCCTTTACACAACAGTAACTATCTGTTCATTAATCAAGGCTTGAGTCAAAACAGACCAAACTTCTGTTAATACTTTTGTGCTCTCCACCTTATTTCTCTTTGAAGGTAAAGAGGAGATAAATGGTCCTCCCACTTACCAGGACATTAAACTCTTAACAGAGATATGCAGCATCAATTACCACTGCTTAACTTGGGTTTTATACATTAAAACTTCAGAAAGATTGAAGGTATCTTGCCTCCATCATACTGTGCTACAGAACTTTTAGCTAAATAAGCTCAAACTAGAAGAGAAATAGACCAAGAAACTTAAGAGGAGCAATCAGGTGCTACAGAAAGCTTCATGATTTAAGCACACCATCCCTCACAATGAACTAGGACTTCCAAAAAAAAACATACAAGGACACCATCTTCCCTAGAAAATGATTCACAGAAGATGCATTCCAAAGTCCTGATCACTAGTAGTTGCTACAAACAAGACACATAGTACACTAGCTGGTGCATTAACCCTCAAAGTTCAGGCAGAAGTCAGTTTCAGTAAGGACATTTTGCAAATATATCTTGCAGTAAATCTTGCAAATAAATCATCTTGCAGTAAATTCTTCTCAATTTCAACTGAGATAACCATCTCAACCTTAAACTGACAAGCAGTATTTTTATCACAGTCTTAATCAGAAACGTGGTAAATTGTACAATCTGGATCTGGGAGTGCTTTAACTTTATCACAAGAATAGAAAGGGGCCAGATAAAAAACATGGAATCAACTGTGGTAGATACTAATCTGTTAGTAAAAAATGCAGTCCTAAAATCTCAGTAGTACTTACTTTTTTCTATTTCCAGGTTTTTTTCCAAAAGTTCTCTGAAGATAGGGACACACTGAATGAAAGTCTACTGGCACTTAAACATGGATGATCTCAGACCTAGCTCAAATTATTTTTAGAGGTAACCTCTTCGTAAGGAAAACAATGAGGAAAACAAGCAACATATTAGTTTTGTCTTAACTTTGAACTTAGAAGCAGAAAACCAAAAACACTCTCCAAAATATATGAAAATAAATTCCTACATGGAGAGAGGATTCAGAGGGCTTTGAAAGCAAACATGGTAATTCTAGACTCCTGAAGCATGTGCCACCATGCTAATCTGGAAGATTATTAAAATGGCAATTTATGCTACTCTAAGAACACACCAACAACCAAGCAGGAATTCAAATACTTTCCTCTCAACTTGTAATTGCAACTGAATCTTTTCAGTTTTGTTTGTCTTGAAATCCAATTTGCAATTGTCTTTTCTGACTTAAGATTATATTCACTAAGGAGGATACTTGGTCTTATCTTAGGATAAGACTCACTTCAGCAAAGACCAAAAAATCCTGGGTCCTAAAAAGACAAGACTCACTGACAGCAATCTTCAAGACTCTCACTAAGCACAGCTGTGGTACATGCATGTTGAAACCTGCCATAGAGGAGGAGCAAGGTCATACCAAAGAGCAATCAATGCACAGTCTCATGAAGCAGAAAATCACAGCAGTTACCATACAACCAGTTGATAGATGATAACTTCTTGAAATGCTCTCACCACTCTCGGAATACAGATTTTACCTAAATGGGTATGTTCCATCTCCAAGATGACAACCCACTAGCAAGTTTATCTGAATGTCCAAACAGACATCCTGTGTCACAAATAAGGATCCAGTATTCTGTCCGAATATGGCCAGTATGAAGCATTTAGGAAACAACAGGAAAGGAATGGCAAAGAGGGAGACCAGGTAATAACCTGAATGAAAATAAATTAGTTGAAATCATCATATGAATCTTGACAGTAAATCCATCAGCATGGGAACATCAGAACATTGCTGCTGGGATTCACTGCACACTAGCAAGCATTCAAAAATAATTAACAGTTGACATGGTCCAGAAGTCCAAGGTATTAAAATATCAGGAATGTTTAGAAGCTGCACTGAAACAGCATATTGCCACAGCACACCTGTTAATCAGTAAAGACTCCATTCAGAGGTCCAGGAATTTAGTTCCAGCTGTAGACATCACATCTTAATTGCATAAACAGAAACCACTTACTGCAGGTTTTTCTTATCTAAAACATTTAAATGTCTAGCAGTAAGACCAACAAGAGTAAGCATAGCCAACACGGTGAGGACACAATTAGGTAGCCTGGCACAGCATCATGAATTTTGTATCAACAATACACTTGGAGCAATAAGTTTATGCATATATAGGTACATTCCCTGTTTATGCATATATAGGCACCTTCCCCAAAAGACACCCTGTTCCTCCCTCCCATTTTCTGCCCATACAGTAAAAATCCATACCTGGATCTTTTCGCCCTGGTTTTTCAAAGCGTCTATCTCCCCTAGAAAGGCAGAATAGAAGTTTCAAATAAGGTTTTGCAATTCCTCCACTCATTTAAGGTATGGCTTTTTAACTCTGTAGGGGGCTTTTTAAAAAACAGAGCTTGATGGACAGTACTTTCAAAGGACCACATGACAAGTGATATTTGCAGGAACACTGATACATATACAGCCTTTAGCAACTAGATATGTTTTGAAATATGACCCAAAATACTGTCAACAATGTTGAGACTGTAACTGAAGCAAATCCTTTAGCAATCCATATTTTCACTCATCACTTCCACTGCAGTTGTCATAATTTATACTCCCTTAAAGTAGTTCTTTCTTCCCAGGAACACAGCAGAAATCTTTGCAAAAGTACCTCTTCTACTTGCTCCTGAGTTTCTAAAAACATTACTGTGTTGACTCCATCTTAGAAATTAAGACACTCCACTCAGATACATGTTAATCACCTTTCCTAAAGTGTTTTTATGAAGTCAAAAGGCACAAATGGAAGCTGAGTAGATGTACGTAAAAAACTTTAAGGGCTAGAGTTTTGTTACCTTTCCTCCCAACTCTGTGATCTGTGCATTTCCCTGCCCCCTCCTCGCCCAAATCCACCCTCCACTTCATCAAAACTTCTTTGGTAGAAACCGCTTTCTCCTCGGCCTCTGCCTGAAAAGACAAAAAACACAAGTGTTTGTATAAATAAGAATAGAAGTTGAAAGAATTAAGTAGGTTTCCCTTTCCTGGTGTCTCTGAACTCATCTTAGTCTTTAGACCCAGAGAAGTTATCTGAGGCAAAGGGAAAAAAAGAACAAAGACTGAAGAGTATCATGTAAAAGTTCTTATCAAGAAGCACAAGATCAGACAGAACAGGCAAACAATTCTGAAATACTATGCAGAAAACCAGAACACAGATACTTACCCAACACAAACTACTAAACAAGGATGCATTGCTCACGCGACATGCACACAGTACATGTGCACTTTACACTCAAAAATCAGATTGCTTTTAACAGTGGAATCCAGTATAATGGAATCCAGTATAATCGTACTGCACTGCACATGTATTCACAATTACTGCTGTCAAGGTTAACAGAGGAGAAGGAAGCTTCACCATGATTAAGTTCTAGTGATGCTCAGCTGAAATCTCCCCCAGGAGCAGTGGGGGAAAAAGAAGCATCACAAGATCAATATAGGCAGGATGGCATGACGAACTCCAATAGCTACAGAATAAAAAGTTATCCCCACTTTGTCAAGAAATGATTCTCCATAGATAGCTATCAAGCTTTAAGCCAAAAAAGTTACAGATGTATCGTCAAGTAAAGCATCTTGAAGCAAATCTTCAGTGCCTGGGTACGTGTGGGGTGTTTAGTTAAAACCAAAACAAAACAAAAAAAGAGCAAAAAACCACAAAACAACAGGAAAAATAAAACCCACCCACATCTCCAGACCTTCAAGAGAGCTTCCAACACTGGTTAGATTAATCACTGGGCTGAAGTTTCCAGATCTACAACTGCTTCACTAAGTGCTACAGCAGAAGAAACAGGATGTTTTTAACAGCTAACTTCCCATTTCAAGGATCTCATGAAAATAAGATGAACAAATGAAACATCAATTGGCTGGTTGCCAGGATAATGTCTTGCCTACAAACATACTCAGTCTCTATACTAAACCTAAACAGCACCTGATACAGGGAATTATTAGCAGTGAGACTCACAATCCTTTCACATTTCACTCTTTGTGGCTTCAAGAAAACAAACACCTCAAAGGATGAGGCGCAAACCTGGCCACATAACCAGAGAAATAAGACAGAATGACTAAAGGAAATAGGAAATAAACACCTTGGGAATGGACTCCATTCTCTGCAGTCTTCTGATGAGAGCAGTGATAAGAAACGTCTACATCTAAAAAGCTGAAGACCCCTAGAATTGTGCTGTATTTCAGTGTCCTATGAAAAAAGGCCTTACAAATGGAAATTATTAAGGCAGTTGCAACAACTTCTAACTAGATCTATTGGGAGGGTGGGGGGGGAAGGAGGAAGAAAGGAGGAAGGAGTTGCTTTCAAGGCAGAGAAAAAGAATAGTGATCCCCATATAATCCAGTCAGGCTCCTTATACACACAGATTCTGTATCAGGCAGTACAGCCTGCAAGGTGTACAAGGAAGACACAAAGCTAATTGTACAATCTCTCCTGCTTCAGAAACAGGATTTAAACATCCTTTTTTTGGACAGAACTATCGTGTTCCTAGGACCAGTAAAGCAGTTTGCTAGGAGACCTCCTTGTCACAGAGAGGCAGACCTCTTTGCCACAGAGTTTTGGGGATGCCGAAGTTCAGATGGAAACTGAATGAATTCAGAGAAGATAAATAACAGAGATTTACTAAAACGAGAGACCATATCTGGCTCAGAAATACATTCAAGCTGCACGTCTGAAAGCTGAGCATCTATGTGATGCCTCTTCACCTTGGTATTTTTACACAGCCCTTATTCTCTTGTCAAGGTGCTGTCTTTTGGCTGTTGCTCAACAGACAATCGACTTAAACAAGCCCTTTCCTGATTCACCATAGCTGTTTTTATACAAAATCAGGTGGAGATAGAGTTGACTAAGCACTCAAGCCAAAAGAGAAGAGATCAGCAACAGACCTACAACTGCATTACAAACCTAAGTACCTTCCCTACAGTTGGTCTGATACCAGAAGGATGACCACAGTCATGAGTGCAAACTAAGTTTCAAAGGCAAGAAAGTAAAGATGTGATAGAACAACAAAGTAGCACCATATTTTCCAATTAAGGTATAACGGATCCCCTAAGATCCTGGAAAAGGACTCCATGCTCTCATTCTTCACAAATAAAACCCAAGAAAGTTCAAGCATCTCATACAATGACAATCTTTCCCTACTTTCTTCACTACAAGAAAGCTCACTTCCTTCCTCTCACAGGAGATAATAAAGCAACCACAAGTTCACAAGAGAAAGCCACAGGCAGGCAGAATCAAAACAAAGGCACCAATTCTTCTCATGTCCCCGAGGTAGTGGAGGTGGAAAGTTACATACACTCTTCCAACAGAAACAAAACCCATTGTCCTTTCCTGGTTTTTACAGTGAATGATAGCAACATCTGTAGAGCTCCCGCTGCAGTAAGTATGAATGCACCTTGATTACTGATAGCAGACACACAACAAGCAGAGCCAGAAGACAGGAGATTTCATCAGCAAATAAAGCAAGCCTCCAGTAGAATGTAAAGATCAGAAACAGAGATGTTTTATCGGCAGCACAGCTTACGGCAGCTTTAAAAACATGTGAAAGCCTGAGAAACCTCTCTCCACTTACCCCTGCCGTGTCACAGTTCATCAGTATTCCAGTTAGGCTTAGCCACTAAAGCGGCCTGAATTAAAAGATAACCTTGCAAAAGACTTAAACAAATGATCCCAGCAATTCAGTGTAAGGCTGTGGGGCCACAGTACTAAACTCCAAGCTGTCCTGATACCACTTAGTACCAGACAGGACCTATTTAAGCCACTTTTGCCCTGGTTGCGTTGCCACACTCCTCCAATGCACACCACACAGGTACAGTAACAACATGTGCCCATTCAACAGTAACCAGCAGAAGTACATGAGCAACTCCAGAAGAAACTAAAGCATACTGCATTAAAACAGGGCCTACCAAACTACAGAAGTAAAATACCTAGTAAGGAATATCATGGTGCACAAAGTCAGTTATTCAGACATTATTACGTAGAAGAGTCTGATCCGAAAGTGCACACTAGGACATAGCTAATACTGATAACAGAACATATGAAAAATGCTTGCAGAGAGGATAAAACTGCATGCATAAGCATATGGTTTGCTGCACTTCTTGGCTTTTTTGTGGCTAATATATCTAGAATGACATGCTTATTTTAAATAGAATGCCGCTTCCACAAAAATGCTTAGCACATGAGAAGCAGACTTTCTAAGTGTAGATGTTGCACAAAGTATTGAATGCAAAGTCAAGAGATGTCAATGAACCCTTCCATTTAAGAACAGAATGGAGCAGCTGTGTATTTCAGTAATTCCTTAAAAACCTCAGAATGAAGACCTCAATCCAATGGATGTTTGAATAATAACAGTCAAAAGAGTCTAACCTGAAAACCAGACAGGTCTGAATTTAAGGTAAGCAATATGAGACACAAGCAAGAGGGCAAAAAGGAGCACACACTGCCATTCTAATAGTCAAAAAACAACCACCCACACACAAAACACACCACAGCACAATATAACAAGCAAATTCTTGAAATTACAGCATGACTGGAGTTTAGGATCCATGGTCATAGCCATAACACTGCGTGGGAACAGCAGGACAACTGCAGTTCAGCTGCTGTTGAGTAGGTATGAGAACCTTCCACTTTGACACTATTTTACACACTTTCCAACAGCAGCAAAGACAGATTACAAAGGGGAGAGAGGGTGGGAGGGGAAAAGAGCTCTAATGAGAAGCAAAGTACCCCTCATAAGGGTCTTAAGCAAAGACTAGAACAGCTACAAAACAAGGTGCCTGTAAGCTTACAGCCCATTCCAAGGACTATTTAAATCTCTCCTCATCTGAGGCTCTTATTCATGAATGTTGACATTCCAGTCCCACCAGCACAAAGCACAGGGCTTAACTGCACACCACAGGGAGCTCCCAGGAAAACAAGTCAATTAGAAAAAAGGTCACGTGAAAGTACTTGGTTTCTTTAGAGAATGCAACCAAATAAAGTGGTTTGGATTTATGTGTCCACAAAAGACACATACAGTACTAGTGACAGCAGCTGCAGGCTGCACACAGTTTTGAACAGTATCTCCAAGTGGTATTTCAGCACACCATCATAAGAAATTTAAACAAAACCAAAGCAACTTCCACACTGTGACCATTTTCACATCACCTAAACTAACCACTGTCAGCAAGACTTGGGCAACCACTGAGAAAACATTTACTGAGTGTTATGTTGGAATTTTAAATACTGATACGTCACATTTAAGGGTTCTAATAATAACTTGCTTTTATCAGCAGTTCACCCATTCTTCCCTTTGCTTATCTGACTCAATAGATTCCCTCTCCCACTCCCAAATGCTGGAACACAGTTCTGTGATTTGTGCCTCAGTAAGTGAACTTAATTAACAAATCTAATCGTACATGCAAATTCTTGCCTCAAGTTATTGTTGCGCAAGTACTTCCAGGCAGTAATCTTGTTCTGGTAAAGCTGAAACCCGCATTTGATCAGCAGCAGCAGCTTTGTTGTATACAACGATGTAAAGTTCATGAAAAGCACCAGATAAACTTTTGAGCCCCGGCAATTTCGCAACGCAATAAAGAAAGATATTTTCCAACTGCTGGGGAAAGCATTTCATTTAGTGAACCAACTCCAAAGAAATTCCAAGTCCTTTTCACTGTAACATGAAAAACTAGAGCTGCATTTAAAGTTCGCTACTTACAAGCAACACGTTAGTTTTGTAAATTAGAGATCAACAGTCCTGCACTGAACTTTTCACAAACACTAGAAACAAAGCCCATAATTAAAAGAACATGATATGTATAATTATGATTAAAAAAAAAAAAATAGGATATTTGTCCTGGCAGAAGCCCTAATTTATTTGCTGAGAGAGAGAAACTTTGGGAAGACTCGTCACACCTAAAGCCCAAGACGAATTTCTTATGAAAAGGGGAAAGTGGGAGTAACAAGCAGCAGCCAGGATCGATGAAGGAAGGGAAGCTCAGTAATTTACTGAAGTTTACTGGATAAATGTGTCCTTCTCACCTTAGCAGATAAGAATGACAGAGTAGCCTAAGAAGCAGAGCATGTAATGATGCATACAAAGTAAAAGATCAAATTAGGATGCAAGCAAGTGAAAGAATGAATTATGCAACAAAGTTCTTCAGCTAATATTTCTTAACATATCTTAAAAATAAAGTATGAAAACCAGGAAGATAGGAAGTAGAAGTCCTCATATTACTGCATAAATTTCAAGTTCTGTCCACCAAAGCATAATGAATCAAACTGCACTTCCAAACAAAATTTCCATGTATACAAATAGATTCAATAGTAAAATTACCAAATTAAAAGCCATATTCTGCCACATTTTACCCTATGACCTCATTGAAACTAGTGGGGGAAATTAAAAAGCAACCTGCTGCTCACTGTATAAGGATGCCATCCGTTATAATGATACAGGAAAAAAAAAGAAAGCAAAATTTGACAGAAGAAAGAAAAATAAAGGGTTTGACGAATCAGGAACGGTCAAGGTATCTTGATACTGAAACTAGAGAGCACGCTAGTCTCATATGATCTCAAATCAGCACATTTTAAGTAGCATTCATTTCATTTGCCTTAATGCATCTAACATGCTACTATATGTATTCCTACACAAGTGAAACATGGACAGTAGCAATGCAATATGCACATCAAAAACACAGCAAAAAAGCATCAGCTTTCAAATGTACAACAGAAATATAACCAAGGTGTACACGAGTAAGTGCCACCCCACATGTATATGTGCACAACCTTTTTTTCCATTCCCCCGCTCCTTTTTATTAAACCCTGAGCATTTGGGCAAAGACAATGACAACAAAAGGTAAATGACAGCAAAATCCAGGGACAGGCTTCAAGAAAGCTTAAATACATATGCTTCAGCTGGAAAGCAACCACAAGAGGATAACAATCCAGAAAAATCTGACAGACTTAAGCTAAGAAGAAAGCAGGACTGAGGAATAAGATCAGAATTTAGAGAACAAATTAAGCCGGAGTACAATTCTGGTCAAGCATTTAATTATATGTGGAAGTGATTTTTGAAGCTGCTATTGAAAATATCACCACTTAACATTTAGAATTAAATTAGAAAGGATCCTAAAACAAACCTCCCCTATGCACCTGGAAAGACAGACGTCACAAGATTAATTACTCCTGATATTTCCAAATTATTAGCTTTGTATTCTAAAAGTAATCCATCACACACATAACCCCCCTCCAAAACAGTGTTTGCAGCAGTAAGCACATTGACAAGTAACTGCTAAGATAAATTCTAGGTTTAATAATTTGTTTTGAATCCAGTTATATGGCTTGAGGACATTTTTCTCAATTCATCTGCAAATGTTTGAAGTAATTCAGGATGAGATATCAACTATAATAATGCACTAAAATTGGCAAGACTCAAATTTCTCCCAAATCTGATTACATCTTTCCATTAACCTTCTCCTGTTAACATCTGAGGATGTTAATAAGTAAAAACGACTTTTCAGAACACTGAACACCACCTACTGTAATCTTAACGCTTTACATACATTTGTAGATTCTTCTCCCCTTTCCCTATAAATTGGTTTTATACCTTTAATAAAGGCATTTTACCAATTCTGAACCACTCTCCTTTTCCACCTCAAGGCTACCTTTCCCTTTTGCTTTCCACACCCATCAATGTGACAAAGACACATAACACAGGTACCAGATGTGCACTAAGGTGTGCAGAACAATCACTAATGCAATATTCATTCTCTACTACCACCGTATTGGAAAGACTTCAAAGCTTTAAAGAAAAGGAAACCTGGCCTGAGGAGCTCCATTGAACATCTTTCAGAATCTTCAGCCTGGATCACCTGCAGACATTGCAGCACATCCCACTAACAACAGCTCACCTCGACCTCTAGAGGAACTTCGACCTCGAGGAGCCCCTGCCACAGTTCCTCCTCCACGTCCTGTCAACCGCAGAACAGCAGCACTGTTTACAGACATCGAGAAATTTCTCTGCCAAGAAGAAAGAGCCAAGGTGAGATTCCATTGTAAAAAAGCAAAACCAGAAATGTTTACCATCATCCTGATTTTGGTTTCCTTATGTTTGTTACAAGTTTTCTACAATTGACAAGGAAAAGGACTCCTGGGAGGTGTAAACAACTGAAACAGTTTATGGAAGGATCTTGGTCAATATCAGTGCTTTAAGCTACTTACCTGAAATTTCCATGCTCTAAAGGAAGCAAGTGAGCACCTACTCCTTTATAAGGTGATTCCAACAAGAACTGATAAGAACATTGACAGCTTTAAAAACATTCAGTTGCAGAAAGGGATTGGTACTTGCCTATACCTGACACCATTAATTAATACCAATTCCGAACATACGTCTTAAACAAAGCAGGAACATGTAAAGAGCAACAGAATTTGATCAGAATTATATCTACCAATCTTCTTTGCAGAAATAAGTCCTTTCTTTAAATATATCATAGAAGTAACATGCGTTGGGGAAAATTAGGTGTATTTAAGACTTCTGAAATTTAAGTGATACTCATTCTAGTAAGACAAAAATACCACATTAAGTTCAACCTTATTTCAATCAGAAATTACTGCTAAACAAAAAACTGTTTTGATAAAGAATGAATAATTATAACCAACTCTTTCCCCACTCTCCAAGTACAAACATTTGGGAAATTGGGCCAAAGAATTCAGGAGTTCATGTTAATATTCATAAACATTAACAAGCAAACCTAAATTCACATGCTGCTTCAGAATGCAAACTTTAAATAATTTGAAGGCAAAGGACTCCAATCAGCTGGTTTTTTACTTACATGAATTTTAAGCAAAATTATTTTTGCTTACTTGAACTCATATGAACTACTATGACTTTGAAGGTCTTCAGGGAACAATGAGACAATCAATTACATACTACTTAAAATCTGAACAGCTAACATCAAAGCCAACAGAGTTTTAACCCATTTAAGAAACAATCCTAACTGCTTGGTGTGTTCTTGTTACAAAGTAGATCTTCAAGATAGAACTCATAACTAAGTAGACTTAAGTGGGGGGGAAATTCAGTCATGCAAGGCAAAACAGTAAGGTCAATCTCCAGTCAATCTCATTCTATCTTACTAGATAGCTCTTAAAGGTTTAAAGCAACAGTTGACACAGCAAGTCAAAAAGAACCTCCTCCTTTCCTGATGTTGATACCTCTTTTTTTTTTTTGTGAAGCAGTAAATACTTCACTACAGAAACAACTTAAAGCTGCTGATTGGATTCACAGTCTTGCATAAGAGATTCCTTAGTTTTGATGCCTTATTTTTCCAATAAGAATATAGGAATCTCACTTTTAATTTGTCTGCCTAAACTCTGAACAAATTCTTCCTCACTTCTGTAGTTTCCTGTGATGATGTGATCACTGCAATGTGCATAGCGATAATAATCTACATGGTAAGATCACAGTAAGTAGCAAAAAAGCAAAGTCAAAAAAGTAAAACACTCCCTGTGACTGATATATGTATTACTTTAGTATCCATCCCTGACAATGCATAAGAAAGAGCAAAGCTGGCCCAACACAGAGGCTCAATTAATTCTTCAGCAGCAGCTGAAATGGAAGAGATCCTTAGAAACAGGCATCAGAAACATAACCAATGAGGACAGAAAAATTCTCCATTATATTCTGTAATAGGTTGAGACCCCCTTAATCCACAAACAGTTTAGATAACTGAATGGTTTCCTTATGCAAATAGGAATAGAGGGGCCGCAGGGAAAAGGTAAAGGAACATATGGTACATTACTGCCAGTGGACAGTAGTAGAAACTTCTGTAAAAGCCATCTTCAAAAGATGGTTCTCTGAAAATAGATCTTAAAAATCTATGATGTCACATAACAAAACTTACTACAAGGTGAATCACTTGAACTCTAAGTTAACTCAGCATCTTTATAACCAGGAAAGTGACACACATAAAAAGGATAAAAAGGACATTCCCATGTCCTACAATAGGGAATGATGTAGCGTTACCCGTCCAGTACATTCTAGAGGACTGAACAATTATCATCCACCTGTAGCTAAAGGATCTTTAAATCAGCTTGAGACAAGTTCTTCCTGGACGCACAACACATACAACAACAATGCTATCAAGTCCGTAACTCCCAGGTTGCAAGCAAGAATTGCTCTGAATCCAAGGCTAGAGTACACCCAACAAGTTCATCTTCAACTGAACACTACCCCAAAGTACCTGTGTTTTGATCAGCGCGTCCTTTACAGGACCTCCAGATTCTCCATCCCTCAAGCTCCAAGAGGATAATGCTACCTTCAGCACGCACAGAGGGGGCACAATGATGTTGTAAACTCTTATCAACCTTAAGTAAAAGAACTTGCCTGCACCATGACTGGCAGCAAAACCATTAATATTCACCTCAAGATGACTACTAAACACAATTCTTGATGAATATTTCTTACGTCATGGGGAACAAACTCCAGGAATTTCTGTTAGCATAAATAAGGCTGTTCCTTTGCTATCTCAAATAAGTTATGAAGAGAGAAAAAGACCTTCAGACAAGATAAAAACATGCTGTTCACATCCTCTGGGTCTCCAGAAAGCATTAAAGGGAAGACTTTATTAAGAAGTAATCTGAAGTGGTAAAAACATGACAAACCAGAGAGCAACTGCAAAACCAGACGTTCTGACAGCCATAAAGATAAGAGTCAGAGGCATTCATCCAGAGGGGGGCAGGTTTTCAGCACTAGAATCAAATTTAGACCAAGGCCTTTCCAACTACTTAGATCAATCATCCTCGAAATGGAATCTTTGTGCACTACCTGTTCTCACACTTACCCTGTTAACCAATTAATTATATACCTATAGAGACCAAACAAGGACATAATCAAGCAACTGCTTACACATATAGTAGTTAAGACTACTGCACCTCCCTAAGCAAAGTTAGCAGTCAAAAAACTTAGAACACTTCTCTGAAGGCCATGAAACTGGAGTTACAGAATATCTATCACAAACATGCAGAGAAGGTGGCTCAAAAACTGTAGAAAAAGCCACACTGATCTGAAAACGCTGTGTACTTTAAAAAACAGGACTACTTCCCAGAAGATGACCCTGGATTTAACAAGTTGACTGTCTGCCATCAACAGAACATTGTATGAAAAAAATACTTGTTAAAATTTAAGATAATAATTGAGCATGAAAGGAATTTAAACCTCATGCTAACACAGCATGCTTTCCTTTCATGATTTCTTTCCCTGAAATCTACTAATCTCAAACTTTCATGGAGGCTTACTAACACTAATGACAATGTAAAGCTTTTATTTTTCAGAAAAGGGATACCAACCTGTTCTTCTTCTGTAAAAGGTACAAGTGCCAGTGGTGGCAGGGGCTCCTCTTGTAAAATAGGCAGAAACTCCTTATCAAGAAGGTCTGAAGGTATCTGTATGAAAGGAAAACAGCACACACATATACCCAAGTACTTCCATTTCAGGGATGATGCCACACACCGATTGATTAAAAACTCTACCTCCATCTAGCCAGTAGACAAATACTTCCAATAACATTCACCAGGGGTGGGGTATAACTCAACTGCAAATTTATGCCCCCCCAGAAAATGGAATTCTTATAGACAAAACATCCAAAGCATCCACGATCCACAACTGTAATACATAAAGTATCAAGATTATATGTATCAGAGTTCAAACTTCCACATCAGTGCAGGTCAAAACTGAAACAAGCGAAATTTTGTCTGGCAACTTTAAAAAGTACTGCTTTAACTTCTTAGCCAGATTTTTATTTGTATTTTATTTTTGTTATGTATTAACAATGCTACCACATGTAACATAGAGGCTGTGCTTGATTTAATGTCAGCATTTCCAATTTATGACCAACAAGGAGAATAAAACAACCACAAAGAAAAAACCAAAAAGTAAAGTGGAACTATAGTTATGGATTTATTAACTAGAGAACACTGGTGGTTTAAATAAATTTTCATGCTAATTTTTAACCAGTCCATCATCAAATGGCAGCTCCATCAGCAGATGTGACCAGGAACATGTGGACAAGAAACTGCAATCGCAGCCAAGTGAGCTCTAGTAATGCCAACACGGATTTGTTTCAAAAAAATCTAGTTCACAATACCAGAGATATGGACTTCCACCAACTAAGTAAAACAAAGCAACCGAGGGGTTTATTTTTTTTTCATTTAGGTATACTCTAGCAGGCGGCTTCCTGCTTTTAATCAGAGTATCTTTAATCAGAGATGCAACTTTGCCTAATCTTCAACCAGCAAAGATTGAAGATGATCCAGTGAAAAAGGATTAGGGTACAAGACACATTTTAAAAAAACATCACATCTAGGCTAGACTAGATATAGTGACTACTGACTAGAAAGAGTCAAGATTCCTTTTAGTCTCAGTAACTAGATTTACTCAACAACATAGAAGCACATTCATATCAAAAGCAGGACATACTCATTTAATAATAATGCCCTTCTGGCAAACACACAGGGACAAAAATAGTCTTTTGGACCACTCAGGTATTAACAGGTTGCTCTGAATCAGTTGTAGCTGTAGAGGTCTTATCACCATCTGATTTAAGATACATAAATTGCAAAAAACGATGACCTCTGGCAGGCTGACTTATCGAAGCATAACATCAAGGATTGAATCACAGCTTCTCAAAGCAGAACAGGATGACTCTGCACATTAAAACACAGCTTTAAGCTGTAACACACTTAACTTTAAAAAAAATCTTTGACATTTAACATCCTTGAATCTGTGTACAACCAATGAAGTGCTCCCAGCACTGTATGAAAATGCCAGCAGTGTCACGGTAGGGTAAAACCAACCATGGAGGTAGGCGTGCACATCTACATGCAAAGCTAAAGGCACAACCTGACATAATTTTTGCAGTCCCTCCCTGATTCAAGGGTAAGGCTCTGAGAGGCATTCATACTTCCAAGTCACTATATGCCTGCTGCAACAACAAACCAACCTCTGTCACCACCTACAACATAACCTAGGGTTTACAAATGCAGAACACATGAATCATTTGCCTAAAACACTCTCTGAAACATGACTTCTGTATCACTAAGAACCTCTGCCTGAAATTAAACCAGAAGGAAGTTCCTGACTTTCTACACTGCTCTTCTTTATTACATGTGCTAGATTGTATTTGTGTCCTTAGACCCAGAGAAGTGGGCTGCTTACCTGCTAAAGTGAACTGCCTTAAGTCATGACAAATGGGAAGTTCTTGCCTTTCTCAGATGGACCTGCTAATATGATTTATTGCCTTTCAAGCTGAACCAAATAACTATTTCACACTATATTAAAAAAAAACCCTACTGAGGCAAACAAATCTGCACAGCTGCAAGGAGATTTTAACCCTCAGTCATCTGTGGCAGTGGGAGTGAATATGGCAATCAGGTTGTTCTGTTCTCAGGGGTACAGAAAGTCGCTGCTGAAGTAGCAAAAAGAATTAAACATGAACGGGATCAAATTAGCACATGCACACAAAAACCTCACCACAATCAGAACTCTTCTGATCTTTGCCAAGGGATACATGATTTCTTTGTCCATAAGCACAAAATACAAACAACTATTCTTAATCACAACACTGTCATTAGGCATACACACATCAGGCCTTCTTCATCTTCCTGCTCACCTTATTATCCTTTAGAAAAAGTGCCAACATTTCTTCTCTCCCATAGCGATAGTCTGCTAGTTTGTACTTTGGCAAAGCCGGAGACAGAGGAGGGGATGTCACGCTCCCACCACTAGACAAAGCTCGCAGCCTAAAATGAAGCAGAAAAGCAATGACTACTGAATTGAGAACAACATGTCCTCACCCATGCTATCATCCCTCTGCACGTTTACAGATTTGACAAATGAAATAAATACAGCACTGAGAGTAGAGATACGAACAGTCTAACTTCAAAACTCTAACATTCGGTGCTTCAACAAGAGCAAAAGAGCTTCCCTCACTTTTCCCATAGCCAGGAGAGAGAAGGAAAAAAAAACCAAACAAAACAAACATATTCCCATGAGCACATCAAGGAATTGCTCATCCCCTGGCTAACTCTTATGCTGACTATGTAACAAACCAGCTGCACACCTAAAGCCTTGACTAAGCTATTTACACTGCACAAATTTCAGTTGCAAGTCTTCCACAGATATTAATGACAACAGCTTTGTTTTGACAAGAAAAATTCTTACCCCACCAGGGACAGTGTGGCTAGCATTAATCTATGAAAAATTTTATTCAGGTGTTCCATAAAGTCTAACAAACAGCTTAGTACGGTAAATTTTGCAATAATGTTACCTCTCGTGTCTCTGGAATCCTACTGTACTCCAAAATCCTTTTCCAGAACTTAAAATTGGTGGCATTTTTCCAAGCATGCATACATCATTTAGCTTAGTGTCTCAATAAAAAAAAAGATACGACAAAATACAGCCACACTTCACTTCAGAGACATTCAAAGTAGTAATATATCTTGCAGCAATATATATATATGCTATTAAGCTTTGGTTCCATCCCACACAGGTAAGCTACTCGACTTCTTGCATTTAACATCTTCCTGTAGTATGCTATGATTCCCACTTCACATGTGGATTAGTCTCATTCTATATAATCATTCCCTCAGCTACCCAAACCTCCTGTATTTGAAGTTTTGAGCAGCGTTTTACAAAAGGATATGTCTCAAGAAACAAAACCCAGACCATTTCCCTACATTCTCCTTGATGCTCGTCTCAGACAAGGAAAACACTGAAGATGCTTCTCAACAATCGCAAAATCCTTTCTTTCAAAGGTTCTCTAAGCTAAAACACTGATTCCGAGGCTAACTTTCACCTAATTATCGAAAGATGCTTTGATTTATTGTTCTTTAAGCAGAAAGGAAAAATAATTTGCAAGTCAAATATTCATCTTATTTTTTTAGTTTGGTGCCACCTAGTGGCAGCTTCTTCACCGACCACTTTCAAACAAAAACTGCCTGGGGGAAGCATTATTCAAACGATTTGATGGCCCAGTGCTATGGATGTTCAGCTCCAACCCAGATGAAACTTCACTGTCAAGTTTCGCTATTAAGTGATAAAGCAGCAAACATGACAGACACGAATATACTGCAACCAAAAAGAATAATTACAAGTTACAGAATTTTATTGTTATTCCTGTAAAAATCTAGTAACTCGCTGAAGTATAATATGTACTTTCATACATAATCTAACTTCTTTAAACTAAATGGAGGCTGAAGTTCCCTCACTATGATACAGCAATCAAGTTACTGTTAAAATATGTGCCTTTTTTAGAGTTGCCTTCCCCCTTCTTTTTATTAATGTGACTTTGGCTTCCATCCATCAATGAATCTAATCCTGTCCATCTCCTACACTGAAGAGCACTCCAGCATATCTGCCTGGTGGGTGTATTTATAGAGAGTGATAAAGTCATTCTTTAACCTTCTTTCAATCTAACAAAACAGACTGAGCTCGCTCATTGTTTCCCAGGCCACAAATCATGTCTTGCTTCTTTGTTAAATACTCTCCAATTTTTGTACATTGTATATAAAAATGTGTCAGCAACAGTGAATATGTTACTCTGGTAACAATTTTATCACATGCTCTGCAGCAATTCCATATTCATATAATCACTCCACACTCCCGTTTACACATGCAAGGATCACATCACTCTTCAGAAGCCACACCATCCAGAATTCTTGTAATTGCAGCCACCAACACTTTAACAAGAAACTGGAACAAATACTGAACAATAACCACATCTGTGCAATTACTCTTTATCAAAAGTCAGAATAATGCATGTCAGACAAGCTGGAAAGCTAACAGCTGACACAAGATCACGCCTCAAGGATCATAAACATCATTCCTCCCTCAGATACTTGGTGACCATGTGAACATTATGCATTTACCATAACATGAAACCCAACTAATTTCATACACAATGCCAATTTAAAAAGTATTATTTACATATACTAAATATATATATACTAAGTATACTACATATACTCTGTAACACACTAAAAAAGTAAATACTGCTTTCAGCCACTGGCTGGGGACTGAGGTGAAGCAGTGGGGAACAAAGACATTGTAAGACTGAGTGGGATACGAGCAATTCCGTCCCAAAGGACAGAAATTCATCATTGACTTTTTAAGTTGTAGACAAGGTTCCAGAGTCTCAAAACAGAAAAACTCACCATTCAGGCCCAAAGTTAAGTGTCTGAGTTTCTGCTGCCATTTTTTCCTGTTATATTCCTCTTTTTCAAGAAGCGTGAATCTGAAAAATAAACATGGTTTCTATGAAAACTAATTAAGTAAAACAGTCCTTCATACATTCTTTCATAATACAAAAGCACATCTTGCCATGCAAAGAAGTGGGGAAGAAAAAAAAAAATCGCCCATGTGGAATTTATTTATTTATTTAGGGATTGGGGTTTTTTTTGGGTTGGTTTTTTTTTTTCTTAAGAGATGCATTTCAACTCTCCAACACAGATTAATTTACTAATACAGGAGTAACTGCATCAAAATATTTTCCCCAGATTTCTTTCTTAACACTGGATCAGAGCATCTGAAGAAACAATTTGTACCAACAGTCCCTTTTCAAATCAGTGACTGTAAGACAACCAAACATGGAGAATTTGATGCATAATCCTTCTGCAAGAACAGTAATGCTTAATTAAGAGAATTGCAGCTTCCTGACAATTACAAGAAGATAAAAACCCCACTAGAATTACAGCAAGAAAGAGTTTCCAGTTGAGTGGCACAGTATTCAAGAAATATCCACTGCTCATTCTTGAAAATAAGCCCTCTAAAGACTGAGTACATCCAGTGCTGTGACATCCTCCTACATCTGCAGGCAGAGGAGAGAGTTTCTCTCATTCTTGGTTTTATCAAGCAAAAAAATGCACGACTTGAGACTTTGGCTACTTTAATTCCTATTAGCCAAGGTCCTGGAAACGCTAGTGAAGGTCAGTTCAGGTTCCTATATACCAAGACTCTACGGATGACACCACATGAAGCCATACTGGAGGGAAAGAACAAGACAAAGGGAAGGCTATGAAGTTTTGTCTATGAGAGCCACGTACAGCCCAGGCAGTTTTGAAGTGTCTTTTGCAGTATGAAAATACAGCTCCTCTTTTCTTCCAGCAATGGCAAAGTCCAGATCTGCAAAGGAAGGGGTTTTGGTTTTTTAAAATCAAGCACACGGTAGCCAAAGCCCAACAAAAAAGGATTTGAAGCATCACCTACAGATACTGGTTTATTAGGCTTCAAGAAGCCATAAAAATACATGTTTGGTAGGGAGCTTTGCCATATCAGAACAAGGACTAAATAAGGAGCTCCATAAGTTTGTCTATACTTTGCATGAAAAGGTGACAGATGAGAGAAATAAAACATGGGGGGATAGAAATGGAAAGGGCATTAGTTACTGAAGGAAAGAAAAAGGCAAAAACAAAGGAGCCATTTTTTTCTTCTATATATAAAATATATATATGCACTACTGAAGTAATGACATTTAAGTTAGAAAACAATAACAAACAGCCTGAAAGCTAGAAAATGAGAAAAACCCAAACCACGCTGAAACTGCTTGAGCAGATTTTACCCAAATCTTTTGGGCATAAGATTACAAATACTTGTAAAACTCTTTGCAGCCTAAACCTACCAAACAACATCTGGCCCGTGCATTTTTACTACATGCCACATTAACTTTTTCCCCCATACACTAATGAAATTTATACATAAATCATATTTTGATTTTCACAACAACCCTAAATAATGAAATGGGATTCTCTCTCCTACATGTGCCAAAAAGCTAATACAGAAAATATCCAGCCATTCTCACAGGCCTGATTTGATTCTGGTCTGATTTAGGTTGCCTTTTTGAAGCAGCCAACTGCTTATTAGAATGTTCATGGCACATCCATTCATCATTCTGAAAACCAAAAGACAAGGTTAGGTACCTACAGAAGACATACAGCAACTATGTGAAAATACTGTGGGGCAATTCAAGCAAACCAACATGCACACGTTAGGAGAGACAAGCCTCTAACACAATTCGAACTAGCCTTAGTTGAATGACTGTCCCTTCGCTTCCTGCAATGCTTGTAATCCTTCTGCTGGAGAGTGGCACAGGAGAAGAGGTTTCATATCAACCCTTGTGGATCACCAGGGATCTTTAGCTTCTAACATCACAGCCAGCTTAGTATCAGTAATACTAAAAAGGCTTTCACTTTTATGTTAAACTGCAATGAAAATACAGCTGAAAAGCATCAGATGCAAGGATAAAGCTCTAAAAACCAGTCAGGATCAAGCAGCTTACTGGGTTTGGAACCACTGGGCCCCACCCTCTTCAGAATTCTCTGGGTTTCCCTCCCCAAAACAGAGGATACTGTGTCATCTTTCTCTACTAGATACCTGAACACTTTATTATCTACAAGCATACTCAAAGCCTGCTAATTTCATCCCACTGAGCTGCAAAATGGTTTTCCTTGTCCCTCATTTTGGACACCACAGTTTGTTTTGGGAACTCTTTGCTGGCTTCCTCTTCTGTGGAAGAGGATTCAGGTAAGATTCAGGTTGCATCCAGGCAAGTTACTTCCTCCCTAGAAGTTTTGACTGTATGAATTTTGAATTGAAAGTGAGACACCTGTAAATGGATGAGTTGTAGCTGAACAGGAAAAAAAAAGTAAAAAAATTGAACTCTATATTATTTGAGTAGGTTAAACAGATGAATTTACTCATTACAGGCAACATTACCCAGAAATAAAACATGTATAAAAGAGACATCATAAGCAAGGCTGAGAGAAAACCTTTGGAAAGCAAGCACTCTGGAAACAGGTAACAATTTGGGAGGAAGGGGCCAGAGGAACAGAAAAGAGAGGTTCCAGAACACCAGACCGTGTGCGCAAGAATACACTTAGCCATGTCAGAGTAGACAAGACATGGAAAGCAGAAACCATGTGCTGTTTTTGCTGGTTCACAAAGCAGCAGCCTGAAGGTGAGAGCATGGAAGCCAAACTGGAGAGGAACCTCTGACAGGGACTGCACAACACACACAGCTGGTATGCAAAGGAGAAGCTGTACTAACTGGAAAGGCAAGCTGGGCTGGACTATGCAGAGCCTACATCATGAGAATTAACAGTCAAGATGGAGCAAGAAAAAGGGTGAGGAATTAACAGAAGGGAATGGATGATCAGGTCAGAAATTTAACTATTTTGACCAAGTAAAAGGCATGATTTATATCATGCTGGATGCTCATTATCTAGATAGTTTCCTTGGGCTCTAAATTTCAACAGTAATAACCAAAATGTTAATTTCGGTCTTTTTGATCTATGCTGCCCCTTATTAATCAAGGATGCCAAATCACAATACATACCCAACACATTTCCTCCTTGATACGATTTGATGAGGGAAAAGCCCCTTTCTGAACTGCTAGCTTTGTGAGATTTTCTACAAATTGATGGTTATTGATTGAGGAATCTGCACAGCCACAGATCTTATATGGGTGAGAGCACACAGGGACAGTCTCAAGCTGAAACAAAGAAAATGAGGCCATGTTTTGACAGTGTCCAATTAGTACCGCTGCTTGGGCAAAAAAGCTACCTGAGGACTTTCCACCATTCCTTCAAAGAAACCTTGGAGAAAAGGTTCCTTCTTTAAATCAGAGCAATCCTTGAGCAAAGTGCCAGTGCAACCCTACAAATATTTGCAGTTTTCTTGTAAATTTGGGGAAAAAAGTTGAATTACTTCATAAACTGGAACTGGGACCCCATTTTCCTGGGGTTGTACCACAGCCACAAACCCACTATCAGCGTCAAGGAATGGAAAGAGAAGAAATCGCATCAACCCCACCATCAGTCTATGGGTTAGCAAGGAAAGAAATATCCTCTCTATCAGCAGCTTAGTATTTTGGAAGTCAGAAGTCCATCCTCCGAACAGACATAAAGTGTAATCCAATAACATTAAGCCTTTAAGTGGCTTTCACTCACAATTAACAGGTAATATTATAGGTGCAGAAGTTGCTATCAGCAACACTCAACTTACTTCACTGGTCTGCTTTAGGTACAAAGGTTGTTTACCAAGCTCATAGGTTTTCAAATTATTTTTTTAAGCTTGCAATTTAGTACCTGACAAATCTATTAAAGCTCTCAGTAACATCTGCTTCAGACACAAGCTGGAACTTGATTCTACCAGCTAAAGTTGTGTCTTAAATAAGATGATGTTTCCATTCAAAAAAAGACCTAAGGAAGGTCTAGAATTACTGCGGCACATTCTGGTCACAAGCTTTAGTCTTTTAAAACATACAGGCAAAAAAGACCTGAACTGCTATGTTTTCCAGACTGCCCAACCTCAAGTTTTACACAACAGATTTTCAAGCAATGGTGAATTCCTACATTTCTATTAGAGAATTCTGACAGCTTGTACCACATGGCAATCTGCCTAGCCAAGATGTTTTGCTGTTTTGGATGGAGATAAACTGACTCCTAGCATCCCAAGTTGAGCACTTCAGCAATGACTGCATTCAGGTCTGCCCATCTAATCTTTCCTACAGACTAAAAAAAAAAAACAAAAACAAAAAACCCACAAATATATATATATTAAAAAAAAATTGAGACTGTGACTACAATTTATAGCTCTGGGGCTGCTGCTTGCTTCGGTTTTTTATTAACTTTGGAAATCTAAACCTTGGAAAAAACATGTACCACTGATCCTTCCTATATACAGCCACCTTATTATGAAGCGGTCTAGTGTTTGATCAGAGATGTTTATATAGAAAAGTATCCTTTCCTTTCAAGCTAGTTCTGTTGCTACTGTAGGTTTCAAACAGCCTTTTTAGCCTAGAAATTGTCTGAAAATTTTGAGAACCGAAGAACACAATGGAAATTTAACATGAGCAGATTTAAATGCAAGGAACTGGGTTCTCCTTAAATAAACTTGGAACAGGAATTTAACAGCAGTACTTCACCATGCAATACTACCATTACATCGAGACAATAAAACTTCACCTTCCACAAGAAAGGCTTCACCTTCTCCAGGCTGCTATTAGAGGTAATTTCAGAGCCAGTATAACTGTGTTTTAAAAGAAAATTAACAGGTTGATTGAATAATTAATGCTGATTTTCTCTAATTCTTGAAATATTAAAGAACACTCAGCACTATATGCAAGCCACCTTTTAAGTACAGTGGTAAAGAGGATGACTCAGGTGGCTACACTACCGGTCTGTTTCATATTAATTATTGGCTAAAGCAGACAAGCCTGATTAAAGGACACTGACAAAATTAAGACCAGCCAACATGGAGTTATGGAACACATTTAATCAAAATATAGTTTTGTAATTCATTGCTCAGGCAAGTAGGCAAAATACATTTTAACTTCTGCAGGACATTCCAATTAAGTAGAATGCTAAAAGAGGCAAAATAATTCAGAACCACATGAGAAGTCCCAAATCATCACAAACTATTTTTTCTTTTAACCTTCTCTTCTAAAGAATCTACACAACATCTCAGAAGGCAAAATATTCTCAAACCAGAGTACAACCCAAGAAGCTACCCTCTACTTTTCTAGAATCTGTCACATTGGCCCACAAAACTTCTAAACCTGAGGATGACAAACATTGATATGGTAAAGAATGAAAATGACACATCAACAATACCATTATGAGTTATTCAGTTACTAGGTCCAGCACAACAGGTTGCATTTAACAAGGCCAAGCATACAATCATAAGATTCACAAGCAGAAAACATAGGTGATATACAACTACTCTGGACAAGCATAGTCCTGAAAGCAGCCTGAGATTTATGACGTTAATCAACTGAAAAGGAACATACAATACAACACTGACTAAAGATCTAAACCGTGAATATAGAAATAAGGAAATACAGAGTAAATCTAGAGCGGATTTTATTACTGCAGTGATGCTGGGTCCTGTTTTGTTGTCTGACGAAGGCAAGATAAATCAGGAGTTCAAAAGCTGAACATGATAGATAACACCTTACAGTGGGAGAAAAAAAACAAAACAAAAACAACCCCCACACAAACTAAAACTATTTACTGAGCTTTGAGAAACATTAAGCTATCTTGCTCAGTCTGTACATTATGCAGGTAAAAAAGGCTGAAGACCCAAACTTATTCAGTGAAGGGACTGAAGCAAGACATTCAGAGATAAAGTAAGTTGTTTTCAGGTGAACACTAAATGATTTTCTAAAAAGTATGTTCTAGTTTAAACAAAAATTAGTCACCAAAAAAAAAAAAAATTCATTAGTCACATTACACAAGATGCTACACAACAGCCCCTTCTGGCTCATCGAGCCTTTATCCTGACAAAGGCAGTAAATTTCTCAAGGCATTTTCACGTGCCAAGAGGAAGTTTTTCCTAAAGGAACAATGTCTAAACCATCCACTTCTCCAGAAACTACACCTCTAATATTACAGTTACATTTTTAGATCTCCTAAAGTCTTCTAACCTTCCTATCTCAAATAATTGAGAAAGTCTTTTGATCTCTCAGCAGTTTTTGATTAAAAATTGCCCATGACTTTCCCAAATGGCTATACCGAACTGACGTCGTCCTACTCACTCATACAGATCCACCTAAAGCTTCACAGAGCGCGGCTGCTTGCAACATGTTACACCCCAGTCAAGAATGACAAACCCAAGAACTAGGCACTGAAACCCTTCTGGGATAGGATGACAAAAGCGACTAAGGAGATCTGCACACCTAACAAAATCCAAGAAAAATAAAGGAACACGAAATATCACAATTCCAGATGTTTTCCTCCTTTCCTACCTACTATTGTGAACTGGGTGGTTAGAAAGCTATCCACTTCTTGCTTCACCTGAACACAAGAACATGAAAGCTTCTCCCAGTTTCTCCGGAAGAAAGCAGGGTGACCTCCACCTTTATTACAAGACTCCAGCCAAAGCCAGACACCAGCCATTAAGTTCCAAGCAGTCAGAGGACCACACCCTTGGCCCTGCCACTGGCTGGAACACAAACCACTTCTCATTCGAAATCCTATCCCAAAATCCTGCCAGCATTCTTGTTTTCCAGCTGAAAAAAATCACTCCCACATCTCTCTACCTTGTACATCCAAAATTTGCTGGGAGGTAAATATTTAGTGTGTGCCATTCCACAAGACATTAGAGATCAGGATGCTGACCTGCTCCTCAACGAGGCCAGCAGCCAGACTAACATGAATGGAGCCAAAAAACACATTGTCGCACCTCTCTCCCGCTCATCGCACACATTATACAGCCCATTCAAAGTGGCAGAACATAGCTTCAGACTACCTTCACTGTAAACATTCATCGAATGAACAGATACGGGTTGTCAAGAGGTTTTCTGGTTTTGTTTTTAAATGTCATTTACATAAGCAGTTTCTTTGGGGTTTGTAGAAATTCTCTCCCCTCACCCCTTCTTCAGGTTTCTTACTCATATGGTTCTGAAATGTCTGATACTTATGGAAACAAATACTCAACACTGAGAAACTGTCTAATAAAATGTCTTAACAGAGAGAATTAGTGCATGGGTCAGATTACATATGTTCATCAACCAGTAAGTCAGAAGGTAACTTGTTACTACATTTGAATCACAACACTTTTAATAGCTTATCACTTTCTTCTCTTTATGTTACTATTACTAAAGATATTCAGTTGTTTTGATCTAAGAGTCACCTCTTTGTAAGCTGACTTGTGATGTCCTGATCCTGCCTTAGTACTCTTAAAGCCTAGTATAAATAGAGAAAATTACATATACAGATGATTCAGCATTAACATAGCCTAATGTAAAAGCTTCCATTGGTTTCAACTGGTAGTTGAACTGGGCCTCCAGTTTATTAAACCAATTGTAAGAAGCCTTTACTTAAAAACCTTGTCATACACTACTTCCATGATCAGCCTCACCCACTTTCTATCACACGCATTATTCAGTCTAACACTGACGTCAGCCCTGCTTTGAGCAGGAGGCTGGAGCGAACAGCTACCAAAGCCTGTTTTCTTCCAACCCAAATCATCCTCATGATCCTACCACAAACTGTTTAGAAAACCCCAAACTGCATATACATCCGTTAGTTGCCAGTCATGCCAGCTCCTTGCCACATGACATTTTGACTCCAAGTCTAAAGATACATAAATCAACCTGTCCATTCACCATCATAAAAGTTCACCCAAAGAAATTTTTACAGTGCACAGCATTTTCTTTCCTTCTGTTTCTTCCAGTCTGACCTGGCTCACTACACCACACACAGACCACAAATCTGCTTTTACCCAATCTTATCTGCACATGGACATCTATAGCCTCTGAATCTCACGGTCACACAAACCAGCATCCTCATCACAAGAACACAAAGTATTTAAATTTGTTGTCAATGACAGGAGGGGGAACAACAAAAAAAAAAAAAAAAAAAGTATTGCATAGTAACCACGATTAGAAACAAGCATTCCTCTACCAAATAAAAAGGACCAAACACTAGTAACAAAACATTACCTTCACAAGTGCAATGCATCATGCTTGCTTTCACTGTAATAACACCTATTTAACATACAAATATTTTTCCAACAGTTTATTTTCCTGACATGTTCTACATGAGCTCATTTACCAGTCTATAATGACAAATTACAAGAACCGCTGTTAAAAACATCAAGTAATCGTTCTTTCTTATCTGCCTTTTTCAAAATATATGGCAAAAGAGACAAAATCATAATGCATAGTTTTAGTTGAGTGAAAAAAAAAAAAAAAAAAAGGCCCTCACACAACACCCACTAAATGATCTAAAAGACACTGTCAACAAGGCAGCGTTTTAAGAGAAATTTTCTAGATGTCCATCAGAATTTCTCATTGACCTATAGACTCTAGTACGCCTATAAAGCTCCTGGTATCCTCTCCTTTTTTCTCCACAATCCTGGTCTGGACATCCTGCTTCTATATATTACAAGTTTTAAGGACTACAGGAGAGGTTCACTCCTGAAAATACACACTTTGATTTCATTCTTGATGAAAAACCTCAGATGCATCAAAACAATTCTGTGTATCCTCTCCATCCCAAAAGAAAACACAACGCAGGAGGGACATACGAATTTCAATGGCAGCCTAGTTTCCCTGCACAGACATCAAGCCATTGCTACAGTTTCTATATTCAAGGAATGTTTAACCACCTTAGGGAGAATGGACTGCCAGCCCTCCCTCTGCAAAAAAAGAGAAGTGGACCATTTTGTAATCAACACACCGTGGCAATCTCAGCTACTAACAAAGCAAATGAAAGACCTCCGTCTGCTACCATCCCCCATCACCATCTGAACTAAAAGATTAAACATCACTATGATAAACTACATGATTTTATATATATATATACACACATACACACATATATATACTACCAACAACCACAAGAGGGCCAATGTTGTATAGACCTTATTATTTAAGCCACTTAATTCTTCTTCATTCCACTTCATAACTTACATACACCTTGAACAAACTTGCTAAGTTTTCTCAGTTCTGACAATTTCCAAGCCAGATCATTTGTGCAATCAAAAAATGTTCATGAGTTGACTGCAAGAGAGGAAAGGAGAGGCTTAGCTAGGGTGAAAAATTCACTTTGTTCCTGTAAAACCAAATACCACCAGACCTGCAGCATTTTACACACCTAGACTTTCAAATGTCACTCTCTGAATCAAAATAAATGGATGAGAAAACCACACAGAGTCTCTTTCAACACAAGCGCTTCTTCAGTAACAGAGAGACAAGTTTCCCCTTATCAAAGCATTCAATGGCAAGCTATGCAGAAAGGAGAAGGCCACTCAGGTCTGTGTGTTTACATTTGTGAGCAGAAATTTTATTGCCCTGCCCCTTAGCTCTATCTATAACCATGAATTAAGTATAGCTTATCTCCACTCATCTTTGAGCAGAAGCACTGGGAAGAGTGAAAATAAAAACCAACAACACGGAAAAAAAAAGGCAAGGAAAAGGAACTTCTTTCTAAATCAGACTATGAGAAGACATAAAATCATACCTTAAAAGCCCTAAGAAGGAATTTTAAAAACCTAAATGGAGAGTAAGAAACATGTATTTGATAATTACTTGAACTTACAGGATCAGACAGAAGTGGGCAGAATCAGATTTCAGATTCTTGGGATTTCAAGCAAACAAAAAAAAGCAGGAGCCCTGAACTACTTTAAAGGAAAGGGCAGAGAAGCAAGAAAAGACCATGGTCAGGTGCCTATCTCACCTTCATCAATTACTACGAACCAACGTTTTCCTTCTATGTTTAAATAGAAGGATCCTTCAGCAGAGGCAGCTAGCACCTCTTCAGCCAGTCAGCTGCCCCAGTGAGATGTTCCATATGACCGACAGCTAGGTGAGGGGGTCTTACAAAATAAGTATCTATAGATCTTAGAAGAGCTGCCAACTTCTTTTTTACATTCAGGTATAAGAAACTCCAGTTTGTGACAGAACTACATTTAGACAACTGCCCTTTGGAGACAGCAAGCATAGGAGAAGTGACACAATGGTGCTTAGTCAAAACTCCCTCAAAACAAAACAAAAAAAAATCATCTTGTTTGTACTTCTGTTTTACACATAAAGTCTTGTCCTCAATCAAGAAGCAAAGCCATTGGGGAAAATTAAGTTATCTGTAAAGCACTCAAGTCTCTGCTTACAAGCATTTTTTCTACCCACATCAACATGAAGATTGTATTTTTCATTTACCATATGTTTTAGAAAGGCAAGAAAAAAACACAACACGCTAACAGGCACATCTCAGGACATTACTATTTCACAGTCCTCTTAAGATCAACATCTGGAGTGAAAAGAGGACCTGGAAGAGTCCAAGTTTTTACTCTGGGAACAAATTATTTCTTAAGCATCCTGTGAAACAAATCATCACTGCAACATAATTACTTTGCATTTTAGTTCTATGTTCTTGCTTTAACCATTCAGAAAAGGTCCTAAGAGAAATACAGCAACAAGGTACCCGGGCACACATTCATGTATCCTCATGTATCCAGAGACGGCAAGAGCCTGAGCAGCTGCTCCTGGAATCATTATGAAAACCTAGTATTTATACACAATGTTGTCAGATATTGAAAAGGGACTATTGAAGTCTCAACACAAGATGCAGGTCTTGCTTGAAGTGACATTCAATCCCCATGGATAAATCTCCAACTCCTTTTTAATACAGTTGTCCATTAGAGAGAAACTTGTCAGGTTTTATCACATTAAGAAATTAACACTTCCACGTGTGACCCTTGACATCAGTTAACTTGTAGAAATACATGAGCCTAGGGAATGAAGATGGTGCAGAAGGAGCAATGGACACTCCATTCCTGTTGATACCCCCCAGACTGACCAGGGCATACATTTTCACTTCAGCATCAGTTAACAGTTCAAATGATTCCTATTCAAGTTAATGGCAAGCATTCTAATATCTTGCAATACTAAAACTCTTACTATCTATTGGAGCCAACACCCAATAGCAGAGCTCAAAAATATTAGAACAAAGCTTTTGTTAGGGACAACTGCAACCAATTTTGTTCACAAAGGTTCCCAATTATCACACTGTGCATCTACTAAATGTCCTATTCACAAAGCTGCAAATTAATCTGTGTTCATTAAAAAGTTTAAGAACAAAAGCAACAAGCAGTTATGGGAAAAGGAAAAAAAGAATTCACACGTACTTTCCAGGAACTTGCCCAAGTCAGCTCCTGAAGCAAGAAAATAGAATGAGCAGCAAGAAGTTAGAAAAACACAACCAGAATTTTGCCCCCTCCCACCCAAGAAAACAGAACTTAAGAACGACAACAAGAGATAAATCACTACAGCAGGAAAGCAAGAACGTGGAGCTGAAGGTTACTGGGGAAAATGTAGGTTTTATTCCAGAAGTACTACTTGGCAGCATCTCCCTTCAGCCTACTACTTGTCCCACTTTAAAGCGCAATTACACAGAACCGAAAAAGCGGAGACTGCTTTGTTGACACTGAAACTACTTGTCTTGGATCAATACCAAACGTACACAATCCTGATCGATGTTCTCTTCAGCCTGCCAAGGCCTCTGCAGTCAAACACTGCTGGTCATTGCTGCTCCCAACACCCCTGCTGCCTGGGGGATGGGGGGAAGGCTCGAATGCTCGATGAGCTCCCTCCTTCCTCAGCCTGTGACAGGGCTGGGCGTGCTCGTAGCAGGGCACACAGCGGCTTCAATGCGAGCGCTGCCGGAGCACAGGCCTGCTTCCCCTGGGCTGCGAGAGGACGAGCGAGTTCACAAGGGTCAGTATGAGGGGAGACAGCGCCGGGGACGCAGGTGCTAACCCCGTGGGGAGTGAGGAGCCGCGGGCGCCCTGCCGTCGCCTGACAGGCACCGTCCCCCGCTGCCAAGAAGCCGCATGGAGAGAACAAGGCCCACACCCCCAAGCAGGGTTAGGCCCAGGCAGCCCTGCAAAAGCCCATCGCCAGAAGCGCAGGGGAGCCCCTCCGGGCGTGCCCCTCACCGCCTGGCCGGGGCAGCCTCGCCTCCCCGCAGGCCGCGGGGCGCCTCGGGGCTGCGGCATCCGCGGCGGACGGGGGCTGCCGGCAAGGCCGGTGCTCGGCGCGCGGCCTAGGCCCACTCCCGCGGGCGGGGGAACGCGGCGGCGGTAGCGGCGGGAGCGCAGCGGTAGCGAGGCGGCGGG
Organism: Myiopsitta monachus; assembly: GCA_017639245.1. Taxonomy (NCBI): domain Eukaryota; kingdom Metazoa; phylum Chordata; class Aves; order Psittaciformes; family Psittacidae; genus Myiopsitta; species Myiopsitta monachus. Next base: position 15,221,710 of record CM029923.1, on the reverse strand, counting down.
AGCGGCCGAGGCGGTGCCGGGGGCAGGGAGCCGGCGGGACGGCGTTACCTGCGCTCCCGGACGGAGAGTCCCTCACCACCACAGCGACTCCTCAGCCCCAACAACACAAGATGGCGGTCGCGCCGCCACGCAACGTCACGTGAGGCAAGGCCCCGCCCATCTGCCTCCGCCGCTGAGAACCCGGATGGGGGACGGCGCTCCCTTTTCTACTCCCCCCCACTCCCGGCCCCGCCCGCGTGACGGCGCCGCTGCGCCCATCTCTCCCGCGGAAAAGAGGGCGCCCCCAGCCGGGCGCAGTGGCGCACTGCAGCCTCCCGCCGTGTGCTCCGCGGCCCGGGGCGGGGGGGTGCTGGCGCCTTCCCCGTGAGATCGGCCGCGCCTCCCGCCCTGCCTCCTGGACCGGAGCAGCGGGTGCCCCCGGGCACCCGAATGAGTGCCTCACCCTCCCGCCTGGGCTCAAACAGACCGCTTGGTGCCAAGGGCCACTGCCGCTGAGGTAAATTACTGCCCCCTGCCGATCCGCGCTGCAGCAGCGCGCGTCGTCATGGAATCAGTGTGGTTTGGGTGGAAGGGATCTAAAAGCTCATCCAGGGCCACCCCCCTGCCACGGGCAGGGACACCTTCCACTAGAGCACGGTGCTCCAAGCCCCATAGCAGGAGGCAGAGATCAGTACAGACAACCTCAGCCAGAAGGAATCCTGGTTTCCAAGCTGCTTCACTGTCAAAGCTTCCTGCATTCAAAGATCACTACTAGATCCAAAGCACACTGCTGAGGGGTGAGCAGGGGTAGCACAGGGACAAAGAATAGTATGCAAGGCTCTCACCTGAATGCATTCCCCTCCTATCCTCTTAAAGCTACTGTGCATCGCTAATGCCATTTAAGATTTCATATTACCTAATCACATGCTAGTGACGTCTCCCCAAAAGAAAATTACTATAGCCTGATTTTGTGCTTCACGGGTTTCTTTCAAGACAGAAGTTAGAGAAATGAAAACAATATTAAGAAAACAATAATAGAAACCCCACACACAATAAAAACTCCCACCCAAACCCCAAACGACCCTCACCAAACCCAATTTAAGCACCCAGCTATTAAACTTGCTATTTTGACATAGATCTGGGCCAAACAAGAAACTGTCTGCAATTTTTTGCTATACAGGTACACAAATATAAATTAATGTTTTTAATTTCCTATACTTATTCCATTTAAAGACTTCATGGAAAGATTCTGCTTATAAACACAAAACTGACTGAAGAGGCGTAATGCTTTTTACACTGTCCTCTAAGCCATGGCAGGACTTCGTTATCACTATAAAAATGTCTCAAATACTTTTCCATTTTGTCATGAATTTTGACCCCATTACGGTGATCAAGGAAAGCTTGTATGGAATTTCCTTCAAAGGCCCTTAGCAATGTTGCTCCTTGGTCTTAGTATCAACGCACTGTATAGAAGTATAGCACTAACTTCAGTTCTTCCAGGGTTTGTTGCAATGCCTTTGGTACATGTGCAGGAAGTTCCATAATTATCCACACCCATAGATATTAAGTACTTTTTAAAGCTTTAAGCAAACACTCACAATACTCCAAGCCCTTTTCCATACAGTTGATATCTTTCTCAAGATATAATCTCTCACCTGCAGCCTTACCATTTCTCTCCTATTAGCTTACATGTATGTAACTCAGCTTTACTGGTGGCACTACAGGGCCGTAGGAATCTTCCTTACCTCTGGGAAGCAACCCTGGTTTAAGCACATGCAGTTTCCATGGTGCCAAGGGGGTCAGACCTGTTCTCACCCCTACACCAGAGGAGCCCTGAGGGTGTGCTGCTGTGGGATACAGCTGGGAAGGAGGATGCTGACACTGACGGAGAAAGGGCATTAGGTGTACATATTTTGACTCTGAGTTTCCTGATGAGGAAAATGACAAGCTCAACTTTTTTTGCTAAAAATACTGTTTTATTTTTAGTCCTCAAATCCATATTAGTCTATGATGCAGAATAGCCCCATGTGGTTCCTTCAGCCTAAAAAACTACTCTTGGCCATTACACACTATTGAAGTTACAACCATTTTCAGCTGAAACAATTTCACTCCAATTGTGATTTCTGCCACAGTCCATGTAGCTTTCTCCCTTTGCTTCTAGGTCAATAAATACTTGTCATTGTGCACTGAACACCAGCCAAAACTGATGCAACAGTGAACACAAGCGATTCTTCTGAGCTAACTGGTTGAAAGCCTGTGATTCTTGGGGCTTATTTTTAGCTTAGAACAGCACAGGACTACTTCACACAAAAATCTTAGAGTTGAATTCCTCCTTTCGGGAGGCTGGCATGTAAAAGCGAAGCTTCCTTTAGCAAAAGGCTGGCCTCTGATAAGCTCCATTTGATCCCCCTGGCAGTTGTCACACAGCTGGAGGCAATAACTAGTAAGAGTGTGGGGAGGCAGAGAGGCAGCACTGTCTTTGAAGCTGCAAGTACTTCTAATTTCACTGCAGAAACGGCTGCACCTTGTTACTCTACTTACCAAACATGAGTCTGAGGACTCAAAAAATGTTTTCACGTGTCCTAAGACAAGTTCATCAGAGATGGGAGAAGTTTAGCACTTGTGGGAAACTTTTTATCCCAGTGATCACAAACATTGTATTATTGAGACAGAAGAAATCGAGAGTGTCTGAAGCATACTTCATTTGCAGAACTTGGCATTTTTGTAAAATACCTTAAGGATGAATTTTGGGGGTTTGGTAATAGAAGATGCATCTTGAGTCCTCCACAACACTCATTCAAACAGAGCAGGGAGACTGTCATAAAAATTCAATATTGTACCTGTGTCGGTAAATTCCTACATGTTTCAATTACAGGACTTCAGCTGATACAATGTAGGCATGAAATACCCCAGCAGCTAGTCTGGATACCCAGGACATTATGTACTTCAGGGCCCTGGCTTTCCCTGCCAATTCATCCTCACTGTTGAAGCCCCACATACAGGTAAGTGGCATCCCTAACAGACTAAAAACTTCCTCATTGACCCATTGTTTTCACCCACCCTAGCTTGCCTCCTTTCCTACAATAGTAGAACTACAAACACAGAGCACAGCCTTGAATTGGTAAATAATGGCATAAAGCAGCCCAGAAGATGCAGCAGTCTGTCATGTTTCCCCTTGTCACCCCCACTTTTTATTATCTGGAAAAGGGGCTCCCCTGTTTGTCAAAACAGCAGGGATTTTGTCTAAGAAGTGTCAATGTCTTCCCAGCAGCCCATTTTTCCATGTCCTCTGGCACATTCCTAAAAATAATAAAAGCAACAGAGAAGGCAGGCAGGTGAACATCCAACTGTAGGTTTTTCAAGTCAGTCACTTCAACACATCCATCACCCTCAGATGGCTTAAAAGACAGACTACCACAAACACACTGCTAGTTCTGCAACACAATTATTTTAAGATCTTTCCCACATGTGACAAGCTGAGTTTGAAAGGCAACAATAAAGCACTTCAGTTACTCCAATCCATCTTGGAAGGAATTTATTTGGATGCTCCCATAAGGTTAAAATATGATTTGGTCACCTTAATCCTCACAGATAAACCCTGAACCCTAAGCCAGGAAGAACCTGATTGTACTGTTTCCCTTTCTCTCCTGTGTTTACTTTGTGCTTTTTAGGCAACATACACTGTCCCCTGAAGCCAACAACAATGGCTATGACAGAAGCCTCATTGAGAAACACACTGTGATCTGTGTATTCACACAGGCTAAAGCCATCCTCGGTGCTGGCTGAAGTGCTGTTGACCACTCTCCTGTACATCTTCTACTCTGGGAAACTTTAAACAAAACCCCTCAAGGGATCAAGGACCATCTGGAGTTCCTATTCTAGGAGATGAGTGACTTGAGGCAAGTCTTTGTCTCTTCAGGGAAAGGCCCAAAAGCACAACAGGCTTTTAGCCAGCCTTCTCTACTTAGCGCCACTTGGGGCATGTCAGGAATGCCAGACCAGTATTGATGTACCAGCAGGTATCAGTAAAGAGAGTTGGGACTGCCAGGACCTTTAAGAACCAGCTGTGGTGACATCAGGCATAAAAGGTCAGAGGATCAAGGATCGTATATGCTAATTATAGGTAAATACAATTAAGTATTGTCAGGCAGTAAGTACTAGATGGGAGGCTTTGCTAAGCAATTTTAAGTACTTTTGCATAACCTAATGACATTGTTATTCAATCCAATAATTGCCAGCAAAACAGAGCAATTTAGAACATAATTAATTTCCCAATGTCAATTTTTGCAAAGCTAAATTCAAAATAAATGCACACCCAAAAGCACTTACTGTTCACAGCACTGAATGAAGGTTGCAACTAACAGCACCTATTTGAGCTAAACACAACTACCACACTTTGCTCATTTCCTTATTGAAATTTGTCAGCTGGAGTTGACTGGCATCTATTGGAATAAAACCATTGGAAGCCCTTTTTTCACCCTCTCCTCCGGCTGCCCCCAGCTCCTCACACAGCTGCACGTGCAAAGCAGCACTAGTGATCAGTGGAAAGAAGAAAATCAACGATGCAGTGTTGCAGTTTTCCCTGGAAGCAGAGACTAAGGAGCCTTCATCCTGATTTTAACTCACCTCTGAGACCCAATGGCCCACAGACACACAGCATCAACTGCTGACAATGCACAGAATAGGAGTCACAATGGATAAATTATTCACATCTTCCATTTCACCACTGGACTATACCTGAAACAATGCATTACTAAACCTCTTCCCAAGTACACCCTCCCTCTCCCAAACTGACCATGCCAGTGAAGCTTAACACATCAGCAACAGTAGGAACAAGATACCTGGAACCCACTTTCAAATGTCCATGTATTCCCTCCCTCCTTTCTATAAATGCAGAACGAGGAAATGAGAAGGGAAACATAGCTGAAGCAACCTGCCCAGATCCCAGCTGGGGCACTACCACAGCTGAGACAGTGCCTATTTTAAGATAATGGAAGGCTGAAAAGCTTCAGATGTCAGCATTTAGCAGTGGACTGTATTTCAAATATTTAAACAGCCATGTCCCTTTCTGAGGAATTGCAAACATTAGGGCTTTTTACATCAGAACTGCTGCACAGAAGAGGAAGTGCTATTGAGCATCAGCCTGAGACTATTTCCCTCATTCATCCAAGTCAAGACACAGAGTTTTGGAGATCACTACTGTAATTTGTGAACAAAATGGTATAGTCAGGGACCTAAGATAAACCACAGACATGACAGGAGATAACAATGCTTTATTTGTACATTTCAGCAACAGGAGAAATAATTGCAAGATGAAATTATCTGCTTTCTTGTAAAGTATAAAAACATTTAATTATAAATATTTAGCTAAAAAAGCGTGATTTATAAAATATAATCTGTGAAGATATATATACACAGTTTAATTGTTTAGCAATTCTTTCACCTGACATTAAAGAGTAGAGGTTTTTTCTATTTATTACTCCATGCTCACAGTTTAGTGCTCACAGTTTAAGAAGCAAAACAGACAAATGAAAACATGACTGGTGAGTTCATTCTGGAAAGAAAAGAAGCACAAACTGGGGCAATAGCAGAGGCAAAATTTGAGCAAACCTATGTTTCAAGAGAGGTCTCAGAGGAAACACAGCTCCCCTGACCTACAGTGTTTGTATCCAGATGAGCAGTGGGCATTTTAACATTTGTGGGCAAGTTTCCTGTGTTTGCAGAAGAAAATGGCTAACAGCATAGTGCAAGCCCTCTGGTTTCAGTTCAGATAAATGTGCTCACCTTGCTGCTCTCTCCTTCTCAAGCAAGGATTGCTCAGTATGCTGGGCTGGTGGTATGTCATGGCTCTAATGAAATCACAAACAATGTCACCTTCATGATTCAGGATTTCCAAATAGAAAACCCCATTGCGCCATCCAATTGCATTGTCCAGCTGGCAATATCCCTTAAAAACACATACAGCTGCCTAAGGCTGGTAAATACCTACAGTACACTAAATGTGATGGAATGTGAAAGAAGATAAATGGTCAGGCAATTCAGTTTTCTATTCCTCATTTAAGACAGAGCCAGCTTCCTCCCTTCAAAGTCTGGGGAATTCTTGCCTCTTATAGAAAGGTTTGTTACTATGGCACTTCAGAGAAGAAAAACTGGAAGACTCTACAAGATGCTCGGTGGCAGAAAACACTACAGGAAATGGTAATTAATTTGATCCACGTCCCTAGTAACTATCTTTCTCTCTTCACAGTGTTTTAACAGTGCCTGTGGCACGGGGCTTTGAGAAAGAAAAGGGTGACAACACCCAACAGCAGTACAAACATACAGGAAGTCAAGCTGTAATTTGTACACCCTGATTTACACAAGACCTCACTACTTGCCTGCAAGCAAGGAATTAATTAATATGGTGTTAAGAGAAAAAGAATGTATAGAAAAAAAGGAAAGAATAAAGTAGGCAAGCATGACACTTGTCAGTGCTCACCCATGATTTGCTACCTGTTGTGTCTGCTTCAGGGTAATGTACTCCTGACAGTTCAGAGCAAAACAGCACGTACACAGCTCTTAGGGTTCACATCGCTCTGAATGCACAGTAACTGCAAGAATTGTGCCCTTAAACTCAGGAGGATCTTCAGGAAAGGAAGGCTAGCAAAGCTGTAATGAGTTTTAGGCAGGATCCAGGCAGTTCTCTCCAGGTAGAGCCCTGATCTGGGAAACGTACCAAGTCATGTGCAATCTCAGAGTGCATATTGGCTGGTCGGTTACTGGGTAAATGCAGACTTTAACTCCCTGAAAGCTGCTCGGCGGTGTTTCCTCTCCTCCTCTTCCCGCTTTCGCTCATCCTGCTCAGCTTTTATCTCTGCTTCAAACTTACTGGCTGAAGAGAGAGCTTGAACCTTTATGAGAGAGAGAAAATAAAAGCATGTCAAGCCTTGCAGAGGGAGAGCCAGAGCCTAAACTACTCCCAGATGAGCAATAGAGAACTGTTTGCTGTGCCACCCAATGCTCTGTCAGGGTGGCTCAAGTATTAATTACACTGCAATGCTTGGGTATTTACATCCAGTACCTGTTAGCTTGCTTGACTTTGAACATCAAAAAAGGAAAGGTTGTTTACTCGTAAGTCACTAGCAAGTGACCAAAAGGATGCTATCAGGACTGGGTCACATACATTCCTTCTGTAGGCAGGCAGCACAGCATAAGTTATGAGTGTACGGTGGGAGAAACTACTGCAGAAGACAGTTCTGAATGACAGCCAAATCTGAGAACATCATACTACACCATGGATAATCTGCAGATCAAAGAGACATTGTTTATTTGCTGGCTATTTTTCCAGCTTTCATCTCAGTACATCTGCTGTGCTAGAGCTGTGTTATGCTCTTGGGAAAAAAAAACTTCTTGTATAAACAAGCAGGATTATTTTCTCTCCAAGAGAGCTTTCAAAAAGGGTGCTTTGTCAGCTTTGAATGGTGCAAAGCTCTTTCTGCCAACCCCAGGACCCTGTAGAATTCTGATTCCAAAGGTTAGAGAGCTGCTCGAGAAAGATATCTGAAATCTTATACTCCAAAACACTCCATTCACCACTGAACTCAGAGTGTTCTGGTTGAGGGAGGTTTTGCAAGATGGGAAACACTGTCCCTATTGCAGTAGTTTCCAGGATACTTTTGTCTTTAAAAGCAGTCAGCCAGCTTCTCCCATAGAGCTCACAGCCACAGGGACATAGGTTGGCCAGTCCCTATGGCTGGCCCTGCAAGACCCAGAGCAGAGGTGGTGAATTAAGCTGTCATAGCATTGACTGATTGGCAGAAGTATGTAGACAGAGTCCAACAAAGTTTGAAGGGAAAAGCTGTAGCTGAGGTTGGGGTGGGAAGCATGAAATATGCGTCCTTTTAGCTAGGAAGTAATACGAGGCGTATCTTCTATTCAAAAGCAAGGAGGGTCAGTGTCTCAGTGGCAGTTAAGGCCTGCGTACAGAGCTTTTTCATGTTTCTCTGCGCTGCACCATACCTTAGCTTCAAAGAAGTTCTTGGCTCCTTTGACTCCCTCAATGGAGACATCTATCTCCGAGAGCTTCGCAAGAGTCAACAGGCCGCTGTCCTCCTCGAGCTCCCCAGCTGCAGCTTTATGGAAAATCAGCAGGAACTAGCAATACAGAGAGAAAACACTCAAGCTCTTCACTGAGGCTCAAACAAAACACAGACAGCACAGACATTCACCTGCAGGGGGCTGGAATTTACATTTCTGAGCAAAGGAAACCAGGTCTATACAAACCAAGCAGTGCCATGGACCTTGTACCCAGCTTTACTACACAGCCCTGTCAGACTAAAACAGGCAGGAATCCCATAGGAAAATAGGGTTTCCTGGTGAAGCACAGCTCCTGCTGAGCCTGGGTTGCTACATGGCCAGAGAAAGGAGACCACCTGCTTGGTACAACCACATAGTAGGCTCAGATATACTTCATTATGCCCCCACACCCTATTGATGTATTCACAAGCCCCTCACCAGCTTCCCCCGTGTTCTGAGGACTCAAATGATATCCCATAGACAAAGAAAGCAGGGCAAAAATGGCCCTGGCTCACAGCTGAACCCCAGGATCCCTTTACAGAGGCACCAGTGCACTCCCGTGGGAGAGAACAGCAGCCTAAGCATGGGCATATCATTGTGATGGAGTGGCTTGAACAACTGTGCACAGAGCAACTTGTTTAGAAACCTCTGTTCTGCACTAGACCATAGACATATCCAGAATCACTACAAGAGAGTGCGTATTGGCACATAAATTGCACTGGGAAACAAATGAGGAAAGCACACTTTATTTTACAGAAGAGATGCAAAAATCTGCCTTCTTAAAAATAAAGACCTCTGCACCACTTACTACCTGCTAACCGAGATCCAGGTTAAGATGTGGATGCTCTATGCACCATTTGAGATCTCCTGTAACTGCCAGCTCTTCTTAGCCACCTGAGGTGTCTTAATCCTTGGAACAGTGTGGAAAGAACAGACAGGGACAAGTCACTCAGGTTCAAAGGGAGCACAAAGCCACACTGCTTCAGCCCTGGGCAGAGGGCTGCACATACCACACTGGGATGCCTAAAAAATCCTGAAACTGCCCAGGAACATCTAACACCTCTAGTGCTGTGCTCCTCAGGCTGCCAGACTGGGGACTGGGCCTCTTTCTACAGAGAGCCTGAGCTGTCCCAGCGGAGGGCAGCAGAGTCCCAGCATCTGCTTGACTGCTAGAAGGATGCTGGAGGGGGTCTCTTCATCAGGGAACTGTAGTGACAGGACACGGGGTGATGAGTTCAAACTTCAACAGGGGAGATTTGGGTTAGATATAAAGAAGAAATTCTTCTCTGTGAGGGTGGTGAGGCACTGGAACAATCTAGGCAAGGAAATGAAAGCCCCATCCCTGCCAGTGTTCAAGTCCAGGTTGGATGGTGCTTGGAACAACCTGGTCTAGTGTGAGGTGTACCTGCCCACTACGGCAGGGAGTTGGAACTGGATGATCTTAAGGTCCTTTCCAACCCAAACCATTCCGTGATTCTAAGTTGCTTGCAGAAGCTGGTGGAGATGCAAAGGCTTCCCATGGGGAAGGGTGTGGAGATGCCTCATAACCTGCATGTGCTCAGCACAGAGCAGCAAGACAGCAGGCTGTGGTTGGGGAGGGAACTTCCCCCTCCAAACACATGGAATAAATTAGATGATGCTCTGCTGAATGGGCAGAACATCCTGCTCAGAAAGAAACCAAATCCTGCCCAAATTATCCTCTCCCGCTGCTCAGTTCCTCTGGGCTCAGGCCGGTTCCTCTCCTCCTCCACCACCAGGCAGGGGACATAAGGGCTGTCAGCCAGGCTGGCATTAGTCATGGCTCCTCCTCGTAGTTTCTGCTCCACCCTGCAAGTTCCACTTCCTGGCATTGGAAAAGCACAGCCGAGGCAGCACAATCCTGAGGTCTGCTACAGCTGCTGCCCAAGGAGGGACTGGAAACACCCAGTCATGAGTACAAATGCACATGAATCATCCTGAAACTAGAGGATAGGGCAGCGATCCTCCAGGGGTGGAATATGAGTTGCCACAGCCACAGAATGTGGGCTGAGCTAAAGGAAACCAGGGACCAAATCACCTTTTGGGGCAGACACAGCATGACATGAGCCCCAAGCACCCAGCAAGGTGGACTACAGGGCATCATGATGGTTTCCACAGGAGCAATCCTTACGACAGCACACCACCTGCAGTTCACCTCACCAGTTACTTGCCCCCAAGGCATCAGCCCTTGCTATCTTGAAACCACCAGCAGTCTGCATTCAGCTTCCATTCCCAGCCTGTCTCACACTCTTGCCGGGCCCAGGCCACATAACCTGCAGCTAAGCCTCAGGAAAATGGCAACAGAAGAAAAATAAGTGAATAATGTTGATACCTTTAAAAGCTGTGCTCTCAAGGAGGACAAGATGACACACTTTCCATCACCTAACCCCATAAAAGAAGAGATGTATCTGCTCACACCCTTCATGATCCAAGATCTACCCTCCATTGCCAGGTCTCAGAGCAGTGCTGCAGTTATGCAGCCCCACCAGGCTCCATGCTGGCCTCAGAGATGTGAGAGAAGGCATAGGATTGACTGGCAGCAGCAGCCTTGCAACAGCTTGCCAGGAAAGCAGTGTCACCCAAGGCTGTGGTTTGCACCAGCCCTGCCAGCAAACACATGATGTGGGTTAGCATTTAAGCTGGTATGGACATGGTGGACATTGGGTGGATTTTTGAGGGTTCTAGATAGCAGCCACAATTAGACATCACTATTATACGAATTAACTCTGGTTTCCTGTGGTCATGAAGTAAGCAGGTGGTCAGAGGTGTTTCCCCCACATGCTGTACCTCATCTTTTTTTAAGCCTAAATTCCTTTGCTGCAATTGTGCAGTTAATTGTTGATGTATTGATGGATGCTCAAAGGTCAATGGTAGAAGGCAGCTTTCCTAATGGGGCCAGCAGTTTGTCAGCAGCAAGTCAGAGCCATACAAAGCCTGCTTCCCAGGCAACAGCTTACATGGAATGAGAGGACATGACACTACTCAAAGCAGCAGCAAAAGGTGACCTACTGCAAGTTAGAGGTCCTTAGCAATTCGCTGCCCAGGTCACAAAAAGCACATCTTCAGGCAGGAATGTCAGGACTTGTTATTCTCTGGAGAGGCAGACAGGAGCCCCCAAGCACTTGAGTTCAACCCTGCTGAGTTCAGACACTCATTTAAACCAGGGTTTCTCCTTGTGTTGTCAGAGAGCCCCAAGTCAGCTTCATCACCCTTCACATGCTTGCTTGTCACCATCGACAGGAAGCAGAGTGGGACAGTGCCACAGGTTAGTTCAGGCCTCCTCATCCACTGTGAAACCTGCCTTCCTGCCAGCCCTCTGCCCAAACACAGCAGCTGGACACAGCACATCTGCAGTAAAGCAAGAAGCACCCTGCTCCTTGCAGGAGTTCTGGGTACATGACAAAGCTGCCATGCAATTTGTCCCCGGAGCTCTGCCAGCAATGTTCCTCATTCTAACCCATGTGCCGCTCAAGCTGGCAGTTGCTTGCCGTCATTTTGCATCTGGCAAGAACCTACAACAGCACCAACTGTTGTAAAGCCAAGGGCTGGAAGCACAAGCAGACCATGCCAACTGATGGGTGACTGTGCAGGGAGCTGTGCTCCAAGGAGAAGAGGAGCTGCTCTCTCTGCTGCGGGTACCTTCCAGAGTTCAGAGGATAAAGGCGCTTATCTTTCACAGTAGTGAGCCCCTGCAGCAAGCCCAGAAGCTGTCCCCAGGTCTTCACCAAGGGTGAAGGGTGGCCCAGGAGGCACACAGAGCTACTCCAGCTCACACAGTGATTTGGCACTCACAGCCTGACCTGGGGCCAAGGGAATGGTGCTCTTCCTGCTCCACTGGATTCTTTGCTACCCCCCAATTCACCTCTGACCTGGCACATCTTCTCTGCCCAGAGGAGGTGCTGGCCTAGGGCTTTCAAGGTATAAAGCAACAGGCTCTCATTTCCCAGATTTGCATGCCTTTCCCTGCTCTCTAAGGGCTGGGACCTGTAACCCAAGAGTCTTTGGCCTCTGTCTTGTGCTGCTGCCCTCTTGTAGAGAAAGAAATGCAACAAAACCCTTAGGGGGTGAAAGCAGGGACAGACAGAGAATCAGCTCTGTGAGCTGCCCCTCACCCCAACCAGCCCAGCCAGTCATGGGCTGTGGCTGCTCTTCCTCCCTCCCACGCACTGCCAAATGCCTCAGAACCTCCAAAATGAGCAATTCCATGTCCTGAGCTGTGGAGAGCTCTGCACCTTATCTCAACCAAACCACCACCATGGAGGACACATGGCAAGAGCACAACCCCACTGCTGCCATCCCCTGGGGCGTTACAGCAGCACAGACCTCAACTAGCGCAGGACACAAGCAGCACTGGCCCTCCTGCTACCTAAGGGGATGTTAGTTAACTTAGAAATTAAATGCCACGGTGTGACATACACTTCTGAGGCAGCAACCAAAGGCTGGGAAGATGCAGCAGGAGGTTTTGGTGTCTGGACTCCCCCTTCCTGCTAAGGTAAGTTGGATACATGTGCATGCACACAGGTCACTGCCCAAACTCCCTCTCTGCCCAGCAGCAGTTCCTGGCCTGTTCATGCTGCTCTCAGTGGTCTCAGCCCAGCAGTGACAGACCTGTTCGCTGTGTGTCCCTGCTGAGCCAGCATCCAGCACTGAGCTGCTGAATCACCACATTTGTTCCTTGGTGCAGGGAGGTGACCACCCCCCAGGAAGCTCCCCATAGCTGGTCACTGCCTGATGCAGAGAGAGATGCAGTATAAACTGGAAGAGGAAGCCTCCAGTGACACATTAAATCAGCCACTCTGAGCAGAGCCCTTGCCCTGCACCTCGAATGAGGCCTGAGCCACTGTATCACAGGAGCCCAGCAGCGAGACCTTGTGACTGAAGGGATGTGCCACCTCCAGGTACAGCAAGGAGCTCTGTCAGCACTCCCAGGCAGCTGCAGCAGGACTCAAATGTGCTCACAAACCAAGCAGGGAGGTTGGAGAGCTTTGGCATCGGCTACCACATGGAGATGGATGCTGACAGTGCTTGAGCTCCCCATGGCATGGGGAAGTTTTCCTGCTTCTCCACTGCACCCCACAGCTGGAGAAACACAGAGGGAACAGCCAAAATGCAGACCTGGCTGCCTCCTCCCTCCACCCCATAGCCACATCCCTGCCTGCTCCTGCGGCCACCCTCACCTCACGGAAGCTGAGCTTCCCATCAAAGTCTTCATCCACCTCCTTGATCATGTTCTTCAGTCCCAGGTGGGTCTGCGGGGCTCCCAGCTTTTCCATCATCAGCTTCAGCTCCATCAGGTCAATGTATCCATCCCGTCCTGAGTCATACCTACAGGGTGCAAAGGCGAGGGGGTCAGCCCTCAAAATCCCCATCTCCATCTTCCCAGAAGAGGAACTGTGCCAAAGGATAAAGTCACAGGGTGGCTCAAAGCTCAGGGGAAGGGGGAAGCTGCAGGACATGACCAGCGCTGAGATATTTTAAGCTCAGGGAAGTAGCTGACAGCTTTCAGAGCTCAGATAGAGCCTCAGATAGAGAAGTGCTCAGGGGAGCTCAGACCAAACCACCCACACTGAAGGAGCACAGAGGAACTTGGCTTATCTCAGTGGGATTTCCATCTCACCCACTTGTGTGCCCAGCACAAAGGCTACTCGCATACAGCTTTACACCATGCATCAGCACAGGGAGGCAAAGGCATGCCCGAGCCAGCTCCTGCCAGGTCTGCTGCTCGTTTTGAGGAGAAACGGGAAGCACAGACCAACCCAGCAGAAAGTAGATTTATCTCTTTGTAGGCAAAACACACACACACACAGCTGTTAAGATCTTTTCTCTACAAAATGGAAATGGTTTTGTACTACACGAGCACCATGCTTCAGGGCAGCTGCTTATCCAGTGGTCCTGGGGAAGCACAGCAATCCCAGCCAGTGCTGTGGGCTGCATCACAGGGCCAGGCTGTCCGAGAAAGCCAGTGCCCACCTCTAGGAGACTAGGAGCAAGACTGAAGTGAGACCATGATCTCAGTGGAGCACAAACGACTGCATAGACTTCTTGCAGGAGGAGAGCACCCATGCAAGGAGCAAAGTGCTTTAGGGATGGGGAGACAGAGACCTGCCACAGTCAGCCTGGGACTACACACCAATTCTCCCCTAGCATCCACTGCACATAAGCATCCAGCCCACCCAGCAACCTGTGCTTCGCACTGCCAGGGCCATCACTGGGTTTCAAAGTCCAAAGGTCCGAGGGATGGGTGCTCTGCTATCAGCTCCCTCATCAACAACCTTCCCTCAGCCTGGTCCTGCCTGGGGTACAGCAGAGCTGGGGGCTCACACTGGAGGACAGGGCAGGTCTGCCAAGCTGGGGTCAGCCCCTGTGCGTGTGCCACTGCTCCCTCACCTCCACCTCAACCCTCACAGAGTTAAATCCTTTGAAGCAGGATGCAGTCAAATTCTCCCATCCATCATCTTTCATTGACTGTTAGCTCTCTTCCAAAGACATAAGGGCTGTAGCAGACCAAGACCTGCACAGTTGTGGTAACCCTGGAAGAAAGCCCTTTCCAGCTGAGAAACCTCACAGACACAGAGGAAGCTGTGGCACAGAAAGGCATGAACAAAGCCGCTGGCTCAGAGCTGCTTGCAGGCATGGGCAGCGCAAGGCAGGGCTGCAGCCAAAAGCTCTGCCCCTGCCTCCACAAGCCTGGGCATAAGGTGCTTTTCCCCTCCAAACTGAGGCAGCCTCTGCAGCTTTTCAGAGTCCCCTGCCTCTACGGACATGTTTTATACTCTCTCTGCCTCTTTGCTTCCAGAGGTCTCAGGCCCAAGAGACCCCAAACAGCAGGGACATCACCACCAGGCTGGAGTGCAATGCTTGTTGCCAATCTGCTTGCATGCTCTGCACCCAAACCCACGAGCCCACCAGGCCAGACAGCTTTCTGGAGCACTAGGAAAGAAACCTCTGGCGGAGCAGAAACCAGGTCACAAACCTGAGACGTCACAGGGAAGAAAAGCAGCAAGCTCATCACAGCAATGAAGGCATCAGTTAATTAAGGCACATGTTCACCGCATCACCCAGCCCAGCTCCGAGACACACTTTCAAGACCTTACAGAAGCATGATGAGTGCAATGTTTAATTGTCAATTTGCTTTTCCCTTAAGTTTGGGAGGAAGGGTGTGGAGCTGCTCCTCCAGAGCAAGCTGGTTGGAGCAGCAGTGCTTTTAATGAGATAAAGCAGCAAAAAACCAAAGTGGCAGGGAGGCACTTGGGCTTGGTTGTTTTGGCCCCAGCAAGCTCACACTGCCCTTTGGCTGCTTGCAGAAGCATGATCCTGACCACAGGCTACCAAAACAGGGTCAGAACACTGTCCATCCCCTCTCAGAAGTGCTGGATAACGGAGATGAGGGCAGAAGGAAGGCAGAAGCTCTACTCTGCCTGCCACACTCATCTCTCCCTGCTTCTAGTAGATACTACCCACAGGCAAACACCAGCCCTCAGTGCCTGCCCTGATAAATGCACTGCCCCGAAAGGGTTAAGCATGGGGCACGGCTTCAGGGCTCATCATTCCCGCAGAGAGGCAGCACAAAGCCAGGATTGTGAGAAATGGGGACTTGCCAGCGGCAGGCTGTGGTGGCAGGGCAGCGCTGTACCAGCCGCACAATGGGTGTTGAGGAGCACACCCGCTGGCACTGAGATGCACCCCAAAACCAGATTAACAGCTCCTTGCAGTGGGGAACAGCCAGAGGGGCACTGAAGCCCCCCGGATGCTCGGTGCCAGCCCCAACAGAGCAACAGCAGCACGCTGCAGACTGCTGCATTCCCTCCCCACCCCCCTCGTCTCCGAAAACAGCCCAAGTATTTTAGGACCTGGGTAGAGCCACTCGGCGGCCACGGGCCGCGCAGCCCGACTATTTAGGGAGAGGCATATTTATAGGGCATGCGAGATGGTGAAATTCATTCCTTCCAGCCCCTGCCGGCACAGGCACCATGGGGCACAACACAGACTGCAACTTGTTCATCAGCCGATGCTCCCGGCACACCTCAGCCCTTACCAAAAACCCTGCTGTCTGCTTTCTGGGAGCTGCCCAATACCATTCACACCTGAGTCACTGTCCCCAGAGCAGCTCTGTTCTGGTGATGGGCACTGGTTAGCCCCCACAGGCAGCGCTGGAGGAGGGCACCAGGGCAAGTCTGGTCCCTAAGTGCATTGTAGCATCACTAGAATTACAACCTCAAAGCTCATCCAGTTCCAACCCCCGTCACAGGCAGGGACACCTTCCACTAGATCACATTGCTCCAAGCCCCATCCAACCTGGCCTTGAACACTGCCACGGGCAGGGAAGCCACAGCTTCTCTGGGCATCCTGCGCCAGCACCTCAGCACCCCCACAGAGAATTTCCTCCTAATATCTCACCTAAATCTCCCCTCTGTCAGTTTAAAGCCATTCCCTCTTGTCCCATCACTACATGCCCGTGTAAAAAGTCCCTCTCCGGGCATTCCAGGGAGCCATCCCATCCTGTACTCCAGGAACGGTGCAGCAAGCATATGGAGCACTCAGGTGCCTTGCCAGCCCTTCCCATCCCTGCTGTGACACCAGGGCTTTGCTTGCCTTGAGCTCAAAGCTCCCTGGGACACAAGCAAAGCTTCATCCAGGTGACATGCAGGCATCACGGACACAGGGGCTCTTGTGCCAACAGGCAGAGACATCTCACATCACAGGCAGGCAACTCCAGCACCAAGCCAGTGCCATGGCGGGTCCCCACCTGTGATGGCTGGAATGGGAATACAGGCTGGTGTGATACGGCTCCAGAGCACTGCCACCACAGCAGTGCTGTTGGCAGCACATGAGACACAGGCAGCAGCTGCCAATATCTGCAGCAAGGATGCACCCAGATTCCCACGCTGGCTCACTTCCATCTGGGCTGCTGAAGTGCTGGGAGAAGAAAGCAGGAGAAGAAAGCAGGAGCAGACGTTGGAGGGGAAGGAGGGAATAACTGCTCAGCAGACCTGCTTAAGAGCAAAGAAGTCTGTTATGCACTATTACAGCCCAATTGCAGTCATTGTACTGGTGTTATATGCAGCGTAGCTGAGGGCTTACACCACAGAAGAAAGAGGGATCAGGAGGAGAGGAGAAAGGAGATTCTGAGGACTGCACCACCTGTATTGACTCTGCAGTCATCTCCCAGCTGTCTGTAAAACCCCACGGGAAATAAAAGGATAATTGACGAGAATTCCCAGATCCTGAAGGATCAAAGAGCAGTGTCTAAACTTTCATGCTTCTTGAGAAGGGCTGGAAAGAAAACCTGTACTCCCTGTTCAAGTGTGCTGTATCTGAGCTTGCTCCACATGCTGTGGGCACCTGTACTTTGATCTGCAGATTCTGCACGCTGCAATGGCCTAATACTGGCTTTGAAATAAAGCTGAAGTGGCAATAAGCTTCACTTAAATATTTCAAAATCCTAAGCAATACTTCATTCCCTCCGAGCATTCTGTTTCACCTTACATGGAGAGGGAGGTGCTGATGTCTTCTTCCTGGTATCCAGTGATAGGACGCATGGGAACAATTCAAAGCTGCCCCAGGAGAGGATCAGACTGGACATGAAGCACTATTTCTTTACCAAGAGGGTGGTCAGACACTTGAAAAGGCTTCCTAGAGAGGTGGTCAATGCCCCAAGCCTGTCAGTGTTTAAGAGACACTTGGACAATGCCCTTAATACTCTTCAACTTTTGGGTCAGCCCTGAATCAGTACAGGCAGTTGGACTCGACCACTGTCTGTCCCTTCCAAGTGAGATATTCTATTGCCGAGAGCTTTGGAACCAATTCTTCCATAGAGGGTGGAGGCAGGAACAGGCTCCTCAGCCACATGTGGCTCCATCCTCCCCAGCCTGGGCAGCAGAACTCTCCTTTAGAAGGGACATGACAGCAAGATCAAAGTATCCTCCAGCAAGATCTGGGCAAGACCCCGAGGGACCCTAGCATGTAGGGCCCAGGCTGGGTGGGCCAAGTCCCTGTGGGGATGACATCCCCGAGCACTGGACTCCAGAGACAGCTGGTCACACTGGGAGCATGGCAGCGCTGGAGCAAGCAGGTCTGCTGCAGCACATCAGACATGTCCTTTGGTACAGCGTGAGTGGCTCCCAAATAGCTCCAGGAGGGCAAGGGGACATGACAGCCTCTCCCACCAGCAAGGCACAAGGCGTTTCAAGATAGGCAGGCAATGCATGGAATTCCCTAGATACAAAAGCAACAGCAAGGCTGGAATTTCTCCACTCCCTTGCACCCTGCAGATGAAGCCAGTGACTGTTTTCCTCCCTCAGAAAGGTCATTTCTGCCAGGAACAGCCTCACAGGCCGGGCTTTCATACCCTACTCTGCCACTTTTCTGGACAGGAGAGCACCAAGGGGAGCTATGACACTCCGGAGCTCCTGAGGTGCAGGACTTGGTGAAGGGAAGTTATCATGGCTACCATAGCCCTCACACACTGTCAGAATAGGCAGCTAATTAGGTCACATTATAATTAGCCTGAGCTGCGGACTTGCTGGTCCCTCTGCCGAAAAAGGATACCCACCCCAAGAGCTACCTGTACCCAGCATCCACAACAGATACCTGCACCCCACCTCCAAGGGAACGGTGCCAAACTGGGGGGATGCTGCCAAGAGGAGTCTTGGACAAGAGAAGGAAAAGCGAGCCCAACCATGGCAGCAAGAGCAAGGAGCATCATTTCTGCTTTGGAAGGATGCTCCCGGTGCAGCCAGCAACACAGAGCACCTGGATGAAGCACCGGATTTTGGGAAGCACCACGTTCAGACAAGCCCGTCACTTCCACCCTGGCACAGGGTGGTCACAGCCACCAGCTGTACTGTGGAATTGCCTGGCAAACACCAGAGCAGCCACAATCACAAGAAACTCCCTCTTTCCGGCTGGAGCACCTTGGCCCAGCCCATACTGTGCGCAGGTCCCACAGGCTCATGTTTAGTCCAAGCTATAGATTTACAAGTCAGACTAAACTGATGAGAAACACTTTTGGGTGGGAAACCTCATGGTGGAAACTTGCAGTGACATCCCTGTCTATCAAAAGCTTACTTTATCTTTAGTAAGAAAGATCCCAGGTTGTGGTGGTCAAGGCCAATAAGCCATACAGGGAATAAAAGCCTTAATCACTTTAACTCAAGCTCTGACTGGCAGGAATTAAGGGGAATATTTCCTCTCCTCATAGAGCACATGGTGTGAGCTGAGACTTGAAAAGAGGTCGCTGGCAGCAGATGGAGCAAAGACCAGATCCTCCACCACTGCAAATGCCAGGTGCCTGCAACAGAGGGAAAACCGGGACGGGGTTTCTGTCCAACTGTCCGGGGAGCAGCAGCCTAGCTTCTTTCCCTTTTGGCACAACCAGCCGGGCGTTCAGCTGCAGTAGTCCTCACAGGGCATGCAATGCTTCCCAGTTACATGGACCATCTGATTAGCATTCAAATGCTAAGCCTAGGTTTCCCCGCTTACAAGGCTGGCCTTTAATGAGCTCATTGTTGAAAAATTCGGCTGCAATTCAGCTCTTCCACTTTTTATTCCCCAAACCACCACTGTTCCTTTCCTCATCCCTATTGAAGCAGTGCTGCTGCCCACTCCAGGCTCTCACCCGCAGCTTTTGGCCACTGCAGCTGCCTGCATCGTTTGTCCGCCTGCCCTCACAGTGCCATGTCTCAGCGCCCTGCAGAGTAGGACCCCTTTAACCGTCGTGAAAAGGGACACACAGGAGCAGGCAGAAGCGCAGCCTCACCCATCCCGCTTCTCTTCCCGCGCACGGCTGCCGGCAAAACACTGCCTGCGCAACAAAGAACTCCGCTGAGCTCGGAGGGCTCACTGCCTGGTCTCCTGCAGCAACAGCCTCAGATGGGGCCAGCAACACCACGTAGCACCAGGAGCACTTAACCAGGCTCTTGATCCTTGCAACGACCCCAGCCTCCAGGGTGCCCAAAGCAGCTTTCACACAGGAGAACAAAAACCTAACAAGTTACAAGCCCTGCTGCTGTCACCTGTATAAGTGGAAATAGGTCTTTCCACTTTGCCATGAAAGCCTATGTAAGTCCTCTGGGGTCCTGCCTCATGCCAGGCAGCGGCGCACCCCCAGCCCGGCAGCCATGCCTGCTTGACCCCTCTCCTTGGGGCTGGGAGAACATCGGTCCCCAGGACCACAGGGGTTTGTGCTGCTGGAGGGAAGCTCGAGCACACATGCATGGTCCAGGACGGGGCATGCAGAGAAAAGGGCAGGATCTCAGGAAGGGCCAAACCCTTCTGCTTGCAGAAGCACCTGCCACCAGCAGCCTGACTCTAATACAAACCTTCCTGCCAGGAGGGGATCTCTATTCCAGCCCCCAGGAAGGCGGAAACAGGAGGATGCTAGCCGTTACACAAGCTTTGTTTGGGTGCACAGGGAGGAACACCAAGCCTGGCAAATGGGACCGTGGAAGGAGCTACAGCACTGCCAGGCAGCGTTGAAAGGGATGTCCAGGTTCACGGTTGTTTAAGGCAGATCCGCAGCATTGCTGCGAGGCCCCGGGACATAGTGTCCTCCAAACCCACAGCATATGGGTGCCACCACAAACAGCCGCCATCCCACACCCAGGCCGACCAGAGGCAACATCAGCCCGTGAGCTAAGCACAAGTCCCAACTTCAGCCCCGAGTCCGTGGCAAACCCACGAACAAACTCTCCGCCCCCCTCCTTCCCCCCCATAAAAAAGCACAGGGATAATGTGGGGATCAGATGGCGCTGGTAACACGCCGCAGCTTCTCCCAGCCCGGCCGCAAACCGCGAAGAAATGCCAGTCTCCAGCCAAGAGCAGGCAGCCTCTCTCCAGATGTCCCCCCCGGGAAAAGCACTGGGAAGACCCGCGGAGGGAAGTCAGAGCCCCAGACCCGACGGCCGAGCCCACGAGTCCGGCCAAGCGAGTTCTCTCCCGTCCCCGCTCCCGCCCCACTCACAGGCGGAACATGCGCTCCATGTCCTTGATCTGCCGGCGGCTGAACTCCTTGAACTCAGTGTAAGGGTTGAAGACCGCGGCCCGCCGGGGCTGCGCCGCCCCCTCGTTGATGTCCTGCCGCCGGCACAGCTTGGCGCTCAGCTCCGCGCCCGCGCTGGCCGTCAGGCAGCTCCGCTCCGCCTCGGCCACGGCCGTCGCCTCATCCTTGGCCTCTACCCCCTCTCCCTCCACCGCCGCTCCGCTCTCCTCCAGCTGCAGCCGCCGCTGCAGCTTCTGCGCCAGCTCCTCCGAGGCCATGGCCCGCGGACCCGCACCGGAACCCGCCCGCTTCGCTCCTACCAGGCCTGCCCGCCCCGACCCGCAACTTTATTCCCTCACTTGGAGGGAGCGGGGCGGAGCGGAGCGGGGCGGGACGAGGCCCGGACGGGGCGGGAACTTAAGGAGGCGCAGTGGGATCGCGTGGTGGTGGGGTTGGTGGTGGGTGCTGCGCGGTATGGGGCGGTCGCGTTGCCCCCGAGGTACCCACCACAGGTACACCCACCGTCGGGTACAACCCCTCAGGCTGATGCGCTCACGGGTACGTTGTCACACATGCACACATGCTGTCTCACCACTTCCCCAGGCAGGGAGCCCCCCCACTGAGGTACAACCCCCACAGTTACCTCGCCACGGGCAGGGTCCCCCCCGAGGGATCCCCCTGCACCCAGCACCAGCGCTCACCGCTGCCGGCACCACTCCGCAGCGGTGGGAGCAGCCGGGCCCCGCCGGCTCCCCCGGCACTGCATGGCCCGTTCCGTGCCTGCAGGGGTGGCAGAGGCGAGGCCCGCCCGCGGCGGGGAAGGGGGACCCCTTAAGTCCCGCCATGCGCCTCCCCTCTCTTATCTCCTTGGGCTAAAATTAACCCAGGACAAAGCTCAGCTCAGCCCTGGGCTCCCCCTCCTTCTCCAGGCAGCATGGAAGACAAGGCAGACCTTTTCCACCACCCTGCTCCCCTTCCCGGGACACTGCCCAGTGCCATCCCCGCTGTCCCCGGGCCCTGGCAGGTCATAGGCATGTCTCTCCCAGGACCCATCGTCCCTGTCCCGGCTGCTAGGTGGCTGGTGGCATCCTCCGGGATGGGATTATGGCTGTCATGAGACTGTTCAGGGTGGCTGCTGATGCGATTTGCCCCCCGGGGAGGAGAGGGAAAGAAAAGCACTGGCTGAGACACGAAGCCTGTTTATGGCTCCCGTGTGCCCAAGCCTGTGTGTCATGGGGGACCTGTCCCAGTGGCTGTTATGTGGCTGCTTCACACTGCTGGGTGCGCAGTAAGCAGCTCTCTGACCCTACCGCAGTGTGGTGTCCTACAGCTGACACTCTTTGGCAAGCTCATTCCCAGGAAACCTCCTCAGAAAATAACTGCGGAGGCTGCTCATAGGAACCCTGCCTGGTACCTGCTGCCTGGGCAGCTTGAGGCTGCTCCAGCAGGGCTTGAGGTGGCCACAGGGTCACCAGACTGTTTGACACAGGAATGCCAGTGCAGGTGTACCACACCGGTACTGCCTGGAAACACGGGTTCGGAGTGGCAGGAACAGCACGTGCTGTACTCACACTACTGTGCTTTCAGAAAATGTCACATCCATGGTGGAGAGATCCTCCTTCCACCCAAAGGACATTTCGAGGAGAGATGGGATCTGTGACGGGCCACTCACCACCGTAGACTCCCGAGCGAAGAAGAGCTTTGGCCTGAGAGGTGTCTAGAGACACGAGTATAACAAAGAAGAAGTAAGAAAAAGCACAGCCAGGTTGCCATCTGCTGGAAATAAATGTCAGGGGTATGAGACGGGCGGTAGAAAAAAGAGGAAAGGAACAATCATCTGAAAAGGGCAACCATTAAGAAGACAAGACACAGAAGTTTCAGTGAGCTGTTTAAGGGAATGGCAACAACTACATGAGGCAAGTAGATATAAACATGCCAGAACGCTGATAGGGAATACTAGAGTGTAAAAAACTAGGCAATGGCATTGGAAAGCAATTACCAAGGGATACAAGTGACGTGTCAGTTATGAAAGAAGACCGCAGAGGGTAGGTGTATAGGGGTCTGTGCTAGAGAGGCTTGCTGCAGGGGTTGGCCCTTTTTCTTGCTGGGCTGTTGCGGTGATTGAGGCCCCCGTGGGTAACGTCGGGCCCCTTTTTCTCGCTGGGGTGTTGCGGAGGGGCAGGTCAGAGGGGCCTCCGTGCCGTGTTGCGGGGGGGGCGGCAGGGAAGGGGCGGGGCGTTGCTTGGGCAGTGGGATTTGTGTTGAGGCGCCGGGGCCAGGGCCGTGGGGGGCTCTGTGCTCTGGGGTTTTTACTGCGCGGCAGCGGTTGCCTCAGGGCGGGAGTGCGACCCATTGCTGCTGGTGCCTATTGCGGTGGGGCCGAGTGCGGCGGTTGGGGAGGAGAGGCTGCCTACGGCCACACCACCCTGAAAACGCCCGATCTCGTCTGATCTCGGAAGCTAAGCAGGGTCGGGCTCGGTTAGTACTTGGATGGGAGACCGCCTGGGAATCCCGGGTGCTGTAGGCTTTTGCCAGCCGATAGGGGACCCTGCGAGCAACGGCAGCCCCTTTTTGTAGGCGGCTTGTTGCTTCTTTAGGGCCACCTGCCGGCAATTCCAGCGCCTTCTTCCTGCTGGGGTGGTGAGGAGATGGGGTCCCCTGCGTGCAACGTTGTCCCCCTTTATCTTCCTTGGGTGTTTGAACGATAGAGGCCCCTGCAGGCCATGCCAGCCCCGTCTTCCTTCCGGGGTCTGGTGCCTTTAGGGCCACCTGCGGCCAATTTCAGTGCCCTTTTCTGGCTGGGGCGGTGAGGAGGTAGGGTCCCCTGCGTGCAACGTTGTCCCCCTTTTCTTGCTTGGATGTTGAAGCGATAGGGACCCCTGCAGGCAATGCCAGTCCGGACTTCCTTCCTGGGCTTTGGGGTCTTTAGGCGAACCTGTAGCCAGTTGCAGCGCCTTTTTCTTGCTGGCGTGGTGAGGAGATGGGGTCCCCTGCGTGCAAGGTTGTCCCCCTTTATCTTCCTTGGGTGTTTGAACGATAGAGGCCCCTGCAGGCCGTGCCTTCCCGGTTTTTCCTTGCTGGGATGTAGGGGCAGGAGGGGCCCCTGCGGGCAATTCCGGACCCCTGTTCCTCGGTGGGGTGTTGCGGAGGGCCATGCCCGTGGGGGTGCCGGTTGCCTGTTGCTGAGGGAGGTCAGGGAAGCAGAGCGGTGTTGGCTGTGGGGAGGGGGTCTTTGTCGGGGTGTGGCGGTGAGGGCCGTGCGGGGCTCAGTGCCTGGGTGTGCTGAGGCGGTTGGACGTCACAAGGGTGGCGGTGGCGCTGAGTTCGGGTTCGGAGCGCGTGCTGCGGTCGAGTGCGGCGGTTGGGGAGGAGAGGCTGCCTACGGCCACACCACCCTGAAAACGCCCGATCTCGTCTGATCTCGGAAGCTAAGCAGGGTCGGGCTCGGTTAGTACTTGGATGGGAGACCGCCTGGGAATCCCGGGTGCTGTAGGCTTTTGCCAGCCGATAGGGGACCCTGCGAGCAATGGCAGCCCCTTTTCCTTGCTGGGGTCTTCCTGAGAAAGCAAAGGGAGTAAATAATTTGCTATATTCACGGTAGATGGTGCAAGAAATAAGGGATTTAAACGAAACGGCTTTTGAAGGTCTCTTCCTACCCACACTATTCTATCATTTTATGATTTACACTGCAGTTGGAAATGCTGTCTGGAGACTAAAATAAACTCTGCTAGTGCTGAACATAATAGAACCTACAAACACCCCGTGCGGTGAGGTGTTGTCAAAAGCAGGCTAGACAGAAATCTACCAGTTATGACATGGGAACACTTGAGCTTTCTTCAGCTGGTCTCTTCCTGCCCCTTTGTTTTTGCAAACCTTTGCTTTCACATGTGGATTGAGGAGAATTAGAGATAATGTGACAGCTACACGTGTGTTGGCACTGCAGGGGGCAGAGTAAAGCCTAACTGACTGCATACTCGGAGTACAAAGGAATGTCATCCCAGAGTGGCATAAACTCTCACCTCAAGTGAGACACTTAAGGAGTCCTCCTTATTTTCTGCAGGTTGACAGGAGCCCTTTCACCAGGTAGTGTCATCACCAGGTTTCTTTACTCCTTGCCTGCTTTAGCCCGGATTTGTTCCCTGATCTCAACAGTGGCTACAACTGATTGAAAGTCAGGAGTTCTCCCATGTGTCACTGCACTCTATAAAGAGAAACCCAGCATCAGAAAGCTATAAAAAAAAAAGGGGGTTGGGGGAGAAAACAGAATAAAGGACTTGAAAATAATGACATTTTCTTGCGATGCTTTTTTGCTGTCATCTGTAGGCAAGAGGAAGCTTCCCTGAAGCAGTCCTTTCTGAGTTATGGTCTGGAAATTGAGGTAAAGGAGGTTGTATCTTATTTTACGTTTAATCTTTCAGGACCTGGCTAAAGGGTATTCTGAGTTTCAGTGCTAATGCTGATATTGCACAATATTACACATTGCACTGCAGCTTTGCCCAGCAGAAGAAGGTAGACTATTGTATGTAATTTTGTATCATTTGACTAAACAATGCCTAAGTGTTTTAAAATACATTATTCTGCTGCCAAAATCACTACTGCTGTATAAAGAAAAGGGTAAAGATCTCATCCAGCTGCAGTTGATGTAGATGACAAACCTGGAGCTTACTACTAATTGTTGACCATTCTGCCAGTTGTACACAGTTTATCTAACATTGAAAATAATCTGGTAAACCCGTACAAGCAAGATACCTGCTTGACAGTAAAGAAATGCCATATTTTTAGTGTTCAGGAGAATCATGCACGGCGAACACTGTGAGATCCTGCTCTGCCATACTGAAATTTACTGGTGAGAGCTTGCCTCAGTGTGCCCATTTGTGCACTGCGAGTGAACGAACAGTGGTCAGAGCATGCCTTGTCGGGGTCGCGGCTCCAACATCTTCAACCGTAGCTTGTCCTGGAGGTGAGCTGAGGTCCGGTTTCCCTCTAGTGGTCCGACACTGTCTGTGCAGCCCTGAAGTGGAGCCGAGCTTGGGCCTTGTGAAGGTCCGGAGCACTCTTTAGCCTTTGGCAGCTCGAGGTGGGTGCAGAGGTTTTCCATTCGGAGCAGGATCCAGGTCAGGATTTACCAGCAGGGTGCTGGCTGTGTGTCCTTGTGCTCTGCCTGGCGCCGTGCGGCACCAAGCTCTGGCAGGCACGGGGACGTGCTGACTGCGCTGTGTATGGCTGGGTGTTGATGGTGCGGTGAGATATTGAGTTCTTTTAAATAGTTGTGTGGGTATAAAAATGGTTCTGCCTGTGCATGGAAAGCAGAAAAGGCCCTGATAGGCCATGGTACGTGAAGGAGCAATCTCTGGTTTGGGAGGTTCCTAAATTACAGACTGCAATAACCTAGGAACGTATCTGGTGGGCTTCCACCCTGCCACAGCGAGGACGCTCTTCCAGACTTGTGGAGCAGTGCCAGGACCCTGCAGATGCAGCCTTCCCGGGGCTCAGATGCTGCAGACAGCCAGCAGCAGGGACTGGAGTAGCACTTGGGCTGTGCTGGTATCTACTTCCTATTCAGTGTGACCTCAACTGGGAACAACCTGGTGAGGAGGTGACCTACACTGCGGAAGGCTGATTTCCATACAGGACTCTCTTCCTCATGGCACATGGGAGAGGTGGAGGGGTCATGCACTTGCACTTTGTCTCCAGCTGCCTACAAGCAAGAGCTCTGTACTGATACAGGAGACCAGAGGCTCACAGCAGTCACTGATGCTGTGCAGCAGAGTTAGAGCTCAGACACGGGAAGCAGCTCCGGCTGCCAGTGACTGAAGACAGTTGTTTTCAGAAGACCCAGAGAGAACGTGTCATGGGAATACAGCTCCTTCAGACACTTGAAAAGGCAGCTTAGCACAGAGGTTCATTACTGTACTGAAAGACAGGAGAAAACAACCCAACCCTGATTGAAGTCTGGTAGTCCCATTTGGAGAATATTGACTAAACCTTCTGTTTCATGCAGAACACCTTCAAACCAAGAGTTCAAGAAAATAGAGCAGTTATAGATATATAGAGATATACATAGTGAACTGCCCATGCTCTCTGCTTGGACATATTAGTCATCAGAAACTCCTAATTTCTCTACTTTTATAAACCTAACGCATCAGGAACTAAATTTATGCCAAGTGTTTGTTTTCCCCTCATGCATGCCACAGCCACTGCCATTTCCCCACTGCTGTCTCTCCAAGGTGCTTACTTGCTTTCTGTTTCCTTTACATCTTTTATAAAATCACAGAGTGCTTTGGGTTGGAAGCTCATCCTTAAAGCTCATCCAGTTCCAGCCCCCTGCCATGGGTAGGGACACCTTTCACTAGACCAGGTTGCTCCAAGCCCCTGTGTCCAACCTGGCCTTGAACACTGCCAGGGATGGGGCAGCCACAGCTTCTCTGGGCACTCTGTGCCAGCGCCTCAGCACCCTCACAGGGAAGAACTTCTGCCTAATGTCTCATCTCAATCTCCCCTCTGTCAGTTTAAAGCCATTCCCCCTTGTTCTGTCCCTACAGGCCCTTGTAAAAAGCCCCTCTCCAGGTTTCTTGTAGCCCCTTTATGCACTGCAGCTGCTCTAAGGTCTCCCCTTCAGGAGCCTTCTCTTCTCCAGGCTGAACCAGCCCAGCTCTCTCAGCCTGGCTCCAGAGCAGAGCTGCTTCAGCCCTCGCAGCATCTCCATGGCCTGCTCTGGCTCACTTTAGCAGCTCCAAACCCCTCTTGAGTTGAGGCCTCAGAGCTGGACACAGGACTTGGTTTCCTCTTACACTGGCATAAATTCAGAGTGACACTCTAACAGCTGGACAGATCTAGGTCCTCATATAGAAACACCTGGGGCCAGTAAATCTGAGCAAAACCACGTCCTCTGCTTGAACAAGCAAGAAATTATTTTGCTCTCGTTTACCTGCTTGATTCAAAAAGCAGCTTCCCTTCCACTCAGTTACACTCATTTAATTGAAAATATTTTCACAGGAAATCTCGGCTTGATTTGCTTTCCTGATTTGGGATCACTGCATTGCTTCTTGGTTAAACAGTAATTGGTTTGCTTGCAGGCCGTTTTGCAGCAGCTGTATGGGGATTTACCACTATTTTTCTAATCATCCTGTTGGATGCTGTCACCATGCAGGTCACCAGTTTCCTCTTGACATTTGGGTACTTCCAGCTCCCATGGCTTCGAGCCTTTCCCCGGGGAAAGGTTCACACCTGGGAGGGAGGCAGCCATCTGCACCGATGCAGGAGCACCACAAGTCCTAGACATGGTCAGGGCTGTATTTGGGTCCTACACATGCAGAGTAAAAGTCATTCCTGTCTGAAACATCTTGGAGTTTAAAATCCCCTGCTCTGAAAACAGCGGCATTAGTCAAAGTGCAGCACAAGCAGTCCTACCAGTGGGCAGCACCTGGTGGTGTACCTGTGCCCAAGGCAGTGCCACTTGATGAGCCCTTCCTGCTGCAGCCAATGTCCCCCCTGAAGCATTGGCATCCGGGACAGAGCTTTTGCTGTATTTGTTAACTATTTCAGGAGAGGTCTTTCACAAGCAGCACACTCCAGTTTGAAATGGCAGTTTAAAGCTCTTGGTATTGTCTTGTTGAATGAGTACCCATGAAGTCTTTACAATGCAACAGGAGTCCACCACAGTACTCATGGTTTGTGGACCCTGCTGAGAAGACAAGGGCTGGAGGGAGGGAGAACCAGAAGCTGCAGGTCTGCTGCATCATTTTTTGCAATGAGGGTGGTGAAACACTGCACAGGCTGCCCAGAGAGGTGGCGGAGACATTCAAGGCCAGGCTGGATGTGGTTCTGAGCAACCTGGCGTAGCTGAAGACGTCCCTCCTCATTGCAGGGGGTTGGACTCAATGAGCTGTGAAAGTCCATTCCAGCCCAAACTATTCAGTGATTCTATGATTAGAACCCCAGTGAGTGCAGGCATTTCCCACAGCTGCTGAGGGTCTCTTCAGCTCTTTGTAAACCCCAACCCCAAAGCTACAATTACCCTTCTTTCTCATGGGAAGGGCTTCTCGCCCTCACACTCTTTGGTGTTTCTGGTGGGGTTGTGCCCTTGCTGAAGCCTGTCTTCAGTACCTGGAGCTGACGTGCTTTGCTGACATGAGGTTAAATTCATCTGGGGGAACACATTTTAATGCAGCCAGGGAGAGGAAACTGGCTTATCTGAGATACTAAGGTCTGTTTGGCACGTGGTTCATATTGTACGTCTGCTACCACACGTACTGTGTGCGAACAGCACCCAGCTCTGAGGAACCTGGCTTGTATTTCAACCTGTTTGAGCTGGTCATTTATCAGAGTAGCAAGTGTCACATCTTGAAAGCAAAGCTCCTCTGGTGCAGCTGATGGGCCCCTGAGCTCAGCAGGAGGCCTGAGGCTGCTCTGCCACTTACCTACAAGAAAAATGACACCCGAACCAGAGCTGGGTGTAGAGCTTTCATGTGCGTAACCCCGAATCTATCCACCTTTCCTAGCCTGGCAGGCATTAGGCACTACTGCAGGTTTCTAGTTCAGTAAAGGGTATTATCTGCTAAACATTTTAGTGACAAGACTTCAAATGTACCGTATCTGATGGGGGGGCTTACAGACCATAACGCACACAGCCTATTACACAGACTCACTTTCCTGGCAGCCTGGGGTACCACTCACAGCGACAGAGATGTGTATTTAACCCCCTGATTTAAGAAAACACCATAGCAGAACAGTCGGTGCAGGCAAAGAGCATGTTTCCAGAGACCCCCCTCTACTGATGTCTCTGTCACACCTGGTGATCACGGAGCCTCTAGGAAGCCCAGCCTCGCAGATGATGCATGCTGCCCGGCACGCAGTGTGCTGATGAACCCAGACATACAGGAACAAGGTCCTTGGATCCTGCAGTGAAGCATGGCAAAGCGGCATGGGAGGAAGTGGTAAGGCCACTGTGGATGCAAATGGAAAACTCCCCTTCCCTTCCCCTATATTCTCTATTAATCCCTTCCCTTCTTTGCATTCTCTTAGTCTTTTCCCTTCTCTTATATTCCCTTCTCTTTTCTTATATTCTCTCCCTCTTCTCTTACATTCTCTTTTTCTCTTATATTCTCCTATATTCTCTTAGAGCCTCTTCCCTTTTCTTCTCTTTTCCCTTCCCTTCTATTGCATTCTCTTCTGACGTTCTTCTCTTACAGTCTCTACTCTTATAATCTTTTAGATTCTATTCTCTTATATTCTGTTTGCTTCCCCATATTCTCTTGTATTCTTTCTTCTTTCTCCTCTTCCTTCTCTTTATTCCCCTCTTTCTTCTCTTCTCTATCTTATATTCTCTCCTCCTTCTCTTTCTCCTCTTCTCTCCCTCTCTCCCCCCATTCCCTCATATTCTCTTTCTCCTGTTCTCTTTCTCCCATTCTCAGTCTTTCTCCCATTCTCTCGCTCTCATTCTCCCCTCTTTCTCCCATTCTGTCTTTCTCCCTCTTTCTCCCATTCTCTCCAATTCTCCCTTTCTTCCATTCTTTCCCATTCTCTCCCTTTATCTCTCTCTTTCCCATTTTTTCTTTCTGCTATTTTCTCCTATTCTCTTTCTTTCTCCTGTTCTCTTCTCTCCTCTCCCCCATTTCCTTCTGCTCCTCTTCTTTCTCTTGGATTCTCTTAGAAGAGACTCCAAGAGATTCCAAGAGATTCCGAGAGATTCCAAGAGAGGAGAATTTAAGAGAATGCAGGAGAGGAGATTCTATGTTAAGAGAATATGAGAGAAGAGAATGCAACAGAAAAGATTCTAAGAGACTCTAAGAGAATCTAGGAGGTTCTAAGAGAATCTAAGACAATACTCAAGAGAAGAGAATCTAAGAGAAAACAAGAGAAGAGACTCTAAGACAATCTAAGAGAATCTTAGAGAAGAGAATGTAAGAGAACACAAGAGATTCCACGAGACTCTGAGAGAATACAAGAGAATCCAAGAGAAGCCAATATGGGAGATTATTAGAGACTATTAGAGATGAGAATCTAAGAGATGAGAATCTATAAGTAGGGAATTGTTGTGGTTTAAGTCTCTAAAACTCACGAAAGTTGCTCGCTCACTCACTCCCCATCTTTCTTCCCCCAGTCCCAGGGGAATGGGGAGGAGAATCAAAAGAATTCAACTCGCACAGGCTGAGATAAGAACAGTTTAGTAACTAAGGTATAACACAAATCACTACTGCTACCACCAGTAATAATACAAGAGAAATACAAGGAAAGAGAATACAACTGCTCACCAAGCCCGACCCAGCCAGTGCATCCCCCAGCAGCAAACCCCCCCAATACCAAAAACCTAACTGTGCCATGCACCCCCAGTCCACCACCACACCCTTCCAGGTCTCTGCTCTCCATCTTCACATCCTGGACATGACGTGCTGTGGTATGGAATAACCTCTTTGGTCAGTTTGGGTCAGGTGTCCTGTCTCTGCTTCCTCCCAGCTCCCCCTCCTCCCTGGCAGAGCATGAGACTCAGAAAGTCCTTGGCCAGACAAAACATTACTAAGCAGTAACTGAAAACACTGGTGTTATCAGCGCTGCTCCCAGGCCCAAAATCAAAACCACAGCGCTGCACCAGCTACCAAGAAGGAGAAAAAATGACTGCTACTGCTCAACCCATGACAGGAATCTGAGGGAAATGAATCTAAAGGAGGAGAATCTAAGAGAATCTAAGGGAAGAGAAAGAGTCTAAAAGAAGAGACTGTAAGAGATGAGATTCTAAGAGACCAGATGAGAGGAAAGAGAATATGACTAACAGTGCCCAGGTCACCCAGTGTGCATCCAACCTTGCTGCACAAACTGGGGTCTCCCAGCCCCACAATAAGGAAGCATTGGCACTTTGTGCATCTGAGAACACATAGAGCTGTCCTTGCAAAGATGTTACTGGTAGCTTAGCTGCAGGCAAATGCTTCCTAATGTGAAGCCCTGCTGGGGGACTGGGGGAGAGGACAGACCAGGGAGGTTCCTTGGAGACATCTTGCTATGAAGGCTTGTGGTGGGCCTGAAATTCTTTTGAGACCATGATTTTCTACTCCTGCACTGAAAAAAAGCAGGCATATTAGAAGGAAAACAAGCAAAACCAGGAGAAAGGAAGATTTAACACTTTTAGCACTTGAGACAACAACATGTGTGGATCTCAGTGTCAGTGACCGATGTTACAGATGCATTTTTTACGGCACTGCATCCTAAGGATCCCTGTCATGTCACAGCCCTGCTGTAGCCTTTGCTCCATGCACCCACCTGCTTGGGCTGCAGGGCAAGGAAGGAGGTCAGCGATTCCAACCAGCCAAAGCCCTTCCCTGATTCCCATTGAGGTTTCTGCATGGGGAACACCCTGTTTCTGAACCAGGTCCTCTTTCAGGATACTGGCTTTTAGGTCTCAAGCAATCAAGGATTTATTTTGCTTTTCCTTTGTTGTTTTGGTGTGTGATTGCCCTCAGAGCTAAATGAAAATGTTCTTTCCATTTGATTTCCGTCAGTTTTGATTTCCAGGCTCTCTGAGTGACACTTTCCTCCCCAGGCCTCTGAGACCACTGTCTCAGCTCTCCTGGCTCCATAAGGATGATCGATAGTGTTGTGCTCACCCCTTCCACAACTCCTGTCTCTTTGTGATGAGGTCTGAAAGCTTAGAGAGATCTAAGATCTGCGCTAAGGAACACCACCAAGAGCTACATTTCGCAGGGACACCTGAAACACTGCAGCCTGGGAAGCAGAGTGATATTGGCTGCTCACAGCTTGCTGTGTTACACCAGGTTTCTCTAAGCTAACTATAACCGAGCAGACCTCAGGTTATTTCCTTGCTCAAGTGGTTTTCTTCTTCATTCCTCTTCATGACAGTGCTCAGAACAGAGACACTACTGGAAGCCACAGACATTTCATGTGGTATCAGGGACTATTTAGAGAAAACCCACAAAACCAGCAACAAATGGTTTTAATTTTTTTAATATCAAATTTAATTTCATTTTTAAATCTTAAACAAATGTTTTAAATGTGTTCAGGTATACCTATTGCCACAGAATCAATGGAACAGTTGAGGCTGGAAGGGACCTTGAAGCTCATCC
This sequence comes from Myiopsitta monachus, assembly GCA_017639245.1. Lineage (NCBI taxonomy): Eukaryota > Metazoa > Chordata > Aves > Psittaciformes > Psittacidae > Myiopsitta > Myiopsitta monachus. Next base: position 15,188,605 of record CM029923.1, on the reverse strand, counting down.
AGCTCCAACCCCCTGCCATGGACAGGGACACCTTCCACTAGAGCAGGGCTCTCCAAGCCCTGTCCAACTTGGCCTTGTTATAAAACAGAAAAATATCAGCTCTTGTCCTTTGCCTCCTTGAAAAAGGGGAGCTCAGCATTCAGTTTGTGTCTCCATCACCCTCCCCACCACAGCACAGTTTGTCCACACACTGCAAACCATTCCTGATAACTTGAGAGGAAGTGGCTGCTAATGAGTAGGGCTGCTAGAGGCTTCATTCCTATCCATGGCTACTGTTGAGTTTCAGTTAAAACCACTCTAGTTTAATAACTATTCAGTAGTGGCTAGAAAAGAGTAAACAGACCAAAGCTGCTGCAGTCACAGCAGCCTCCAGTGTGGAGACAAAGCTCTCTGTAGAGGACCAGCAAAAGACATTTAATGGGGCAACCCTAAGGGATCCCACAGGAAGCATTAAGGTGCTTGAATAACTAGGTCACTCCAAGCATTCAGCACCTCACTACGATCCTAATGGTGCTCCTTAATCACTAGTATTTGTCAGTATCTACACCGAAAGAAAGAGATGACACCAAGTCATTGCAGGCATAACTACCGTTCAAACTCACCAAGTCCCATCAAGATACTTCTGGTCTAACAGCCCTGCAAGGAGATGATGATTTACAAGGAATTAAAATAAACCCCCACAACTTCAAGCAACAAAAAATACCAACACAAAATGTGAAACAATAAGAACCAAATGCAAAAGTCTGTTCCAAGCCTGCCCCTTCGTAGCAAAGAGTTGCAATTGTTCACAAAGGAATTATTCACATAATCATTAGGGAACTCATTAGCTAACAGGCTTTATTTTGGGGAATAAGGATGAGATATCATCAGGGACTGCAATAGCAAAGAGAGAATACAAAATACCTATCAAATGTTCAACTAGGAGCAGTTACAGGAGTGGCTTTTGCAGGAATTTAGGCGGATCTGCCAGCAAAACCACATCTTCATTACCATCACTGCCCAAACCCAAAGCGTAGAGGGCATAAATCCTTGCAGGAACTGGAATTATTCACTCCAGGCATCCCGGACAAGGTGAGAGTTTATTGTGTTACTGGCAGACAACCATGGGAAGGGAAATACTGGTGGGCATTATGATGACTGAGCAGGCAGCATGTTCTTTGTGACACACAACCTGAGTTTACTTTAAGTTCAAAACCAAGCAGGGTTTTCCTTTTACATGATTTCCCAGTCCTTTTCCTGCAGCATTTAATCCTCTGTGATTAATTACACCAGCATTTGCTGAGATCAGAATAGACGGGACAAAAGAGAGCAATGTACAAAACAATAATCGCTATTCACATAAGCCTCTTTATAAATGCAAATTGTAACTCCTCAAATACTGGCAATGGGGCTTATTTTCATTACCATATTTTCACTGGCTGTGGTTAGTGCAGTAGAGGGATTATTACCTCTCCTATCATTAATAAGAGACAGAAACTCATTTGCCACATTGCCATTGATGGCTTCTGCTACCAGCTCACCACCCTCACAACTTCCCTTTCAAGCGTCTCCACTGCCTATTTCATGACCCACAGATACCAGCAGCCAAGGGCCCACACAACACAGGCTGTATTTCCACAACAGGACCGGGTACTTAGAGGACACACACTGGTGGGAACCACAAACTGTAGAGTGGAGAAACCCAGTAGGAATTGTCCGGGTCCCTTTCCTGCTGCTTTTCAGGCACTATCCAAGTACTGGTGTAGGAAATGCATTTTTTGCTACTAGCTGAAGACTGATAATATTCAACACTATGGCACAACAGCAAAGCTGCCTCCACAGAGCCCAGCTGCTAATGCTAATGCTGATGCTGCTAATGCAGCCCTGCTGCAGTGCAGTCACTTTTGTCTCCACCAACAGAAAGGGGTGGCAGCCAGTGAGGCTGCTCTCAAACCCACTGCAAAACCCCTTCGCAGCTACCACACAAAACTCTCCTCTTGGTTCCACAAGCGGCTGCATGTCCGATGCTCCCTGATCCATGATGGTCAACCTTGAGAGCTGCTGTAGCAGTGTGAAGACTCAACAGACATCACCACATCACCAGCAACCTGGATTCACAGAGGAGGCTCCATCTGCCCTATTAAAAGGTTTAGCTCTGCAAATACTCCACAGAGTGGAGCCCAAGAGACTTCTCTGAGCCAGCCTGCAATTGCAGAGGTCCCACTTAAGAGTGCACGTGAGCAGAGCTGCTATACAGATATACTCGGCTGTTACTCATGCACTAGCACTAATCCAATTAATTTGCTTTTAAATCATACCCATCCTGGAGCACAGCTATTGCCTGTGCTCTTTGGGACACCAGCGCAGGGTGTCCATCTCCTCTGGAAGAGGAGGCACCAGGACACCCTTTCTCATGACTAGCAGCAGCCACCAGGTCTGGGCTTTGGTGTGGACCCTGCCTGCAGATCCCAGAGACACTCTGAACAGCATTGGGTGAATGCATCCTGAGGCTCCTATTGCGCTAATGCTTGATTATTTATGTAGAAATCACGTGATGTTTGGGAAACCTCCACTCTCAACGGGCAGAACGTGCTATCATCACAGCCATTACCGATTAAAGCAACAAAGAAAGATACATAATGAGGAAACCAAACCTGTGTGAACGTAAGTACTGAAGTACTTTAACATTGATTGTCGCCACAGATTGATAACTCCAAAGAACATGATTCCTTCGAACCATAAACGTTTCCTGCCTTACACAGCCAAGTACCTCAAAGCACACCCACTGTGTTACAGGAGACTCAGTAGGAGAAGGACAAGGCAATGCTTAGAACCCAGAAACCTCCCCCAGCGCTGCACTTGGTACTCGAGCTTTTGCAAACAACCACCACAATGAACTATTCTAATATCCTGATATTTAAAATTAATCATTAACCCCCTTGAGAGATCACGAGACCTCTCCTTACAGTGATGGAGCCCTCTATGTTTGTAAAGGCAAGTGAAGAACTGAATTTCAACTTCAATCTTGAATCATGTGGTCCACCCTTGTGAGGACAGAGATGAGTGTGAGAGGATGCTGTGAGAACTTCGAGGGCACATTCGAGCCACAGCGCTCTCTCCCTTGCACAGCACAAGGCCCTTGCTATTACCCATTTGGCACCTTCCAACCCCTTTCAGAGATGAGAACAATCAGTACAGCAGAGGGGAAAGACATCAGCACAGCAGATGGAAGTGGGTTTTTTAATTCTCTCCCTTCTTGCCTCCCTATATGCTTTGGCAGAGGTCTGTGTTAATACTGGAAACCACAGCTTCCAGAAAGCAGTCAGTAACAGTGAGGCCTGGCCCCTCTGTCCAAGCAATGAAGGTCCCTAAAGGTGCTGTGTGGTCCCCTTCCAATGGGACACAGCCCAAGACCACCTTCGTCTGGTTACAGACAGCTTTAAGTGCTTTTGGTCAAATTTCCACAGTACCATTCTTGCTAATACACTTACCATGGGAGATGGTTTTAATGGCTTTGAGATAACAAAGGGGAGATTTACATTAGATATTAGGCAGAAGTTCTTTACTATGAGGGTTGTGAGGCCCTGGCACAGGTTGCCCAGAGAAGCTGTGCCTGCCCCATCCCTGTCAGTGTTCAAGGCCAGGTTGGACACAGGGGCTTGGAGCAGCCTGGTCTAGTGGAAGGTGTCCCTGCACATGGCGGGGGGTTGGAACTGGATGGGCTTTAAGGTCCCTTCCAACCCAAACCAGTCTGGGATTCTGTGATTTTCCACAGCCTTCATTTGTTGGAAACCAAGAGATGATTTGCAGAGGCAAATCTTCATCCAACTCTTAGAGCTGGGCAGAACCAAGGGCACAGCCCAAGGGTCCAAAGTTTTATTTGGACATGTCAGAAGAGGCTGTTAGTGTCCGCTCTGCACGAACAGGCAAACTTGGGATAACGCTGGTGCAAACCCAACTCATTAAGGCATATGATCATATCCTGCGCTTAGGGTTGAAGCTGTGTGGTTTTGAATACAATTTGATGCATAAGCATTAGTAGGAGCACAAGACGTTCTGCACATCATGAATGGTTCTAACATTTGTCGTCTGGTCCCCTTATCCTGTAGCACAGCCAAGTGAGGTGGAAGTCTCTACAGCACTCCAGGTCAGCCCAAACTGTGCCTCAGTAACTGAGGGACTGAAAGGTGAAACAGCACAGGGGGAAGGCTGGGGAAAAGGAAATACCTGGCTAGAAAAAGACATCACTTGGGTGGACTCTTTTCAAGCTTCAATAATAAAAAGTATCAATGCCATTGAAGACTTCTTTGCATTTTCATGTACCCTGAGAAGAAAGAGTTCCACCTCTTAGCTGTGTAACCCGTAGACATTTGCTTTTGAATCTCTGCTTGGACAAGAAGTGAGCAGGGCGACAGTGTAGCTGGGACCCAAAACCTTGAGCAGGGAAAGCAGAGCATCTCCTACATGAATCCAAACACGAGGCCCAGCTCCCTCCAGCTACCTCTCTTCTGCAGAAGGATGGAATTCTGGTTGCAGTTAATTAGCGGCTGGAGGCAAAAGCCATTTCTTACAGATGTTTTATTCCTCCCTGTGCATAAGGTGTTCCATTAGCCATAAAGTTACGCTTAGTCCCAGGCAAGAAACCAGGTGCCAAGAATGCTGTGGTCACGGAAGAAACGTGCCATTGCTACTGTGAGCCTCCACAGCCCTTCATTCACCACCTGCAGACACACTTGCTTCCTTCCTGGAAATCCTGAGGAAGGTTCCCAGCCGCAGGAGTAAGTGCATTTGTGCTCCTGACACTAACACCAGCTATCTGAAATCAGTTCCTGTCTGCTCCCCGCTGCTGGCTCAGCTTTGCTTGAGCTGCAGCAGGAGACAGAAGAGCCTCCCAGTTTCACCAAAAGCAGATTTGGGATACAGATATAAAGTTATATAGGAATCTTGGAGGCACTCAGTAATCGCCCTCTTGCACACAGGGAAGACCTGAGCCCTAACAAACCCAGCCAGCAGGGACCTTGCTTAATTAGCATTGCACAGGGGCACGAGAAAAGGTTTGTCTTGGACTCAGACGAAGGAATTGGGGGTTTTGTGACCTGGACAATGACACTTCTAAGCCTTGCCATATCCTAATTTACTAGATCTAGACCAGGTAACAGCACACCAGGAAACCCGCGAGGCAGAAGTTTGCATGTGACAAACCAGCATCAGTGCAGCTTTTTCCCCCTCAAGCCGTTTTAAGCCCTGTCTCCAGCTTTGCTCTTCGCCATCTCTCCCCGTGCTGTGCTGCAGTCGGACCTGCTGGGCTCAAGACTCTTACGTTGGTGTAAAGAACCTGATTTGTGGAATAAAAGCACCACATCTGCCAGGAGAAAGCTGCGCTCCTCTCATGGGCGAGCACTAAACCCAAATGGAACACAGAGTTGGCAACTTGCTTTTCTCACTCATGTTTCCATGACAAGGCACTGAATGCATGGGGGTTTTAAGGAAGCCCAAGCTCTTAATCAAGATTAACTGAAAACATTTCTGTTATGAAAACAGAGAACGTGTTCTGGGTTTTATGATTGCAGTGAGAAGCTTTTAAGCATAATTCTAAGAGTCATTTTAGGAGGGGTACAATAAACTCCCTTAAAATCTAACTTGACCTTGCAACGTTTCTGGACGTTTATTTTCCTTGACAAACATCAGTATGTCCTCTCCAATCCAAACTTTCTTTATTACCAGGAGAGACCATGAGCTGCTGTTAAACCAGCCGCTGCATCACTGCCCACTGTTTCAGAGCTTCGAGGAAATTCTCATTAAGCCCCAGCAACAGCTTCCAAGGCAAACTTCTTACTGCAAGCACCCTCCTGATTTACTGTTTGAAGCTTCCTGCTGGGCTTCCACTTCTTTTTGTTCAGCCTTTGCCAAGCGAGCCCACGCCTGCAGAGGGAGGGTATTCTTGTGCCACAAGATCTCATGGGCTCTGAGACTCCTATCCCCCCTCATCAGGCTCCCTTTGCAACCTGCTTTGTCCACAGAATACACCTGAGGTCAATTTAAGCACCTTTCCAAGCAACATCCAGGTGTACTGTGTGTGCCCAGAGGTGTCCTGACCTGAGTTTTGAACATCAACTAAGGGCAGACAGCACAGTAACACTTGGAAGGGTTAAGAGCTTCCCTTGAAGCACACTGCAAACCCATTACCTACATTTATCAATGGCAGAGAGACCAGTGCAACAAACAATAAGCACAGGTTTAAGTAGAGGTCAGTGTGGACGCAGCAAATTCCTCGTTGCTACTGCTGACACAGACTGTGCAGGAATAAGAGAGTCATCGTGTTAATGGGAAAGCAAGATAGACACTTGCAGCAATGGCTATAGAAATTGCTCAGTAGCATCCAGGACCAGTGAGCACAGCTGAGTCTACCTACAGCTGCCTGTGAGGTTTAGGCACAAAGCTCCCACGGGGGTTAACTCCCTGAATCCCCAGGATGATCTGGGAATCTCAGCTGAGAGACTGTTTCCTCTTGAGGTTTTGTTTTGTGAAACCACCACAGTATTGATTGTTTGGAGAGGTGAGAAGGACACTCATGGGACTAGGGAGGATGATCCCAGGTAAAAGTGGAATGAAGGGAGGTAGAGGCAAAAAAGCACTCAAACAAAGTGGGTATATGATGGCCTGAGCACACCAGCCCAGAGCTTCTGTGAGCAAAGCTGCTGTATTTCTCTCAAATGGGCAACAAAGACACCCCTGCGCCATGGCTGCAGCTGAACCACCTTCAGACATAACTGCTTGTTCACCAAGAAATAGTGCCTCTGAGCTATCAGATACACTCAGTTATACTCTGCCCTGGCGAGTTCATAGCTGCAGCTACTTGAATACATACTGGAGAACCAGATTCTAACCTAATAAAGTTGCAATTAAATTGCACTGCCTTTGCATTAAAGGTCAACCCAATTTCTTCTGAAGCAGATGTGAGATGAGACTTCCTGATGTGCCCTGCTGTATCATAGAATCATACATAGAATCACAGGATGGTTTGGGTTGGAAGGGGTACCTTAAAGCCCATCCAGTTCCAACCCCCTGCCATGGGTAGGGACACCTTCCACTAGACCAGGTTGCTCCAAGCCCCATCCAGCCTGGCCTTGAACACTGTCAGGAATGGGGCAGCCACAGCTTCTCTGGGCACTCTGTGCCAGTGCCTCAGCACCCTCACAGGGAAGAATTTCTTCCTAATGTCTCATCTTAATCTCCCCTCTGTCAGGCTAAAGCCATTCCCCATTGTCCTGTTCCTACAGGCCCCTGTCCGAAGCCCCTCTCCAGGTTTCTTGTAGCCCCTTTATGCACTGGAGCTGCCCTAAGGTCTCCCCTTCAGGAGCCTTCTCTTCTCCAGGCTGAACCAGCCCAGCTCTCTGAGCCTGGCTCCAGAGCAGAGCTGCTCCAGCCCTCGCAGCATCTCTGTGGCCTGCCTCTGGACTCACTCCAACAGCTCCACAGTCCCTCTTGCTTTAGGACATCATCCATGTCCTTCTCCTGTCCGTGACACCCAGTGCCGCGCCACACGAACACAGTACTCGTGAGCACTTCTGCTCCTACACCAGGAGGCTGGATGTGTAAGATCCCAGTTATGGTCAGTGAAAAAGAAGCAAAGGAATAACTTCTGCAGGCTGAATCATCATCTTTGCATCTTTGCGTGGTCATGGCCTTGACTGAGTATGGCAGATATTTGCGGAGATTCCCAGCTATTCCTGACCTTTTTGTTAGTTTTCCATGTAAAAATTAGCACCTGTGAGAAACATTGAAGACATCACTCTAAATTTGCCATGGTACAGGACACTGAAGACACACAGAGAGAAATCAGTCTGAGTTAACTAAGAGGTACAGATTTAAAGCGAATTGGTTCATCTACATTAAGCTGCTTTAATTCTGAGCAAGTGGTCTTTACTCCACTTTAGGACATAACTAAGCTCAAGTGAATTACAGTAAAATGAGACTATTTGATATGCAAGTCCACACGAGAGTGGGAAGAAAGCCCCTGCCGCAGGGCTGGCCTCCCCAGCCTCTGGAGATGCTCCGGACCTCAAAAGCCCCTCTGAGGCACCAGCACAGATTTGCTGGTGGCTTCTGTAGCAGACAGCATGGCCCAGCTACACACCCACATTCCACTAAGCCACAGCTATAGCCAGAGACGAAAATGAAGCTGAAGAACTTAGCCAGCTCAAAGGATGCCTGTTGCTACATCCTAATGGCAGCACATTTGTCACGCCACATGCGATGCTCCTAAAAAATGAGACTTCTCATTGCTTTCAGTCCCACAGCAGCCAGCATTACACACAATAAACATGTTTTCACCAAAAAAATCAAAGCCTACTGCTCACACATGATGAACCTTTGCAAAATACCTCCCATGTATGAGAGTTAAAAGCCTGGACTGCTTTTGAAGGCAGACATCAACCCACTGATGGGGGTTCATTCAAGTGTCACACTTATGATCTAAACATAGTAAAAATGCACTGAGTACCACAAGCACTTCCAGCAGCAGTTACTATGATCCAAGAAGAAAAAACATCCTGTCAAAGGAGATATGGGAGGAATGAACACAGAGGATCCTATTTTGCTCTGAATTATTAGCTGGCACAGTCGCACAGCCCAAACTGAATGAACAAGAAGTCCAGTATCGATTACAAGAAAGATGTGAATAAACAGTAGAAGAGGATTAAAGTCAAAGTGCACAAAATCCTGTTTCATCATAAGAACTGGAACTAGATTTATACAAGCACTGCATCACCGATTACCTGCCTTTGCTTTGGGGAGCTGCCTGAGTTTGGTAAGTTGTTCACATCAAACCAGAGCGACTCCTACACAGAAGAACAAGATCCTATCTTGCACATCCAGATAACCCAAATACTGTTGGTAACTTGAGGCATTCCTGCACAAGGCCTTCTACAATGACCTTACACAGAGGGCTGCCTGTTTCCGTGTATCTATTTCTCCCACTCTAAAAACACTGTCAGGCAGGTTAGATTTCATTAACGCTTATTGAGACATTGATGACGATACAGGGACGTCAATACAGGGATGTCTGCTGTAGGACTCCCTTTTCTCTGCCTTTGTTAACAACCTCAGGAATAACTGAAATGTTGGTAAATGTAGCTTCATCTGATTGACACTACTGAAGCAGCAGGAACATTGTTCTTAATTCCTGCTTACCAGGCATTGCTGTTCTTCCTGAAGCAAAAGGGAATAAAAAGATTTGGAATAAAGTTATTCAAGTCTTAATATATCCTTGTTATCCACATAGCTTTCCACCCCTTGCACGCACTGAAGTGCAGCTAATTTTTAGTGGACAAGCCTGGTTTATGAAATCAAAGTCTATCATCTCTCACTGTGCTAAAGGAAAGTCATGCTTCTTTTCACTGAAAAACACGGAAAAGGAGGACAATCATGCCCCATTAGTCTTGTCATCATTGCATGTGATAGATGGATCTATACAAACACAGTACAAACCCCACATCTTTTACAATTATGATTTGCCTAAATAAAGGAGTTCTGTTTCGTTTGTTTAAAGAAGGACTTTCTATTAAAAAATGAAAAATACATGCTAGTAAATCAGTAAGAATAAGACTTATAAGAAAGGCTTTTCAGTGCCAAAGGATCTGTAGCTGAGTTTGTAACTGCTATGAAACCAGGAGCACCAGCTCCTGACCCAGTGTCATGAACCAGCTCAGCAGCATCAACTGCTGAAGAGGGGCACCGGTGCCTCACTCCATCACTGGCCAAGCGCCCTCAGCACGGTACTATGCAGGACCCCGCTGCCTGACGCAGACATCTGTATGAAGGCTGTTCATCGCTATGGATTTCCAAACCTCTCTCTCGGTGGGAAATGCCTCCATCTACTGAGCTCCCCACTTGATACCAAGCTAGAGGAAAGGTTTACCCCATGCATCAGAAAGTTGCTCGTTAAACTGGGAGGTCATAGACATGTCTGACAGACAGGGATCTGCGTTTCCAAGGAAAGAGAGGGGAGGTTTATTTTAGTTGTACTTCTCCAAATTCACTTCCAGATGAGAATGAAGTAATTAAGACACAGGGGATAGGGGAAATACATCTAGACCTGCTGGAACAGACCAGAAGAGCGAAGGGGTTACAGAAACTAATGTGCTCTGCAAGGTTGTGCTTCTCTAAAACGGGTGCAACCCAATGAAGGGGGGCCAGACGTTCCAACTGGGAGTTCATGTCTGACCCATCTGCCAGGGCAGAGCTTTGTTTACAACGTAACTGTGAGATCCAGGCAAGCAGCACTACAGCTTCCCTAACAATCAGCTTCCAATGAGCAGCTACCTAGGTCAGACTTCAGTTCTGTCTGTGGGCGATGTGCAACAACAATATGGGAGCAACCCCTAAAGGGTTTTTAGCTTATGTCTTTTCATTGATAACCCCAGCTGCACAGCTCAGGTGTCAAAGCTCTTCAGATACTGACTTAGTGACTCAGAAGATTTCCCTGTCTCGTGACAAGGCAAATGCCATTTTCCCCTATGGAGATAAACTGAGAGAGCTGGGCTGGTTCAGCCTAGAGAAGAGAAGGCTCCTGAAGGGGAGACCTTAGGGCAGCTCCAGTGCATAAAGGGGCTACAAGAAACCTGGAGAGGGGCTTCGGACAGGGGCCTGTAGGAACAGGACGATGGGGAATGGCTTTGACCTGACAGAGGGGAGATTAACATGAGATATTAGGCAGAAGTTCTTCCCTGTGAGGGTGCTGAGGCGCTGGCACAGAGTGCCCAGAGAAGCTGTGGCTGCCCCATCCCTGACAGTGTTCAAGGCCAGGTTGGATGGGGCTTGGAGCAACCTGGTCTAGCGGAAGGTGTCCCTGCCTGTGACAGGGGGCTGGAACTGGGTGAGCTTTAAGACCCCTTCCAACCCAAACCAGTCGGTGATCCTGTGGTGATTTAATCACCCTGCTACAAGGACCCTCCTTCTGAGGTTCTGCTGCACTGACACAATGGGGTACCACGCGGAAGGATTAATACCACTGCCAACCACTTTTGTGTCCCCTGTGCTGAAGGGGGTAGAAGCTCATCCCTCTGTTCAGCCCAGAGCCACATGGAAGGCACAGCCATGGTGGTCAGCTGGAGCACACAGGGAGAGGAGGACTGCTGGTACAGCATAACCAATGTGCCATCCATCCTCCTTCACCATGCCTATTCACACCACTGAGAAGTGTCATCTTCTCTTCCATGTGCTGAGAGCTGTGACCCCATGAATCCCCCTAAATCCATCTTCTCAGGACACAGAGGACTTCTGCTGTGTTTATAGAGCAACCAACCAAGACAGAGATTTTTCCAGCTCCTGTTGGTGTATTTCAACAAACCACTTTCCACAAGCCCCCACGAGCCCTTAGAACTCCTTGAAACTGTAAAGTCCACACCCCCATGCTAGAATTGATCCCTTCTTCCAGCATGCAGGACAGCCACCAGCGTCCACTGAGAAGGGGTTTGTCACAGGTTTGAAATGGTGTTGGCTTATTGATGCCTCTCTGCAGTTTTTGTAAAGGATGCCAGGCACAGGCAGGAGAAACACTGCAAGATACTTGTATGAATAGAAATAAAGACATTCTGAGCTTGTTCTGTCCCCAGAAGCACCGCTTTCAATGCACACTGACCTTCCAAGCCAGCAGCACACTCGGGGCTGGCATGGGGACAAGCCAAGCTCACTGGGCTTGGGAAAATACTTGTTTTTGTTTAAAGAGATCTACTTTCTGCCAGAAGTTACTCGCTCCAAACCACTCGCAGCCCACTCCCTCTGCTCCTCCCCTTCTCTGGCTTTCTGAGCTACCCGGCACAAGTTGCACTGGAGACACACTTTTCCAGACCATTGCCAAGGGCAGTTTTTGCCTGCTCACCTTTCATCCTGCCTCTGCAAACACCTGTGTTATCTTCCCAAAGCACACCTTGATCGGTTGCTTGTTTGCTTTTCCAAACTCGTTGCTTAAATTTCCCCCTGATTTAGTTTGTCCCTTGTACACTGAGCACAAGTTAATGGCAGAGTGCTAAGCTTCAAGCCTGACCCACTGTCAGAAGGATGCAACTGATACAAAATTCTCCTCTCATCACACATGAAGCTGCAAGGTGAGAGACGACATCCTGGAGGGTAAGGACCAGCAGGGGCCATGTATCTACAGAGGGAAAGCATTTCACAGGACTCCAATGAAAGACAGTGTGAAAGCTGGCCCCTGCGAGGGCTCCTTCCTCTTTCAGTGTGAGGGTGCTGTGTTTACAACTCTGTAGCACCATCCCCTGCAAGAAGCTTTCCATACCCACCTCTAGAACAGCCGACAAGTTGTGCATGCCATGAGCTGTACATCACCAACTCCAGGAGACACCAGATCTCCCTCCCTGCGTTACAGGATGACTGATAGACCTTGTGCACTGAACTCATTTTCCATGCTTTTCACAAGACAAGGCTGCTAAGCAGCTCACTGAGCTCAGGTCAGAAGGAGAATCTATTTGCTTACAGAGCAGAAAGGACCACTTACCTGGTTTCCTTCTTCTGCATTTTCGAAACAAGCACACTCATTTCTTTGCATGTTCTGCCCTCCAAAAGAAGTCCTGATCTGGGGCTCCTTCTGACCTGGACTGGAGCACAAGGCCAACCAAGTCCCATCTTGCTCCCATCTTGCTCCCATCATTTAAGCTCATTAGGTCCAGGTGATGCCATGCTGAATATACTGCAGGTAGCTCCCTTCTCAAGACATCAGGTGATATGTTCACACCTTCACAAGCTCTTTCCCATTTCCACTTCTCCTATAAACACATGAGGCCCTTTCCACCCCGAGGCATATTGTTTCTGGAGCTTTTGCTAGGATCTGAGTTATCTATGGCCATGCACACAAATTACCTGCTCCAAATTGAAGCCTGATGCTTCTGCAGTGTGCCCTGTATCAACACCTGAAGCAGGGGAGCATGCTGCCCTGCCAGGCTGGTACAATTCATAAGTGCAAATACAGATCCACAGTGCTGGGCAAGAGCATGTGGTGTACTTGTACACACCAGAGAAGAATAAGTCATCTTTCTTGTACCCAGCCTTTAGTCGAGGGCGTACGCAGAAAAGCAGTACGTGCCTGGGGTAGCTCGTGTACCTCTCCAAGGAGCGCCAGCACGGCAGGAGAGCGTCACAAGGGTGCCGGTGGCTTTGGGCGGTGGTGCTGAGTGCGGGTTCGGAGCGCGTGCTGCGGTCGAGTGCGGCGGTTGGGGAGAAGAGGCTGCCTACGGCCACACCACCCTGAAAACGCCCGATCTCGTCTGATCTCGGAAGCTAAGCAGGGTCGGGCTCGGTTAGTACTTGGATGGGAGACCGCCTGGGAATCCCGGGTGCTGTAGGCTTTTGCCAGCCGATAGGGGACCCTGCGAGCAACGGCAGCCCCTTTTTGTAGGCGGCTTGTTGCTTCTTTAGGGCCACCTGCCGGCAATTCCGGCGCCTTCTTCCTGCTGGGGGGGTGAGGAGATGGGGTCCCCTGCGTGCAAGGTTGTCCCCCTTTATCTTCCTTGGGTGTCTGAACGATAGAGGCCCCTGCAGGCAATGCCAGCCCCGTCTTCCTTCCGGGCTTTGGTGCCTTTAGGGCCGCCTGCGGCCAATTTCAGTGCCCTTTTCTGGCTGGGGCGGTGAGGAGATGGGGTCCCCTGCGTGCAACGTTGTCCCCCTTTTCTTGCTTGGATGTTTAAGCGATAGGGACCCCTGCAGGCAATGCCAGTCCGGACTTCCTTCCTGGGCTTTGGGGTCTTTAGGCGAACCTGTAGCCAGTTGCAGCGCCTTTTTCTTGCTGGGGTGGTGAGGAGATGGGGTCCCCTGCGTGCAAGGTTGTCCCCCTTTATCTTCCTTGGGTGTTTGAACGATAGAGGCCCCTGCAGGCCATGCCTTCCCGGTTTTTCCTTGCTGGGATGTAGGGGCAGGAGGGGCCCCTGCGGGCAATTCCGGACCCCTGTTCCTCGGTGGGGTGTTGCGGAGGGCCATGCCCGTGGGGGTGCCGGTTGCGTGTTGTTGAGGGAGGTCAGGGAAGCAGAGCGGTGTTGGCTGTGGGGAGGGGGTCTTTGTCGGGGTGTGGCGGTGAGGGCCGTGCGGGGCTCAGTGCCTGGGTGTGCTGAGGCGGTTGGACGTCACAAGGGCGGCGGTGGCGCTGAGTTGGGGTTCGGAGCGCGTGCTGCGGTCGAGTGCGGCGGTTGGGGAGGAGAGGCTGCCTACGGCCACACCACCCTGAAAACGCCCGATCTCGTCTGATCTCGGAAGCTAAGCAGGGTCGGGCTCGGTTAGTACTTGGATGGGAGACCGCCTGGGAATCCCGGGTGCTGTAGGCTTTTGCCAGCCGATAGGGGACCCTGCGAGCAATGGCAGCCCCTTTTTTCTTGCTGGGGTGTTGCGGAGGGGCAGGTCCGCGAGGGGCGCCCTTGCCGCGTTGCTGGGGGCTCGCAAAGCTCAAGCAGTAATCCCACCACTTGGAGGGAAATAACACGGACAAAACAGAAAGAATGTCGCTGGGGAGCAGGAGCCTGAGTGGCACTTTGAAGGAAACACAGAGGATCAGTAAAAATGCTAAACCAGCTAAAATGGCAGCTGCAAAATGTGGAATAGGCTTGAAAATCCGCCCAGTTGTAAAGAAAAAGGTTCAAAAGGGAACACGGAAATCAGGGATGGAACCAGGAGATTATTGGCAAGTAGGTTTTTCAGAAATCCATGGATATTGTTTGGATGTTAGTGGGAGCCAGTTCTGGTGGGGTGCTCCCGTGCGGCTGTTGTAGTGGGGCAGTTAGAGATCGTGGTGTACTTGGATGGGAATTCCTCCTTGGTTATGTGACGTCTTGTTCTTTGATTGGCCTTTGTCTTTGTTTTGTGCTGATGATGGACTGGTGGGATTTAATTTTTGATGGGGATTTTTTCTCTGCTGTTCATTCTTTTAAGTACTTTTGGCTTTTTTTTTTTCACCTAAACTTTAAATATTTTGTATAGTTTTAAAATAAATTTCCCTTGTATATTCTCTGTCCATGATGCTTATTTATCCTGTCCACACGTTACCTAGGGTTGTTAGCTGTACCCACATTTCTGTACTTGTCTCCGTGCTTGGAGCACTGGCTCGATGGTTGCAGTGTCTGATGCTGTTACCTGGTTTTAGGGGTGCCATCATGCTTCTGCAGTTCCTGCAGCAATGCTGTTCCATAGCCTGTGCTGCAGGAGCTGCCTTCAGGGCAGCGGGCACTACGTGAAGAGCCCATGGGTGTCTGCAAGGGGCCGTGCCATGCTCTGGAATGCCCACTGCAGGATTCCGTCCCAAGCGCCCTGCAGGACAGCCCCAAGGTCATTCTCCTGATCCATCCCAATCCCTGCCCCTTTGTCTGTCCTGGCTAGCTCTACCTCACTCCCTGCCTAAAGTCATCGTGTAGGTCACACCAGAGACATAGTGCCCTGAATGGACTATGCCTGTTGCTGTCCGTGAGTGCCATACCTCACTCAGGAGGGCATCAAGCTCATCCCTGCTCAGCACAGGGTCACTGCCGAGGGAGCCATCCTCTGCCTGCAGGAGGAGACATGTCCTGTCAGCTTTCCTGCCTGCCCTCTGCCTGCAGCCCTCGGGTCAAGGCTGGTTGACTGGGTTCCCTTTGTCACCAGGCACAGACTCATATCATGCCCCATGTCTGTAGCCCCCTACCCCCCCTCACCTCCCTCCCCAATACAGCTTCATAGAATGGTTTGGGTTAGAAAGGACCTTAAGATCATCTAGTTCCACCCCCCCTGCCATGGGCAGGGACACCTCCCACTAAACCATGTCACCCAAGGCTCTGTCCAACCCAGCCTTGATCACTGCCAGAGATGGAGCATTCACAACTTCCCTGGGCAACCCATTCCAGTGCCTCACCACCCTTACAGTAAAGAATTTCTTACTTATATCCAATCTAAACTTCCCCTGTTTAAGTTTGAACCCATTACCCCTTGTCCTCTCGCTACAGTCCCTCATGAGAAGTCCCTCCCCAGCATCCCTATAGGGCCCCTTCAGATACTGGAAGGCTGCTATGAGGTCTCCATGCAGCCTTCTCTTCTCCAGGCTGAACAGCCCCAACTTTCTCAGCCTATCTTCATACGGGAGGTGCTCCAGTCCCCTGATCATCCTCGTGGCCCTCCTCTGGACTTGTTCCAACAATTCCATGTCCTTTTCATGTTGAGGACTCCAGAACTGCACACAATACTCCAAGTGAGGTCTGACAAGAGCAGAGCAGAGGGGCAGGATCACCTCCCTCAACCTGCTGGTCACGCTCCTTTGGATGCAGCCCAGGATACCGTTGGCTTTCTGGGCTGCAAGCGCACACTGAAGCTGGCTCATGTTCATTTATTTATCAACCAACACCCCCAAGTCCTTCTCCACAGGGCTGCTCTGAATCTGTTCTCTGCCCAACCTGTAGCTGTGCCTGGGATTGCTCCTATCTAGGTGTAGGACCTTGCACTTGGCATGGTTAAACTTCATGAGGTTGGCATCAGCCCACCTCACAGGACTTGAGCAGCATGGTAGAGCACTTGCCAGTGAAGACTGAGACAAAGAAGTCATTGAGAACCTCAGCTTTCTCCAAATCAAGGATAGCCAGTTCTCTCATTCACTAACTTGCCTCCAGCAGCACTCATCCAGTCCCTTGCCCAGCCTGAGATAACATTCCTCAGCCTTATACCCAGCCCTTTGTACCTACCACTGCTGCCTTACCCAGCCTGCTTCCCTCCACGGGGCTGATTGCTGGTGGTACCAACCTTTGCTGCCTGTAGTGGGTGGTTGCTGGCCACTGTGGTGCTCTCCAGCCTGCCTGTGTCTGGGGTGGTCACACAGGATGGGCACAGCAGCAGCCTTCTACAGCCATGAGGGGAGACAGAGACCATCAGCGTAACCTCCTCCTTCCCAGCCATGGGGAGATTTACGGCAAGGATGTGGATCATGACGACAGGAAACTCACCTGGGGTCCCTGCTCGGTGCAGAGCAGTGTCGGGGAGCAGGGATGTGGGTGAAGCAGCGGCTGCAGACACTGCCATCACCTCCGCTGCCCTGGGGTCCACATGCCTCCTCCCCCAGGGTGTCGGGGGCTCTCTCCACAGCTGCATTCGCCTCCTGCAGCCCGCTTGACTCAGCCGCAGCCGCCACACAGGAGCCACATTGCCATGTCCCACTGCACAGCCGGAGCGAGGCGGTGAGACACAGCCGGGGGGGAGGCACCGGGGTCCTGATGGCACCCTGGGGCTCACCTGGGGACTCGGGGCAGTGGGGGCACCAGGCAGGCGAGGTGGAAGGCCCTGGGGCAGCCATCGCAGCAGATGAGCTCACCACCGTCACCGCACACCTGCACACTCATCCTCATTCTCCTGCCCCAGGGGAGCGGGCAGGGGGTCACCACCAGCCAGCAGGCTGCAATGGTGCTGGGGCTCCTGCTGGCGAGGGACCCCTGAGCCTGTCACCCCCATCACCCTTTCCCCTTGCATCACCTGCCCCGCACCAAACGCACCAACTCCAGTCAGGGTGGGAATTGCCTGGTTCTGGGGAGTTGTAGCCTTGTGACGGCTGGCAGCCAAGCCCCAGGTTGTCTGTGCTCAGCCAGGCAAAGGGATACGCAAGGGATGCTCCAATGGTCCCTGTATCACCAGGTGCCTCTCAGGGATGCACAGGGGCTCACCTGGTGTGGCACAGGGTCCTGGCTGTGCACAGTGGGCGTGAGCAGCTGGTCCTGGGGGTGCACTCTGGGCTCCCCGCTCTGCGGGCAAGACAAGCAAAGGGGTTTGGGGGAGCTGCTGGGACAGTCTGGCATGAGGGGACACCCCCAGGCCATGGTCATGCCGCCAGGCAGGGACAACCCCCTGCCACAGCCTTGGGCAGCTGCAGAAGTGGGGGTGAAAGCAGGTGGTGGGGGGTCTGTACACTTTGGGATGACTTGGGCCTGGCTGGGGGCCTCAGGCTGCGGCTTCTGCTCCTGGCCCCCAGCTCCTCACAGGTGGCTGCGGCATACAGCTCGTCCCCAGCTTTGCTGCCCGCCTTGGAGCTGCCTGCAAGAGACCAAGAGCAGTGCCCTTACTCCCACCCCTCCTCCTGGGGGCAGCTTCTGGATCTGGGGGGGCTAAACTGGACAGGAGGTTAGCTGGTCCTACCTGGTTCCAGTGTGTGCTTGATGAGGATGCCCTCGATGGCCCCTTGAGTGACAGGCACCTCACTGCTTGCCACAGCCACTGCTCTCTGCACAGAGGTGGCCGCTGCCTGGAGGGCTGCAGGCAGCGATTGGCTTAGTGGAGCAGGCATCAACTGCAGGCAAACAGCGCCCAGGCAGACACTGCCCCATCGGGGTCAGGCACTCACCACCACCACGAGGGCCGCGAGGGGCATCCACACCCTCTGGCTTCTTCACAGTCCTCACCTTCACCAGGGGCCCTGCAGGGTTGCGAGGGTGGGCATCAGGGAACACTGCGCCTCAGGGATCCCCCCAGCACACCTCCATCCCACAGTGTGTCTCCATACCAGGACTGGCGGCGTGCCGCGGGGAGGGCTGCACCGCTCGGGCTCCATCCCGCTCCTCAGGGGCTCTCCTCTTGCCTTGGGGTCTGTGTGGTGCTATGGGGCTGGGGGAGAGACGCCTGCCACGGTGCTGCCGCCCCAGCTCCACCTCTGTGAAGGGGACAGGCACAGCCGGGCCTGGGTGTCACCCCTGCCCGCTAGCAGAGCCGGGGGGGAGCCAGGGGATGCCCTCCTGCTACCTCTGGGGAAGGCACCGCGTAGGGGCCGGAGCCGTGTGTACCGCTCCAGGTTGTAGTCCTTGAAGAGCACTTCCCAGAAGTCCCGGACGGCAGCAGCGTCTTGGCCCAGCAGCCAGGTGAGCAGCGCATGGAAGGCGCGGTGGGAACCCTCCCGCTCCGCCCGGCTCAGCGTCTCCTGCCGGTGCCATCACAGCCTGTCGGTGTCATCAGCCAGCCCCACGGGGTGGCCATCCTCTCCCACCCTGCAGCCTCACCTTGAAGATGTGCTCGGGGACAACATCGTGGTCAGCCAAGCCGTGCAGCAGCGGGAAGATGTCATCCACTGCCATGGCAATCTCGGTGCGGTGCAGCTTCAGCAGGCGCCGCAGGTCCCCCTCTCCGCCCGGCCCTGCCATGCTGCGGGGACGCTGCCGGGGACGAGCAGCCCGCCCCGACGCTCCTCTTTAATATGCCCTGGCCACCAACAGTGGAAACCTTATCAGGCTCCCGCAGACCCACTCATTTCTGTACGAGGCCATGTAACCCGAGATTGTTCCTCTCGACACCAGCTCACCGGTGGCGTGGCTGGGCTTGCCCCTTGGCACCGTTGCACCCCCAGCAATGGGATTTGGGGTCAGGCTACCCCCAGCTCAGGGCGTTAAGAGTGGTGTTAACGTGAAGGACAGCCAACACTGCAATAACCACCCCGGGGTGGCCAGGGAGAGGGTCAGTGGGGCGCTGGCACAGGGGCTCCTGCCTCTCTTGTCCCTGCGGCTGGCCAGGCATTGCCCCAAAATTTCTGGACTTTCCGCAGGACCTGCTTCTCTCATCCAGAAACTCAGCCCCGGAGCACGTGGGAAGCAATGCCCATGACAGCAGGGGAAAATGGCAATATGTGCCCTGGCCACCTGCAAACCACCAATGGGAAAGCACTGGCACCAAACGTGTGATCAGGTACAATTAGGAATGCTGAACAAGCAAACAGCCCACTTGAAGCATGGCATCCTTGCCTTCCAGCCTGCCAGTGCCACAAACAAGGCCAGGGATTACCTGGGCAGGCACTGCTTGCAGCTCCTAAACACCCACTCCTGGAAATTGGGCAATCGAGTGATTTCACTGGATATACACAATTGTGAAAAACTGGAGCCGGTGCAAACTGGCTCCTTGGGAGCATTGGGCATAGAAAACTCTGTGGGTCTGGCTGCGCTGTTAGCAGGTGTCCAGGAAACAGAAAGCTCCAAAGCTCCTATCCCAATTCCCAACTGTGGTATTCGCTGGCTCCAAAGCTGTGCCAGAAGGAAGCGGCTGTTGTTCAGAAACTCGGGAAGAATAACAAGACAACATCTTCTGTGAGAGCAGGAAATACCCTTGTACATCTCTGCTTAATAAATTAATGCATTTACCCATGCAAACACTCACCCTGAGCTCCTTCAGCATTTGGGGTGACTTTTCCCACAGAGGCACTGGGAGAAATGGGGTCAGGCAGGTGACCTTCTGGGTTCCCATGCCCCACACAGGAATTTCAGTGCCCAGCTCTGCTGTGGCGGGGATGGCTTTGCCACTGCATGATGCACCCCTTTACCCCCCAAAACACGGGTGTCAGGAGAAATGGGAGCTGAAGCTCCCTGCAGCCCAGCCACAGGCGCTGAGCACAAGCCCATCAATGACACGTGCTCGCAAGTCTGCTTCACCCTTCCCAGGAAAACCATTTTCCCCAGTGTTCCACCTGCAGGGCCAAAATGCGTCACCATGACCCTGCCTTAAGCTGTCCGGTGCCTCTAGGACAAGACCCTGGTGCTTGCTGCAGGGCAGCCGACGGTTGTCCCCTCCCCAGGCCTACCTACCCACAGTTAGGGCAGCTCCTTTGAGGTCAGGCGCTGCCCAATGCAGCTGTGAGCCGTGAGCCCACGACACTGGGCTCGGATTTGTGTTAAATTCCAGCCTTTGGACTGTTTCTGTGCTCTGAATCACAGACACATTGTTTTCCATATCCAGACAGCTCAGTAGTGTAGTGATTTGCATTTTGGGTTGTTATTTTTGTGTTCATTCCCCTTTCTGAAACGCTACACAGGAGGTAGAGGAGCAGCTGCCACGTTAAGAGGCATGTACATCCTGGGGTATTCAGGAGGGTATTTCTGCACGTCCTTGCTTAGAGCAGACCTTGGCAGCTGGAAGGTACTTGTAAGGGCCATGAAAAGTCAGCCTTTACTTGCAGAGGGGTGTAAAGCCTCCCTGGGGCTGGCATGACCCCTGCCTGTCTGCGAGGGCCCAAGGCTGGGGCACAGAGGAAGCCTGGCCATGGTTTCAGCCATTGATCCCCTTGCAGAAATCAGAGGAAAAGGTTCAAGCTAGGTCAGCTCAATCTGAGCTGAAATCCGTGAAGGCTGGAGGTGTTTCTCCACACCCAGTTAAATCAGCAACTCAGTGCCCAGCAAAAACATACGCAGCCCTGGAATGCACACTGATTCCCTCCTCCTGCGAAAAGCTGTGGAAGCAAATGAGCCCTTTGCAGTATGTCTTTCTTTCCCATTTCCCTTCCAGGTCAAGGTCACACGATGCAAACTTTTGGTCTCTTGCACACCACTTGCCCGGCGCCCATCTCATACAACAGGTCCCTGAACCAGACAGGAGAGAACAGGCAGAAGTGGGGAACTCCCCCCTTGGGATCATGCCAGGAAGGCAGGCCCCCCAGCTCTCCTCGTCTCTGATCTCGATCTCTCCACGCCTCAAGCACACTGGCTGAAATGCTGCCACCATGCTCAGAGGTTTCATCCCTCTGCCCTTACCTTTGGCTGCTCCAACACTGTTGGTACAAAAGGGCTCTAGGTAGGGCTGAAATCCCAGACTCTCATTTCTAGCAGCTCCCCTCCTGCTGCCCCATGCAGTCCGGCTGAGAGCGGGTCCAGCTGCAGCTCCTGCAAGAGCCTGGAAGGGAGAGCTGGAGTAGAGGTGGTTTTTTTTAGCTTCAGTTTCCTCTTTTCTCCCCCTTTAGAAAGAAGAAACAAAAGCCCAGAGGTATGTTATATTAATTTATTTGGGACACACCAAAAAAGGAAAGTCAACAACTGTCAACGTACAAAAGTACAGAATCCTGGGACAAGATTTACTGTCCTGATTATAAAGGCACCATGGTCCCAAAGAAGAAGTAATCAGAATACACCATTTAGAAATTTCCCTCCCCTGTTGCAGCAGAAACAGAGCCAGGCTTTGGCTCTATCCACAGTCAAACCCAGTTTAAAATAAAAACAATTTAAATGCAATGAACACTGCTCAGCCTGCACAGGATCTCATGAAAAGAATCACAGCCTAGAGGATGGTTGGACTTCTTTAAAACAGCAAAGGTGACACATCACTAATAACTGAAGAAGACTGCAGACTCCTGACGTTTTCAGCTCAACTTTCTGTAACGCACGTCAGTTCAACTGAAACTAGCAGGCTGAGCTTGGGGCTTCTCGATGAAATGTAATTCCCTGTGGCAAACAGGAAGTCAGATTCGACAACCTTAAATTCCCTGAATCCCTGAAAAATCATAAAACACTACACAGCTGTGTTCCATATTCGAGTCAACCCTGGTGGATTTGCTTTACACACAAGCATTTATACTGTCAGCTATATTTGTAATACAAAGGGGGGTTTACAGCAGTTATGTTAAAAAACATCTACTTCGGCGAGGTCCGAGCTTGGCTATATTCCCTGCTGAAACAGAGCTGCTGGTGTAAAAGCCCAGTGAGAGGCTCAAGTCCAGCACCTCAGGGCTGGAAGGCAAATAGTTCAAACGTGACATAAGCTGCACGGGGAAGTCAGTGAAGCACGTCAGAGAGAGGAGGAGAGGGAGGGCTGCAAACGCTCAAGCAGCAGAGGCTGAAGGGTGCTGCAGAACGTGGGTGCGTGCTATTAAACCTGTAATGACACACTACGGGTGATGCTGAATACACTGAGTTCACTACATATTTTGGAGCAACTTACCGTGAAGAACTTCTCAGAAATACGGAATAAGGATCCCGGCAATGACTAATGAGCAAGGTCACTGGGAAGCCGATGCATGGCTCAGAGCCGGACGGATCTGTCCTTGGGCGGAGGGATGGATCAGAAGTATACCGGAGCCAGCCTGAGCAGCGAGGCCAGGGCTGCCGCCGCCTCTTGTGCTTGCTCGCTCTGCTGTGTCCCAATTGGACCAGCAGCTGATTTGTGTTTCATTCCTCCTTTGGCATAGGACTTCAAAGCAGTCCAAGAACTGATTAATCAAAAGTAAAGGAACTGTCAAAATTATTCGTACATGCATTTATTGTTAAAGGGAGCAAAAGCCAAAGAATGAAACAGCATGGGTTAACGTCAGTAAAATGATGTGCAGGACGGAGAAGAAAAGAAATGGGGAAAAGCTGAGATACTGGAGTGGGGAAACCAACATTCACACTGAAAGGTAAATTTGAAAACCAGGCAAGTTTGCACTCTTCTTACCAGAGAACTTCTGTGGGCAAATAGAGACTTGGGGTTTTTAGATCTCAGTGTACTCTGGCAAGGCTTGGGAATACCATCAGAGAGATCTCCAGCACTGAGTTTCACTGAAAGTTCAAGTCTCTCATCTTTAAAAACCAGTACAGCAACTCTAACTAAAAACAGCAGATACCCTCATACTGGGGGCATCCGAGATCACAGACATGTCACTGCTCAGGGTGTAGGTGGACAAGAGGGTTATACTTTGTTCAAACAAACTCTGGGTAGAAAACTACCATTTCCCCCCTGCTGGTCTGCACAGACCTCAGGGGTGGAAAAGCAAGCCCAGGCTCAGGTGCCTTTTGCTGTTAATACCACAGCTATTCACACCTGGGAAAGGCTTTTTTCTTTCCTATGCAATATGAGGCAGGATAACAATTTATAAAATTCTATTCACCTTAAAACTAAATAAAGCAATTTGCATCCTTCTCCCTATATTTAGCCCCCCACTCCCCCCCAGGATAAAGCATTACCACTTCATTTAGGATTCACACCTTAGATCCTAGATTAGGGACTTCATGTTATAACTCATCCAATTATGGGAAGGTTTATCCTGATCAAGGAAACGTCATTAAAATAGAATCTAAAATAAAACATTCAGAATCACCAATGCTTTTACAGCCAAAGCACTCAAATGTCTCCTGATCTCTCTTCTCCTCCCCTCCTCAAGCAAGTGAGCAATCCCTTCGCAAAACTGCAGGGTTCCTCTCCGGGACTGGGTGATACAAGCTGAAAATCACCTTCCTTCCTCGCAGCAACACCAAATTCTGCTGAAAGGGGCCAAGCGCCTTTCGCTTCCACTGAAATCAGAATGCGTTAAGGCTTTTCAGCACACGCGCTTCCTGTTAGCAACAAGTCCAAGTTATTTCCCTGCAGTAAATCAGAGTCCTGTTCCATACTGTTAGGTCACCACTGGCCCAGAAATGGTGAGAGACTTCCAAAAACCCACTGGTGCAGACAGGACCTTGGAAGAAGAGGCTTATATGCTACGTAACCTTAGATCATCTGCTACGATTGAGCCTTCGCATCATAAGCTGCTGGCTACTTATCCTTCCAAATTCACGTGTTTTAGTCCTTGTTGCTGTTGCTGTCGCTGTCATCCCAGCGCTCTTCCCTGGAGGCAGGATGTTCCTGAGCTCTGGCTTGGGGATCTGCAACAATCACTTCCAATTGATGGTGGGATTTCAAACTTGCCTAACGTGTGCATTGCCACTTCGTACTCCAGCAGCTCTGCCTGCCGACTGCTGGCATGCACTAGCAGTTTTTGACCTTCTCCACAGTCTCGTAGAAACCAGGCCTAACCCTCCTGATGCTCATTCTTATATGCTGGCACTCCAGTGGCATGGCAGTGCTTTCGGGAGTTGTGGTGCACAGGCGCTTCCTTCTGCCCCGCAGCGAAAAAGCTGGGGCCCCACCGTTCTCCTCCTCAGCTGGGTAGGATTCATCCACACTCGTGCCTTCATCTGATTGCTCATCACTTTTGTATTTCATTTCCTTCGCTTTGTTTCCTTCCTTCTCCTCCCTGGCGAGTTTTCTGAAGTGCTCCAGACACTGTATCTTTTGTCTTCTGTCCATCATCTTCAATTCTTGCTTGTCTGTGAAATCTTCATAGTACATTTTTCTCTCGCTTCTTTGATCTTCAAGGAATTTCCACTCGATGCTAGTCATTTTTATCCCGCTGTACTCCTCCAGTTTATTTCTTGTCTGCGCATCTGTGCAAAACACGTCAAAGAGCTTCTCCGAACTCTCGTTGAATCTGTCTGCTCTCTCAGTAAAAGCCTGGTTCTGTCTCTGCTTCCTGGTCTGATACAATCGGGTAAACTCCTCGTACATTTTGAGGATAAGTTTCTTTATGTTTTGCGTCGCGATGGTGTGCAAGTTGCAAACCAACCAGTGCTCCTGCAGATGCTCTGCAAGCAACTGGGCCGCATCCTCTTTGGACCGCTGGGCCTGGCCAGCTCTTTTGGGCTGCAGTAAATACAGCATGTTCTGAACCACATCCTTCTTGGTTGGCAGTATTCCCTGGGTGAAACCTGAAGACTCTACATATTCAACAGTCCCCAGAGTCTTCCGTGCTCTCACCTCTGTATCCAGTGATTCCATCACTGCTCGTTTATATTGTAGTTATGACACAACCTGGAAGAAGAGGGGAGGGGGGAAAAAAAAAAAAAAAAAAGAGCATGTCAAATGAAGCTTTTTTATTTTTTTCCTGCTATTAATATAAACAAACAGATGGGAAACCACTCAGACCAATAAGATCTGGGAGTTTATGGTATACTCAGTTGCTGTTGGATGGCTGCTGTTAGCCCAGCCCATCTAAACATCTGCACGTTGAGACTCTCTCCTCTGTGAGTTCTTAAAGCCTAATACAGCGTGTTTGTTTATGTTAATTAGTTTTTAATGGGGTTCTGGACTTCGTATTGTCAATTACAGTTAATCAAGAGGGCTTAGGGCACCGGACTTCGGCGCCGGCATGCAAGGACAGGCACGTCTGGACACCGGCCGCACCTCGCCGTGGCTTCCCCTGCGCCGGTACGAGGCTGCCTAAAGCAGTCAACAAGCGAGCTCGCTTCCCGCCGCTGCGAGCGGACGCCGAACGCCGGCTCGCCCTCCCGGTGCCCTCCCTGCCCCCGACTGAGACGCCGCCCGCAGCACAGAGGCCGCGGCTGAGGATTACTCATCGACGCCCGCCGCGGCCCTGCCTAGGCCCGGCCTGCCCCGCAGCATGACTGGCACTTTTCCCGGCCGTGCAACCGGCGAGGGGAGCCGGAGCGAGCGGCACCACAGCCCGCGGCTCTTCGGCCGCACCTCGCCCCCCTCCGCCCGCTGCCGCCGCCACCGCCGCGGCCGATGGGGGGGGGGGCCGGGCGGTCACGAGGCCCGGGCCCGCCGAGGACACCGGGCCCGCCGCGGGCCCGCGCGCCGCCTCGGCCCCCTTCAGCCCGGCAGCTCGCGAGAGCGGGAGCGCGCCGGGGACCACCATCGGGGAGCAGGGCCGTGGCCGCGCCCCACCCCGCGGCCCCCCGCAGCGCTGAGTCACGGCGCGGCGCCGGGACACCCCGGGCGCCGCACGCCCGACCCGCCTGAGGCCTCCTGCGGACCGCGGGCCCCGGGCGGGGGTCGGCGGAGCACTGGCGCGCCCTGCCCCCGGCCCGGCCCAGCCCCTCCCCTCCCCGGGGCTCACCGCCATCTTGGAGGGGGGTCTGCGGAGCCTGCGCAGGAAGGAGCGGGGGGAACGGGCCGAGGGAGCCGCCGCCATCTTGGAGAGGGGCAGCGCCTCGGCACCTCCCTCCCGCCCGCGCCCGGAACATCCGCCCCCGCCTCCCGCGGCGCGATGGTACGCGCCGGAAGCGCGCCGGGGATTGGCCTGGCGGGTGGCGAAGGGCTTGCCGCAGGCCAATAGCAGCCCCGCGCGCTAGGAGTGTCCCCCCCCCGCCAATGGGCGGGCGCAGTGCGGGCCGCCAGAACGACGGGAGCTGATTGGCCCAGCCCCCCAGGCAGCTGGGAGTGGATTGGCGGGCGGGCGTCATGGCTGCGGGGAAGGGAGGAAAGAGGGAAGCCGATTCGTGAGCTCTGTGGCCATGGGGCGGGGAGGAGGGAGCTGATTGGTGGGTGCCGCGGCGGTGGGCGGGCACAGCAGCTGCCCGCTCCCGTCTGTGCGCCGCGGCGGCGGCGATGGGCGCTGGGATGGACCCGGCGGAGGCTCGGTGCGAGGAGCCGGAGGGGTGAGACCCTGCCCCGTCCCCCCTGCCCGTCCCCCGGCACCGCCTCACCTCTTGCCTGTCCACCCCGCAGGAGGGTCTACCTGGACTACAACGCCACCACCCCCCCGGCCCCCGAGGTGGTCCAAGCCGTGCGGGATGCCATGAGCCAGGCCTGGGGCAACCCCAGTAGCTCCTACCCCGCAGGTAGGCACCCGGGGGAGCTGCCGTGTTGGTTGTCTGCTGCCCCGTGGCCGGGGGAGCTCGTGGCAGAGCTGTCACGTCTCGTCCTGCAGGGAGGAAGGCGAAGGAGCATATTGGTAGTGCCCGGGAGAGCGTGGCGAGGATGGTGGGAGGCCGGCCAGAGGACATCATCTTCACCTCGGGGGGCACGGAGGTGGGAGCAGCCCCCGTGCTTCCCCTGCCCGCCACCTCCTAGCAAGTGGTGATGAGGGTGGGATCAAAGGGCTCTGTCTTCCCTGTAGGATTTCGTTTTCCTCTCTGCCTTCCTGTCTTCAGGCAAACAACATGGTGATCCACACCGCCTGCAGGCACTTCCATGACAGCCAGGCCACACCAGGGGACAGCTGGGGGACACCGCACATTGTCACATCGAGCGTGGAGCATGACTCGGTCCGACTGCCACTGGAGCAGCTGGTGAAGGAGGGCTTGGCGGGTGAGTGGCAGAAGGGCAGGCTGAGAGCACCTGGCTGCAGGTCTGGCCCCCCCCCAACAGCGGCTTTTCTCTGCTGGTGGAGAACAGGGACACACTTGCTCCATGATGTTTCTCTTTCTCCTCCCAAAGGGCACTGAGTTCCCACATGGTGTCCCCCTTTCCTTAAGCTGGGTGCATTACCCTGTTGGCATCCTGAGAACCACCATGCTCTCTGCCTGTGCACCAGCTGCCTGCACAGTTCTGCTGCCCCACCGCTTAGTGGGGTGAAGGCAGCCCTGGCCATTGTCGGGCTTTCCCAGCAAACCTCAGAGCTTGTTTCTTGGCTTGCAGAAGCCACTTTTGTGCCTGTGTCCCAACGAAGCGGGTGGGCTGAGGTGGATGATGTCCTTGCTGCCATCCGCTCGACCACCTGCCTGGTTTCTATCATGTTGGCTAATAACGAGACTGGGGTCATCATGGTGAGTCTGTGGGCAGTAAGTAGGATGGGGTAGGGAAATCCTCACGAGAATGTGCTCGGTAAGGGGGAGCAGACAGTCCTTGGGATGCAGATCCTTTTCCCTCCCACCAGCCTGTCATGGAGCTGAGCCAGCGTGTCCATACCCTCAATCAGCGGAGAGTGGCAGAGGGGCTGCCCAGGATCCTGGTGCACACAGATGCAGCACAGATGATTGGCAAGGGGCATGTGGACGTGCAGGAGCTGGGGGTGGACTACCTCACCATCGTGGGACACAAGGTATGGTGCTGTTCACGTGGCTCAGCCACTCTTTGCCCTCTAAGACATCTCTGTTGGGTGCCAAGGAGGCTTTGGCAGCCCCCCCCCAGCCTAATATCCCACAGTCACTGTGGCTCTTTCTCCCCGCAGTTCTATGGCCCGCGGATTGGTGCGCTGTATGTGCGTGGCCCTGGCACCACCACCCCACTACACCCCATGCTCTTTGGAGGGGGACAGGAGAGGAGTTTCCGGCCAGGGTAAGGTGGCTGGGTGATGGCCTTGGAGAGCTAGGCCATGCCAAACCATGCACAGCTACTTAGTCCGAGCTGAGCTGCAGCTGTGTCACTTGCCAGCCCTGGGTGGGCAGCCCAGCAAAGGGAGATGGGTCTGTGCATGGGAACTGTGGGATCCTGATGTGGGGGCCCTCCTAACCACCACAGAGAAGGGTCTAGGACCCCCTATCAGCAATGAGGGAAACAGCTGTGTCCTGAGGTTGGGTTTCTGTCCAGAGAAATAACTCACTGCTCCTTCTTCACTTCCAGCACTGAGAACACCCCAATGATTGCTGGCCTCGGCAAGGTGAGTCATTGATGTTCATGGGTGAACAGCTCTCTGGGGGTGCTCTCTGGCACTTCCAGCATGGAGACAGCCACCTGTGCTCCCTCGTCACTAGAAGTGACAAACCTAGGGTGTGGGAGGATGGGTGAACCATGGGGAAAGGAGATAGGGCTTTCTGGTGCCAAACGAGGTGCTTCATAGCACTTGCTGCAGGCTTTGCAGCCCTGGCAGTGGGCAATCACGGAGCTCACATGGTGCAAGGCACCAAGAGGCTGTTGAGGGATTCAGGGCATCTGGCAATTCCTAGGCTGGACTCCTGCAGGGGCCTGTGCACATACGGAGGTGTTGGGGGGGTTGCTGATGGAGCCTGTCTGGGTTTTCTCTCCTTAGGCTGCAGAGTTGGTGAGCAAGAACTGGGAAACCTATGAGGCTCATATGCGGGATGTTCGGGATTACCTGGAGGCTAAGCTGGAGGTGGGCAGACCTTGTTCCTGTTTGTCTCTCCCTTCCTGGGGTCTCAGCCTGTAGAGTGTGGGGCCTGGAGCACAGTGGGTGTGACCCTCATCAGGACAGCTGCTCACAGACCTAGAGTGGTTCACAACCCTCTGATTTCTCCAGGCCTCCTTTGGGAAGCAGAGGATCCACCACAACAGCCACTTTACAGGCTCCAAGCGACTTTGCAACACCTCTAACTTCTCCATCCTGGGCCCAGGCCTTCAAGGTAGCTCTTATCCCACCACTGCCTCATGATGGTGCCCATGGAGCCAAGCACCTGCCCTGCACAGCACCCTGTGGCTAGAGACCAGCGAGTGCTCAGCCAGGGCTTTGGCAGAGAGATGAAGCAGGCAGTGGCCCTTGGAGAGAGTCTGGGTGATGGGAGACTTGTGCTTGTGTGTGCTGCAGGGCGAAGGGTGCTGTCCTGCTGTAAGATGCTTCTTGCCAGTGTTGGGGCTGCCTGCCACTCTGAGAAAGGGGATAGGTAAGCAACTGGCTTGGCCAGGCTGAGGGTGTCTTCCTAGAGGAGTGTGGGTGAGAGGGAGGGAAACAGGACAGGGAAAGGGACTTTGGTTTGCTGTGGGCATGGTCACCTGGAACAAAGAGGGCCATGAAGGGTGTTGAAGGAGGCTATTTCAGGAGGCACAGATGGAACGCTTGACTGCTGCTTGGAAGGACTTTGCCCCTCCTGGCTTTGGTGGTGCAGCTGAGTTTAGAAGTACTCTTAAGCAGCTGGCAGTGCCAGAAAGGGGCCTGCCTTACGTCTGTGTGTTCCTGGCTCACCTGCTCAAGCCCAAATTGGCCTCCAATAGGGCTCCTTTGTCAGTGTGTAGGGACAGCAGGCGGCTGGCCTGGTCTAGAGTAATGCCCTCTAGACAAGGCAGAACTCTTAAACCCATATAGGCATGGGAGAGGTCCTTCCTTGAAGGGGAAGAGCTGAATCCTCCATAGGGTAACAAGCCCATTAGGAGCAGATGCCTTTCGAAGGGGATCAGGGCGCTGTGCAGGAGACAGATTTGCCTACAGGTGTGCTCCTTCTTAGGGCTTGGTGAAGCTTTCTGGTGATGACATGTGCTTCCTTCACCTTCAAGTTAAACCTGATCTCCCCCATGTCTGTATTTCAGGCCCTCCTTGATTCTGCTGAGCTGCGGGATCCCCTATGATGTGGCACAGAATGCCTTGCGGCTGAGCGTGGGGCGGGATACCACCCGGGCCGACGTGGACCTGGTTGTGCAGGACCTCATGCAGGCTGTGGCGCAGCTGGACCAGGACCAAGCCCCGTAGCCCTCGGGAATCGCTTGCTCCCTGACCGTCAGGCAGGTTCTTGGGATGCGGTTGTGTCTGATTGGCTCCTGGCTGCCTGTATCTGTTTGGGCTCAGGTTTTGGCAGGAATAGTTTTGTACCTAGTCCTTAAGTTGAACTGACCCAGCCTGCAGCTTGTGACTGTGGATCACACACAGGGGAGGTGGCAGAAAGAGGAAGTGGGATTACCCGTTTTGGCAGCCATATGCTCTCAGGGTTGTTTAGCTTGCACTCACAGGGGTCACAGCAAGGCTGGCATGGCTCTGCAGCATGTGCAGCTTGAGTAGAGAGTGGAGGCAGCAGGGAGCTGTGCCGGGGCAGCTCAGCAAGAGCTTGGTCAGGACTGTCACACTCTGCATGGCGCAGGCATTTGGGGAGTTTCGCTATCAAGTGCTTCTCACTTGCCAGCACATACCCAGCTGCCTGCATGCATGTTGGCATGATGGAGTCCCAAAGCTCAACTGCATCCAAGGCATTACAAGTGTGGAAACTGTAGGACATGGAGCCTTTTTCCCTGGTTGCTATCCACAAAGGAAGCTTTCCTGCTGTCTTATTGCTCAGAGGAGGAAAGGCCATCTGTCTCAGAGGGAAATGAGGAGTTTGTAGAACAGCAAGATTCTAGGCTGCAAACTGCCAGAGCCCTCAGCTACCAAGGGGGTTTTTGGCTGGGAAAGCGTTTGGTGTGGCTTTCCCAGCACTGCATTGCATTATTTGTTCCCCTCCCTTCTGTCCTTCCTACTGTAGGCAGAACTGTCGCCAGCTCCATGTGATCCTGAAGGAAACATGTTGGGGCAGCTGTAACTGTGCCAGCACCATCTCTGAGGAAGTGTGTGACCCAGGAGATCGCTCTCATCACTGACAGAGGACACAAGTGTCCGCCACATTGCACAGTTAGGAGTGTTGCTGATGGGCTGATGCTGGATATCTGGTTTCCTGGATATTCATAGGAATAAAGTGTTTCCTGTTGCTGTGGCTTTTTACAAAGTAAAATGTGTTTTCCATGGGGGAAGCTGGACTTTGACATTGGGGTCATCGGAGCAGTACCTTTCCCCTCAGAAAATGCACATGTCCCAGAATAGAGGCACAGTTTGCTGCAACAGGCAGGTGCCTGCTGGTCCCGGAGCCCATGGACACAGGCTTTTAAACACTGGTCTTCACCAGCCGTATGTTAGCACAGCCAGGAATGCTATTTGGAACCGTAAACCCCTGGGGCTTTTTCTGTGTCTAATTTCTAACTGCCCCTGTTACCACTGCTGTTCACACCTCAATCTCTAATGCCTTCTCTTCTTCTCTTTACTTTTTCCCTTGCATAATTGTCAAAAACTCTTTTAGAAAAAGTGGTTCCATAGAAAGAATATTGTTCTGCTTCAGGCGTGGATCTTTGATCTACCACAGACCTTAGAGCTCTTGGGAACCTTTCTTTCACAGCCATGGCACAACTGGAGATTAAGGTTTTGGGGCTTTTTAACCCTACAGGAGATCTGGGCTTCCTGCATTGATTCAGATAGAAATTTAACCACAAAGCACAAAAAACTTTACTGACTGATTCTTTATACACACAGGAAATGCAGGTTTTAACCACAGAAATGTCAGCATCACTTTGAGCATTACAGCCAAAGCAGAAGTAGTGTTACAGAGGAGACGAGTATTCTGGTTGACCATTTTAGTGGCTTTACTATTCATTTTCCTACCACACTGCACAGGAATGAAAGTCAGTAGTGAATCCCTCTGTCTCTGTATTGCCTTATCCAGGGAAGGCGAGAAGGAACCTGCCCAAGGCTTAGCCTGCACTCCCTGCTCACGCACCCTGCGTGCTGGGGACAGTCTTTCCTCACATGACAGAATGCCAGTGGTGGTATGTGCTAGAACAAATTCACCTGCCACAGAAGTCTGGAAACACCAACATTGCTACACCAGCTGTGAATTTAAACAGTAGAGAGAGGACCTGGCCACTCTAGACAGAGACATGACAGAGACATGACCCTAGAACACTGAAGCTGAAATAACTAACTTCCATGTGGTCACATAGCCAGATTCAGAGGGCACAACCACAGTTCATTTAATGGAAGAATCCACAATCTCCTGATAATCTTGCCTTCCTAAATTCTTCCAGGAGAGTTTGTAACACGCAAGGAAGAAGACACTAACCAAAATAACAGCTGCCCCAACAAGATCATAAGCACCCGGGAAGATCCGCAACACAACAAGCTGCAGGACCATGGCAATGACTATCTCCAGGTGCTGTACAGTGCTGACCAAAGCAGGGTGGAACTTGCTCAGGGCATAGTAGACCCCCAGGAAGGCTGCTGTGGAGCACAGGCAGATGGCAAGGAGATAGCTCCAGGTTTCTCCATCCAGTGGGACGATTGGCTCTTGAAGTAAGAACATGGTGGATGCTCCCCACACCGTTCCCGTCCAACTAAAGGTAAATAGTGCTGTCCACATGCTGATGTTATCTTTGATTGACCTATAGACTATCATGGAGAGAGCAGTGGTCAAACCTGCCATAACAGTCATGGTATAGCCAAAAGCTTCCTTCCAGGTACTTAGCAAAGAGTTTTCCTCCTTAACAATATTGGGTATCATGACCAGACAAACGCCAAACACGCTGCCAAATACAGTAATAAGGTCTATGTATGCCATTCCTTCATCTATGAGTAAAAAAGCCAAAATGGCACTGAACACTGTAGTGGTAGCCCTCCACATAATGGTCCCATTGCTGGGGGGAACTATAGAGAAGGAGGTATAAGCACAGGTAATAGAGATAACATTGCAGACCCCATAGAAGAAGAGCCGGAGCCTGTAGCCTTTTGGGCCAAAGGGAGGCTCATGGTAGTAACGCACAACAGTAATGGACAGCACTTGTAAGACTGAGCGGATGAAAATTAACTCTAGGGATGGCACTTTGGAGCGATCAGAAATTAATCTTGTAATTAGAGCCACACATCCGTGAGCCACAGCAGATCCAAAAAGGACTACCCACGTTTTCCTCGACTGCAGTATATTTCCTTCAGGAAAATGCTGGGACTGCCCCATCTCATTGGGTTTTGGCAGTTGTGCTGGCTGAAGTTTGGTGTCTATTGTACCGAAAAAGGTCCTTTCTCTCTTTTTCCCGTTATTCAATAGTCTTTTCTTAGGATTATCCTCCATAAATACTGCAGTATCTTCATTAACATCCTCATATCCCTCTTCTCCTGGCTGGGGATAATGAGAAGTGTATTTCACTGTTACTGTGTTGGGATGAATTTTCACTCGCTTTTTGACTGGGTATTTTTGGGAAGACGAATCCATTTCCTTAGAGAAACTTCCTGGCCTTAAGAAAAGGAGATGCACTGTTATTTTTATGTAATGAATACCAAGGGATTCATTAGTATGCAAATGTCATTAGTGTTTACAAGCTATTTTTATCAGCCAAGTCAGTACTAGTAGGTTATTCTTGGTTTTGCTTCTCCAAAGTCAACCACGGCACTTCACTTTAGTTACTACTTTAAATCACATATATTCTCAGTATGTATACTACATAAATGCATTCTAGTATACACTTATTCTAATGAGAAGGTTCCCTTGCAAAACTTTCTGGACAGTGTATACCCTGTAATTATGAATTATACTTATTGTTAATTGCTTGCTAATGTTATAAGATTATGGAAGAAATTTGGCAGCAGATGATTGCCTTGTTCCTAAACTGACAGAAAGCACACAGGGAAATAGGGAGTATCCCTGAGCGAGTCAGCATAGCTACTGTATGAATAAACACCACAGTTTTGACCAGTGCTTTGACAATGTTAAAAGTTCCTTTCTCTTTTCACGTCCTTTTATTTCCAGTGATAGATTTTGCAAGAGATTTGTTCTTCAAATCTGATTTATTTTTTTTTAAGGGGGAAAATTTAGAAGTGCTGATCCAGACTGCCAGCCAGACCTTCCTGTGTGTTCTGGTTTAAACCCAGCCAGCAACTCAGCATCACGCAGCCATTCACTCACTTCCCCTTGGCCCCCCTGGGGAGGATGTGGAGGAGAATTGAAAGAATGTAAACCACAGGTTGAGACAAGAACAGTCCAGTAACTAAAGTACAATATAAAACTACTATTAATGATACAGGAAATAACAAAGGGAGAGAATATAAAACCAAGGGGGGGATGGGAAACACAATCCAAAAAAGCAATTAACGCAAGTGATGCACAATACAATTGCTCATCACCCACTGACCCAGCCCGACCTAAGCAGTTATCTGTCCCTATCTTCCGCATAACACTCCCCACCCCCGTTTATATACAAGGCATGAGGTCCTGTGGTTATGGAATACCCCTTTGGCTAGTTTGGGTCAGATATCCTGTCTGCTCCCTCCCAGCTTCTTATGCCCCTCCTCGCTGGCAGAGCATGAGAGACTGAAAAGTCCTTGATCAGGGCAATCGCTACTTAGCAACAACTAAAACATTGGTGTGTTATCAGCACTGTTCTCAAACCAAGGCCAAAACACAGCACTGCACCAGCTATGAGGAAGAAAATTAACTCTGTCCCAGCCAGAACCAGGATGCTGTGGCAGATATTTAAAAAACACAGCCACAGAATCTGTCTCTTATTGGAGGTCCATTTCATTCTACAACAAAGAGTGCCTGTGGTTCGTGCACACCACGGTGGCACAGGCAGCAACATGCATGCTGCTGTATGTGTCAGAACAGCAACAGCTTCCCAAAACAAGCAAGGGAGCAATGCTATCACTTCACCAGCACAAACACCACTTGGTCTTTGCTGTTGCAGGCACAGGCAGCCTGTCCACAGAGAGCCCACCTGCAGCCTTAATTCCCTCCAGCTCTCCACTGAGCGTGCCATCACTGTCCCAAGGCCCAGTGTGACAGCAGCAGGTCAGTTTAATTCAGGCACAGGGATGTCATTGAGATTACTTTGTTTTCCCAGCACCCTCCACCATCTGCACAAAGAGCCCTTCCAAATGAATTGCCAGCAGGAGAAATGCAACCTTCTCTGCCTTCTATTTGCCCCAGCAAATAAACACACAAAGACCTTACCTGTGACTGAGAAATTTAATCCCAAGCCAGGAGGGGAAAACACCTCTTGGTCATCTACATCTTTGCCTGGGTGTCTAAACAGAAACAACAGACGCTCTCAGATACCGAATAGGAAAGGTTACAATCATCTCAACACAAAAAGTGATACCTAAAGGAGGCATGAAACATCCTGCTTCTTTTTCAAAGTTGCAAATTTGAGAAGCACTAGCATGCCTTTGAGGCCATGCTTCTTGGAAACTGGCAACCCTGGTGCATCATTATGGAAAACACCCCACCACAAAACCCCAAGAACTTTAGATGAAGAAAAAGCAATCAGTGTTGTCTTGCCAAAACCGCTCCACAGCCATCTCTCAGAGTTATTGATGGAACTAATCCAAAGAACAAGCTGGTGGTTTTGTAAGTGTAAGGTTCCTACAGCTTAACAACAAGCAAATTCACCATCCCTTGCCTGCCCCACTGGCACTGTGGAGCAGAGGACCCCGAGGAAGACCTGTCCTCCTGCTCCAGCCATCCATTCCCATAAGCTGAGCCCAGCCCTGCTGGCAGCAGCAGTTTGGCTCCTGTGATATCAGCAGGCAATGGGTATGGACCTCTCTGCAGCCCTTTTCTACAGGGACTATGGAAGCAGCAGAGCAGGTAGGTCCTGAAGGCGTAAGACCATAGCCAAGTAGAGAATTGGGCTGAACAGCACAATGGCTGTTTCTTGGGGAGGCCACAATTCAAAAGGCAATGTAGAAGTGGGTGCAGCAGCTCATTACAGAAATACTTCTAAAAATACTGTGGCCAGGTTCGGCCTTTGCATTTTCTCCACCACCTGTGGATGTGGATTTTCTCCCTGTGTGACAGCCAAGCACTGCCTGTCTCCTGGAAAAATAATTTACGTAAGAATGGGACATTCTACCTCTGAGGGTCTGAGTGTTTATTGAACCCAGTGCTACACCCAAGCTAAGCTGTAGCCTACTTCTTGCAGGCAGAGCAAATCCCTGGTAGGGACTTTGAAGGGGGAGAGGGGCAGGCAAGAAGGCAGGCAGCACCAGTTCAGACCTGTGCAAGCAAGTGAAGGATCCCAAGGCACCACCTTACTCTTGCCTTTGGCTGACTAAGCTCGCTCCCAGCTCCGAGAGATACCCCACTGAGGGTCTGAGGACAAGAGAGGTCCTTTTGTTGCAGGAGGCCTTGTGCTAGTCCTCCCGCTC
Organism: Myiopsitta monachus; assembly: GCA_017639245.1. Taxonomy (NCBI): domain Eukaryota; kingdom Metazoa; phylum Chordata; class Aves; order Psittaciformes; family Psittacidae; genus Myiopsitta; species Myiopsitta monachus. The sequence continues at coordinate 15,151,746 of CM029923.1, read as the reverse complement.
ATGTTTCTGCTGCCAAAGCCTTTTCGGCAGAGCTCAGCTGAAAAAAACCAAAGCATACTGAGTGTGCTGCTGAACAGTGGAGTACTCCAGAGCACCCATTAAACACTGCAGTTTAAACACTGCAAGAAACTTGAGAAGAAACAGCTGAAATGCCAAGGAGAGTAAACAAAGAGCCTAAGAGCTGGGTAAACTGCTGCACTAGCAAGCAGTTCAAACATTAGCAGAAAACCTACCCTGTCTCACCTGCTACTTGCACTTTATGTGAGGATAAATTGTTAATTTCAGATTCTCTTAATGCGCAAATGCAAAATGCACTGAATGAGTCCAGGAAGGCAGTGATTTTCATAAGCACAGCTTTTCCATTGTGCTATAAATTCACAATTCTGCCTTGCTGGCCTCACATCTTAAAAATAAGATCTTGATTTAAGGCACGATATTTGGAGCAGAAATACAATACGTGGGAGGAAAAGAAGACGAAGTGTGAACAGGCATTAATACCAGACTGATAGTGGATCTAGCCTGTGCAAGAGCAGTCATTTTATCAAGAAACACCTGAGTACACACTGGAAGTATTGGCTTACGAAAACAAAACCCGTAATTTTTTATCATTAGCATTCAATGGTGATATATTTTTTTTGCTTCCAAAGTTTAGATGACATTTTCTTCCAACAAATATAGAAAATGGTATAGAGAGACAAAATGCAGTTGCAAATTTAGCACTGAGCCTGTGTAATGTATTCAGAGATCTCTCTGGAGGAAAACAATAGATCATGAGCACGCAGCTCAAAATGGCTGTCCTACACAGACACAGTATTTCCTGTATTCCTTTCCAGCACTAGGAATTCTAACAGTTAGAAGGGCCGGAAGGCTGAAGGGCAAACGCAGGAGAAATGAGAAAGGCAGGAGATGAGAAAAGAACAAAAAATATAACAGGAGTGCTTAAAGCAAAATTTAATTTTCTCTATTAAATACTGAGATAATGACAAATGTTAAACCAACTCTTGCATAGTACATTTATTTGTGCTCTTTGGTGACCTTGTTTTTCTCAATCAGCGAGAATTTCAATGGAGACCAAGATTAATGCATATCTCAAATCCATTCTATTTGTCCCAGCCACAAGTTTACGATCAACAGAAATCGGAGCCTACACAGAAAATTTGCTACTTCTCTTTCTGCTAGTGCCTGTTGTGGAGATCACATGAAGTCTTTATTTTTCGTCATATCTGGAAATATAAATTCTCCATTTTCTATCAAAACCATAATTTGTCCTTGAATCCAGTTTAATACAGGGCTGAAGGTTAAGTACTACACAAATACACATGTTAGTTAATAAAGCAAGCATTCCCAATTAAAACTACAGTCTGGGAAACCCATTCAAATTACCAGCTCATGGAAATCATTGACTGCCAAAGCAGGAGCCCCATTTTCCTATGGGTGAACAAATAATCACAATGAATTCCCTAAGTGTCACAAATTATGAACAGAATATACACCACGATTTAACTGAAAAAAAAACAAACAAACAAACAAAAAACCCCCACAAAACCCAAAACAATCCAAACAAAATAAAGAGAAATACTCTCCCTCTTCCCTACCCCAATCATTACAAATGTGCTGATTAGCAAAGCAGAAATAGGTGATTACACATCACTTGACTGCGGGGTGGGAGGCTAAGCTTTCCTGTTTGCAGCTCTGAAGGAGTTAAGGTCTGACTGGTGATTCTAACCACTAATTTTCAGTGAGCTCACAGAAAAATACCCTCATCTTCTGCCAGATTGGTCAGAATCAGTCAGACGACTGAAATGTTACCACATTTCATGACATGAAATGTTACAAGGTTTGCAACCATGGCAGTTGAAGTCGAAAATGAGCAGCCAGCTATTCCTGTGTTCTGAAAGACATGCCTCACAGGGACGCTCCTTTGCCTCCTCTATGGAAAGTACCGCAAATCCCAACCAGTTTAGACTACCAGAGAGCTGTAAGCAATCTCTGTAGGATAACTACAGACTAATAAATTTCCCTGAATACCACACATACAAAAGACTGGCTCCATCCTTACAAGCCCATGTAACAGACTGAACCTCTGCCACATTCACCAAGCACTTCTGTGCAATACACTAACTTCTCAAAAAGCAAGTTTTTGATTCCCTGTGGAGTACAGGAAAACACCCTAAATTCCTGTTTCAGCGTCCTCTCCATTAAGCCACCTTAACACATCCAGGAGATTCTTCAGTGCTTGATAGTTCAGGCAATTGCACATGCCAAGGGATCTACTAATTAGTGGAATGCAATGTGAATGGAAGGGGAAGAAATGGCAATATAAGGTACACAGCAGGCAATTAAATGTTGATTTCACTGAAACAGCATACATTTCTGTTGCACTTTGTAAGTATTTGATAAGGTACATGCTGGAAAATCAGAGAACCTTTATCTTTTAAGCCAGACGGTATGACCATATAAATTTTATTGAGAATTATGTAAATAAACTCAAATCTTTATTAAAATTTAATGAATTAAAAAAAGTATTGAAGAAAATGAAAAAGCAATTACATGAAAGGAGTTTTTAGTACTTAAGCACAATAAACATTATACACAAACCAGCAAACTGGTATCCCATGTCTTCGAAGTTAGTCAAGTCGTGTCTCGTAGCACTGCTTAAGGGAAAAGCCAGTACACCCTTCACAGAACTCAAATACAAACCCTGCACTTAAGTCCCACAAATTGTAAGCATGTTCCTGAATTTTGCTACCCCAAAACTCAATTTGTATTTCTGCCAACTTGCTAAGGCTGCCACATGCGATTTCAGAGGGATTATACGCAAAACCTTTAATTTCCCTTGCTCTCACTGACCTATTCTCCTGCCGTGTAAGGGCTCCAAATGCATCCAGTTCCCTGAAAAAACACTTTTCCCTAATTTCTGCAGTCGTGTCTGTTGCCTGCTGCAACTACGACCTCTACAGCAGCAAGACTTGAATGAAGTGATTTGAGAAGAGCCTGCAAACTTCCCTGTCTAAAAATACTGATATGGACAAACCCTTTAATATTACAATTCCAGGCATGGGGTAAACAACAGAGAACAAGTCAACACTTAAATAGAGCATCCTACAGCATACAAAAACAGCTTAACTAGATATAATATGTTACAACAGCCTGAAACAGAGTACAAGAAGGCAGCTGCAGGTTTACAGGTTAAAATTAGAGGCATTTTGCTTACTGCTTTTGATCTCCCCCCCCAAAAATTGCATAAAGGCAGAAACCCGGTGCATGTGTGAAGTGCGTGCAGAAGGGCTCCCGAAAACAGCCGAGTGAAACGGGGAGACTTAGAATTGCACGGAGAGGATGGCACAAGCTGCGACGGCAACTGCCACGCTCGCACCACTACAGAGGGGAAGCAGCGCACCTCCGAGGAGAGCGCAGGGAGCGGGCTTACTAAGAGCGAGCAGCAGCCCCCCGCGGTGGCCATAGCACGGTCTGGCGTCTCGACTGCGAGAGAGCCTGAGGAGGGACTGCTGCTGCTGCAGCTCCTTCCCCGCCGAGCCCTTCCCTCGCCGGCGCCCCTGCGACCCCCGGGTGCGAGTCTCGCCTCCTACCAGCTCCGAAACACTTACCAGTGCCGAAACGCCGCCTCAGCGGCCGCTCCCCGCCTCTCCCATGCCGGCAGACCCCCGGCTCCCCTCAGCCTACGGGCCGCATCGCCGAGACCCCGACCCACGGCGGGAGCACCAAGGAGAGACCTCCAGCACCCGAGCGGGTACGGCGGCCGCCACCTCTGCCGCCTTATGTCGCGACAGGCGCCAGCGCGCCCCGCCGCTCCGTCCCCCGGTTTCCTGTCACCCCGGCGACGCCCCGCCTCCTGAGCAGCGGCGCCCGGACCCCCTTCCGCCCCGCGGCCGCGCGCGGGCAGAAAGCCGCGGGGCGCATGCGCGGCGTTTTCGCGCGAAAGACGTTTGCGGCGCCCGCGTGCCGCGCGCCGGGCGGGGCCGCCTGTACCCGCGGTGTCCCCCCCCCCTTAACGTCCCCGTGGCGGCGGGTGGGCGCCAGGGGGCGCTGGGGGTCCGGCGCGCGGCGGCGGCTGCGCCATTGGCGGGTCGGACATGCCGCCAGATGGCGGTTTAGGATTGCGGCTCCGGTGAGCGCGGCCCCCGCCAGCGCCGCCGCCCCGGCCCCGGCCCGCACCCGCCCGGACCCCGCGCGCCAGCGGCTCCGCAGAGCTCCCGGGGTGCCGCCCGGCCCGGCTGCGGCGCGGCCCGAGGTGAGCGGGGCGCGCGGGAAGGGAGGGCGCTGAGGCGCCGATCCAAGATGGAGGCGCGAGGGGCGGGGGCAGCGGGCCGGGGCCGCTCGCTCGCTCGCTCGGTCTCCGCGGCGGCCGGGCCGGGAGCGGGCGCTGCCCGTGCGAGGAGAGAGGAGAAGGGGAGGGGAAGGAAGAGGAGGCGGCGCGGGGCGGGGCGGCTCCTGCCGGAGCAACGGGTCCCCCGGGCGCGGCGCTCTTCGCCGCCATCTCATTGTCCCCGCCGGGGCTGCCGGGGGCGCCGGGCCGAGCTCGGGCGGCCTCTCCCGGCTGCCGGGCCTGCGCCCCGCTCCGGGCGGCGGCGGCGGCGCTCCCGCTGCGCGGCCCGGGGGTGGGGGCGGCCCGGGCTGTGGCGGCGGCGGGGGATGCTCGGGCGGAGCGGGGGTGGCGCTTCCGCCGCGCGGGGCACGCTGGTGGCGGCCCCCGGCCGGCCCGGGCGGCGGCGGAGTTAGTGCCGTGGCCGCGGGGAGGGAAAGTTGCGGGAGCCGATGCGCGGCCCGGTTCGACTCGGCCCGCCACTATCCTCCACCTGGCACCGGCCCGGAGGAGGGCGGCGGGAGCGCCCGGGCCGCCCCAGCGCCGCCGGTGTCTGGCTGCCGGCCAGGCGGGACAGGCGGGGTTGGGGGCCACAAACATGGAGCGGGGGTGGAACGTGGGGCTGCAGCCCCGAAGCTAGGGACCCTCAGCTTGCTGCTCCTGTTGCTTATCCTCGAGTTGTTAGTGCGATGGCAGCGGGGCGAAAGGCTTGCGGTGGGGTGGGCAGCTTGCCTGGCGGCGAGAGGCCGCTCCTTTGCTTGCCAAGGGGGAGTTGACCCGTGTCATGTAGAGGTGATGCTTCCCTGACCTTTAGGGTGGGAGATGCAGTGTGCTGAGCCCCGGGTGGCTGGCGGCTAGGTTGGACCGGCTGGTGGTACTGGAGCTGAGAACCGTGGATCTGGGGAGAAGTCAAATATAGGCTCTGACCAGTTCTGGGAGGTGGGGAAGAGACACCAAGCTGGGGTCCTGAGCTGTTGGACAGCAAAAATAGCAAGGGTTTTGGTTGGCAAGGAGGAAAGATGCTGTGATGGGTGCTGGTTACTTGGTGACTGGCCTGTGGTACGGCGTAGTGGTCAGCCACACTTGGCTTTCTGTGTGTTCCTGGGATGGAGTGAGGGGTGAGCAGTGGTTGGGATGAAGTGTGACTTGGGAGAAACAGGGTAGCAGTAGTATCTGTAGAGCAGCTCAGAAGGGATATGACTGCCCATACCAGTGTACTGGTGCCCATACCGGTGTGAGTTTAATTAAACTAAATTGAGCTGCTTTATGAGTATTGATTATTTCAGTTGTGTTCTTCACAATTTTGTGATACATGTAGCTCTGTAGAGTTAGTCTGGTAGTAACGTTTATTGAGTTGTCGAAGAGCAAAAAACCTTTCCCAGATCACACCACTAACGCAACTGTTCCTAAATTGTGTCATGAGTTTGGTGTGATGGATGACATTGACGTCTGGATTCAAACATCTTCAGATTTGCTTAACTTCTGCATGTTATCACACTAGTGATAGGGGTGGTATGGGAGAAAGGTTCGTCCAGATTTTATGGACCCAAAGCAGTTTTGCTTTGTCTAGTGTTTTTTGTTTGGGGTTTTTTTTTGTTTATCTGTAGACAGCAAGGCCATTTGATGAGTGTTTCTACAGTATATTCCATCAATCCATGAAGAAATCACTAGACCTCAAGGCAATGTACGTGTTGTCTGCTGAAACTACAGGAAGAAGTTCTTACTTTTGTGGAACTAGAGGCTGGTTTATTAGTGTGGTTTTGGACCAGCACGCCAACCCATGATGCAGCAGGATTTCCTGGTGAGCAGGAGCGGAGGGGCTAACTCCATGGCTAGGGTTAATCTAGGAGGATGTAGTTTTTACTGGCTGCTCAACACAGAGTGTCCAGTTGAGACTCTTGGTTGGCTACTGCTGATGGGCTGCTTGTGGATTGACAGCAGTTGGAGGGGATAATGGAAAATGGTACTTTTCTGAAGCTGAACAAAGAGTCAGTTCTGGAGGTTCAAAGCACCTCTTACATAACCCCTACATTTAAGGACTAAAACACGTGGCAGTTGACAGCTCGCAGTCTCTGGTGGTTCCTAACATGTACAAACATGCTGAAGTTGACAAGTTGGCTTTGAGAGACAGCATTCATGACCAACCACCCACACACAATGTGCTGTAGACAGAATTTGAGGGCAGCCTAAATCCTGGTGTTGTGATTAGGGTTCCAGGCTTTTCAGTTACTGTCTCCGTCCATACCCATCCCTTCATATTGTGCAAATCTTTTTATAACGTCTACTGAAAATAGAACATTAAATATTTGGATTCCTTGACAAAATGAATTGCTTGGGATACTCAGAAAGTCAGCAAATGAAAACTTTTGATTTGGAAGAACCCTTTTTTAAAGAAGAACATGTATCTCAAGTTTGCACTGGTGACTTTGGGTTCCCTTCTTTCTTCCCCTTTGTTGTGAAGACTTGCTCTGATATCAGGTGCCTAAATATTGGTATCTTAAATATCACTTTAGTAGGCAAGTGCGCTTATAGAAGTGTAAGGATGCAGTGGGAGAGAAATGCTTGATTATGATGACTTTATGAGAAGAGTCCTTTCTGGCATAAGAACATGTATATTGTAACATGTTCTTGTCAGTGTTCAAACGTTCATTAATCATTTGTAAACTGTTTTCTGGTAAAATGTACAAGAGACTTTGACACCTTGCTGAAAGTTTGAAAGTGCTAGTTCCGTAGTTAACACAAGACATACTGAAAGTAGAGAACTTGTTGTCTACTTAAGCTATGCAGGAATGCTAAAACCTGAATTTGGATACAGTGCTGCTGAATGGGTGCTTGGCCTCTCGGAGATCTGGCTCCCCCCATTCTACACCTCGAAGTGCCCAGTGTTCAGGTAGTGCTCTGGCTTGGAGTCAAAACCAGAAGGTGATGCTGAAGTCTGGTGCCAAGATAAGAATGCATCTTATCTAAATCTGATGTATCTGATGTGCTGGCTTCAAGACTTAAAATCCTAACCGGAATCTGTAAGATACTTAATGCTTTTTTGGAGTTCTGGATGTTTACTTGCAGTTACTCAAATCTATCATGTGGAGCTCTTAAACTCTCCCATTGCAGATTGCCATCTCTTCCTGCTTGCAGTGCCTTTGTGTTTGCTCATCTGGCTAAAAATAGAAAGGAATAGAGTTAGATTTCTGTCTTGGAAAAGGAAGAGAAATCCTACGAAGTTTGAGTTCGCCAGCAGATAATTGTTCTGTCATTTCTATCCAGGACATGTAGAGGTATGCTTTATTCTCAGCAATATTTTGCTTTCCCAAAACTGATTTAACTTTGGTTTGGGTGTTAAATACATGATCAGAAGAGAGAGATGTATTTCTTTGTTTCCCTAGAAAGTAAGGGGTTGAGAGAATGACTCTGTTGCAACTTTTCAGTCTGAAAATACGCCTCCAAAAACAAGTGTTTTGGGAATATCCATACTAATTCATTTATTTTGAGGTAGATACCACCTTCAGTTGGCTTAAAAGAGCTGAAGAGAAGGAGCTGCCGAGGGAATCTTCTTAGTTCTCATTTTGTAGCTACTTTCTGTTTTCTGACATGTCTGGACATAGATAATGATTTCACCACTGGACATTTTGTTTGTGAGAGAATAGCCAGTGACTCGTGTCTTCACTAACATGGGAAGGATCTGTGCTCCTGGGTTTCATGGTTTTGCAATGTTTCCTCATTGGCATCTCAGCAGGCATGTTAGTATTTTAGAAAATGTCTTTCTGAATAAGAACAGTGTTCTTGAAATAGCAGGATGCCTTGGAGAATAGGTTCATCAGGGTATCTCTGCTGTGCCCAGACAGTGTCACATGTATCCTGTGAAAATTTGGTAATTCTGCTTTCATATTATGCAGTCTCAAAGCCACCTTACTTCTGAAGATGTCCATTTATAAATATGGCTAATTCCATATGTGGTGCAAATTACAGAGCCATAGAATGGCTTGGGTAGGAGGGGTTAAAGCTTATCTGAATCGAACCCCACTGCTATGGGCAGGGACACCTTCCACTAGACCAGGTTGTTCCAAGCCCTGTCCAACCTGGCTTTGAACATTGCCAGGGACGGGACAGCCACAGCTTCTCTGGGCCCTCGTCAAAAGCCCTTCTCCACATTCCTTGTAGCCCCTTTAGGCAGCTGAGAGCTGCTCTAAGGTCTCCTTGGAGCCTTCTTCAGGCTGAACAAGCCCAGCTCTCTCAGCCTTGTCTCCAGAGCAGAGCTGCTTCAGCCCTTGCAGCATCTTCGTGGCCCTTCTTTGATTTTTCATCCCTTCAGGCATCTGACCTTGTTTTGTGCTGCTCTGTGTGTACCCAAGATGGAGAGCACTGGCTAGCCGTGAGCTGCCAAATACTTGTTCTATCATTATGATGCTAGTCTAGTCCAGGGTGGATTTGTAGTCTTAGTCTTAAAACATGCAAAAAAGCATTGGTTGCACAATGTCGTTTGGTGGGACAGACCTCTCAGGCAGCATTATTAGATAGAAGAGCTTGATGTGAGAGTATGTTCTGAGTTCCAGTTGCACAGATGTTAATCTTTTATTGCGGAATTCCGAGCAAGAGGTTGAATTCTTAAGCCTCTCCACCCTCAACTGAAAGGCAAGTTGTTTCAGGTGATTCCCAAAAGTGATGTCTAATAAAGCAGCATGAGGCAATATCCAGCCAGCTGTGTTCTTTGCTGTACACGGTTTGAGCAGAGTACGCGCTATGTATTCTATAGATAAATACAATGAGTCTCTCTTCTCTAACTCTCCATATAGCAGATTTGTATTATACTGGCAGGTCAGCTGAGTGAACACAGCATTGGCAGATGGTTCAGCTCATAGGAAAAAAAAAAATCTTCCTTTGTAAGGTTATGTAAGAACAGACCTGTGTGTCAGAAGTGCTTCTAAATGTCAAATATTTTTTTCTACAAGAAAATAATAAAAATGAAACCAGTTCATCTTGGGTACATTTTTTTATATACCAGAGCATAGCAGGTGGTGGTGTGTTTTTTGAAACATAAATTACATGACAAGCTGAGAATCTGTTTGCTCTCCCCCACATGAGGGTTTCTCTCTCCTTCTAGGGTTAGAATCCCCAAGGACCAGGAAGATACCAATGTGTTAGTGTATATAAGTGGGAAAATGAAACTTCATTTGCAAATGGGTAACAAATTCTCTCTTAAATGAGTGACAAATACGTCCATTTTGCATCATTATTTCCTGAGATTTGTTCACTAGGACCACAAGAGCTTGTTTCTGCCAGTGGAATTGCACAAGATGATTGAGCTGATCTGCCACAGCTGAGAGAGCAATCTCTTTCTGCACAGCTGCACAGTTCTTCCCTTTCCTTTGTGCTAGTGCTTGCTGTTGCTAAATTGACCTTTCCTTGAGCTAGTTGAATTCCCTACCTGGCAAAGCCCATCTGACTGGGAGGGGTAGTTTTTCTGCACAGTGAATTAACTGAATCAGGCCGTCAGAGTAAGGTGTTGCTAGAGGCGATGCAAGGTCAGTGGCAAGAATATTTTGCAGGGAAAAGCGGTTCTGTAGGTCAAGACCCTGGCTTCTTCAGGTGGGAGATTCAGATTGGCTCAGCTCTATGTGCTCACCCTGGGTGGCAGTGGTCACTGTGGGGCCCATCACTGTGTATGTGAATTTGGGATTCCTGCAGATAACTCTTACCTTTACTGAGTTCTCCCTGCAAGCGTTGCTGTTTGCAGCCTGTGTTTGTTCTATTCTTTGCAGCTGTTCCTGCCTGCCTTACCATTGGTGTCCCCAGTAAATTGGTAGCACTCACTTCCTTTTCCAGGCAAGAATGTCTCAATTTGGGCTCCAGCTCATATTCCTGTGGGACTTCACTGGTGGCCTTACTGCATTGTCAGAAATGGCCATTTGTTTTGCTCTTAGTTTTCTCTCTTTTACCCAGATAACCTATCTATACAAGTCCTTTTGTTGCCATGCCAGCTTAATTTCTTTAAGAGCCCTTTGTGAAGAATCTTGTTAAGCGTCTCTTGGAAATTAAAGCGGGTTTTCCCAAGTAGAGTCCATCGGTGTGTGGGTAAGGGGCATCTTGCAGGGAACTCCTGTATGGTTGTGGAGCTTGGCTCTCCTGTACAAAAGTGGGGTTAATTTCCCTGTCTGAATGCTGTCGTCTGTTTAGCTGTCTACTGATACGCCTTACAGAATAGTTTCTACTAAGGTAGGTGGACTAGACTGTAGCATCAGGAAGTGTTAGGTGAGAGAGTAAACACAATTATAAGTTGTGCTCGAGAGAAAGCACTGCTTCAAGCAGTAGAATTCTTTTTGAAGGCTGTTTTCTTTAGATTCACCCTTACTTGTCTTCTTTGGTGTCTTAATAATTTTTGATTTTCCTGTAACTTTACTTCAACGGGACAGTGCTTGGGTGAGAGGAATTAAGAATCTCTCTTCTAAGAAATTAGTATTTTTAATAATGTAGAGGAACTTATTTTGGGATCTCTGGTTTTTGGAGTTCAGTGGAAATTGGTTCAGGGCCTGACAATTGTTGGTAGTGGGAATTGGAGAAGAGAACAGGGAGGGAAGGATATGCACACAGAACACAGTTGCGTAGGCATGTTTCTGTTGGATAGTGAGCTTAAAAATAACCCCAAACAAAACAACATGATGGCAGTGATACTGTGAAATGAATAATGCAGTACAGGGAGTGCAAGTCACCACTGTAGAGATAGATCATCCTTGCTCACAGGGCTGGAGTCTGCCTTTGACTACTTACAAACTGTACTCAGCAATCTGTAATGTTTGTGTTGTGCTGTACATAACGCTCTGAGAATGGAAGTGAGAGTGAAGATAGAGAGTTAAAGTGGTAAGGATAAGTTCTGAGCCTTTTGAGGGACTTTCCTGAAAGATCGCAACATTGTGGGTACTCTGCCCTTTTAGTTACAGGTCATGCTTTGTTTATTCTTCATTTCCTTTGTATTCCACAGTTCCAGTGTTTTTCCTCAGCTTTTGGAGGTTTTTCCTATTTTAGCACTAGCTGATTGTTCTGCTTGTATTTACATAAATAAAATTTACCTATAATGCGTCCTTTCTCATCCCTCTTAAAAGGGTCAGTATAGTGGGTGAGAAGAAATGGCGTATCTATTGCTTTCCCAAGTCACATGGGTGATTTTTTTCTCTTCAGCGTGTTTTGGTTTTGTAAGCTTCATTTGAAACACTTTTCTCTGCCAAAGAGTTAAATGGAGCTGAAGTTTAATTTCTGTTTCAAAATGTTTTAGGGGAAATTGTGAATAGTGATTATTATGTTGTTGTACAAGACACTGGATGTGTCCAGAACCTGAAGAGGAAGAGACATGCAGAATATTGTACTGTTTCATTACAAATGGCGAGTCTGAATTATGGCAGTGCCATCCATTTGCTGAGGTGAGAGAGAGGACAGAAGGTTGGATGGCAGTAAGACCTTGTGCCCGGGTCCTGTCAAATATTCCCGAAGTTGGAGTGTAGCAAATTGAACCATCAAAGTGGAATGGAAGGAGGGAGACTGTTCTGTGCATCCTGCCCCACAGCTTGAAGGTTTCCTCACTCTGCTGCACTGTTCCAAGCAAGTGGGAGAATACAGGCAATGGAGTTAGTAAAATTTTGGGTATAACTTACGCTGCCAGCACTGTCAGAAAGGGAATGGAAATCAAATTGCCCCACTTACATTTTTCTTACTGTGTTTCAGTATCTTACTGTTATACTTGGTTTTCTCCCCAAAAGAAACAAGAGAAGCTGCTGGTCCTTTGCTTTGCAAAGGAAGGTTTTGGCACACTTCTGTTTGTGTAACTATAGAGCATGGGCATTATAGACTGGAAGCACTGGTGTGTGGGTTTCTATGTAAATTCTTATTGCCTGAGGTGGCTATTGGATTATGAATTTCTTGTCTTGCAGTTGAAATGTTTGTTACTGTCATAGCCATTAAAGCTGGTAAAACAAACTTTTTTTCCATTGGTATGCCTTACTTTTCTGATGTCTCGTTACTGTTAGTCGATTTAGAGTGTGTTGGTGTCCAGGTAGAAAATTGAAAAGTTAAGGGTGTTAGTGAGAAATAAAACCAAAGGGAAGCAGTGTCTCACATTTTGGGGTAGGGGAAGGAATTGTCAGTTGCAGCTGCCATTATTTCCTTGACATTTTGTTTTCCGTAGGCAAATGCATTGTTACAAAACTGTTAAAACGTGTAAGTTTATCCTTTTCAAAGCCTTCGGAATATTTTCTTAGAGGCTTGGGCCAGGACTTCATCCGTGAGGAGTGCCAGACCTTTTGCAAGAGTGTTGTCATTCACCAGTGTCATCTGTAGCATTTGTGCAGAACTTGGAGTCTCTCTCCATGTAATACCACCAGTATTTCCTGTAGTAAATCCCGAGGTGTTGGGTGTTGCTAGGGTATGTCACTGATATAGTTCATTTTATTGTGAAATACACAGCTAAGAATAACCTATTCACATCTTACTAGCCCATAAATTTTTGGCAGTCACCTCCTTTGTTGTCTCTCCCTCGAACAACTTCCCTGACCTAAAGTCATGCTTTGATAACACCCGCATTTAGAGTTTAACTATTGTATCTGCCTCTGTCTTGAAGGCAGTGTGGTGCTCCTTTGGAACTCATGTTTGCATTCAGGCTTGTGTCAAAAGATAATGACTTTCTGTGACAGTAATCACAAAAAGCATTCAGCATATGGGACAATCAGCACTGATTTTTAGTTCCCCAATTCTGATCTCTTCACCTACAAGACTGGTAAATGGCACATAGCATATTGTGAAATGCTACAAAGTGCCATTAGGTTTATTTATACTGTTTGAATCCTGAGCATATGTGCAGGTTCACTATTACTGGCAGAGGCGAGCATGACACAGGGAAAAGCTTATGGAACAAATATATAATTCAAGAACATGGGAATGTACAAAAAAAGACATTGCCTTGCAGCTTGCTAGAAGAAATAATTACACGATGAGCTCCCTTTGCACCAAATAAGGTGGCAGGGGTGAAGGAACCAGGCTGTTCCCATTGCATACTAATAGCAGCTAGTAGAGAAAGTATCATGCAACGTAAGCACAGCTCCTGCAGCTCCCTGGTTTTCTTTGTAGTATTGTGTTTTATGAATAATAATAGTAAAAAAACCCCACAACTAGCCTTTTTAATCTCTGGTCAAGCTATTGCTAATATTTGTTGCCCATCAGACTCTTTCGGAGATGATTCAGAAGAAGGATGTGTGTGTCAGGTTAGTTGAAGAGCCATTCTATTCTTTCTGTGAGCTCTTGCATTTGACATTACTGGCAGAGTTCCCTGAAACATGAGGCTGAAGTTGAGAAGACAAAAAGCTGTGGTGAAGAAAGGAAAGAACATCTTGGTAGAAGGTCAGAAATTATCTGAATGTCATCTTGCATTTGGAAGGCATCCTTTTTAACAGCAACAAAGACCAAAACTTTAAGGCACACAACAGCCTTGTTTGTATTTTTTTCTTGGCTGTTAGTCCAGGCAGTTAAGGAGTTAGTTGCTGGGGATTTTTTTAATCCTAAAGGGAGCTTTGGTTATTACATTATTATAGATGGCTCAGATGAGCATGCCTGTGGTTTAGATGGGTATTGTTAAGCAGTTACTAAAATCTTGTTCCAAACAATATGTGCCTCTGAGAAATCATTCCGACTGGAAATTCCTTGTTGAATTTTTACCTGAAGATTATTTTGTTGTGTTCCAACAAAAATTATTCTAATTAATTGCTGAATATGAGATTATTTGGGCTGTGGTAAATATGCTTCTTTTTTTCTAGGGATTTCATTGGGAAACTCCTGCTGAGTTTTCCCGCTTTAGGGTAGAGACCTGTAGTTGACCTATTCTGTGGTTTTAATAGGATTGCTCTGAGTTGTTCCTTAAAACAACAACAGCAACAAAAATCCATGTAGCTTGATCAGTTTATAACTGTCAGCAAAATAGTAAATGGTAGCTTGGTAGGGACTACAAGATATGTTTTTTGGTTTGGATCTGTACTTAGCAGATTTCATTATTGTGCATATTTTGCATAAGGAACAGATTGCATGTGCCACATTGAGAGAATAACCTACACTGTCTCTTTCCAACTTTGTCGGGAAGGACAGGAGTTTGACAGACATTAGTCTGTTTCTATGTAAACACAAGCCATTCCCTCAACACCAGACTATCTTAAGCATAACTTTCAAGGTTTGAAAAGTAGGCTTCAAATTCCTTGTTGTCATTAAGTTGCTAAATGGCAGATCTTGCCAGTTGGGTATCATTTGTACTATATTCGTGTTTCCTCCAAAGCATGCAAGATAGTGAGAACTCAAATAACGAACAAATGTTTTTCCTAACTTTGTTTAGAGGAGAATATTTACTTTGGCTGAAATCCTTCAGAGCAACTTAAACAGATACCAGCATGGGAAAATAAGTAAAACTAGCAGGGTACAACAGCATTTTTGTTCTTGGGCAGTTTAAAATGTCGTAGCGGAATATGAAGTAAAAGAACAGCGTAAACTGGTTTTAACCTTGCCAAAAGCTAACTGTTGATGTCAAGATCAGCATTATTGGTGCTTCCAAGTGCATTGTAAAGGTGATCAAAAGATGTATATCGAAGGTCTCAATTCTGCTGCAGTGCCCAAGTGGAAGGTTACTTTGTTGGAGAGCCATTTTGGTGACTTTATTGCATGGGTATCAGTGCTCTCAGTAGTGGAACCCCCTGACTCTAATACTGGTTTTACCCATCAATTCTAAATATCCTGATCATATGTGATGAGAAGAATTGAGACCACCCTGCCCCCTCCATATTCTGTTCTTTCCAGTCTTTCTTCCTTAGTGTCCCACTCTTAAGAATTTTCCTGTCTTACCAACACAGATTTAACATGGCAGTATGTTTTCTTGTAGACCGCTGCCCAAAATGTTCAAGTGGTTAACAGTTTCATGTAGTACCTGCTTTGCAGGCTTCTACACCTGTCTTTCAAGTAGAAACGCACTGTTGTTTTGTCCTGTAATTCTTTTGCTTTAGAAACAGTAGCTTGTATCTGAAAAATTGAAAAATATCACTCGGCATCTTCATCCTCTAACTGGGGCGTGCTGTGTTGGGAGAATACACGTTACAAAGATTTATACCATTGAAGTTTTATTTAATGAAAGAACTGGTATTGGGGAGACTGTTAAAGTGTGTTTATACCTGATTATTTTATATGATTTCTTTCACTGTTTTTTTTTTTTTTTGGTGCATTGCTGGAATCCCTAGTGGCATAACTCTTAAATCCAAATTCATCTTGCTTTTACAGCCACTAAGGGGTATTAAAAAGTAGTGTTTAGAGATCTCTATCCAATCTTGTACTTTACTGTAACAATGAACTTGTACTAGAATGGTTATTTATTTACTTTTACTTTCATGGTTCTGCCTGGGCTTTCTTTGTTCCTGGAAGAGTACTGAACAGAAAAAAAAGAATGAGGAGAGACCTTGAGCTGATCCTTTTCTCTGTCTTGAGGGAAGATCATTCACAATATTCTTGACAGGTGGTTGTCTAATCTCTTAATTGCTGGAAATTCCACTGCATTTCTTAAGCAGCTTATTCCAGGGCTTTCTGTTCTTACCGCTTGTTTTTACCCTAATGCCTAACTGACACATTTTGCAGTAAGCTTTGAGGTTTTTATTTGGTTATGTCCAGCTGTTTATGATGTACCTGGATGTATTTGAGCTATCATTTTTTTACACCCCACACCCCCCTTTGGTCTGTTCTCTAGCACAGGCTGTGTCTTTATATTTGTGTTTCCTCATAGGTCTTGTTTTCTTGTCTTCTGATCCAGCTCACTGCCTTGTAGACTTTCTTCTGTCAGTTCATATCTTGAAGCCTGGAACCCCAAACTAGGCACCCCACTTTAATGCTGAAGATTTAGTAGTGCTGGGTGGATTTTTCTCTTGTTCTCTGTTTTGAAGAGCTCTTGACAAGACTCCATTGCTCCGTTGTTACCCTCTTGTTTTTAACTCATGTGAGGCTTTGCAAGCAATCTCAGTGTTTGAGATTCTGTGTTAGCCTGCACTTGGTTGCATGTCTAGATTCACTCTTGGTTTCTGTCAGACAGGCATGTTCATCCTTCTCACAAATAGAGGAATTAAAAGCGGGATGAGACCCAGCATGGAAAACAATTGATAGTGGTGAAAAAAAATCAATATTTGCCTGTTACTAAAAACAGCTTCCCCTATGTGGTTAACAAGATGTAGAATATAAACATTTTATTAGTTTCTTGGCTGATGGCATTTGATCAAACAGGAGCTGTGGCTTTCTTACTGCTCTTGTATAGGAGAATCAGGACTTCCCTTGTTGATGTTGTTGCCTGATGCAGTTGTCTCTGTCATTTGATTAGCTGCAGTCTTCAATATTCATGAAGAGTAGTGAAGAAAGAGGCTGCCTTGTTTGTTCAGCGTCAAGCTGTTGAAAGCATACATGGAACATCAGTTTCTCTACATCCTTTGATTTCAAACTGCTGTTTTTTTGTTTCTGTAAAATATTACAAATCTTCGTGACTACTTCTGTCAATACAGAAGGAAGATTTGCTTTTTCATGGCAAAAGTCTAATGGCAACTTTAAGAGGAAAAGAAAAGAGCTGGGAAAGAAAATTTGAACATGAATGCTAAAAAAGGGAAAAAGGATACATTTAATGTGAACATAGTCTCTGGTTTTTTTACAGTCTTCCTCTAAAATTTGCCTAAAAAACAATTGTCTTCCAGCATGGACAGTGTTTGCAGCTTCTGTTTCTTTCAGACTGTGGGTATATTTTTGTACCAAATAAGGATGTTTTGAGCCTTGAAACCATCTTCTATTTGTGACTTAATTAGCAACATTTTTTTATTAACTGTTTGGATCCTGGCTTCTGCAAATAACAGTATTTCTTTCCTATCAATGTATCATCTTCAGCAAATAACTTCAGGCATAGATCTGAATTGGTACTATACTATTTTAAGTGCATGATGATTTGAATCTTGGGTTTCACTCCTTGTTTGCTTATTTTGACAGTCTGTCTCAATGTGTATATTAGAAGCTAATTTTTCTTGGGGCTATTGGTAGAGGTAGGATGAAGTTTTAAAACTGCAATGAAACTAGCTTGTGTTTTCTAGTCTTTAATGGATTTTGTTCACTAAGTAGCTTTGTGTTGATAAACATGCTTACTTTTTAAGTCCTTTTTTTTTTTTTTTTGTTCTCAATTATTTTCCCACTTTTTTTAAGGTGACAATCACTACTGTCACCTTCACTGCCCTTATGTCACCCCCCAAGCATCTGCTTTTGACTGATGAGCCTGTGTTCCCTCCACCCTTGTCACTGCTTCCTCCATGAGCAGTTTGGTTTCTGCTTGGAGCACAAGGTCATCTGCCTGGCAGGGCTTAGGGGGTTGTTCCAGGCCATGCCTCCAGTAGCGAACAAGTGCTCTACACAGCTCTCACAATAAAATAGGGGATATTGTACGTTTCACTTAACAGTTACAATGCTGTCTGTGTTTGCCAAATCATCAGTAGCCACTGTGTTTGTAATGTTTTTTGGAAACACGTTGAATGAGTTTGAAATTTGTTAGCAGTTGGTTTGTCACCAGATAAACAAGTCGTTTAGTGGTGAAAAAGCTAAGAGGACAGTGACTAAACAACCTTCCTTTCCTCCTGTGTGTCCTCTCTTTAAGCTGCAGTTACCCAGCACTGTTAGCTATATTTTGCTGTGCTGTTTCTTTGGTGGTGGTTGTTAGTAAAGGCATGTTGGAAGACAGGTATCTCTGCAGGTTAGAGAGTAGTTTGTGGTCTAATGTATAATAATTGTGATACTGAGGTTGTTTTGGGTGTGGAGAAGTAGTTGGTGTTTTGATTATGAATTTATGTGGCAACCGCATTCCTTAGTGTGGCTCTCAACCATATGGAGCATGCTTTGTTCTGTAATTGAGCATTTTACTAGTTGTAACAGCGTATAGTGCAGGAGTAAATGATTTCTCAAGTAACCTGGCTTGTTTTCTGGGAATATGCATTTCTTTGCTATCATTGCAATTGGGAGACTATCAGTACTTTATTCTTCGAATGTAGCACCCAGGGAAATTCTTACCTCCATGATTATATGATTATTATATCACTTCTCTTACCAATATATTGACTTTAATAGACTAGGAAGAACCCAATCATCAGTCTCTTATTCTCCCTTCTAAGAGTTCTCAAATATCCAAAGCAAAAAGAAAAAAGTCAACTGCTCTTTGGTTCCCTAAGAGTTTGGCACTGTATGTGTGTGAGGTGTTTGAGCTTTATGTGTTTACATCATAACAGCTTTAGTTTGTATGGCATCTTTAGGCTGGTTTCATCAGTGTAGTGCACAATCCCACCGCCAGTTTCTCTTCTGCTCTGTTCTGTTTAGCATTGCAATATTCCAAAGAATCCTTTCCTTGTTTAAGCTCCAAAACTGTTTTCCTGACCTTTCATAGTCTAGAGAGGTTTTCAACAGTGGCTCTTAAAGAGTTGCTTCTGACAGCAAGGAACTAGATGGTTTGGTGTTAGAAGCAAGAATCTCACCAGCTGGCTGACAAAGTGATTTGTCCTTTAAATCATCCACTGCGGTTAGGAATTGTCCTTTTGACCTTAAGGGTTCATTTTCCCCTGTAACCTGGGGCTTTTGCTCAGAAAAGAGATCACAGGCTTTAAATGTTCATTTCAGTCTTACCTTGGTCAAATGACAATTGCTTGTTGATTCAGGAACCCATTTTGTATTTGCAAGTCAAAGTTCAACTACCATGCTAATTATTTTCTCTTCTATTTCTCTGTCATGCAGTTTAATTTTATCCAAGCCTTCATCAGTCTGGGAGTTTGCAAGCAGACTAGAAATTAAATTGTACGGTAGAGAACAGTCAATAATAAACATACTTTTAAATGTTCACATTTAAATTAAAAGAATTGTAAACCCCCTCCTAATAAAAGTGATATTTTAAAATGTGTTCAGGTTTCCATTTTTCTAATGAATCAAGATGTTCTTCTTGTTCCTTTTTTTCGTCCTTCGGCAATTAATCTGGTATCTCATTCTCCCAGAACATTCTCCTGATGTTTGAGTAAGGTCAACAGCTACTCAAAACGACAACCTCCTTTCAAGTGTGGCTGCCAAATTGCATTTTCATATTTGAGGAGTATCTTCTGCCTTCAAAGAAAATGCAGGGCACTCCTGTTAGAGAGAAAATTAACCATTCCATTTCTGCTCACTGCCGTTAATGAATCAGTGCTCTCTCCTCTGAGGACTATTGACAAGGTGTTTTTAGCTTCAGCATAGGAAATGTTGCTGAAACTAATAACTGGCTCATTTTGTATTCTTTTAAGCTGCCCAATATAGCTGGAACTGGAAGATGCTTGTATCGAATGCAGCTAATATCAGAATAAATCTGACAGAAAAGGATTGAAGAGTTCCTTGAATCCTGACAACAAAGAAGGTTCAAGTTTTTGAAGTGCTCAGTGTTGGGCTTCACTAGCGTTGCTCATTCAGAGGGCTGGCATTAAAACAGGCTTTTCTCTAAAAGCTGCAGTATCCACAAGTTCTATCAGACAGGAACAAGCATTAGAAAATAATAATCTTTGATCAGTTGGTACTTCTGTGGTGTCTGCCTGGCAAAGAAGTGATTTTAAGTCTTACCATTGAAGAGTAGCAACTCCATTGCATTGATTTAATGTGAACTAGTGAATGTGGGAGCACTACAGTATTCCATATATTCCTCCAGGAGTCCTTTTTCTTGATTATCTAGTTAAATTTGTAGCAAGAGTTGCTTTACTGTGAAGGAGTTTGGGTGTTTTTGTGATCAAACGGGTATACAACTTCAGTGGCAGCACTGTAGGGGAGGGAGAACTGAGCCTATTTTGTATCAGTGCTGTGTGCTAAGTGTCATCACGATGTAGCATGAGGTCTGTAAGAAAGCTGTAGTTACGTATTAATGAAATGAATGTGGTCATATATCAATTTTCAATTATACCACTGGAGAAAGCAGATGTCATTGAAATTTATGTGTTGTGTCAAATCTGCTTGTGATAGTCCTGCCTACAAGGTTAAGTCCCTCTTCTAATTCTGCTTTTGAATGGTACCTGCAGAAATAAAAAGCTTTAGACAGAAATCAAGTTCACACCTTCTTATTTTTGTTTAACTGAAAAGATGCAGAGAGGAAAAAAAAAAAACAAACCCAAACTCAAAAACCCAACTCTGGCATTAAAAGCTCAAATGCAGGCAAGGGTGGGTTTTTTGCCAAATACATCAAATGGGGAATTACCTGTAAATTCCCTGGGAGCTCTGCATCCGGGAGTTTCTGCACTTAGGAAGGATATGTTATTTTCAACTGTGTGTACTGAGAGAGCTGGGCTTGTTCAGCCTCGAGAAGAGAAGGTTCTGGGTAGAACTTAGGGAGCTTCCAGTGCCTAAAGGAGCTGACAAGAAATCTGGAGAGGCGCTTTTGACCAGGGCCTGTAGGGACAGGACAAGGGGGAATGGCTCTAAACTGGCAAGGGAGATTGAGATTAGACGTTAGGCAGAAGTTCTTCCCTGTGAGGGTGCTGAAGCACTGGCACAGAGTGCCCAGAGAAGCTGTGGCTGCCCCATCGCTGACAGTGTTCAAGGCCAGGTTGGATGGGGCTTGCAGCAAGCCTGGTCTAGTGGAAGGTATCCCTGCCCGTGGACAGGGGATTGGAACTGGATGAGCTTTAAGGTCCCTTCAACCCAAACCATTCTGTGATTTTATGTTTTTTTAAAACATTGAACAACTGCTTTAAGCATACAGTGACATCCAGGTTTCAGCCTGCAGGTAAGATGGGTACCTTCCATAGAAAACACCCAAGTAATTCCCAGTGTTCCTGGAAAAAAAAGTAAGCCTAAAGGGCTTGAAGATTTGAAAAGGTAGTCTGTTCCATTTTCTCTCCTTGTCAGCAATAAGACCGGATTTATGAACGTTGTTGATGAAGAAATGTATAAATTAGTGATGGAAATTGCTCTAGAGTTGCACAGCTTTTAAAGCATGTGTTTCTCTTAATGCCTCTTCCAACTAGGTATGGGAAGGCCAGTTGGCAGTCTAGTCACATGTGTTCTGCTTTAGAAGTGTCTAGAGGCTTGGGTTAGATTGATAATGTGTTTTACCAGATATTTGACAAATAAACATATCCTTATTAAAAAACATTATTTAGAAGGCAGGGTATGACAGCCACTGGAGAATGTGGTAATTAACAGTAGAACTGGCCAGGCTGAGATAAAGAGCAAGAGGTGAGATTGCTCTTATCTTTCCTGCTGGTCATGGGCTAAGAATCGATTACTGTTGGTCTTGAAATATGTAATTAATGAAGAAAAGAGCCACTGGCAATTTGGACTGTATTGAACATGGACTGTATAATGAAGTGGAGAGGTGAGCCCAACCACATTAAATGGGAGAACCTGTCACATCTATAATACTAAAAGGCCGTTTTAGTATTAGAAAACTGCAGTGGTTGAGTACTTGGTAATTCAGAATATTTAGCATAAAAAATCTGAATGAGCTAATTAAGGGTATTAAAATGGCTGCAATAAAATTTGAATATTAAAAGTTTACAAAAGCTCTGAGCAGTAATTAAGGTTGATATTTTCATATATGAAATTCATTAAAGTTTAGTAATGAAAAATCCTGCTGCAGCTCACAAGGCATAGTGTGAAAGAAAAAAATCTATTTTTAAATTCTCTCGTGTTGTCTCTCTTTTGGAGTTAGTTAAATAATTAAGAAATGTGAAACTAGACTGTGCTCTTTCACACATAGTATAATTTGAGATATTCCCGTGTCCTTGCTAAAGTTGGGGAAGATAGTCCTTTGCATCTTTATCTACTTTTGTACTTCATTTTGATAAGGAATTATAAACTGTGTTGTGATTTTTTTTTTTCTTCTTCCTATATTTTCTGAGATTTTCCATTTTAGAGCTTCTGAAGTCATGGATGAAATAAAAGCTGTAGTCCTCTGCCTAATCAAGCAGCTTCCTCATTTTTAGCTGATGAAAGATTTCTGGCACCCTATTCTCAACTATCCTTGCTATAGCTGTTGAGCTACTACTGCTCAGTTGATGGCAGTTCCCTGAAGAAAATGAAGGGAAGCTCTGTTTATAGCAGCTGGCTCTGGATGACCCTTTTGGTGATGGAATTGCCTAATTGAGCAGTAAGAGAAGTTCCAAGCTAATTCCCCATCAACCCACAGACTTTTGAATAAGCTCAAGCAGTAGCCAAGAAGCTGTTGGGAAACAGGAGAAAGCCCTTTGGCAAGCAGTTATCTAGTCTCACGTATTTATTCAGAAGCTCACCAGAACCTGTAGTGGGTTTTTCTGAATGTTGAGTTGCATCTTGTCACCAGGAAAAGGTATTTCTTTAAAAAGGTTTATGTACCTGTGCTTTTGAGCCATCCACCCTCCTTCCAGTAAAGCAAATGATCATCTTTCGTGTCAGTAAGTTAGATAAAGTAAATGAATGAGGCCTTTCAGTTTGCCACTGACTTCTGTTCTTAACTGCTTTCCCCTGGAGGTAGTCAGGATTTTTCCTTCTTACTAGGATGTCCCTCTTTCTGCTAAAATATCAGTGTTCGTTCTCTAGCACAGGCTTTTGCCTTTCATAGTTCAGGCCACTGCCATAGGGCCCTACATGGATGAGTCTGAGCAAGTTTGAAGGTTAAGACCAAGGCCCTTTGAGGCAGGGGAATATGTAGAGGCTCACTTATGAACTGTGTTTATTGATGAGTAATCTTTGTTTATTGATATGTGTTTAGTGATGAGTAAGCTTTAATTAGCATTTGATGCTGATTAGCGCCAGCATCAGTGAAGGCTAATGACCACCATTACCTTTTCCAGGAATGACAAGTACATAAAGATCTCTATCAAACTCTGAGCTGTTCTAGCTCACTGTTCAGATGGCTTCCCTAAATGGAGTTTGAGCATGTCCATTCACTTTTTGAAACCCAAAGTAGAATACTACTGGAAGTGTTTTAATTTGCTTTGTTACTCGTAAGTTTTACACTCACTGCATCTTCCCTGAGAAGTATTTCTGAAAAATAATGCTATTAATTTAATAGGCTTTTCTTCAGATTAGAAGCAAAGTGCTTTTTCTTGTTCATGCTGCTGACAAGTGAATGGATATTGCCTTGACTACTCAACTATGTTCTCAGTAAAATAGTGCCAGTGCTCCTGGAGCACTCCTTGTGAGCACTACATTAATGTGCTTTTTATCATTTTTCTTAGTAGGACTGTGATCAATATAGTAGTTCATAATTTCTCAGGATAGAGTCAGATTTAGGTAGAATGTGAGTTATTAACGTGTAGAAATTATTGTCTGGAAGCTACTATGCTGTTTGTTCACTGGGAAGAGAAAACCGGGTGGTCCTGGACCAGGAAGCTGCCTCTCATCCTAAAACCTTACAGTAATTTATTAAGCTATCTGCATTCATTGATGTTACCTGTTCATATCACTGCTTTTTATATTATCAGAGAAATCATTAATAGCCTGCTCTTCTCTCAGATTATCTTACTGTTTCTTAAAAGCTGCTGATCTTTCAAAGTTTTATTTAAATAGCAAAATAATTCTAAATGCTTACAGATGATCAGCTTGGAAGATGAATTAAAATCTGATTATGTTAGTGCAGATGAAGTATAGCAGATGTGAGTGTTCTCTGCATGCACAGCTCTCCTGTGGTCTTAATGTTCGAGCAGTGGAGTCTTTTAAACCTGTAGTGTTGAGCTTTGCTTTTTCTGTCCAGTCACTTACTTGTAAAAGAAGCGGTCTCACAGGTATTGGAAAATGAATTGAGTTGGGTTAAGCTTTCTCTTTGAGAGGAGCAGTTGCATTTATCAGGCTGTAATTTATTGTTTATTCCTTTATTAGGCGGCACTCCTTCACATAGTGATGTTTCATACACTCTTTTATCACTGAGAGTTTTACTGTAACTTCCTAATCGCTTCCTGTTCAGGGAGTGTAGTTCTGTGGAGCTAGACATTATCTAAGAGTTGCACTTGGGGTTAAAAAACTCCCTCTCCAAACATATCCATGACTATTAGCAATGTTTTCAGTAGATGTTTTAGTTTCATGAAACGTACTGTGAAGTTTTATCAGCTGAGGTAGTGAACTCTTTCTTAGATTTAAACCTTTTGAAGTTGTATACTCTATTTTCGTAACCCATATGCTAATAGCATAACTTTTCTTGAGATCATAAGATGATGTGCTTACGAACAAAAAGTGCTTGTCAGCAAGTGCTCATACCATTTCATTTCCCTGATTTTTGAGGACTTCTTCCCCCCCAAAAAACCCCAAATTAATAACAAGGCTGACAACTCAGAATGGCAAAATAAAGAGCATTTAATCCTAGTGCTGCTAAAGCTCTGGGATGTATGAAATACATATATATTGTTTTTAAACTGTGTTGCATCCTGAAAGATTTTAGAAACAAGCCTTTGAAGTAAGGAACACGTATTAGTTCAGAAACAGAGAAATCGATCCTTTAAACTAGTTCTTCACTATGTATTTCATTATCTGTGTGTATTCCAAATGCTTGTAAGGTAACAAAGGAGCATGAAGTTTTCTGGCAACTAGGTGCTGCTTGGATGGAAACCCAAGAGTTTTAACAACTGCTTTCTGGGGAACGTCTTGGCTTTCCTTGGTCCATGTAATTTATATCCATGCAGGCAGTTTGATGTCACCTTTTGAAGATTGACATTTTTTAGCTCGGTTTCTTAAGGTGATGCGGCTTTGCAAGTGTTTCAGTTGCTCTTGTCCTTGCCAGGACAGTTGAGTCTGCAGGGGACAGAGGAGGGGCTGGGAATCCTGATCCGGAAGGAGACAAGGAATAGCAGTTTGGGATGTTTTTATAGTGTTAATTTTTGGTTTTGTTTTTAAATAGGGCAGGGTTCAGCTTTTTTTATGGCACAACATGACATGTTATTTAAACGGATTAGGAAGAGTTGCTGCATGTCTCTTTTGAATATAGTGACTAACTTCAGTCAAGTTTGAGGGGGTGGAGTGTGTCCGAAAGACAAATTTGTGAAGGCAAATGACTGGCTAAAGTTACTCTTTTAATATCATCTTCCTTTCCCATCCCTCTCCTACATACACATGCTCTTCTAAATAAAAGCAACAGCCGGATTTAAAGTGTTGTTACATGTTAGAGAACCCGCACAAGAGTTACAGTACAGTGAGCTGTGGAAAGCCAAGCTTCATTGTTTCCGCAGCTTATGAAACTGCTGGAAAAGACAAACATGGGGAAAGTGCTGGGATACAGCAGTCTCAGTTAGACACAGGCTAGAAAGAGAGCTCTCTTATCAGTGTATCAGGATGGCAGCAAAGACTTCAGTTCTTGCCCAAGAAGAAGACCTTCAGTGTGGTTTAAAACAGCAATTCCGATCACAGGATGGCAGAAGGGACAGAAAAATGCCTCAATACCTTCTCAGAAATCCCTCTATGAAGTAGTCGATCAGATTCAGTGTCTTGTTTGATGGCTCATGGTTCTTGCAGATTCTGTTTTGTTTTCTTTTTTTAAAGTAGGATTGTGCTTGACTGTTCCAAAGCCATGTAACCCACTTGTTGCATTGACAGAGAGAAATCCCTGTACAAGAGCAAAGTACTGTTAGACGAGATTTTGTCTGGGTGAGGAGGTGGTTTCACTGTTTACTCTGTTTTTACTAGTTGTTACATTAGTTCCTAAGGGAAAAGGGGTTGATGCACTCAACCTGTCACTCTCAGGCAGCAAGTGGCTGTGGAATTGGAATGCCCACTGAAGAGTGTAACGAGGGGTAAGATTTTGTCCTGCTTCATGCATGTTTTGTAGCATTTTATGAATTAGTGGTTTACTTTTAAGAAGTGCGTTAGTTGTTTTAAGAATTAATTTTGCAATTTGGCAACTTGTTGGGAGCAGTGATCCATTTAGTGGGGAAAAAAATCTGCTCATTAGAGTTTTTGGTCAAAACTGACACCTGTCCTCTTTCGTACAAACTTGAGTTTTATGCAGTGCCAATGACAAATGAGGAATTATCTCTAGATTGGTAACGAATATATCCTTAGACAATTTAATGTTAAAATAAAACCCAGAAGAAAACACAGCCCCCAAATGAAAGGAAGGCCTGGTGAGTCCCACAGCCTTATTGCTAGTACCTTGTAAGAATTAAAGTGTGAGAATTATGTACATGATGAATAGGTTGTTGGAAAAAAGCCATGTAGGATTCATTTAAACAATCAATTTTTCATGTTGGTGCTGATGTATTAATTTAGTAAGAAACGATAATGTTCCTGGGATCTTAATAACAAAGCTGCTGTTAATGAGGCCTTTTGACTTCCATCCGGAGTGAAATGGGAGCTAAAAGACCACATATTTTTTCAGTGATAAGTGTCACTGCTCAAATGTTTAATTACAAGGGCAAATTTATGTAGAAAGCAAAGAGTGGGATTTTGTGAAACATACCTCATTTGTGTAAGCGCTAGCACTGTATCTCCTCTGAAGAGTGAGGCAGCAGCAGACACAGGATAAAACATAGAGACTCATTTTGAGGTAATAAAAAACCCAAGAAGTGCTTGTAGTTAAATGTTTGGGGTCACAAATGAATTCTGGAGGAGTTTATGGGAGGTAACTGTATACTTACTTAAGCTGGCTTCAGGCTGCTGCTGAAAAATGTATCCAGTTTCTCCTGCATCCTTCTTCCCTCATTTTCTGAACTTTGTGCTCTTGCCAGCAGTCTGCATCATAGCAGTGGTTAACTTTTTGGAGGGATATATTCTAAAATTGTGACTATACATTTTTTTTAAATGGAAGTATTTCCTACTTAGAAGGGGAGACCTGGGAAATACATGAAGTATTTGAGACCCAAGTAGAGAAGCAGACACTCAAAGGTGGTTTTGCTGGTAGACCTGAACTTGGTGACAGGAATGTGAATGGGGGCACAGGCTCAGTGACAAGGGAGGGGATAGGATGGGATGGAACTGTCATTTGGATCACTGGAAGAAAAGGGACAGGGAGGGAAGTTGGTTCCTGGGAAGGAGGTGTTACTCTTCTGTGGTCCTTGTGTCACAGTCATTGAAAGTGAAGGAAACTGCATCAGTCGTGATCTGTGTGATCAAGGTTCTCACATTGCATCTGTGGGGAGAAATTAGCCTTCCTGAAGGTGTGTAAGGGGAGCATAAAATCTGGATATGGTGCGGTCTGGCTGCGCGGGTTGAGAGCTGGAGATGGTTGTGGTGTTCAGACTAAGGAGTCACGCTGTAAACTTACCTGATGACTGGAGATCACAGGGTGGATGCCAAGATGAGTGGGGATTTTGTACTGAACAAAGGAGGAAAGGTAGGGTTGGAAAGTAAATCAGAGCAACTGTAGTGTTGCGTGTAGATGATAGTGAAAGATGACTTGGTTTGTTTATTCTCAGAGGGGTTTGTCAGGGCGGCATACAACTACATTTTTGAATTAGAGGGAAAACCTGGCCAAGGTGAATATTAGGGAATGGAAAGTATTATTTTCAAGGACAATATTGATACAAAATCTAATGCATGTAAATACATGTAATCGTGAAGATCTGGCTTCTGAGAGTGTTCTAGGTGTATGGCTTCGCACATCCGCTTGTCTTGTGCCCTTCTCTGGGCTTTTGGCCTCAGTCAGGGTGCTGGTCTTTACAGGTCTTTTTTCTGCCTAGTGCGCTGGTTTTATTGTTGTAGATGTATCTATACCAGTGTTTTAAAAAGAAATAAACATAATTTAACCAGGAATGGGCATCACTTTTTCAGTAACTATTAAAATTAAGACATCTTCTCTGTCAGTTATTTAAAGGTTTGATTCATGAAACTGTGATCAGATAAATTCTGGATTTAAAAAACCCCAACAATTTAGAAGTCTTGTTACAAAACTTTGAGAGTTGCATTTACTGTTATTTCAGTGGAAAGGGTAAGAGAAACTTGATTGTCATATTTAAACAATATTGTTTAATTAGTCCTGTGCCTCATGACTGCTGCCAGCTGGTCCACAGGCACCAGCAAAACATTTTCTCCTATCTTGGTATGAAAAGTGACTTTTTAAGGCACTGTTTTTCTTCCCGTTCTTCAGAGTGTTAGATTAACTCTGAGTAGAAATGAAACATTGGTTTCTTGTGCCCTCGCCAGCTTTGCTCACAGGAACTGACTGCCGGGTGGCTTTCAGAAAGAAATGTCCGTGTACCCCTGTCTCTGGGCCTTGCTCCCTTGGTGATCTTGGAGAGATACATTATCTCACAGATGTCTTATAATATGTATTTTATATATACAGTGTAAGGATTGAACTGTCGACGTTGTTCTTTTTCATCCCAGCTGAAAAGATTGGTTATGATTCAGTTTTCATAAGATCCTCCGTGTTAAATCCGGGGTGAGTGGAAAGTCCCTATAGAAGTTGTTGCATATGTGTCACCAGCCTGATGTACTCAGTAGAGCTCATCTAGACTGAGCTGCTTACTGAAGTTATGCAGAAGTTTAGGCAGTATGTCTTGTATATATTCTGATATCCCTAGTGTCTTCCAGAAGGATTTCACCTTTGTATCACCTATTTGCATCAATACTAGTATGTTGTCAAAGGCTGAGTACTGTGAGAGCTTGATGTTTATCCTAAAGCAGAAAATGTAATAGGAAACCATTTTTTTTACATTTGTCGTGTGAGAAAATGATTTGAACTGGATTTAGAGGATGTGAGAAAGGAAATTGAAACAGTTTTCAAGGTCACATTGGAGCTGAGAAACCACTGCAGTGTTTTTGACTGTATCACTGACAGAGGTGGCACTTGATGATCCAGGCTCTTTGCAAAACTCTCTGATTCTCCCTCATCTTTTATAGAGAGAGAATATTCTCCACGTTAAAATGCACTTACCTTTCAAAGGTCAGACAGGACAGTCCATGAGCAGAATGTGTGTTGTAGTTAAGCAAAGAGTTGGCATTTAGTACATGCACTTCGATGAAAAGAGCCTGCTAGTCTAAAGCAGGGTGCTAGAAGGAGTCAATACTAAACAAGCTACAGTTCTTTTTTAAATTGTGATAGTTGAGATTTCTTTCTGAGAATAATTAGTTGACATTTTAGATTGGGGCTCCTTTGCTATGGTTATGCTTTCTGTATAATAGTTATCACCAAGTACATTAACCCAAAATTGTTAGGTATCTAGGTCCAGAGAAGGAGACAGTATGGTTCACTTTGTCTGACTGTTCATTAGAAAAAACTTGACCAGGTAATTCCGTGAAGCCTGGTGAGGTTGAAACTGTATACTGATTTTGGTTCACTCAATGTATTTTAAAGTACAGTGGTGGTGTGTCTTATCACAGGGATTTCACAGGTATTTCTATATTATAAATAACAGAAACTTAAATTGTTTTCACTGTGCTTCTGTAGATGATTTTATGAGTAGGTTGGACCTGCTTAAATTAGATAGGTAATGATATACATGAGTGATTTCCCCTTGAAGGTTGCAGTAGAGCTTTTCATACTTAATGTGCACTTAAATAATTGCATCTTGATGCTGTATGTGTATGTTTGGTTGGGTTTTAATTGGTAATGAGTCTAAGGCTGCTGTGGGTTTCCAGGTGCTTCTTTTGTAGCCATAAAGCCACAATGTTATTTTTTTAATTGTTTTGGGGACGTATGTGACATGTTGCTCTGAGCCGTGGTTATTAATTGACAGATGAGTTACACTGTGGTGGCACTTAAAATGCACAACGTGTATTTCTGAAAGCAGTCGTTGCTATAGCAACTTTCTAGTAGGTCACTGGCGATGTTGTGTGAGTGTGTATGATTTGGTGGTTAATGCAGACTAATACTGATAGAAAAATGAGAAATGTGAGAGTGAGGAAGAAGGTAACCCTTCCCCCTCCTTGTCCTCTCCCCTCAAAAACAGGGTGAGGTTATTTAGTGGAGAAAATGCTTACTTAGGATATTGCATGTATTGGCAAGAAACTGGCTATCATCTGCTATAATTAGATGTTTTCTTTTATGTATGCAAAGATTAAAAAGACCCCAAACCACAAATTGCCTTAATCTCATTCTGCTTTTTCTTTGACATCTGTAGAGTTTGGTTAGGAAAGGAATGTGTATTCAGTTAATCCAGAAGTATGTATGGAGTATGAGGATCTGGTTTTGAAGTCAAAGTAGATCTGTGTTATATGCTGGAAGGTAAAAACTGGTAAGGATGCTCTTTTTCCTTGTTTTTAAGACCTTTCAGCAAGATACAATGCATTTCCATAGCAATTTAGGCCAGTTTAAGTCTTGTGGTCCCATTCTCCCCTGCCCACTTCCATCTCTCCCCTAGCACTAGTCCTGTGCTGGTGCGAGCAAGGGGAGAGCGGTCCAGGGAGCAGATCCAGACACAAACAACTTGAGAACAATTTCGAAATTGCTAGGTGATTTCTTAAATGGTGTGAATGGGCAGAAAGCCACCTGCCAGTACAGCTGCAGGAGGGAGGACCACGGTACCTGCAGTTCAGGTCAGTGTACTTGGGTGATGGTGACTGGCATTTTAAGAGAGGCTGAAGATGCCCTTTCCCAATGACTTCTGGTTTTAGTTGGCTCTGAAACTTCACCAAAAGTACTGTGCAGAGGACTCTTTCTCAAAGTCTTATTTTTCTCTGAAATAGTTCTCTTTGGACTTTGGTTGGTTTTGTGGGATTATTATTAGGTTTAATTTATTTTTTGTATTTTTAGTTGATCTGATTAGTGAGCATTCATGTATCTCTTTTAGAGTGCTCAACCTATAGCCAGGCCATTACTTTTCAGTCTTGGATTAACGCTGCCTTAAGATACTAGAAAAATTAATGATTTAAGGTGACACATTCTTGTTTGTGATTAATGAAAATAATGTCAAGTGTAGCAAGTGTTTTATTGCACTGTAATCCAGTAGATTTTTCTGAAATTACAGTGTTGTTGGGTTTTGTGGTTGTTTGGGGTTTTTTTTGTAAGTATAGTAATGGGAACTTTATTTTCTGTTGACTCTCCAAAAGAAATGGCAAGCTGTGCTGCATTTGCAGTTGAATCAGTATGGAGAATTGTTCTGCTGTGCGGATGGGAGCAGTGAGAGATCATGATAAGGAGCAGAGGGAGGGCAGTAGTGCTTGAGCTGCCTGCTGCTTTCTCTTTTCCAATGTCTCCTGTCTGTCCATTCACTGCTTTGCTGATAGCCAGGCCAGTATCAAAGCTGCTCTAATGGAAGGAGTGGTAATATGTGGCCAGGAGTAGAAACAAGGAGTGGGAACTGCATTTTTGGCAACAGCAACCCATGAGGTTGGTTCAGCCATTGTATGAGATGTCATCCCGAGACTCTGCTGAAAGAGAAAATATCTGTTCCATATTGTTGTTTTTGGGTTCCCCACTCTTCCCAGCCCCACCTCGCCCCAGATAATGCAGTCATGTTTTCTGTGTTAATTTAAACCCCCGGGGAAAGAAAAAAAACCAACTTCCTTGATGTTTTTGTTTAGTATTTAAATGATTGTTGAATGCTTTTCTAAATGTACTCCTATACACTGTGTAGTCTGGGAAAGCTTGCTCTAGCTTTGCCTCAAGGGTGAAGATAATGCTTAGAGATTAATGTTTAAATTCATTTTAATAATTTGTAGGGACATGGAGTTAGAAGCAGGTACAAGAGAAATGAAATCTTGTATCTTCCTTGTGTTCTCAATAAGGAAATGTTCCCTTATTTAACTCCTGGGGTTACAGTTTTCAGTTAGAACTCGTTTGTATCTCATGGGAGTTGAGAATCTGTTTAAGGAAATGCTTCAGAATATTCCCACTCTTGCTCTTACAGGCTGACAGTTTCAAATATCCATTACTGTATGTAGTTTCATTTTCTGTAACTGTGGAAAAGATGTGGGAATCCTCTTCCTACCTTTCCAAAGTGCAGAAGAAAGTGTCTGCAAATTCTGCCATTATTAGAACTCTATGGTCTGACCCTTCTATGCAAAAACAAAAGCCAAGCAGTGTTACGGGGGAGAATAACCTCTTGTGAATTTCCTCTCTCACTGGATAGCCTCAGCTTCTGGTGATGGCAGTCTCTGTCTTCCAGAACTTGTGTTAGGTTTCACTCAGTTTTTCCAGCAGGGCTTTGAGAACAGTGTTTTTCCTTTTTTCAGTGTCTTGTCTTCGATGTTAAGAAGGTAAGGAGATTCTTTTCTCTTCTCTTCTAGGCAAGAGGGGTGTTTTCTTCTCTCATCTGTTAATTTTTCTTTTGTTTCTTTTTTTTTTCAGTCTGTCATTTACCAGGAAGGGATTTGTAAGGCTGTTGTATAGCTAAGCAGAGGGTTGGTATTAACAGGCCTGTTAGAGACCATCATTGTAACTAAGCAGAGAATTCTGTGAATGGGAAGTGTTTTTCTATTCCAGTTATTGAAAACAGCATGATACATGCTCTGAACACTGACCTTAATTTTGCCGCTCTTCTCTTTCCCTGAACGGAGATGTGACTTTCCACAGACTTGGAAACCAGCCAGGTATCCCTAAACGCCCAACACCTTTTTGAACAAGCTTCGGTTGTGTCAGCGTAGCCTCAGGATTCTAAGTTGTTCCTCTTGTTGGGTCCCTTGGAGATGCTGGTTTGTACAGCATGGCTCCTGTAGATAGGTTCCTGAGGTCACCTGTCAGCCTCTTTTCTGTGAGGCATCTCACTGCAGCTACTCTGTATTTCTACTCTGGTGGAAGTTAATCCTCGATTTCCTTTCTTGGTTCACAGTTGAGGTTAGCTGTCTGTAGGGATTGGGGCAGGGAGGAGGTCTAGTTGCTTTTCTTTTCCCCGTGGGAGCCAAAAGGGTTACTGTTTGGGTTGCTGGGTAAGTCCACGTTCTACCTTTCTGGTACTGCATGGTTTCCACCCTGATCAGGTATCTTTAGAAGAGTAAAGCACTCTGCCAGTTAATGCTGGAACTCATGATGGCTTCATTACAACATCATGGCGCACCTTTCATCTGATGGCAGCCTTTCCAAGTAAGACAAGATCTCTTCGTTCTTCTGTCTCTTTTTTTTTTTTTAAAGTGGTCCATTTTGGCTAAGTGTTATCTAAGCTATTTCATTAATCCCAACAGCTACATTAGTCCAGCGAACTGGGTTTGGTAAGTATCTCCCAGGTCAAAAATTCTTCCTTGTCCAGGAGGAAGGATTGCTGTCAGTGTTACTGGGAGAAAACACTTTTGACTAGGCTTTAAAGCACTGCAGGACATGAGCACTAAAATGAATGATGCCTGCTTGGACACAGTCGCCCTTTTTCTGGTTTTTATCATTTGCTTGTCTGGGTGACTGTTGTTCCATGTTTCTGTAAGCAATGCAAAACACAGGTTTGTTGGGTTTTTTTAAGGCATAGGATGTTTGGGTTGGAAGGGACCTTAAAGCTCATTCAGCTCCAACCCCCGCCATGGGCAGGGACACCTTCCACTAGGCCAGGTTGCTCCAAGCCCCATTCAATCTGGTCTTGAACATGACCTTGTAAAATGTCCCTCTGCCTTGTAAAAAGCACCAGTATTTGCAATTTACAGTGTGAGTATCCACTTGGTGATACCTTTTCAGTTTGAGTTGATTTTCAGAACTTATCTTTTGAGGTACCTGTCCTTATGGCCAATCTGTTTGCATTTGGCAACGCATTCACAAATTGCCAAGACATGAAGGTCAAACAGCCAGATTGGATGTGCAGTCCGTGGGAAATGAAGCTGAATCAGCTTTTTGTCCAGCTCATGGGTTGGCTTCTCTGTTCTTGCTTCTCATCTTTGTATTTCAGATAACGCTTTTCTGATTTTTCAGTTTGTCCGGTTTGGAACTGGTCTTTCAACTGGTTTCACACAGTAGGATTTATCTTCTTCCATTTTTACAGTCATCATTCTTGTTATCTGGAGCAATCAACAACTAATGAAAGAGAGATTAGATTTTTCAAGCATTTTTTCCCAAGAAAGTTTCCGCTTTAATGGATTTATTTTGGTGTCCCAGACATTTTTAAACAGCAAAGAATAGACAGTTTCGCCCCCTTACTGATTCTTCCTAAGGCTGTTGACTTAACCAAATTCATTCAGCACTGAATGATAAAAGCTTTTCTTCAGGATTATTCACTGAGCTAAAGTAAATCTTGTTCCCAGGTGCTAATCTTTCTTTTCCCTGATGATATTGACTATTGCAGAACTATTTCCAATCTTATATAGTACTTGATAATGACTTCCTTCCTATTTATTCTTATCTTTTCATTGATTTCTTTTGAATGGTGTGTCAGGGAGGTCATTAGGGAACGCTGGTGGGTAGCCAACCCTGTTTATTTTCTTGAGTTTAATTTCTTGAGTTGTTAGATTTCATCTTCTTCCCTCACATCAGAATCCACTTCAGGAAAGGCTTATAGGTACAGGTAATGTATTGGTTTTAAGTCAGTTGACATTGCTGTGATAAAGCAGACAAGCTTTCTGGATCAAACACCTTTAGCTTGAAATAAAATCAAAAGCTCAGTACAGGTATAAAGCAATTAATTGCTGTGAGCTCTGCTGCCGTGGGGGAGAATATTGCAATTGGTATTGCCTGTGGGGCAGAGAGATAAGTTATAGGGATGGAGGGAAGGAACTAATGTGTAATAAACCCACTTTCCCTTGGAGTCAGTTATTATAAATGATTGTGAATTTTAAATTTCTAGCCATGTGCTTTCCTAAGTCTTTAGGATCAGGAGTGGGAAATTTAGAAGTGGAATGGTTTTGCTCTGTGAAGTCTTCTGTTGGTAAATCATTATTTCAGTGTCTGTTGCTAGTCCTGATGTTGGTTTCCACCTGTGTAGTTTTAGGGATGTCATCTTGGGGCTTTGGTGAATTATGTTAATCTGGGATCTGTGGATCTTGGGTTTGAATTTTGATTGCAGGATGAGGTATTTGTGGTCACCGGGGAACATGTTTGCAAGGGTGTTTATTTTAGCTACAACATGATTACATGTGTCCACTAGAAAAATATGCTTCTCCTTACAAGTTTATTGTGGTTGTGTTGTTTTAAGGTTGGAGGATGAGAGGAAGGTATGTTAAGGTATACTTTTCTAGTAGAGGTTTTAACTGTATAGCTGATACATAGTCATAATCCGTCATTTGCAATGCAGTAGTGGGTGTTGGAGTACATTTCAGCTGTGCTTGTTCAGCTTGTTCAAAATGTTGATGTAGTTTTGTGGTTCTTGATGTGCTCCTTAGACATTATGTCTTGTTTGAATATCCTGTTGCCGCTGGCTTTCTGACAGTAGGTGTTGTTGGTTCGGTGAACAAGAGATGGATATCAGTGTAAGCTCTGGGAACAGTTAGGTAGAAAAGAGTTTGCTTGGTATCTATCACACGCTGGATAACTTTGAAAGACTACGAGTTTTAAGACTAGAAAATAGATGTCATCTGTATGTCTTTAGTAAATGAATAGGCTTGGTTATACTTTTAGAATCTCTTCCTTTAATTAAGCTCAAGATTTCAGCATATTTATGGGTCTCTTCCACTGCCATTGTTTAGAACTGGGGCAGTGTCAGGATGAAACGACAGTACTTAGGAGCACGTGGATTCTGGAGTTAACTGTTCTTATAAGTTCTTAAAAAGAAAGAAAAGGGTATCACAGAATGACAGATTTGAGATTGACATAATGCATTTGTGGTAGCATTAATGGCTTTAATGGAGGGATGACTTAAATTGTATAGTTTATAGATAGTTTAATTTGTCTTGAAGATAACAGGCTTACTGGATACTAAAGAGAGAAATTCTTTAATGCTTTGTGATGGGTTTTGTTCTATTGTATTTGGATTACAGACCGGCCAGGCTTCTCAGTCTTGGGGAGCATATAGAAAAGTTCCTAGAGTAGGAGAATAGGGTTACCTGGTTTCTGGGAAGAGAACTTGAAACAAGTTTTAAGGTGAGAGGAATCAAGTCAGAGTTGCCAGCTTGTGTTGCTGTTTGTCAGGGCTTGGGTTTACTTACAGTTCTTTCTTTGGTATCTAGGACACGGTGGGATTTAAGAGTTGGATGATTTTCCCTTAAAGACTGTAGCTGTAGATGGTTTCAGGAGAGGGATTGCAGGATGCTAGTGGTGCAAGATGTAGGTGGTATGGGGTTGGATTTTCCTAGGAAATTGCTGGGGTTGGGAGATAGGGTTTGAGTCTGTAATTGAGAGATACAGAGATATTTATTTCTATCTAATGACTTAATTGACTAACTTAATCTTTTTTGCTCTAGCCCTGCTGCCTTTTTTTGGCTCTTGTTCAGTTTGCGCAAATACTTTTTAGGAGCTTACCAGGAATTTGTAATTTAGGTACTTTGGTTAATGGATAGAGGAAGAACTTGTAAATTACTCCCTCACCATGGTGAACTACTACCTGTGTTCTGTTGAGATTCCAGCAGAGTGTCAAGAATCAAGAGTCAGAAAATATATTCTTTTATGCTAAGGCGCATGTGTGTTTTTGTTTATTTATTTTTTGTTTTTATGATTTACAGAGTTATTTGGGCTACCAGGGAAAGGAAAACAACTTTCTTGTGATTCTTGTTGGAATTTATTCCTGGTTAAGTGAGAAGCATCAGTGGAATCACTGTCTGCTTAATGATAGTACAAGTTAAAAATGGTTACTAAAAGCGAGGATGTTTAGATTGCCTTGCTGCAGAAAGACAGCATTATAGCTACTTAGAGTAATGCCTACTGGATATTCGCTAATCCTTTTATTAAATGCAACCTGTCTTCTAAGGAGCTCATAATATAAGGGATTCAATAATTTTAAAAAAGCCCACATAGCCATTGCACACACAAAGATTGGTGTTTGAGTGAAAAAGGAACCTTAGTAAAACAGATGCCAATTAGCTTTATCAGACCCTGCCTATGGCAGGGGTGTTGGAACTAGATGATCTTAAGGTCATCCTGGGCATGACAGTGCTAAAGAATAGCTCTTTGGTCAGTTTGGGTCAGGCGCCCCGTCCCTGCTTCCTCCCGGCACCCCCCTCCTCCCCGGCAGAGTATGAGACTCAGAATGTCCTTGGCCAGACCAAAACATTACCAAGCAGTAACTGAAAACACTGCTGTTATCAGCAGAGCTCCAAGGCCCAGAATCAAAAACATAGCGCTGCACCAGGTACCAAGAAGGATCAAAAACGACTGCTGCTGCTGAACCCATGACACTTTACAACCCTAACTATTCTATGATTGTATGACTGAGGGTTTAACTGAACCTCCAGCCTCTTAATAGAGAGGCAGTAGTATGGGACTCCATAGGTTTTTCGTCATGAGCATTGCTGGAGTCCCTGTACTAGATAAAACTGGTTCTTAATGATCTTTCCGTTTGTGGACTGATAGTACTGAAAGACTGTTTTGGTCCAAAACTTTTTAAGTGTTATCTCTGCAGCGTAAGTACAAGTACTGAGTAGAGACTTCCAATGCCTCCGTCACACCTAGATGATGTCCAGAAGTCTTTGCTGTTTGAGGGATTTGGATCATGGCATCTTTGTGGTTTCTTTGTAAGGACAAG
Organism: Myiopsitta monachus; assembly: GCA_017639245.1. NCBI lineage: Eukaryota > Metazoa > Chordata > Aves > Psittaciformes > Psittacidae > Myiopsitta > Myiopsitta monachus. The sequence continues at coordinate 15,113,979 of CM029923.1, read as the reverse complement.
GATCTTGACAGGTCTAACAACTAGGAAATAGGTGCAGCTGCTTCCCAGAGCTTGGAGTCCAAGACACGTGGGTTTCTGAATGAGCAGTTTTCGGTGGCAGCAATGCTTTAACATGGTCCTTCAGTGCAGCCTTGTTTTGAAGAACCGTTATGCCCTCATGTTCTTTTGAGGGTAGAGTAATAAAGGTGCTTATCAGGAAATTGGTTGAGTATTACACTTTAGAATGGTCCTACAGTTACATCTACTTGATACATGCAAGAGTCTCTGTATTAACAATTAAATATGCTTTCTGTTAGCAGCTGCTTGAACTTAAAGAAGTTGTTCTTTTAGTGGCCTTACTTTCCTCAAGCCTTTATACACATCCCCCTAAAGTTCATATGAAGTATCAGAATTAGTCACTTCCCAGAATGTTTAATTTCTGTGTAACTTCAAAATGCATGTTTTCTTCGATAATCTGGACAAAATGTTTTGCAGTTCCTATTGGCTTTTATCATCAATGACCCATGTGAGGAAAAAAAAAAGGAAGACGAAACCAAGAAACAAATGCCCAGAGTAGCAAACCCCTGAAATCATTCTGAGAGTTTTTTCCCTTTATTCCAACATTCTGCATGTCAGGCTTTGCTTCTTTTTGTGAAAATTGGTTTTATTGTTGGCAATTTTCCAGATGCAATGAATAATAGAATACCAGATGTCCACTGCCAAGAAAAATTACATATGAGTAAACACTTTTCTGAGGTAGCATAAAAATCTATTAACGCTGCTTCTTGCATGCCTGCAGACTGTGCACGCTGTTGGCCTGCTGTGCTTTGTGCTGTAAAGAGATGAAAATCCAAAGCCTGTTTGACCATCTAAATGTGTTTGACTACACCAGGGATTCCTTCCTTCCTCTAGATGTGGATTATTTTGCAGGAATAAGCAGTCAGTTGCTGAAGTGCTGGAGTGTGAATTTAATCACTGGATTTAATTTTAATTATTGTCACACATGGATTTGATTGAGAGTAAAGTCATAGAAACATTAGAAGAAATGGGGGGATAAGCAGGGATGTCAAGAGTTCATCTAGTTCTCACCCTTTCCCTCCAGCAGGCACAGTTACACCATGTTTTCAGACCTAAAGCAGGCTGAATTAACCAAAGCTTTGTCTGTTTTTTCCAGCTGTTTCCAACTCGTAGGAGTAAGCTTTTACCACATGCCTTTTGCTTGTTGTTACATCTGACAAGTGTGACCCATCTATTTGGGAAAAGAAAAAAGTCTTCAGTGGTGGATAATTCACATTTGTTTGAGCAGTCTCTTGGGGTGCTTCACTAGTCCTTGTCAGCTTTATCTCAGTGCCTTACCTGAGTTTTACTTCCTGCAGTTTAAATACGTTACTTTTCCTGTTCTCACAGAGAGTGTATTTCTCCTCCTCCTGACTTTGCAGCGCTTATTTACGTATTGAAAAACAAGTCATCTCCCTTAAGTCTTGTCTCTGTCCAGCTGTACTCTCCTGTTTCTTTCCTGCACACAGGTCTTTCTGAGCCCTTGCTTGGCCCACTAAAATTAACTATGTAGAACCTTGGAAGTTTAATGCCCTTCTAGTGAGCTGAACTGGCTTACTAGGAAGATAGCTGAACAGGATGGTTCTTTCTGGGGGAAGCAGTTCATTATCTTGATAACTGTTTTAAAACTTTATGCTAAGTATGGTGAACACTTATGCTACCTCTGCTCAGCTTTTGTGAGACACCCCCCTGCAGTCCTGCTTCCAGCTCTTAGGGCAACAACACGAGGGAGTGGAGCTGTTGGAGTGAATCCAGAGGAAGCCATGGCAAGGGGTTGGAGCCAGATAATCTCTAAGATCCCTTCTAACACAAACCCTATGTTTCTATGAGTACTCAGTGTTTTGCAAGTTTTCATTGATTGCTCAGTTTTTGGAGGATAACTCCACAGTTTCTGTGACAGGCAAAATCTCTCTTGACTTTAAATTGTCCCATGGGCTTTTTTGTGACTCAATGCTCTTGCATTGTCTTAAAAAGATGAGTGACTTTGTCTTCTCAAGACTCCTTCTGAGTCTTGGGAATACGAGTTCGAGCAAGCAAAAGACTTCAAGGATCCATCTCTTCATGTTCATGATTTGAGAATAGTAGAAGCTAGCTTTCTAGAGCCCTTTTTATTATGTGCATTTTATGTTTAAAGCGGGTGAGCTAGAAGGCTGGTAGATTACCAGTGCTAATCTAATGGGCACATGGCAAGGAGCAAGCTGTTAATTTAGACCTTCATTATCCAGATAGAGGACTAGCATTTGGACTCAGTGCCTTAACTTTTAGTCTTGTGCAGTAAGTCCATAATTACTTGCCTTATGAGTGATGGAGTGCCAATAGCCCCCAGTGATCTCAGTCACAGTTGTCAATGCTTAGTGCTACAGAAAATCAGGTGAAGTGTCTCACTGGGTGTCCACAGAGCGAGGAACAGTTATGTCTGAAGAGCCTGTAAGAATAACAAAGGGAAAGCAAGCTTGTTTTCACGTGCTCAGTCCACCAGGTTGGTTTTTATTTATTTATTTTTTTTTAAAAATAATTACAAATGGAAAAGCATAAAATTTCTGTTCTTGAGCAAGCCACATCTACAGGCAGTCTTTGCACAAAGCGTTTGATTAGTATCTTTAGTTATTACCTTTGGTAGGCATAATAAAGCAATATGATAATACAGTTAAAAATGATTGAGATAAACACTGAAGGTGATCAAATAAAATTGTCTTAGTGATGTGTGACATTTGAATCAACTATGCTATTATAACCATGGTTAAAAGATTGTATTGGCTTTCTTGTGTAATCTCAGTGTCATTGCCTCAGCACAGACAAGTGCACAGTGCGGGGATTAGCTGCTACCTTTTGGAAATAGTAGCAGAAGATACAAAGAACCTGATTGGTTTTGGCACTAAACACATTTTTAGAGACATAGAAAACTAAGAATAGAAATGAAGTCGTATGACTTGGAGGTTTTTGTCATTTAAACATTTTATTCCTGGCTCTGCAAGAAGTGCTATGTGTAACCTTCCAGTGTGAGATCTTGCATTCATAATTGTGAAGAGCACAGAATTACATTGCACACTAGAAAGTGAGACTTCAGGTTATTTTTCTGGCTGACTGGGCAGGACCTTTCTAGGCTAAATGTATTTGGTCGGAGGAAGCAGCAACAGCTGTTTTGCCTGTAGAGTCAGTTCTGCATGTTGGTGCAACAGTAGAGTGCATCTGAGGAGACAACTGAAGTTGAAAGGAAGGTTAAATGAGCAGCTAGGGGTTGTCACAACATAATTCTTGTTCCCACATGCATGTGTAGCATGTCTGGAAATACCTTTAAAGGATGGGGAGGGGGAAGATGCTTTAATCAATGATAATGGGCATCTACAAAATGCTTTATTTTTTTTATGCAGTCTTGCTTTGTTGCTCTTTGCCTTACATTTTTCTTGTATTACATGCATTATCTCCATGAGGTCACTGCCCTTTTCTTTTGTTTATGTAATAATTTCGTATTGACACTTTCTGAGGGATAACCAAGTGCCCAGCTTGCTGTTCTGGTAACTCCATCCTTCTAAAAGATCCCTAGCCAAAACATATGCCGCACTGTTCAGAATTCTCCTTTTACTCCAAAACAACATATGCCCACAGTCTCTCTGGTACTGGAAGCCCAGCACTGGACACAACACTCCAAGTATGTCTCATCATCTCTAAGAAGAGGGGAAGGATCACCTCCTTCAGTGTGCTGGCAGGAGCTCTGCCTAGAGCAGCCCAGGGCATGCTATAGTCTTTGTAGCAAGGGTGCATTGGTGGCTCATGTTCAAGTTGTTGTCTAATAGGTCTCTTAGATTTTCACTGCTTTCCAGGTGGTTGGTCCCAGACGTGTGCATGGGGTTTTTACTCCCCAGATGGAGGAATGTTCCCTTTATTGAACTTGCTGTGATTACTGTTTGTCCTGTTGCTCCAGCTTCTCCAGGTCCTGCCTGAACAGCAACACAAACGTCTGGGGTATTGATCAACTCTCCCAGGTTTTGTTGATGTGCCTTTGCAGGTTGGGAGCTGCAGGTCCTACTGGGTATTAAGTGGGTAACAGCAACAGCAGGTAGACATCTGGGAGATGGATGTGCACTAATAATAATATGTCCAGTGTGATTTGAAGGATGTAGGAAATGCAGCATTGCAATGCTATGCTAACCTGGTTGTTCCTAATATTACCTCCTTCTGTCATGGTTAGACTGGATTAAAAACATATATCACATATCAGCAGAGCCTGCTATGTACTTTTAAGTCTTGAAGGAACTCACTAGTGCTTAATGTTAATTTTTCTATCACTTTGACTTTCAGTCGTGTTTTAAATACTAAAATGTGATAATGTACAATTTATATATATATAGATATATATATGCACAGCACGATGTTTGTATTTCTCAAATTCCCTTTGAGCCATGATGGGAGGGAGAAATACACTGCTTTATCATTTTTCAGCTTGCAAGAAAAGACATAGCAGGGAGCACCGAGGGAGAAAGCAAAGTAATTTTAAATGGAAAATGAAGTTATGGCACACAGGCGTTACCAATTACATAGCAGAAATTGTGGCTCCATTAGTGTGAGACATTGTTTGAGTAGATTTTGCACTTAGATGGGACGAGGTTACTTGGTCAACAAGGAAAGGATCTTGAACTGGAAGTCAGTCAAATACCAGTTATCTTTACTTTCTATATCTTCTAGGCAATGGAATTAATAATGAAGTAACTCTTACTGCTAAATTTAGTAGAGTTTTTTGTTGGTTTTGTTTGTTTCATTTTAAGTTTTGGTTTGAGCTTTTTAAAGTGTAAGTTTACAAGTGCATAGTTTATAATAAAGTTAGTTGAACTCAATTTGCTTGTTGCTGCCAGGTGGTTGCTTGCACCAACTCTGTGAGGCTTTAGGGTTTATGTGAGTCTTTTCATTTGTTTGTTGTTTGGCTCAAACGGGTAGATTACTTCAGCATCAGAGAGGCAAATAAACAATCGAAAGGTTACAAAAAATATAGGGAGCTTTTCATGGTAGTAGAAATAGTGAAAATATTGATGGAATGCATAATTGGATTCATTGTTATAAAATTGTAGAGCCTTTCTTGAAGCTAAGCTCAGTATGAGATACTCATTGAAGAAAAACTGTCATAAAACTGACAACTTGCTAGGAAAGGCTTTTTTTCAAAGAAGCAGTTCTATACAATGGTCATTATTATCTGCCCTGATTGCTATTCAGGTTAAAGAAAGAAGAGCAAAAAAGGAGAAATACTTACTTGTTTTCCCACTGTATCTATCAACTGAATGGTGTCTTCCGTTGCCTGCTTTATATTCTTCTTCTGGTCATTTTTAACTATGCTAGCATAAATTTATGTCATCTTGAAATACAGATGTGCAGGCTTAAAGAGCTGCAGTCATGCTAAGGTTATTAAAATTGGGATTGAATGAAAACATCAGATTTCTGTTTTTAAACTCCTAAAATAGAAGCAGTTGACTGCAAGTTGAAGGACTTGTTCAAATATTTTGTGTTTATTAAGGTTTAAATAGGCCAAAACACAGAAGAAAGAAGTGCTCCTCCCCCTGCTTTTCTCTTACCCAGGATAAAGGTGGCAAAATAGGAATCTGTCTCAAGCTTTCAATATTTTTTATCAATGGCTTTATCTCAGGCTAAACTAGACAGAAAGGAGGAGAGCTTGCTTTTCCTGTTTATAAGAATGTTCTCTTTAAGAAACAGGTATTTCTTTTATTAAAACCGGAAAGAAAATGTGAAGGTTCATGTTTGTGTATTCCATAAGGACCAATGATTTTTCCACAGTTGTCAAATTTAATTTAATTGCACCACTGAATTGAGAACGCTGTTCAAAGCACATACAGATTTCCATTAGTTACTATAGTGCCTTATTTTATTTCCAAACCAGGAATTGTGTGCAGGATTGTGCTGTTTCTTTTTGTGCCTTTGGCTCTGAGCTGTTCATTTTCTGGCTCATCAGCATTGGCAGTTCTTGTATTTTAGCGCTCTTCAGCTTAACCCTTGTTAAGTGCCTTTATTAACACAAGACAGTAGAAGGGCAACTTTGTCATCTTTTAGATGGTCCAGCCTGGACCTAACCACATACAGATGGTTTTATTTCAGCACTGTTTTGCAGTTTCCTGTTTAGTATCGGGACTATGAGAAAATACCTCATGACCTTGAAGTTCCCAGTGTCAGGTTGTTGTCATGCTGTTACTCTATGTTAAAGCTGTGGGTCTAGATTCCTTGGATCTTCAGTCACTTCCAAGTGAAACAGCTCCTCTGTTCTCCTTCTGGCTCTTTATACCACTGTTCACTCCATACTTTCTTTAGGCCAGAACTTTACTTTTCAAGTAAGTCCTCTCTGAGCAGGTACTTCCCTAGAGCAGTTAGTATGCTGTTTGTTACTATATCTGAGCATGCACAGCGCAACAGTTGTGAAGGATGATAACTAGGTTAAAAAAAAAAAAAAAAAGATTTCACATCACAGTTGTGTAGGATGGATTAAACACCTATGGAAAATATCTCACATGACACACAGAACCACAGAGTCATAGAATGGTTTGGTTTGGAAGGGACCTGAAAGCTCATCCAGTTCCAACCCCCTGCCACAGGCAGAGACACCTTCTGCTAGACCAGGTTGCTCCAAGCCCCATCCAGCCTGGCCTTGAACACTGCCAGGTTCAGGTTTTCTTGATCTTATTTCAAAAGCTGTTCTGAAAAGTAAGATCAGTGCCCTGTATCCTACTTAGAATTAGATCATCTGAAGATCCAAAGTGGATAGGTTTCCTTTGAGGTCTAGTTAGCGTATGCAAATGAGTGTTTGTGCGTACAAGAAAAACTCTTTTTTTTTCTACTGCTTTGAACCAAGGGAAGTATTACAAAAATGTGTCCATCTCGTTGTCATGGCAGGAGGAAAAAATACTTGCTGAGGCTTAATCAGAAATTTCTTCTTCTAGTTCAGGATTTCATTAAATATTATTGTTATGTTTTACCTAAACATTACGTTAGTGTTCTGTGACCACCAGAGTGCACATTGTTCCATTTGTGGTGAACCTCTCCAGAGATCTGAATGTTCCCTTTTTTGGTTGGTATAGGAAATCATCTCAAACTTAATTCAGTCTGATGCTGTGTTTGTTTATAATGAAGCCTTCCAAGTGTCTGAAATGGGTGCTTTATGTTGTCAAATGGGCATGTCATACCTCTGTTAAGAGTAATTGCGTCCTTCAAAATGCAGTAATCAACAGTGTCTCTAATGAAGAAATACTGTTATGGAAATCAGTTATGGAAATATAGCTCAAATAGCCTGTCACATAACTGTTTCGTTCTTGAAGAACTCGGTATACCTTGTGTCTTATAGTGAAATAGGAGAACTTTTACACCAACCTGGTGTACCAGCTGTGGAAAATTACCCTCTTCAAACCATTAATGCTAGAGTGGTACCTTTAATTCCAAGCAAATTTCTCTTTTGTTAAAATTTGTTTTTTTTTCTGCCAAGTGGCTTCCTAATGATGCAGTAGAAAAAATGGCCAATGAGATGGCAGTATAAAATGAAAACTTTAAATTCGTTGAGGATTTGTTTTTATACACACTGTAAGTAAAACTGTTGGTAGCACAAAATAACTACTGGAAGAACTAGTTGTTTGCATCTGTGAGTCTAATTGGAACTGTTATAACCAGAGGCAAAAAAGTCTGTTCATGCTGTATGGTTATAGTTTTGGTAAGTAAATACTGATGTGCAGATAGTAGGATGGAAAAATAGTAGTTCGTATGCTGTTCTGTTTTGCTTAGACTGGTGTGTTTTATTTAGAGACTGTGTTTGCAGGTCATGTTACCTCTTCTTGGCTGCATTTTCCTGCTGTCTTGTGCAAAGCTACTAGAGCACATTAAAAAAACGCAGCCCATTGAGGGAAATTAAGTATTTAAAAGAGATGTAAAATATCCTATGTTTTAAAGTAGGCAGTTAAGTCCTTGGTATTCGTTGCCATTGCTCAGCTGCAGTGCTCCCTTCATGCAGCTGTGTGTATTACCCCAGGATCTGTAAAAGTGTAGAAGGAAACAAATCATCTTAGTTTCTCCAGAGCTTGCATTTTCTGGAAGAAAGTGATGGCAGCTCTGTGTTTTATTGCATCAAAGATTATTGCATCTGTCACAATGGTCAAGTCATGTCTGCTGTCATTAGTCAACTGCTGATCAGTCTTTCGGGGGGTGAGATGTTACTCCTGGGTATAGTGGTATCACAGTTGCAGTCTAGATTATTATTTTAACTTACAGCTTTGCTTTCAGGTTGGAGTGCTTTCTACTGCAGTTAGACATGCGCACAGCTTCTGACTACTCTGTGGCTGAAATTCAGTCACGTAAAACTGTGAGCCAGTGAGTCTGATTGAATAGGTGTAGTTCCATTAAAGGGCATGTTATAAGGAATATTATCTTTTACCACTTTTATCAAAGCCTCTATGATTTTAGACGCAGACCTTTTGTCTTCTTGATTCAAAACTAGGAGAGGCTGTTTCTCATGAAACCAAGCTTTGGTCTTGCAAGTTTATTCTACTGTATGACTGAAAATAAATTCCGTAGATCTAGGTCATCACATTCTCTGACTGTTTAGGCTTATATATTTGTCTCATTTATTTAAATTTTCTCAGAGTTGTGCTTGTGTTTTTACATCAGAGTTGCCATAAATGAGCATGGGAGGTAATGCAAAATACTTTTTGCAATTGAAATACTAAAAAAGTAAAGTTGCCTAAACAGAATTGTAAAAACTGTAAGCAAGAATAGGATTAAGCTGTCCTGGGGACATACATTCTGAATTTCACATGGTTTAATAGTGATGCTACTTCAAAATTGACCTTTTTTGTTTACAGTGCTTTTTGTTCTATGTATGACTACTTTGGAACACATCTAACAAATTTTTTTTCCACTTTTTTACAGACTGGACTTTGACATTCTTTTAATGAAAGAGGTTTCCGAGTAGTTGTTTCACAATAACTTTGAGAAGAAGTTCTATGTAGCTCTTACTTTCAAGAGTGCTGCAAAAATGATTACTTCAGATTTGCCAGTGCTACAGTGAGTATACACTTCTCTCTCTATTTGAAACCTTAAGCTTTAAAAAGGTTGAAGTAAACAGGAAGATGATCGTGAGGATAAAACACAACCTAGAGAAGTGCAGATTAGTGTGACTCTTCCAGGTCTCCTGTGTTGTCATATGCTGAACTGTGTTAAAAAATAAAATACTTAATCTAAAAGGTATTTATTTGTATGCATGGAGATTTACCTTGGTTTGAAAAGCAAAACGAGATCTTTGCTACTTCTATGCTTCTGAATTTTGTGAGATTTCAGAAATGTGTATGGGCTTTAGTCATAAATGGCCATGTTTGTATATTCCAGTTGCATACTTTTTGTTAAGATGAGATGTATTTATTGTGCAAAAAGCTTTTGGCTTCTGCAATTGAAGACAGCCAGTGGCATTAGCATGTTTTGATCTTGCTGGGAAATAGGAGTGGCTTCTACAAATGGGAACATCACTCTGCCTGAATAAAGGGAACTATTGGAAAGAATAGAGTGAAAGTCTGTAATGAGAGGAACTAGAGCATTCAGCCCTTTCTTCAGTAGTTGTCAGAGGGGTACCGTCAGCTCCACTGACTGACCCAGCTGTGCTGTGCCCTGGGGCTGTTGGAACCATCCAGAACTACTGTGTCCAGCATCCAGAAACACTGTGTCCTGTGTCTGGCACAGATTCCCCTCTGCATCCAGCCTACTGCTGCCACCTGGGCACGTAGACCAAAACCATTGGTATGTACTATTTTTTGCTTGGTCTGGACATACGCGAATAGGAACAACAGGCTGTAAGAGAGCCTGTTTATCAAGGTCTGGTGGCATTGCAAAACTAACATGTTATGTCCCTTTATATGAGAAATTGAATGCTTGGCCAATTGTGAAGTTATTTGTCTAATTTTAATGATAACATGCTCTGTATTGCAACTTTTTCTTATATTTTTAAATTTCTTTCAAAAAAAAAATACATTCTGCTGTACGAGAGCATATAGCTAAAGACAGGGATGATGGTTAGCACTGATAGGGGAGCATCAGCCGAGAGTGGAGTTCTGGTTTGCTTTGAGGGTAACTGTGGAAAAAGATATGTTCTCTGTTCAAATTTTCCTGGATGTGCCCCATTGAAGATGTGAGAGTGTGCTTGTGAAATGTGCAAAAAGCTGGGAGATTATGACACAGCAGTGGTAGGAAAGGGATATTCCTGTTCCCAGTTCAAGAAGCTTGATGGCCGTAAGAAGTGAATGAGATACTGTAGAGTTTAAGATTAAAAGTGGTAACTGCACATCAGATGGAAAACCTGAGCGGCATTAAAGATGTTGGCACATTCTTTAATCAGAAGATGCCTGTGAGCCACCAATATTATGCAGCATTAGAAAATGAAAGAAAACATGTAGCTTGCTCTTTTCCAGTAGAGCTGGAAATCATTTAATGCCACTGTGTGCAGCGTTGGTGAGATGTCATCATCAGTAATAGATATAGTTTGGTTGTTCGTAAACAAAGTGAGATCTTTCTTGCTACAAAATTAAAATGGCCAGGATTTGCACATAAAGATTCTGAGGCTTTCTTGAGAGCTCAGAACATTGTCTACTGTGGACAAGGTATCGAAGAAAATGATAACTGCTGTTTCAGTTAGGTTGCAGCCAGACTTTCATCAGAAAGGAGCTTGGCTAAGGGTGTGAAAACCTGAAGCAGTCTTTGCTCTGGGGGTATAAGCTTCACACATTTAGATCTGGGAAGCCACAATATGGTTCCACACAGAGATAACCAAGGTTTTCTTTCTAGTCCTTAAAAAAGCAGGCTTGAAGGATTGTTATATATAATGTACCATTCAGATGCCTTATTTCTACTTTTTTGTAATGTTTTCTAATCTTTTTGCCTATCCGCTTTAAATAAAGGGCCCTTAAGTCAAATTGATATATTAATATACTCTGCTTAGGACCGTATCAAATATTCTCTCCCAGATTCTTTTCCATTGAGGGAACGCTGAACTTCTTAACCTTTCTGGCTTCATAAAAGTGGCTTCAGAATGCAGTGAAGATAGGATTTCACTTACTGGTGTTTCAGATGTAGGAGAAAAAATCCTCTGGTGTGTTTGGCCTGGGTGACTGACTGTTATGAGTCTTCTCTCAATGGGATGATTCACATTTGCTGTGAGGCGTGTTCCTCTCTAGATTCCGAAGATCGACCATGAGAGCTGATTCATCCATGATTCATGTGCATTTAGCCGTTTTTCTTCATGAATGCTTTTTATTCGCAAGGCTGAATCTGTTGGTAGCAGTTACTGGATTTATCTCTGCCAGAACCCTGAGCCACCTCAGCAACACTGATAAAAGCTTATAGAAGTATTTTTATTTACAAAGACTGATACATGAACCAAGGTTTTTGGTGTGGGTGGTTTTTAGGGGTGGTGGTGGTATAAGCTCTATGGGTGGGGCTTTATGTAATAATAGAAGGAAGGCAAATTTGTTTTGATTTGTTTTGCTGAGATGGGAATTTGTTCAGAAGTGTGCCATGTTAAATGGCTGCCCAGTAATCTGTTAATTCTTCATTGTTGTGCGGTTAGTTTCAATGGCTATAGTTATTATAACTTTGGAATAATATCCAGAGTTTTTAGGAGGGATCCTGGAGTTACTGCCAGTTTTTTAGGGTGCTTTAGCAACCAGAGAAACCAGAAAGAAAAGCAGAGTAAATCTGAGCCCATAAAAGAGATTGTCCACCTGTATGCTTTACACTGCTCACCCCAGTCTTGTATGTGGCCCCCACTCTGCTAACATTTTTTATGTCTCTATCATGTCAAAGGTATCTTAAGAGAGGAAAGATTTAACCTTCAGCACCACCACCTCTCTTCCTCTTAGAGGAGGCAGGTTTCCACGTTGTTTTCCCCTCCCAGCAGCTTTAGAAAAGATAAATTGTGTCTAAGGCTAAGTTTTTCCCCTCAGGTGACTAGTCACACACACATAAAATAAGGATAGGGTAAATCTGGTCTATTAAGATGTGGATGACTGCCACCTGATAAATTACTTCCTAGCAGTTCTGCAAGATGAGTATGGGAGCGAGGGAAATGGATGCTGGCCAGATGCTCTTCTCAGTGAGTGCTGAAAACCTGACAGCACTTCAGGTAGTTGAGACGTGCTGTACTCTTCCTCTGAGTTCAGAAATAAGAAAAAGGGCATGTGTGCATGTGTACCCAGGGCGACTGTAAGGCTTTGACAGAAGCAAGAAGCACTGTGTCCCAAGGCCGCAATGGAAGTGATTCAGATGGAATTCCCTGCTCTTTGAAATGATATTTATTGTTAAATCAGCCAAGGACTGTAGGTTGTCCTTGATCCTGGTCTCCCTACTCCAAATAATGTGAAGATTAAAGGAAAATTACTTTCTGATGTTTTCCCTGTACTCCGTACATACTAACACTCTTTGTCAGAAAGAAATCTCTTTGCCTCACATACTGTTTGAGGGAGATTCATGTTGTTTAATTTTAAACATGTATATTTGAGCTGCTTGTCTAGATCACCTTACCATCGATGGAGAGAAAAGGAAATTTATAAAACATAAGCCAGCTGACCAGTTCTGGACACTGACCTTTGCATGAGTTGTGCTGCACCTTAAGGTTTTCTGCATTGAGTATGTGTCAAATTTAGATTAGATGAATCTCATCCTTAATACTTGTTTACTGAGCCTTTCTCAAAAGGCTTCCAGCAAACCAGAGAAGTTTTAGTAGAAACATATTAAGGAAGCATGGTTATTAGGTTTAAGACAGCCGTCTCTTTAAGACAAAGAAGTGAAGGTGGTTAATAATTAAACTGTTCCTTCCATATGCAGTGTTCTGAAACAATTGAGATTCCCAGAACTAAATACACAAATCTCAGTAGGTTTTGCTAGATGTGTATAGAGGCTGTAGCAAAATCAAGTTCTCTGTGGACTGGATGCTTGCAAAATAGCAGTACAGTTTATTTATATAGCTTTAGAGCTTCAAGGGAAGTGTCTGAGCCATTTGCCTAGGAGGACTGCTGAATCTGGTTTTAATAGAGAAAAATCTTTATCCTGATGATATTAAGGGTGTGGTTTTGTAAGCTAACAAAGCTCCAGCATTTCCCCACGAAGGGGGGTATTTCTTAGACCACACCATGCCTAAATAATTTCCAGCAAGGATCTGTGTAGAGCAGAGAGAAGCTTATTTTTACTAAAGAGAGCAAGAGAGAACGGCTTTAATTCCTCTACAGCAATAGAAAGCAGCAGATGTTTTCATGTGGTTCCTCACTTCTGCATTCAAGTTATTGAAATAAAAAAATAGTGGTGGTGTGAAGCGATATGCGTTTTAGTCAGATTGAGTTGCAATGGGATGGCTGGCCTTTGAGAAAAGGCTGGATACATCCATTTGCATAGACGTGTTCAGCTGTATTCACTGCATTGGTTTTCACTAGTGTGAGCTATCTTTGATTTGGTTTTAGGCATTTGACTATTTATTTTAATTAATAGACTAATATTGAGTTTTGTAAATTTCATACTTTATGAAGCAGAAAAGCTGCTTGGCTTTGATTTTTATGACAACAAAGCTGCATTTTCAGTATTTTGTGGAGATACTGGTTTGCAAGCATATAATTTAGGAATTCAAATGTGCATGAATACTGGTTTTTAATCTAGACGCCTGGTTTTCTGGGGTGTTTATAGCATTTAGAGATAATCCATTGAAGTTACTTTCAGAAAAGGAGATTTGTTTATGTTCTACTGCATTCTAGCTTTTGTAAAGGATTCTGTAGGCCCTCTTTGTGCTTGCAAGTTGGAAACAGTTGGAAAAAAATGTCTTAATATTAGAAATTCATGACAGTCATGCAAAATTAATTGAGATAGAGCAGATGTAGAACAATACAGTAATAAGAATCATAGAATCATAGGATAGTTAGGGTTGGAAAGGACTCATCATCCTAACTTGATGTTAGGATCATCAAGTTCCAACCTCCCTGCCATGGGCAGGGACACCTCACACTAAACCATGCCACCCGAGGCTCTGTCCAACCCACCCTTGAACACCGCCAGCGATGGAGCATTCACAACTTCCGTGGGAAACCCATTCCAGTGCCTCACCACCCTTACAGTAAACAACTGCTTCATTATATCCAGTCTAAACTTCCCTTGTTTAAGTTTGAACCCGTTACCCCTTGTCCTGTCACTGCTGTCCCTCATGAAGAGTCCCTCCCCAGCATCCCTATAGGCCCCCTTCAGATACTGGAAGGCTGCTATGAGGTCTCCACGCAGCCTTCTCTTCTCCAGGCTCAACAGCCCCAACTTTCTCAACCTATCTCCATAGGGGAGGTGCTCCAGTCCCCTGATCATCCTCGTGGCCCTCATCTGGACTTGTTCCAACAGTTCCATGTCCTTTTACTTAATTTCAGCAAAGAGAAGTATCAGAACATTCTTGATTCTGATACAGTGATGTTTGTATCCTTATACATTACTAAATAGCCTTGAGCAAATTTGTGAAGAGTTCCTAATTTATTAAATAAAATAAAAAATCCCAAACAAACAAAACCAAAACCCAAACAGTAGCCAGTGTAGAAGATAGGTGTAGTTCTCGGTTTGCAGAAGCTTCTCGGTTTCTGTAAACCAAATCACTAGTGCTGCCTTTTATGTTTGAAGCTGTATAAAGTAATGGAATAGGTCTGATTTTCACCTTTCCCTTGCATAAGTTTTACAGCAGTTTAACTCCTTTCACTCCAAGGAAATTTTATGAAATTATGTTTGATTTAGGAAATCTCTGATAAGAGCTAGACTTGACCCATCTTGGAGTAATCTGGGACATTATTGCAGTTACTCTTACCATTTACAGAGACCTCATGCACTGGTGGTCTTGCAAACTGAAAACGAAGTGCATCATTAACAGGTTTAGTTTTGGTTGTGGGTTCTTCTTGGGCAAAATCTAATGCCTCAGAAGATCACTTAGAAGCTGAGTTTCTTCAAGCAGCAGGTCTGTTTTGGAAGCAGAGAAGTACCTGTGCACCTGCCTTGGGGGGAGTGGGTGGTGGAAACTGGGATAATGCTTTTTTCCCTGCTTAGGATGGTGTTAAGTCTTAAAACAGAAATGATTGACAAGTGATACTGTGGGCTGCCTTGCTACAGTCGTTGAACAATGTCAAGGCTTTATCATTGTAAAAGTGAAGATGTTTTTCTAACTGCAATAATCATAAATGTCTTCAGACCAAAGTGAGTTTTTAGGTTTGTGCCTCTGGCCAGTGTTAACCCTCTCTTTATTAACAGCTGCTCGATACCATTGTCTTTGAGTGTGACTAAAACCTGGTGTAATCTGAGTGGGAATGTGTGTAACTCTTCTAATGATGTGAGAGCTGGATTGGACCCCAGTTTGCTCTCTCATGACCTTGAAAGCAGTTTGGAAGTGGTTACTAAGGGTAAAAGAAAGTTGATACTAAGTGTGAATACATTGTGGGTTGGATATGTTGAGAATGTGCTGTTCAATATAGCCAGTGTTTGAAGTGTAATATGGCTTCAAAAGAAGCTGTTAATTTAAATAACTTCTAGTCTATAAAATGACATACCATCTCATAAAAAGGTAAGGCTTTTTGCCAGGGCTAACAATGCTTAGTTCCTTCATTTGCAGAATAAATGTGGCAAGCCTTTTAATGCTGACTTTTTTGGGTTTTTTTCCTGGCTTAGGACTAAATATTTAATCAGCCAGTTATAGATTACTTGTTGATTTCAAATCATTTTAATTTATCTAGTGTTTTTTCCCCCTTAGGGATTCTACAAATGAAACTACTGCACATTCAGATGCTGGCAGTGAGCTTGAAGAAGCAGAAGTCAAAGGAAAAAGAAAAAGGGGCCGTCCTGGCAGGCCTCCAGTATGTGTAATTTAGTTTTGTTTTGTTATGCATCTATTTAAAATGACTGCAAACTGTTTTTCATCTGATCGTCTTGTGGTCACATAAATAGGCTTTTAATGAGCCCTATGTCAAACTTTATGAAGACTTGTAGCATGAAATGTTTATCAGATTGATATACAAACAATGTTTGAAGTGTTTAAAAAGGGACATAAAGTGAGCTCATAATAGCTGTTACTTTTTCTTTTGCTAGCTACTTACGTGAACATTACTATTTTGTTATTATTGTCATATTACAACATTCTTCCAGACAAGAGAATAATCTCAGTATGTACAACTACGATCTGTTTTGAAAGTGCAATGGATTTTAAGTGACAAATGACATTTGAGCCATCCTTTTAGTAACTGATAATTTCTTAATGTGAGTGGAAGAGTTTCAGCATAGTATTAACTAAATGCCTCAGAAGGTCTATTAACACAGTTTAAAAATTCATGTAATTGACATACACTCTGTCCTATGTATAGATTGGGTGCTTCAACCTATTCTCCAGCATAGCACAGCAGATAATATTGCTGTCTACTGTATAAGATATGCTGTTCTTCCTTAGTCTTTGCCCATTGCTGGCCCGTAAATGGGACCATACAGAAACAATTCTCTATTACATGGCATATTTAAGGAGGCTTTCTCTTTTATTTTTATTTGTTTTATAAAACAGACAATTTATTGGAAAATACAGAAAAAGTTTTGTGTCATGTTGTCATTTTAGGTCCATCAGATGTAGTTATTGTGATCGTACCACTTGAATTGCACACTGTGGAGTAAGATTTTTGGTGGGAACTTCTGTTTGTTTTTTATTAATGGTTTTGATTCTCCTCTTAGTGTCTGTCTATGTGTACACCCCCAGTATGAATGTGCTATATATATAGCACTAGAAGATTGAAATACCCTGCGCAAGATCTTCCACCTTAAGTCTAACTCCTTAAGCATGGGCTATAGTGAGCCTGTAAGAATAGGCAGGACCATGTGTTCCTCTCAAGCATGCTGGCCAAGCTGTTTTAAACTCCTCCTTAGTACTGGTTTTCAATTTATATCACATTTTCTGGACCTACTTTCAGAACCAACATTTGAAATCCTGTTTTTTTTTTTGGGCATGTTGTCTTCTTTTTTGAAAGCTTTTGAACAGTGTTTCCTGTGGTGGCATATGTTCATCATACAGACAGATTTGCTCACAAATGTGGATCTTCTTTACAGGAGGTTTTAAAGAAGCTTGTAAAGAGAGCTGGTCATCTGGGTATATAGCTTGTAAGCAAAGGGCAAAACCAGAAATTATCTTAAGAATATCTCATTAGTAAATCTATGAGGTTTTGCAGATCTAATAAAAAGCCCAAAACAAACAGAGGATGGTGCAACCTGGTTGCTACGCCAGGAGGTTGTCAGAGTATAAGAATTTAAGTTAAAGCAACACTAGTGATATTTTGCACACACCACACTTCCACTGGAAAGGAAAGGCGAATGTTAAAAAAGGTGTTTCCCTCTGTTTGAGCTTATTAGTAGCTCCTATGGTAACATTCTCTGAAGCATTTTACTGGTCCTGCTATCATGTTTCTACAGGAGCAGTTGCTTGTTATGCTTAGAACAACTCCAGGCTCATTAAGTGTATACATGATTGTATTAACATTGATTAACATTCAGAGGAAGTGGCCATTACTTCATACATAAAATGATGGGCTGTGAGCTGACTGTTGATGCTGAGGAGTAAGACCTTGGTGTTATCCGTGATCATTCTTTGAAGGCATCATCTTAATGCTGATTAAGGATCAAAAAAGATAAATGCAGTCTTAGAACTAAGGAAGGGAATAGAGAATAAAAAAATCAAAGAAATACCGTATCTTTTATAAAACTGTGGATTACCAAAATTTGGAAAACTTTGCGCAATTCAAGTTTCTCTTCCCCTCTTGATCTCTGCTCCAAATTCTCAAGAATGGGTATATTAGGACTGGAAGAATTTCAGAGAAGAGAAACGGTGATGGTCAATCACGGAATCAGGCTGGGAAGGACCTCAGGAGTTCTCATTGCAACCTCCTGCTCAGAGCAGGGCCTGCTTTGGGATCAAACCACATTGCTTGGGGCTTTTCCAGTCTGGTCTTGAAAACCACCAAGGCTGGAGACTGCACATCCCCTCTCAGCAATCAGTTTCATTTTATTTTGTGAACAATTTCTCCCTTGTAAGCAATCAGAGCCTGTCTTCAGTTTGTGACTGCTGTCAGTTGTCCTCCTACTTGCTATCTGCTGTTACAAAAAGCCCCACAGAAGGGTGTTCCCAGCCCCATGATCAAATTGGTAGCCCCTGTACTTGAACTTGTTCTAGTTTATCAATACCTCTGTGACATTGAGGGGGCTAAAACTGGACACAGTTTAGATCTGGACACATTCCAGATATGGGCTAAGAAGTGCTGAGTAAAAGGGTATAATATATATATAATCAGTTTCTTTGCTGTTCTGCTGTGTTCTGTACAGCCTGAGGTGCTGATGGCCTTTGCTGCTCAGGTACGTGGTAGTTTCATGTCCCTCAAGATCCTGAGATCCTTTTCCACAGGGCTGTTCCCTTCCTAGCCACTCTCCAGCCTGCACTAGTGCAGGGGTTTATTCCTCTGCCAGGCGCAGGTCTTTGCATTTGTCCGTGTTGAATTTTGAGTGCACTGATAGCCCAGTCCTCCACACTGTCGATAGCTGTCTTGCCCTTGGTGTGGTCTTTCTGCTAATGTTGTTTCATCTACACTCTTGATTGGAGCACATTCTCTCACCCCCTCCAGCTGTCTGATAAAGATGGGAAACTGGACATGTTCCAGTTAGACTTCTGTCGTATTCCCTCATTGCCAGCCTTCAGGTGGAGAATGATCTGCTATGATCTGCTATGCTCTGAGCCCAAGAGTTCAGCTGTGTTTCTACCCATCCAGATTACAACTTCCCAATTTGGATGCAAGAACATTGTGGAAGACTGTTGAAAACCTTGCTAAAGTCAACATAAATGGCTTCTGTTGCTCTCCCCTGATTGACAAATTCAGTCATTTGACTACAGTTTTTTGGGTGACTTGATATATATATATGTTTGGGCATGCAATCAAATCCTGCCTTCATAATTGATACTGCAGCAACAGAAAGGGATAAATATGGCAGCTCTTCAAAAAATGACCAGAAGGAAGAAGCCACTCAGCATCTAATATCCTTGAATAGAAATGCAAACACCTTGGAAAGGGTAATCTAGGCAATATGTAACATAATTCTGTATGAAAAATCTTGGATTCAGTAATTGAGGTATTGGTTTCGCAAACGTATTTCACTTTCTGTACTCCTCCACGTAGCTCTCCTGTCCATGCTGCTAAGCCATTCACTTTCCTTAGGTGAATTGTCTGTTTCTTACAGGAGGTGCAGCTCTGACATTTTTCCCCCCACTCTGCCATATGCTAACATGATTTTTATTTCCTCCACAGGTACCACCTACCTTTATTCTCGGATGCGACACATGATTAAACTGTTTAGTTAAATTCAGAGCTGTTATTCTCAACTGCTGCTTAGCTTTGATGTTTTTAATTTCTGTCATAGACCTAAAGAAAGGCATTTCTGCCCAAAGGCTCTTCTGTTTCTTGTGGTTTGGGTTGTTTTTTTTTTGTGGTATTTTTTTTTCTAACTAAAATATTATGGTCTAATAAGATTTGATCTCTCCCTGCAAATGCTGATTTGCTTATGTCCTTAGGCTGTCACAACTGCAGTGACACATCTGCCGTAAACATACAGACTTCTTTTGAAAGTGCTCTTCTGTGCTGTTTTATCTTGCTGCATGGTTCTGTTACAGAGCTGCACACAATGTACTCCATCAAATATATGTAGGTATTTTAATGAGGTGAATAAACATATATTTTATGTATAGGATAATAGATAAATTTTATCAGAAAGACTACTACTAAAGGGTTTTCCAGAGGTTTTTTCCAAAGAAAGACATTCTTCTTTGCAGATTTGACACTTTTGTACAAAGACAAAATTTGACATTTTTGTCCAAAAAACATTTGAAGTTTTGCTATTTGTAGAATCTCTTCAGTTCTTAGAGAATCTTAATGCTCTGCAGAACTTTCCCTTCCTGAAAACGCTATTTGCAAGTTGCTCCTCTACTTCTATAAGCGACTGTTCTAATGAGTATTTGACTGGTTAGATTATACCATCTACTTATGAAGAGATCCAGTGCATTGGTCATTCAAGATAATTCTCAGAATCTAACCTGATTGTCCTGAATTCACCAAGCCTTGCTGTGAATTTAGCAGGAGTTGCACCATGTCCTTTCCCAGCATTGACAATGGCTGGGGCTGGCCTCCCCCTTGCCCGTGTCTGCTTCTGAACAGACTCTTGTAGACCAGATGCCTGTGGAACGGCTAGCCATCAGTGGGATATTTTGTTGCATACAGTGTTGCTTAAATACATGTAAGCATACCATCTGGGTGTATATTTAGTGTATTGTGTGGGGTGTTTTTAATGAGTGACCTATAATAGTTCTCTGAAGCAGCTGAGTAACATCGGCCGAAAATGCCTTTTCTGTCTGCTGCATTATTGAAATATGTAGGTATGGATGTGCTCTCCTGTTGTAGGTAGGGGGTTTGAAAGCCCAAGGGCTTATGATGCAGTGTAGCTTGCACATTAGTGAGATCAGGCTCAGATGAGTTATTTATCTATCCTTTTTTTGTCTCCTTTCTTGGATCAACACTTTCTGTTCAATGTTATTGGCATGTTTTAACTTATCTGGCCTTACCTTCCCAGGGGCTCAGGACAGCTTGGCTTAAGCCTCAGCTGTTGGATGTTGAGGGAGTGGGAGAGATCTGGCTGCATTTCAGCTTTGAGGTAGGAGTAGACAGAGGTAGCCTATTTGGTTCAGAGGACAAGAAGAAATACCAGTCTTTCTGTTCCAAAGGTGGCATTTCTGAGATCTCTGCTGGTGTCTCTCTCATCCCATAACCAGGGCCACAGCATGCCTTTCTCCAGCTCCTCAGATTCTTCTATTAAGGCAAGATGGAACAAGGCACTTGCAGTCCTTTTATCCCCAGTGCAGACTGTACAGTTTTGCTTTAAGGTCCTTTTGTGTTTTTTGGTATGGAGATGACAGACCACAATGCCTTACCACTACATTCATGCGTGAAATTTTGGCTTTGCAGAAGACTCCTAGCCTTATTCGGTCTTGTATCATGAATATTAGATACTGCTGGGGATTGAGTTTTCCTTCTGGTTCCAAATCATAAACATCCTAGTGAATAGTAGGAAGGAATGCTCTTGGAAGAATTTATTTTCATAGTAGTCAAAGTTTGTAGTTTGATGTGACATACATCATTGTCCTGTTTCATCTCGATTGCATGGTATTTTAGGTCTATCCCTTAAACCTGAAGTGACCATGTCTTTCTGTAGCTCTGTGGAAATGCAGTGCACATACAGTCAGTATGTGAATACTTTTATATCCCACCACTTGAAGCTTATTGGTGGAGAAATC
Source organism: Myiopsitta monachus (assembly GCA_017639245.1). Taxonomy (NCBI): domain Eukaryota; kingdom Metazoa; phylum Chordata; class Aves; order Psittaciformes; family Psittacidae; genus Myiopsitta; species Myiopsitta monachus. The sequence continues at coordinate 15,092,558 of CM029923.1, read as the reverse complement.
CTAATGTCATTAGAAGTTTTTGGTTTAAGCTTTTTGTGGGATGGTCCTTGTATTTTTGGCAATCTGATCTATTCTTCATTTTTCTATGTAAATAGTCTGGTTTTGATAGCAGTTCTCTTAGCTAGAAGAATCGAAGTGATTCAGGCATTTATAGCAGAATCCTGATTCTTTAAGATGACTTTTAGAACTCCTGCTAGGTTTTTACATAAGAATTTAAAAAAAGCAACAGCATGCCTCAGCAGTGCCTCTGCTTTTTGTTTTGCTCTAAACTGCATGTGTTATAGCTGAAGCAGCTCTGTATGCACTGAATGCTAGGGAACCTGCATCTGTCTTTATTTGTGGGATGAGGCTTTTCATAGGGATCACCTTGTTTGTTTCTAGTTGAATAAAGTCCAAAGGACTGACCACTTGAATCCAAAAACTTCCAAGATCATCATGGTTATGTTACAAAGTGTGCAATAGCCTTCTGTTTTTCATCAGGATTAATTCAGAAAGAGCTCAGACATTACCACACTTTCGCTTAATAGGAGGTTATAGTGCAGAGGCCTCTCAGGAGGACGGTGCCGTGGAGAGGCAAGTCCTTCAGTTTTACTCAAGTGGAAGGTTAAAAAGGTTCTTCCAGCTATCTTGAGAAATAGGTACTGCTTTAAATAACTTACAGTATGAGTGCACAAATAGAGGCCATCATTTAACGTGGCAGGTGAGATGTAGTTACTGACCTGTAACACTTCTGCTGTCTTTATTCCTTCATGAAATGTGTTGGATCAATCTGGGGAACTTTAATGGAAAATGTTGAGCCACTTTCACTTTTTTTCTTTGTTAGTGTAATGAATCAACTTTCACCGTATTACTTGATCTTACAAATGTGGGTCGCTTTTTTTTCCTTCCCGATCATATTAAAGGCATGAAAGCAAAAGTATTATGTAGCTAATTTATTTCAAAATTCTGAACTGCCATCATCTTAGCTTAATTACAGTCAAGGTAGGTGTTTTGTTTGCCTTAGTTTAAGCCTTAAAGCAGCAGTACCAGTTAAAGCGATGCTCCTGGAGAGTTCCAGCATTCACTGTCAAGAGTGCCTCTTTAGCTCAATACAAACCCTTTCTTTATGAAAGACAGATATTCTGGACAGCTGGAAGTGGAGTGGGAAAGTCAAGCTACAAATCTAAAGATGGTGCTAGGCATTGAGGATGCGAAACAGAGATAGCCCTGCGTCTCAAGGAGACATTACCATAGCTTCCACTTCCAAGAGCCCACTGCCTCTGCAGATACACCGCAGATACTCTGTATCATGAAGGGGTCCTCTTGCATTTCTATCGATGTACCAGTCCATGCTTTTTCTTCACTTGCTTCAGTGGTGTTGGATGTGTCCATCCTGGGATAGAATTATAGAACATGAGGTTGGAAGGGATCTCAGGGATCATCTAGTCCTATCTTTCTTGGCAAAGGACGAACTAGGCAGGGTGGCCCATCATCCTGTCCAGCTGAATCTTAAAAGTGTCCAACGTTGAGGAATCCACCACTTCCGCAGGGAGATTACTGCAGTGGCTGGTTGTTCTCATCATGAAAAATTCTCCTCTTGAAATAGGTTTACCCATTCAGCTTTGTACTCAGAGGAACCTGTATGAAGCTGAGATCTGTCAGGATGGCCTGAGAAGTTTCTTGCTGTACGTTCAGGGACACTACATGTGTCTGACAACAGCATTGCAGCATAGTATATTAATAAGATGATGCTAGTTGCTCATTTCTGTCCTTGTGCTTGCAGAAATTTGTAATTAGAGCACCAGGCAATTTCTGGAGGCTTGAGGACCCATGTGTGACTTACTTTCATATTTATACTCCAGGGTGGGATTGATCTTGGACTTCCTGTCATATGCTTACTGGGTGGAAGTGCTCTGGAGTGGAAGTCTGGCGAACGCCCCTTCTCTAGTACCTCTCCACCTGAAGATGTTAATCCTTGCCTAGCTCAGAATGTTCTAGTTTTGGATTTCCTTTGGTTTCTTAGCAGAGGATCTTTTGCTTGTTTTGTATCTTTGTATTAAGTATAGATCCTACATCTGGATTAAGCTACCCCAGTTTGGATGCAGAATGGTTTTTATTTAATGAAAGACTTGTTTTCTCCATTGTGAGAGATGTTCTCTTTGTCAAAAGAAAATCTGTACCAAAGAGAAACTTTATTCAGGTAGTCTCACTACTGGTGTTAACTCAGGTCCAGTGTACTGAGATCTTTACCTGGATTTGAAGAATCTGGCTTTGTCAGTTACTCTGTCAAAAGTACCTCTGTCAGTTATTTCTGTACCTCTTCTGGAGCGCACTGGTATTCCCACCCTTCTAATTCAAGCTAAGAGTCTTGGTCAAAGCACCCTTTTTTCCCCAAGATGCCTGACAAAAGTGGAGTTTAAACAACGTTTACATGTCTTGTGATTACTCATTTGGAACGTGTGCATGCTGATCCATGGTACTCATGCCGTGTAGGTGGCTCTTCTCATTCCTTTCCAGTAACAAGGTGTCTTTGGATGTGTGCATTTCACTTCCAGCTCCTCCTTGTTTTCCCTTCATCCCGGCAGTGTTTTAAGTTTCTCACTGAAGTACATGTTGAGGAAAACTGGCTGTAGAGAGGGCTTCCATTAGCTTCCATGGAGGTCATCAACTTTCACTCCTACTTTCATTTAGCAGTACCTGTAGCTAGTTGAAGAGCTTATGGCTTACTGTCACCCAGACAGGATAAGCACAGGAATTGTATATCTCAAAAGAGATAATTTACTTCTAATTCTCTGCCATTTTATAAAGTAGTGATCATATGTCTCTTTGGAGCTCAGTAGAGCTCAAACATATCACATACTGGTAGTTTTCTTGCTGATAAAGGCAGCTTTGCATATGTTTAAAAATTCATTGAGGGAGAACACCTATTCTTTTGATCATAAATGCAGATGTTATCCACAAAACTTCTGTTGTGATTTAAGCTGTAAATCACGCAGCCTGTTCACTCACTTCTCCCTCTTTCTTCCCCCCGCTCCGATGGAGGGGGTGGGGAATGGGGAGAAGAATTAAAAGAGTGTAACTCCCACGGGTTGAGATAAGAACAGTCCATTAACTGAGGTATAGCACAAACCGCTGCTGCTATCACCAATAATAATAATGACCAGGGAAATACAAGGGAAGAGGATACAACCACTCACCACCTGACCGAGCCGAGAGAGAGAGAGACTTCTGGGTTCCTGCCCCCAGTTTTTTACATCCTGGGCATGACGTGCTGTGGCATGGAATAGCTCCTTGGTCAGTTTGGGTCAGGTGTCTGTCTCTGCTTCCTCCCGGCTTCTGCTCCCGGCTTCCCCTCCTCCCTGGCAGAGCATGAGACTCAGAAAGTCCTTGGCCAGACAAAACATTACCCAGCAGTAACTGAAAACACTGCTGTTATCAGCGCTGCTCCCAGGCTGAAAGTCAAAACCATGATGTCGTGGTTTAAGTCTCTACCCTCCCCCCCCCGCAGTTTTCTCACTCACTCACTCTTTCTTCCCCCTGTCCCGGGGGGATGGGAAGGAGAATTAAAAGAATGCCACTCGCACAGGTTAAGAACAGTTTAGTAACTAAGGTATAGCACAAATCACTGCTGCTACCACCGGTAATAATACAAGGAAAGAGAATACAACTGCTCACCAAGCCCAACGCAGCCAGTGCACCCCCCAGCAGCGAACCCCCCAATACCAAAAACCTGACCATGCCATGCACCCCCAGTCCACCACCACACCCTTCCGGGTCTCTGTCCTCCGTGTTCACATCCTGGACATGACGTGCTGTGGTATGGAATAACCTCTTTGGTCAGTTTGGGTCAGGTGTCCTGTCTCTGCTTCCTCCCGGCTCCCCCTCCTCCCTGGCATAGCATGAGACTCTGAAAGTCCTTGGCCAGACAAAACATTATCAAGCAGTAACTGAAAGCACTGGTGTTATCAGCGCTGCTCCCAGGCCCAAAATCAAAAACACAGCGCTGCACCAGCTACCAAGAAAGAGAAAAAACGACTGCTGCTGCTGAACTCATGACAAATGGCTGCTACTGCTGAACCCAGGACAACTTCTCACAGAGATTGTTCCATTATTTTAAGCTTTCCAGCTTGCATTTGTACACAAGTCTTGCAAGAGGCAGTTGCACTCTGCGTTGCCCTTTTCGTTAGCACTCTGGCCCCACCAGCTGTGATCCCTTTTAAAGTAAGGGCCTGCTAGACTGCAGGTCTGTCTTCTACCAGCTCTCTTCCAGGAATGTGATCCCTTTCCTCTGCAGGAATATTCTGAATGTGTCTACGTTTGGAAGATGCAACGAAAACCACTGACTTGATGTTCTTTATGAAAAGCTTTAATAGAAACCATCTGACAGTATATTCAAGTAAATGGTACCAGGAGGATATTGTCCTAAATGTAATGTTCTGGTTGCTTGCATGCTGTTTTCTTTGATGCAGTTCCTCAAAATAGCTTCATAGTTCCGTGGAAGATGGCAGCTTTTACTTTTCTCAGCCTCACAGGAGGGAGAAAAACAGAATATGGAAGTAAGATCATAGCAGGAATCTGGCATTATTTTCTCCGGAAAGTCAAATTCAGAGCAAACTGTTCATTGGGTGACTTCTTACAAGCGGGATCTATACCACCTGATATAAGCTTGAAATATCTAGTGAAAATTTACAATAAATAATTTAGATTCACAGGGAAAATGTTCTAACTCATAAAAATTTGAAGCACAGGGCTGTTGTGATTATCTGTTAGATCTGTGTACTGGCTGTATAAATCCAGTGATGTAATTTGAGTTGGAAAGCTGACTCGTTATGTGCAGTTTCTCATACAAATTGCATAAAAACAAAAATACAGAAACCAAATGTTAACATGGCAAGTGCATTTTTAATAACTTACTGTCTTCCAAAGATCAGTAGTTGTTCTAAAAGTTTCTGTGTGCCAGCATAAACCACTTTTGCTGTCTGTAATTTGCTACCGTTTATCTAGTTTTAGTCATATTGTCAACTGTCTGTGCTGAATAAGACTAATATGGGCGTTGACGTGAGCTGGTACTCCTATGTTGGGAACTCACCACTACTTACCATGGTATGATAGTGGCTCTTAAGTTGTTCCTCAGCAGTTACTGATAAATAAAAACATGCATACCTCATGCGATAAAGCCCTAAGCAACCTGGTTGAATTTCTGGCTTTGAGCAGGAAAGGCTGGATGCTGGAGACCTCCTGAAGTCCCTTCCAGCCTGGCTTATTCTGTGATACGTGTGTGCATATACTTGTGTGAGTGTATAAGTGTGCGTAATATTTATGTATAAAGATACATTGAATGATTTCAGATAGAGCTATAATAGATTTTTGTTCTGCTGGTTTTCTTTGCCCAGTCTGCCACTAAGAAACCACGAAAGTCTCCAGCGGACAAGGGTCGTTCTGAATCTGGAGCCAGAGGAGCAAGTCGTGGAAGAGCTAATGGCCACCCTCAGCAGAATGGAGAAGGGGACCCTGTCACTTTATTTGAGGTGGTGAAGCTTGGAAAGAGTGCCATGCAGGTAAAATAACTGATTAATTCACCCCTTCACAATTCCGTATACCCTGACTATAGGAGTTCAGCCTAAGCTATGGTTTTGTAAACAGTTGTGTTTTTTTATACCATGTATTGGTCCATTAGCCTGTCTGCATATGATAAAGTAAGGGACAGAATGTGTTTTGATTGAGGACTGTCATGTATACTTTTGAAAGACAAGAGACAGATCAGAAAGTTACATATTTCAAATTCTCCATTATTTTGTCCATTACTTCCAAATTGAAAGTACATGTTGGTATTAAGAAGTCCATTAAAAAATATCCTATAATAAGTTTTATATGAGGAAAAAATAGACATTAATGATGGACCCAAGGCTTTTTTGTTTCCTTCTTTTTATCAAAAATACCTGCTGACACAAGCAGCTTTGAGTATTTTGCTCTGTACTCTTCTTGCTGTCCCCACCAGAGCAGCAGATGAAGGCTAAGCAAGTTGCTTGGACTTCCTCTGTGTCTGAGTGACAAAGATGGATACATCTTGAAGGCGAATTTTTCATTGTAAATTAAGTATCTAAGATAGTTGTAGTGTATTGCCTCTGGAAGTGTTTCTTCCTCCTTTATGTTTTAATCAGTTTCAGAGGTCTTACAGGAGCTCTTGGGCCAGATGAGCTCCACCTTGAGAACCTCCGTAGATGATTGGTCTTGACAGTACTTTTATTCTTTTTTAAGAAGCTACTGGGCTTCACCTGTTAGTTTTGGCACTCAAAGGGGTAACAGTGAGCCCAAAACACTGTTCATCCTGTGCCGTGCAAAGCCAACAGTCATTCCTACTGAAGGACTGTTTAAGCAAACCTCCTTTACTTTGCAGTTCAACAAAACAGGACTCATACAGTATCAGTTTATTTGACTTTATGGTGCTAACTGACATAATAAAATGGCAAATTATAAAAATTTAGGGGCCAAGTCCCATTTTCAGTATTGCTTTTAGTGTAGCTAAAAGCAAAGTCTAATTAACTCCCAAAGGAATCTAGTCTTCCAAAAGAGTGAAAGCTGTTGAAAGTTTTTTCCCAGTCTCAAATCTGTTGAAGGTCTGAGATGTCATTCTAAGGAAATAATAAATGGGAAGAAAATAGGAATTTTCATTCTTTGTAGTTACTGTATTTACAGTTAGTGAAGATTGACCCTTCTTGTCTAGTAGGTGAAGACAGAACAAATTTACTCCTAACAAAGCTACAGATTACTTGTGCCTCTTCTTCCTATATGTTTTGTGTCAGGGCTTCTAACTTTGCTTGGGTTTCAACACTTCTTTAAATTTCGTTTCTGGCAGGATTTGAGGAAACATCTGGAGTCTATTTTCTGGTTTTACTGTGGTACAGAACATACAATATGCTTTATGTAGTATGGGTTGTCTTAGAGTTATTGATATTTGCAGGATCCAAATGAAGAGGAATGAGTGAGTGCTTTGATATTGGATGACTCTGTGTATGTGTGCGTGTGTGGAATTGACTTTGATACATTTAATCTATTTCAAGAGATGCCATCAGAAGAAGACTTCGCAGGTGAAATTCTAAAAGGAAATTGTATGCATGCTTTAAGAAATCTTTGGAATTCAAGTACAAAAGAGTTGTTTTGAGAAATTTACTATTGTATATGCAGATATAGAAGGGTGTGGGTCTGTATATTTGTGTATATATACACTTGCACACACATGCTTAAAATGTGCCCCACCTACATATATGAGAAAGAAGCAGACAGCCTATTTTAAGCAGTGGAGAAATGATAAGCAAATAGTAAAGGAATAGGCAAGGTTATAGTTCATAGAATAGTTTGGGTTGGAAGGGACCTTGCATTGGGCAGGGACATCTTCAACTAGGTAAGGTTGCCACAAACCACGTCCAGCCTGGCCTGAAATGTCTCCAGGGATGTGCATCCAGCATGTCTCTGGGTGCGCTGTGCCACAGTTTTATCACCCTCATTGCAAAAAATTTCTTCCTTATGTCTAAGCCTGAATCTCTGCTTTTTTAGTTCAGTGTTCGTTTGAAGGCCTGCGCTACAAACAGGCATAAATGACTTGAACCGTAATTTCCAAAGTATGTGTCATCTGTGCACCTGCAAATTCTGCTGTCGGTAAAAATATATTAGAAGGAAAAGAAAAAAAGAGAAAGAAACCATATAGTGAGAAAGAGGATACAATTAAAATTTATTTAATATCTTCTAACTTGCACTTCTGGACAGTAATCAAGTGAAACCAAGGTTCTGTAGATCCAGCCAAAATTAGTAGCATCTTTTGTACTTTTTCCTTAATTGCCTAGTGATTTTGATGTAACAATTGGGAGTGCTTGGCATTTTTGGTTTTCATAGTTTGGATGCGGGTGTCTTGTGGCTAATTTTAGCAATTTTGTCAGTGTTGCCAGTTTCCTGATAGATTACATATATTTGGATTTGTCAGAACCTGTCATTTCTCAATATCTACTTCTTTCCCTGTAATATGAGCCTTATAAAAAAATAACGTTTTTCTGTAGTGCTCTTAAGTTTGCTTACAGCAATGAAAGCCCAGCAAAATTCCATTTATACATTCTGAGATTACATGGGAATCGTGTTTTCTGATCTGTCTGCTCCTGCTGTTTGCTCTCAGGATTTATTTTAGTTGTTATATTTCTCTGGCTTTGTGTTGCCAACTCATGGAAGTCTATAGCTGAATTCAATTCTCACTTCTTTTAAGTTTCCCCTCTATTTTGGTTCTCATAGCAGGATCCATTTAATTTGTCTCTTCAGGCTTATTGCTGTTTGGTTCTTCCAGAGAAACAAAGTTAGGCTTAGTATTTTGTATTTCAAGTATATGTAACGTCAGAGCTGCTCATTGCGTATAAATCTTTGGCTCTACAAAGTGCTGGTGGTGTTGGGGTTAAGTCTTGCTTGAATTCTATAAATCAGTTTGATACCCGCATTAAGTTGGTATTGGGTTGTTGTCACTGCTTTTTAATTTGCTCTGTAACGTATTCTACAGTTAGTTGCTTCAGAAGTTTTTATGTTGGCAGCTGCCGTGTAAGAAGTGTGATATGACCTGCTGTTCATGTTTTCTGTGGCTACGTTTTGTTAGTCCATTAAGACTGGTCATCGAGCTTTTTTAGGCTCCGTGGTTTTTATTCTTAGGCAAACATAATACTCTTCTGCTTTTTGTCATCTGTCTCTCTTGTTTATTTATTTTTTCCTAGAGTGATTTTATGTAGACAGCTATATCCACTGCATTTCTGCCTCTCTAAACTTCTGTAGGCAGAACAGACTATATCGCCATTTCTCATGTCCTAAACTTCCTGATCTGAGCCTCATGGGAATTAAGGGTGTGGGTGAACCTCCACTCCTCCAGCTGAGCCCCCAGTACAGAAGCTAACTTGTAGCTTAAATCTTCATAGATACTTCTATACTGGTCTTTGACCCTAGCATTAAGCCAGCAGTGAAACAGAGTGTGTGATGACCTCAAATTTTGTTAAGGCTTCAGTCTGAAAATTTCTCCTAAGTAAATTGTGACCAGTCAGCTGTAACGAAGTTTGTTCTTCTGCATTGGTCAAACCAAGCAAGAAAGTACTCTGCTTTCTTGTGTGCAAAGGGAATTTTTGCCTCCCCCAGAACATCAGAGAGAATCCTTGGTAATTGTAAGAGGTGTTCAATACCAAAACATTAACAATCTATTCCTTGATTATTCTGTAATATTATCATAGAATAGTTAGAATTGGAAGGGACCTGAAAGCTCATCCAGTTCCAGCCCCCTGCCACAGGCAGGAACACCTTCCACTAGACCAGGTTGCTCCCAGCCCCATCCTATCTGGGTTTGAACACTTGCCAGGAATGGGGCAGGCGCAGCTTCTCTGGGCAACCTGTGCCAGTGCCTCACTGTCTCACTTACATGCATTACCATTTACCCTTAACTGATGTTATCAGTTCACTACAGGTTAGAGAAAAAAAGTTTGAACCCTCTGCTTTGCCTAGCTAATAAAAGTAATCTTGGTGTCAGTTAGACATGGTTCAGAGTAAGTATGGTGAAAGTATGCCAACAAGCATTTTAGGATATGTATACAAAGAGAGCTTCCTAGTGTATTGAAGTTGGAGTTTTCTTTGTGCCGCCAGAGATCAGGAATGTATGTGGTTCCTCATTGTTCTTGTCTGTGCACCTCGGTACATGTGGATTTGAGTCCTGAAAGGCTCCCTCTTATTTGAGTGAAGCTGTATTTGCAGCACTGCTTACCCTGTCCTGGAAGGTTTTCTTTGTTTCTTACATTTCAGTTCCTCATATTTTTGTCATCTTTGCACATTCTGGGCTCAGTTTGGCAAGCTGTGACTCTTGTTCACAGTACTGCACTGGCTAGACAGTTTGAGAATCAGAACAGGAATATCATCAGACCCTTTTTCCCCCTTCAGTTGGTTACGTGAAATGATTAAAAATACTTCATTAATATTTAAAATATTTCCGAAATGTTAACAATATTTTCAATATTGTACTCACTTTCAGTGTTTATCCACTGTCTGTTGCAGACAGGTTCACGATTACTGCATGCAGAAATAAAGGGTATGCATCCTTATAATTGCACATTTGATTGTTCTAAATAATATGGAAGAGGTAAAGGAAATACTCTCCCCACTTTCAGCAGTGCTCTTTTTTTGTTCTTTTCTCCCCACTAGCATCCTGGTGGTTGCCAGTTCCTTTTAGCATAGTGTATCAGGTTTGGGTGCAGTAAGGTTGTCAACATCTGTATCTGAAATTATTTTATGACTGAAATTCCTAGTTCTTCCAGGACCTTTTTCTGGCACTTTAAGATTTGATGATCTGGTCAAGAAAATGCAAGGTAGTAAGTTCTTCTGAACTGATGTGTCTTTATGCTTCTTGTTAATATAGCATATGCTATATAATTTCAGTATTTTTTATATTTTTGTAGCATTTAGAGCAGAAATTATGGGCTGCATACTGCTTCCCTGCATAGCTCAGGCCATGGAATTACACCCATTCCAGTATTAAGCCAAAAGCTTCTTTTACAACCATAGTTTTCCTATGTTCATAGTAACATTAGTTAATTAGAAGTTAGGGGAGGCCAAACTTAGCCACTGTACAGGCAGAGCTGAAGTTCTGAACATCATTGTTCCCCATCAGGTCTTGCTGCAGAAGCCTTCAGCTCCCCTATCCTGGTGATCACAGGTACCTTGGCCATTGCAGCAGGAAACTGGGCTTGGGAACAAGGAGCAGGAGGTGGCACTGGCTTTGGAGAAGGCATCTGGTGTCCTCCCAGACAGTGAGGCTGCTCCTTGTGCTAGGTTGTTCCAGGGAAGGAAGAAGACAGTAGAGTGAACTGCAGTGACTGCTCAGCTTTGTCAGCTGATTCCTGATGCATTCTGCATGGATTAAGCTTTGCTTTGCGTACTTCTCTCAACTCCCTGGAATTTTCTCTCACAGTTATTTTAATCATGTAATCATTATGCAGTATAGATAATCCCCATGTTCCTTAGTCCTTCCAGTGGTTCTGGTTAGAAAGAATAGTTATATGCCTGCTTTAATCTTGCATAAACTGAGGCGGCTGTTGAACAGATTGGTCTCAGCTTCTCCCACACCTGATGTTTTTTACACCTTTCTTGCGTGTTTCGTAGTCACACCAAGAAATAGATTTAATTAGAGCCTGAAGCTTTGATGGTTTGTTTTTTTTATTTAACTGGATCATCTCCTGGATTGAACTCTTCTGGGAGCAGCTCAGACTTATTCTTGGTTAGAATGACTGTATAACCATCACCATACCTACCTTATATAGGAGGAATTGCATATACGTGTGTATATATATATCCTTGAGCTTAAAACATCAAAGCAGCTGTAACTAGATCATACCAAAAGTCCAATATCCATTTTCTGACAATGGCAATTAAGAAAGAGAATAAGGCAGCGAAGATGTGTTTTGGGAATTCTCTGTGCCTCTGTCAGTTTGCAGCTCAGGGTGAATGTGGTGTCTGTGTTCTTGGTAGCATTAATGGTTTTCTCTTCCCTGAGTTTGTCTCGTCCCTATTAGAAGTCCTCTATGCTGGATAGTGTCTCTGCATCTGCTTCTGCCATTTTTGGGAGTGAAGGTTTTTGAAGATTAATAATATACAGACTTTTTTTCAAGTATTATTATTGTTTTTTGTGTTAAAGGCATGTTTTAATTTAATTGTCCTTTGTTGTATTTTAACAGTTCTGTATTCTCCAACTTGAAGGCTGGATAATAACTTTGGGTTTCCCCAGACTGTCTGAGAAACTCCTTAGGACTTTAAGTACGCATTCTCTAAGGTTTGCAGGATAAACTAACTGCAACTATTATTGACATTTAAACTGGTATTTCGTGTTCATATTGCTATTTTCTGCAGCCCAACATATATTTGATTTTGGTTGTATGCTACTGAATTAAAGGAAAAACAAAACGAAAATGAGGTACATGTTTTCATAGTTGTTATACTAGGAACAATTCAGCCACCAGATGAAGCAGTAATTAATTAAAAGTGTGTCCCTTAATACCAAATGAGTCTTTCTACAGTCATGACACATTACATCATATGTTTTCCTTTGTGATGTAATAAGATGTAGGATGATTTTGCTCTTCATGTGAACACGTGCCAGCAGTGCAGCCTGTGAAAGCACTTATACCTAAAAATGCTTATTATACTTAAAGATGGAGAAGTCTTTTGTTCTCTAGAATGTTATCCTTTTTTGAAGTGTCTGGGTGATCTGTGGACCCTTTACAAATTGTGCTAGCAAAAGAACTTGAATTGTGTTTTTTAATCAATGGGTCTCTCAATGTAATAATTGACTTTGTTACCACACTCCTCTAAGGACTTTTTTTGTTATGTTCAATGTATATGAGTAGTTTTGGTACTTTTTAGCATCTTGAAAGCATTGATGCCCATGATTGGCCTAGCTTAAACGGACCTTGTCCCATGGAAATTGTGTAACCTGTCAATTGTAGGAGATAGGCACCTACAAACATTCTGTACCATAGCAGAAAGCCTGCTGGGTATGAGGCTATTGCATGGTTCATCTGTCATTTCTGAGGACTCAGGTGAGGAAATACAGCTCTGAGCAGTCTGGATCTGCTGTGTTAAGAGTGCTCATCTCCAGTAGTTCCTGTGATTTTAACCCATTTGAAAGAAGAATTTTTCCAATGATTTTTATGCACATAAGTGTAATGCCAGTTAAACTGTGCCATTCCAATACTCTCAGAAGAGAGCTAAATATTTTTATCTTCCAGCAGTGTTTGATATTTTTTCTTTCCTCCCAAATGGTTCCATAAAATGTGTTACACTGATTTCCGTACGTAATGATATTTAATGCTTATTTTCCTGCATGGAAATATGTATTTATATGAAATCCCAACACCAATATCTCTGTATGGACAGTATGAATCCTTTAGTTTTATTTGGAATACATACTTCTGGGATTGTACTACTTCAGTCTCTGTGCTTCAGGAAAAGGAAAGTTACATAGGTAGGCACTGCATAAAGCGGATTTTCGCATCTTTGCTTATGATGACAAAACCAAGAAGCAGGTACTGTTAACATTAAAAAAAAGAATCATTTGAGCTTTTCAGAAGGTGCTTGCTAGGTATTAGCAAAGCGTGAACTGTCTCATAATCTAAAATGACCATCTTTAGGAGAAAAATAGTAAGTTGCAGCTTAACAATCTACGATTCTTTTTCATTAACCTTATATGAGGTTTTTCTATGAGTATATATTAGATTTACTGGTTGCAATTCGGAATGCAGCTAAACAGTCATCTTGAAGTCTAATGCACAATCTTAAACTGCAAATACTTTCATGTGTTAGGAACTACTTTCTCCCCAATAGCTGTCTGTGTAATTACTTCAGTCCTCACAAAATTTGACCTTAAATGACTTCTATTCTTTTAAAAAAACCCTGCACAGGTTCACTAAAAAAACCCCGGTTTTGTGCAAAGCAGCATAAGACTTCACTGCTTGCCTTTCTTTCCCTGTGTTCTTAATTTTATTGTACTCTCTGAGTTCTTCTCACTGTCTGTTAAAGCGTATTTTTAGCTTCTGTCTTCTCTTTGGGCTGCTCTTTATATAGATAATTGAGATCTTTAATTTCACTTTGCATCCCTTTTTTGTTTCAGTAAGCGTTGAATTTCATTTGAATAAGTTTGGGTTTTTGGCAGAAGATGTTAGCATAAGCTTTGATTTTGTGTTTTTATTTCACCCGTCTTTAATGTAAACACGCTGTGCACCCATTCTAGAGTCATCTTTTGTTCTGTTATATTCACTGTAAATGAAGCATGTCCCTGATCAGTTGTACGAAATGGCATTTTATTTAAATGTTCTTTATACTTTTTTTGCCTTGATTTACAGTTGACTCAGATTTTACACTTGACCATGCACTTCATCTATACTGTCATTTGTTGTCACTTTGTGGTAGTAGCACTGCTGCCAGATTGTTACTTTATTTAATTATGAAATGGCTGGTTTTGAACTCAACTTTCATTAATATTTAGTGGGACTGTGGTAGTTTACATGAGCTGGCAAGGTATCATCTGCAGTTAGTCCCTCTGGTTCCTCCAGCACTTAATGCTCCTAAATGTAGTAATGTTCTCGCACTGAAGGAATATGATTTTGCAGTTGTAAAGCCTCCAGGAGGTAACACGATACCTTCAGTATTTCATTTATTGCATCGGACTTCAGCCTTTACCGGCAATCCCGGCTGCTGTTTCTCCTCAGTACAATAAAATGTTCCTATTTGTCTTCTAGCACACTTTGAGATGTGAAGGTCAATATATCTGCAAGTCTCCTTGATTGATTTTAAGTTGTTGACTCAGACTGTGGATCTGTTCTGCTACTTGCTTGACTTTCTTTCAGCTTCTTATTTCTGTCGGGTTGCCTGTTTGGCATGTTCCTCCTATTACGCTGCATGGTAGTTCTTAAAGCAGATCCACTGGAGAATTAATTACTGTGAGATTCTCTTGAAAGCAGATAGTGGCTTTGGAAAATCTCTCTACTGACTGTGTATTTGTATCATACATCATCTGCCATTTGCAGACCTTGATTTTCCACTCAGTTCTGCTAAGATTAGAAGCATTTTCAGATTTAAAAAACAGTGCTTAAGAGTCTTATTTTGTAACATGTACTTGTACAGACCTGTTATGCAGACTGACCCAGAGATTTGGTGCATCTATGTGTGTGTATACATATATATATACACATACATATATATGTGTATGTGTGTGTGTTATATATATGTCTTGCTGTTTACTGCCAGGAGGGAGTAAAGAGGGTCATGTGGGTGTTACTGGAATCATCCTGAAATTTCACCTATGTAACTGAGCTAGAAAATTTTTTATGTTGCTCAAGTTCCAATACTGCTTGCACCACTCCAATCTGGTAATGAAGATGAGAAGCTACACAGTTTTTAATGCAATTTCTCATTTGTTGTGCTTCATAACCTTGTGGTCAAGAGAGCATTTTCCTTGTGCATGGGCATTGAATTTAGCAAATCCCAAAAGCATGAATATATTGCATCTGGGAGGAGTGCTGCAGCACATGTACCGCACATCTTGTGCTTCCCAGTTATGCTGAATTTATCATATTTCATGCACAGCATGCAAGTGCACATTCCTATGTGGTAAATCCATGCTCTCTACTGCATCTGAAGGTAAAAACACCTGGAAGCAGATGGGAACCACGAGCACAACTCATGCAGTCTGTTCCTACCATCTTTCGGAAGTGTTTTGCAGAAGTGGGCAACCAGACTCTGTGGGAATGAATTGTTCTGGTGGATGAAGTTTGATGGTAGCTGCCTCCTTTCCAAAGGGCTGTCTGGTCCTTCCCTCCTCCTGTCACAGCATGTACCTTCACTGCAATATCAATTCTGCTTTAAGAAAAGATGACAGGGAGGGGGCCACGGCAGGGTATCTCTGGGCAAGGGGAGGACCAAACATGAGTGTTTGCCTCGAGTTTGCTCTTTGCTTATGTCTGAGAATCTCTTGAAGACAGGGTGACTGGATGGAGGCTGCTAACAAGATAAAATCCTCTTGGGGGGTGTGCTGTGGCTTGTGGAAGGTTAGAAACTCTTATTTTTAATAGGTCTCTCTATGTTTTTTGTGCAAAAGAATTCCTTTTCTGGCAATGTTTACTCATTGCTCCGTTTCCTACACTATTGCCTGTTGTTTGATTTCTTTTTCGCTCTTCTTCAGCCTTTTTCCTGGTATTGGGATTGCTGCTGGTTTCTCTTGGTTCAGTTGATGCTTGTCTCTGTTTTAGGTTTGATGTGTATCATTTTTTATTTTTTTTTCATCCTAGTGTTTTCAGTTTTTATCGCTCTTTTCTGTTACATCTAAAGTCAGCAGTTTGATTAAGTTCCAACTGTTGTAGCATATGTAGTCTGGCTTCATTATCTCCTGTTGCCTTAAACTGTAATCTCTAACAAAATTTACCAAGCAGCATGCCAAGTGTGCATGAGGGGTTGAATGCTGTAGATCTGTGGGTGTTACTTTGCTTTGGATACACTGAAAAGTACCCTTCTCATCTTTCGGGATTAGTGAATAACAATTTGTGTGACTTCATCTACTGCTGCCCCTAAGGACTGCATTGCTACAAGACTGGTCCACAAGTCTTGAGGTCATCTGCTTGTGTTTATTTTTGCATGAATTATGGTTCTGGGTTGAAAATAGAAGTGGTGTACTAGATAGGATAGAGTAGACCCTTAGTGCCCAAGGACATAGCACATCCCTTGCAATTCTTTTTGTGTTAAGAAACAAAAATAGCAGAAGGATGAGCTGCAGTGATGCTGTGGGTTTGAGGTAATGCTGCAAAAATCAAATAATTGTTTAAAAGAAGCAGAAACAAATTGAAAGATATTCCTCCCTTTTGCTCCCCCTTTTTTAAAGTCCAGATGGGTTTACTGGTGATATTTATAGCACAGGCCAGTAAAAGTTGCAGTGGTTCAGCTAAGGGGGCAGTATGTTATAGCAAGAAACAGGGATAGACTGAATGTAGAAGGACGTCTCTCAGGCCAGCCTTGCTTCTACAGGGAAAGTTCTGGGTGAAAGAGAATGTGGAGAGTGCATGGATGCTGACAAGCTAGTTATTAGTATAAAGGGAAAGCATCTGAGATTTCCCAGGCTCAAAGAAGAATAGAATAGACTTCAGAAACTGTTAAAAGATCTCTGACAAGAGTCAGTGAAGATAAAGGCACGGAAGTGTTTCTGTACAAGCCACATGGCACAGAGTAGGGTATTCTGCCTGAAAAAAGGTGACCAAGTGGAACCATGGGAAGTACAAATAGGGCTTGAGATTTCTTTTCTCTTCTTCTATGAGGTCACGTCAAATAGATCTAGGAATTGGCAAGTTTAAAAGGAAACCATTTTTCTTTTTCTGCAGTGAATAATTAACCCCTGAGACACATTGCTGCAAGATGATATGGTTCTAAAACTTTATGGTTTAGACAGGCACAGTCGTGAGAGAGGAAATACGGTAAGGGTCTGGGCAAGTAACTTGGAAGTATCAGTGTATTCTTGCCCTACTCTTATGCTTTTTCTTATGTGCATAAGCCCTGTTGGGCAAGTGACCTGTGGTCTGATCCAGCACAGCTGTTACTTTCTTCAGTGAAAAAAATAGCTGCTGGCAGTTGTGTATTGTTCTGATATCTGTGGTAATGTAGCTGTTCAAACAGATCTTCTAAGTTGGTAGTACACCAGCAGTCTGGTCATTTGGCTTCGTCAGTATTTGGGTTAGTAAATAATTGTTGTATTTGGCTACGCTTGTATTTATGTGCTGTGGAGAATTCTGCCGATAGATTGAAAAGATTGATTCTTACAGCAACAGGTCTAGTTTCATGATGGAGTAACAGTGAAGCATTCTAGATAACTGTTCTTGTGCTGTTGCTTCTTGTTTCCTCAACTTGTGTGAAGATTAATTAGAGGCCAGGACCTTCTTTTTAATTTCTTCTAAGTAGCAGATGGACCTCTTCGTAAGAATCCTTCTCCTACTGGGCATGTGTGTGTGTATTGGTAGACAAAGCCTGTAAGGACTTAGGTTCCCTGGCAAATTGAATGTTCAGTGATTCATGCTGGTTGTCGAGTAACATAATACTGATAGCACTGATAGTCTCATCCTGTTTTGGGTTAAGAGAGAGTATAGGGATCTGTTCTAAACATGAAGTGTTTTGGCTTTCAGTTCATGGAGTTGTGTATGTCTCTAGTACACACACAACTGTTTTTCTGCTTCCTTTTTTTCGTACACTCACTACAGTTGCACTGGTTATCAGGGGAGTTTGTGTTTGAATAAACTAGAAACTGCAGAGGGATTTTTCAGGATCAACATCCTATCCTTATACCTTCTAGTTTAGAAAGAGGCTGTATTTTTCTAAGAGGCTGAATTGTTTGGATTTTGTCTTTCGTATTCATTCTTTCTCAGCATTGTTGGAAGCTGGTTATGTGGGGATGGCGGTGGTGTGTGTGTGTTGAGGATTTTTTAATTGAGTTTATACAAATTCATTGTACACCTGAACTTTCCAAAATAGAGTAATCCATTTGGAAGATGTGCTCTGATAGCACCCTCAAGCTTCTCCTAAGGAATGCTGCTGCATGTATGGAAAAGTAAAGATATATTTTTTCTTTTCTCCTCATAAGATGAGTAAAATGTGGTGTTTGGTTACATTAAATATACACAATTTATTACCCTCAATGTTTATGCAACTGAGGAACTTGGGATACTGTGTTGTAGTCATATGAAAAAAAGCCATACTTGTCTTCCTTAAGTATGAAGCAGGCTGAAGATGGACCTCACACAAGCCTTTTCTAGAGCAGTTTTTAGGTGTTTCCATAGTTATTTTGTTTGCTTTGTCCTCATTGCTTCATTTTACCTGCATCTGAAGTTTTAAAAATCGTGGGTCTGCACAGGTCTGATGGGTTTCTGTAGTCTGAAGAGTCTGTACGGGAGGCAGCAATAGGCTTTGCCACATTCCTTTCAGATGATGTATATCTGCCATTAACTCTTCCTGATGCTATGATTGCATTTTCATGTTGATTGGCAAAATTTGTTTAGTGTTCTTTCTCGTTAAGCTGCTCAGGCATGTTCTCTGTCCCCAGAGACCAATATTTGAATCATAGAATAGTTAGGGTTGGAAAGGACCTTAAGATCATCTAGTTCCAACTCCCCTACCATGGGCAGGGACATCTTACACTAAACCGTGCCACCCAAGACCCTGTCCAACCCGGCCTTGAGCACCGCCAGCGATGGAGCATTCACAACTTCCCTGGGAAACTCATTCCAGTGCCTCACCACACTTACCGTAAAGAACTTCTTCCTCATATCCAGTCTAAACTTCCCCTGTTTCAGTTTGAACCCGTTACCCCTTGTCCTCTCACTACAGTCCCTCATGAGGAGTCTCTCCCCAGCATCCCTATAGACCCCCTTCAGATACTGGAAGGCTGCTATGAGGTCTCCACGCAGCCTTCTCTTCTCTTCTCCATGCAGCCTTCTCTTCTCCAGGCTGAACAGCCCCAACTTTCTCAGCCTGTCTTCATACAGGAGGTGCTCCAGTCCCCTGATCATCCTCAACAAATGATAAACGTTTTTGACACCTGTGTGCTTTCTGCCCTCCCTCCTACTACTCATGATAATGACTGTGTGCTACTCCTGCCTATCAGTGATTATAAAAATGTCTCCTGGCTACTTAGCACAATTTGAAACTGTGACTCAGCTTCATGTCCTGTGTTTCAGGTGGCTTTTTGACTCCCAAGCCCTGTAAGACCAACTTCTGTTTCTTTATTTTTTTACTTATCAAGTATTCCTCATTGCATTCTGTCTTCCTGAATTGTGTATGGTGTTTCTGAATAACTGATAACACTGCTTTGGCCTTTATTAAATACTGGCAAGTTTGCTATGCAGTATAAAATCAGGTTTTATTCCAAAGTATTTCTACTAATAGTTTTCTGGGAGTAATGTTGGTCATTCTGAACAGAATCACTGTGTTTGTTTGGTTTTTCAGTACAGTTTTGAAACTGGTTACAATTCCATGAGTGGAGTTTTGAGAAATGATTACAATTTCATTGTGAACTTCTGCTTATACAATTATAGTACCAGCAAACAATACATATAGTTCTTTTCTCTAACAATATTTGTTCTGTCTCCACCCTGAGAGAAGGCGTGAAATAGATTTCTGAATTTGTGTGCATGTGTAATTATGCAAAATAAATGCTCAGTTATCAAATTATATTCTGAAAAGAATGTCATTTGCCTTTAATAAAACACTTTCAAGAGTCTCTGATAAGTATTCTTTTTTTCTTAACAGTCTGTGGTGGACGACTGGATTGAATCATATAAACAAGACAGGGACATAGCACTTCTGGATTTAATCAACTTCTTTATCCAGTGTTCAGGATGTCGAGGTACAGAATGTTGGAAACAAGTTGTATGGAATAAATCTGATAGTCATACAAATGTGTATTAGTACAAATGCTGGTAAAGGTGTGGGAAACACATGGATTGGTACTCTTTGTATGCATTGTTTATATAGAAATGTTGTCTGCATTCAAGAATAATTTTATTTAAAGCTTGTTTGTCAAGGGCCTACCCTTTCTTTTTCTCATTTCCCTGTCATCATCCTAAAGTGTACAAATCCTTATAGAGACACTCTACTCATCAGCAAAAGGAGACAAAAGAACTGTTAATCAAGGTAGGTGTATCTGTACTTCCCCCTCCTATTTCTTCCCTAATTTTTTACTACGAGAATTAGTAGGTGTAGCGATACCTCAACTGTGCCATTTTTCTTTCTTTCTAGGAATGACGGGGTTTTTAAACTGAAGAGGAAGGAGTCAGACTTCAACTGACTTTAATTACCAAGACAGATTTCTTCTTGATGAAGCACCAATCTTTTTTCTTTCGCTGTTGTAATACTTTATCAAGTCAGCAGCAAGTGGCCTGCCTTTTATACCCTATTTGAGCAGTCTCCATTGCCAGGCATGTGGCAGTCCATCTTCCTAGCGTTCAGTTGCCACGCTGTACCTTCTAATGAATTTTACATGTGTTGTCTTTTTTCAGCTAACTCAGCCTTGAAAAGAGAGACGGGCAGAGCTCTACTCTCTCTTTAGCTCCCAGAACCAAACCATTTACTGTTTCCCGTGCTTCCTGTAATTTGCCTTGAGTAGAATTGAAAATAGCACACAATTCAGAAACTCTTTTCTTCATTTTGTAACTGACACAGAAATATAACTTTAGATATCAAACCATCTAGGTGGAAGTCCCTTTTCTTCTGTCTTAATATGAAGTCTCAGGTACATCAGAGAACCTCGATATGAGTTGTCAGCAGCTTCAGCAACCCTTTGTTAGGGAAACAAAGTTACTTTGTGGAAGCTCTGGAAGCCTTCTGTGAAGCTTAGGGTTTAGATTACCAGCCTGTGTCAGTGTCTGTACTGTTCACACAGGTTCCCTAAAATATTTTTCAGGCTTGTCTGGCAGTTCACATGACAGTAGCTGTATTCTGTTTGCTTTTTTAACACTCTCCTAAAGGTGTATATGCTAAAAAAAAACAACCCCAAACCCACAAGCTGCCTTCGAAGAATTTGGGTAGCATTAAACCGAAGGGATTCTTGCCCATATGTTTTTATTTTTGTTGATGCAAGCTTTTGGTGAAGGCATGTCATAAATACCTTCATTCCCCTGCTGCTCTCTAATTTCTACTTCCTTTCTTTCTCTCTGTTAGAGAACGCAGCACTCTGACAATCTGAGAAGATTCATATTTTTTTGAGCCTCTCCTTGCTGACTGATGCAGGCTGAATGCCCACTGTCAGCCATATGCTGCTGAAGCAATTGCTTCCCAGAAAAGCTTTCTGTTATTGGATGTGAAGCAGCAGCGCTTCAAGCGGCTGATGTCATTTACTTTCCTTTTGTTTTTAAATGGTGACTTTCTCTCCATTTGCAGTACTCTGTACCCTCAGGGGTATCTCTCTGCTGAGCTTTCTCTGGTGTGGCCTTCTAGTCGCAAACAGCAATGACAGGAGAAAGGAAGCAATAATTACTTCTTCTCCGAGTTTATAGCGTGTTGGGAGGGATTTATTTCAGTGTTAACATTTTTGCAGTGGGAGCGGTAACAGATGTAAACCAGGGTTAAAATCCTGGCAAACAGTTCTGTTCTTTCCAATTTCCAGTAGCATGCTCTGTTTCTAAAGTGAAGACTTCATCAGAAGAGAATGGATTTTACTGATAGTACTGAGGATAAAATGCATATTTGAGCTCTACTTAATGGAACTGAGATATGGAAATCTGTGGATGTTTTGTATTTTGTGAGGAAGACCACTTTTTCACGGGAAAATTATGTGTTGTATTATGGTATTTTAATTTCTCTTTAAAAATTTTGCTGACATTCTTGCTTGTTTCCATTTCTGATAAATAACAGCTCCTTTTATGTTGGCTCAATGGCTGCTTTATCTTCCTTAATATTTCTTAATTTTCTTCTTTTCAGTTGGCTCCACTAACATTGTCTCAGATTGTCCAGATTTCTTTCCCAGTGTTGGATCTAAATGCTTACTGATAATATATCTAACTTTGTGATCATTAACTTGAAGGGAGGAGGACAGCTCACTTGGGAGAAGGTTCCTCAGGAAACTTGGCAAGTGATGCTAGGTTTATAAATCTACCAGTTTAACAGTGCTTAAGGTTATTTGATAGCTAAATATATATAAAAGTATATTTAACTTGACATTGTTTCAAAGGTTTTAAGCAGGTAAAGAGCATATGCCTATTTTCTGACTTGAATTTGAAATTCCTTAGGCACCACACTGTTTTATTTAGCAACAGTATCGACCCTGGCAAAAATATCTTTCTGTTCAGAGAAACATTGATTTTTGTATATTCATCCCATTCTCTTGGCCAGTGCATACACTTGAATGAACTTCTTAGCATCCTCCAGCTTTGTTTAGAGATGTTCCTGAAATGAGAAGTGATCTCTTGTAAATATGAATGAGCAGGCATGGTATGTAAGTTATTAATACTAAAAAATTGTAAAATGAATTAATTCTGCAGGTGAACTTGAGACCTCTGCAACTTAAAATTGAATAAATGTCAACCAGATATTCAAGCATGTCTGTCTTTTGTCAGCTGTTTCCAAGTGTCTGTTTAATCCGTTGCTTTCTATATAATGTGTTCCAATTTGTGCAATAATGTCCGTTAAAATGTGGGTTTAGTATGACTTCAGTAATCTTTCTGGGTTTTAAAGGCTCATTTGGTATAAGTTAGAAGTTTATCCTATTGAATTACCCAAAACATTTAAATTCAATAATTAGAGTTACTTGAGACTTAAAATCACTTTTCATGCCATCTCTCCACTAGTTTGCATGCTCAATATGTATGTTTATTGCCTTTGCTGATTTTGAGTACAAAGAAGTGAAAATAGTTTCTTAAGCATTTTTTATCTTGCTGTTCTTTTCTTCAAGAATACCAATAAAACCTCTGCCTTTTGCAGTTTGTCTGTGTAGTCTTCTCCATGATGCTATATGGTATTTCTGTGGTAGAAAACATGGTTAACAGGGACTGATAAATTCACCAGTTCACTTCTTGCTTCCTGCCCTTGTATAGGGAGGATCTTGTATCAGTCAGTACCTTCAGAAAGATGAAAAAGTTAATATCCAGATACTTTTTCTGCCTGGAAAAACAGCAGATAAGTGCTGCTTCCAGTCCTTGGAAAAAACAGATCTGTTGATAGTAGGTATTTATTATCCACAGTATCCAAGGTCTGTGAAGCAGGTGGTGTTGTGTTTACCTTCTTATTTCTGTGTCAGGAACTTGATTTAGGGGTTTGTATTTTTAGATAAGAGGAACTTTTTGATTTTAGGGTGTCATAATGATAAACTGATACTTCAAACAACTTTCACTTGGCTGGGGGTGGAAGCGTATCTGTACTACTGAGATTTCTGTTTTGCATGCTGTCATTTCGTCTGTATCATTGTGGATACAGGCATCCTCCTCCCCTGCAGAGGAGTTGCAGATTATTGTTCAGAGTTTTGGGGGGTGGGGTTGCCATCTCTTTTCCATTCTAGGAATGTAATTTTGCTTTTTTCCTTTTCTTCCTTTTCTTTTTATGAACACTTGTGTAAAGCACAGCGTGGTATGTGGAGATCCCTGAGCTAGTTGCAAGCAAGCTGAAATGTCTAATCAGCAATATGCATGCCCAGGTCCCAGAAGGATTATAACTGTGTCAGGATGATGCTGCATCTGGGCTAATTAGCTCTGCCTCTCAGACTGAGTAATTAGCTCAGGTATCATACTCTGCTGCTATGACAACCAGTCTGTTTCCATTTCTGGAGCTCTATGGATTTAGAGCTGGCTTGGGTATCTGCATTGCTGTCTGCTTTTGCCTTCTGTTACTGATATAAAACAAACAGCAAACCCCATGAGCACTCTGACCTTTCTACATTTTAGAGGAGAGCCGTGCTTGTGAATGGATTGTTTTTTTTTTTCCCTAACCAGAAGCAATTAGTGCTTGAAACAGCCTCTTAAGCTGTGAAGAAGAAACCAACCCATTGAGCCCATGTAAGAGAAGAAGCTTTCTTTTGCAGGGCAAAAAAGGTCTCTTGCATAGCTGAAGAGGAAAACTACTTGACTACTTTAAAATATATAGTGAAATTATTTCCATTCTTTCCCTTCTGTCCCTCTCCTTCCCTCTCATTTATTTACTGATAGGTAAGCCAGAAACCTGTCAGTTCTTCGTCAGACTTTCACAAGTGGTTTAAGCACTGCTGCTTCTGCTAACCTAACCTCTATCAGACACCTAAGGCACCATTCCTGACGGAACAAAATGAGTGAACATCTCTTACAGTTGAGTTCTTAGCAGTTTTGTAGCCTTCTCTGGGTTGTGAGGGTCTCTCCATTTAAATAGTTTTGTGATTTGGCACTGAAGTTGTTTTTAGGAGTAGTTGGTGAAGGACGCAGGTGAATATTCTTCATTTTCTTTTCTCACCTTCTCATCTTATTTTTCCTCTCAAAATCTTCTCATTAGAGTCTCTTGCAGAATGAAATATTAATGAACAAATGTTCAAACTGGCACCTATCAATGTTGATTGGTGGGGGTGTTAAGGATTGGGGTTTTAGGTTGAGAGTAAGCAGGAATCTGTGTGATTAAAGCAGGACATCTTTATCGTAATTTTCTTTGTGAATCAGAGAGTTGGGCATCCCCATTCCTCTTCTAGCTTGAGCCTTGAATCTCTGGTTGTTCTTACTCTAGTAAGATCCTCTGGAAGATTCTGTAATCGAACGGTACAAACTGAGTCAACAAGTGCAGGATGTAGAAGTTCGCTTGCTCAAATACAGGATGCACATTGATTTTCATTTTTATTAATGCACTATGCTGTTAATTAAGAGCAAGCTAATAGATTTCTGTTTGCCAGAGGATATTGAAGGCTAAAACTAAGCAAAAGCACTGTAAAGTGGCCATTGTATGGTCTGGAAAAAGAAAGGAACAAGCAACTGCTTCTTTTGCCTTTGGACAGGATTTCAAAAAGCAGATTAGCCAGGAAATAGTGTTATTTACTCTGATTAATAATATTTTAATAGGGGATATAACAGTATAAGTAGAATAATGGTTTAGAAACCCCCTAGTCTTTTGTCATTTATTTGTACACAATTTTGTGATGGATGGAATAATATTGCTCTATACAGATGGATGTTATTGAGCATGGAAAGAGAGCTGCTTGATAAATATAATTTCCTGCAAATGGTTCTTTCATAAGGATCTGCAGATTGTCGGTGAGAAATGTTGCTGGCTTTGGCATCTGTTAAAAAGCTTTATCCCTTCAGTCATTCACTATTAAGAAGTTGATCTCATAAATGTTTAGTATTTTGAACAAATTAGAAAATAATGTTATTCATTGCACTGGAGCCCGTATTTTTATTAAGGATATAAAGTATCATTTCTCACAATTTCTCCAGCAAAATCCCTTTTCAGTGTGTGAATATAAGGAAGAAGTTGCAAAGTGAAGGACTAATACACATAAAAAAAATTGATACTTGTACATTATTTAAGTCATAGTAACGTCAAGGATTTATAAAGTATTTTATGTGCATAGTAGACAGAAATAAATACACACACCCCCCATAATTATATGATAGTTAAAAACGTGCTGTTAAGCACACTCAAAAACTGGGGAGGTAAGACTGAAAGACGGAAATTACTTAATTTTAATTTCATGTGTGATGTAGGTAAACCAGATCCTAATTTTCTACTTCTTGTTTCTGAGCCTTGGGGTCATTTCTATAGTATGTTTATCTTGAAGTGAAAGCTCATAATACTCAGACTGAAGGTAACATGCAAATTACTAACTGGCTTGGGTGGAAGATAAATCACATCATCAAGACCTGCATCAAATGTTTCATCAGTTCAGTTGTTTCAGTGAAGATAAGTAAGGTTAAAATGTTCATATCAAACGCTTGACAACTAACATGGTTACATCAAAATCAATTTTTTAATGAAGTACAAATTATTAGTATTTGTTGGCATTCTTGAAAGTAAAGCTTTAGTTTCATTGTGTGTATCATTTTCTAAACCAAAAATGTTTCCAGTATTTCTTCCTGTTTGCTGCTGAGTGGTATCTGTACTTTTCACCTTATGTGTACTCTGTCTTTCTTACTGCTTGCTTTGTTGTTTTTCATTTGAAGTAGTGCATCACATTTTATAGCAACTTGTGAATTAATGGTATCTTTTTCCCAAAAGGTGCATCCCCCTACTTCCAGAAACTGGGGGGGGAGGGGGGAAGCACAGGAATTTGTTGACCTTTCAGTAGAGGAGACATGAATGAAGGGCATATTGCTCTGTGGTTTCAAAATGTGAATGAAATGCCTGCTGTGTCAAGGTCTGACTTCAGTCCAAGATTGCACCTTATGAATTGGTAACAGGAGGGACTAATTTAAATCAAACATATTTTTCTGTATTACTTGCTACCTGAATATATTGAAGTATTCATGTTTCAAATATGATGGCAGAACAAAATTAAGCTGGCCTAAAATCAGCTATTAATGAATTTATTCATATGAACTAACATAAACTTGCAAATAATTTTAAAGAAATTTATTGAATTAATTGACAGGACTTGTGATAATGAAATATTTTAGAGCAAATATATAATGTAAAGGAAGACAAATTACTTCTGAAATGACAGTTTAAGGGCAAATTCTGCGCTGCCAGCTCTTTATAGTATGTTCAAATCTCTGCTGAAAATGAAAGCACTCCTTGTAAGCATGGAACAAAGTCTATGTTCTACTCCTGTGTACTCATAAGAAAATTCATAGCTTGTAAAATAATTTTTGGCACTGCTCACTGGAGATAAATTGTGTAAGGCTTTCAAATGCTACTACTTGCTTTCCACTGTATTCATTTAATTACATACATATTGATCTGGAAAGTGGTAGGACTCGTATGACTGTGAAGTTACTGAGATACCTCTTTCAGATTGCTGATGCTTTAATGCTGCAACTTCTTAAGAAAAGAGCAATAAATATCTCTTTGTGTTAATGATTCAGAATAGTTGTTGTCTTACTAGCCAGATCTGTGTCATTTTGTCTTTATTTAGGCTTAGTTTGTTTTCTGTACAATAGCAATTTGTTGAAGGAGGGACACCTCTGAACTAAGCAGATAAGAGAAAAGGTCAGTTGGTTTTTTGACAATATTTTGTAAGACTTATGAGCAAATTATGCCCGTGTATGAGTTTGTCTCCACCTAAGTATTAGATGCATTGCTGGATTATTTTTTTTTTTAGATGCCATTGATGATAGTTTCTGTGAAGAAAGGAAATAATTATGAAAAGGAGCCAAATATCACTAGATCTTAGTGCTTGCTTGCTGGATTACAAATAGGAAGGGTCCTTGTGTCTCAAGTCTGTTCAAAGATGCAATTTCTGCTGAAGGTTGAGTCAGACTGTTTCCAGGCCAAGGGTAGGAATTAAATTCCACAAATGATCTTTCTCTCAGCAAACACTGTAATCATGATTCTCTCTCTTTTTCATTAAGGAGTCCATGGATTTATTTCATGAAGTGCAATGCTAATACAGACTGCAGTAATTACTTTTGAAGAGAAAAAGACTGGGATGATTAAAACAGTCCACATCCTAATGGAAAAGCCTTATTCTCTGGCACAAAGAAAGTGGTTGCCATAAATTCAGAGTTCTCTGAATGCTCAAGCACTCAAAAGTAGCTGAATATAGAAGAAGAGCAGCCTGGGTTTCAAAGAAGGTACATCTAAATTTGGAAAAGGAAAAAGTGGGCTCTTAGATGCAATCATGCTCACATTCCACTGCTACGTACTTAATTCCTTCTTTATATCAATCTGATCATATTGCCTTGGTCATCTTTAACCTCAACCATGACTAGTTGAGCCTTACAATTATTCACCTCCTTTTTACTGGAAGTTATGGTAGTTTCTGCCAGTGCTGGAGTCAAACCCATTACAGGGAAGCCTTGTGTAAAATGGCCTTGACTTCCATGTTGTTGTCATCCGTACTCGCATGGAATGTTTTTGTGAACCTCAAAGGGTGGAAAAGGGAGTTGTGCAAAACTATTATCAGATCTTGTAGGAACAATGAGGAGCTCCCTTGCCAGCAGCCTCTGTACCCTTGTTTAAATAAGGAACTCATAACCCCTAGCAGAGCTAAACCAGGTTTTTGGATAGCTGTCAGCCACTGAGCAGTAGAGAGTGTTTGCATTTCTTTCAGTTAACACCATAAGCTTAAGCTTCAGTTTAGAACAACTGGTGTCTGTACTCTACACCACTGGGTCCTGTATATTTCAGTTTGAAACTGCATGATTTCATAAAGGGATGAACTCAGAAGTTATGAGGTTAAAACACCTTTGATTAGAAGGCCTCTTTTTCTGAGGAGTCATCTGTGGAGTTTAATAAGCACCATCTGTTGTGAAAGTAAGTTTCTACAAAGTCATAATGTCATCTTTCGAAATACCTTTAAGGTAGTTTGTCAGATTTACTACAAACTCTAATATTTATTTCATCATTACGGAAATAAGTCTTTTTGATAACTTGTAAGATCTTGTGACTAGGAAACTGTGATAATGGGAAGAGGGCCTAGAAATATTTTTAGCAGCTTTTGGGAATGAAAATTTATTGTACATATATTTAACTGCATAGAGTCAATAATAATATTTTAAATAACCTTTTTCATAGACTGTATATATTAACACTTCCCAAAATCATTAATTATTAACCCCCTAAAAGAAGTTTTACTTCAGATCTAATTTCCTATGACAAGAATACATTTGCTGTTGACTGCAGAATCCCAGACTGGTTTGGGTTGGAAGGAGCCTTAAAGATCATTCAGTTCCAGCCCCCTGCAATGGGCAGGGACACCTTCCACTAGAACAGTTTGCTCCAAGCCCTGTCTGGCCTGGCCTTGAAAACTACCAGGGATGGGGCAGCCACAGCTTCTCTGGGCACTCTGTGCCAGCACCTCAGCACCATCACAGGGAAGAACTTCTGCCTAATGTCTAATCTCAATCTCCCCTCCGTCAGTTTAAAGCCATTCCCTCTTGTCCTGTCCCTGCAGACCCCTGTCCAAAGCCCCTCTCCAGGTTTCTTGTAGCCCCTTTATGCACTGGAGCTGCCCTAAGGTCTCCCCTTACAGAGCCTTCTCTTCTCCAGGCTGAACCAGCCCAGCTCTCTCAGCCTGGCTCCAGAGCAGAGCTGCTCCAGCACTCGCAGCATCTCTGTGGCCTGCTCTGGGCTCACTCCAACCGCTCCACGTCCCTCTTGTGTTGTTGCCCCCAAAGCTGGATGCTGGACTGCAGTGGGGGGGTCTCACCAAAGTGGAGTATAGAGGAAGAATCCCCTCCCTTGACCTGCTGGTCATGCTGCTTGGACACTGCTGGCTTTTGGGCTGCAAGCGCACACTGCTGGATCATATTCAGGTTTTCATCCGCCAGTTCAAAGCAGAGACTCATACACTAACACATTTGCTTTTAAAGGAAGAAGAAAATAAATTCAACTACTATGCCTCAGTAGAAATTCTAATTTCACCCCGATACGGCACCATTGGTAGACTGTTAGCAAACCACATTCTTTCCAGGTTCAGAGGAAAGGTCTAAGCTTGTTTTCATACCTTGCTTATTTGTTTGCTGAGTTGGGTAAGTGACCAGTGAGTGGCTTTTTGCTGTGAATTATGTGAAGATGGAGTTCACGGATCAGGAACACTTTCATTTGTAATTTTCCAAGCAGCTGTTGAACTGTAAGTATTTTCAGTCAGTCTCCACTGAATTTGCTTCCAGAAGATGTAATAATTTCTGTTAATATACAGAAGAAGTATATGCCAATCAATTCATGGTGCCATTCGTAGATATCTGTAGATAACAGATTGGAATTTTAAGTCCTGATTACAGAGGAATCAGAAGAGATTCAAACTGTCTTAAATTCTTTATCTGAGTTACAGTAGGTTTAATCTTAACTATATGATGCAGAAAACTTGTGTGAATTGCCTTGCTTTTTGTTTTCGTAACTTGTTGTTATTGTAATTATAATTTAATTTTTTGAGTTAAATTTAAATTTTTGCTGGAACTCCAGGGTTCTGGGGCTAGCATCAAGATAGAGAAGGTTTGTAGCTGATGCAGAAACTTGAATTACTGGTGTTGTATGCAGAATACAGCTTATTTTCCCTTATATTATATGATGTCTCCATATTGGATGTATTTTTTTGACAATTTAGAGCTAAGCCCATGGGTTAGAGTTAAACTGATGATGTGTACTTGCGGTTACTTCTACTTTCATCAAACAGGTACTTTTTTTTTTGTTGTGGTGAAAGAGGACACTCAAACTCTTTTTAACCTGCACTCTCTATGTCCTGTCTGTCTGGTTCACTTGTAGCTGCTTACAGAAGAATGTTTCAAATGGGAAGGATACCAGCCCAGGCCCATTATAAGCACTTGCAAGCCATTTTGCCTAATAGCAGTGAAGGATGTTCTCTCTTTTAAATTTGTTTGATATCTGATTTTCAGCCCCCCCCCCCCTTTTTTTTTTAACCTTTTCCGTGTTTCTGTGGCAGCCTGTACCAGTTGGATTATACTGCCGTGCTGTGTGGAAAAATCACTTTATTTAGCTGAGATACTTCGCTGGCTGCTTCCCTGGAATTTTATTTTACAGACATAACAAATAATTCCAAATACATCTTCTCTGTCCCACATGCAATTTTATAGAGTCTTCTCATAACTCTCTTTTCACCACTCTTCCATTTCTTTCCAATTATTCCTTTGTATTAAAACATCTTGATTAAGATTAAAGAGTGAATCTCCATTCATATGTTACATATGACCTGATCTTAGATCCCATGGTTCTTTACCTGCTAACTCAGCTGTGACTTCTGCCCTGAGTTTCTGAGGTACCTGCATTCAAATGAGGCCTTGATGTAAACAGTTTTCTGATAAGGCGCAGTGGCTGGGTTCAGCAGTTCACGAAGTGTTATCAGAGTAGAGTTATAATTGCTGGGTACAAGCTGTTTGGTCTTGAGAAAGACAATATTTACAGTCTGTAAATATTATCAATTTAATTTGGTATATTACTTTATTATTTTGGTTGTCTGATACGTTGCCCACTGATTACTTTGTAGTGCTACTTTGCATGTGATGTATATAATGCCATAATTATTTATTTTACCTCCTTAATTGGGGTGTAAAATTAAAGTTGGATTTAGTTTTGACAGTGTTTTTGTGCTTGAATGGTAGCTTAGTACACTTAACACAGTGATTACAGAGGTGTTTAATACATTTTAGAGAGAAAAAAATAATTTGGGGGAGGGAAAGAAGAGCTTTAAATATTCAAAGTAAGTTAATTGATCTTAACTGTGTACTAAAGTAACAATAATATCGTATAGTATAATGTAATGCATATTTGTATAGTCACTTATAAAGTGTATTTATTGTAGCATACAGCGTTAATAGTTGAGCTTACTTGCACTGCCTGTGCTCCACTTATGGTAAGTTACAAAATCAAGAGCAATGCTATGGACCAGGTTTAATACTAGCTGTGAAGACGGAAGACAAACTAGAGATAAACTGCAGGGCTTAGATTTTGATTTAACATGCATAGATGGATATTCCCTTTCTTTTAGAAGCACACAGAGTTGATCTTAGTGAGTGGTTAATGTTTCCTAGTGCTCTGAAGGAGACTGGGCAAGAAGCTGCTCTTGGAAGAGGTGAGCATCTGCACGCCTCACCCCCTTGTAGTGTTCCTCTGTGCCTGCCTGTGCTGAGCAAAGCTAGCAGTTCATTCTGTTAAGAAACAGTGAAAGACATTGCACTGCTTTGAGAACTGCATTTAACCCTTAGGTGTTTTTAGACTTTGATCTCATGGAAATTGTGTAAAGTGGCAAGCATTTTGAAAATAGGAAATCCTCAATGCATTTATTTTTAGTTCTTCTCAGCCTGTAATAACAGAAAAAAAATACTAAATATCCCAGAAAAAAAAATCAATTACATGCATGAGATCTCATTAATAGGGAAAATTTAAGGAGGAGGGGAAACTGAAACATCTGTAACAGTGGAATGAAAGATAGAGGTAAACTTGTGCCTTTAAATGCAGGAAAGAATAAGGCAAAAAAGAAGAAATTATGGATTCCAAAAATTAAAAGAAATGAATGTGTTTTGTGAGGACACATTTACATAGATGAGCTTAGAAAGCAGGAGAGGCAGGCAGATGTGCATCCCAGTGGTACAGCTTTGCTCCAGCAGCCAAAATAGTAGTATACTTATTTCATCTGGTGAGTATGTTGTGGGGCTGCTTTAAGCTGCTGCAGAATGATAGAGCCAGAGTATACAGCTGAACAGGGCCATAAATTAGAAACGTGACTCAACTTTTTAATCCTTTCATCAAGGAGTTTATCACAGCACCCTTTGCTGATATTATTGTAGACTTCAAAGAAAACTTCATGCGAGAAGGACAACAAAGCAAGTACTAGACAGTCTGTGTTGACACGGAGTTACAGCTGAGAATGTAGTTATGCCAAAAAAATAAAAGGGTTCTATACAGAAAATTCAGTCTTATGGTTCAACTTTGAAAGGTGTGCATATTGCAGTAAAGATATCCTGATATTAATACTTCTAAACGTCATAAACATAGTGGGGGAGGCAGAGCATTGAAAAGCCTTAAAAGGAAAGTTTGCCTGAAGTGCTTGAAAGTTGGGGTTGTAGGCAGAATTCTGAGCAGTTTGTTACAGAACATTGAGAAAACTAAATGTGCTTTACAAATAAAACATTAACTTATAGGTATGTTAAAATGTTTTATTTTACCCAAGTATTCTTTGTATTTTGCCACTTCAAAGATTTATCCATCAAGCTGTAAGACACAACCAGAAGAGTAAGGTGGCTGCTTTATTCTATGACTGCATAAGTGGTGTTTTGCATCTGGATATCTACAAAGAAGAGTACTAGTGGCATGATAACTCTTGATGTATTTACAGGGCCTTTTTTAATTCAAGCAAAACACACCATTTCAAAGAATACTGATATTAAGATTTGTAAGGTAAAGCAGTCTGAGAGGAGAATGTAAATAAGGTTTAAAGCCATTTTCCAAATAAAACCTTCCTTACTTGCAATGTTCCTCTGTTTTTTTCTTCTCTCCCTTTTCCTTAGTGGTACTTGATTAATTTTTCCCCATGAGTTATCTTTGTGTTAATTAATGTAGTCAAACTCTTCATTCCCTCTTGTATATCATCTGCTATTACTATGTATTACTATTTATATATATATATATATATTTATTGCTACTTGTCTTTCAGCACTTTCTTCAGTACTTGCTGCTTTATCACTTATGTAAAGTTCTGGGGTTTTTTTCCTTGTATTACTGAGTTTAACAAGGTGTATCATTTTTTTACATTTTGTTCTCAAATACTCTTTAGTGAATCATAGATACCTATTGTTGAGAAACAAGTTACACGTTGGTCTTTCTCAGTTTTCTGCTCCTTTGTTCACATTGCCAGTTGTGCTTGCCGGGTCATTGCTGCTTGTGATCTGTGTGTGTTCCAGCAGGTTATCTTTTCTCAGTTCTGAGGTGACAGTTCACTCTTGCATTTTATTTTTTTACAAGCATATCCAGGCTTTTACAGATTTTGGCTCTAGTATGTGCTCTCTTGTTCTCCTACCCATGCCAAGACATGTTGAGCAACTATTCATTGTGTTGTTTTAACTTCACTTTTAATATGATGCTTCCTCTTATTTTTCCATAGTAGCCAAGTTCCAATCACAAAGGAAAAGAAAAAAAGATTCCTCAGGGGCTTTTTCCTGTAGTTTTATCTAGTTTTTCTTTTTAAATCTCTTACAAATAAAGGTCCTGTCTCTGTTCTGTAAATGTCTAATCCAGGCACAGAGTCATTGATATAAAAAGCTTTTAAGACAGCAGATACAGGGTCCATGCCACTCCCTGTGGGGATATTTTTTTCCGACAACATATTACATGTTAAGACCATAGCTGTTAACTGATTTTCCTACTCCTTCTCTTCAGATGCCTTAATGACTATGCTGAGTACCTAAAAGAT
Source organism: Myiopsitta monachus (assembly GCA_017639245.1). Classification (NCBI taxonomy): domain Eukaryota; kingdom Metazoa; phylum Chordata; class Aves; order Psittaciformes; family Psittacidae; genus Myiopsitta; species Myiopsitta monachus. The sequence goes on along the minus strand of CM029923.1, from coordinate 15,058,525 downwards.
TTCTTAGAGTTCATGGAATGGAAACTTGAAGTTCTTAATTTTGTAGAACATAAATGTATTTGCGATAAGGAAAAAGCTGGACTCTAGCTTAAGCCCTCTTCTTTATCCTCTCCACTAAGGAAGGGCTAATTCAAGCTTTTTCCCTTTTTCTTAAGTTTAGGGATATTTTACATACGTGGAGGACTGTTACATGTACATCAGTGCATGTACACTAGTCGGTGTACACACAGTTACAATTGTTTGTGTGCTGCACTTCTGCGAATTAGCCCATGAGACTGCAAGGTAGGTGCCTGGAAAACAGACAATGCACCATTATAGACCATCTTTGAAACAGCCCTGTGCAGACTCTTACAGGAGCTCAGAAATGAAAGAAAAGAGCTGTCTGCATCATCCTAATTGATTGAATTAAGACCACCTTCTTTCTTCCTGCACTTGCTTACCTAGTTCATTTGCTGTAGCAAGAGCTGCAGACCTCAGCGATAGAATAATTTCAGCTATACAACTCCTATTCACTTCCAAATGAGTTCTATTTTTTGCAGCTAATGAAGCTAGACACAATAGTAGATGGTCATGTAAGTTGGTGACTCATCAGAGTTGGCACATGAAGAAACTAAATCAAGGTTGCACAGAGCATCTTAAGTTGGGCACTTAATTTCATACAGCACAAAGATAATGTATTTTTTGCATGTGATTTTCAATTCTTGAGACAAAGAAAAGCCCCTATACATGTGTTTGGATAGTCAAGAAGTAAAAAGAGGTATTGGAATGAGCTAACACTCCAATAAGAAGAAACAAGTTTATTTTTTCCTAGCAAAGTGGGTAAAAGAATTACATGAGAAAGGGCAACTCTCATCTTGCATACTTTTAAATGAGGAGAGAAGGATAGAAGCTGAACTAATGAAGAGCGATTTCTAGTGTAACTGTGTTGATCGACTACTGAATTACACAAAAGCTGCTGATTGTACTTGTGAAGTGTGAGGTGCTCTGTATGACAGATGATGTTCTGAATGCCATGGAATTCTACAAAGGATTTTGAAGAAGCTTGTAACTTTTTGGAAACGAAGAAAGGTACATAGGCAAACACAGCTGGAGAAGAGGTGCTTGTGCTCCATCTGAAGCTCTTCTAGAAGCAGCAGCAGTATTCACAGTGTGAGTGTCTTTGTCTTTCTCCAGGCTCAGTTGAAGGCCAAGGCAGATTAACAGACACTGGGGTCATGATTCAGACAGTGCTTGAATGACCTCTTTGGCTTCTGTTCACCTACTTGCTTTTGTAAAATTTATTGGGACGTTTTATCCCCAAGATCAGTCAGATTTGGTTGAAATAGTTCAGAATTTATTAAGCAGCGTCTTTATAGACAGAAATGTGCGCATCTCATTTCCTTTTTTTTCGGATAATTTAAAAGAAGCACAGAAACTCTTCACGTAGATGGTGGCTTTCATTTAACGAGGGGAATCAGATGTTTTAGATAGAAGTTGTTTTGGGGGTGTTTCAACATTTTCGCTTGCGTTTTATGAAGCACACCAGCTGACGTCATTGAAAGTTGTTCAGCTTTCTGCTGCAGCTCTGTTTGGTGGCTTTTTGTGCCTGCGGGGTTCTGTCAGGCCTTTGGCAGTGCCCGCATGTGTCACAGCCCACAGCAAGGCCTGCCCTGGTGCTCTGAGGGAAGAAGGGTACTCTGAGGATTCCGTTCCTCTCTTTTTGTTGTTGTTGCTTTGTTTTCTTTCTTGTGAGGTAGCTTTGGGGGTTTTATTTTGTGGAGTCTAGAGCCTGTCACATCGGTTGCAGATCTTGGGAGAATTGCTTCTCTTTTGTGGGTGGTTTTTTTATTTTTAGGTCTTCTCTTTCATTTTCTTTGCTTTCTCTGACAGACACTCAGAAATAGGGCTAGAAATAGGACTCACAGAGGACTGAGGGAAGGATCAATACTTTATGAGGGAAAGAGGGTGGATCTTGGCTGTGTAATCTTCCTGTGATAGTCTTTTGCTTCCTAAGTTCCTGGTAAGTGGAGGTATCATGTTCTGTGGAGTTTTGTGTTAGGTATTGGGAGAAATTTAGACATTGACTAGCAAGAAGTTTATTTCTCTGATAAAGATCCCTTTGGCAAAAACACTGATGAAGGTGTGTTAAAGGTTGGCGGTATGTGTGTGGGTCACTGCCGAGCTGTTTTGTCAGTGTGAACCTGTAGGTGAGATGAGGACATTCATAGAAAATGGAAGGAAGGGTGGACGGACTTGTGAGGTGAATGTGTTTGGTAGATGGTTTCTAAGGAAAAGAGCTTGAAGTTCTTTGAAGCAGGAAGTGTGGATTTGTGCAGTTTGGTTAGAAGAGTCTGCCTGGATTTCCAGAAGGACTTCAGCGGCGTCCTCACTCTCCTGAATGGAGGGAAGCTGAGAGAACAGCGTTGCTCCGTCTCAGGAAGAGAAGGCCTAAGGGGGATCTTACCCACTCCCTTCAAATAATGAGAGACTAGAGAGAGCATAAAGCTAGACTCTTCATGCAATTCCATAGTCATAGGAAGACAGTTTACAGGTACAAGTTGAAACATGGGAAATTCCACTTTGACATAACAGAAGACAGTTTTGCTGTGAGATGGTTGAGTACTGAAGGCATAAGGGCTCGGGGAGGCTGTGGCAGCACAGTCCTGAGACATACTAAGAATTCGCCTGGGCAGCCTGATCTAGTTGGCCCTGCTTTGTGAAGGGCTTGCACTAGCTGACAGTAGGGAATCACGCCAACTGAAATTATTCTACAGTTCTAAGGAAAATCAGTAGCTGTGAGTTTGTCCTTGCGGGAACAAACATTTGGTAAAAATCATAGGGAAATGGAACAAGAATAAATTATCTGTTACTTTAAAATCATCATCTGTTTATTAATCCAAAACTGGTGGATTAAGCCTTTTAGTTACCCAGATGAGCATATAGTAAGAGCATATAGTAGCATATGTAGCCTCTTCTAGCATGGTGGAACAGAGATCCATTATTTCTCCTTTAAGGAGTACTCAGTATCTTTAACACTGCTTGGGGGTTTATTGTAATTGCTATTAAATATTGTACAAAGTACAAAAAGGGTATATTGGTACATGTTAAGTACGAAGTATTGGCACAAAGTGGTAAGTCTTAGCTGAAATCAATTCATCAGATATAGCATATTTTCAAGGCCTTTGCTATTATATCATCCCACATTTAAATTGCATTATAACAAAAGACACCTGGTACCAAGCTTCAGTTCACAGAGCAGGTAGTCATAACATGTTGATAACTAGCCTAACAGCCTAGGACTAGGACTGTGTGTAATGAACATAGGCATAGTTACAACGCCTTTGGCCTCTTGTTAAGCAATGGCAGTAATACTCTGCCCTTGGCTACAAAAATGTTTACCCAGTTATGTTCTGTTATTGTGCTTGTTTGTTGGGCTCTTCTCCTGTCACTGGGCACCACTGAGAAGCATCTGGTATTTGCACCCTCCTATCAGGTATTTGTACATGGAGAAAGCATCCCCACCCAAGAGTGAGGAAGAGCTTAGACTCCTACTAGGCCCCTCGCCTTACAGAGGGAAGTTTTTGTGGTTGCATGTTAAAAGCACAAGTGATGGATGAGTCTAGATATGAAAACAGTCTTTGAGAAAAACACTCTGAAAGGGTAAATATACCTAAATGGACTTAGTTCAAATATTATTCATTGCTGTTTCTGACACTTAATTTTCAGACGTACCTCCAGGCTATTATGTTTATCTTGCTGGATATGAGGAACTTCTGACAACATGCAGCGAGTCTGGTTCCATATATGCTGTGATAGGCTGTAGTTACTGACGTTTTGCTCCTGGAGCCTGCTGGCATTGTAAATAATTTGAAAATATCACCTCTTTGCTCGGCAGTGCTCCGAGAGGTGAAGTTAAGAATGAGAAATAAAGGACAAATTTATGTGTATGTATATTGGAAACAAAAAAGAAACCTGTCCCTCGAAGTTGTGCTGCATCTCCATCTTGAGCATTAAATGTAGTTCTGGCCATCCCACTTCCAAAAGTATATACCAAATTAGAGATAAAACCCCAAGCAATTAGGAAAAGAGTGGCAAATAGGGGAACAGTTATTCACTCTTGGCAAAAAGATCCCAGGCTTATCAAATAAAATTATTAGGCAGCAGCTTTAAAAATAGAATGAGTTACCTTCTTAAGGAATACAGAGCTAAATGCAGGTTTTTATTGATACACTGTGGATGTCTATGGAGATAAAAACTACAAATGAATTATGAGATGATAGATCTACTAGCAGCTATTAAACCCAGTAGTTACAATGTGGCTTAACAACCTGCAGTTCAGGTAAATTAATGTACTGTCAAATGCAAGATTCATCTAATGATGACTTGTACTTGCACTCTTCCTAATGCCTAGTGCCGATTATTGCATGCAAAAATCCATTTTGTTAGTTTTTGTTTCATCAGATCCTTGAGGAATCTTTTTCTTACCAAGCATTCCCATACTGCACATGTGCGGGAAACTGCCGCAGGGAGTAGTGCTCCCTGAAACAAATCTTGGAACCACTGGTACCAATAACTTGTTCCAGAAATGAATCTTGGAACCACTAAGTAAACAGGTGGAAAGTTTCAGAGGAGCATAAACCCAAGAATACATTGGAGTCAGTGCTTTTCTTCCCTCCTCAAGCGTAAGTGTTCTCCTTGATCACAGACTTCTCATTCAGCTAAAAACTGAAGTGAGCTAAAGTGAACTGAGGCAGTGCAGGGAGTCACCCCCTTTGGCTGCTGGGGTGACTGCAGTTGTGGATGCTTCCAAGCGCAGAAGCTTTAAGACGTTACTAGGAACAAAGAGCTGCCTTTGGGAAGCAAAGGCTCCTGAGCTTTTTACTCATGTTCATGTCATTTACTGTTGTTCAGGTCTTAAGTTATCTGACAAAAAGGTGGGTGTTTTGTGAGAATGACTACTTCAAGCCATCAAAGGATTACAAGATCTATTTTGTAAAATCATTCGGTATGAATACTAGATTGCAAGGTTAGTGGCTTTAGTTATTAATTATTTTGCTTCTGTTTCTCAGTCAGTGACATTAACATCAAGATGAGAAGCAGCTTACAGTTTCCAAATGCAGATACTGTAGAGCCGTGTCAAAACAGTATTATCTGCCTTAAACTCAGAGTAAGGAAGTTCTCTTTGTCAAATTTTTAAGACTTGAACACACGAAGTGTACTACTATTTTTTATGTGCTAAAATATGTAGGCCTAGTTCTTTTTTGACTAGTAGTTTGTGAATTAGCATGCCTTTTTCCTCAAGAGCATTATTTGCCTTTTTGTCAATTTCATTACTGTGAAATCCTTTGGCAGTGTTGACTGCCAGCTTTAATTCTATCTGTTCTAAATAATTCAGTTGGCTGTCAGCATCAAACTTTATCTGCTCCATTATTAAGCTTTCTTTCAGAGCATTTGTATCTGTTATTTATCATACTTGTATCAACACCAATGCTTAGAATAGATCTTTTGAAAGGTTTGTTCTATTCTGAAAACTGATCATTTTTGCTAGTTCTGCTTTCCTGTATTTTAATCTGAAAACTTCATATTGCATGTCAACCTCCTTAACTAAGATGAAGAAGATCATTATAGGACTTTGAAAATATATGTGTTGCATAAATGTATGACGTTGAGCTAGTGTTGATAACCTTGTGGAGCTCAAATAGGCTTGTGAAGCATTGCTTCACAAAAGTTAACATAAAGTCTTGAATAGGCCTGCCAGTTCTGTAATGAGATTTAATGGTATGTAGTTCTTCGGGTCACTCCTGGATTCTTTAATTTTCCCTGTTTTTATTCTAACGCTCAGGGTAATTTAAGCAAGTAGCAGTAATTGGAGCTTAGGAATTTCATAGGATTGGGTTTCTTTACAGTAGGCATTACGTTTCTATCACTTTTTACTGTAAGGATGTGTACTTTTTCTTCTTTTTATCCCAGCAAAGGGAAATAATTGTTGGCATGAATCATTGTTGTCCTCTTTGTAAAAATTTCTGATGGTCTTTGGTGTATTCCTTCCCATACCTGTAATGATGGAATTGTTGCCTTCACTGTTATCTTCTGGATCAAATAGCATTTCGGTTTTTAAAAAATACGACCATTTAGAATTGTATGAAACACAAGTTGCATACATGAAGTTATCAATTTCTTTATCTCATTCAGAAATTTGAACTTCTTAATGTAAATATAAGTAACAATTCAATCATCCCTGTATTTGGGTATCGGAAATAGCAAGGATTTGATACTAAGATTCCGCAGTTCCATGCAGTGAGCTTTATGATAGTCAAAACAATAAGTCTTCCCAGCTTTCCTGATGTTTCTGACAACCTTTGATACTCCTTATTAGCTGTTGGCGCTGTTAACATTGGTGATTGTTTTAAATTAGTTTCCATTTCAGTGAACTAAAATGGATTATAATAAGATTTCCATACTGGGCATGACATCTTCCTTTAGGCTGAATTTGGTTGTGAAAAGCCAGCAGAAACAGTTGAACTAAATCTTTGATTAAGGAAAAAAAATGTTTTCTTATGTTTAGCTTATGTAAACTAGAATAATACAGATTCCTGAGTCCTGTATTACAGAGGAGGTAAATTCAAAACTCTTTAATCGCAATCCCTTTGAATGTGCCTCTTTCTCTGCTAATGACTGTGTATGTTATCTGTACATGACATCACTGGGCACATAAAGAGCACAGAGTTGGAACTGTAGGTGGCAGTCCGGCGTTGGGAGGAGAGAGCACAAAATGGCCGTAAGAATGATTAAAGGACTGTAACGACCAAAGTTTGCTCCATTCCAGAGCCTAGATTCCATTGCAGATTTTTTCAGATTTAACATCACATTGCAATAGGGAAACATGTCTCTGCCCTCAAGTATCTCTTCATGATGACAAGTAACAAATTACTTTATTTCTCCTTTTCATTGCTATCTGGTGGAAGTCTGTTGTATTCATGTGTTTCTCATACAGCTGAAGACTCACAGTGGGGCTAACACAGTTCTCTCTAATGGCATTTCTGATCTTTATCTAGTTAAAAAAATTGCTTGGAAAGATTTTTAGCAAAATCAAGATGTGTAAATCCGGGAAAAGGAGCTTGCCACACAATCCTTATACTCTGTAACAGTTGCATTTGTTCTGAAATCTAGAATAGCTTTCTTGAAAATGTCTAGACAGAGAATAGGAGAGAAGGCAGAAGTTTCTGCTGTAGATGTCTACTATGAGCCATCGAAGCAAGAGGGCCCATGTACAAAAGCTTCATTGTTTTTTTTAATCACTATGTAGAGTGGTAGGATGTACAGTAGGCTCTGAGGTAAAGGGACTTAAACTTAGCAAGGTGTTATCAAAGAGTAGAATATAGCAAGTTAAGGATTATCCAGTGAATTCTTACGGTGTGGTGGTGACAATTTTTCGATACAGGAGATGGAGAACACAAATGGAAAACACTCTCCTTTAGATCTAATTCTCATTATTGGGATGGCAATTCAAATGAGCTCAGTCATTAGAATAATAATATTCCTAGTTCTGTGAGAGCAAAGTGAAGGGCAAAATAATGATAATGGTCTTTAAAAGTGGAAAAGACTATACTGAAAAAGTAGATACACTGAAAAAGTAGGTGCACAAGTCTGCATGGGAAACGCAACCAAGGCAAAAACAAAAGAAGAGCTTCCTTTTCCAAATTACACTTATGTCTTGAAATTAAATTATGTTCAAGACTTGAAATATAACGTGAAATTGCATTCAATTATGTTTAAGACTTAAGTGCAAAATAACCTAAAGCAAAGGAGAAATAGAATTATAACAACTGGTTTGAATCGTATGCTATGCAGAGGTCTAAAAATCGAAGAATTAAAGGTAGATAGTCAGGAACTGTAGGAGCATGCAGGGCAAAATCATAGCAATGCATAAAATAAGATAAAAAATATGAAGGGTTGCAAAATGATGGTTTTCTGTGTAAATTATTAAGCAGAAGGTCAATTAGATAATGGAACTGCAGCAAGAGAATGTACCTTACCTGTGTATACTCTATCAGGTGAATGGTAAGGAGTTGACATTGCAGGGGGATTTCAGAGAACACATTGAACATATTTTGGTAACTGACAGATATTTGGTTTTGGTTTTGTTGTAGAAAGGTAGACTTAGCTGAACCATTAGAAATTTTTGACAGTTGCCTGTGATTATTTGATAAGGTTTTAATTGCATGAGGCTATCCTTTTTGTTTTTCCCCATTGGCACTCTTGCTGATTCACTTGGTAAGAGTTTATCGTCTAAAGTTGTTCTAAGGATGAATTAGGGCTGTGTCTTTTGCATACTGCTTCACTGACGGCAGAAGTTGGGCCATGTAGACTCCATGCACCAGGAAGAATTTGGGAATAAATCAATAAAAGGGTGTTATGTTCCTGCGTGTGCTGCAAAAGCTGAAATTTAACAAAGCATTTAGGATAATGTCTTTATAGAATCCTGGCTTCTGTTTTCAGTAAAGTGTTTCAGTTTTCAAGCACAATAAAAAATAGTTAGGAGGCCCCATGGGATTTAGGAGTCTCAGCATCTATTTGGATGTATTTCAGCTGTCCCAGTACAGCTTCCATTTAGATTAATGATTAACGCGTATTGATTCCTATGAGGTAAGATCTACTTCACTGTTCTTATGTGTTTGTGAGCAAACCGCATAAAATAAACTTTTTTTACTGGCATGAGAAATTTCTGGTTAGTTTCAGGCAGCTCTCTTCTGGGAACAGGAAAGGAAGTGTTACAGAAGTGTACCACGGCCCAAGTTGAGCAGTGAAAACTCATGTGCTCCTTATGGTTTGACTTCAGTCTTTGTTTATCATCTTTCATGCAAAGATTTTTCACTAACACTTCTGAAACAATTAAAACCAGCACTTACAGACATTGTAGAAGTGGATTGTTTCTCATAATCTAAATGGTAACTGGGGAGAAAGGTATAGGAAAGGCACACTAAATATTTGCCTCAGTCTTCACTGGCAAATGCTCTGACCACGCCACCCAAGTCTTGGAAGGCAGATGCAGGGACTGTGAGAATGAAGACCTTGGGCCCACTGTAGGAGAGGATCTGGTTCGAGACCATCTTAAGAACCTGAACATAATGCAAGTCCATGGGACCTGATGAAATCCATCAGCGGGTCCTGAAGGAGCTGGCAAATGAAGTTGCTAAGCCACTGTCCATCATATCTGAGAAATCATGGCAGTCAAGTGAAGTTCCCAGTGACTGGAAAAAGGGAACTATAACCCGCATTTTCAAGAGGGGGAAAATGGACGAGCCGGGGAACTACAGACCAGTCAGCCTCACCTCTGTGCCTGGCAAAATCTTGGAGCGGATTCTCCTGGAAGCCATGCTGAGGCACATGAAAAACAACAAGGTGGTTGGTGACAGCCAGCATGGCTTCACTAAGGGGAAATCCTGCCTGACCAATCTGGTGGCCTTCTATGATGGAGCTACGGAACTGATGGACAGGGGTAGAGCAGTGGATGTCATCTACCTGGACTTGTGCAAAGCGTTGACATTGTCCCACACGACATCCTTGTTTCTAAGATGGAGAGACATGGATTTGATAGGTGGACCACTTGGTGGATAAAGAACTGGCTGGATGGCTGCACGCAAAGAGTTGTGGTCAATGGCTCAATGTCCAGCTGCAGACCAGGAACGAGTGGTGTCCCTCAGGGATGGGTGTTGGGACCGGTCTTGTTCAACATCTTTGTGGGCGACAGGGACAGTGGGATTGAGTGTGCCCTCAGCAAGTTTGCTGATGACACCAAGCTGTGTGATTCAGTTGATACGCTGGAGGGAAGGAATGCCATCCAGAGGGACCTTGACACGCTTGTGAGGTGGGCTGATGCCAACCTGATGAAGTTTAAGCATGGAAAGTGCAAGGTCCTGCACCTGGGTGGGAGCAATCCCAGGCACAGCTACAGGCTGGGCAGAGAAGAGATTCAGAGCAGCCCTGCAGAGAAGGACTTGGGGGTGTTGGTCGATGAGAAAATGAACATGAGCCGTCAGCGTGTGCTTGCAGCCCAGAAAGCCGATGGTATCCTGGGCTGCATCAAAAGGAGCGTGACCAGCAGGTTGAGGGAGGTGATCCTGCCCCTCTGCTCTGCTCTTGTCAGACCTCACTTGGAGTATTATGTGCAGTTCTGGTGTCCTCAACAGGAAAAGGACATGGAACTGTTGGAACAAGTCCAGAGGAGGGCCACGAGGATGCTCAGGGGACTGGAGCACCTCCCATATGAAGACAGGCTGAGAAAGTTGGTGCTGTTGAGGCTGGAGAAGAGAAGGCTGCGTGGAGACCTCATAGCAGCCTTCCAGTATCTGAAGGGGGCCTATAGGGATGCTGGGGAGGGACTCTTCATGAGGGACTGTAGTGAGAGGACAAGGGGTAACGGGTTCAAACTGAAACAGGGCAAGTTTAGATTGGATATAAGGAAGCAGTTCTTTACTGTAAGGGTGGTGAGGCACTGGAATGAGTTTCCCAGGCAAGTTGTGAATGCTCCATCGCTGGCGGTGTTCAAGGCCGGGTTGGGCATAGCCTTGGATGGCATGGTTTATTGGGAGGTGCCCCTGCCCATGGCAGAGGGGTTGGAACTAGATGATCTTAAGGTCCTTTCCTACCCTAACTATTCTATGATTTTGTTATTCTACTCAAGTAGCATAGGCTTCTCAATTTCTTAATGGTCTAAGATAGTTTGATTCCTCTTCACTAAGTACACAGTGAGAACTTCATGAGAGGTAAAACTGAGTTACTGAGGTAAAATAGGAGAAGGATAGAAGAGAAAGATAGATGAGATAGAAAGATAGATGAGAAAGGATAGAAGACTAGTAGCAACATGAGTAAGGCAGACACCATAGGAATGCGTTCCACACCTTCAGTGGTATTTTATAGAAAATCTGTTGTATTTTAAGGATTCACTTTTAGATGAGAGACTTTAGCCTTTAACTAGTCATAAAACCCTCTAAATTTGAACAGTGTTGACCGTTGAAGTGTAGAAGAGTTGTGATGACACCATGAAATGTTTGTTAGCAAAGTTGTCATTGCGTATTTACAGAATATTAAATCAGTTTCTCAGAAAACGAGACCTGTGTTTTGGTCAGGTGGAGGGAGATGGTGCTGGGAAAAGCAGTCAAGCCAAAGCTAATACCTACTGCCAGATAAGTAGAAATGCTCATTTTGCTTGACAAGGCTTCCAGTAAACTTTGTCAAAAAAAGTGGAGGAAAGAATGAGGCATGACGGCAATTTGGTCAGAGCTGTTTGTCTTCACTCCTTGGCAGTATTGAGCTCTTCTCCACTGTGGCATCCCTAGGTGTTAAAAGATTGTTTCATCCTGTGCATTCTCTTGCCTCCTGCTCCTGAAGAACTGAACCATTGCTTGTTTGGGAGATGTGTAGAAACTACACTAGCCTTATCTGTAATACTTACGCACACTGATCAATAGAAATCCTAAAAAGCCCAACAAATAGATGCTGTCTCAGTTGTAGCCATGGAATGTAAAAGCCTTTCCATGATTCAAGAGAAACTACCTGTGGTACATAGTCTTGTGTTTGCAGCCTCTCCCTTTGGTGTCAGTTTAGCAGGCAGGTTCCATGTAGCTGTGCCACCATGGGCACAATTTGCTTTACAAACCACAGCAGAATTATACAAAGTTGAAGGGAGATTTGATTTGAATGAAGTGCATTAACAAGGGATTTTATTCATGGTATTTTTATGGTACTTTCTCTAAGAAAGTAGCATGGTTAGATATTATGTGTAAGTTATTTAAGGTTATTAACAGAAGTCATAAATAGATAAATAAAATTAGAATTGGGGCTGTTAAAAAAAAATCAAAGGTCTTTAGGTTACTTATTCAATCAAGATTATAGTACCAATGAGAAGAGCAACAGATGACAGCATGCAGTGAGATAAAGAAGAATTAATGCAGTTGAGGTAGATTGCTAAGAATAGCAGTCCAGTATTCAGTACTCTGAGACATACTGTGAAACTGTTTCACATAATCAAAACAAAACTTGCAGTACTGGGGGAAACATTAAAATAAAGCTGCATGTGCAGGAGATTTCAAAGCTAATAAAATAGATCTTCAACTGTCAGATGGTAGGATTCTCTGGTTTCTTGTTTTATAGTAATATATTGCATTAGTAATTATTTATTGATCATACGGAAATTGCCATGCACAAACTTAAATTGCCATTGTTAGAACTGAGGTTGACAGTGTTACCCAGCATGGAACAGGTAACAAATAAACATTATTTCATGAAGAAGCAAAACAAATTCAAGAAATCAGTATTTAAGTTGTGTTGTAAAACAAAGCCCCTACCGAGATACAGAGGATTGTTGTGCTATACCTGTGCTGGTATATTTTGAAATGCTTATGTTTCTAGTGTGTATTTTTCAAGGAATTAAAACATTCCCATAATATTTTGTATATTTAAATTAATCTTTTTCCGTTGTAGAGGGACTGACACTATTAATTGTTAATCTTCTTTTGTTATGATTTGAAGTTTTAGAGCTGTGCAGTGGATCCAGTTGAACTTTTTCCAAAAGCAGGGAGATTGTTAAAAGTTACTGTTTGTAATGTTAATGATGTTGGGATGGATTTTGCGGCTCTGCAGTTTGCTTAATTTTTCTGTATTTCCTCCTCTTCCATTAACAAAAGAAGAAGTGCAGTGGCAAAAAGGAGATCACGCAGTAGCAAAAATATGTTCCAGTGTTGTCTTGTGTTGTACGGTTGGTTATTTAGTCATAAATAGATAAATAATAATAAATAAAAGAATAAATAACAATATCTAATTGCAAAGGCAATAAAGTGGAAAACGTTTTTGTTTTGTAAAAATCTGTGTTTATACTGATTGTGTTTAGGATCAAGTCACAAGAATTTTCGTTTATTGTTGTTTTGTTGTTATATTTTAAATTCTGGTGCCTTTGTACAACTAACAATGAAAAGTAAATCAGCTTTGCTGTTCAGGTAACAATGGGGAATGCCATAATCCAGATGAAGGAATAACGTAAATACGATTGCTGCTTTTGGTCCTGAGCTGCCTCACATCTTGATTGGGCCCTTTGGAGCCCTTGGTTTTGGAAAAACCTTCTGACAATAGCATCATGTGATGTGATCATGCTAGCTCTGCTCTGCAGGTGCTGTAGGCCCATTCACACAGTGCTAGGTCCATATCAATAGGCCCTGTTGATCCTGAGCTAAGCAGTATGAAAGCCACTCCTGTGTCTCTGCACAGAGGTCATGGTGTATCTGTTACCCAGGTGACTCATCGTAACAAGTGGAGAATTGCTAGTAGTGGCTTTGGAACTGAAAGATGGGCTTCATTTTATTTTAGACACAAAATTAAAAGCTCTTGGCAACTGCAGAGATGGCATGACTCCTACATTGCTATCACTTCTGGATTCCACTTGCTCAGTTGTAAAGAGTAAAAAAGATGGACATTTTTGCTAACTCCTAGTCTGGTAGCATTTTACAGGACAGGTGATTTTTTTATTTCTTTTTTTCCCCACTTCTTCAAGAGACAGTCTTGTTCAATGTGTTCCTGTTATTGCATTATATACTTCTTCTTATGCATTATTGAACTGTAAATTTAGCAGCAGGATGACACTGATATTTGACATAACAATAAAATGGATTGGGTTAATTTCTTTTTTTTCCTTTGTTACCTTACAGGCACTGTAAGAATTGAAATGTTTAGGAACATGCAAAATGCAGAAATCATAAGGAAAATGACAGAAGAATTTGATGAGGTATAGTATACATATAGTTCTTTAAACATCCTGGAATATATTACAATATACTTTTTGTTTTAAAAGAAAAATGCAGTGGGCAAGAAACCAGTGGATGACCAATGGCTCAGTTTGAAAAATTGCATTGACAAGCAAAGCAGTGATTTAAACTATTGGATGAGGAGTAACAAACCAGCATGAGCTTTAGGAAAAAATAATAATTGGAAACCAAAAAGTAATAAAATTACTTGACAAAGTAGTTACAGTCACTCATCTTGAAAAGTCAGTGTGGTGGATTGAGTAGGCCTTAGGTGCTGAAATGCTGGTATGGAAAAGTTTGTTATTTAGCCAGGTTAAGGGCACAAGTGTACTGTCACACAAAAGCATGGAGCAAACTCACAACCAGTGGGGTGAGAGAGCCCAGCCAGCTCTGCCTCTGCAAGAACTAGTTTGGGTCCACGTTAGTCCTGGTCTGGATCCATGTCGACCCTTTTTTATCTTCGTATGGCTTTAAGGGGGATATACTTATTTGTCTGCATCCTGGGTGTTAGAGAAGTTAATAAGGGGAGGAAGGAAGAACTGTAGAAAGTTCTCTCATCCCACTGAAATTGGTGGTGGTTTTCTGGGTTCTGGAACTGCCAGCATACAACAAAGAACTTCAGATTCCTGAGATAGGACTGCAGGTTTTTTCAGTGCTCTACTCTGTTTTCTGTGTGCAAATTAATGTTTTGTTCATCTGAAATGGCAATTTAAACCAAAGAGTAGCTTGAAATAAAAATTACCATTGGGAACAGTATTACAGAAAGCAATACTCTTTCTGTAGAGTAGATCTAAGCATTTTTGTTTGAAACAAGTGTATTTCAATTCAAATTGGGTATCTTCTGTCAAAATAAAAATGTTCCTAATGGTGAATGCTTTTAGCTTTGAGGTTGTTTTAACTGTGGGGTTTGAGGAGTTTTTTATTATTTTTCATGTATAAAAAAATTACATATTCTGAGTGTTCATTTTGTACAGTGAGGAAGACACATAATAAACCACAGATTTTCAGTAGGACAGCAGTATGTTTTTCTGACCAATTCTAAATGGAATGCCAAGGCTGTGATTCACGAAGTGAAGGAGGGTAACTATAAATATGGGCACTGCTCTTTTTCAGGGTTTACTTCTGCAAGTCTTCCATCTTATTCATGGCCCTGAACAAGTATTAGGACATTAACATGGAGTTAAAGAAGGGATGGAGAATGACACAAACTTTCAGTCACACAAGCCTGCCTTTAGGTTTTGACCTTCAATACTTTGAAATATTTCTGTTTCATCTTTTTCCCCCACTTCCCAGGACACAAAGATATGAGTCTTGATGCATATTTTGTACTACCCAGAGCTAGTATTGCAAGTGTAGTACAGTTACAAGGAAGTTTTTGTAAAAGTACTCTCATGCCAACAAGTTTCTTTGTTTACTGAAGAATAATGTATTGGTTTTATTTATTATTTTCTGTTGGCTTGGAGGATGAAGTTAATGTTTTGCTTAGAAGCTTAGACCACAGTGGCTACAACAACATTAAAATACATTAAACGGGAGACTTTTAGTACTTCATATTATCATTTTCTTGTTCTTCAGGACAGTGGTGATTATCCACTTACCATGCCTGGGCCACAGTGGAAGAAGTTTCGATCCAATTTCTGTGAGTTTATTGGAGTGCTCATTCGACAATGTCAGTATAGCATCATTTATGATGAATACATGATGGACACGGTGATCTCTCTTCTGACTGGTTTGTCAGATTCCCAGGTCCGGGCCTTCAGGCACACCAGTACATTAGCTGGTAAGTAAGCTAGCACAGATAAGAGTTTTTTCAAAGAAGTTGCTGCTATTTAACCACTTTGAGAATTATTCCTAGCTTTGTTTGAGGTGGAATTTGACCAGCACTGAGAACTCTGAAAAGCTTGATCAAATCCAAGTGCCATATATGCTATAACTATACTTAAAGTATACTTAAAGTGCACTTTTTTGTTTGGAAGGGAGTATGCTGGGGCACTTAGTGTCAAGAGAAGTGACACTTTTGAATCCTGTGAATCAGAGGTGGTAAGCCTTGTATTTTGTTACTAGATGTTCATTTGCTGTATAGAATGTCTCAATAATTTTGTATTTTAGAGTAACAAATTTATTCTAAATAAGCATCATGAAAATTGTATTATCAAAGAATTTCAGTCCACCAGACACTAAAATCTGTGCCTTCACTCTTGAGAAGCATTAGATTTGTGAGCGCTGGGCCATAGTTGTAGGTCTTCCTGTCTTTTGCCTCCAGCCACACTGCACCTTTCAACACAGCTGCTTACATCTAATGAAAGCACTGGGTATATCATTAGCTTGAAATAGGATTTTCTAGAGTATATTTCATCAGATCTATATGAGATGTCTCCTGCAAGACAGATTAATTTCTCTTTGGAACTAAGTATTTTTCTCCAATTACAAATCAATACTAGGATCGCTGGCTTGGGTGTAGGTGTCTAAAGCTGGTTATGTCAGGTGATGACCTTTACGCTCATCTCATGAGCTGAAATATTGGAAGATTCTTCTGTCTAGATTGTTCATAGATCATGCCAAATATTTTAGGTGTTTGTATCTTTCCTGTACTGAGGACTCCAGAGCTGGATGTAGTACTCCAGGCGGGGTCTCACTAGGGCAGAGTAGAGGGGCAGAATCGCCTCCCTTGTCCTGCTGACATGCTGCTTTGGATGTAGCCCAAGATATAATTGGCCTTCTGTGCTGCAAGTGCACATTGCTGGCTCATATCCAATCTTCTATCCACCAGTAGCCCTAAGTCCTTCTCCTCAGGGGTACTCTCAATCCCTTCATCCTCCAGCCTGTATTGATACCGGGAGTTGCCCCAACCCACATGCACTTAGCCCCTCTGAACCTCATGAGGCTCATAGGGGCCCACCTTCAAGTTTGTCTGAGTCCCTCTGCATGGCTTCTCATTCGGCTGTGTCACCTGCACCCCTCAGCTTCCTGTCATCTGCAAACTTGCTGATGTTGCACTCAATCCCACTGTGTTGTTGATTAAGATACTATCAGAGTACTGGTCCCATTACGGACCCGTGAGGGACACCACTTGTCACTGATGTCCATCCAGACATTGAGCCATTGACCACTACCCTTTTGGATGCAGCCATCCAGCCAGTTCCTCATCCACCGAACAGTCCACGCATCAAATCCATATTTCTCTAGTTTAGAGTTTCTTCACCATAGTCAGTAATGGGACGGTAAAAACATGAATTGTGCAAGCATAAATTTCCAGGTTCAGAGTTCACCTCCACAAATCAGGTAGTCAAAGATGAACACTACTTGAGTTGCAGATAACCTGCTGCAAATCTGTGCCTGCTGTTTAAACTGAGATGGAAACCGTATTCCTGTCCAGCTGATGCCATCTTCAATTCTGGGTGATCTTGATTTGTTGTTATCTTAGATTATGGTTGATTGTTTCATAAGAGAGAGATTATGGAGTGAGGCATGCACTCTGGTCTCATATTGATCGTGTGGGAGAGATGTTTGGAATGTTTGAGAGGCTTGATTGACAAGACAGGAAACCACACCATACATTAGAGACGTTACCCAAGATCTGTGCTATGTGGAAGAAATAGTTGCCATCATTTGGAATGGATTATGTAGCTAGAAACTTCAAGCAGGATAAACAAATGCAAAAACCAAGGTTCATAACAACTAGCTTGAGTTACTTAAAGCACTGATGGCTTATGGCATTAGATGCATGTTTATCTAGTACTTACATTAGGAATAGGAGCAGCCAAAGATCCCCAGTATTTTCCAATGATAATACATGCCATTTATTTGGTTGATTGGTTGGTTTAACAAGCTTGAGAGCTTTGTTTTAATTCTGCAGATTTCCTTCAGGCTTGTTTTGCACATATAATTATGTTGCTGTCCTGCAGAGTACAGATCAGCACGATGCCTTGGAGTTCAGTCTTTATTAAGTTTATGAAAATGTGCCTTTAGAATTTCATTTATTCTTGAAGGAGTGTTTTTGAGGTCTTTGATTTCAGTTTTCCTCTGTTCTAGCCAAGTTGAATGATAAATGATTCACTATGGCAATACACTTAAGAAGTACATGTAGGTGCTTCTAGGGTTACCAGCTTTGAGCAATAGCAACATAAGACAAAGTTACCATAAGAGTAGGTTCACTTCTCCACTTGTATGGTTGCTTTTCTACCTTAAAAAAGATGCTGCTGTGTACTTAGCCAGAAAGCATGTGATAGTTTATTACATCACTTTGTTGTTTCCTCAGTTTTGTAAAATGTGATATGCCATGGTAAAGCACCTCATTAATGTTTTTGTAGAAATAAATTAATACCCAGAAATACACATGAACAATATTATATCCATCATGTGTGAAAATGCATATAAAGGGGTACATAAGGTTCTAATTGTATTTTTATGCTTCATCAAAAGGAGCGTGACCAGCAGGTCAAAGGAGGTGATCCTGCCCCTCTCCCCTGCTCTTGTGAGACCTCACTTGCAGTATTGTGTGCAGTTCTGGAGTCCTCAACATAAAAAGGACATGGAACAGTTGGAACAAGTCCAGAGGAGGGTCACGAGGATGCTCAGGGGACTGGAGCACCTCCCATATGAAGATAGGCTGAGAAAGTTGGGGCAGTTGAGGCTGGAGAAGAGAAGGCTGCATGGAGACCTCATAGCAGCCTTCCAGTACCTGAAGGGGGCCTATAGGGATGCTGGGGAGGGACTCTTCATTAGGGACTGTGGTGACAGGAGAAGGGGTAACGGGTTCAAACTTAAACAGGGGAAGTTTAGATTGGATATAAGTAAGAAGTTCTTTACTGTGAGGGTGGTGAGGCACTGGAATGGGTTGCCCAGAGAAGTTGTGAATGCTCCATCGCTGGCGGTGTTCAGGGCCGGGTTGTACAGAGCCTTGGGTGACATGGTTTAGTGGGAGGTGCCCCTGCCCATGGCAGGGAGGTTGGAACTAGATGATCTTAAGGTCCTTTCCAACCCTAACTATTCTATGATTCTATACAGCTGTACACTTCAGAACAACGTCAGACTGAATTTCTGAGAAACTGCTGTGGTCCCTTGTAAATTGAGTAATCCTCAGCAATTACTGGTTAGAGTTACCTTTAGAATGGAGACATCTATAATGATATTTTTCAGTAGAAGAATGTGTAACTCCACTGTAACTGGCTTTATGATGTACACTGATTCTGTAGATCCAAATGCTTGCTTACTAACTTTACACACTCAAAACTTGCATGCTTTTCTGGAGATGGCAAAGAACATGGCCTGAAGGTCAATGCAGTATACACTGTTCTCATTTTGAGATGAGCCAGGTGACCTGGATATTGCTTGGGTGGAAAGTGCCTTTCCAGGTGGCTTTATGTCAGGATTGAGTTGATTATTTTCTGTGACCATGAATCTGCTGAGGAAATATTTTTTAGCTCTGACTACAGGTAAAGAGTCATACTTTGTCTTCTGCCTTTGCAGCTATGAAGCTTATGACTGCTCTTGTGAATGTTGCCTTAAACCTGAGCATTCATCAGGATAATACTCAGAGGCAGTATGAAGCTGAGAGAAACAAAATGATTGGTAAAAGAGCTAATGAAAGATTGGAGCTGCTGCTTCAGAAAAGAAAAGAGGCAAGTAAAAAGAGGATTTTTTTCTTCCTGGTTTATATGCATTTTCTCCACAGGAAGTCGAGGGTGACTTGAGTGCTATAGTGCAAAAGAAACAAGGGAGACGTTTCTGCAGTTGTGTTTGTATGATCTCAGGCATATTACTTGGACTACATTTTTGAATCTTGTACTAATACATTAGTGAGTTTGTGTGCTGTTCTGCACACACAGGAGAATTTCTATTAGTGGGTTTGTATATATGACCCCGTTATAGGGGTCATATAGGCAGGAAGAAAATTAGGCTCCAATTGTAAGCAGTAAGTGTTTTGATTATGCAAAAAGATTCTGAAAAGAGGATCATATGTAGTCCCTCACTGCACTGCCCCTTTCTCCCTTTGATCACTGCAATTATGATATAGTGTCTCATTAGTACTTCTTCTTGTAGCTGTTTTCAAGCAACACTGGAGTGGGGGCTGTAGCACCTGGAGAAGAAGCTAGGGAGACATTAAAGTTGCTTTTAGTAAGTGCCAGTCTGGCATTAGGTGAGCAAAACCATTAGAAGGTTGCTGTAATCATCCCTAAATAAAGTATTATATCCCAGAGAATTCAGGTTTAGAGGTGTACTTAAAGGAAATTTAAAGATGACAAGTAGAAGATGAATATATATACACCCAAACACCTGTAATGTATAAAGATATAAAACTCACAAGATGGATTGAAAAAGTGAAGTATATATGACTCAGATTTAATTTTAATATTTTAATATATTCGTTTTGAACATATTTCCTCCACCACTCTTTTATTGCATGGCAAATTAAGGATGTCTGGGTGCTTTACCTGTGTGCACCTTGAATTCGTTTAGGTATAATTTTGACTCAAAATTACTTGACTTTAAAGTCTTTGTCTGGGGATAATTGCAATTATATATTTTTATTTTTATTTTACCCCTATGATCCGTAACATAATTTTATTTGGCTTTCATAATTCTTTAAAAATCATGCATTAAGATACAGAGCAAGAACAATCTCTCCTGCCCAAACTGCAGGAGAAACATTTTAAATTAAATACTAATTTTAATGTTAGTCTTAAAGCATTTCAAAGAGCAGAATTGCTTTGTTAAAACAGCTCAAGTACGGTTCCTAATCCACATTTGTTAATTATTGCTTTGAATTTCCAGAGAAGGACAAAGTCACCAATTACACTGATTAACTTGGTTTAGTGTCTCTGTGTCTATGAACATCCTCTGTGCTCATTCCTTCAGCTTGCTTTTCAGTGTCTTTTGGAGATGCAGTACAGAATTGCTCTGGAGAGACTTTGAAGCAATGATGCCCAGGCCACCACAGGGCTGTGAAACATTTGCAGAATGAGCATTTAGGAAACCGTAACTTTTTATATGTCTGTTCAGTCTCTCTCATACCACTACTCACTATAACTAATCCAAGTGTTGCACAGGAGTAGGCCAGAGAGGCGTGATGGGGACTGGCTATGTCCTTACACACATTGTTTTAAGCATAGTAGCGTGACCCATATGGAAGAGATTTATTAAGATCAGATGTCATAATGGCTCTTTGTATGAACAGCTAACATACTGTTGTATATTTCCTGTGTTTAAATATACTGAATTTACAATTGTATTCTGTGCTGGCACTTTCTTAGTTGATTCTTTTGATGTAGTGCCATCATAATAAACCCTCATAAACACATGCAAGGGTATGTGTTTATCTTCATGAAGATATAGAGGTACAGTTCTTGAGCTAAATGTGGCAAATTAATCTGAAGTAGAAGAGATGGAACACTCTCCCAAGTGTTTCATTCTCATTCCTGAAGGGAGAATAGTGTGTGAAGGTCTAGTGTCATCAGTGAGATTTTGAACTAAACTGGATAATTTATGACACAGTCTCCCATAATAGAGAGGAGGTTGTGTCTTAGTTGCTGTCAGTAGTAATCTCAATTTTGTGCTTGTCGTGCATCTGGTTTTGACCTTCTCAAAATTCTTGCAGAGTCTATAAGAGAATGTTTCCCTAATTTTTACTTAGGTTTAAGGATGAGTATATCACTTTTGCATTGGTAAGAGCAGGAATTCCAAGGCCCAAGTGGTCTCTCAAGATGCCTGAAGTTTAGCACTCATATTCAAGTACATGATCTAGAAAATCTGGAATGATAAAAAGCAATTACAGTTTTGGATGAATTTTACTTTCCTTTTTTTCCCTGAATCTAAAACCCATTGGAGCTTTTAAATGCTTTTAAATGTTAGCACACAAAAGTAAAAGAGATCTCTGATTGTCTGATTCTACTTCTACACCAGCTCTGGATCCCTGTATGAGTTATACAGCTGATAACTTACCCTGTTTATAGCAAGCTGTAAATTCCATGCAGAAAAAAAGACAGAGGAAGCCAACCATGCTGTCCCCTTTTCTGTGCCACTAAATCTTGTATGGTTCTGCTCCATTTCACACTCGAACAAATGTCAAAGTACTCTTTTCTTCAGTATCTTAATCTTCTCATAAAGTTCAGTCTCTCCTACCTCTCTGCTGTGGTGTGCTTTGATATTAATGATTCGTACCCAAAGTTCTCAGTAGCTTCCCCTTTCCCTTTTAGGGCCTCAGTAGTTTTGCAGAGTTCCTCCTGAGGTTTCTTGATTCATTCCCAGCCTCATTTTACTCCAAAGTCTCTGCTAAGGTTGTCGCTAGCCTCATGTTTCTGTGGATGTTTGCCTTCTTGTAGCCTTTGAAGTCAACCATCTAAGGAGCGATTAGAAATTCACGCTCCCTTTTGGATTATGTATTCTAGAACAAGCATTTAGTCTGTGCATATTTGGGTTGAGCTGATGCTGAAAATAGTGCTTCTCTCAGAAGCCATGCCTGAAGTTGTTTGTTTTGTTCATCAGACCTTTGGTGTGCATCCAACTTTTCCCTCTGTAAATAATCCCTTTTACTAAGAAATTAATTTCGTTGGCAGGTGTTTGACAGTTTAGTCAGGGGCCCTCAATGTCTTGTTTTCCCCATGTGCAAAATGCAGACAGCACCTCTTCACCTTTTAGACAACTGGGAGGCTTCATTTACTGAGTTTTGCAAGCTGCTTTAGATCTTATCTGGAAGATAGTGTAGAAATATTTATAAATATGTCTTGAAAAATACAAACCCCTGGGTGAAAGTGTTTCTGAGCTCATGCTGTGTCTGAAGTCAAAAGAGGTGATCATAATTCTGCCTCTAGCTTTAAGATTTTTTTATCTGTTATATATGTCTGTAATTACATAGGTTTGATTATGCATATATGCACTCTGTATTAGCAAGGCTTTGTTGTGGTTTTCATACTGAAAATGTGGGAAAATTTACATTCACACATGTGGTATTCTGCTTTGACATTAAGAAACACCTTGATGGAAGAATAGTGGCTTTGAGTGTAGAGCAGTTCTGCTCCAAAAGCTGATTGTATATAATTGGCATAATCTTATTTAACATGCTCATAACACCTTTTTATTTGGGTTTGGTTTGCAATCTAAGGCCTGGATGTCAGGTGTGCTCCAGCAGCAAGCACACATACTGTGATTCTGGAAAGCTTTCTGGTTCAGAAACTCAGTTGTCATGGGTGCTGAAGTTGAAGCAACTGACAAACTCATACTTAAGATTAAGACCATCTTTAAGTACTTTTCTGAAATGGAACATTGAATTTTTCAGAGGGAATTCCTGATGTGTAACCAGCTTCATTTCTGCACCTGTCATTCACTCATAGTTGTATCAATTTAACTGAATACAGGATCGCAGGCATTTCTGGATACGCAGTCTCAACTTGCCTATATTTCAGTAGCAAAAAAATGGTGATGACAGTCTTCAAAGGATTAATTTGAAATGAAAATAATTGATATATGTGGAGAATGTTAACTTTCTTCTATTGTCAACTTCTGTTAAGGCATTGCATATATATATCTATATATATATCTGTATGCATGTGTATGCACACAATACAGGCATGTGCTGGAAAAGCAGAAAATAATGAGTCTACTAATACCTTTAATTAAGTGCTGTTTCATGGTCTTCTAATGTTTCCAATAAGGAATTGTAGAATATCAAATTATAGTAAGCAGTGATCTTTAATTTATTTTTTTGTTTTGCCTTTTTTATTTTTTTTTTTGCAGCTACAAGAAAACCAAGATGAAATCGAAAATATGATGAACTCTATTTTTAAGGGTATATTTGTTCATAGATACCGGTAAGAAAATGCATGCTACAGTAGACTCTGCTAACAAAGTATAATCATAAATAACATCAAGGTCAGTTTCTATGTTGATTTTTCTTCTGATGTAATATTCTAAATGCCACAAAAGCAGTTTCAAAGCCGCTGAAGTTCTGGAAGAAAATTAAAGTGTAACCCCTATTAATTATGTACTGGAGCCACCCACAAAACTAAAGTTGTTTTACTGGATTAAAATTAAGAGTTGTGAGAGTTGTGGGTTTTCCAGGGTGGAAGCACAAACATGAGGTATCCTAAAAATAATCAAATGATCACTGCATGTTGTAAGTTGGCAGTTTTGGTTGCTGAGTACCTTTACTCTGCATTTCCTTTTGTATGTCTTAGGTGTAAACAGCAAGTTACTGATGTTAACACCATATATACTTTAGCCACAGCTACAACTTTACTTTAGGCTTTTTCCTTCTTAAATTACATAAAAGCAATCAAAAGCTTTAATTCCAGTTAACATGGATTTTCTTGTTCGTTAATTATTTTGGAAGTTTACAGTAAAAACGTTAAAAAAATAACTGTAGTGTTAGTGCACCAAAAGGGGTGGTTTTAACAGTTGATGTGCTATGTCTTGTGAATACGAAACCGCAGCAGGTTTTATTTGTATGTGTGACTGTGCATGTGCATGCAGTAGGTTTGGACTGGTACATGCTATTTTGAAGTGTGGTTGGTCAGAGAAAAGTACTCTATTTAAAAATAGATCTAGGGTTGTTTCACATCGCAAGATACCTCATGGTGTCTACAGCATTCTGGTGCAACCTGTTCTTTAGATGTTAATTGACTTACCAAAGTGATAAGATAAAATTAAAAAATACTAACTATGCAATTGACCTTTCAGTTTTAAATTGTTTTAAAACTTTAGCATTTATGAAATCTTTTCAACAAAAGGCATAAAACCAGAGAAGAGTGTATGAGAAGAGTGGACCTAATAGTTCAGTTGGGCAGAGGGATTGTTGCAAGTAGAGAGAAAAGCATTCAGGAAACCTAGAAGGGCCTCATGCTAAGAAAAGTGTGAGTGTGAACAACACAGGGGAGCTTGAGTGGGCATCTTCAGTATCCAAGCATGATATTTGAAAGGAAGTTTATGGTCAGTAAGCCTTGAACTATGTGGCCACAGAAGGATGTGTATGCAGAGTCAACAGATAATTTTGGATGTTAGCTTAGTATAGCACTCACACTATTTTGTTATGAAAGCAGCTTTATGGCATGTAGGTATTATTCATAGGTGCAGCTGAGTGTTCTTACAGGTAAGTTGAAGAAATTAAATGTGAAGAATGTTTCCATTTTTGTGCCTTCAGAATTTAATATATTGTATCAAATAAGAAGTCACTTTAAAATATCTTCCAAGTAGCTCATGCACTTGTGAGGGTTTGGAAAAAGACTCTACCTTTTGATGGTCCTGCATGCCGGTTTATTGTTTTGGTTGGGTTTTGGTTTTGGTTCCTTTTTAAATTCTCCTTTTGTAACCAAGATTTCTTTTACATGCCTCCCACCGCCATTATAAAGGCCTTATTTTGCTGATTCTGCTGTAACAAAAGAGGCCAAATAAATAAACTCTCTTTATCTGTGCCCTGAAGAAAGATGCCCGGGCTGACACTGTTAGACCACTGAAGAATTTGCTGAAATCAGTCAAGCAGGTTGTGTGCTCTGAGCAGGGCGAATGCCACCACTTCTGACACAGTTTAAAGAAGTTCAGAGGAAGTAACTGCTTCCAAGGCTGCCACCAAGTGCCACTTTTGTGAGGAATTATCTCCTCTCCAGCTTCTGTAACTTCTGTGAAGCTCCTAGGAGAGTCTGTTACAACTTAAATCTGAATATGACTAATCTGTAGGCAGCAGAGACCATAGATTCAAATTTCTGCAGTCACAGCTGTGCAAGAACATACAGGGAGAAAAATACCTGTATTAAAACTAACTAATTGAAGTGAAAACCAGGGCTGCAGGGAGTAAAAAGGAAAGGATTTCTAACTTCTGTCTTCTTCCATAATGTTTCTTAAGCATTCCTTCTGTCAAATAGTTAATATGATTTATTTAGTTGATGTCATTTTACAGTCCTTAAAGCATGCACAAGTGGTAATGATTTCAAAGGAACATTATTTTAATTATTCCCAGAGTATAAGCACCTTTCCATAATCTGATTCAGACTCTGCTGCACTGATTCATGCTTAGTGACCTTTGTAACTTAAACAGCAAGTCTTTAAATAAAAAGCCCTCCAAAACTGTTTCATTCAGAATGTAGCTGTCTTCTGAAGTAAGCTGATGCTGCAGTGAGGTTACATCTTCTTTCTGTAGGTTGGCTTCTAATTTACTAAAAGATTTCAGTGCTTATTTCTCACATAAAAGTTTGCAGAAATAGCTAAACGATTTTCTAGGTGTAATGTTATTCTAGTGACCAAATCTAGCAGATCTGGTCAAAATCTGAGATTATCTTAATAAACATGCAAGAGATGTACCTACCTCATTGCATATTTCCTTATCTCTTTCCTGAATCACTTTTTCTGACTATTTTTGTGTGGCTTCATGATGTATTCATCAACTGATTATTT
Organism: Myiopsitta monachus; assembly: GCA_017639245.1. NCBI lineage: Eukaryota > Metazoa > Chordata > Aves > Psittaciformes > Psittacidae > Myiopsitta > Myiopsitta monachus. The sequence goes on along the minus strand of CM029923.1, from coordinate 15,032,369 downwards.
TTTTATTATTTCTAAAGCCGAGAGTTAATGTCAAAGAGGAGAATTAGAGTAAGTTTAGTTAGAGTCAAGTTGCTGAGTTCATGTTGGTCAGTAAACAGGCAGTGGTGGTGACTCTGGTAAATAGGACTGCAGGGCCTTGAGGGTAATCAGACTCTGGAACGGGGTGTCCAGAGAGGCTGTGGAATATCAGTCCTTGGAGATTAACAAAACCTGATTGTACGAGGCAAGTGTAGGAACTCTGGATATGGTGGTGCTCAAAATAATCAGTTTTGTGTCTGTATGAGAAATACGTTTGGTATGTAGTAATTAGATACTGTATACTGGTCGTTCAGGGTTCTTCTGAAAAGTAATTTTTGGGTTTTTTTTTGTCTGAAATTAACAAGCTGAAGATTGCTTGCAGGGTACGTAGCTATTAGAATGAGAAAAGGAGGGGAGGCTTATTTCTACATTTCAGTTGCATCCACGTAGCAGAGATTATTTTGAATCTGAGATTATTGCCACACAGCTTCTCAGATGTAATAAGTTGCCTCTCTGGGCAACCTGTGCCAGGATTTTAATACCCTCATTGGAAAGAATTTCCCTCTTTTAGTTTAAAACCATCACCCCTAGTTCTATTGCCGCAGGCCCTCCTGAAATGTCTCTCCCAATCTTTCTTATAGGCTCCTTATAAGAACTGAAAGGCGTCAATAAGTTCTCCCCAGAGTCACCTCTTCTCAAGGCTGAACAACCCCATCTCTCAGCCTTTCCTCATAGGAGAGGTGCTCCATCCCACTGATTAAGTCAGGCAGGACTTGCCCTTGGTGAAGCCATGCCAACTGTCTCAAATCACCTCTCTGTCTTCCATGTGCCTTAGCATAGCTTCTAGAAGGAGCTCCTAGAAACTCCTGTCGAAGGATCTGTTCCATGATCTTCCCATGCACAGAGGTGAGGCTGGTAGGTCAGTAGTTCCCAGGCTCCTTTCTACCCTTTTTTAAAATGGATGTGATAGTGCCCTTTTTCCAGTCGCCATTCCGGTGTTCCTTACTCTCAGCTGTCATCTGAGATGTCAAAATTTTGTTTCTGTTACTTGCCCGCTTTTGACTTAGCAGTGTGCGTGCAGGCGCAATTTCATTTCAGAGAGTAAGATTCAGGGAATTCTTATTTGAGTGGTACGTCATAGTATCTTTTTGTTTTGAATGCTCAAAGAGCTACTTCTCCAGATACGAGTACCCAGCAAACAGAACTATCACAATTTTGACTTCTGGCAGACCTGAATAGGGATTCTCAGACTGATGGATGCAATGATTTTGTGAATTTATGCAGTTCAGTGAGCCTGCCCCAAGATATTATTTTTGGCAGTACTGAAAAGGTAAAATTTACCAAATTTAGGTGTCATCTTTGTAGAGAAGATGGTTCTGTCTCCTTCCAGGGTGCTTCTTTCCTTCCTACTGAGTAAATAGGTGACAAGTTATATGTGAGTTCCACTCTGGGAAACAAGAGTGTTGCATGGAGAGAAGGGAGAGGGAATATTAGATGGAAGTCTGTTGGGGAAGGAGGTAAGACACTGAGACAAGCAAAAACCAATTAGCACAGGGAAATGAAATGCAAGCAAAACCATAGGAAAATCCTTTTCCCTCCCCTCTGAATGTTATCCTAAGGAGATGAAACATATGTCTTAAGTGACAAAAAAATGCCCTTTTTTTTTTTCTTTAATGTAAGTTGAAAAACTATATGGAAATTACTGAGACAGTTTGTCACTAATAAGCAGAGAAGGGCAGAAAGATACATCTTTGTGCTTAAATGAGTTTGGCCTTACTATTAAGTTTAAAAGCACACGCTGCTCCCTTTCCTACAAAGCCACGTATCATACTTCATATAAGCAAAAGTGTCAGTATGGTAAGTCTTTGAGAATCACTGGTTTTAGAGATCTGTAGAGCTACATCTCGAAATTCAAATCATGCCTTCAAACAGTTCAATTCCTTTGTCTGGCAATTATGTTGGATAATCAGCTTAGTAACACGTTATTGAAATAGCTATTTAAATAACACACTGTGTAGAATTACTTAAAGTGGTAGTGCTGCTTATCAGCCCCTCCCAGGAGAGGGATATGCACTGACCACCAGACTTTTTGGAAGTGGGCTCTGCACTCTTTTTTTTCTTACCCTTCTTCCCTTATGGGATCATAAATCAGCTCCAGTAATGACAGTCATCGAAAAAAGTAGAAAAGACATTTTGGTCAGTTCATACAACTACATCTTCAAAATTTTTAGAAACAGCAGCCCAAGAGCCAAGGTATAGTTTGGTCCAGCTGGCAATGGTATATTATTGTAGAGCTGCACCATTTCATGCCCCTTGACTGGGAATTTGACATTCCACCTCAAAAAATGCCAAAGGCAGGTAAGTGACCCTCATGTCTGTTTTTCTTGGAAAGCTTTTTCATAGGCTGTTATCCCAACCTATTAATGGAACATCTTATCTTTTATTTCTATCCATATCCAGTTTGCATGTTGACTATTAACATGTTCTGCTGAAGGTTATCTGTAGTTCTCTCTGCCTCACAAGCAAGGTGTGAGAAGCAAGAGCTCCAGTGGTTATATTAGGCAAGCAAACATGAAATAATAGTGTATTCAGGCATCCTTTAGGGGCTTCCAAGAAGTCTTGAAGCAGTTACTGCTCTGCTGGTAATCTCTGTCTCTTCCCTTGGATGTTTTACCTCAACACTGGGTATGCTTTAAGGATGTAACCATCCATTTCAGTGCAGATCTTCAGTACAGATCAGCCAAGTTAGCTTAAATTCCCTTTGGTTGAGGCTTTGATTAACCCGAGTCTGTGATCAAACAGTTGCCAGGAGTTGCAACTGGCAGCCACTCCAGCAAGACCCTGAGGAGCGTATCGGTGTCCACCTGACATACCCCAACCATCCATTACATATTCTATGTTTCGAGGCCAATATTTTTGGCCTTAATCAAAATACTTGAGTATAATTTAGCATGAAATACATGCTAAAGCGACACTTTCAATTATTGTTTCTCTGCAACAGAACTAGTAAAACCTATTTCTTGACACTGTTTGCTATGATTTGTCTTAAGTTTTATAGGCCTGCCTTGTCAACTCAAAATTTTAAAAGGAAGCAGTGAATTTCTTGTTTCCCTTCAGTCAAATGTGTTTACCAAGTTGCATCATCAGAGGCCTCTTTACTAAGAGTAGGAATACAGGTCATGAATTTGGCTGGGAATAGTTTGCTGTGTGTTACTCATTTACTGCATGAGACATTTATTTGCAGTTTATGCTGAAAAGGTTAAATATATTTTATGTCTTATGTTTGTAGATCCAGCATTAGTTTTAGTTTCTGTGCTGGACTAGATTCAGTTCCTTTCTAGAAGCGTTTGACAAGCAATAAAAAAATCACGTCACTAATGTATAATTGTGATATTTAATAATGTACTGATTAGTCTGAAAGTACTTCCAGGGCTGGTATGATTTGTGTTTGTATGTTTTGTTATCCAAAAGTAGTGTATATTTTTAAAAAACTTAACAATTCAAAGTGACTGTGATAAGCAAAAATGTATTTAAGTATATAAAAGTGATAAGAAAATAATTTCAGTTTAATAACAAGCAGTTGATCATGTGTATAGCAAAGGGATAAAGTCTTTTGGGCTGGACCTTGTTTAATACAGCATTGTACAGGTGCGGAATCTGTGTTAATGATTCCTGCCAGAAGATAGGTGATTCTTATTGGTAATCCAGTTACCTGGAAGATGGTGGTGGAGTGGGAAATAGGTGTCTCACAAATTGTGCTGCCCCTCCAGCAACTTGAGTCTGTCTGCTAGTCTCACATTCCTTATGCATGACTGTTTGCATTTTCAATTACACTGAAGATGTTAAATTTTTATTGTACTAAATCTTGTAATTAGTTGAAGAAATTTATTATTTCTGCTTTTTTTTCTTTTTTCCTCTATTATAAATAGCAGCTTGTAGTGAGTGTTTGCCCATAGTGCCCAGGGAAGCCTGAGAAGCTTTTGAATATAGAATCAGTTGTTCATTGTCTGCCTAGGGAAGCTTGAAGGCATTTTTACAGAAAAGATAAATTTTCCTGATTTTTGGCTGGCTATGCTGCATGATTAAATAGCTGTTGACACTTGGGTTCTTTCTGGGATTGCCATGAAGTCCTTCCAAAAGTTAGTAAATTAATAAGGTGGTGAAATAATCTACTTGAATGTGAAGACTCAGGCTGTCATCCCCTAGTGGAAATGTCTTCATGGCTGCTTTATGCTGCTGCATATGTAGCTCACCTTTTTCCCCCTTGACTTATCAATTTTTTAGATTGGTCTCTGTGTCATGCATTCTGATTTGTTCCACCTTTATTTTGTTTTTAAAATAGTTTTAAAGTAATTCCTTATAAGAGAATTGCTAATCTAGTTTAGGGTGAAGTAATATATAATTTGACTTATGTATATGAATATATTATTAGTTTTGATTAAAAATTTGTCTTCATTGTAACTGCATTCTCCACAGTGAATGCAGTTTTTGTAGTGCAAACCCTTGTATCTAATATTTTAGCACATTCTTCCTTATGGTATCTAAAACCTGTTTGAGAACTCCCTAATAGGAACTTATTTAATGCCCTACTCTTCTTGTAGTGCAGCTTGTCTATGCTGTGAATTGACAGTTGGTTTTGAGGTTATATAGTCTTCAGGGATTTTGACAGACCAGTTTTAATGATTCTGTTTGGAAGTTGGTAGACTCAGTGTGCTTCGCATAGGCGAAGAGTGACAATGTCACTGGTTTGATGGCATTCCTACAGTTTCCCCGCACATTCATATATTGGCTTTAAATGCATGCTTTATGCTGTTGCATCAGTAGTTTCCTCCCTGTAGTTTGAAATTGAATGAGAATAACAGAGACTTGACTGTAGAAGTTTCTAGTCACCTGTGATACTGCGATTGATTGTTGTATTTACATTGGAAATGTGTTTTTCACCTTGATATCTGGACTGCCATATACAGTAGAATGGCACCTATTGGGGTGGACCAGTCTGGAGATTGGAAGTACATAGGCAGTTACAGTATGGAGTAGTCATGGTTTTGTTATACTGTTTCGTGTGTATGAATTTATGCAGTATCTTGGACATAATATTGAGCGCATTTTGTTTACATTTTTATAAAATTAAAACTTTAGGAAAAATACAGTTTCTCTTTATTTTGCAATTATTCTTATGTTTGAAGCTGGGAATTTTATTTTCTTTTTCTTCCCCATGAATTAGATTTCATTTTGGGGCTTTCTTGGTCTGTTTTACAATTAAATTGATTTTATGATCTTTCCAAAAAGATTTTTTAATAAAAATACAGAACAAGAATCTCAATTATAAGGAAGGCCACTGTCTGCAAAGCAGAAGACATTCCCTTCTTCTGTACAGTGGCTCTTTATGCTCCTCTTTCATTACAGCTGAAACTTCGAACTGTGAAGCAGTGCCAGCTGGAGTGGCACAAGTGATTTCTCATAGTAACAGATGTCTCAGAGATGAAATTCCTGAAGGGCCAGATGGCCCCAATCCCTTCTCCTGTTGCTTAGCCGTCGTTCATTATTAGTAAATATGCCATGCTCTATGTCAGTCAGGCAGGAAAGTGCCAATCAGATTGAAATAAATTCCATCCCTTATGTCTTTAGGTGATCTCTCCAGACAGTTTCCTGCTGTCCCTCCTCAATAAGCAGCTGATAGTTCTGTCTAAAACATGTCTTTGCCTCTTCCATCACTTGCCACAGTCAGAAAGTAGAAAAAAGCAAGAAAACTGGAAGAAACCAATGCTGAAATGTAAACATTCTCCTGGTTTTGTTAAGGGGCTTACATGCAGTGCATGAAGCGAGAGCTGCGTAGGTACCAAATTCCATTCTGCTCCCCTGGCAGACTCCTTTGGTTAAACCAAAGAGCATTTTCCACTTGGCAATTCTTCTACACTTCTAGCTGGAGAAGGTCAAGCCTGCTAAGCAAATGTCAGTGATGATGCTTCAGAAATGATTGTATAGAGGAGATTTGTAGCTTTGATTCGTAATTCTGTTTGACAAGAGAAAGGTTAAAGGTAGAGTAATAGACTAAGAAGCAAACTAGGGTAAGGTTTTGAGATAATGGAAGTATCGTATCTGAATATAGAAATATTGAAATTATTAAATAGATTAGTGAGGTCCAGGACATAAAGGAACAGAAAAACAGCGAGATGACAGTGAGAACATTGACTAAGCCTTACAGAGTGAAATTCATCAAAAGCAAAAGCAAAATATTATAACTAGGGCAGTGGGAATGAGAAGTTATTGGTATGTATCTGCAATCTGGTTAATACTTTTTCTTTTCTTCTTTATTAGTGATGCTATTGCTGAAATTAGAGCTGTCTGTATTGAAGAAATTGGTGTCTGGATGAAAATGTACAGTGATGCTTTCCTGAATGATAGTTATTTAAAATATGTTGGTTGGACACTGCATGACAGGGTAAGTATTGTATATTGCTGTACATGGCAGAGTGTGCTGTGGATAGCTGGTGTTCTACTACCAAGGCATATTTAATATATCATCTTAATTTATAAAGACTTTTTTTCTTGCCTTTTATTTATCTTTCAAAATGCCTGTTTCAAGGTATTTGCTTAAATTAGGATACAGTACTCCAAACTGCATGCTTGGTTCATGTGCCTTTCATGTTTTCAGTCTCCACTAGAATATTTGAATAGAAACGCTTCCATGGTGCTTTTTCTTCTTATTACAAGGGAAAGAAAAGTCTTCTCAGATCACCCCTGAGAACCTTTATGTCTGATGTAGTATGGAATAGAGGCTTCCAGATGTGTCTTCTGTTTACATTGCCAATAGTTAAAGTAAAGAGGACACCTCTGGGTCCCCAGCAGACATCACTGGCTCCACAACCAGTGGAGCTCTCATCAATTAATTTTCCCTTGAAGAATCTCTTCAAGGTTGTCTTTATCTTTTTCTTCAAGAAAAAAAAATTAATATTAAACACCAGGCAGAAGCCAGAAGATTTATGCCCAGAGGTTCTTTCCTATCTCACCACAGTTCTTAGTATTGATGGTATACACAACATGCCTCTGCTGGGTGGCAACAGGCCTAAGTATCACTTAGTTCCTGCAGCCCATTCCTAATGCTAATAGAACAGGACCTTGGACTTCTGACTGCATGACAGTTTTGTACCTGAGGCAGCAACTGGGAGTAGCTTTCTTCCACTCTCACAAAAATCACTAGAAACATTTATTTTACTATTAACAGTTTTGCTTACATTATCCAAGGAAAACATATGAGACCTATACCTGTACCCTTGAAATGCTCACTGAATTCTAGCATCCTTATTCAGACTATTCTTTTTTTCCCAGGGGCACTACTGAACAAAATATAAAGTTTGCAGGTTCATTCTCATGACTTGTATAACTGGTAATTAACAGCTGATTCTTTAAAAGGGTGATTTCTTCAGTAACTTTGGACAGTATATTGAGGATATGACTCTGCCGCTCTTTTGCTCAAGTCTGAACAAGATCAGTTAGAAAGCTTGCTTTCGCTAATGAAAGAAGTTAGTGGTTCTTTGCTTTAGCATCCTACCCTGATTTGGATCAGCAGTTTATTTCTTTAGACTATCCTGTATGCTTTCTAGACTAGAAATGTGAAGGCTTTCCTCTGTAAACCTGTAGTTCTCAAACTTAGTGCTTTACTAACTTTTACATTGCATCCCATTACAGATCTTGATTAGGAGGGAGATCCTGCTTACTGCTACATGCAGGCATGACCACTGTTTAGAGACACTGAACTTGCTGTTATTAAAGTTTAGACATGGAAACATGGTCATCACAGTGCTTTGAGAGGCAGAGCTGCTGCAACCTCTGTGTACCTTATTTTTAACGTTGGTGTACTTCATGCATGCTTCAGGAGATGGAGATCATTGCTTCAAGTTATCAAATGAGTGGGGAGGTCAGTTTGGGTTTGAGGATTACTATTCAGGTGTGGTGGAAGGCTTCGTTTTACTAGGGCTTTTAATGAAAATCACTTATCCCTTGAATAATTGCTGTGAATCTTTTGGAGCACATCCTGATCCTTGCAGAACATTTCCACCAAGTAGCACTTCCAGTGGGAGAGCAGAATCCAGCAAGTGTTGCACTTCACAGCTCTCCTGTCCCCTTCTAGTATCTGTGAAGTCCAGCCATTTCTCACATAACTTCTTTTAACCGTCTGTGAAATCCAGCCATTCCTCACAGCGCTGTCTGTGGCTGGTGTCAGCTTCTCACACTCTTCTCTGTCGCATCCAGCAATATCTCATGTCATGTCCAGTAGTTTCTGACATCCTCTTCTGTTAGCTTAACCTGAGGCCAGGGTCTACTCATCTGCCTGCAACCTTAGCATATATTAATACCCAGCTTTTCTAAAATTAATATATTCTTTCATATTAGATAAATTTTAACTTACAGTGTTATGGTAAAAAAAATGGTTTTCCATCTGGACCAGACACAGAACATTTCTGTCAAGCTACTCTCCTGCTTCTTGCTTTGTAGCATATTTACTTGTAGACCTCAGAAGTGTGTTGGGGTTCTAAGTCTTTGAATTGCTAGCTAATCTGCTGTATGTGATATGTGGTATTTTTTACTGAGGTAGTGTATGTTTAATGTATAGATTGAGGCAGGTTGTAAGTAAAATAGGGGAAGAGTCGAGGCATGTGAGCCATATATCTTAAGGATGGAACTGGAGAAACTGGAGAGAGGTGTTTGGGGAGAAAGGAGGAAGGAAGTGCGATGGGAAGAATATATTTAAAAAAGATGGAATAAGAACCTATTAAAATTGCCAACCCTGCAAAAGTACAGGATCCCAGAACAGTGCTGGTTCCATTGGCACTTCCTGAAAAACCTGCCAGCTGGTACCCAAGTTTCTTGATTTTGCTTAGCTTTGATGAGGAGATAATTTTTTCTGTGGTTGCTACTTAAAATCTTAGGAAAAAATGAAGTCAATAGTCATAAGGTATTTCCATTTCATATGAACAGAAGTCACTTCAAAATTATTCAATTCTCTGGAAGCTTGCTACTACAAAAAAAGAAGAGACAGCAGTGCAAGAGAGATTCATGAGCAGTTTCATATTCCACTTCAGAAGACATACAAATTAAAGCACAGGGAGGACACAGCTCTTACACTTCTTTGTAGTAGCTTCAGTGTAGTCTTTCAGAGGTAGGGTACAGAAGTTTAGTTGTCTAATTTGAGAAATCTTTATATTTTGTTTGTTAATATTGTCTCACAGATTTCAGACTAATGTCTGTAGAGCTTTTCAGTTTTTTATAGTTTACTTTCTCATTTGCATATGGGTTTCTAATTCTGCCTTTCTCTCCTTTTAAGCTTCTTTTTCATTCCCGTGGATCTGGAAGTTTAAATTCAAAATATATAAAGCTTTAACAGTAATTCTATAGAAACCTCTCTTTAAAAAAGGAAAAAGAAAATTGTGTTAGACTGTCCAGTCTTAATTTTCACCTGCCTCATTCATGCATGGAACTGTTTTGAAGCTGTGATTGTGTCCCTAGATGCCTAGGCAGTCATGGTTCTTAAACCAGTTCCTAACACAGAAGAAAATACTTTTTACTTCTTCACATGCCTCTAATTTACTTATTGTCTATTTCTGTGAAAGGAATGAACCCAGAGTCCTCTGGAACAGATGTTGTTTGAATACTTCATTGTGATTGCATCTTTACTTAAAGGGGTGAAAAAGTAGAACTTGTTCTTATTAAGATTATGTTGAAACTGAGATTGTAGTTTTTCCAAACTTCTGAATGCTTTTATAATCTTGTATGCCTAATTATTTATAATATATATATATATATAAAATTTCCTTGTACGCTTGGGTTTGGGAAAACTGGAGAAAATGAAAAAATGCATCAGATGATGCACAGTATCTTCATAAATGGCATTTATGGGCATGTGCAGACAGAACGCAACTGCTGACTTCTGCCAGGAATACTTCTGCCATAGGTACAAACGTGCTGCAGGGACATTTTCATCTGTTTCTGTCAGGGAGTGCAACTGTTTCTGTCATTAGGCAGCAGATTAACTCAAAATACATTGCCCTAGAGCATCAAAATGAAACACAGTATCATGGACATTCCATAAATCGTGGGATTGAAGATACCTGTTGTAGTTCAGGTAACTTTCTATAGAAGCGAACAAATAAAAAAACCACCCAGGGCAGACTGCGGAAATATGATGGACACAAAGACCCTGAGCCAACTACTTACCAATTATTAAATTCTGATAACTTCTTTAAAAGAGCAGAATACCCTTAGCCACCAAAAAAATAATTGGGTAAAAAAACCCCAAACCCAAATAAAACTGGAAGTGTGAAAAGAGAAAAATTACTTTGCTGCTCTCTTTACCACCCACCTATTTTGAAAATACTGAAAGCTGTGTTTCTGAGGGCTCAGTAAGTTGATTTCTGTGTGATCGAAGCTTTCACTGACACGTGGACTAACACGTAGCAGTGCACCTTTAATTTCTGCAGCTGTGGTACCCCTGAATGTTAAAAGAGGTCTGGATCTCACTGGGAGATGGCAAACTAGTGCTCAAAACTATCAACTGTATGGACCATTAATAAGAATCTAAGGTGGCTTGATCTAAGGCTGGAGATCACGTGAGACTCACACAAGAGTCACAGATTGTTGGTTTGAGCCCTGTGATTAGCATGTCAAAAATATGGAAACGGTGAGCTTCCATCAGGATGGATTCTTTTTCACAGGTCTGCCATTTTAATGAGAATATTGAGTAGAGCATGACTCTTCCAGACAAATATAGGCTACCCCACACTGTTGGCATGAAAGGTGTATGTATTTCTTTTTGTTTCATTAGCAGCAGTAACAATTTTTTGCTTGAAACTCTATAAAGCATCTCAACTTGGAACTTAGCAAAAATAAGGAAAACATGAGAACTATTTGTCGTTAAACAGAGTTGATAAATTCAATGTTTTTGGCTTAGGTTTGAGTTTCAAATTGTACATAAAAGAAAGCATTAGCAATCAAGTATTAGTGTGGCGCATTTTCATATTCATGAAAAATGATTTTTGTAGTTCTTTCTATAACAAAAAGAATAAAAATATAGAAATAATTGTCTAAAAATGCTTTGAGAGAAAGGGAATTGCAGGTATAATTAGACTGGAGAAAGGAGCATGTGTAGAACCAATGACAGCGTGGATTAATTCAGGATTCTGCAGTAATCAAGTGTCACAATTATAAATTGGACAGAACCCCAAGTATATTTTTATGAAAGATGAAACTCATGAGCGGTGCAAAATCTTAATTTTAGAATGCAGGTAATGTATATAATTTATCTGTTATTTACTTAGAAAATGGCAAGGCTTTCAGATATGTTCTTTATGCCTGTAAAGCATAGACGTGAATACACAGTAACAGCTGGAAGGCACTGCTCATTTTCTTTAATAGAATTGAAGTTACTGCATAGTTGCAAATATTTGCTGCCTTAGATTGACTTATACTCACGATGAACTTCAGCTCAAAAGAGCAGAAAATCTGGCTGAAATCTGGTCTGGAAAGATTTTTGCTTTTTCCTTCCCTGCTTCACTGTAAATCCACAGTGATTCTCAGTCATATTGTCTAAGACCCTCTAGTGTTGGTTATTCCACAGCTTTCTGTAGCAGCTTGGGTGCTTAACTATGTCACTAAGAAGTTCTTACTTGCATAAGCTAAATAGTCTTTGTTGTAATTTTAATTTATTATTCCTTTTCCTACCCGCTGTACACATAGAAAGTGGCAATTACTTTTTTCCTCTCCCTTCAAAGCAAGCTATCTTTTTTTTGTTGAGCTACAGATATTTACAGAAAGTTTTCTTCATTACCTCTTGTGTCCATTACATACTGTGCCCAGGCCTTTTTGATCATATCTTTTTTTTGTATTCCTCTTGTACTTGACCTCCTAATTAATTAATTAGTTAAATAAGTTAATCTCTTAGTTTAGTAAATCTCTTCCTGTCCTTGCTCTGCATCAGTTTGCAGCTTTTACCCTGGTGTAAGTTTCTTCGGCATTACCCTAACTTTAGCTTTCCGACCAGCTTACTTCACTGCTAGATAGGATATTTCTGCTGTGTTTCTTTCCCCAAAAAGTGTTTGGGGTGTTAAAAGCTCATGTTACTTAGATGATTCTCATACTCAAATGTCTCATTTCTGGCATGTTGATGGTCTGTGGCACAGTGCTACTCCATTCTGGACTTCAGTGGAGTGTATCCATGTACACATTCTTTTTGTGCCTTTCTTAGGTTCTTGTCCAGGTCATTGCCGTTCATGCTTCCCTGCTGGGTTCCTTTCACTAATCTCCATTATCTCTATTTTAAAACCTTCTTAACAGGATTAGCACGCTGACATGCAGGGGTTCTTCCTTCTCCAAAGAGATGAATTCTAACCTTGACCAATAGTTTAAAGACCAGGCTTTATAGCTGTCCTGCCAAGAAAGGCAGTCGTTTCTAGGGATTGCCTCTGCGTCTTGTAGGCCCTTCCTGTCAGATAGAGGGACACAACATTTCTCTCTTCCTCGCCTGCTCCTGCAGTCACATATATTCTGCCTCACATCTGGTAAGCAGCAGGACAGTAGCCTGGTTTAGTATGCTTCTATTAGCATCTGGCTTCAGTCTCCTGGCAGGCCATGTGAGTACCAGATTCACAGGTGTGTTTCCTATCTACCTTGCTTGATATGTGCATTTAAGACTTAGAGACTCTCAGTATCAGGCCTGAACTTAACTCTGGGCCCATTGATCCATGGTGTTTGCAGAAGTCCACAAAGGCTTTGGAGTCCACAGGGAGTCCAGACCTTATTTGCACAGGTCTCACGTTCTGCTGCTGTTGGCACTGATTTTTATCTTTTTTTTTTTTTTCTAACCAATGTGGAGTTTTTCATTTTGAAACCACAACACTGCCTGAATAATAACCCATCTGCTGGCAAGTGGGGCTGTCTACAGTGGAGTTACAGGTTAACCTGCTATCTCGCTGTTGCTCCATAGTGTTCATGACATGTCAGAGCTGATACTGATCTTCTGTGGCAAAATAAGCCAGGGCCATCACAGGCTTACATCCTCTGCTAATGATCAGTGATGACATTTACTGCCTACAGTCCACCAGACCAAAGCAATCCCCATCTAAAGAGTAGCTGGGAATGACGTGCTGCCACCAGAACAACTCAGAATGAACTGCTCTTTTTCCCAAGGGCTTCTCATGCTGTGGCTTAGATGTGGTGTTCTTGTGGCATCAGCCTGCTCCCCACTGGGAGGTCTCTCAGGCCTTTTGCATCCTTCAGCCTGTGCCTATCCTGTGATGAGAGATGGGATGTAGAAAATCTCAGAATAATAAATCCAGCATGTATTTCTTCTGACCCTGGGAAGGGGAAAGGCAATGCTCAGAGATGGTTGTTGCTTGACTGGGCTACACACAGCGTATGCTCAGTCATTTTGAATGCTTATACATTGATTGTAAACACCAGATATCAGGCAGAAGTTGGTTACCAACCACCTTGAGATCATATATCTTTATTTTGTAATAATTGCTACATTCTTATCTTTTTTGTGGAGTTAACTTGAAAGCGAAACAGTAACAGACATTTAAGTGATGGCAAATTAAATCCTTCATATATGCAAATAGGGATAAAGTTTAACATTGTTTGTCTGCAGCTGCATGTGGTTTTTGGTTTTTAGCTGAATTGCAAATTGGCTTGGGTAACTCATAAAATTTTGGATGTACATTAAACAAATTACAATATGATATTATTTAATATTTATGTGCATTTGATTAGGGTATTCTGTCAGCTAATCTCAGTGTGTTTTGTTCAGCAAGGTGAAGTGAGGTTGAAGTGTTTGAAAGCTCTTCAGAGTCTGTATACCAACAGAGAGTTATTTCCAAAACTGGAGCTGTTCACTAATAGATTCAAGGTAAGAGGAAATAAAATTTTTGGATAGAGTACAGAAAACAAAAGTATCATCTGTCTCATCCTGTTGCAGTCTTCGAGTCATGTATATTAAATGCAAAAATAAAATCGTTTGTTTGTGGCAGGGATTGTAAGTGCAGTAGTAAAACTGTATTACTAACTGCTGAGATTAAGCCAAATTCATTTTACAGTGTTTATTTTGTGAGATTTGTCAGGCTTGGCCAGGATGCTTACTTATCTGTTTGCATTATTGATAGTTTATAATTGTCATCATTCAATCTGCTTGTATTTATTTAATTTCAGATTTATTGAATTTTAAGGATGTGTACTGGGTGTTTCACTCAATCTGAAATACATCTAAAAGTAACAGCCTGTAACAGAAGTTTGTATGACAGCTTTTTAGCTGAATATGTACTTGTGTTTGGAGAAAGAGATACTTTGATCTGCATTGCAATATTCTGTGATGCAGAATGTTAATACAGTAACACAATGAAATGCCTTCTTGCTGCAGAACAAGAGATTACATTGGTCTTTTAGACAAACCCCTGAGCATGGTTGTCCTGTTTAGAAGATAAGTCCTGGAGGAGTATTTTATGGTGTTTTTTTTTATTGGCACAAACACGCTTTTTTGCTTAGTGTCTTGATAAGAACATGACTGTAACTCACTTGTGGCATGACTGCTTTGTTTCATGAGTGTGGTGTTTGGAGAGATGAGTGTGGAAATATAGCCATTGCTTCTGTTTGATTTAAATACTCATAAATTATTATACTGCACATAAGAGTTAAAAATTTATCACTATAGATTTTTATACTGTTTCACTTATTTTGTCTGTCATTGCAGTTACTTTTAACTCCTCCAGTTTGACTAGGAATGCACAAAATGTAGAAAGCTTGTCATATCTTCCTTGCATGTAAACGATTCATAAAAACATAATGGTTATCAGCCTTTTACCACATTCACTTGAGATGGAGAAAAAAGATGCTTGAACTGCAGTAAAGTCTAGATATTAAGGAAGGATTTTTGTCCAGACTGATAGTTATATAATAGATTCGGCTATTTTTTAATAGATATTCTTTGTTTGAGATTTTTAAGGGCAGATTAAATAGGTAAGTATTTGTCAGGAATGGACTAGGCATAGTTGACTTTTAAGTAGGAGATGAAACTAGGTCATTTTGTGAGATGGCTTGAAGGCCCGTGTTTTTCTTATGTTACAAACGAAGTTTCTGGGACTATTGCAGCAAAGACCAAATTTCCCCTCTTAGAAGAGTACCTGGCAAACACGTTCGGACCTCAAACTACTTCTGTAATACCTCCATAAGTCTGGTTTGCTTATCATCCCAGGACAACCAGAAATACTAGTTAACTTTCCAGAAAAAATGAACTGTCCAACTCTGATGTTTTTATTGTGCCATCTGTGCAGACCTACAGATTTGTTTGTGTTTGCTCCTTCTGTAATTTGATGTATTTTGAAATAGGCCACTAAAACTGTCATGGTCTCCATATCTGCTCTCTACTAGAAAATGTGCTGGCTGCTTCTCTCTTAGCCTCCTGTAATTTATTAGAGGAATGCTGCTTTGTGTCTGAACTTGTCGCGTCACCAGCGAAACTTTCAAGACAATTGAAGGCACTTTGAGAAATAGTTACTCGGTAATGTACTTCAAAAAGCCAGCAGAACACAGAACCTTTAAGTACTTCTTCCTGGCTTTTTCACTGCACGGACAATTTTCTTTGTTAGAAGAAGTTAGGTTAGCCTGGGCATTGCTGCTTGGTTTAGAATGGCACGAAGAATTTTCATTTCTGCCAAAAAGACGAAGGGGAGCTCTGTTACGAATCCTTGTCTTCTGTTCCATTAAAGCTGCTTTTACTACAGAAATCTGTATCATGAAATAAATTAGAGAAAAGGTGAGCTCAGAGTCTCTGTGAGCCTTGAGTACAAATAAGTTTAACATGATGATTTATTTGTTTCAGTTTGCAGCCACATCAAGAGAACAAAAAGCTGGCATTCCCCAAATGCCTGCACTTGGATTTACAGCTGTGCTGACAGGGATGTGGCCTTTGGCATCAGGATGGAGCAAAGTTTCAAATTAATGCTTTTTGAAACTGTGATACATTACTTAAATGTCTTGCCACCACAGACTCTACCACTACCCCCTGAAAAATAATTGAGCTAAATGTCATTCTCAGTTCTATGGCTGCTTATTTATTTTTCCTCATCAGACTTTAATGGAGCTGCACAGTACAGCTGCTATTCAGCTCAATCCATTCAAACTGTCAAGAGAAATCTCTCTAGAGATCTTCTAGCTGTTCAAAGTATAAATTAATTTCATCCAGAATTACTTGTACTGGGGTGTTAATATTTCACCATTTTCCAAATAGCTGTGACAAGAATCGAATAATGTTGCTTCTCCAAAGGAAAGATGTGTGTTCTTTCCAGCATTTATTTGTGTTTCTAGGGGTTGGTGATATGCTAAAACAAAAAAAAAAGCTTTGTCCAGAAAAACCCCAAAACTATGTCCATTGAAGAGGAGACTTTGTTTTCCATCAAGAAGTCCTGTCTGATGCAAGCATTAAGTGGAGCCATATGGAAAAGATGCAAGTTAGCTCTTTTGCAGGCAGTGCCAAAGTCAAGGCACCAGCAATTTTAGGTGCAGCTGTTAAGTTCCTGTGCCTCATCCCTGACCCTTTGTAGGACAGTGTTGTCTTCATTGTCTAAGAGGCAGAAGGAGATACTCACTCTTCAGCCAGCCTTGTTCACAGCCTTATACATAATTGCAAACTGATCTTCACAGACAGTGAAAATTAATATTTCATCTTCTTAATACAGGCCTGTGCCTGTTCTACTGCTGTACAGCGGTGCAGCGAATTTTTGTCAAAGCAGATTGAGCAGCTGGAGTTTGTAACTAACTAAAGCACAGAAGCTACATTTCCAGAGACATAAGGTGTTCAGGTCTCATTTTCAGGGATCTTGGTACCTGGCTGGCAGATGCCATCACACAGAAATGCTGGCAGCAAGGCAGAGAATAAGCAAGTGACACATCCACACTGTTTATTTTAAGCCTGATGTTTCTGAGGAAGACTAAGAAGATGGAACAGTCTTTTTGGATAAGAAAACTTTGTAGCATCAGCCAGTTTCAAAGTTCGAAAGGACTCCAAATTCAGAGAGTATCTCTTGGTTTGTAGGTAGGAGAGACTATCCCTTCACTTCCAGGTTTTTTTCAGTGATGAAGGAGGAGTTTTGTACTTGTGTGCTTATTCCTTCATGTACAATTATTTCCCTCCCTGTGGTATCCTGGAGTTCAAGATACACTTTGAGGGAGTATATGAAATTTCACTGAAACTTCTAATATCAGTATCTCTGGCTGTTCTTTCTCTTGATGTTATTAGTAGTTGTTCCTTGGCCAGGACCGTAGGAAAAATAGCCATTTTTTTGTCTTGTCCATACACAGAATTTCCTGCTTGGAAAGTCATTTCACTGCTTGAGTCTCCTAATGGAGTTCTTAGTGTCTCTAAAACTGTCTAGATATAACAGTTAAATGTATAGGATTTCTCAGGAACTTAATGGCAATTGATAGAGATACGTTCAGTCATAGTGACACCACGTATCTTTGCAGCCTTGGTTTTGTTGAGTGGTAACACTTGCGAAAGCCACATACTATTCCCAAATTTCAATACTGAAATAAACATCAGTTGCTTGAAAGTCACCTTCAGCCTTTAAATGCCCTGGGCGTTAGAGAAACAGGTGAATACCTTTTTTGTCTTGTTTTGTTCTTGGTGACTTTCACTGTTGTTTCCCTTTTTTCTTTTCAGTCCCTAACTATATTTTTCACATCCAAAAATGCCGTATAGTACCTAGTCCTTCCTGAAGTAGGTCAAGCCAGACCCATCGAGTTTTCTTTTCAGATGGCCCAATTTTAGTTAACTTGATCAGTCAAGCAGAGAACATCAAGACATATTGTATTTTTATGGATGGATAGAAATTCTCCCCAGATAGGAAGGACAACATAGACTAATTGCATCTATTTTCAATTGCCAGTAAGCAAACTGAAACTAAGGAGAAAGAAACCCTTAGGAGACTTTTCATAACTACAGGGTCCTTAGGAATTATAAAATTATCAAATTAGACTGGAAGGTGGTGTGCTTTTCTCCGCTAGAAAGACTTTAGGAAAATACAAAGTGAACCCATAGAATTTCTAGCTTTCCTGTGGAAGGTCTGTAGTCTGATCTTGAGATCAGCTTCCAACCTTAAAATGTAGCCAGGTATAAAGGCCACAACTTGATAGACAATATGCAGGTGTGACTTCCTTCACAGTATTTCCAAGTTTGTATCTATGCAGCATTCATTGCTCTCAAATTACGTGTTTCCGGGAGATGAAGTGGGACAATTTTTCTGCTGTTGTCCAACCCAAGTGCATTCTTTTTCAGGAAAGAACTGTTAAATAGGATCAGTCCAGAACAGTGCTTCAACTCCAAAGTCTGCTTGCTTGTTTTCTGGAAAACACCCAAGGATAAGGATTGTTTGTTAATCAGTCATTCTCATTCCTGTGTACTTGCCTATTGCTCCACTGTGCTGATAGCACCCAGCTTCCAAAGATGTACATTAAATGGTTGAGTAATGCTAAAGGGCTTTCATGTGTCTAGTTGAAAGATCTTTATCCCTGAGAGTATTTCTTTTGTCATCTGTGGAATTCTTCATCTGATAGCTGTTTGTGTGTTTCTGGTTTGTCACTGTAATAATATTCCTTTTCAGGATCGCATTGTATCAATGACGCTTGATAAGGAATATGATGTAGCTGTGGAAGCCATTCGATTAGTCACTCTAATACTTCAGTGAGTATTTTTGAAAGTTACCTAAAGCAGTAAAATGTAATTGACTTGATTTCTTTGCTTGTGTAATGAAGTGAATCTGTTACCTTACACTTGCTACTATCTAATCTGAATCTTCCCTCTCTCAGTTCAAAGCCATTCCCTCCTGTCCTGTCACTACCTGCCCTTATAAAAAGGTTTCTTGTAGGCCTCTTAAGGTGTTGGAAGGCTGAATTTGAAATGCAATGGATGTACTAGGAGTCTCAGTACATCAGAACATTTCTATAGTTTGCCTGCTGTATTTCCATGAGATGAAATATCTTCTTTTAGCTTCATGACCATATTATTTTGCCTCTGTTTTACAAACAGTTGTGTAGAATTTCTGCACTGTACTTTATACCCATGTTTCTGCACTGTACTTATACCCTGTACTTTGTACTCTATAGTGGCTTCACTTTGAAGAACATTTCTGGATGTTCAGAATTTGGGTGAAAGATCAGACTAGCTATTCCTCATAGTAAAGAAGTCTGGACTTCATTTTTTTTTTATTTATGGGTCACCGTTTTACAGATATTAGACTTGTAATATTCGGAGGAAAGGAAATCTTGTACCTGCTGTTACATTTTTGAAGCAAATATAACAAATGTGATCACAAAGGAGATGTAAAACACATCTATTCCCTGCATTAACAGCAGTGTTCAGGAACACAGTAAGATTTTAGATCAAAAATTATCCAGTGCACCTTTTTTTTTCCCCTGTTCTGTTTTCTCTCTGATGAGAGATGCATGATGAAAACATATTTAAATGCATTTAGCACCGGAAGAATGTGGGTCACATTGAACAGCACAGGGCAACGTTCTGTCAGGTAGAGAACTCCAAAAAGATCTCATGAAGAATCACCATGGGAAATGACCAATAAAAAAGTATTTGTAGTATGAAGGCAAATGATGTCCTGATACATAGATGTTTCTGACAACTACTGACCAAACAAGGAGGGAAGTAATATTCCTGTATGCGACAGTGCTGGTATTTGATCGATGGAATATAATTGTTCCATGAATATTGCTGAAAAATTGAAGTTTTTCAGAGTTTCAGAAAACTCACACATTAAAATCTGCCTTGAGCTTAGAAACAGCAGAAACCCCAACTATGTTGTTTACCTACAGCAAGGATAAAAGGTCGCTTGTTCTTCTCAATAAATAATTCTAGAAAATAAACTTTTTATCATCTTTCATCTAGCACAACAGGGTATGATCAGACTCAGTTCCTTACTGGTGAAAATGAAGTCTATTTCTAGACAGCACAATAACTGCTGTAAAAGTGATGGACAGTTTATTGTATCAGCATTATTGTAATTCTACATGCGCACCGTGATTCAATCCTAAAGCAATTATGTGTTGACGTGATCGGTGGGTGCACAGTGCTAGTTCTGTGTCCCAACTTTGTGACATAATCTGATTTAGTTTTCTACTGCCCACATCCAGAGCATTTCTGTGCTTTCTCCCATTGCCGAGGTAGTTTTATCTGATGTCCCTCTTGGCAGCTGGAGTTGGGAATATTTCTTCCTCACCAGGCCAGCAGAGAGGCACCTCCTGCCCCACAGCACAGAAGAGCTCACAGGCTGTCATGTGGAAAGACTTAACTCCTGAAAATGGACTAGGTCAGGAAGCTGAAGCAGGTTTTCCCAGTCCCAGATCTGAATGTTTTAAAAATTAAAAGCTTTGAGAGCGAACAGACATTGCTACAGAAGTAAATGTTTGAGCAAGCAATTACATTTTCCTCATGTAACACTCTAGGCTTTTTAGTTTAATAATACTTGATAGTGAATATTTAGTATGTTGCAATATGTGCATTGTACTTAGAGTGATGGTCTAAGTAATTAAGCAGGGCACGATTTGTAAGCAGTGATGACCTTTTTTTTTATAATATTTTGTGTGTATATATATATATTTCTACACCTGGGAGGAGGAAATAAGACAAACTTCCAGTCTTACAGGCCCTTTAAATATCTCTGTATTTGGAAATTGAGCCAAAGACTCTTGAAGTCAATGTTCAGCCATTTAGGATTTTGTATGGAGGCAATCAATCTTGTAGCTGTTAAAAGTAAGTTATGGGAGGCAAGGGGATTGAAATAAAACATGTGTTTTAGTTCAGATGTTGCTTTCTGACTCTTTCAGTGGAAGCGAAGAAGCTCTGTCGAATGAAGACTGTGAGAATGTTTATCACTTGGTGTATTCAGCACACCGGCCTGTTGCAGTAGCAGCTGGAGAATTCCTACACAAAAAGTAAGTTCTCTTTTGCCCTGGAATAAGACCAGACTTGTGGTCTAGTAGGGGTAAGATCAAAAGAAGCGATACAGTGAAATATCCCAATGTAGTGCATCGGGAATTTAATTTAAAACAGAGACTTACCCTCTTGTTTAAATTCAAGACCTAAGGACTTGAAGAAACTGAATTCACATTTTTCTTGCTCTACAATTCAGATAACTTTTCCTAACTCATCAAGAGTTAAATATACAAAGACTGCATAAACCTCTAAAGTTGGTTTAAATCCCACAACTCTGGCTGAATTACTGTTGTAGTAATATATATATAGGACCTACACATCCTTAGTGTCAACCTGATAGGCACTCATCCTTTTTACAAAGTTTTAAAGCAGTTTATTTCAGAATTGTCAACTTGTGAGAGTTTTATGTGGTAATAATTAAGAAATACGTTTCTAATCTCACTGACTTCCCTTAAAGATATGTTGCACTTGTGGTTACATCTTTCATGTACCTATTCTGCCAGAAGAAATGAGTTACCTTTTCAGTGTGAATCAAACTGCTTCAATAACTATGACTAGGACATTGCCACATCACAGCTTACTGTGAAAGTAAAAATACAGTTAACTGTTTTTTTGGGGGGGTTCCATTTAAAATTCTTTTAGCAGTGATTTTATTTTTTCCCCTCATGGGTTGTAACACTGGAGTTCTTTAATATAGAGTATTTATATCAGAATCCAGGTTATCTAATTTTTCATGCCAAGATACGTGATAGAAAAAGTTATGTAAAAGTATAAGCTTTCCTTTGTCAGTGTTGTAATTTTCTGTGGTTTATTAGTGATTTAGAAGTCCACATTGTAATTTGTAAGCTTTCATTTGTGGACTTCTGGAATTCCATCTTTGTGAACGCCATCATCTCTTTCAAGGAGCTAATTTACAAAATTCACTTACATTTGGTTTCCTACATAACATTTTACAAGTTAGAGGAAAGGGTTAGGTTCTTTTTAAAAGCACACACTGGAATTTCCTTTGTTAATCAACATGTGACAAAGTTATTTTGAAAAATGCCTCAGAAGGTAAATGAAGACATATCTGCACCTTAGTGCACTTTGTGTAAAGACTTTATCCTAACTTTTCTTTACAGTGAGATATTATTCTTTGTTACTACAAGTGTCTCTCAAAGTGAAGAGCATTGAGGGAAGATTATTCCATTCCTAACGCTCATTTCTCTTGGTTTTCGCTAAGACATAAAAGCTGGTGCTCCATTTAAATAAGTTAGAATCTCCTTGAGGCATTTGAGGTGGGATTTATCTCACCTAACTTTGTATGTTTAAATATAACTTTCTACATGTAAGCTAGTCATTAGAGTTTCTCTCTGTAGTTAGTGAAGGAAAGCAAATAATAGGAGGATCACTGACTCAACCCTGAGGTGCATGTTTTAAGATAATTCAGCAATTGCAGGGGTGCTCATTTCTTACCTGTTAAGATAAGCAGGGTTACAGTTACAGGTTTGTGTAACTCATCCTGCTCTTCAGTGAATTATAATGGTGAAATCACTTTGAAACTGGTTGCACTGTGAAAGCAGGAAACAGTTTCCAAACTTCTCAAAATAAACCAATCATTGCACCAACTGTAACCTAGGCACATCTGAGATCTGGTTAAGCTAGCAAATTTGAGCGTGGAGAGGAGTTTGGAATTAGCTGTGCATCAAGGAACTCAATGCAGAAATAAATGCCTACGTAGTTGACTGGTAGATTGCTTTATCCTTTATGCTGCTACCTGTACCTGAGGTTGGTTGCTGAATATGAAGTTTGTTTATACCATGTCCCAGTCAGGGTGAACGCAGTGAAGATACAACTTTTGTTCTTTAAGCGCTAGTGGAATAAGTGCTAACATCACTGTAAACTGGGTAAGTTAAAAATGCAGAATTATAAGAATTATGCAAATATATAAAACTGTGCAGAATCCTTCAATATAAATGTGTTCTGGAGAGCTTTTTCCTATGTGAAATTCTTCCAGCCCTGTTGAACTCGAAGACTCTGAAGATAAGTTCATCTCTTCAGACAGGTGAAGGTCATGCCCTCTTTCTCTTGCAAGATATAGCTTGAGATACTTTCACTGTGTTTTATGAACAAATCTACTATTTGAAGAAAATGCTTACCATGTTATTACAGAAATGAGATTTGTTTTGATAAACATGATAGCTCCTTTTGCTTATTTGTAGACTGTTCAGCAGACATGATCCCCAAGCTGAAGAGGCTCTAGCAAAGAGGAGGGGACGAAATAGCCCAAATGGAAACCTTATTAGAATGTTGGTTCTTTTCTTTCTTGAAAGTGAGGTAAAAAATTCTTCTCTAACCTTTACATGTTTATAAAACCTGAAACTTTAGTAGTGATATCGCCACATACAATAACAAGTTCTTTCCTTTTTTTTCACAATTTCAGAAATGGTGTATGCCTTTTACCCTGCCACCCATTCTTTTTCATGATTTATTTTGCTCTTGCATGTCCCCAGTATGGCATTTCTGGTAGTACAATGGCTACCAGGATTCATTGCTACATAAAAATGTAACTGGTTATTTTTTGAGCTAACCATGTAAGGAGTATACCTCTGGAGTTACTCTTAATGGAGTAAAATAAATTGAACAAGAATGGAACAAAAATTACATAATATCTCAAATTATTATTAGGATCAGAATAATTTAGAGTGGAAAGGTCCTGAGGGTCATTAGCTCAAAGCAGAGACAGCTGGGAGATTAAATGAGGTTGTTCAGAACTTTTTGCAGTTGCATCTTGAATACGTTGGAGGATGGATACTGCAAGCACACATACGATAGCATTAAGTATTTGATGAACACATTCAGGATGGGATTCTGACCATAGTTTATAGATATAGCATACATGGGAAGTTTTATGGTAAACATACTAATAGCAATTCAAGTGAAGAATGGCAATGGAGTGTAGGGAAAACTTGAGAAGATAAACTATCAGGTATGGGATGCTCTGAAGATAAAGGGGGAACTGGTTTAAAAATTAGACATTTGATTGGCAAAAGAAGACTGAAAGAAAGGAATGACAGAAATGTTTCACTGCAGAAGGGAGGCTAATGTTTCATGTAAAAAGGAAAGGTATTTCAATCAGGTATTTTAATAGTTACAAAGGACTTGAACAGGACACTTGACTCTGACAATGAAAAGAAACACAGATGCTGGGAAGGAAGGCTAACATTTAGACCCAGTTAACCTTTTTTAGAGGCACCTTATAAACCTACAGGTTAAGTCCAGACAAAACTGCTGCTACTTTTGTGAGCCTTTAGTCTGCTATGCAAACGTATTTTTAGCTCCATCTTCTTAAGAACTTAGATTGTAACAGGTCATTGTATTTCCCAGAGAAAATACCTTAAATCTGGTGTGAGATTGGGAGTTACCTAAATGATAATTATGTCTGTCCTTCTGTGGAGAAAAGAAACTCGGCTTTACTCCCAACGCCATGACCAGCAAAGTGCCTTCCCAGGCAAGCCGTAAGCTTCTCCCCAAGATCACTTCTCTCTCAGGGCCAGTTTTTGCTGTTGCTGGTTTTGAGAGATTTGTTAGAAATAAAATAGAATATTGTGACTTCAGTTTTAATAAAGACTTAGAGAATCAGGAGCTTCCATTTCCACAGGACTAGAAGATATAAGCACTGCAGTCTGAGAGGGCGCATTCGAAAGAGGGAGCAGGTAAAGCTGTGACAAGCATCAGTAAGCTCTGTGACGCAGGATGTTTTTTGCCCAAAGCTGTCAGAAACAGAAGAGTAGGTAAATGTAGTGACACCTTCTGCTGTACAGTCTTAGGTGTTTTCCAGTTAAGGAGTCAGTTCCATGTCTGGCAGGCAAATCAGAGCTGCATGTTGTGCTTAGTACTTTTTGATAGAGATTAAAGAACAGTTTATAAACCAGTAGAAGCCTATGGATTATCTTTTCTCACCTTCGCAACAGTTGTCTTAATTCACGTAAAAATGTTTTTTGCAGGTAAAGTTAGTGTTGATTCTGTACCCCCTGTAGGATTTCTGCTACTGGTTTTGGACTATGTAGCAGCATGTATAAAAAATAAATACCTGTTCAAGACACATATTACAGCTCTCTTAGTCCATGTCTTGCTATCTTTTTTTCATTAAGAAAAAGAGAGTAAGAAAGCGACAAAAGCTTCTAGGTCAGAACTGTGAGGATTTTTACAAACAAGCTGCTTTATGGAAAAGAAGCTCAATTTGGTTTTATTCCATTTTCTGTTAAAATATAGTCCCATTGTCATGCCATTGTATCATTCAGTTAGAAGATCTTCCGCTGTTAGTTTTAAACTGAATTTTCTTTCCAACTAACAAGAGTACAGTGCCCAGGACATCCTCCATGGCCAAATGAAGGTGAAAGTTGAAGAAATGCTGCCTGTACCAGAACACTGTATTAATGGTTGCTTTGGATTTTCTAGTTGCATGAACATGCGGCCTATTTGGTGGACAGTTTGTGGGAGAGTTCTCAAGAGCTGTTGAAGGACTGGGAGTGTATGACCGAATTGCTCTTGGAAGAACCAGTCCAAGGAGAAGAAGGTATTTGTTTAGGCTCTATACTTCATTGATATTGCACAAGTACTCTTCATTATTCCTTAAAAAGATGTTTCATCCTGGGTGATAGGGGTATTTATGTTGTGGTTTGTTTAGAAAGCCTATTAAAAGAGAATTTTTGTTTAATCCATTTTTAATACACTTCATTTCAAAAGTAACATTTTTGTACTCTTATTTTTCATCTTGTGATGTGTGCTACACTGTAGTTCCCTGATTTTAAAGGCTAGGATTACTTTTTGTGTGAATGTTTAAATAATAAGTGTATACATGAGCTTTTCAGTAAATTAAATAGCTAATAGAATTTTGAACAGACAAGCACTTCAGGTGGTGTTAATTATTTTCCAGACAATGTTAAAACCTAATGAGTTCTCAAGAGGAAAAAAAAAAAAGTAAGGGGATTCTTTCACCATCAGTTTCGAATCTCCTTTCACTAATAATAGATCTGTGTGCACAAGGTAGCCAGGGATGTTGTTGGCAGTGAGTCCCTAATGGTGATGAGTGTCATTCAAGAGCCTTCAGAATCCTTCAGGATTGCAGGATTATTCAGGGACCTTCACAGGTAGGAAATAGGCACTTTGGTTCTTTGTTTATGCATAGCCTAATGGGTTTTCATCCTGTAGATGTGACCAGAAGAACTTCCTAAAGAAGAGAAGAAAGGGAACGGTGAATAGTCAGTTGCTCTCTATCCTCCGTGATGCTCTTTATTTTCTAGATCTTTGTTATATTCCCCTTCATTCATCGTTTTTCTAGATTACATTTCTTAGGGCTTCTTTCAGTTCTGCTGTATCCATTTTGAGATGATGTGAGTGGTAATTCAAAGAGCAAGCAAGAAAGCCTTGATTTTAGAAATGGGACAAAATGTTGTCTCTGTTCCCTGTATTTCATAACTGCATTCACAGATTTGTCTTCTTTAAGATGTCTTGCACACACATCAGAACTGATGTGACTTGTTCTTTTCCCTCCATAGCAATGTCTGACCGGCAGGAGAGTGCTCTTATTGAGTTGATGGTGTGTACAATCAGACAAGCTGCTGAAGCACATCCTCCAGTAGGCAGAGGCACTGGCAAGAGAGTAAGTGGTACTGCAGTAGGTAGCTCAGACCTGTGTGTATTACTACAGTGACATAAAATATTTGTTTATGTATCACAATTTGATACTTTTAAATTAGATTTTTATAATTGGCATTTCCTGTTTTGTGTGAACATACTTGAAGGAAATTAGTAAAAATTCTATTTCTGGACATGTTTAGGTTTTTGTTTCTCTGTTTGATTTGGGGTTCTGTATTGCCAAGTAATACAGACTTTACAGCATGAAAATCTTTATTTTTTAGATGGTCTTTTTAGCATACCCCTGTCTTATACTTGTAATGTACTCACATATACAGCCCTTAATGTTAAATCTAGATTACAACTGGAAGTGCATAGTTTAGGAATAGAAGATTACCTTTGTCTTCCATAAAAGGGAATGTGCTGCTAATATGGATGTAGGATTTGCAGAAAAAGCTGACAGTGTCTTCATCATGAGAGCAGTTAAGCACTGGAACAGAAGCTGAGAGTCTGTGCAGTTTCCATTCTTAGCAGCTTTCAAGACCTGACTGGACAAAGCCCTGAGCACCCTGGTCTGATCCCTGAACTGGGTCTTCTTTGAGTAGGAGGATTGGGACTGGGACCAGCCTGAATGCGTCTATGGTTTTATGTATTTGTTCTCTTTGTCTTTTCCACTGAGTGCCCTAAACATTTAAGAATGTGACATTCTGGCCATATTGCAATCTAGCTGCCTCTTTCATTTATTTTATAGTGACTGGGGATCAGTGGAAGTCCATTCCCAAGGCTGGGCGTGGACTTTTAAGCATTTCAGTTTAAGTCACAAGGTCAGGATGATCAATAGGCTTTCATCTGTATTCTCTGTGAATACAACATCCATGTTCCAAAAGAGTCCCAGCTTCCCAAATGTACTTCCCTGGTTTTTGATAGTTCCCCTTCTATTTAGGTTAGATTAAAATGAAATAAACCCATGTAAACATTTGGTACTTGTGTTAGGTTCTGTTCCAAATAATCATAACTACTTTATTAGAAAGCCACAGACTTAAGGTGAAATCTGGAGATAGACTTGGCATTCTTCATTGCTAAACTAAATGCAGTTACTTAGCTTACGAATTGTTATAAGCTAGCAATTAATAAGCAGATTAACCTCATGTCCAGAAACAGCATCCCAGGAAAAGCTCCAGAAAAGCACCAGTTTAAACATGCTTGATGTACCTAAATTTATATGGCATATTGTAATAAATTACTTATTTATTAAAACATTTGTGTAGCTGCAGGCTGTTCTAGCAGGCAAAGCAACCTTTAAATTTAACAAGACTTTCATGTTTGTATTTTCTGTTTCGAGCACCAAATAGTGTCACTGTCAGCTTTCCAGGTATTTTTTTTTATGTCAAGAGATCTATGCTGCAGTTCACTTAAGTTGAACAAATTGCTTAGTTTTTCAGTAGCTGTATTGTTTTCTTTAAAGCTAAAGAAGACATTTCAGTAATTTCATCTTCTGCAGGATGATCAAAAGAGCCTTGAGATCATCCTTTGGGGCCCAGATGAATTCATTGCACCACCGAATACCAATATCAGGTCACTAGAATATGACTGGGTGGTTGTCCTAGCCACATTTGCATTGCCTTCTGGTGAGCTAGCAGCTTTTGCTGACAACATTGTGCTGCACTGCAAGTTGGTACAGGGATTGCAACTGGTGCTGTATGTATCCAGCTGTGTGCCACGTACTATGGAAGTGATGTCTTAACCTGGTTATAAATCTGTTCCACTTCCATGGTTGTTTTGGATTTCTGCTGACACAATAGGCTGCCTGTCATCCAAGCACATTTTCTTTCCAGCTGTTCCTTCTCACTTACAGAGAGATGTAGGTATGACATTTAGCTTTTGCTTCTTTTCAGTTAGATCATGAGTTGTGGGATGGTAACTGCAGGGATCTCTGACTTGTCAGTAGAGGTTTGTCATGTTCTCATCTCTTGCTAGCATATTCTCCAAGTTGAAATGGGAGCAGATTTCTAATTGTGCACTCACCTTCTTGTGAAATAGTTTCTTCTCTGACTTTAGCTTGTAACCCTTATTGTGCAGTCTGGCAGCTTTGCTATACATAAATCATCAGCTAACTTGAGTATTTTATTATCGTTATTTGTTTTCAAAAGTATTCTCTCCTTTCTGGAGCCACAAAGCCAGATCTAAGCTTTTATGAAGCATGCAGTTTTGATTATTGTCTCTCTGTTCACTGTTTCAAGGTGGTTTTGCTATGACAGCATTAGTAGCTTCGGTATATCTGTCACTGAAATTTGTGAATGAATTCTGTGAATTTGGATGTATGTTCTCACTGAGAATTACATTCCAGTTTAGAGATGAGGTCATGAATCTACTAATGAAAATCACTGTTACAGTGTGGTTTTGCTTTTCTTAATTATACTTCAGTTCGCTCTGAGGTCTTACATTAATGCTTTGTTTAATGTGTGAAAGCCAGAGCTCAATTCGCTTGGAAGCAATAGCAAAACTTCCACTGACTTGGGTTATATTTGAATTTCAATCTTTATAAATTATAATGATGGTGTGTTGAGACAATATCATGCTGGATAATATGATATTTTCCTTTTCAATCACGGCTTCTTAGGACACATGGCCCTCCCATTTAATCACTCTTCAGTCCAAATGTGTTTAAGTGTCTTATTCCCTCCTCTTTTGATTTATTAAAAATACACTTGCATGGATTTTTGTTTGTAATACAAACTTTAGAAAAAGTAATGAAAGCCATATGCAGAAATTGTGTTTATTTTAGTATTTTTGGTTGCTTGCAGGTCTTGACAGCAAAAGAAAGAAAAACTCAGATAGATGACAGAAATAAGTTGACTGAACATTTCATCATTGCACTTCCTATGTTGCTATCAAAGGTACATTTTTCAACAAAAGAAATCTCTTGCTGGTATTTTCAGTTATCTTTAATTTTTTTCATTCTGCAATGTAGGTATTTATTTTTACTTCACTTATTTTTTTGTTTTATTTCAATGATGTTCTAGTATTCCGCTGATGCCGAGAAGGTTGCAAATCTCCTGCAAATCCCTCAGTATTTTGATCTGGAAATCTATAGCACAGGCAGAATGGAAAAGGTACAGTACATTGAGCAACAAGTCTTTCAAGCAAAGGTTGCTTTCAAGTATCTGATTAATATTCTAGTCTTACAGTAGCGTGCCTGCATTTTGCATATTAGTTAATCTAACCTTGATTTGGTGTATTCTTTGAATGACTTTTTTCTTTGAGTTTCATTGTTCAGGTGAGGTGAAAGCTGAACTTCTTTTCTGATCTACAGCATCTGGATGCCTTATTGAAACAGATAAAGTTTGTTGTGGAAAAGCACGTGGAATCAGATGTTCTTGAAGCCTGCAGCAAAACCTACAGCATACTCTGTAGTGAAGAATATACAATCCAGAACAGAGTTGACATAGCCCACAGCCAACTTATTGATGAATTTGTGGATCGATTCAACCATTCTGTAGAAGATCTGCTGCAGGAGGTTTGTTTTCTTAAAATTAATTTAGTTAGACTGCCTAAAATACAGTATAATGATCTGCAGAAAGCATTCTTACCAAGTCATTAAATTACCCACCTGAAGATGTAGTGTAGCAGTAGCTATTTCATAATTATTTGGAGCTATATCACTGTGTTGAAAATCCCTTGGACTAGCCATTAAGCGTGCAAAACATTGATGCTGTAAAACAGAGACCATGGAGCAGTCCTGCTTCTGAAAATTTAGTTTAGTATTTAAACAGTCCATGTAAGAAATTAACTGGATAGATGGGTGAAAGCTGATGTAAAATGCAGAGAAAGGTGCATTTACATTAATGTTAGTGGTGATTCCAGTTGTCCCAAATGAATATGCAAGCAGCAGAATGAAGATTGGATTTTATCTTGAATGGAAGAGAGGATTTAGTAAAATATTTATAATGGCATATTGCAAGAGCTCTAGAAAGAATGAAATAAAGATAGAGGTCTGAAACCTGCAGGTACCTGTGAATTACTTGAAGAATGTATCCTTCAAAATGCATAAGACAGAATACATTAAGTAACAGTAGAAAACTTGCTCATTTTTTCTTGCTTTACATCAATTTAACTTTGTGTAACATTACTTAATTTGCTGTAATTCTTATGCTTTTTAAGCACAATTTAAAGGCTGCATAGATCTTTCTCTAGTTGTGCATTGCACTGTGACAGATACATTTAATTTTTTATGTAAATTTATATAAAGTTAATCTACAGTCTTAATTTCAGAATTGCACACAAAGAAAATAAGCTTTTTTTTTGTCTTTAGTATGTCACATAGATGTATACTCTATAAATGCCTTGTCACATGCAAAGTAAATAGATTTTTCTGTTGCTGTAGGAGTGTACATGAGTAAAAAAGGCAGTGCATGCAGGAAGAAAGCACTTCACAACCCAGAGGAACAAGTGGAGTCACTGTACATTCTTTGATAAGATACATTTACTTTGCTGCTGTCTACCTGTCTGCCATTTTATATGTACTTTCTTAGGAATTTCTTTAGCAGAACCTGGAAAGACATTACTGAATTTGTGCTACATCTCTGCCCAGCTGTGTGTAGCAAGAGAATCCTTTCAGCTAATGCCACATTACGTGTCTTAGCTGTCTGTTTTAGTAAATAGATAATAGATTTGCATAGCTGGAGTTCCTTGCCCCTGGCCAACAGGACCAAAATCTTCAAGGCAAAAAACTTTGGGAATCTGTTCCTGAGTTGGGTAGCAGAAAGGGCTGGAGTAGGACTGCCAGCACAAAGACCCAGCTTCAGAACCAGGCGAGTTCTCCACACCAGATGCCCAGTAACTGACACCAGAAATAACAGCCTTTGCTCTTTCCATTGGCACCCACTGACAGAGGTTTAAGAACTCTCTTTTGAAAGTATCTTGTTTCAACTTGTTTCACTAAGAGAATTTGCTATTCAGTTTGCATAAAATATTAGGATAATCATATTTTAAATGCCAGAAAGAAAAAAAAAATGGAAAGTTTTGATTGAAATGTGCAATATTTATTCTTGGACTGTTGTTTCCTCAGATTTGTAAAATAACAACCAGCCTTCCATCCAGCTCTGAATATATGTGCATCTGTGCACATAATGGGATTGGCATACATTACAGGGTGTAACACTGTGAACAGCAATGAAGGATATGAAAAGAAAGACATTTTTCCATTGATGATATTAAAAAACTTGCTGTTGATACCCGCAGGTTTCTGGTGTGGAGAGTGACAAGTGTTTGGCTTTATTCTTGTAACACTGTCATCAGCTGATGGTAAAAGCTGATGATTCAGTCGGTTTTGTAAAATAAGGTAGAACTCAGGTTTTATTCTTGGGAAGGATTTCTGCTGCTGGAGAATACTGATTTGAGTATTAACACAGTGGTACTGCTGAATATTGTCACATGGTCTCGCTTATTTCCTAGTGCTATGCCATGGTTATTTAAATATTATTGTTATAGAATCTAGATAAAAGCCATTGGAAAATTTGGAGACAGTTGAACGTCAGCATAAACCCTCAAAGAAATCTGCTTCCCCTGTGCAGTAATGTTCTCTGCTGGATTGCTGAACTTTAATGGATTTCCTTTCATTGTCAGGGGGAAGAAGCTGATGACGATGATATATACAACGTGCTCTCCACATTGAAGAGGTTAACCTCTTTTCACAAGTAGGTGATTTTTTTCCCTCAAAAATTTTGTTAGTGAGTATCGGTTGATGTTTAGTGGAAAGGAATACAAAAATATATGGCCTGAAATATGACATAGAGATTGCTGTATGATTAATGGCATTTGTGCCATTACTTTTACAGATTTGATTTGTAAGTGGGATGCTATCCTTTCCACTAAATACTTTTACACCCATGAGTGTCTTACTAAAAGTCCTATTCTCCTGCATGGCAGACAGTCGGTGCACAAGGGATGCTTCCTCATCATGATAAGTGAGAGGACATTGCTTCTGCCACCTCTCTTACACGAATTATTTTTACTGATTCAGTTCCTCTTTTCTTTCTGTGGTTAGTCTTCGCTTACCCTGAATTCTGCCTTAGATCGTTGTACAGAATGGTTCTGAAATATCTCCTGTTTGTTTCCATTCAACAGGAGTCCCACAGAGATCATTAAATCATTACTAATTTCCGTAGAGCAGCAGACTGACATGTGTGCAAATTAGGTTTTCGGTCTCCCTGGTAACACACTGGAGCCCCTTCTGCCTTTCCTGAGGGGACTGGTGAAAGCTATAGTTCACATCCAAAAAAGAAGCACAAATCTTAAAGCTTTTTTTGAGTCTCCCATATATATTTTTTTCCTTTTGGGTTCCAAATCTCTGGGGAGTTAATTCAGACTGTAAGGAAAGCCTTGTAGAATAACACACAAATAGGGGTTGGGGACATCTACCTACACCTTCAAAAAATGGAAAGAGAAAAGAATGAAAGCTGAAGAGCAGCTCTGTATCATTTCTCAGCTGATTTGTTATTTATGGTTATAGTTCAATGAGAATTTCTAATTAATATCTGCTTGCATATAATCAAGTAATGAAATCTTTTCATTTGTCTACTGAATGTAATGTTCTATGTGATTTCTTTGTGAAAGGAAACAATCATACCATCCAAGGCAATTTTTGCTGAACGTTTAGCTATGAGATTGGGATCTTCAATTCACATCTTGCATTGAGCTTTCTCATCTCAAAAACAGTGGCTGTTGTCTGATATTGCCATTGTCTGTCACCAGTTGGGAGCCAAAAGAAATTAAATCAGTGGAAGAAGCTGAAATTGCAGGCTAACAATTGATGCCTTTCCGATCTTATAAATGTGCACTGATCAAGTTGTTGCTGAGGCTTTGAAAAGAAACAAATCTATCTCTTCTTCCAGTGAGAGAAACTCCTCTGTACCTTATCTGTGCTTGTGTTTGCTTGGTAGTTGCTGCTTATTCATGTCTCAGGAAGAAGCAGCCCAGCAAGGTGAAAATACAGGGCATTATCAGGAAAGCTTTCCAGACCAAAACGCTTCTATACTGAGAGTGCCCAAGCCTAAACTAATCCTTTTTCCAAGAGGGCTCACACCACTCTTTTTAATTCATGTCTTTTCATAAAACAAGGATATCAGTATTGCAATACAAGTGAAATTCATCATTACAGTGTTTCCTTCCAAGTTTTCAGAATGCAATAGCAAATTTTCTTGAGGTCTTCTGAATAGAACACCTGGATTATATACTCGGGCTTCTTTTTTTGCCAAGGTCTTGCTGATATTCATAGAGATTTTTCTGTCCTTAACTACATGGGAGCAATTTTTCTATACTGACTCCAGCCTAATTCAGCTGAGCTTTCACACGTAGCACACCAGTGCTGTAGCAGTTTGTGTGCTGCAAAATATCAGCATTTCTTATGTAATTACTTCAGTTAATTCAATGCAAGATGCGTGAATCTCAAGCATCACCTCCGTTAGTGTGGATTTGCCCTTTGATGCTGTCTTGTATAGGAAATGTTTCACATTTAGAAGTCAGGGTTGTTGGTATTACTGTCCAGTAGTCCTCAAATATGATTTTGAATTTGATTCCTTCCTGCCTCCACACTGGCTTCAGAAGCCTGCAGTGGCTATAGTAACTCTCAAAAGTCAGTATAAGCGTGACCAGTCAGGACACAACCCGGGTAGCTAAATTTGTGGTCAGACCAGATCTTCTCTACCTGTTATAAAAAACTTTTCCTTGAGCTTTTTTCTAGTAGTTGACCAGTGCATCCTTCAGACCAAGTTACTCAGAAGTTTGTTATATCCAGAAGTAGTAGAAGTGATGATAAATGAAGCCTCAGTAGAGAAATTAGACTGTATCTAGCACAGCTGTTCAAAGTCCAAGGTACAGCTTCTCTCACATTCTGCATCTTCAAAAAGAGAAGCAGTTTTTTGGGTGAAGAGATCACCTCTGTGAAAATGAAGTTTTCCGAGCTGCTTCTTGCCATGCTTTCAGAAACACTGTGGAACTGGTACCTTTACTTCATCTGACTACTTCCTGGCAGAAACATGCCCAGCAGACAGTGCTACCTATAGGGATGAAAAGAAACCTTGGATGAAATATTTTCTGTAGTCCATGAAGACTCTGTGACATGGAGGGACAAAGGGAAAATTCTGTGTTGTGTCATTTTTTTATTCTGGAGCATTTCTGCCAATCTGAACCTCTGTGGAGAATTGTATTGTGTCCAAGGTACCTTTATAACAATTGTTTTGATTGTTAAGTAGTTCAGAAGAGACAAAGATGTGCCAGAATGTGCCTAAATTTAATGAGGGTCTTCTTTAAGGAAGTGTATGTGGAAAACTTCTATGCAATATTATATGTAGTTAAAATTTTTCCATTTTGGAAGCTGAAAAGCTCTTCCTGAGATCAGCTGTAACACCAGGCTCAGAGCACAGAGTTCAGGTGCCCCCAGCTGCCAAGTCAGTGGGGCGTGCCCCGCATGATGGCTGCCTGACATGGAGGACTCTAATATGAAAAGGCAGAAATAAGACAGTTTTTCCTTTCCTGTTCCCTGTGGCATAATCTATGCTGGTATCTGCCTCTGCACACCAAGGAGATTTTACTGCTTTAATTACAACACTGTAATTAAGGAGGTACAACTCTGCCTTACTAGCAACTCTTGTGATTTGCTGAAGCAACTATGTGCTTAATATCCCTAGTCAAAGGCAGTTCTGTGAAAGCCTGTAATTTATCTATGAAGCATTTTATTTTCATACTTCGAAGACCATCCAGATTTGAAGGTAGAGGGGGTATTTTTACATTCTTGTTTCCTTTTGTTTTAAAGTTTTCCTATTTTTCTATGCATGGATTTGAGCTAGAAGTCAAGATGCACTTTAGCTTAATGACACAACCGTTGTGCATATTTCACTTGCTCTCAGCACAAGGGCATTAATGTTTTTTGTGAAACTTAATCAATGATGTTTTCCAGGGCTGACACACTCCAGACTGGAAGCATTTCATACTAGGCTTTTGGCAGGATCTGGGTATTCCCAGTCTTTAGTTCAGCCTTGCTCTATTTCAGAACTAGAGAATTATTTTTTCTGGCTGAGCAAGGTAGTTACTTATTTAAACAAAGTGAGACGGCTCCAAAGCAGGGAAAACACAAAGGGGTGGGAAAAGTGAGTGTGTCTTCGTGATAGAGGTGCTGGGATGAAAGGGAGCCTGATGCAAGAGACAGCTTTACCTATGTCATGGGTTCAGCCCAGGTCCTCAACACCAGCCTGATGCACTCAGAGTCTGGACTGGACGGTGATTTTGCCCGGCATCATGGACCGGATGGACTCAGCAGCTTTATGGGGATTGATCCATGCACTAAGGAATGATCTGTCTCTCTCTCTCTTTCTCTCTCTGTATGGATATATATATGTATATATAGGAGATAAGAGTGATGGTATATTGAAAATGTGGGATCTGAGCATGACATGAATGGTATGGAGTAAGGGGTGGATACTGTCTTGGGTCCAGCAGTAGCAGTCATTTTTCTCGTTCTTAGTAGCTGTTGCAGTGCTGTGTTTTTGACTTTCAGCCTGGGAACAGCGCTGATAACACCGATGTTTTCAGTTGCTGCTCAGTAATGGTTACTCTGACCAAGGACTTTCTGAGTCTCATGCTCTGCCAGGGAGGAGGGGAAGCTGGGAGGAAGCAGAGACAGGACACCTGACCCAAACTAGCAAAGAGGTATTCCATACCACAGCACGTCATGCCCACTATATAAACTGGGGGCAGTTACCCAGAAGGGCTAGATCACTGCTCGAGTTGGGCTGGGTATCAGTTGGGTGGTGGTGAGCAGTTGTATTTTCTTCCCTTGTTATTTCCCTTATCATTATTATTATTGGTGATAGCAGCAGTGGTTTGTGCTATACCTCAGTTACTGGACTGTTCTTATCTCAACCCATGGGAGCTACATTCTTACAATTCTCCTCCCCATTCCTCCAAGAGCTAGGGGAGGAAGGGTGGGGAGTGAGGGAACTGATGCGTGGTTCTGAGCTACTGAATGTCTGAGCTTAAACCACAACAACCTAATTTACACTTGCCAAACTGAGTATCCTTTCTTCCAGGTGAGTATTTAAATCACCATAAATAATCAGCACAATTCTGATTATTCTGAGGTGCCTTGGGCTTTTGCAAACATACTACAAACTGTTTCAAATTATCTCAGTTTAATTCCACCGCAGAAAGAAGTGTAAAATTTTGTGAGAGAGAATTTTTGTCTTTCAGGCAACCTAATATTTCGTAATTTCTTCTGGATTTCATAGAATCATAAAATCACAGAATAGGTAGGAAGGGACCTTAAAGCTCATCCAGTTCCCACCCCCTGCCATGTGCAGGGACACCTTCCACTAGACCAGGTTGCTCAAAGCCCTCTCCAGCCTGGCCTTGAACACTGCCAGGGATGGGGCAGCCACAGCTTCTCTGGGCACCCTGTGCCAGCGCCTCAGCACCCTCACAGGGAAGAACTTCTTTCTAATGTGTAATCTAAATCTCCCCTCTGTCAGGTTAAAGCCATTCCC
Organism: Myiopsitta monachus; assembly: GCA_017639245.1. Lineage (NCBI taxonomy): Eukaryota > Metazoa > Chordata > Aves > Psittaciformes > Psittacidae > Myiopsitta > Myiopsitta monachus. The sequence goes on along the minus strand of CM029923.1, from coordinate 14,995,208 downwards.
CTGTGTTTTGTCACTACAAGCCCTTGCTAAAAGCCCCTCTCCAGATTTCTTGTAGCCCCTTTAGGTACTGGAAGCTGCTCTAAGGTCTCTCTGGGTCCTTCTCCAGGCTTAAAAACCCCAACTCTTTCAAGCCTGTGTCCATAATAGAGATGTTCCAACCCCTCGAGCAAGTTCATGGCCTTTCTCAGTTGTATATTTAAAAAAGCTATATCACAAGCTGTTGAGGTTTTAGCCTGTCAAATGTATGTTGCTAATCTTGTATTCCTCTCGCTGGTGAATCAAGCTGGTACAAGTGAAATGTGAAACAATGAATGGGGGGTGACAACCACCTGTCCTGTGCGCATCATGCCATGCTGTCTTACTTTAGATATTTCAGGATATTTAATATCTGGTGTTAATGTATGTTATTTTTCTCCAAATGATACAGCAGAAAAATCTGTAACTTGACTCTGCTTAAAGCCATTTTTAATTCAGTATATGTTGCCAGACTTTGGCCATAGTTTCTGCTGTAGTGCCAGGAAAGTGCCTTCTGGAGTTCTGTCAGTGTTCAGAACCAGAAAGGAAAGATGATTTAGAGGCAACACTCAGGAGGAATTTGTAGCTACGCTTAAGTAACCTTTAAAGATGTATGATATGCGGGGAGTTTATCTCCTTCCTACAGAATTCCCATGTACTAAAACATTTTTCCTCAATTATCCGAAAGCCTAACTTCTGCTTTTAGCATGGTGTGAACTAATTGTGCAGCTGCTTTGTCAGCAGGCTGGATTGTCACAGCTTTGCAAAAATGCCAAAGCTCACTGAGCTGCCAGGTCATACTATATTCTTGCTGTCATGCGGAGTTTTGAAGATCACAACTAATCTCTCTTTGTTACCTTTCATTGTAGCGCGCATGATCTCACAAAATGGGATCTGTTCAGTAACTGCTACAGATTACTAAGAACTGGAATTGAACACGGAGCTATGCCAGAACAGGTACAGTGAGCAATATCTGCACTGCATCGTTTGGGGATTCAAAGTTTTAGAGAGTCTATTCATCAAGAAATTCAAAAGGTTAATGCACTAGACTGCAGTTATTTAGGAAAAGCATGGAGTTTTGAATGAAATTTATACTGTAGTGAGGCCCTGATGAGGAGGTGAAAAGTCTTGGAATATGAGATTTTTGAGCTACTTCCTCACCTTTCTCAACTGTGAAGTAAGGAATAACTAATGTTCCTTGCTGTGAAAAGCAATGCATAAATCATGATGTTTACACTGAAATCCAACATTGGTAAACCTTGGCTGCAGTTAGTATTATCACAAGTTATTGGTGTGCAGTGAAGGTAATGGAAGTTTATGAAAACCGGGAAACAAGAATATTTAGCAGGGATGCTGGCCAGCCTTTCCAGTGGAGTTCTTGGAGTAGACACATCTTGGACTTTGTTTCTTCCCAGTTCAGTCTTAGTCGCTAATGGATGAGCACAGGGGTCGTTTCAGATTCTCCCAGGATTCCAGTTTATACTGCAGAGTGCCTTCTCCAGCATTTCAGCACATCTTAAGTTATAATTTGATTTCAATTAGAAGCCAGTTGTTAATTCTAAATCAACTTCATTTAGGAAAAAAAAAAATTGCATGGAATTCCATAAAGTTAATTTCTAAAAAGGACCATATGGCATCACACGCCATGTGAAAGTCATGGCTTTAAGCTCGGGGACCTTCTGCTCTCTCTGAGGTTGCTACTTAGTGTTGGAATTGGGCTACCTGGAGGGAAGGGGCAGAAGATAGAAACTGTACATGCAACTACCAGGCATCTTCAGTTTCTGAGTTTGAGAGTGATATGGCTCCCCATATACTTCTGCAAGAAGTTAAGAACAAAGTTCTGAAATCTGAGCTATCCTCAGTGTTTCTTCCCTCAGTCCACTTGAAGAAGTTCACTGAAAAGGAATGATTTTTAGTCTTTAGTGATACCTTTAAAAAAATTACTTTATGAAATGATTAAAGCTGTTACAAACTTGATGTATTCTGCACAGAACCACTGACTGCTGGAAGCATCTTCAAGCCAAAAAGGTTTTGACATTTTTAGCACCTCATAGAGATTTGAAATTTAGAAGATTTTTATGGGTACCATAAATATGAACCTGATCTTCTCCATGAAGCAATTTGTATTTTCTCCCCTTTTTTTTTTTTCTTTTTTTTTTTTGGCAATTGGGCTGTCTGTTAAACAATGGAACAAATTTTGGGCTGTTTTATATTTAAACAGATGCTTGTGATCAGAGATATGTGGATGTTGGGTTGTACTTCCAGCATTCTGTGACATCACCTCTTGCTGTACTGTAATGCACAGTTTTCTGTTCCATTTCCGAGCATCTAGACAGTATATTTTTCTCCTGTAATAGGCTCATTTCCTACTTGCACCAAACTGACTGAGGAAAAACATCATCGAAACCAAAAACTACTATTTAAGAGCAGCTCTTATTTCTCCTCCCCAAAATGCATTATAAATTCTACATACACTTTACTGATACGCTTGATATTTCCAATGTGCTGGAATTCTTTGTATTCTCTCTGTTACAGATTGTTGTTCAGGCACTGCAGTGTTCCCATTACTCTATCCTCTGGCAGCTGGTGAAAATCACTGAAGGTTCCCCTTCCAAAGTAAGTAGACATTTGATCACACAGATTTTACTGAAGAAACACAACTTGCCTAAGAAGGCATTAGACTTCATTCTCTGTAACTCTACCTGCTGTACTGTCATTTCATGTCGCGAAACGTACAAAGTTGGTGTTTTGATTTATTCAGTATTTCAGGATATATTTACCGTCATGCATATGTCTATAAAAGCTGGACAAACAGCTAAAGCTTGTCTTTACCAGGGGTTTATACTAGCTGATTTTTACATTTGTATTGCTGAAGGTAAATGCACTTTATTGTGAGTACAGCAGTTTGCAGGAATGGATGGATGACTATTGTTGACAATACTTACCTAATAGTTGTAAGCAATACTGTTGGTCTGTACACCACAGATAGCTTAATATTTATCTGTGTTTACCTTGCTTACCTTTTATCTTTTATGGTGCTAAACTAGAAATGTAAGGTCACTAGCAGATGATTACTAACAAAAAGTCAGTGCATGCAAGTGTAATGCAGTAAAAAACAATGTTACATGTAACTTATTTGTTAGACTTTGCTTTTCCAGGATCTTTATCAGTCTTTTATCAATCAGGGGCCAACATCCTGTCTTTTTAGGGCTTTTTCAGAAGTAATGCATCAAATAAAAATTATATGAAAGCTGAAGTAGTAAGCATATTTCCCCATCAGCATCAAAAAGAAAAAGATACTAAAGTACTTACTAAAATAAGCTTTTTATGCACATGAAATGATAAAAATACAATGTAAATTCTTTGAGTTGTTTTAAATACTGACATATATTGAGATTTTAAAAAGCTACTAGAAAAAAAAAAGGATAATTGGTATTATTGGCTTTCATTCTCGTTTTCCCCTCTCAGCTTCTTTAACTTATTTCTCTTTATCATGCTGGTAGTATATAATATTATCTCCTGAATCCTTATAACTGAGAAAACTGAACGTATCCCATTTGCTGGCCCCCTTGAGTAGCAGTGGACTCTGGGTACAAATGCCAAGAGACAGAATGTTTGGTAAGATTCTAATCTCCTTCCACTGCATTTCCCCATTTTTTGGAACTAAATACAGTAAATTGCTGCAGTATGACATAGGTGGTACGGAGTGATAGCTGTCAGCCTTGCTGGAAGAAAGCTTCATTGTTCTCGTGTGTCTAAATTACAGCAAAAGATACATTTACTCTATAAACTACAGCTAGTGGCTAATACAGCATCTTTCTATATAGAACCTGGGCAGAAGCTTTGCATTTTCGTATCAAAGTATAAATACGGGTTGTTGTTTGCAATATTACCATGACAGTCCAGTCAAACTGAAAAAGACTTTTATTTCAGTGACTGTTCTAGCAGACAAGCTTAGTGCAATTGTATGGCTTTGTCTACTTTTTCTGAATAGGATACATTTGTATGAGGCATTGTTTTATGTGGTGAATGCAGAATAGCCCTTTCATATATTTCTAATACTATTCCAATTTATATTAGTCATAGGATTCATAATGTAGTTCATAGGAATAGAAAGAACTATGAAAGCTCCATCAAGAATGACCATTTGAAGTACACATCAGTTCTGCTTCTGGAATCCTGAATGAAAATCATAATTACTGTAACCTGGAGAGCTGTTAGTAACTTAGTGTTTGGTGTTTCACCCCAGCCCTTATAAAAGTAATGGGTGTTCTGCATGCTTAGTTCAAGAGCAGTCTGCATTTATGCCCTTTGGCTCTTCATACCTGGCCAGCAGCAACCTCAGTTGTGCTCACCCCAGAAATGGTATAGAGAGAAATTTGCAAATGTGATGTGGTTGTAGCATTTTGTTCTGTGAGAGTGTTTTCTATCAAACTCTTTGTTGTAGTTTGTTCACTCTGAAAATAAATCTGATTTGCAGTATATCTGTCATTTAATCCATTTAAGATCATTTTGCTCATGGTTGTTTTATAAGCTGCTATTTAGGCCTATAAATTAGCAGGCATTAAAGGGGATCACATCTAAAGTGTTATGTGTGGGAAGACAAAAGCATTAACATGAGCATCTCCAAATGGAAAATAGGAAATTTTATGAGCAATTTTTAAATAGTCAGGCTATAACAGGAATATTTCTGATGCAGTATTTTAATATGTAGGTCCATCCAGCTTTCTGGTGGGACTTTGCTGTAGCTGTAAGGATCTAAGGACAGAGGGGGTGATGGTTTGTAGGCTGAAGTGGTATCTTTAATAAACCAGTGGATATAGCTGTAAAAATCAGAGGCTTTTGGACGCACAAGCCTTTCTGGTATGAAATAAAAGCAGGAGATTACAAAGAAAAATACAAGCTGAGTTCAATTGCTTGGATTCTGCTTAGATACAGATCATGTAAACTGTCTCTGAAAGAAAAGGAAAAGGTCATTGGTACCTATAGGGTGGTGGGGGCAAGGGAAGGCAAGATGCTAAGACAGTAGGAGGGAAGTAGGAGCTGGATAGTGGGGAAGAGAAGAAAAATGAAATATGAAAAGGCTTACTGGGGAGAAGGGAATTTATAGTCTGTCTGTGTTTATACCTCATCTGGGTTTATACCCCATCCTGCGTCCTTGTTTTTCTGTATCCCTTAGATTTATGAATTTTTGTTCCCAGGCTCTTGTTTAGAAGGTGATTTTTTAGATTTATCTTGAGCACCCAAGCTGAGAGATCAGAGATGGAGGGGCTGATTTGTAAGGAATGTCTGCTGCCAGCTGGGTCATAGTGCGTGAGCTCATGCTGGCAGGTAGTAGCTGCTCTGTTTCACCTAGTTAGTTACCGTGTAGCCATTCAGTTGCTAAGTACCATATTTAAGGGTGTTCTGTTTCTGTGGGAGGAAGTATTTAGTTTGGTTGTAGTGGGCATATATTTGCAAGTTTTACATTTCTCAATTAGGTATGCTCTGCATCCATGAGGTGTACATTTCATTGCAGAGAGTTTGAGGCAGGATGGGTGCTTCTGGTAAGATTTCTTTGAAAATGTGTTCTGAGAAGAGTTCAGCATTGTTTAAGAATGTTGTGTGTTGGTTCTAGAGCAAAGTCACACACAACCACCAGGGGTATACAGCTGGGAACAGAATTGTTTTGGAATTCAGTTATTCTTTATCCTGGTGTTCAGATGGCTCTTCCAAAAATACAGCCTCTCTGCTGAGAGGATTGCCCTTGTTTGGAAACTGTCCTGGGCATTATGCCCAAGCCCAGGGCACATTTATTGCTTTCTGAGAGATACTTTATATTACAGTATGTTTTGGAATCTGGCTGGGTGTGTTGGTCTCTAGGCTTTTTATGTGCAGAAGGGAAAAGCTGTTTGTGGTTTAAATCAAATTAGGATGAAGTCAAGTCATTGATTTATTAACAACACATAATTAACCTGCAGTCAGGGCAACACATCCTCAGGATAAGTATCAGCTGTACTGCAGGTAAACCAGAATACTGGACACTTCTGTAATCATATAACAATGCTAATGTATGCCTACAAATGTCAAACTACCTCCTGTAACTGTTCACAAATTATGCTAATCTGCTCCCCAAGACACACATGCAACTCAGAGTTGCATGTGCACACCCCAAACCTCACAGGATATGTGGAGTACAGGCCCATTGCCCTTCTTTCAGGGAGCGTGAGATCCCTTGCTTACACGTGGCTGCTGTTGGACATGTGGGTGCTCCAGCTTCATGTATACTCACACCCACAAAGCACTCCACAGTCACATACATGCTTTTGAGGTTTGGGTTCCTGCACGTCACACCCAAAACTGACTGTCCTGCAGATGGATGCAGGCTGCTCTTGGCTTCCAGCAGAGAGGATGTGCCACCAGGCCCAGGCAGTGGTGGGGTGTCTGACTTGGTTTAACTGCTGTTCTATTCTAGCCCAAGGTTCCTCTCCATGATCACTTTTCATGATGCTTTTATACTTCTTTACAAGGTGACTCCTCCTTTTCTCAAAAGCTTCCTTGTAATCTCCAGGTTACTGTTTAATCTGGTAATTGTAAGCAACTTCATGCTAACTTTCCTCTTAGCATTATCAGTCTTCGGACAAACACCCCCTTAGAATAGGTAGGTCTGGGTGTTTTGTTCACAGGCACTATTGCACTCATGTTCTTATTGTATCAACTGTTGTTTATCCAGGCTGTTAACAAGAGGGTGCTCTGCAGATTCCCCCGCACTGTGTAATATCATTTGTAGATTACAATTGTTATCATATATCTTAGGGAAGTGATAACAGCATATGAATGTTTCAAAGATGTTTTAATACAAAAGTGATAATTAGGGTTAGGTGCTCATTCCTATTTCTGCCATGGACTACTTAAATTTGAAGATATTATGCTGTACAGTTCAGGAAAGGGCTATTTTTATCCTGGGTCACAGTGTGGCCCCATGGTTTTACTCTAACAACCAAGAGGACATAAAATATTTTCATAGCAGTTTTTCTGCTGAAGTCAGCGGATCAGGCAGGACCTTGGCTGTGTGCCTGAGAATGGCAGACTTGAAAATCTAATTATTTTTTGTAGTTCCCATTTGCTCTTTTGAAAAATACCACTCTGTAGTAGTCTGGGGATTTCTCCAAATTCAGAAGAGTTGCAGATGGATCAGTTGCTCTGTTCAGTCGGGCTTTCTTTTGCTGTCTGTAACTTCTCAGAATCAATCTTCATCATGCTATCAGGAGAGAGGATAATAAATAATGTGTACCTACATGTTATTCATTCTGTGACAGAAAAATGGGAGCCATACTCATTCACTTTTTAACCTTTATCTAGAATTTTTCATAGGTTTTCATTTCTCTGTTGAATTCATTAACATCTAAATGGAAGATAATTGTGATAGAAAGTAGGAAGTTATTAAAGTGATTGTAATCCCGGTGCTGAAAAATATAAGTCAGATGATTATGTTAGAGTGAACTGAGAAGCTTGACATCAGTACTAGGTAAAATGTTGGGCTGGCTGACAGAAAACACAGTTGGTACAAGGCTGAAGGGCAGAATGAATGTGGCCGAGAGATAAGACTGGAAGGAACAAATAAATCTGTTCTTGAGAAGATTGCGGTTTTGACTGATAAGGAAAGCAGTTGAAATACCAGTTTCTGTCAGACAGTAGTACCACACAATTGCTATTCAGTAGCTCAAAGCTGATTAATGTATTAGAAAAAGCTGTAGGTTGGAAATCATCACCCAATGGGATAGCTCCTGATGCATTCCAGGAGAGATCCATTCTCTGATAAAATCTGGTAATTTTTACCAGTCGTCAAAGGAGGAAAAGTGAAGGCTTTTAAAATGCAGATTATATAGATCAGTTGGTAAACAAAATACAACTAAAAACCCAAAGAGGTATTGTAATGCTGCCAAATGGAAGGTTTATATCTGGGAACAAGAAGGCTGATCAGATTAAAAATTATTAGGAATAGGAAGGTGAGGTAGCTGATAAACCTTCAGTGTCTATATCAGAAAATCACACTCTTTTGAACATTATAAGAGTGTCAGAGATTTAGAAACACTTTGAGGTGGTTTTGGATGCTTGCAGACCTGCCTTCTGTTGTGAACCAGTACAGAAAGAACGTATGGACAACAAAAAGGCTTTTCAGTAAACAAAGAGTAACAAGATCTTATAGTAGGAAGCAATGAGAAAAGCTAAAACTAGAAATAAGACACATGGACTGAACAGCCAGCATAATTAGATGTTGGAATTTTTAGCACGGAAAATGTTATGTGTAGTAACATTTAATAGGTAAAATAAACCTGTTTAGGTTTTTTTTAGATTTAGGTTGGATGTTGTTGTGCAGGGCACACTGTCTTTGGCCTGAAAGCTGGTAGAGGTATCATGGAGGAAAGTATTTTGTTTTGATTTGTTTTCACTAGTTGATTTTGATATCTGTAAAAAACCTGAAGAATTCATCAGGATACAGCATTAATTCGCCAGATTGAAGTACACAGCTTTCCTATGGAGCCTGCCACTTCTGGCACCCACATTTAAAATACACATCAGTTGTCTCTATATCAAGGTGATCAACAGCATTCATTTATCTTTTCCACCCACAAATCCCTTTTTCTCTAGATCAGCAATCCTCCTTTCTTCCTCTGTAATTCATCAGATTTCTGTGGTTTTCCCATGTCTATGGACAGTTAGGATTATGCTTTTGTTGAACTTAAGACATTCATTGGTATTACATCTGAGTAGAGGATTCTTTATAAACCACCAGGTAGGCTGACCTTGATGTATTGAAACCTTTTGTTCTGAATGTTACATTTACATTCAAGGTAAAATACAGACAATTTAACTAATGTAATAATAATATTATTTATATTATTGTTATAGAATTATTATTTATAATGTATATTCTATGATGATTATTGTTATTACTTATTACGGGAAAACTTTGGGTCATTCCTCTGAAAATTAGTGGCTTGGTTTACTCTGCTCTATGAGTAGAATGCTTTCTCATGGCCTTTTTTGTTTGGCCAGTTTACAGGATTGAATGTATGAAATTATGACCATATTTTTATTTTTCTTGTTCTGTCAACCTTTTGTTAATGTCCATGTATTATCCCTTTCAATGTTTATTCTAGGAGGACTTGTTGGTATTGAGGAAAACTGTGAAATCCTTTCTGGCTGTCTGCCAACAGTGTTTATCAAATGTCAACACTCCAGTCAAAGAACAGGTAAAGGAAATGTCTGTCACATGCTTTTAGAGGAGTGTGACTATTAACCTGTAACTCAAGATGACACTATATCAAACTTAAACCTTCTGTCTAAATAAAACACACACTACATATGAAGAGCTGTGTTAAAAGCACCTTCAACGCACAGCTAATGTCAAATTCGTTTTTGCTATAAGGATTACCTAGATGCTTAGGCTCATGTTCAGCTCTCATAAATTTAGTCATCTAAATCACCTAAAACAAAAGCCTGTTTCTTTAGACACTGACTGTAGTAATTGCTTGAAATAGGCACTTTTAGAGGGTGACTGAGACCTTAAATGGGCTGCATCTTCCTCTGTATATTTTGGGATATATTCCCCCTGTTATCAACTAATAGGGAGTCTGGAGTGACTTTCCTGCTAAAGGCAAGTGCCTGAAACCTCAATGGTATTTCATTATTTTGTTATCCTAATAATTCAGTTAAATGTAGGGGTGAATACTAATTATTGTATCTCTTTCCCACTGTGGCTAATGGGAGAAAATTGAGGCTTCTAGCAGTACAGGTCATGGTACTGCATGTTTTCTAGCAGAAAAAAGTTAATTCATTTTACAAATTACTCTGAATAATGCCCAAAATGTGATGTCCTCTCACATTGTGCAAAAAATGATCACTTCACAAATCGTTACATCTTCTTGAGAAATCAGAGTAAAGTATTTAAACAGTTCTTCATTATAGAAATATAAATATCTGGAAGGGGTTTTAGATTTTCATCAGTGTAAGCATAATAGCTTAGGTTGCTGTCCTTTCCTGTTTCGTAGCTGACTGAAACCTGAAGTGCATGCATCTCTCTGCGTGTGTATGTGCATACACACGTATGCCAGAAGTAAATATGTGAAATATGATTGCATGATAAGGTACCAGATTTTTTTTATGGCTCAGTTTACTTATCCAGTTCTCTGGTTCAGATTTTTGGGAAGGTGTGCATGCATGGAATGGAAAGCTTCTGCTCTATGCGTTTCGAAATTGAAATAAAAGAAATTAAATTGAAGGGCTTGTAGAAATAATTCAGTCTTTGAAAAAGAAATGGCTGGTTTGTTTGCTGAGATTTTATGGCTAGATGCTGATTTGTATCAAGTCTTTTGACATCTTTCAGTTGTCTGCAAATTGCGTTTCTATCATAGAATCATAGAATAGTTAGGGCTGGAAAGGACCTTAAGATCATAAAGTTGCAACCCCCCTGCCATGGGCAGGGACACCTCCCACTAAACCATGCCACCCAAGGCTCTGTCCAGCCTGGCTTTGAACACCGCCAGCGATGGAGCATTCATAACTTCCCTGGGCAACCCATTCCAGTGCCTCACCACCCTTACAGTAAAGAACTTCCTCATATCCAATCTAAACTTCCCTTGTTTAAGTTTGAACCCTTTACCCCTTGTCCTGTCATTACAGTCCCTAACAAAGAGTCCCTCCCCAGCATCCCTATAGGCCCCCTTCAGATATTGAAGGCTGCTATGAGGTCTCCACACAGCCTTCTCTTCTCCAGGCTGAACAGCCCCAGCCTTCTCAGCCTGTCCTCACATGGGAGGTGCTCCAGTCCCCTGATCATCCCCACAGCCCTCCTCTGGACCTGCTCCAACAGTTCCATGTCCTTTTCATGTTGAGGACACCAGAACTGCACACAGTACTCCAAGTGAGGTCTCAATATTCTGAAATTAATAAAATTAATAAGGAAGCATGAATGCCTTTGCAAGATCTTCCTGGTTATTGTTTAGATTATGTTGTTTTGATTAAAAAAAATACTTCAGACAATAACTGGGAATGCAATTCCAAAGGTATTATCATAAAAATATAAGACTTGTACCCTGAAAGAAACATTGATATTAGATGAAGGCATGAGGTAAAAACAGCAGTTGGCAAATCTATTACAAATGAAAAAGACAGAACAGTAAATGAAAAAATTAAAATAAGGTCTTCATTACAACTCAGATTACATGGATGAAAATTTCCTTTTCTTGTACAATCTCAAGTATAAGTCCGGTCTGATAATCTCATCAGACCTCTCAAGATTCTGCAGACTGTGAATAACCGTCCTGTGGTTTTTGCCTGTGTTTTTCTAAAAGATAATACTTCTCACGACATCTCTCGTTTTTTGAAAGATAGCTCTCCTTGGCATTTACCTGTCCTGCAACTTCATCAATGTAAATATAAAAGGCTCGTAGATGTTGCTGGTTTATGTATTTTGGAAAGGCCCTGATGTCTCATTGTTTTCCAGCCGATTTCACGTTAGTAATTGTTTTTTAATATTCTGAGTAGTTATTCCTGGTGTATTTTATTAATATTATAGAATGTGGATATGTCATCTACCTTCATGAGAATGCCAACCATTCTAGCTTAAACTAGCACAAATGTCTTTGCTTCAACAAATGGTAAATGATCCTTCCTGTTGCTGCAGTGGTTTTTTTTTGTTGCTCTTGATAAGCCTCAACACGTTTTTATTCTCTCGTTACTGGTAGCCACAATGTTGGGTTTTTCATTGGCAATTTAAACTTTTCTTAGAAGCTCCTTTGCAGTTCACGTTTCTATGGAAGCTTGCAAGCTTCAGCAAGACGAAGCCATGACCAACCACCTAGAGACAGTGAATGTCCCAGTCAGAGTAGGTTGGACTAGAGACTCCAGAGGTCCCTTCCAGCTGACACCTCTCTGGTCTTTAATTTTGTTCCTTGAAAAGTATATTCCTGCAAATGCAGGACTGCTTCTTAACCCATTTGGTTCACTGGCTTTTACTTTTTTGAGAATTCTCTGTAAATTGTATTGGCTCCCTACCTTATTTGATTATTTATCTATCTGTTCTTTCCAGAGAAGGTTAATGTATATACCAAAGGAAGGAAAAAACCTATTAGGTCTTTATAGAAACAGGAATCAAACATTTCAAAATTTCCTAGACTATTTGAATGACCAGACATTGCTACAGTGCACAGACATCTGTATCTGAGCCCACTGCTGTCTCTATATGGGACAGAAATGGTATAAATAATTCCGTGCATTATTCATGTGCTCTATTTTAGAAGTCTACATTAACACGAGCCTAAATTCTATTGACTATCAGAGGACTTTAGAGCAGGTGAGATCATCACTGAAATGAATCACAACTTTCTGGATCCAGTATGGAAAAATCCCAAATAGTGGCATCCGTTTCCAAAGCCTAAGTAGAACATAGTTTACAATGAGTTTGTTCTTGTCTCAGTATAGAATTATAGAATAGCTAGGGTTGGAAAGGATCTTAAGATCATATAGTTGCAACCCCCCCTGCCATGGGCAGGGACACCTCCCACTAAACCGTGCCATCCAAGGCTCTGTCCAACCTGGCCTTGAACACCTCCAGGGATGGAGCATTCACAACTTCTTTGGGCAACCCATTCCAGTGCCTCACCACCCTTACAGTAAAGAACTTACAAGAAGCATAGCTCATTCAGATTTTGTAACATACTCCAAGAAGAGAGTTGCTGTGATGTTCAGCTGTCACAAAGATTTCATTCTGAAAGTGTATAAAGCAGATTGCTCTCACTCGCTACTTTTCCTTAGGCTTGGTTCAAAAATGTGTTAAACACACATTTAACTATCTTTTCTGTTCAGCTCATTGTAAAGGGGGAATATGGGACTGAATTAAAGCCTACATTGGATTTCGTGACTATTGGATTTCTCAGAGCTATTCCACAATCTCTGTTCAGTTGAAAAGGCCTCTGGCCTACCACCTACCTGGGAATTGTGATTGACGCTGCCTTAAGTGAGACTCCTGCAGGCTTCTGGGGAGGAGACAGCACATCCAACATCAACCTTCTAGGAGTCTTTTTACAGACGCAGACATTGAACCATCCTCTCTTTCTGTTTTCAGAACCGAACCTGAGGTGAAAGACAGAGAAAAAAAGATGATTAAAAAGTACTTTGTGAAAGGTGCTCAGGTGTTGAATGTAGTGCAAATGAATACAGCTGGCTATGACACTGACATAAGCCACTGGGGAAAACAGTGTTATTCTCATGCATGAGAGCACACAGATAAGCCCTTGAAAGAAAGCAAGCTGGTAATAGCTGCCTTCTCTCTCTGTTCTCAAGTAGCGAGGGTATAACAGTAATGAGCATAAATCATTAAGAGTTGTGCTATGGTTGGCGTTTATCTAGATTTGAAAGCTGTGGAGGTACTTGATTCTTTTTGCAGAGATTTGATGAAATTCTGCAAGAATTTCTTTGTCTACAGCTGCTTCTCTGTATTTTCAGGATCTGACAGTGACTGAGCATGGATTTTCTCTCTTAATGTTCATTTTTGTGCTTGTTTAAGTTGTCTAGCTGCTTATCAAAAGAGGTGTTTTTTCTTTACTATAAATTTGGCTACAGTTCTCGGATCAGAGGTAGATTTAGAGGTTTTTTCATAGAGAAGAAGTGGAAGTTTGATATGGATCAACCTTTGACATGGAAGGGGTAGTAAACCTTACATAGGAATCAAAGACATCAAATTTTAAAGTTATGGGAAACACTTTTCACAGCACGCAAACAACTGCAATTGAGTATAGTTAAAGACATTTAATAATAGCAGGGCATATCTGAAAATTAGATAAAGTATATATTTATATATAAATATATAAAATATATATAAATACATATTTTTTATATTATATAGATTTAAATATTATTCTTGCTGACTGACACTCCTTTCTGCATTCATTCTCTTTTACCTTTCAGGCTTTCATGCTGCTCTGTGATCTCTTGATGATATTTAGTCATCAGCTGATGACTGGAGGCCGAGAAGGTCTTCAGCCTTTGGTGTTCAATCCAGATTCAGGCCTCCAGTCAGAACTTCTCAGTTTTGTGATGGACCATGTCTTCATTGACCAAGATGATGAAAACCAGAGCATGGGTATGGTTAGCTTCCATGTTTTCTTTGGGTTTTTTTGTCTTTAACAGACATAGAAGAAAGAAGAAAGAATTTTCAGATGGGTTTGCTCAAATGTTTTTGAATTATTCCATCTTTATTTTTGGGAGGTGTGAATATGAAATATTCAGTATTCAGTACTGCTGTGTTGAATATGTACTTATAAAGTTCACTTCTTAAAAAAAGATGTTTTCAGAAGGCATGGGACTGGCCTGTAACCACATGCATAAATCTGGACAAAATTATTCTTCTTTTACTGTTCTGTATTTTTCTTAACATTTATTTCCAGAACAGTACGGTCTTATCTCGGCAGCAGGCTTCATTTAATATGGCTTTAAGGGAAGAAGTGTGATGGAACAGTACATAGAGAAACCCTTTAGTTACCCAACAGAGTTATAGGATCCTGAAGGCAAACCTTACCAGCAAAGCTCTAGGCAAAGAAGGCCTTAAGAAATTGCAGTTACTAAACAAAGACCTCTTCTCCTTCTCCCCCAGAATAATCAAATCAAGCTCAGGACATTACTGATGTGGTTGGAGACTAGGAGAGCACTTGCGAAAAGTATCAAGTGTGCTTGCTTGCTTCCTTGCTCTTTCCTAGGCCTCTGTGTGTGGCCACACTTTGAAGGGCTAGAGCTTGAGGTGACCCCCATCTCTGCCTCCTCAGAGGATGATGTGAGATTTTTGGCTTTCAGTCAGGGAGAGGCAGATTTGTCATTTAGGTCTGGTTTTAGACCACTTGGTGCTGCTGGTGTGAGTTATAAATGCCTAAATGCAAGTACAGAGGTATCCAGTTTCCAAATCCTGAATAGCTTTGGACAGTGATGGATTCCCAGATAGTCAACTGTGTGAAAGAGCTGCTGAGTATGTACTGTAGTGCTCTTTTTGGCACATCATCTGAATTTGCACATTATTCAGTTATTTGTATGTCAGCATGACACACCCAGGGGCTATTTTACACAGCAATATGTTGAACTAAGGTCTTGGAGAATGTATCCTGACCCTAAAGGTGCTTTCAGTTTTCTAGCTCCCCAGCTCCTCAGTAGCTAACATCTTTGTTGAGCATCTCTTTAAGGTTTCCTGGGAAGAACACATTTTGAAGTACATGTTCATCAGAAATCCATGTGCAATTAATCATACTTTGTGAGTTCAATGTTCAGAACAGTACATCAAGGACAGACTTCAGAAGGACAGTGTCTATATTTTTTGCTATTCTATAACATCCTGTGATTGAAGTGGGAAGACAGCAAAAAGATGGATCAAGATCTTTTTATATGTAATTACATTCCCTTATGCTGCTCTGACTCATGAAGTCAGTCTGGCCATTTATAACTTTTGGTATTCAGAACATATCAGTAGTGATAAAAAATATATTAAGAAAGGGGGTGGGTGTGTGCTAATGGGCTTCAATTCTGTGGGTTAAAGCATCTCAGTATTAAAATGTGCATGCAGAGTTACAGTCAGCTCCACTCACGAGAGATTTCCCCTGATCACATACGTGACTTAATCCTCCCCCTGCCCAGCTCTGCACTTCTTCAGACTGGTTGGAAGATTCTTTCCAAGAATAAGCTCTTCTCAGTACCAGGGAATATTTACTTTAATCACAATTGTGACAGCTGATTTAATCTTCGTATATAAGTTGTGGAACATGTTTTTATTTTATATATATTTAATGTTTTTGTGTGTGTAGTTTCATTTTCATTCACAGAGTGGAGTCTTACATGGGGACTTAATACTTACAACATTGCTATTCAATATTAATGTTTCTTACAACTCAGTTTAGCTCCCAGTTGTTATTGATGCTTTAGAGTCATCTATTTCAGTATCTGAAAATCCCAGGCATGCAGTACATGTATTGCTGCTTTTAATTTTCCTTATGTGGAATATTTATAGCTTAGCTACGTTAACGAATCATCTCCAAATGTCCTGTGTTTCATAAGTTAAGCAAAAAGCATTCAAGAAGTCTTTTCCATGGCCTTTTACAGGGTAAAGGAAATAAGCGATTCAGTTCCATGTGGATTATGTTCAGTACCTACTCAGGACTATAGAGAGCATCCTTGGTCCGTGGCACGTTCCTGAACTTTCCTGAAAGTCCTACCATAGGCAGGACTCAAGAATTCACACCTTTCATTTTAGCAAAAATCCCTGCTCCATACTAAAGAACTGTTTTTTTTCCAGAAGCTGCTCTTTGATAACATAGCTTTAGAACATCACAGTTTCTTATGAATGTTTTGTTGTTGTTGCTGCTTTCAGAGGGAGATGAAGAAGACGAAGCCAACAAAATAGAAGCTTTACATAAGAGAAGAAACCTTTTGGCTGCCTTTAGTAAGCTGATCATTTATGACATTGTGGACATGCATGCAGCAGCAGATATCTTCAAGCACTATATGAAGGTACAGCTCACTGTACTCTCGTCTTCCTAACTGAACGGTCTGTAGCGTCAGGACTCCTCTTTCTCACCCTTCCAGTGCAGTAGAAGATTGAACACTTTTGAAAGCTTATTCAGCTTTATTTGATTTTTGTAATAGTTTTTCCTTTCTAAATTCCTTTGTTTTCCTTTTCTGCCACTGAGAAGCAGTGAGCTCTGAACTTCCTGTCCTGTGTAGCAGGAGTGCCTTATTAGAGGCAGCACCAGAAGTCGGTCCTACAAGGTGCTGAGTGTTTCCAGACAGGCTCCTCTCTACAGAGAAGTTCTTATTCTGTCTCTCAAATTCAGTCCTAGAATCCTCAGTAACAGTTATCTGTTCAATGTTATGTCTCACTGGGAGTCTCCCAGTCTTGGTGCTTGCCATAAGGAGGCAGGTTGATTTTGTGAGAAAAGATTGTTTTAAACAGGAAAGCAGTAAAAGAGCAAAAGCTCTATATAGTACTGCTCTAAGTGGGTGTGCATTAACTGAACATCTTGCCAACTTATGCTGCTTCCATACAGTGTTTAGGCCCAATGAAATTTAGTTCAACTACCACTGCACCCTGGTCTTGTGAGTTTACCTGCCAGAAACTAGGCACATCAGCAGTCCTGAGACTGCCAAGCCACACAAAACCTGCCTGTAAGGGAGCAGTCATTACAAAGTTGATAATCAAAGAGGAAAAGCTGAAGATAGAGTGGAGAGTTAGGTCCTGTACTATAGACAGTGTTTGAGCTGTTGATATGAAATACAAAGGATTTGACTTTAAATCCTCTTCCTCCTGTTCATTAGGAGCAGCAGTACAATAAAATCCCCAACGCACACACACATCAGCCATGTCACTGCTCAGGCTTAGTCTTGCTTAGGGACTTTTTTTCCAGAGCAGGAGTTTCAAACTGAAGCTGTCACAATCCAGTTTAGTTTCCTCCCTGCTTCTCCTCTCCTCTCCCCACACCCCTCCTGCTCTTGAAATTGGGGGTGCGTGACAGAAATTGAATTTAAATTAGAATACAAGCTAGAAGGATCTCCATACCAATAAAGGCAGGAGGAATATTTTAGAGGGAATGAAAATAAGTGATTGCAAATGCAGAAATTGTAACTGAGGCTGAAAAAATACTGTTTGGAAAAGATTTTTGTATATTCTCAGCCCGGAAGTTTTAATGATTATACAGGTTTTTCTGCCCAGATGGTCAGTACCAAAGGCTGTGGTTTTCAGCAACCATTCTTCTAACATCATGAAAACCAGCGCTTCATACAGGCTAATTCCTTACTCAGTTTTCTGGCTTCAGTGGATTTCTTTCTTGGCCATCTAACTCACCTTGCATTGTACATAGAACTTCACACCTGTGTGCTCATGTCTGCAAGCAGCTACTCATGAGCACACTTACTTGTGGGCTCAATGTACTGGTGTTCCTTGGAATCTGTAGCTGTCATGGGTTCAGCAGCAGCAGTCATTTTTTCTCCTTCTTGGTAGCTGGTGCAGCACTGTGTTCTTGATTTCAGGCCTGGGAAGCAGCGCTGATAACAGCAGTGTTTTCAGTTACTGCTTGGTAATGTTTTGGTCTGGTCAAGGACTTTCTGAGTCTCATGCTCTGCCAGGGAGGAGGGGGAGCCGGGAGGAAGCAGAGACAGGACACCTGACCCAAACTGACCAAAGAGGTTATTCCATACCACAGCACATCATGCCCAGGATGTGAACACGGAGGGCAGAGACCCGGAAGGGTGTGGTGGTGGGGCATTGGGGGGTTCGCTGCTGGGAGGGTGCACTGGCTGGGTCAGGGCTTGGTGAGCAGTTGTATTCTTTTTCCTTGTGTTTCTCTTCTCATTATTATTACTGGTGGTAGCAGCAGTGATTTGTGTTATACTTCAGTTACTAAACTGTTCTTATCTCAACCTGTGCGAGTTGAATTCTTTCTATTCTCCTCCCCATTCCCCCAGGACTGGGGAAAGAAAGAGAGGGGAGGGAATGGAGTGAGTGAGAAAACTGCGTGAGGGGGGGTTAGAGGCTTAAACCACGACAGTAACCATGGGTCACTTTCATCAAGCACTCACTTTGGGGTAGGAAATGCTCTTTTGTTTGGTTTTCAACATATATTTTACAAAAGATAATAACAAATAGAGGATTTCCTTACCTCATCACTGGGTACAGGCTGCCAATCAGTTTAAATGTTGATACTGAAACATTGCCTCCCACTCACACAAAAGATCAGGATTTGAGACTAGGGTTTTTAGCAACTGCTGCCTTTTTAAAACAAGAACCACAAGCAATCTTTCTGTCAGGAAAATGTAAGCAATTGTGTAAGTAGTTCAATTTAAGGATATAAAGAGGTTTTTTTTCTCCCTGTTTTCCTAGTACTACAATGACTATGGAGATATCATTAAGGAAACCCTGAGCAAAACAAGGCAAATTGATAAAATCCAGTGTGCAAAGACACTCATTCTCAGTTTGCAACAGGTAAGAAGATTGATTTTTGTAAGAAATGCCTCACTGCAAAAAATTCTGGACAGGATTTTCTGTGATGCCCTTTACAATGAAGTGAAAATACTGCAATTCTGATAAGAGATTTTCTTGCTCCTCAATTCAGGCTGTCACTACTCATTTGTCTCAGTAATCTCCCTCCTTAAGACCACACTGGGAAAGTTTTGGTCAGACGAAAATGGAAGAAAGGGAGAGAAGAGGTTTGTAGGCAGTTTGGTCCAAGCTGAGTATTAGCATTTGCTTACTGGTACCTAGTGAACAAGAAGAATGAGGGTGACTTTTTCTTTTAATTAGCTGGAAGTAATGCATCTTCTTTACATTTTGTCTAAATACAGATTGATTTTTTCAGACTTCAGGCTAATCAGTTTGAGTCTTCCGGTGTGGTTAAACATGGGGTTTTTCCCTGAAAAAATTGCTTTACATCAACCACAAATTATTGGCTTGATGATGAAACCCATCCTTGTTCTGCCAACAGCAGTAAGTGTGTGCTTCACTAAATGCCATTTAGGCCTTTGAAGTACTAACTATATCCATTACATAGAGAAATCACTTCTATAAACGAGATGTTTTCAGATCCTTTGGAAACCTCCCAAAATTCATTCCAGAGTCCTAAGGGATTTTCTGTAGCAATCTGGAAGCTGAGAGAGATATGTGAAAACATGAGAAAAACAGATGTACTTCCAGAAGAGCTGTTGAGTCTCAGAGTAGTTCCTGTCTTTAAATTTGGAGAGAGGAAGAAGCCAGGTGCCATAGGGCAGTCAGCTTGGTATAATTTCAGGGAGGGGAATAATTAGATGAGCTATTTGCAAGTGCCTGGGTGATAGGTAACAGCCAGTATGATTTTGTCAAGGAGAAATCATGTCAAATTAAGCTGCTTTCATTAATTATATGGTAACAGAGTTTGTGGAGATCAGAGAGACAGTAGCTTTAATGCAGCTTGATTTAATATTGTGACTGACACTGTCTCTCTTGATATTCTCATTAGCAAGTTAGGAAAGTATGGTCTGAATGGCAATAGCAGAAAGATAGATACAGAACTGACTGGAAAACTACTGAGAAGTTCATTATTGTACTGAAAAGGCATGACCAAGCAGGTTCCAAAGGCATTTACCCAGTAATACTCTCAAGGTATTGTCTTGATTGATGGAACAGCAGTTTTGCTTCCTAAATTCAAAGATGCTGATCTAATGGTGATGTAGGTATTTTAGAGCATCAGAATGCAGAACCACCTTGACGAGTTGGGAGATTAACAGGTGCAATTCAGTGAAGGTAAGTGCAAAATTCTAGTTAAGGGCTATCATCTGCACAACAGATGATGGGGGACAGTTGGCAGTGGATTAGAAGATGAATATAAGAGAAAAATGTCATTGGCATGTCCACTCTTAGCAATAACAACAGAAGTCTTTCTCAAAGACAAGTGTTTTCTAGCTCACAGATTTTAACAACCAAATTCTTTCTTTAGCTGTTTAATGAGCTTGTTCAGGAGCAAGGTCCCAATTTGGACAGGACATCTGCCCATGTTAGTGGAATTAAGGAACTGGCTCGTCGGTTTGCCCTCACTTTTGGCTTGGATCAGATCAAGACAAGAGAGGCTGTGGCCACACTACACAAGTGAGTGGTGGTAAATAAACTAGATTTTTATATTACCTCAGATGAAACCTTTAGCTGAGATTCCCTTTTCTAAAGGTACAGCATCTTACCTGCTCCTGGAATAATTGTATAGTTTATGTAGAAAAGTGGTGGGGGCCATGCATGTGTATATATAAGAAAGGAAGAAAAACTAGCTGCTATCTAATTATTTGTTGGAATTTATTGGGTTGGCCATGTTCACCTATCTCAGGTAAAGCCACTGGTATTTTAATAGATACCATGTGGACTGTATCTAAAAGCTGTAAATGGTTCTTTGTACCACACCACTGGATTCTGTAGGCAACAGGGGCTTTTATAAGAATATATACAAAAATATTCTGGAATTTTGGGGGGGGGTGTTAAATGGATTTAAGCTTTTTACGTAACTGCTGCATCGGGAAGTATAGAAGGGCGCTGCTGAATTTATATTGTGACTTTCCCATGCCATAAAAAGGTTAAAGTATTAATGTTTGCTATCTCACAGACTAAGTCATTAAGACTAAGGTGAGCAAAGCATGATCAAAATGCTACCAGGCACTTCCTTGTATGAAGCAAAAGAGAAGTTCAAGACACGTGTGTGTCCTTATTAGATAATGTGAAAGTAAATTGCTTTCAAATGATAAAGTAAAGATAAGGCATAGGTGCATATATCAATGTTCTGGTACGCCAATTCTGTGACTCTTAATGCAAAAGATCTTCTTGTATCTTATGTATTAATCTTATTGCAAGCTTCTGCTTCATGCAGAATCAAGAAAGAGCCCATTGGCTATTCCTGCTAAGGCAGATCTTTCAGCACCTGACAAGTTCTTAGGCTGCAGTAAGTCCCTTCTTAGCACGTGACTGGAGGTATGTTGTCTTTGAGACCGAATCTTCACAAATGGAGGGAGAACATTTGACTTCCCTTTGTCCAAAAGCAGGTGCCTGTTAGCAGTGAAGGAGAAAAGAAAAGGTTGTGATGGGATGTAAAGATATAAAGAATTCTGTGGCATTTTTTAAATTTTATTACAGTTGTCTGAAAATGTGACTGTTTCTTTACTGTAGAGATGGCATAGAGTTTGCCTTCAAATACCAGAATCAAAAAGGACAAGACTATCCACCTCCTAACCTTGCTTTCCTTGAAGTGCTTAGTGAATTTTCTTCTAAACTCTTGCGACAGGATAAAAAGACTGTGTAAGTAATGCTCCTTTTGTTCTGTGGGTTTTGCTGGGCTCTGTTAATCACTGTAGTGTGTGTTTAAGCTCTCTGATTTGATGTTCTCACGATCTAACAGGCTATAGGAATTCCCAGAGAGACATTCCATGTACACAGTTATTGACCATTTTAGATTTTAAAGTAATAAAAGTGAATGAGAAAAGGAAATTTGGATCCACTGATGAGGTGTGTTTGAGACCTCACAAAACAATGTTCCTTAGAATTTCCTATGGCGCACTGAAAATAAAACCCTATCTTTTTCCAGGCTAGAATTAAAAGGAAATTAAATGTTAGCCGTGCAGGACATTTACAGGCTTGTGAACACCACAGTTACCACCCGTTTCTGTTAGATACTTACATAAAATGTAAAGGTATATTGGTTGTTTATTTTAATATATTGAGTTAACCTTGGAAACAAAGGCTTGTCAAGGCTTCTGTTTCTGGCACAACAGGTCAGAGAAAAAGGCTTGGGGAGGACACTTGTTGGTTAGGATAGAGCAGGGGGGTGGAGACCTGACAGGCTAAAGCAGCAGCCTGAATTTGATGTGGTAATTACTGCAGGTGAAATTGGAGGTAGTATTGATAAGATCTGAATAAAGAGCAAGAAATACTGTGTTATGAGCAACATTTGAACAGACTGTCAAGAGGAGCTGTGGATATCAACATGATGGGCAAAGAGAAAACTGCATTATTAAGGGCAAGCTCACAGCATGGGCATGAGAGAATTTATGTTTTGTAGAAATATCCAGGATTTGGTGCCGCACAGAAGTAGTAAGGGAAAAAGGAAGAGGTCTCCAGTCAAAAATCAGCCAAGCACTATGTGCCCAATGTATAACTGAATTCTTTGAATAGCTTTTTGGCCATTTAGAAAGTGCAATTGCCATAAATATTACGATTTATGGTTATAGGTATCTTTCCAGTCAATTTTCTGACCACAGTGAGTGTAAGTCATATATATCAGTTTGCCGATGACACCAAGCTGTGTGGTTCGGTTGCTATGTTGGAGGGAAGGAATGCCATCCAATGGGACCTTGACACACTTGTGAGGTGGGCTCATGCCAACCTGATGAAGTTTAACCATGCCAAATGCAAGGTCCTACACCTGGGTTGGAGCAATCCCAGGCACAGCTACAGGTTGGGCAGGGAAGGGATTCAGAGCAGCCCTGCAGAGAAGGACTTTGGGTGTTGGTCGATGAGAAAATGAACATGAGCCGGCTGCAGTGTGCGCTCGCAGCCCAGAAAGCCAACGGTATCCTGGGCTGCATCCAAAGGAGTGTGACCAGCAGGTTGAGGGAGGTGATCCTGCCCCTCTGCTTTGCTCTTGTGAGACCTCACTTGCAGTATTGTCTGCAGTTCTGGTGTCCTCAACATGAAAAGGACATGGAACTGTTGGAACAAGTCCAGAGGAAGGCCACGAGGATGATCAGGAGACTGGAGCACCTCCCGTATGAAGATAGGCTGAGAAAGTTGGTGCTGTTGAGCCTGGAGAAGAGAAGGCTGCATGGAGACCTCATAGCAGCCTTCCAGTATCTGAAGAGGGCCTATAGGGATGCTGGGGAGGGACTCTTCATTAGGGACTGTAGTGATAGGACAAGGGGTAACGGGTTCAAACTTAAACAAGGGAAGTTTAGATTGGATATGAGGAAGAAATTCTTTACTGTAAGGGTGGTGAGGCACTGGAATGGGTTGCCCAGGGAAGTTGTGAATGCTCCATCGCTGGCAGTGATCAAGGCTGGGTTGGACAGAGCCTTGGGTGACATGGATTAGTGTGAGGTGTCCCTGCTCATGGCAGGGAGGTTGGAACTAGATGATCTTAAGGTCCTTTCCAACCCTAACTGTTCTATGATTCTATGATTAGCCTGATTCCTGTCTAATTTTATCTTTCATGGACAGTCATCATCCTTTCCATAAGTTTCTCCAGTGTCTAAAAGTTAAAGTCACATTGTAGTGTACAGTTTACATGACCTGATTCTTGAAATTAAGTATGTGAGGAGTTCTTGTTCCTTCACTTTCTGTGCGGCCACTTCGTATTTCTTCTTGAAGGTTCCCCATTCATTGGTGCCTCTGCACACAACCACTGGCTTGTCTGCAGGACTGTAAAGATTGATGATTTTATCTGTCTTTATTGCAGTCATCCGTCTCTGAACTATTTACTTTTGCTGAATTTGAAGATCAGTGAAAACAACTAGGTCCTTTAGGGCATGATTTATCTGATCTTTGCTAAATTACTGCTTTAGGATGAGTTCAGACATGCCCTGGATTCCATTGGCTGTGGTGACTATGAAAAGAGTCAAGATAATTTGCTTACATGTAAGGATGTCTTCTTGAGAAATCTGCATTCCTTTCCTTGAGATACATGTCATGGTTGTACCCATCAGGCAGTGGCTGCATTGCCATAGTGCTTCACTGACATTACATACTGAGCTGTACTCTGGAGAGTTGATTTGCCCTTCTCTGTAGCACTACTGCTCCAATCCTCAGGGACCTCTTCCCCCTCCCTCCGAAGGGGTTGCCTATGAACAGGAAGGTACGTGACCACCATCTGGTGGAGAAGTCTTGTGTACAGGATCCTTTACCTCTTGCCCCAGCTCTGTCTCCTCCTGCCAAGTTACTGTCCCTAAGCTCAGCAATGGGCTGAGTGCTCTAGAATAACCCTGAAAGTCTCATGAGCATAGAGCTGCCTGTCTCCCGCAAGTCCTTCAGCTTGGCTTCCCTACCTTGTAAAAATGAACTGTCTGCCCAGTATGTCTGCATGGGTCATCTGCCCTTGGTACAAAATCCCCTTCCTGTCACAGTTCAGCAAATACTGCTCTTTTACAGGGATCCTACTTCCTTTCTGGTTTACTGCTGGGTTTTTTTTATCTGGGAGGAGAAAAGCAAGATGTTTCCAGTTTGGGAATGAAGCAGCAACACTGATTTTGTTTAGTTTACCTATCCTGTTTATTTGTTTGACTTCTTTGGTTTATCAGTAATCTCCACAATTAGTGATAGCCACATGGATATATTCAAATCTATGGATTTAATATAAAACTATACATTTAAGGTGCCAGACTCATACTTAGCAAAGAAAGAGTTGTACTAATGCAGTTACAATCACACAAGGGAGATGCAGGCAGGGAGTTTCTGAGGAATTCATCTAAGACAGACAGTAGAGAAGTGAACTGCCCTGTGGAGGCATTCTTTTCCATGTATTTTTCTCGAATAGAGACTGTTAGGTTAGACTGGACAACTGACTATTGGGCGTCTGAAATGAGATCACACAGAGCTCAGTGGGGTGTTCTGACTCCTGGAAATTGAGAGTTTCTATCTTTGCTGAAGATGGTGAGAACTACCACTACGAAGTTCCTCTAAAATGCTGAGCAAAAGTTATCTTACCATTGGCATCTAATCAGTAAAGAACTCTCAAGTGCTGTAGTTTTTCCTTCCTCACAATTTGGGCACAGCCTGTGCACTCTATTTCTATAAACTGCATGCAGAAAAACTTCCTATTTTCCATGACTATTCTGCAGCTAGGTTCTGTGAAGTCATGAAACACTCAAGTGTTAACAAACACTCTTTGGTACTGCAAAAGAGGAGAATAAACCAAGAATTTGCCCTTCAGTGCAGGGTTTGGGTGTTACTCAGTATGCACATAAACGGGAAGGAAGAAGCATTCACACTATTTAATAAAACAGCAGATAGAATACACAGGGGAGGGAGTTTGGTTTCACCCTTAAGTTAGTTAACGTGTGTATCGGACTTCTTCATGGCATCGGAACAGGTCTTCAACTGTTCTATCAGAAAATGACTGCTTGTAGAAGAAGCCACTGTTCTTGTTCCAAGATGCAAAAGGATAGCCTGCACCCTCACCATAGGGGTTCTAACTCTGTCTGTTGACACAGTAGCAATATATAGAGGTGGCTTCCACACTAAGCAAAACAGAAAAGGTATTCAAGTAGAGTGTGCTGTGAATGATCACAGCCAAATGTGGGAGGAAAGTGTTGGGAAACAACATTTTGTACTGTTTATCTGTGAGTAACCTGTGCATCATTAAATGTGTTAGCTTGTTTTCAGGGAATGCCATATACTCCTAATCAGTCAGAGATACAATGCCCTATCAGCATACGTTATTAAATTAAAACAATGAAACATCACGCAGGATTTATGTTAAGCTCTCAACAACACAAATAGGGGCTGCAGATTAATTAATTAAAGAGGGACCAGTGTGTTGTGCCTCTGTACTCATTGCCTTTTATTTTCAGTCACTCCTACTTGGAGAAGTTTCTGACAGAACAGATGATGGAAAGAAGAGAAGATGTATGGCTGCCACTCATTTCCTATAGAAACTCACTAGTTACAGGTGGTGAAGATGACAGAATGTCAGTTAACAGCGGAAGCAGCAGCAGCAAAGCCTCTTCAGTGAGGAATAAGAAAGGACGGCCACCACTCCACAAAAAGAGAGTAGAAGGTTTGTGTGGGTTTGGATTGCCTCATTTTATACCTATATTACATGTTTCCTTTTTAGGAGCCCTTATGGTTTATCACTTAATGCTGAACTGTACGATGTATTCCATATGTCATAAAAACAAGACAGCTGCAAGTTCCTATTGAGCTTGGACTTGTGTTTATGGGAATAACCACTGCAAGTCCTTGCAGATTCAGAACTGTTAAAAGCTGTGACTGAAGTTGGAAACAGGAAGTATTTGTTACCTGCTTTACACCTTTCTTAGTCATGGACTTCTGGTTTTCTGGCTATGCTTCAGGCTGGAGCTGTTGGTAATTAACAGGGTGTTAGAGCAAACCTGAGGCAGAAGTTCTGATACAGGTCTGTATTTTTGCAGGGACCACTGGAGATCACTAAAGACACCTTCTCTTATTGAAAATGTTATTGATATCCAATGTCTGTATCTATGCTCTGTGACTTCAGGCTTGTTCATTGGCAATTTGGCTATGTTAGTACATTTCTCACCAGTTTGCATCTGGTTCATCCATACGACATAGTGTATACTTTCGTCAATATAAATTTACTGTTTCACTACAGAATAGTTGTAAGAGGAATCTTTAAACTT